>CP125979.1:186883715-189283715 GCA_030063025.1 Avena longiglumis
TACTTGTATAAATGGATGGATGTATATTTTCTGACCATCCCTGAGTTTATAAATGGATGGATGTATATTTTCTTGATGATTCATATCTGATATAATCTAAGCCATGCATTTCCCAAATTAGTACATGATCTGCTACTGTCTTCTTACAAGTGTATTACTATGGTATGCAGGGGTTTGTCTACATCATTATTTCTAACTTGGTATTATATTAGGTAAGAAGAGCAAGGTTTGTGGTGGTGTAGGTGACGACCTAAATGACAGCAGTGATGTCGATAGCCTGTGCTCGATATCCATGTGATGCTTGCAGCTTTATAGCCTCTTGATTGAATAATTTTATTTTTCTTTCATGCGGCTTTTGGTACTTAAACTATTTTCTTGCTTCTATGCCACGATATTGGTATATTTAGTTTGTTAGTCTTGTTGATCCTTGCCATGAGTTCAAATGGTGTAGTAGTATAAGAGCTAATGTATAGTAATTCTGTCAGATTTTATTTTTGCCACGCAATGTTCTTGCTATATGCAATGGCTATTACTTTTGCACCTTATGTTCTACTTGTCGTGAACCCACTCTATTTACCTAGTATTGTTTGTGTTTTGACTGTTTGATCATGTTGTTCTTTACTTGAAGTTAAATGGCTATTGGATGATCTACGCTTGCTGTTGGTTGTCTGATCTGGGTTTGCTTGTGGTTGGTGTAGGTCGAGCTGTAGCAGAACACACTTGAGCTATAGAAATTTAAGAACAAGATCAAGGAGAACCAGGAGAAGATCAATCTCAACAAGCAGCTTCCCTACCTCATTGGCATCAAGGTTTGTGCCTTGCTGGACTTGTACCTGTGTTTCAAATGTATGTGAAATATCATTTGCGAATATATTATGAATTCCTGTTGTAATGAGATAATCACAGAAAATATGTAAGTAAGGAATATTTCTAGTATAGTGCTTTTTAATATTTCTAGGCCATGCACTCCTATGATTTATTGCCCTCCTGTGATTTCTCACATCACAGATCATTCATTAGTTGTTGTTGCTACTGTAGATTGCTGGTGGGCACCTGGGTGAGTTGTTGGGCGAGCAGGAACACCCCGGGCGGAGTGGAGGAAGCCAGTGAGGTGTTGGCTGGCGCGCGTGGAGGTGTTGGGCGACACGAGGGATCTGGGCGCCGCGAGGGATCATTGGCGACCTGGAGGTGCTGGGCGAGGGATCATTTGTTGATTGTATCCAGTAATTTTTTTGACTTGATGTAATGTACGAGTGTTGGTCTGGTCATTTGAATTTCTGGTATGTTTATTTGTAGTTTTGGTCGGTTCATTTTGAAATCTGGTCTGTATTGGCAATGAAAATTGATTCGTTAATTATCCAGAAATTTCTGGACTTCAAACGTTACTTGCATGTACAACCTGAAAATCATTTGAAATAAGTTGGGTTTTAAAAAGGCCAGCCCAATGACTAATTGTGTAACAAAGTATCTGATTGTAAATTCTAAAAATGCTAATGGTAGTCCTAAAAATAATTGGACTTTAAATAAACCAAGGCCCAAATAATAAGAAATGGATCGTGAATAGGCCAAGGCCCAAAACGAAATGTATTTTGAAATGCCTAAACCAAGAAAAAAAGCTAGAACTAATGGGCTTGACCCATCTACGCGACCAAATTGGACCGGACTAAATTTACATTACGACGATTTCATTTCGTCATAATTTTGCCACGTCGGATTGGCCACGTAGGATCTAACGTGGCTAGGCTAGACTGCCCGTGACGATATTGGATCGTCATAGAGGTTACGACGATCTAATATCGTTATAGACAATTATGACAATTTCACAAAAAACGTCGTTGTATGCAATTACTGACGCTCAGTTTTTGACGATATATTTTTGTCATAAAATCGTCATATATTGTAGATAATGACGATTCAGTGACGAAAATAGAGGGTCATGTATCAGCAGATTCCTTGTAGTGTCCATTGAGCCAACGGTCTTTCCAAAATTTGGCAGTTCATCCATTATCGGTTCTACTTTTAGGGCATCTCTAACCGAACTTTAGAGGAGTAAAAGTACTCCTCTAAAGGTGGTAGGCACCTAACCGAACCCCTAGTTTTAGAGGAGTAAACTATTTTTCATCATTTGCAATATAAATAGGTCGATACAAACACATATATTATCATAGGTTTTGATACCAATACATCCCAATACATCTAAAATAGATACCGATACAACTCGATACATAGAGAGTACATACTTCTCCCCATAGATACCAATACAACCCGATAGAAACCGGCACAAACCAAAGTGTTCTTGTTATGCATTAGAACACATAACAAGAATGCGCCATCTATTTAACATCGATGAAAGCGATCTACCATCTCTGTTCATCTTTTCATTGAAATTCTTATGAATTTTCTCCCAAAAAAGTTGCAATGGCGGACGAACATCACTCGCTTCATATATTGCGTCATCTACAAGAATTTGATGTTACAATGCAAAATACAACTCATTGTCTTCATCCTCGGTCCATGTAGAAGTCCTAGTACTTCATTCATAACAAAAATCAAATAAGCCACAACTTCTTGTGCTCCAATTTTACATGACAAAAAAGAGGGGGGAAATTCATATTTTCCGTCTTGTGTTGGTTGCGGCCGGCGGTGCCAGCGATCCATCTCTGGCAGAAGCATCGACGAACGCCAGCCCTGCATCCTCCAACTTCGGCCAACGGTCCCACACACAGACGAAACCCGTCGTGGGCGGCGGGATCTGTGGTGGGCTAGGAGGAGGGGGCGAGCCGCGTCGCGACATCGGTGGTGGTCGGCCTCCTGGGAGCCAACTCTGAGTTGACATGGTCATCAGAGGCCACACCGGCTCCGGGTTGCGACAAATCGATGCTGACAGAGCCCGATTTGGAGCAAATTGGGGCGGCGGCTGGCAAAAACTAGGTCTTCCCGTCGATTTCGTCAATGGCGAGAGGCGACCGAGGGACTAAGAGGTAGGACGGCGGAGGGACCGGGGTGGGGGCGGAGGGGTATGGGGATCGCTGGCGGCGACACCGGAGGGAATGGGTGTGGCGGGTCGGGAGGCAGAAGGTTTTCTCGGAAGTGGCCTTGGAGGAGTAAATTTAGGAGTCGGTCGTCACTTTTACTCCTCCGATGAGTATAATTTTACTCCTCTAACCGTTTTGGAGTTCGATTAGGTGCCGCCGCTGCGTACTTTTACTCCTCTAACCGATTTTAGGGGATCGGTTAGAGAGCCCTCACTTAGCAGTAGTAGATTCATCTGTTTCATATACCTAGCAATTACATTCCTCTGTATTATGTTGTATTGGATGCAACCATTGATCTTACTTAACCCCTGAACATTGAAATGTACTAGACTGTTTTGCGCGCTTCGCCGCGCCGTTTGCCTTGTGTTGGTGCAGATGATGTGCCGTCTGATGTGTCATAGCGTCATAAGGGATCCTTTTAGCAGGAAAGCTGTATGAGGAGATCTACTCGAGCGTATGAAAAATACCAGACAGCAGAGAAAGCTAAAGAAAAAGTAGTAGAAAGAATGATTCGAACGCTAGAGAAAAACTACAATTTTAAGACGTAAGATCTAAAAACTACGATTTTTAAGATGTAAGATCTTAATTGTCTGGATAAGCGCCATTTTGATCTGACAAAGACAAACTCCTGCACCGGTGGCGTGCCGCAAGAGGAGATCCAAAACATGAAGACGAATGTGGAAGATCTTGCAAAGGGATGACTGGCGTGCCGCACGAGAGGAGATCCAAAACATGAAGATGAATGTCGCCACACAAGAGGAGATCCAAAACATGAAGACGAATGTGGAAGCTCTTGCAAAGGGATGACTGGCGTGCCGCACGAGAGGAGATCCAAAACATGAAGATGAATGTGGAAGCTCTTGCAAAGGGGTGACGTCACATGCTGGAAGAAGTCGATCACGCCGATCACGCGTGTAATCTAGTGGCCTCTCATCAGGTTGCTAGTCCAAATGAAGCTGTTCATGGTTGCGCTTCTCGCAGTTCGATAAAATAGTCAAAAAGTTTTAGTATGTTTGCTGAGTGTGTCGCCACACCTATAGTGTTGGCTCAATCTGGCCGAGCTAGGTAGAAGTTTCGGTGTAAGCTTAATTCAGCCTATGCTGCCGAAGAATAATGGATGTGTAATGTACTATAGTTGTGTTCCCAACTTTCTGCACTTTCACCTCCCATCTTGTATGTTATTCTATAATGTAGTAAGCATGGCATAATCTACCTTTTGTGTTAAGCCTAATCTTTTCAGGTCTGCCATGTAGAAGTTTTTAACTTGTTCACATAATGCAGCTCCATGCAAAACTAACACATAAAAAAATTAGTTCTACAATAACCACTACTTAAATGTACAGTGTACATCGGCAAATAGACAGTCTTT
Organism: Avena longiglumis; assembly: GCA_030063025.1. NCBI lineage: Eukaryota > Viridiplantae > Streptophyta > Magnoliopsida > Poales > Poaceae > Avena > Avena longiglumis. The sequence continues at coordinate 186,888,120 of CP125979.1, forward strand.
TTTACAAAGGCTTGCATGGAATGCAACTCCGATTGTTGAAATTGTAAAGAACGGTGTCTCCATGCAACAGTAACACATAAAAAAAATTAGTTCTGCAATAACCACTACTTAAATATATAGTCTACTTAAATATACAGTATTACATGGGCAAATAGACTGTCTATTTTACAAAGTCTTACATGGAATGCACTCTGGTTGTTGAAATTGTAAGGAACAGTGTCTAGGGATGAAATTTTCGCTCCATAATCTTTCTTGTTGTTTTGCTTCCTCTACCCAAGACGGCCTCATGTAATCATATAGATGCCAGATTTTCCATCAACTGGAAAACAAAAAGATGGCCAACGTACGTACTATGTTGATTGAATGGCTACCTGTCAACCATCCTTCTCCATTACCATGTGCCGTAAAAAAAGTGTATTGCCATGAACCAATTTAGAGAAGGATGGATTAACCAAGCGTAGAAAAATAAAAATACAGTGTTTACTTACATTCTTAGAGACTGACTGTTTCTTGCATACTTCCAAACAAACCTCTTAACCAGTGTCATGATCTGACCTTTTTTATCATCTCCAAACAAGCCTATCAATATTTATTTGTGACCCGCCGCTAGTAACGTCGATATACAGACAAATATGACGGGCGTATCAAGAGTATTGCCTATTCCGCAGCTGGACCTGCTGGTTTTAACATAAGGAATCAAAAGGTACACCCAACGTAAGTCTAAATTTTAAAGTGGTGGCACATGAGTAAGACATGAATACTCTCCTTCTGAAAGGTATTTAAAATGTGGAACAAACAACAACAAAATAGGAAGAAACAAATGGTTTGTCTGCAATATATAGGACAACAAAGCACATGATGATTTCATACATTCGGTCTGCCTTTAGTATCAAGGTATATAGATATAAGATAGTCTATAGGGTCCAAAGGGAAAAAATCCATGTCTAAACCTAGACATAAAAACAATAAAACAACAAAAATAACCCATAAATATTCATGGACGCCTAGAATAAAAAGCTTTAGGGTTAATCCAACTGCTAAACAACAAAATGCGCCTGCTCAACCCTTGAGCTGCACCAAATTTCACAACATTAACTTTGTGCATACATCATTTGCATTGTTAATTTAGTCCTAACCATTACTTGGTAACACATAGACATAATCTAACTTGGTCTTAAATTACAGATCAAATATTGTATTAAAGTTTTGTTATGCGAAGGAACACACTTTATAATATGTATACTCCCTCCGTCTCGAATCAGATGTTTGAGATACGTTTAGATTTGCATGTATATAGAGACTAAAACATGTCTAGATACATGCGAATCTCAACCAATCTCAAACATATTATTCAAGACGCAGAGAAAAGAATTTTTTAACAATCTTGAAAAAGAAGATTGATCCAATCTGAAACTAACCAACAAAACAGGGTCGATACTTTATCTGAAAATATATGTCAAATATCCATCATACATACTGTAGAAGAACTCTCCTATCCGTCATAAAAATAATTAGTTAAAAAAATTTAACAATCCATCATATACAACCGTTGGTGGAAAACTTATATCTCTACACAGAGGACAACAAAAAAAAACTGCATTTTTCTAGAATAACAACCTGTTCTGAATATACTATTTCCATTTCTTGTTGCCAACATCAGACCAAAGAAAGCTAACCACAAATTTTAAGTAATTCATATAGCGTGCATAAAAAAGACTAACATGCACAAGAAAAGAACTTATGTCATACATCATTCATCACATGTCGATGCATATTTACTCAGAAAAGATATGCATAATCCTGTTTTACACATAAACAGAACATCAATCTAAAAAAAAGAAACAGAACATCAGGCTGCTAACCGAATTATATAAAAAAAATGAATAAATAAACAGACAACTTTGATATTTTTCAACGGTACGTACTAAGTACTCCCTTTCAAAAATGTAAGGCGCCTAAACTTAGTCAAAAGTCTACATCTTCTAAGTTTGACCAATTTATACAAAAAAATACAAATATCTGCAATATCAAATGGACATATTAAGAAAATATACTTTATGGCGAAACTATTGATATTGATTTGATATTATGGACGTTTATATTTTAACATATAAATTTGGTCAAACATAGAATATGTTGACTTTTGACTAAAACTTAGGCTCTTTACATTTTGGGACGGAGAGAGTACTATCCTTAAACTATAAAGCCACAGAAAGAAACAATAGACCGTTCTCTAAAAAGCTTTATCAGCAAAAGAGTAAAGGAATAAAAATTATCAGTTTACTTATAACGACCCATGAAAAACACTACTTCTTATTCTGTCAGCATGGGCAAACAACAAATAATAAGAAAAATAAGAAAAACTGAGTGAACAGATAGTGTCAAGAACTATACAAACAGGAGAGAAGCAACAGTACAATCAAAAGGTCTGGGTGCACTCACCGGTCTGTCGCCGAGATACATTTCATTAGCAGGAACCGCAGATCTGGTCAACATCGGATGCCGCATGTCGTCCACTCTGGCAAACGCTGCAGTAGGCATAGGAGGATCAAGAATCTGCAGCAGAAAGGAAAGAAACACCTTCAATCTGTGGTGACAGAAAAGATCCATGGCAACTAAAAAACAAAAGACGATCCTCCTGTCGGTGAATCTCGCCCACGCCATCAAGAATGTCCATGTTTCTCTCTGCTGAGTCAAGACAACCAGAACAAACACCAAGAACCGCACCATCGCCAAGAAACCGAGTGCCGCCACCGAGAAGTTCAACCGCGGGAGAAATCCCCACACCGCGGCAGCAGAGAAATCCGTCCCAGTCTGCCGAGAAGACCACAAGAAGTGCTCCCGAAAACTCGCACGCAATGTAAGAAAGACAACTCAGACCCATCCACCAAGAAACGACAGGCGTGGCCCACACAGCACGGCCCACATGTCAGCAGGAAAAAAATCAACCGCACACCCGAGCTTTTCCTACAGCCAACACGTGACCAAGCCAGGCCAGTACATCACGCGCCCACGCACTAGTTTGTCGCGTCTGACAAGCAAAACAACTGGAACCACATGCAGAGACAGAGAACAGGCAATGTGATCAACAAATAGCCCAGATAGCTCGACCAGCACCACACTTAAGCTTTTAAGGAATACCGTGGCTTGCAGTCAAACAAAGACGAAGGGCTATTAGCAAATTAGAATTCAGCAGATTTCACATGAAGTATAGAATGCCATAGTACTGAACCTTAATTTGGCGGAGTTTACAGGAAGTGTAGAAAAATACAATTGCTCAAGAACTGAACCATTCTTTATTGTCATGCAATATATAATTTGAGCAAATCTAGCTGACCTAAATCAGATAACAAATTGAGCTTCTCCTACTGACCAACGTAAGCTGACCAAATCCATGTGGCAAATCCAACTTGACAAGCATGATATCTTATCCTATAATCCAAGAATGCAGAAACAAATCTGGTACTTCGTAACTTTTTCTTGAGCCGAATCTAGCAAAATAAAAATGGAAGCAAATCAGATCCGAAACAAATCATATGGATAATGTGTGGAATCAAGTCACATCGGTACAAATATTGATTAGCCATGGAGGATGGGAAACAAACATCGCATCTTGATTGAACGACATGAATCAGCAGGGGACGGCGAGCACCGGCTGGGCCATCGGCTCATCCGTTCAATCCGCTACTTGCTCGATGGAGCGGCACGAAGCTCCGGTAGCCCGCACGCCGATCACGAATGGCCAGCTCCCAGCCAGATTAGGGGCATCTCAGGTGGCCTGGAGAGGGCCTCGCCGACAGAACGGGATGCGTCAACGGTGTAGCACCGTTCCAGGGCGACAGTGGCGGTGCGGGGGCTTGAGCAGGTCGGTTGTGGTGGGATCTGGATCAGGGCAGCGGCAGGACGGCGGCGGCGAGGGGATCTGGTATAGGGCAACCATCGGGAAGCAGTCCCTGCACTCCGAGGTAAGCTGGAGGCGGCTTCGAGGATCTGGGGAGGTTGGAGGTGGCGAGCAGGGATGGAGGAGCGAGGATCAGGGCCTCCCGACCGAAGCCATGTGGCGGAGCAGTTCAACATCAACCGAGAAACTCAACCGCGGCAGCAGAGAAAAAAAAGCAAACGTACACCCGAGCTTTCCCTACAGTCCCTACAACCAACGCGTGGCCAAGCCAGGCCACCGCATCACGCACCGACGCACACGTACCAGGTCGCCTCTTCCAAAAAGCAAAACAACGGGGACCACACGCAGAGATAGAGAACATGCAATGCAATCGGCACGCCCAGCGACTTCGTCAACCGACGTGCATCAAGAAGCACCGTCCGTCCACCACGTTCAGAGGCGAGAAGGCCCACAAACAGCGACCCAAAAAAACCAGGCGTGCCGCAGGAGGCGTGAGAGCTCTCCCTACATCTCACGCTTAAGTAATTAAGTAATATAGCTGCAAACTAGTTATCTGCTTACACTAAGACACAAGAGTGTATCAACACTAGACACACAACACTAAGACAAAACAACACAGCAATACGCGTCGGCCTATCCTTTTTGTACTCCATCAACCACACATCCGTATCTTATTTTTTCCACAATTTATTCGTGTAATGTACTATAATGAATACTCTACCAACCTACTCCCTCCATTTCAAGGCTTAAGGCCTATATTTTTTTTGAAAAGTCAAACCAACTGAACTTTGACCCAAACTTTTAGAAAAAACTATCAATAAACATGATATTTTGTAGACATCATAAGAAAATATATTTCATTATCTATCTAATGATATTGATTATGTATTTTGCATATTAATATTTTTTGGTAAAAACTTGGTCAAACTTGACATACTTTGACTTTTCAAAGAAAATATAGGCCTTAAGCCTTGGGATGGAGGTAGTATTGCACATGTGTCAATAATAATGATTTCTGCCGCTTCCCTATACATATACCATTCCATCTTCGTGGAAGTAGATTGTAGATAGCAAATCCACAATGTTCATTCCTATAGGCAACTGCCGTATAAACAAAGGAAAAGATAAGAAAACAACAGAGAAACGAGATGCAAAGTATATGGGAATTGGAGACGAGATGCTACATCGGCGGTTCAGTCTATATAGGTTCTCAATATGGCGCACAACACATGAGTCCTAGCTGCTAGAGGTGCCATGTACACATGAAATTCTAAGCTTGGTATAGACTCTTCATGATGGTTGCTCCATATAGACTACTGTGGTTAGTCCCTGCTTCGCTTGAATTGATAGTTTCTTGGCAGAGGTCTGTCTGCCCGGATGTGGCGACCAGTGAGCTCCAACATGCAGTGCCCCTGCTAGTAGGCGATCTCCAGCACAGGGTGTCCCTGCGAGTAGGCGAGCGTTTGGTTGGTAGCTTGTTGAGACCTGTTTAGCCGTCTATGCAAGTGTCGCATCGCGTTGCTGCAGTGTGGCGGTTAAAACCTATGAGCTTGGTGCAAGAATGAGATATTTGGAAATTACCTCTTTTTGCATTATGCTGGACACAACGACAAATCTTACTCCACTTCTGAAAAATATCGATAAATATATAGTAGCTGCAAACTAATCAGTTTATTTACCAAGGCATGTTTACCTAGAAAACTAAGTTACCCCAAGGAGTTCGCCCGCCTCGCCTAACAAGGATTCCTGAGCAGGTGGGTGTAATGAATGATGCTGCCTTCTTGATGGACTAGGAGCAATTAATCCAGATATGAATCAAAAAATCCTATCGTGGCACTCTTGTACATAGTAATGCAGCATCGCTAAGATATTGGTTGGCAGCATGTTTTAGGAGCCGGGGCTGATGGGAGCCCATTTCTCCAGCAATCGATCTCTTGTGCGATACATATGCATCTAAATATGTTTTCTTCTTGGAACATGGAAACTGCTTTTCCCTATTTGTTTGTATGTTCTTCTAAAGTGCAGCGATGGAACAATCAGAATTGTACTCCCGTTTATATGAACCAGTAATCATCTTGTATGTATCTGAATTGGTAAATGATGTATGTTCAATTTGTGACATGGCGTGCCAACTTTGTATAAAAGTGTAGCTTCAGTTGTTTCCTAAATGGAGATCATTGAGTTAATCTGTGGACTGTATCTGTATAAATCTGAACTCTAACAATGCAAGTGAGGTAAGATCTAGTTCTCAGTTTTCACCCAAGATCCTCACATCTGGTCAAGTTGCCGATGCTGCAGAAACTGCATCGCATGCCTAGGAATTTGAAATCAAGTGACTATTATATCTTGCCAACAATGGAGGTCGATCGGAGAGGCTATCGGCATCGGCCAAATCACTCGTTGATCCCGGAGGCGACGACCGGCAGAGAGGACCACGTGGCGGTGGCAGCTTTGGGCCAGCGGCGGGATACAAGGTGCCGTCGGAAGCCACGAAGGTGGACGCCGGTGGAGAGGACCAGTGGACCACGGCAAGCCGGCGCGTCGGCGGCGGCCAGAAACATGATATGCTGAAAGATGTCCAAATAACCCCCTAAGTTTGGAGTTTCAGTCGGTAAAGCTCCCTAAGTTTAGATTGAGACACTTATAACCCCCTGCGTATGAAATACCGGGTAATTGACCCCGGGCAGCCAATGGCTGTTTTGATAGTGATTTTGTCCACATAGAACAAGTGGTTTTAGCCAAGTGATTTTAGCTAGAGAGGAGATTAACAATTAATTTTGCTCGTCGCCACTCTTTTTTTTACCATGGAGCGTTAGGGCTTCTTTAATTCATAGGATTCATATAGGAATTGTGTAGGATTTAGATCCTATAGAAATTTTTCCTATACTAGTTGTTTGATTCATAGGAACATATCCTATAGGAATAGGAATTAATCCTATAGAAATCTTGTAGTGCAAATCCTATAGGAATAAAACATTAGGTCATACCTTATGGAAAATATCCTTTGGCACAATCAAACACAACTCATCTTCCTATAGGCTTTAACTAGCCATGACATCTTAATCCTATGTTTTTTATATTCCTATGATTTTCCTATCCTATAAATCAAAGGAGCCCTATGTGGACGGAGGAAGAAGATGGTGGCTTGAATTACATGGGTATGGGTAATGCTGGTGCCTTCGTCCGCCCGACGTACTCGCCGCCATAGGAGTTGCCGACTGCAGGGGCTTGCTATATGGTGATGCAACTCGATTGTGACCGGAGCACATGGACAACTGCGGATGCATGTGCCCACCGTGGCCGGCCGATGGCTCCAGCACTGTCCTCGTCGTTGTTGTCTCGATGCCGTAGCTGACTCCGTTCTATGCCAAGGATCCGGCTGCTTCCATTACGCCCTGATCGTCCAACATCGCATGTGCATCATAGTAGACGTCATGGCTGCCGGCGCCAGGCATCATGGCATACGACAAGGTGGCAAGTGGTGCTGGCCTCCGCCCGTGCATATACGTGGTCTAGAGCATGGTTGTGGCTGCTGTAGTAGTAGTAGCAAGAACTAGCACTCTGAAGATATTTACTGTGGTGTCTTATCCAGAACGCATCCACCATGCAAAGGGATTTGTCGGACTTGAGAGGTAGGCCAGAGATCCTGGTGTAGTACCCGACGCTCATGTCGGTGACAAGTTGTTAGCACCATTGAAGTAGAAGGACGAGGGGAGAGCCTCCCTGGCTAAAACCACTTGTCCACTTGGACAAAACCTCCATCAAAACAACCATCGGTGCCTGGAGGGGGTCAATTGCCCGGTATTTCATACTTAGGGGGGTTACCCAATTTAAACTTAGGGGTGTTTAGCGACCGAAATGTCAAACTTCTTTTGAATATGCTTCAGGCGACTATGAGCATGTCCGAGAGAGTGAGATGAGAGAGTTTATGACAGGTGGGGCCATATAGATTCTAGATTACCTACCCTTTTATTAAATAAAAATAAAATAAAAATTTCAGTACTTTCCACTACTTCTTTTCAGTACTTTCAAGTACTGCGTATTTCTCCACCGTTAGATAAGCCAGGTTGGATGGTTCCTAAAATCCCCAATACTATTTAGTACTTAACATTGTAGCAGAGTAAATAGTGGCATGCGTAAAGGATCATTGAAGAAGAGAAATATAGAACCCATGTTCAACCAAGGGCCCTATTTAATCAAAATTCAGGAAATTTGACAAATGTTTCTGAATCCGTTAGAAAAGTTTTAGCAAAAGCATTTGAATATAGAAAATTTCCAGTGGTAAAAATCTGGTGCTCTCTGGTTACCGGTCATACCGCCCACCTCTGTTAAAAAAATTTGGGTAGCCAACAACTTGTGTTCAACCCATTAATAAAAAATATTAGACGAAAATAAGGTGCTGCGGCATTCGGCAACACTAAGACACAATAATGCAGCAAGACGTGTCTATCTTTAGTACTCTACCAGCCCACCAACCAGTCGATATAGGTTAAGGGTAATACATTAGTATGCAATTTTATACAATTTTGTGGAATAAAAAATGTGTCTTTCACGAAGGCTAGACGCTACCAACAATTACTTCAACGACCTCCGGCTCATTCATGTAATGTAGTAATATGTATATAATGGATATTCCATCAACTTGCTGCACTTGTATGAATAATGATCGCCACTCCTGTCTACAAATACCACTCCATTTTCACGAAATTAGGTAGCAAACCCACATTGTTTATTCATATAGGAGTCGGCCACATAAACTTAGGATGAAATAAGAAGAGAATAGAGAGATGACATGTAAGGACATTCCTTATATGTGAATAGGAGACATCGGAACATTATCAAACAGATTTCCAAATGGAGATCGTACGTTCAGGCTATTTATGTTCTCCATAGCTCATAGTTCAGGTGTCTCCAACTACATGAAACAAGCTGAGCTCTCGGTTGGGACAACTTCTAATCCTTCTATGCCTTGCTGTTTTCTTTGCTGATAGTCGACGCTATTGCATTTACTATCACAAGATTCTGCTTCAGCCATTGGCTTACCAGATCTTGGCTAGACGCCCTCCGGTCCTTTGTTGGTCAAAATTTTGGCAAGAATTAGGAAATGAGTGGTGAGGACTGAGAATGCAACAAATTTAGGAGCCAACAAAATATTGTATCCCGTCAACATTTTGTTAGGGCAAACTTGGGCACCAACGAAACGTCTGCAACACAATGCAATGTTGACATAATACTCTCTGATTGTTACTCTTGACTGAGACGGATGCTCGTTGACGTTTGATTTTCTTCATCCTTTTTGAGAGATGCCGTTCAGATACTCTGATCGATCTTAGCATGCACGGGGCATCTCAATCTGTTCAGATGAGATATCAAAAGATTTTGTGGCGAGTCAACTTTCAAGATATAGGGAATAAACTTTACTTTATGAGTGGAATAACAATATTGCTATGCGGATACTGGAAAGAACAATGAGATATGTGGCCCATACTCTTTGACCGGTACATATGCACATATCGGGGATGTTTCTTGGTCGTGGGCTTGTTCTTGATGAGAAATAAAATCGTGACAAATGAAGAAAATCAAACGGTAGGCCTGCTTTCTTCAGGAAAAAATCGGGTACTGCCTCAATCTTAGTCTGACCTCCCATGTGAAGAATATACACGTACTACAGTAGCATAAATCCTGAACTAATTCGATGAAATTTCCTCCAAATACGATAAAATTAACCAAGAAGAACATGTAGTAGAAGCACTTGTAAGAACTGCATAACATTAAACCTCAGAATCAGCAATTTCATCAGTTCAATGATTATATCATGGGTGATCAGATAATCAGTTTCCTCATGCGTCCCATGAAAACTCCTTTGAGGAAGATTTTGTACAGCCCGAAATTCTCGCCCAAATTACATGTATTTTTTGGGAAATAGCAGGAGTCTGATTTGTATTTTTATTGATTTATGACAAATACAGTTACAGGGATTCTTCGCTTAGATACAAATACAATCTGAGTATGACCCCATCTGTGCCACCTGCCCTGACCCCTCCCATTGTCCACATTATAAATACCGGCCGGTGTGAGCCAGCAGTGATGTATGCCACACACAGAGCCAAAAGGAGAGCCATCATACATACATCACCGAGAAAGGAGTTGTGGATGAGGAAGAAGAGGGGAAGCCTTGCATGGAGATGGAGAGCCTCCCTTGGTCCGGTAGCCAAGAATGACTTGCCTATGCAATGCCCTCTGCTAACTGATCCATCTAACCATCGACGGAGAAGCTCTTGCGATGGATGCAGTTAGTGTGGCTGCATGGGTGGGTCTTCTTGGCTAGCCAGAGTGGCTCTCGTCCGCCATGCCAGGCCGCCCCTCTTCCATTTTTTCGCTCTCTCCCTCGAGTTACCGGCTTCGATCTCCGTTGTAGATTGGTAATGTGTGTGGTATAGATCCTGATCTGAGAGCTTCTGAATTCCAGTCTATCTAAGTCAGAATTGGATGTCGTTTCTTCAGTTTCAGAATTCAGATCATCGTGTGATGATCGGAGAGAATGCATGGTCTTCAGCTCAGGAAACAAGAGAGAAGCAGGATGACATTCAGCACACCACAAATTACCACCTGAGAGTCTCAGGCTGAGACCGTCCAACATCAGCTGAATTTCCATTCCATTCTATGCTTTGCTTTCTTCTTCCTAAAAGTCGAGAAAATGCAGTAGTAGCAAACTGCCAGGCTTTGCTGGAGTCGTAGATAGAGACAATTTCCCTGGTTATTTCTGATATGCGACCGCTGTCACCAGGTGCATGCAGGGGGGTTTGCCAGGTAAGGTACTATATACGTGTGCGACAGCGGCTCACCGGATCCAAGAAATTGCACAGCTTCTTTCTGCCAACCGAACGGACACGAGGAGTTCGTGACTGCGGGTGTGGCAGTGTGTGGTGCCACACGTGTGCCATGCCGCATGGCACGCATGTACACTAGCCGGCTCTGACGTGTGCCCTCGCCATTTGCACGTTGCGTAGGGGGTTTTCGTCTCCGTCTGTCAGCTGTCATCATGTTCACTAATATAAAACCTTTTAAATATTACTGAATGTACATCTAATTATTGAGTGTTTTAGCTGCGTAATTTCACGCTATACGCATTGATGCCAAAATGATTTTAGAAAATACCCGAGTACTATTCAGAGCACCTATCCTAGGTATTTTTTTTAGATAAAAAACATATATTAATATCACAGAGATATCAATTACAGATAACTACTGCAACAACGTGTTGACCTAGCGGGATTAGGGATCCCAACCACTACAACAACGTGTTTGACGTAGCGGCACTACGACATTAGTGATCCACTACAACAACGTGTTGACCTAGCGGCATTAGGGATGCACACAGCCAAAAGGAAAATAAAAATTCAAAAAAGAAAATTCCCGCAATAGTGCTCTATTCCTTGAAAACAACCAGTAATATCACCAAGACAACATCAAAAGCAACGCCTCAAAGCAGAAAACAGTGCACAAACACCGTCGTCGTTCGATCATAGATCTTAGGTTTTCATCCCGAAAAAATCCACACTCTCAAAACAATCCTTCCACAAGGCCATTGTCAGACACAAACAGTTAAGGCAAAGTCTTGGATTTTCACCCTGAAAGGTAAGACCATGGATTTCTCGTGTGCAGTCATCCCCACTTGTTTGTCGTTGCTCCAAGTCACAAAACACCAATCCAGTTCCTCATTGCCACAAAGATTTAAACTACCATTGATAGTCCTCAGATCTCGGCTTTCATGACATTCTTCGCCAGCACTATGGAACGAGAAATGTGCTCCATAATATTAACATCCATCAGAGCTTTGAAGCACTTTCTCTGAAACCCAAACGGCCAGATAAAAACACAGGTGCACACAACCGAATCCTACCCAATCCAGTAATCTCCAGGCATGATTCGCCCAGTGGAGTTTGTCGGCGAAGCCTTCCGGAACACACCACTACATCCAGATCAATGGGGACATGCATCCGGGAAGTCTTCATCTTGGCGCAAGGAGGAACCCTAGGACCGCCACAATTATTTTTGAGACTGGCAGGCCCCCACGCTGCTAGTCCTCTCCTTGCCAGATTGGTCGAAGATTAAGGAAGTAGTCCATCACAAGGTTGCAGATCACTGGTGTCCCAAGGACTGCCATAGACCATGCAGCACCTGCCCTAGCCGGGCCCATATGGTTAGATCAGGCCTCATAGACCAGATCTCGGCCCGATAGCGCAAATCGCCGTTGTGCCAACCGAAGCCGCACGGCTGGCGTACTGCCTCCTCCTCCTTGATGGCACCCCGTCAGAGAGCCTAAGGACCCGGACGAAAATGGCCACCCCGCCCTATGCCCCCATCAGCATCACTCCTTCCCCCGATAAACACCGTCGGGTAGCACCTCTCCTTCCTACCCGACATTCGACGAGAAGGGCGTCGTTACCGCCGCCAGCGAGGGCAGCGCCGGTGGCCAAAGGGGGAGAGGGTGGAAGAGGAACCTAGGGTTTGGTGGTGGAGGGGCCTCTAGAACCACAAGAGACTACGCTAGTGCTCAAGACTATGCTACACGTACATTCTCACACAACACCTACTAAAGACTAAGACCATGAAACTTTAAGATCAATAAAAAAAAGATCATCACTATCATCTCCGTGCCGAGTGGAGTGTTACCTCTCTGAAAGAATAATCCGCTTTAGTAACACACATGGAGTAAGACCTAAGATTTGATCCCTAGAGGATTGAAATTACAAGCTAATCACATTTTGATGATCTTTTAGATGGAAGATTTGGCCAAATAAACTTTTATACCTTTAACTCATCTTCTCTCTTAGTTTGAGATTTCAATTGAACTTTTGTGAATGCAAACGAATCAACTGGGTATCATATCGAGATATTGTGTTCAATACATAATTCTGATAACCATAATAGTTGCATCTCTCAACGATCCTACATTTATGAATAGGGACACATAACTTTAAATTAGAGAAGCAACTACGGACACTTAGAGAGGGACGCCACCCTGAAAGGGCAGTGCGCTTTAACGATACACACATGGTGTAAAGTTAAGACTCCGAGCCCTAGTGGCTCAAAGGTATATGACAAAATCACACTTTAATGATAGTGTAGGTGGCATATTTATCTATTTTCCCTAAATGGGGAGCTCTGCCCGCCTTTATATCAATTAATGAACACATCGTTTTTATTGCATAGTTCAACGAAATCAATGTATGGACCTTTTAAAAATAAAAATCAACAAAAATATCTATTTGGAGTTTACTAGTATGTTGTCACCCAGTAGGCTAGAAATAGAAGTCATGTGCAATTGTCAACAACTAGTTTCATCTAATATCAATTGGCTCCCGGTGATCTATTGGGAGAAGGTAGGGCCATCGTTGTATCTAGTGCACCACTAGACAATAACCTGCAAAAAATAGTATCCACTTCTTTACTAAAGACAATGTCATTTCTGGACGTCCTAATGGACCAACATAGAATTGAACCTCCAATGCGTATCTAGCTTTATTTCTCTTATCAATCTTATTTAGCCAATTTCCAAACATATTCATATCATTTGATGGTGAGGGTATATTATAAGTGAATAAAAACATACGCCTAATAATACATGCAAAGGACATGAAAGGAACAAGTGTTCTACGAACTTCATTGAGTCATAGAGGCAACACTTTTGATATCCATTCTAATTCCGTTTAGCCAGATTTTCTTTTGTTAACAAAACTTTATTCTTAAGAAACCATATAAATAAATTTATCTTTAGTGGGCTTTTAAATTCTATAGATACTTATGTAAGAATGTTGTATGGCCGTTGATTAGGTCCAGATACATAAACTTAATGGTAAAAGTACCTATAGAGTTAGATTCCAAACAAATTGGTTAGGATTATCAGTGGGGTAAACCATCAATAACTACTGACATAAAATACAACCATTGTTTCCACTTATTTACAGTCAAATCTATTCTGAAAACAATATTCATAGGTGTTTGAGCAAGGATATTTTCCACCAAGACATTTTTCCTTTGAACAATGTTATATCATGACATATATTTTTGTGCCAATGATTTAGGACCTAACGAAACATCTTACCAGAAGCATACAATTTCTCTATCTCCAATTTTGAAAAAACCCATCGGTAAAGAACACATCCTTAACCCGCACGAGACCTTTCCAAAAGGAGGAATTTGTAGATTTTTCTTCTACTTGTGACAAAGTTTTACCCTGTAGGTATTTATTATGTAATAATCGTTTCCACATTCCCTCATCAAAAAGTAATTTAAATATCCATTTGCTAATTAAAACACTTAATCTTTGTCTCAACTACCTCAATTCCTAGTCCTCCCTGATCTTTGGTGAAAGGGCATGTATGTCCCCATGTATGTTTTTGGTAATTAATGATAATCTCTATGGACTAATGTGTAAATTGAGTTTCACTTGTAGGTTTGTCCATTGGCATCGCTTGGTCCATGTATTGGTCTCAAGGTTGAAAGTTGAAGAAATGTCCAAGGGCTTTGTGCCCATTGCAATCATGAAGAAAGAAGGAGCTTAAAGGTTGATCAAGACAAGTGCAAAGAGTGGAATCAAGTTGGATCAACCTCAAGAAGGGATGAAGAAGAGCGAGCTCAAGATGCGCCATCTCTAGAAGATCTCATACTTGAAGCTTGCCATCCTCATGTTCATGGAGTGATGAAGACAAGTTCAAGAAGAGGTTTCCCCATGGAGTATGGGGGAGCAATTTGCAAGTCTTCATCAAGCAAGAGCGAGCAAGAGCAAACAAGAAAGGTGTTCCCACTATAGAATAACAAGACGGTCTACATCAAGTTCAAGTGGGATACTCAAGGCAAAGGTATGTTCTTGATAGGGCTTCTCTTTTGCTGGTCTCGTGTTGTTAGTTGGACGACCGGATTTAGGATAGATAGCCGTACTATCAAGAGGGGCTCTCAAGCGGGTGTCTCGTTTGCATCGTTCGGAGAGAGCTCAAACCTTTGCATTCATAGCATCATATTTCTTGGTTGTTATTTGGTTCTTGTCCATGAGAGGATCTAGAGCTTGTGGTCATCATCATAACAAGCTCTAGTTTATTGTCTAAGGATTTTCCTTGCATATCTTATTGCGGTTTTTGATCTTGCGAGATTTCCGGCTCCACACCTTGGGGGATACTTCACATATATATTCATGGTATTTTCTCCCAAGGTGATGCCCAATATTTCGTTGTTATCTTTCCAACAAAATTGGTTTCATCTCGTTTGGAGTTCGGATGCAAAAGTAATTGCATTTATGGTTTCCGGAATTTCTTTGACCGGAAGTTCCGCTAGGGCATTTTTGCCGCCGAAAGTTCCGGTGGAATTTTCGGTTCTTCTTCTGCTCACGTTCAGTATTCTCTCTGTTTGGTTTGTTGTATTTGAAGGAATTTGGTCCAGAAGTTACAACGGTAATACCGCCCCCACCGGAAGTTCCGCTCGGGCCTAGTTGCCGCTGGAAGTACCGATTGGAAATCCGGCTCTTTTTCCGCTCACGTTCAGTAACCTCCTGTTTTGGATGTGTCTATTTGATGGAACTTTAGTTGAAACTTCCACCGGAAGTTCCGCTCCCACCGGAAGTTCCGGTGGACCGGCGGAAGTTCCGACCAGGACTCGCGTTTTCAGATTCTCGCTTCGCAGTTTTTGACCATTGGTTGTGTGCCACTGGAAGTTCCGGCCAGGGTCGCGAATGCCCATAACGGGCAAATCTGGGAGCCCTTTAAAAGGGTCTCCTCTTCCCCTTTGTGAGCACTAGCTTTTCTTCTTGGTTCTTGGATTTCTCTCTCTCCTCCATTGTTGACCTTGAAGAAGCTTTCCCTCTCCCCTTTCCCTTCCTATGATTCTTGCATATTTTTGAGGGATTTGAGAGAGGAGATCTAGATCTACAATCCCCCCAAGCCAAATCCCTTCTTTGTGAAGGAATCATTGGGATCTAGATCTTGGAGAGTTTTGTGTTCTCCTCTTTTGTTCTTCCTCCCTTATTATCCCAATAGCTTTTGTAGCTTTGTTGGAATTTGGGATTGAAGGACTTGCCCTTTCATTTGTTGCATAGGTTTGAGTTCTCCTCGGATATTCGGCGAGTACAAGCTTGTGGGATTGTTACTCTTGGGTTCCTTGGAACCCTAGACGGTTGTGTGGTTGGATTGTTGACCTTTTGTGGTCTTGTAGCCTTTTGTGGCTTTGTTGGCCTTTTGTGGCATTGTAGACTTTTGTGGCTTTGTTGTTGGGAGCCTCCAATTGAGTTGTGGAGTTAGCCCCAATCTTGTACGGGTTCGGTGACCGTCCTCAAGCGTCCCATAGTGGAGCGAGTGCCCGCCTTTTGTGGTGCGCACTCGGGAGAATAGGGTGAGCCTTTTGCGGCCTCGGTGAGTTGCGTGCTTCCGCATCCGGGGTGAGGACTTGTGTGGCGTTGGGTGACCATCGAGCCATCACACCTCGAGGTGATCCATTTGTGGCGTTCGAAGAGCATTGCGCCATCGCACCTCTCCAACGGAGACGTAGCTTCTTTGGAAGTGAACTTCGGGAAACAAATCTTCGTCTCCGCGTCCATCGGTTATCTCTCAACCGAGTCCTTTACTTATACACTTTACATTGTGATAGCCATCGTGCTTGAAGTATTTATATCTTGCTATCACCTTGTTGCTTGTATTGCCTAGCATAGGTTGTTGGTGCACCTAGGTGAACTTAGTGGCTAGGTTTTGTGCTCAATAAATTAAATGTTAGTTTTATTCCGCATTTACTTAAGACTAAACCGTACTAATTTTAAAAGCCTATTCACCCCCTCTAGGCGACATCCATTGTACTTTTACTTGGGATGACACACAATATTGATATTGTATATTTATTTTTATAATCATTGCTTTGCCAAAATAATCTTGATTGGACAAAGTCTAAACGCTTTCTTACTAAAGGGATACGGATAGGCTACACTAGCGCAAATCAAAAAATTTCTACCGCGTAAACCAGGATTACTGTTGTCATAGATAACGGGATTACCACTAGACGCGCAGTTGCGGAATTGATGAAGCGCGTCGAGGCAGTGTAGACGTTCCACGTCTCCTCCTTGTACTCGTCCCACGAGCAGCTCCCCTTGCGCGGCTCGTCCAAGTGCCACAGATGCAGCACCTCCGAGGTATCCACACGTGCGGGGTGGAAGCGTCAGACGCCGGACTGCCAAGTCCGCACGTGCAACACAGGCGTGAGGAGTGGCGGCTGGGTGGAATGGTCTTAGGTCTAACCTTGGTCATCTCGCCCCACCCTCTCTTATATAGGCGTCCCTAGTGGGCTTCTACATTAGCAGCCCATTAGTATCCTAAGCCTGATCTAATTCGGATCCAACCCTCATTAGGCTTCCAGCCCCTTAAGTGTGTGACCCTATAGGTTCATATGCGTATAGACATGACACGAATACACTTATTCTGCCAATAGTTGGTAGCGTCCTCTAGCAAGACGTGCCAACTCCTAAATGTATACAAAGATCATATCGGACGAACCATCACAAGGTTTAGTACATGTATTTCCCTTTGCCTCACGATATTTGGTCTAGCTCCAAGCTGACCTCCCTTTCTCGATACCGTAACTCGGAATTCTTTTACTAGGTTAACTCTTAACCTTATGTAGCACGGCCATGCATTTCTGGATCCGATCACTCAAGGGGCCCAGAGATATCTCTCTCAAGTAGAGAGGGGCAAATCCCATCTTGATTGACCATGCCTTGCAGCATGTTTCAGGACAAATCCGAAAGCTACCTTTATAACTACCCAGTTACGGAGTAGCGTCTAATATCCCCAAAGTAGGTCGATCCACATCTCAAGTACATGCGACAATCTCAGGTCTAAGGACAAAACGTACACGATGTGTAGAGAGAGAGATGCAACTAATTGCCAGTCTCAAGTTGGGTCAGTCCACCCCCATGTTCATAACATATGCCCACATCATTGGTTTGACATCTCCATATCTATGACTTGCGAAAAATAGTCATCAACCAATCGACGTGCTAGTCTAATATTCACGTGTGTCCTCACATGAACTCCGACTAGGGAAAACTCTTAAATAACCATACAAGTAAAGAGTTTCACAAACAATTCACATAATTGCCAATCAATACAAGTTGCCTGATATGGATATTCAAAGAACATTACAATAACTCATGGATACATATGAAATATAATCATCTCTATGATTGCCTCTAGGGCATATTTCCTTCAGTCTCCCACTTGCACTAGAGTCAATCTAAAATGTATCTAATACCAATTGCTCTTGTGTGCGTTTCATGCGCGGGCTGCGGGAGAGGCTTAGTCAAGGGATCAGCAACATTTGAGTCTGTATGTATTTTGCATATCATGACACTACCATCCTCAACGAACTCACGAATCTGATGGTAACGTATGCGAATATGTTTGTTCTTCTGGTGTTGTCTAGGTTCCTTGGCTTGTGCAATAGCAACATTGTTGTCACAATAAACTTCCAAGGGATTGGGCGCGCCCTGAACCACACTGAGAGCGATCAGGAAATTCCTAATCCAAACAGCTTCCTTTATGGCCTCCGAGGCAACAATATATTCAGCTTCTGTTGAAGAGGAGGTCACCGTATCTTTCTTGCAACTTTTCCAGCTCACAACACCACCATTCATGACAAACACATAACCTGATTGCGATTTCGAATCATCTGAGTCGTTAAGGTAACTCGCATCTGTGTAACCCTTTACACTGAGTTCATCCTCACCTCCATAAACTAGGAACACATCCTTAGTCCTTTTCAAGTACTTAAGGATGTTCTTTACCGTTGTCCAGTGACCTTTACCTGGATCAGCCTGGTATCTGCTCGTAACACTTAGAGCATAGGAAACATCTGGGCGAGTACATACCATTGCATACATGATGGATCCAATAGCGGAAGCATATGGAACCCTGCTCATGCGCTAACACTCATCAGTAGTCGAAGGACACTGAGTCTTGCTGAGTTTAATGCCGTGAGACCTGGGCAAGAACCCCTTCTTAGCCTCTTCCATGCTGAACCGTTTCAACACTTTGTCAATGTATGTACTCTGGATTAATCTAATTGGCCTTTTTGATCTATCTCTATAGATCTTGATGCCCAGAATATATGCCGTTTCTCCCAAGTCCTTCATCGAAAAACTATTTTTCAATGAGGTCTTAACAGACTCGAGCATAGGAATGTCATTTTCAATCAGCAATATGTCATCTACATATAAGATTAGAAATACCAGCGCTCTCCCACTTTACTTCTTGTAAACACAAGGTTCTTGTTCATTTTTATGAAGCCAAACTCCTTTACAACTTCATCAAATTGAATGTTCCAACTCCGAGATGCTTGCTTCAGCCATAAATGGACTTCAGAAGTTTGCATACCTTTCCAGCATTGTTTGGATCGACAAAACCTTCGGGCTGCATCATATACACGTCCTCAGTTAGGATTCCATTTAGGAAATCCGTCTTGACATCCATCTGCCATATTTCATAGTCGAAATGTGCAACAATGGCTAGAATTATCCGTATAGATTTAAGCATCGCTACGGGCGAGAAAGTCTCGTCGTAGTCAACTCCTTGAACTTGTCGAAAACCTTTTGCAACAAGTCGAGCTTTATGGATGTGAACATTTCCATCCATATCAATCTTCTTCTTATAGATCCATTTGCACTCGATGGCTTTAAAACCATCAGGCAGGTCAACCAAGTTCCAAACTTGATTGTCTCCCATGGACTCTATCTCGGATCTCATGGTGATCAGCCATTTCTCAGAGTCTGGGTCCTCCATCGCTTCTGCATAGGTCGCAGGCTCATCATTGTCTAACAATAATAATTCCCGCGCTTCGCGGAGCCTCGCCGACCTTCGTGGTTGTGGTGCTTCTGTTGCCACGGGTTCCTCAACTTGTTCTGCTACAATAGCATCACTCGTGGAAGCATCCCCAACTGGCTCATCTTAAACTTCTTCAAGTCACACCGACCTTCCACTTGTTCCCTTTGTGAGAAACTCTTTCTCTAGGAAAACACCGCTACGAGCGACAAACACTTTGCCCTCCTCTCGGTTGTAGAAGTAATACCCTAAGGTTTCCCTCGGATATCCCATGAAAATGCACTTATCCAATTTGGGTATTAGCTTGTCCGACTGAAGTCGCTTGACAAATGCATCACAACCCCAAATCTTTAGAAAAGACAAACTGGGATTCTTTCTAGTCCACATATCATATGGTGTCTTAACTACGGATTTAGATAGTACCCTATTAAGTGTGAAAGCTGCCGTTTCTAGAGCGTAACCCCAAAATGACAATGGGAAATCCGACTGGCTCATCATCGATCGAACCATGTCCAACAAAGTTCGATTACGTCGTTCGGAGACCCCGTTCCTTTGAGGCATTCCGGGCGGCGTAAGTTGTGGAACAATTCCGCAACTCTTAAGATGATCGCTAAATTCGTGACTCAAATATTCACCTCCACGATCAGATCGCAAGGCCTTTATTTTCTTTCCACGTTGATTCTCTACTTCACTTTGAAACTCCTTGAACTTTTCAAAAGTTTCAGACTTATGCCTCATTAAGTAGACATAATCATATCTACTGAAATCATCAGTAAAAGTAATGAAGTAGTGATATACTCATCTGGCTGTCGTGCTCATTGGTCCACATACATCAGTATGTATGAGTTCCAACAAGTCTGTCGCTCTCTCGGGTAAACCCGAAAAAGGTGACTTGGTCATCTTTCCAAGTAAACAAGCTTGACATGTCTCGTATGATTCAAAATCAAACGAAGTTAGCATACCATCACCATGGAGCTTCTTCATGCGCTTTTCACTTATATGCCCCAATAGACAATGCCATAAATAGGTAGGACTCAAATCATTAGGCCGAAGCCTTTTAGCACTAACATTGTAAATAGATGCATTATCAAGATTTAAAATAAATAACCCATTCACAATGGGAGCATTAGCCATAAACATATCATTCTTAGAGATTACACAACCATTGTTTTCACTCGCGAATGAATAACCATCCCTCATCAAACATGAAGGTGATAAAATGTTTCGACCCGTACTAGGAATGTAATAACAATTATTTAACTCCATAATAAATCCTGACGGAAGGTGAAGTTGCATGACGCCGACGAACAATGCAGCAACCCTTGCTTTATTTCCGATGCGAAAATCCACTTCGCCTTTCTGCACTTCTCTAGTCCTTATTAGCTCCTGCATCGAATTGCAAATATGAGCAACCGATCCGGTATCAAATATCCAAGAGTTAACATAGGAATCAGCGAGAAGAATGTCCACAACATGTACAACAAGCGTACCTGAGTGGGAAGTACTCTTACTTCCACTCTTCTTCAAAGAAGCCTAGTACTTGCTGCAGTTTCTCTTCCAGTGGCCATGTTCATGACAAAAGAAGCACTCAGTGTCATCTGCAGGTCCAGCCTTTTGCTTGGGTGCAGACTTAGGGATCGTATCCTTAGCCTTTCCCTTCTTCTTCCAAGAAGTACCCTTTTTCTTAAAACTAGGCTTGTTCTGCACAGCCATCACATGGCTATGCCCTGCATACTTCTTCATGTCACTTTCTGCTGTTTTTAGCATCCCGCATAACTCATTAAGGTCCTTCTCCACCCCATGCATATGGTAGTTCAAAATGAACTGCCCATAGCTGGATGGAAGAGACGCCAAAATGAAGTCAGTGGCCAACTCTTGGCCTAGTGGAAAACCAAGTTTTTCCAAAGTCTGACTGTAACCAACCATTTTGATCACATGGGGGCCTACAGCTGCTCCCTCTGCTAGCTTGCATTCGACAAAGGACTTGGCAACATTGTACCTCTCAGTCCTTGCCTGATCTTGGAACATGTCCTTAAGCGCGACGATCATATCGTACGCTTCTTGATCCTCAAACTTCTTTTGGAGTTCAGGTTCCATGCATGCAAGCATAAGACAGCTAACCTCAAGAGAACTATCACATGCTCTCTTGTAGGCATTCTTTAGGGAAACAGATGCATTATCAGCAGGTTCATCGAGGATTGGGGTATCCAGAACCGTTTCCTTTTATCAGACCTGAGAACAATTCTCAGGTTATGGACCCAGTCCGAATAGTTTGTTTCATTTAGTTTATCTTTGTCAAGAATCGAACACAAAGAAAAAGGTGACGTAGTGTTTGGTGCCATTGATCTACAACAGAAAACATGCAAAATACTAAGCCATGTAACCATGAAAGAGTAAAACATATTAACCAATTTAATAGCATATACTCCCACTTAAATCAATATCCCTCTATTGATACTAAGTGATTCAAGATCCACAATTAACAAGTCGACTAGTGAGCTTTAGCATCACTGCTAGAAGACAAGGTAAATCGGTAAGCAACACTTGCTAATCATATCACATATGACTCTTATTGTTGGGTGACATCTCTATGTCAAAACTAGGCGCCCAACCTTTATGCTCCAAGGTCCTTAACTGTTAGGATGACATTGTCAAGCTCACCAACCCTTATGCGTGTAGGTATCCGATACAAACCCATCCAACCAAGGAAAACCGCGACACCCTAATTTCATAGGCCCACCAACTATTGTACACGGCATAGGATGGTGCAAGGTTTGGTTGGGAGGGCATGGTTTAACTTAAACTTTGTGAGGGATCGTTCTACTTCTATCATCTAAGCATGCATAGTAGTAAAACACATAAGAATAGCATTCACATAGATGTGACACAGTATGGCCCATTTTATCATGGTGATCTCCATCGCCATAGAACCTGTCCACCATGATGATCTCCATCTTCATGTTCCATGTGAGCCATCTTCCAAATGACGAGTCCTCCAAGAACTAATACAAGCTATTACTCCTAACAGCTAGTAATCAAAATTATATAGTATTAGGATCATCACAAGTTGGCACGCATGCCATTACAATAAATAACAACACATATGGCTCCAGCCGTGTTGCCCTACTCATGACATGCAGGTCATGCAAAATATCATACATGCATCACATACATATATGGGCCATACTGATCACATGCATCCTGCAAAAACAAGTTATGCATAGAATCGCATTCTACCGGATCATGTGACATTACAGCACCTAGTTACCTTAACGAGATACAAAAGGGGCCATGATTAAGGGGTCTCCCCTCGAGGTTCGAAGGCGCCCTCAAGATCTCGGGCGTCCGGAAAACCGTGAAAAATGAGAGATCGAATCTTCACAATTTTCTTTAAGGATTTTGATCGGCAAATCAAATTTACCATAAACCGACTCCTGTCCCGATTCAATCAAACTCCTTTGATCACGGTACATCGATTTTAGATCTAGGTTCCGATTCGATCAATCATATTGATCTTCGCGTGATTCAACAGGATTTATGTGTCACTGTTGTGGCATCCCGCAAAACCACTACTAGAAAATCGCGTTGTTTTTTTGTGCATTGCATCGCCATGACCGCATGCTCATGTCATCATGCCGCATTGCATTTGAGCATCGTCATCATCATGCATATTATTTTGCCTAAAAACTAATTGCGAAAGGCTATGGTTTTCTGAAACTAGCCCTCCTTCTATTTCAAATTAAACCCCGGGTGTTGCCGGATATTTTGTTTGTCTAAAAACTATTTACAAAAATGTATTGCAAATTAAATAAAAGTTTGAATTATTTTTGTGGGGCGATCGAGCGGGCGAATCGACCACCCCTAGAAAATTAAATCGGTCCAACTAATCAGCCCCCCTCTAAATCCTAAAGCTACCAACCTATCTACCCACACTCACCGGCCACCTCACCCCAACCAAGAGTGACTCGCCACCTCCTCCCTCTTCCCCCAATTAAACCGCCACCTCACTTTGACCTCTCTTCCTCTCTCTCTCAACACACACCCAGTCCACCCACGCGCGGCGCCCCCCTGCCACTGGGCCCCCACGCCGCCTGGGACCCACCACCCACCTGCTCGCTCCCCTTCCTCACTGCTTGCCCCGCGTTCCCCCTTCTCCCCGACGCCCACACCAACCTCCGCCCTCGCCCTCCTCCTCCTCCCTCCTGCGTGCTCTGCTTGCCAGCAGAAGCCGCCTGGGCCGCCTGCGTCTACCCCGCCTCCTCCATCGCCGTCGGCCGCCCTGCACCGGCGACCGCCTTCAGTCCGAGCCACCGCCGGCCTCGCGCCCTTCCACCCTCGCCCGTCTTCTCCTCTCCGGCCCGGCCGCGCCAGTCGTCCCGTCCGCCGCCCAGGCGCCTTTAAGCCCCACGCCAGCGAGCCTCCTCCTCGCCGGAGCCCTCCCGCTCGGCCGCGCCAGCCGCCGCCGCCCGGCAGCGCCTCCACACTCGCGCCTCGAGCCTCCCGCCCGAACCTCGCTTGCCTCGCCCGGCGGCCACGCGAGCCCGGCCACTGTCTCCGACGGCCGCCTCGGCCTTCGCCACGCCGGGTCGCCACCTCGCCTCAGACTGCCGCCGGCGTCCCTCCGAGTCTCCTCATGCGAGCTGCCGCGTCCGGTCGCCGCCAGGGACTCCGTCCTCGCCACCTTGCCCCGAGCCCGTCCGCCGCTCCTGCTGCGCCCGCCCAGCGACCTCGCCGCCCTGGATCTGCGAGCTCACGAGCCGGCCCTGCCACCGGCGCTCTGCCCTCTGCTTCGATTCGTTGCCCCTAGCAGCGTTGGCCCCGCCACAAGTTCTGCCTGCATACGTGTTTTTGCGGTCCGATGAGGTGAGGTGGATGAGTTGTTCCACATTGCGGTGATACGATGCCTCGCCAAGATCTTCCGTAGACATGTATGTAATCCAGGAACGCCAACGACCATCGGCGCCAAGCCCAAGTCCGACACCGGCAAACCCGGAAATCGCTAGAAGAATCATCGACAAGATCTTCTACAAGGACGCCAAGCCCGTCAAGATCCCGAACGCCGAGGTCGTCTACACGGAACGCCAAAATCTTCTCGGGACATCGAGTTCGCCATCACGGATGACAAGCACGCCTTCATGGAACCGCAGACACGGAAACCGCAAGACCTTCTGCCCGGATACTGCAAGTACCCCCCCCTCAAGGACGCCGAGATCCACAATCGGACCCAAGGACACCGAGACCCCGACGCGACAAGTTCTTCTTCCTGAACGCCAAGACCGACCCCCGAGACCGAACCCTCGGACGCCAAGATCTCCCTCTCGGACCCGAATGCGCCAAGACCCCGGATCCCAAGATCTCTGCCGTGAGACGACAAGACCGTCGGCACGATGACAAGAACGACAGTGACCAGGAGAATCCGATGCGCCCCGACGCCACGCCAAGTTCGTCTACCCGAACGCCAAGTTCTACCCCGATCCGAAGACCCTAACCCCGGAGTCCGAGAACGACCCCGTCGAACCCTGGACCCTGAGACAGGACCCAAAACCCCTCGATCCCCAAGATCTGCCGAACCCTAATGTGTGAACCCTTCCCGAAACCCTATTTTATAACATGATACAATTGTCGCATAATAATTGTCTTGCATGCATACATTCATGTGGTTTGGGGGCCTTATGCCGATTCACCATAGAATTAAATATGGGGCCCATATGCGGGCAAATCCAGTCTCATATCGGCCTCATTTAAACTTGTGTAGCGAACCGGTGATATATTTTGCCTGGTTAAACAACATTTAAATTGCGGGGTAGTTAAATAACTTGAACCATCTAATTAATTGTCGGGACCCCGGTTCCGCTTAATATGACCTAATTGCATTGCACCTTTGCCATGCCATACATCATACATGCATCATGCCCGATCTTCTGCCATTGTCTTAAATAGTGCATCCGGTGTTTCTTCTAGTGTTTTGCTTCTTCGCGGATAAGGCCGTTGAGTTGATGTGAGCTTCGCCCGATCTTCGGTCGAACCTTCGGCAATGTTTTTCAGGCGAGCATCTCCCCCTTTCTACCTATCTTACTTTTATAGTCTTTATTCCCTCATGTTGATCTATTGCTATCTGTGTTGCGTTGCTCTAGTTTTCGTACCCGTGATATCCCTTGCAACCCTATATTGCCTTGGACACACCCTATTACCTGTTGTTTGGTAGATAGTTGGACCTGCGCGTCTTAGTCGCTTGCTCAAGTGCTGTTGTGTGTCGTCCAGTGCCACAGTTGTTGATGTATTGCCGCATGTTTGATGTTGGTGATGATCATAGCTTCACTTATCGTTCACTTTAATTCCTGTTTAACAACTAAAATTGAAGTAAGCAGAGGCATCGGTGGGTGATAGATAATATTTGGTTTCCGAACGCCCACTTGTGTCCCGTAGGACCCCGAGTACTTGATACCTGTTACTTGATTTATCGCGCTATCCACATCCGGGAGGTATATGGGACCCCCTGAGCCAGAGCTTGATTCAGTCTTATTTCTTGGGGCCACAAACTAGTTTGAGGTTTTATTTACGATCCTGTACTTATGCCATGCTACTGCTTTATTTAAATTGTGCGAGGAGCACACTATACTGTTTAGGAATTGTGACCCGTTTACGCGGTATCGACAAGACCAGTTTTGGGTTCCCAGTCGCTTACAGCCGGCCCCACAAACCTTGGGTCCGTCTCGGAGCTAGCTTACTTCGTTGCGGGTAAGACTTCAAGGGGTGGCCCTGTGGCATCCCGCAAAAACCACTACTAGAAAATCGCGTTGAATTTGTGCATTGCATCGTCATCATCATGCATTGTTGCATAAAACTATTTTCGCCAAGCCCGTTTTGTTTTCTAACGCCCCGTCTTTTATTCAAACGCCAAACCCGGGTCGCCGGAATATTTTGTTTTGCCGGGTATCGGGTTGCAAAAGACTTGTTTGAAACAAATAAAAATTATAATTATTTTAGCGGGGGCAGTCGAACGGGCCAACCCGACCCGAACGACCACCCCCGTATACAACAAATCGGCCCGCCTAAAATCCTAAAGTTACTAACTAGCCTACCCACACTCCCTGGCCACCTCACCCTCCAATCATCGCCACCTCACCTTTTCCCTAGCCTCCTCCACTCCTAGCATGACACCTCACCCCACCCATGTCATCTCCCTCCCACCGCCTCTCCACACCACCAACTCCTCTCTCACCCCAGACATGCACGCATGCAGCCCCTCCCCCTCACCTCACTCAGCCGCCCCACCCATGCCATCGACACCTGGGCCCAATAGGCCCCATCGGCCCCTGTTCCTCTTCCCTGCATCTCCTCTCTGCCGTCCCTCCCTCGCGCGCCCCGCACCCCGTCTCTCCCCTCCTCCATCGCCTCTCCCTCTGGCCACCCGCGCGCAGCCGCTCTCCCTCTCTCTCTCTGGCCTTGGCCGCCTGCAACCCCGCCTTCCGCTGCCAGAGCTCTTGACCTCGCTCCAGCGACCGCCTCCCCCTTGACCTCCGTCGCCCTCAAGTGAGCCGCCCGCCTCCGCTCGCCTCGGGCCCCGCCTCGCCGCCTGTGGCAGCTCGGCCTGAGCCTCGCCCGCCCGGCAGCTCGTCTGCCGCTCCACGCCAGCGTCTCCGGCCAACCTCCGCCCACCTCCCGCCTCCGCCGCCTGCGCCCCTCGCGCTCGCGCCCGAGCCACCAGCGCCGCTCCGCCGCCTCCGGCCCCAAGCTGCGCCCGCTGCATGCCGCGGGCAGCGCGCCACAAGCCTCTCCTCCTCCGTGAGCTGCTCGCCTCGTCGCCCCTCACCGCCAGCCCGCCGCGCCGGTGCCTTCCGCCGCTTCGCCGCCGGCAGCTCGGCCGCCGTCCGCCTCCGCCTCGACCCCAGGCTCCGCCCGGCAAGCTCCACTCCGCCGCCCAGAACCTCCCCATGCCCGCGAGCAGCCCCTGCCCTCCTCTCCTTCGGCCACCGCGGGTCCTCCTCCGGCCTAGCTCCTCTCCGGCTCGCCGGCGGGTCCCGCTTCGTCGGCCTCCTCCTCGGATCCCTGCCGACGTCACCCTGCGTCGCCTCCGGCAGTGCTACCGGGCTCCCGCGTCTGTGAACTCCAACAGCATGCCAACCATGCCGAGTACCACACCGCCAACGACTAGGGGACGAACAAGGTCTTCGCCACGGATACGGCAAGACCTCCTCATGAACCCCAAGATCGGTGGACGCCAAGGCCCGCTCACGGAGTCCGTTTGTCGAGTCGAACCGTGGAACCCCGAAAACTCCCCAAGATCCCCGTTGCGAAACAACAAGGCCGATGGCTTGGAGTCGACAAGATCTACCATCTACCGCCAAGCTCGCCTGCGTGGGACGCCAAGTTCGTCGAACCCCGAGGACCGGACGCGACTAGGTCTACCTCAAGGACACCGAGAACTTCACCCCGGACACCGAGACCCTGATGCGACAAGATCTACCCCAGTCAACCGAGAACGCTCCCGCCGAGGCCATCGAACCCTGAACCCTGGACCCCGACCCCGAACTCCGTCGAACCTGAGACCGACCCCGAACCCCGGACCCCCAAGATCGTCGAGACCCCTAATGTGTGAACCCTTCTCGGAACCCTAATTTCTCAATATAATACAATTGTTGCATATTTAATTGTCAGGCTCACATGCATATCTGTGGTTTGGGGGCCTTATGCCGATTCACCTAATAATTAAATATGGGGCCCATATGCGGGCAAATCTAGCCTTATATTGGCCTCATTTAAACATGTGTAGCGAACCGTTGCCATCTATTGTCTTGCTATATAACATTTAATTTGCGGGGGTTCTAAATAACTTGACCTGTCTAACTAATTGACGGGACCCCGGTTCCGCTTAATATGACCTAATCGCACCGCACCTTTGCCATGTCATGCATCATACATGCATCATGCCGATCTTCTGCCGTGTATTGAGTATTGCACCCGGTGTTTATTCTAGTGTTTTGCTTCTTTGCGGATATGGCCGTTGAGTTGATGTGAGCTTCGCCCCGATCTTCGGTTGAACCTTCGACAATGTTTTCAGGCGAGCATCTCCCTCTTTCTACCTAGCTTACTTTTATAGTCTTTATTCCCTCCTGTTGATCTATTGCTATCTGTGTTGCGATGCTCTAGTTTTCGTACCCGTGATATCCCTTGCAGCCGTATATTGCCTTGGACACACCCTATTCCCTGTTGTTTGGTAGATAGTTGGACTTGCGCGTCGTAGTCGCTTGCTCAAGTGCTGTTGCGTGTTGTCATATGCCACAGTTGCTGATGTATTGCCGCATGTTAATGTTGGAGATGATTCTAGCTTTACTTATCGTCACTTTAATTTCTGTTTAACAACTAAAATTGAAATAAGCAGAGGCATCGGTGGGTGATAGATAATATTTGGTTTCCGAACGCCCACTTGTGTCCCGTAAGACCCCGAGTACTTGATACCTGTTCCTTGATTTATCGCGCTATCCACATCCGGGAGGTATATGGGACCCCCCTGAGCCAGAGCTTGATTCAGTCTTATTTCTTGGGGCCACAAACTAGTTTGAGGTTTTATTTATTATCCTGTACCTATGCCATGCTACTTTCTGTATTTAAATTGTGCGAGGAGCACACTGTACTGTTTAGGTAAGCGGAGTGTTTTCGCGGTATCGACAAGCCCAGCCACACTTTCGGGTTCCCAGTCGTTTACAGCCACTGACGCAAACCTTGAGCCCGTCTCGGAGTCAGCTATCTCCGTTGCGGGATCTACTCAATGGGGTGCCCCCCTGAAATATTTCTGAATCTTGTGATTGTTCAGTCGTGAAAGCCTCGTCGGGTTTTGATTTGGTTTTTCCGAGGTCGATCGAGCGTGTGTTGCTATTGGTGCACCCCGGCCGGGTAAAACTTTCTGAAAGCCGTGTCCGCGGATATGGACGACTTGGAGCACAGTATCTCGATCATAGACAAGCATAACTAAAGTTTACTGCTATAAATTTGACTTATAATGACTAGTAATCAGTTTCACTATAATGGAATGGCTAATTAATACTGCCCATAATTGCTTGTTTGATTGTCGCCATGACAATTGTATCGACTAGTAAGTACCGCCTTCTAGCGGAATGGCTGAATAAAAGTACCAACAACCGCTGGGTTTTGGGTTTATCTCATGCTATTTGTATCGATTAGTAATTGTTGCAACTATAACGGAATGGTTAACTAAAAGTGCCCATCGCTTACTTTATCGTGACGATTCTCTAAACCGACTAGTAAAGTGCCGCAACTATAACCGAATAAGTAAACGCCAACCGTGTGAGTTTCGGTTGACTTCCTCGACGGTCTCGAGGGGAAACGCCAGATGGGTTTGTTTGATGGTAGTATCGGGTTGGTTCGGATAGGTCCTTCTTACCCCTCTCGATTGGCCTTGATGTATCGAGTCTCTATAGGTTGTTTAGTGCATGCCGCTGCCGCTTGATCCACCATACCTATGTAGGCGAGGACCGAATTCTAGCCTCGCCGTGTCGGCCTCGATCGACGCTCCTCTTTTCCTTTGCCCTTTGTTGGCACCCTTTTGTTTAAGCAGTTTTGAGATCGGCGTCGTTAGCGTGGTTACCCTTCGGCTTGGCCGGGCAGGGTTATGGGCGCCATTGGTTATTCTTGAGGCTCTTAGCCCCATTTGCATCTTGTCCGTAGTCGGACTCTATCATTTTCAAGGTGATTTGGATCTTGTATATTGTATTCGTGTTCTTGACTCTTTGAGTCGTTATATATATATCTGTTCTGTGGGTCCCATCGAGGACTGTTGTGTAATGTTATTACTTCGTTTTCCACCCGCACGAAAGTGCCTGGTGGGCACCTTTGAATCGTTTCTATGCGGGTTTGGCGAATTTTGCTCAAACTTGCATAGGTCCGATTCTGAGGGTGTTACAGGCCCCCTGAAATATTTCTGAATCCTGTGATTGCTTTGTCGTGAAAGCCTCGTTGGGTTTTGATTTGGTTTTTCCGAAGTTGATCGAGCGTGTGTTGCTATTGGTGCACCCCGGCCGGGTAAAACTTTCTGAAAGCCGTGTCCGCGGTTATGGACGACTTGGAGCACAGTATCTCGACCATAGACAAGCATAACTAAAGTTTATTGCTATAAATTTGACTTTATAATGACTAGTAATCAGCTTCACTATAATGGAATGGCTAAATAATACTGCCCACAATTGCTTGTATGGAGTGTCGCTTGCGACCAGTGTACCTGACTAGTAAGTATTGCAACTACAACGGAATGGCTAAATAAAAGTACCAACAACTGCTGGGTTTTTGGGATATCTCATGCTATTCGTATCTGATTAGTAAGTGTTGTAACTATAACGGAATGGTTAACTAAAAGTGCCCACTGCTTACTTTATCAGGATGATTATCTAAACCTGACTAGTAATTGCTGCAACGACAACTGAATAAGTAAAACTGCCAACCGTGTGAGTTCCTCGGTTGACTTCCTCGTTTGGTCTCGAGGGGGAATACCAGGATGGGATTGTTTGGTGTTAGTATCAGTCTGGTTCCGGATAGGTCTTTTCTTACCCCTCTCTGATAGCCGCCAGTTGTATCGAGTCTCTATAGGTGGTTAGTGCATGCTGCCGCTGCCGCTTCAGTCCACCATACCTATGTAGGCGAGGACCGCCGAATTCTAGCCTCGCTGCAATCGCCTCGATCGACGCTCCTTCGTTTTCCTTTGCCCTTTGTCGGCACCCCTTTTGTTTAAGCAGGTTTTGAGATCGACGTCGTTAGCAGGGTTAACCTTCCGGCTTGGCCTGGGCAGGGTTATGGACGCCATTGGTTATTCTTCAGGGCTCTTAGCCCCATTTGCATCTTGTCCGTAGTCGGACGCTGTATCATTTTCCAGGTGATTTGGATCTTTGTACCGTATATCTGTATTCTTGACTCTTTGAGTCGCTGTTACATATATCTGTTCTGTGGGTCCCATCGAGGACTGTTGTGTAATGTTATTACTTCGTTTTCCACCCGCACGAAAGTGCCTGGTGGGCACCTTTGAATCGTTTCTATGCGAGTTTGGCGAGTTTCGCTAAAACTTGCATAGGTCCGATTCTGAGGGTGTTACAACTGTCTACCCCGATGGCGGAAACCGACCGGTAGGGGTAAGTCGTTCGACAACCTCAGAATCATGATCACGGAAAGCAAGATCATAGATCAATCCTGAACCACCGCCATATAAACGATCACATCATTCATATCAATCTGCATATCACCATATGCAAACATTCCGAACCTATAACTGAACAGCATCGGCTCTGATACCACTAAAGGAATACCGGTAGGCTATACTAGCGCAAATCAAAAAAAATCTACCACGTAAACCAGGATTACTGTTGTCATAGATCACGGGATTACCACTAGACGCGCAGTTGCGGAATTGATGAAGTGCGTCGAGGCAGTGTAGACATTCCACGTCTCCTCCTTGTACTCGTCCCACGAGCAGCTCCCCTTGCGCGGCTCGTCCAAGTGCCACAGATGCAGCACCTCCGAGGTATCCACACGTGCGGGGTGGAAGCGTCAGACACCGGACTGTCAGGTCTGCATGTGCAACACAGGCGTGAGGAGTGGCGGCTGGGTGGAATGGTCTCAGGTCTAACCTTGGTCATCTCGCCCCACCCTCTCTTATATAGGCGTCCCTAGTGGGCTTCTACATTAGCAGCCCATTAGTATCCTAAGCCTGATCTAATTCGGATCCAACCCTCATTAGGCTTCCAGCCCCTTAAGTGTGTGACCCTATAGGTTCATATGCGTATAGACATGACACGAATACACTTATTCTGCCAATAGTTCGTAGCGGCCTCTAGCAATACATGTCAACTCCTAAACGCATCCAAAGATCATATCGGACGAACCATCACAAGGTTTAGTACATGTCTTTCCCTTTGCCTCACGATATTTGGTCTAGCTCCAAGCTGACCTCCCTTTCTCGATACCGTAACTCGGAATTCTTTTACTAGGTTAACTCTTAACCTTATGTAGCACGGCCATGCATTTCTGGATCCGATCACTCGAGGGGCCCAGAGATATCTCTCTCAAGTAGAGAGGGGCAAATCCCATCTTGATTGACCATGCCTTGCAGCATGTTTCAGGACAAATCCGAAAGCTACCTTTATAACTACCCAGTTACGGAGTAGCGTCTAATAGCCCCAAAGTAGGTCGATCCACATCTCAAGTACATGCGACAATCTCAGGTCTAAGGACAAAACGTACACGATGTGTAGAGAGAGAGATGCAACTAATTGCCAGTCTCAAGTTGGGTCAGTCCACCCCCATGTTCATAACATATGCCCACATCATTGGTTTGACATCTCCATATCTATGACTTGCGAAAAATAGTCATCAACCAATCGACGTGCTAGTCTAATATTCACGTGTGTCCTCACATGAACTCCGACTAGGGACAACTCTTAAATAACCATACAAGTAAAGAGTTTCACAAACAATTCACATAATTGCCAATCAATACAAGTTGCCTGATATGGATATTCAAAGAACATTACAATAACTCATGGATACATATGAAATATAATCATCTCTATGATTGCCTCTAGGACATATTTCCTTCACTTACCCCCTTAGGTATTTGTAGAAATGAAAGCATAAACATCAATAGACTAGTACAAACCAAAATAATCAGAACTAAACGATCTGCATAGGATAGAAGTTTGCCTTGCCAGCATCCTAGTTTAGAAGCAAAATGGCTTTTTATAGGATTCCCATTCCAGCAAGTATGGATAGACAAGATGACAGTAGGGAATAAGTTAAGGGTCTATGATCTGTCTCCTTTGTAACTCCACCAAGCCGGATCTGTAGCCAGTGAGTCCAAAGCAGCAAAGGGCGATGCTGGCCCCCATTGTCAAAGGTGGAGGTTAGTAACTTTTGGGGGGATTTTTTATGTTGTGAATGGGGTTTCAACATGCTACAAGTGACTATGGTGTTTGTTATGAACCGGTGAGCTACATGTTTCAATAATTTTTAGTCGTATACTTTAGATGGATATTTGTACTGTTGCAAATGTGTTTATGTGACATTGTGTGCATTGGACACGTATGTTAGATGTGTTACTTTTATTGTTGCAAACAAAGACACGTATAATGGGTTTTTACACAACTTTACTAACCACGGGAAAAATATTGCTAGCCATGTTGCGTGCATGCATAAAAATGTTGCGCTCGGGGTTTTCCACTGAGACGATCAGACGTCTCAGATTTTTCACTTCAATGGATCAGACGACGAGGGAGGCAGCTGATTCCCCCATATCAAGTTAGTGATGCCTAACTCAGCCCATATTAGGTGGGATTTTATTTTGATATTTTCACGTTATAGCATTTTCTGCCACCGTGAATTATTGAACACTTTTATAAACCTGAGGAGACGAAACTACCCACACGACTTGATTGGCCAGGTTACTCAGGGTTGTCTTATATGCCTTTAAAAATTGAAAAATATAAGAATATTTGTGTGAGTTGCTAACTGCTGCGGTTCTTCCAAAGGTCATCGAAGTGCACCGCAACACAAAATTTTAGAAAGTGCAATGCTACCATATTTTTTTTAAAGGAGCATATATTAATATCACATGATACCAATTACATCCAGCCTCTGCAACGACGCATTGCCCTAGCGGCCACACGGATGCACACAACAAAAAATGGAAGAATTACAAAAAGAAAAGTCCCGCTACAGTGAACTCATTCATTGAAACATCAGTACTACGACCAACAAGACAACACCAGAAATCTAGCTTCTCCAAAACGACGCCTCCAAGAAGGAAACAGTGCACAAACACCGTCATCGCCCGATCAAAGATCTAGGTTTTCACCCTGAAGAAAATCCACGCTCTCAAAACAATACCTTCAACAAGGCCATTGCCAGACACAACCAATTAAGGCCAGACCATGAGTTTTCACCGTGAGAGGTAGGACCATGAACCTCTCCTGTGCAGTCGTCCCCACTTGCATGCCACTACTCCAATTCACAAGTCACCTAGCCAATTCCTCATCACCACTCAGATTAAACCACCATTGTCTGTCCTCAGATCTCGATCTCCATGACTTTCTTCGTCAGCACCATGGACGAGAACATATGCCCCGTGATAATAACAGCCAACAAAGCTTCGAAGCACACCCTCTGAAACCAAACAGTCAGAGTAAAACATGGGTGCGAACGACCGAATTCAATCCATCCAGCAAACTCACGGCATGATAGCACTTATGCAGTTCGCCGGCCGAGCCTTCCGGAACACGACACAGAAACCAGAACAATGAAGACCACCATCCGGCAGATCATCGTCTTGGCTTGAGAGGGATCCAGGACCACCTCCTTTATTAAAACCGAGCCAATAGCCCCCACGCCACCCGCCGGAAACAAGCAGGATCCGCCGTAAGACGGCAAGACCACCCGGCCGACCATTCCAACGGAGAAGGAGGCCACCACCACCATGTCGGGGGAAGATGCCCCAAGAGCCCTAGTGGCACGGACAAGGACCGGGTCGCCTGGGCGCCGGCATCGAGGCCAACGGACGGGACAGATCGCGGCTAGGCCTAGATCCCCGCCGTCGCCTGCCGCCATCTGAGCCGAGGATCACCGGTCGCCGCTCGCCGCAACACCACCGCCAAACCAGCCGAGACGGACGCCGCCGCCTTCTGCCAGATCGCGATCAGGGACGCCGCCACCACCACGCCCCCAAGTCTTGGCCTGGCGACGATCCGGACGGCGGCAACGGGGAGGAGAGGACACGAGAGGGATGGCTCAGCGGCGGGGAGGAAAGGCCGCCCGGATCTTCACCAAATAGATTTGAGGCAACCTACATGACGTGCAAAATTGAAGTCTTAATGTGCAATTGGCTCTCAAAGGTAGTCCCATGGCAACATAATCAATCTGAAGCGGAAATTCTCAAAATAAAAAGGAAAGATCAATCGGAACCTTTTTTTTGACACTGTAATCCACTCTTTATTAATAAGATAAAAACAAGTTACAAGGTACGAACGAAACGACCTGAAAAGATAGGATAAACCTATGTAAAATACCAATGCCTATCCTGCTCCTTTGGCACCACCGAAGCAACCACTGAAGGGGCGAAAGACAGA
Source organism: Avena longiglumis (assembly GCA_030063025.1). NCBI lineage: Eukaryota > Viridiplantae > Streptophyta > Magnoliopsida > Poales > Poaceae > Avena > Avena longiglumis. The sequence continues at coordinate 186,923,996 of CP125979.1, forward strand.
TCACCACAACACCGAGCTTGACGTGGCTCCATCACTGATCAGCAGCTTTTTAAACCTCCAAAATAGCTTGCCAAAGGCAAAATCATTGTCGTTAAAAGAATCAGACCGGGACAACATGTCCCCGGACACGCGATCAAACTCCAGAACTGATACCCCCGCACGACTAACGTCAGGAGAGGAAATCAGAACTTCCAGCTTCCATCCACAAACCCAACATAGGATAAACCATCTTCAATCTGACACATATGCAGACGACCGTCTGCGTGTACTATTGGACAACACATCCTCCCTGCTCCATCATGACGTCGGAGCAAAGGCCGTAGTAACGGGGACATAGCAGAAGGAGGGACACACCTGATGTGATCGCCGCCTCCGCCTCGACGACACCACCCAAGAACTCTAATGCCGCCAATCCGAGGAATCAGCACACACACGATGCCATCAACTCCGAGACGCCGCCACGAGGGACGTCGTCGGTGTGGGAGTGAAGTTGAGGCAGATTTATTCGCCTGAGCGCCGCTTCCACCATCCCAACGGCGCTCCACGATCTGCAAAACCAAATCCTAACTATAGAACAGAGAGGCTGGATCCGCCTTCTCCCGCCACCGGAGCAGCAGGCAAAGGAAGAGGGGACCAGCAAAAACGCCGGTGAAGACCGGTCCATAGGAATTAACGTCGACTCACTGAAGCCTGGCGGCTAGATCAGGGTCGAAAATTCGATCTCAGAACCTAAAAAGAAATGCAGTCGGCGATGGACACAACGAGAGAAGGGGGAAACGTGCACGCGGAAGCGAACACGAGCGGAACTATCCCACCCCGAAAAGAGGGGGAGCAGCGAGCGAGACACGTACGTGCACGCGCAAGCAAACAAGAGCAGATTTTTTTCCATTGGAATCCTGTAATCCAGCTCAGAATCCTGTAATCTATATATCCGCACGTAGCGCAAAGGGCTTCCTTCCTTCCTTCCTTCCTTTTCTGATCTTTTCGGTTAAAATTCGGCGAGGGAAAGTGGTTAGAAATTGACTTAGGTTGTTATAGCGCGCCGCAGAGTCAGCGTCCGGCGCCGTCGCCGTCGCCTTCGCCCCATGGCCAAGGTAGACGACCGGCGGGACCTTGAGAAAGGGCCTGTCATCGCCGCGCCACCAGCCAACATCGATGCCCGGCCTGGGTCCGCCGGAGACGACGAAGACGATCGCAAGATACCGAACTGCGTACGTGCTCACCTAGATTGATGGATCGTCTACTCCTTGGATACTCAATCTCGCTGGTTGAATTCCTCCCGCACTTCAATATGTTCTGCTGCTCCTGCAGGTTTGGGTGTCGCTGCAGCTGCTGGTGACGGCGGTGCTGTGCTGCCCGCTGCTGGCGCTCGCCATGACGCGGACGGACTCGGTGGAGAAGGCCGTGCTCTCCGTCGTCATGCTGCCCGTCGTCGTCGGCGTCTTCTTCGTCCTGCGCGCCCTGTGCGATCGCCCGCGCATGGCCATCGTTGCCGCGGTGGTGAATAGATAGATAGCCCCCAGGAGTCCAGGACCGATCTCGTCGATTCCTAATCTGACTCACATCGAAGATGAACACTAACTTGTTGAATTATCATGAGTTCATGGAACCCCTGAGCATTTTCTTTATCTGTGAATTAATTACTTCCTTTTGACATGATCTGTGAATTGAATTAATTGCTATGTACAGTACTGGGACGATCACGGGATTTCAAACGGTTTTATACAGTTCCACACGATCGTGTGTCCGACACAGCCGAGACAATGTTGGCAAAATCTGCTTTACTTGCAATTGTGCATGTGGCAAGCTATATTATTTGGCATGAATCAGAATCATTTTTCCACGAATAGTTTGCTGTCTCTCCTCATCGCGAATGCACCGACCGGACACTTCAATTTTTTTTGCTTCTCTAGCAGAATTGCCACTTGTAGATGTAGACTGCACCTATTCTTCTATTACTAGATATATTTGGCCGCGTCATGACCACCATACCTTTTGGTTTTGGTACCATCTTGGATTGCGTGCACCAACCAACCAAATTAACCAAAAGCTCAAGTTGAGAGAGGGTCCTGCTCACATTATACTCGAGTGCTCCATCTCACGTCCATTTATTGTGTCAACTTGGTTATGACCCCAAAACCTCTCGTTGCAAGTCGTACGCACCTAATAACATGTTCACCCATCAGCTTATGCTCAAAAACATCTTAATAGTTGGAAAGAAAAATTGCTATCCCTTGGTGGAAGACTAGTACTCATAAATTCAGTACTCACTAATATGGTACTATATATGATTTTGTTCTTCCAATTACCAAAAGGGGTCTTGAACAAAGTGGATTATTTCCGTTCAAGATTCTTTTGGCAAGGGGATAGTGAGAAAAAAAAATATCGACTGACCAGATGGAATGTGGTTTGCCGCCCGAAGGAGTTTGGTGGACTGGGCATACACGATTTGCAAGTCAAAAACACCGCACTCTTGGGCAAATGGCTTTTTAAACTACTTACAGAAGATGGTGTTTGGTAGACCATGTTATGGAGGAAATATGTGGGGTCCAAAGCTGTGTCTCAAGTGGTTTGAAAACCCGGAGATTCACATTTTTGGGCGGATCTTATGGCCACCAAGAAACATTTCTTTCGTTTTGGTGCTTTCGAGATTAAGGATGGGTCACAGATTAGGTTGTGGGAAGATAAGTGGCTGGGCCAAACTACTCTTCGCGAACAATATCTAGCTCTATATTCGATTGTTAGACACAAAGGGGATACAATTTCCACAGTGATGGAAGATTATCCTCCTAATGTGTCTTTTAGAAGAAGCATCATCGGTCCTAGACTGGTATCTTGGAACAATCTATTATTACGATTATCCATAATACAATTGTCGGACGGTGTCGACGTGTTCAAATGGAAATTACTAGAAATTGGTAAATTTTCTGTTGGCTCTTGATCCAACCGGATATCCCGGTCGATGATGATAATAGTAAAATTTGGAAATTGAAAATACCCCTTAAGACACAGATATTTGCATGGTATCTACGGAAAGGGGTAATTCTAACAAAAGATAATCTTGCAAAGAGAAATTGGCATGGAAGTAAACAATGTGTTTTTTGTTATCAAGATGAGACAATTCGCCATTTATTCTTCTATTGCAAATTTGCTCGCTCTATATGGTCATTCATCCAAATAGCTTCTGGTTTATCTCCGCCACGTTCTGTAACCAATGTTTTTGGTAATTGGTTGCATGGAATTGTTGATAAATACAGAACTTTGTTTAGGGTGAGAGCGCTTGCCATTATATGGTCGCTATGGCTTTGTAGAAATGACAAGATCTTCAATAACATTGTGTCTTCTCCTCTGCAGGTTGTCTATCGAGCCACGACTATCCTCCGATCTTGGAATATTCTCCAACGTTTGGAGTTTCGCGACTTATTTATGGAGGGATGTACGCGATTGGAGGACACGACGAGAGATATTTTCTCCCGACATGGATGGCCACGTGATCTGAGGATTGATCTATCTTAGATTTTAAACATTTATTTAGATAGTGCCTTTGTGTAATGCTTGTCTACTTTTTAAATTAGTACTGTCGTTCGTGTGGCTGTGTGCATCTTGGTTATGTAGAGGCCGGGTGTAAGCTTTGAACTGTTTTAATAAAAGCGCCCATTTTTTTAAAAAAAATCTTATATTTCTAACCGGAGGGAGTACTTCAACACCCCCCTCTCCCTTCCCATGAATGTTTTTCTCGTGCTTAAATGTGAAACACAATTGGGTTATGTTTTTGATAAATTGGTGACCTAGTCTTGAACTTAAGGGCCGTTACCTCTGATACCAGATTAAATTGCATGCACCAGCTACAGCTAGTGCACCCAAAAGCCAAAAACCTGAAGCAATGAAACAAAATACATCAATATATTTCAACAAGTTCCAACTTGTACATTGTGTGGTTTGTCTATGGTTTGTTTGTTGGATAGGGGTCAGAAACAGCATCAACTCAATGTTGCTTGGTTCTGATTTAGCAAGTGTTGCTTTTTCGTGTGAGAATTGTGATATATATACATATATATCGAGGGCTTTTGTCATCTTTTGATTTCTCCAACCAAAACTGAAGTACCTTTATGAGTAGTTTATTACCTGATTGTGGGTGCAAAATATTTCTTAAGTAAAGGCAAACTTGTAAACCGGGAAATCCTTATGTAAATTCACACTTTTTTTCTAAAATTCTTAGAAATTTTGAGCGTACTAGTCAAAACTTACTGGTATCAAAATACAGAAGAGCCGAGAGCATAAAGTGTACACATCTAGAGATTGACAGCTCCAAGTGTCTTAGTCGGAAGCATGGACGTGTGAGAGTTTTTTGTGTGTATTAGCCAAGATCTTAGACTGTGCGTGTCGGAAGCTCACAAATATCAAAATATCCAAAAGCCTCGCAACTTGCGTTGTCGTAATCTGAGGCAAAAGAGAAGATGTCTCATCGTTCCAGCTTGTTAGGTCATACTTTGAGGGAGGCGAGGACGACCCCATCGATGCGGAGGATGACACAAAGGTTCTATCCACGGTGGCGGATGGGGGTTGTATGCTCAATTGGACACTTGCTTGTCATATGTACTCTTTCCTTTCCCCTGCTTAAGGAAAAAATATGAGCTCTGTTGTATGATAAACGAATGCTGATAAACAAATTTAGCAATCAAAGAAACAAAGAAAAAGATGAAAAGGCCGAGCGGATACCTTTCGTAGCCTTCTTAGTCCATTAATCTCTTCTTGTTAGGATTACATTCCCGAGACCTGCCATGCCTAAAGTTATGAATCATGTGGTGTGACGAGGCATGAGGATTCTTTTAGTAAGAATTTTATTGAGGAGCTTCACTGCTATTCAGTGGAAACTCCTCTAGGTGAAGAATGCAAACTGAAATAGGTCACCGAGAAGTGATATATAGTTATATAGAGTTGAAGACGAGGATCTTCTCATCATGGTCAGAGATAACATGTCCCCTAAAAATCTCACTTCTTTGATGTGGAGATCAATCTCTTTGTACTTCCACAGGTTTGTACTGCGTCAAAAGCAAAGACACGCTGCGCGAAAACCTTTATGGTCTTATTTTGTACACAAACAACTTCCCAAATGCAAGTCTGCAAAATCCTTGATTCCGGAAAGAAGGCCGGCTTTCTGCTTCAAAAGATACGTGCATCAGAGTCCACGAGTAGTATTTATGCCAGGATTGGAATTTATTATATTTGATGAATGTCCGTCAAAATATAATTATACCACTACCCAAATCAGATGGACATAGCTTGTTGAGTTTTATAAAAAAACAAGTAAATAACAACTCTCCTCTGAAAAGGTTATATCATCTCTACCGTCAGCCCCAATAATGTCCGCAATAGGCATATTGGGGTGCCGGCCATAAAACAGGCTCACAGGAGAGTGCCCCCCTTTAGCAAGATGTGGGGTGCCCACACAAGGCGCCGTGTCGGATTTTATTTATAGAGTCCTTTGGCAGCCACATAACACAAACCCTATATCTAGTTTCCCATTTCCCCTACTTTCTCCAGTTTGCGCCTAGACCAGACCATGCCGCTGTGCATTCCGTCGCTGGGATGCACCCAAGAAGCCACGCAAGAAGGTGAAGGTTCCACATGAGTGAATGTTGTACACCAATTGGGCAGAGGAGCTGTCCTACGTGATGACATACCGCAGAGGTCTCCACGCAGTAAGTGATGTTGCCAAGGCCGCGATGGTGGCGGCCTCTGTGGCGGCCGAGTTCACTGCAAGCCTAGTTGAAGGCGCATGCATCTTCGGGAGTGCTTCCGGCACCAAAAGAACTCAAAAGAGCACCACCTACGGATCTTCAAGGAGCACCTCCCTATCACCACCGGCTACTTCAATGAGAGATATAACGCGGTGCAGAGCTCGCAATCTCAGTTCTCCCCGAGATTGGCAAGGGCGAGCCGCCCACCGACCCCAATGTCGTCTTCTCGCCTATTCACAAGCCTCAACGTCTACCTGAACCACTCCTACTCCGGCTCGCATGCTCTATGGCGGGAACCAATCTTGTTCGGCGGTGACAGCATGGGCGCCCCAACATGACTGGCGTTGCCCGCATACCGTCCGACCACAACCTGTTTGATGACGATTTGTCAACACCCGGATTTTTAATCCCAGATGCCTGTTATGCCATACATCGCAATTTCAGGATTACCATTTTTGCGAGACATAACAGATTTGGATACCACAGTACATCATTCATTACAAACCATACATAAGGTCTTACACAAATAAGGATCTCATGATCCATTTCTTAATACAACTCAAGCAGCGGGATAACGTAATAATAACGGTAGCATAGGCGAAGCTCCATCTTCGGGGTCACAGGCAATGCTGACGATGGGAGATGATCCTAGTTGTCGTAACCTTTCTGGGGTCCATCCTCCTGGTACTCCTCTTCATAGTCTGGCCACGGGAATAGCCAGGGACAAAGCCATGAGTACTCTTTAAGTACTCGCAAACTAATACTAACAAGTGAAGGGGTTTTTTGTAATAGGCCACTAAGCTCTAGGGTTGTTTTGCAAAAAGCCAGATTTACCTCTACTAAGTTTAGAAGCAAGAAAAACTAGTTAAAGTTTTATAACACCTAAGTGGGAACTTGTATTTCATATCACAACTCTATTGTGGTCAAGTCAAAATCTCGATCCATTTCACAAGTCATTTTGAAAACATCTGACGGGGGAACAGTATGGCCACTCCAACTGTCCATAACCGCAGACGCGGCTATTCGAATAGTTTGACACTCTGCAGAGATTGTACACTTTCACCACAACATTCGATACATCCATCAGGAACAAATCCTGAATTCACCATACTCAGTATGCGGATAATCAATCCTAACCTTTCAATTACACGCCCTAGTATAGGCACCTTTCCTGTGAGTTTGGCCTCCCAACCATGACCAAATGTCATCTTGGGTACTGCACAGGTGGACAATCTTCACAAGGTAGCCTCATCTCAGACCTTGGCCATGAGGGAACCAATACTAAGGTATATAAGTTTCCAGTCAAGCCCTACCCAATCTTCGGGTATTGTGGTTTTGTACGATAAAATTGGAATGGTATCGCATCCAGACAACCATCAGTTTTATAAAGGGCTAAGGCTCATGCCTTAACATTTTCATCATCAAAACCATCTGGTGTTCTGAAACACATGTCAAAACATCTCAATAGAATGATCCATCATTCCAAGGTTTTCATAACCATTTTTCCACCAAGTATTCCCATCTAAAGTTGATCAAGTTTTATGCTTAGCACTAGCATCTACAAATGTGAGTGAATACTAACGAGGGGTGGTAAACTAGTGGAGTTTAACTAAGTTCAATCTCATGCCTTGGGATGACATCAAAATTATCTAGCTTAGGCCAAATTTTATGCTCTTTATGCAACCTTCAATTATCTTTCTAGAATCTACAATTCACTTAAGTAAGCTCTGAGTAATAGCTTTGATAAAGAAATAAAGTATGAAGCTTACAAGTAAAAATAGGATTGGGTATCATCAAATGTGTCCAACCAAGCATGCTTAGTGTATTACATAGGTGATCTAACTTTCATAATTGCAAGTGTTAGCTTGCTCAATCAACTAGTAGTATTAGGCTTGCATCAGTATCAGTATAAGCTTGCTAAGTTAATAGCTTGCAAGTATTGGCTTGCATAGGTCAACTTGATTAGTAAGGCTTGCCTTGTGCAGAGCAGTGGTTGAAGTTCTCCTCGGCTTCTTCTTCGTAGTATCCTCCTTCCTCCTTGTATCCTTGGTCGGTACTAGCGTCTATGAATAAATACGGGGTACACAATCATCAAACAATACTTAACTACTTTCAATCATCACACAAAGGTGCACTATAGATGATCTAGTATCATCACTAATATCACAAGAATAAAGCATTTGTCTTTATTGATTTTATTTTTAGAAAAGTAATTTCTACTCATTGAAAAACTACTTAAGATTTAATATTCTCTAACTCAAACATGGGATCATGTTGACACATGTCATCACCACATATTTCAGTACATGGGAATGTGATTTAAAGTGGTGTCACAATTTAATAAGGTTTAACCTTTTATTTCAATTAAATAAAATAACTAGAAATACCTATGTGGCATTCTTTTATTACTTGAACATTATTTCTGTAAGTAAACCCATATGTTTTTATATATTCTGAAAGGTATGATCAAATGTGATTTTTGAGAGTTGGAATCAACTCAAAGGCTATTATGGTTTAAATTTGAAAAATGTTTGAATGCAGAAAATCTTCTGACTTGTTATTTTTAGCAAGGTTGATCTATAGATTCAAATGATTTGAATCCAACGGGCTTGGATTAAGCATTTCAATATATTTCTAACAAAATTGGTTTCATTCAATTTGGTTCACTGAATCGAGTTGGGTTGATTTTTGAAACTAGGTACAGAACCGAGTTTGAATATAAATAGAAAAAGCTAAATTCAAATGAGTGGGCTGCGCGAGAAAGGTTAACGGGCCGGCCCAATGTCACTCCGCAGCGCGGGGCGCAACTGACAGGGGGTCTACAGGTCAGCGACTCATTAAACACGAAGCGGTACGAGGCGATATGGTGCGTCGGATTAGAATGAAGATCGACGGCTGAGGGTCGTCGTCGATGATGAACTAGTCACTGGCGAGCTCGAACCCGAGAGGCTCAGTGGGGGTCGTGAGAGGCTCACCGGGGCTCAGGCGAAGGTCGGCGATGCGGGCGAACGACGAAGTCGAAGACGACGAACTCAGGGGTGGTCGCGGCAGCTCCTGGGGTGGACGAAATCGACGACTTCCTTCTCCTCCAGCAGCAGCGGACTCCGGTGAAATTCCGGCGATGCGCTGCTCGCCTTGCTCCGGGAATGAGGTGGGACGATCAGTGAGGTGAGAGGAGTGAAATGGTGTGAAGAATTCAAGCGGGGGAGGCCTCTATTTATAGTGGCGAGAGAGGACCGACGGGCGCAAGCTGAGCTCATCGTGGTCGACGGCACAGAGGGCTATCGGCGTGGGCGATGGTAGGGGGCGGTGCTGTGCTCCCTGGCGAAGCTCAACGACGTGGTGGCGAGGCGTGGGGCGGTGCTGATCGGTCGGAACGCTGCGGTGCTCTACGCGTGCCCGACGGGAGTTTTAAAGGCACACAACGCGCGTGGTCCGCGCGGCAGCGAACGGGCGTGTCTGCGGGGTTGCTGGGACGGTGATGATCACGCGTGCACGCGGCGAGGGCGGCGCGCGGTCTGTGTGTGCTGGTCGAGCGTGGCGCACGGGGCGCGCTCTCGGCATGCTTGCAAAGCAGCTTGGCATGGCTCGGGCGTGTGGTCCAGTGGCTGGCATTGCTTGCGGCTGGGACAGGGAGTGGCGGTGGGGTGCTAGATAGCTCCCAGACAAGGTTGGTGAGGCTAGTGCTGCTCGTAGCTTGCTGTCGACCATGGGGTGGCAATGGTGCTCTCGGGCTGCTCACCATTGATGACAATGGCCAGCTTACAATAGTGCTAGATATTAGTTATGGTTGTTAGATGATCTACTAAGGCTAGTGGTATCCAGAGATGGAACAAGTTAGGCACAAAACACTGCTCAGCATAGTGTTTTGATGTTGTTTGATTTGTATCTGCAAGCTGTTTGATGAAATGGCCGCATGAATTCAAGTTTTTAATTTTGAAATTATTTTTGGTGGATGTGCTAGGCATGTGCTGGTGAGTCTGTGGATGCTTGGGTTTTGCAAATTGAGCTTGATTGAGTGGTTTTTGAAAAAGTGGGATCTTCCCATATAAAATAGATTAAATTTTAAACTGTCATTTAAACTATGCATTTAAATGTTTTTGGATGATCACAAAGTGGGCCTTGGTGCTTTGTTATGAGTACTATCAAGGGGTGAAAATATCCATAAATGTTTCTGTTAAGTTCTAAAAGTTAGAGATAGACAAAGTAGGCATGAGAGTTAAATTGGCCAAAGTGACCATTCACTTAATTTGTTTGTTTTGATTTGTTTGTCTTTGGGAAAAGTTTGGGGATTGTTTAGATGATGTTTATTTCACTTAAGAATCATTCTACAAGCAAAGAAACACATAATCATGGCAATTTAAAAGAATCCACATTTTTAATGCACACTCATATGAATGCTTTCATATTTTTATTGGAAAAGTTTTTGTTAACCCTAAATTTGGTGATTAGAGTTTGGTGATTCTAGTTTAATATTTTTGGGATGTTACACGATTGCAGTGTGGACACTCTCAATGTGTTTGACAAAATGGAGGACATGCGCTACAAGGCCGACGCCGACAAAATCTTAACTGACATGATTAATGGTGCAGGGAACCGAGGACGGTCTTTCTATGCAAAATGAAGATGAGGAGGAGGATGACGAGGCAGAGAACATCGACGTGGTTGATGTTGATACCAGCGCCACCACCCACAAGAAGTGAAGGAATGGGAGCCGAAGTCTAAAGTGCAAGTCGTTGGAGGATCAACGTCTGTGTGAGGAGACTTTGAATTTTTGTTCCTATGTAACTTTGAATTTATTTATTGGGATTTAATTTCTATTAGGATTTCATATTTGTGAGCGCTGGTGTTGGGAGCTCCTCCAAAGACGGGGGAAACATGTGTCGGCACCTCCAATAGCGCTTGGCCGACGTTGTTGTTGGCCAAGATTTGGAGGCTGCCACTAGAGATGCTCTTAGAAAACAAATGAATTCTTATAGGGTGATAGGACCGACAGGGAACAAAGTATAATTATCAGTAAGGCACTAACGATAGTACAAAATTCAAAAATTAAACCAAGATGTGTGAGCCAATTCCACACTCAAGAAAATTAATAATAAATCTTACAAATACCTTTGTTTTATGAAATTTAGAATGTTGCAAAAACAAATAAGGGGCTACTAATGCCTATATTATAGTCAACAATCATACTAAGGCTATGCACGATGCAAGGTGCTTAGAGGGCTTTTAGGAAAGTAAACAAGTCTTTTTTTTCTTAAGCACATGTGATTACTTGTATAGGAGAAGTGGTGATCACTATCTTTGTTGGTTTGAGGATGAACACATACGTGTGACAAACGGGCCCCGCTAGCTCGCCACTGATGTGTCCTGACTCAACGGGTGAACATATACAGGTGACAAGCATACTTTCCTGACTCGCCACTGCTATAGCATGACTCGGGGGATGAACACATACAAGTGACAAACGTAGTTCACTAGCTTGCCACTGCCATTCCCTACTCGACAGATGAACAGATACATGTGACAAACATACTTCATTAGCTTGCCACTTCTATGCCCTCGCTCGACGCATGAACACATATAGGTGACAAGCGTACTTCTTCACTAGCTCGTCACTGCTGTGACCTGGCTCGATGGACGAAGACCGCTGGCACGGTGGATGAACACACACCAACGATTTATTTCAGACATATTGTCACCGCAGCAGGTTCACGACGACGCCAAGACGTGTGTCAGCCGTAAGTTGGGTCCGCCTATGTTACCCGTGACAGTATACCACTGACGAACGCCTCTATCATTGGTGTAGTTGATTTCTAACCCGTCACTGGTAAGCCTTTTCGCACTAGTGCTCCCATCCTTTCTCTTAGATTGAGCTTTTCACATGAACATGCACTCTTCAATATTGTATCATGTGGAGATATCATGTTCAATGCCCAACACACTTCTTACTTAATGAAATACTTGGATCTCTAAATGCGAGAAAATACAAAAACATATTGCCCACCCTTTTGATTGAGTTGATAAATAAATTTTGCATTCCTTCGCTTCTCTTGCTCACGCCATAGCTCAAATGAAACATGCACGTGAGGAGGAATAGGTGTTGGAATTTTGGCCCAAATATTCTAGCCCATTTTCTATTTCAATAATTCCTGAAAATCCTAGAGGCCTATGTGGCCCATTCATGCAAGACAAGAGGTGGGACAAATGTTTAGTCCCACATTGCTAGTTGAGTGGAAGTTGGACCAGCTTATAAGGTGAGATCTTCTACCACTTGGTAAAATAATGAGAAGGAGAAGGAGAAGGAGAGAGTTCCACACGCGCGCTCCTCCTCCTCCTCGCTCGCCTCGCCTCGCCTCGTCACGACGCGCGCGCGCGCGCGCCGCGGGAATCTCGCCGAGCCGAGCTTTATTTTGTCACGCATGAATGGTATATGAACAGATGCGTCTGCTTTGTATGGACGTTTAATACGAAGGTGAAGCGTCTGCTTTGAATGGACGTTTAATACGAAGGTGAAACGTTTGCTTTGAATGGCCGTTTAATACGAGTTAAATGCGCCTGTTCGTTTCATCTTCTGCACCGTCTGCCTTCTCCTCTGCGCCTATAAGAGAGAGAGGTCGCGCCTCCTCTCAGTTGCGCTGTTACACATCCCTTGCCTCGAGTTCCAGAGCACTGCGCTACTTTCATCTTCCCCATCCCGTCTTGCGGCGTGCACCGCGAGCCGGGACAGTAGGCCTCCGAGACCCCGCTGCTTCGAGTCCTGTACGGGAGAAGGGCGATAAGGTTTTTGGGGAGCGCTATCAGCGCGACTACTGGCTTCGTCACGGACTCCCTCACAGATAGCGACGTCTTCCCCGACGAGGACTTCTTCCCCGACATCAGCACCCTCTTCCTCGACGACATGGCCAATGACGGTTCCAACGCCGGCGGTTCTACTTCTTGCCATCGCTGTACATCTTCTGTCTCAATCTTGTTCTGATTTTATCCAGAGTTTTATGCCTTGCAGTTTGTTTGGCTATATGCCTTAGTTTGTATCCGCTATTTAGCATGATTAGTATATTACCTATTATTCTAGTCATGTTTTATCTAGCGTTTATTATGGATAATTCGCTTGGTAAATTGCTCTATTTCTCAACAATCCAAAAACCTTATTTCAGGCAATTTGCCCCAAGCGGCTTTGTTGCTTCTATGAAGCCACCTGTGTTTGAAGGTGTGAATTACAAACGGTGGCGTGCGAGCAGCTTCGGTTTCAGACCATGAGCTGCTATAACGCCATCTATGGCGCACCTGAGGGGGAACTTAATTCCGCTCAGGAAGAGGCGTTCCAAAAACTTGATACTACTTTCAAGGCTGCCTTGATCAGCATCCTTGGCGACAATATTGTCGATTCATATCTGTCATTTAGCAATGGCAAAGATATGTGGGATGCGCTCGAGAGAAAATTTGGAGTCTCTGATGCTGGCAGTGAACTGTATGTCATGGAACAATTCTATGACTACAAGATGATTGATGATCGCTCCATTGTGGAGCAGGCTCATGAGATACAGTCACTTGCCAGGGAGCTTGAGCACTTCACTTGTGTGTTACCGGACAAGTTTGTTGCCGGAGGCATCATTGCCAAACTTCCCCAGTCATGGAGGAATTTTGCTACTTCTCTGAAGCACAAGAGACAAGAGTTCTCCGTGACGGATCTCATTGGGACTCTTGATGTGGAAGAGAAGGCGAGAGCAAAAGACACACGTGCTCGAGGTACCGAGGGAGGTTCTAATGCCAACCTGGTACAGAAAAGGAACTTCCAGCCTTACAAGTTCAAGAACAAAGGCAAGTTTGATGACAAAGGAAAGTTCGATGGAAAGAACAAGGCCTCACAGTCCACCAGCTTCAAGAAGAAGACTGATAAGAGGAAAGGTGCTTGTCATGTGTGCGGTGATCCTAATCATTGGGCTCCTGCTTGTCCCAACCGCTTTGACAAACGCCAACATGGGAAGAGCAGCAAGACTGCTAATGTTGTCATGGGCGACGTTGAGATGAAAGATGTTGGGTATGGTATATTACCTACTGTTCTTTCATTATGTCATTCTCCTGATTGGTGGATTGACACGGGCGCTAATGTACATGTCTGTTCTGATATTTCCATGTTTTCTTCATATCAGGTCAGAGGGACTCAAACCGTGCTGATGGGGAACGACTCGCATGCTTCTGTTCATGGTGTTGGTACGGTCGATCTGAAGTTCACTTGTGAAAGACTGCGCTGAAGAACGTGCATCATGTTCCTCAATAAATAAAAATCTTGTTAGCGGATCTCTTACGTCGAGATGGCTACAAGATTGTATTTGAGTCCAATAAATTTGTAATTTCGAAGTATGGAACCTTTATTGGTAAAGGCTATGAATGCGGAGGCTTGTTCCGCTTATCTCTGTCAGACATTTGTAATAAAGTTGTTAATCATATTTACACAAATTTTGAATCAAATGTCTGGCACTCTCGTCTTTGTCATATTAATTTTGGTTATATGACGCGGCTAGCCAAAATGAATTTAATCCCTGATTTCTCAACTGTTAAGGGATCCAAGTGCCAAGTCTGCGTGCAAGCTAAACAACCTCGCAAGTCACATACGACTGCAGAAGTGAGAAATTTAACACCACTAGAGCTCATACATTCTGATCTTTGTGAGATGAATGGTGTGTTGACAAAAGGTGGAAAGAAATATTTCATGACTTTGATCGATGACTCTACGAGATATTGTCATGTGTATCTTCTGAAATCAAAAGATGAGGCTTTGAGTTTCTTCAAAATCTATAAAGCTGAGGCAGAAAATGAACTTGATCGAAAAATTAAGAGGCTTAGGTCTGATCGTGGTGGAGAGTATTTTTCCAACGAGTTTGATTCTTTTTGTGCGGAACATGGTATAATTCATGAGAGGACGCCTCCCTACTCACCCCAGTCAAATGGAGTAGCCGAAAGAAAGAACCGTACTCTAACAGATTTTGTTAACGCCATGTTAGACACATCGGGTCTTTCTAAGGAATGGTGGGGGGAGGCATTATTGACCGCGTGTCATGTCCTAAACCGAGTTCCCACAAAGAACAAAGAAATTAATCCATTCGAAGAATGGGAGAAGAAAAGACTAAAACTCTCTTACTTACGTACTTGGGGTTGTTTGGCAAAGGTAAATGTACCAATCCCCAAGAAGCGCAAGCTTGGACCAAAAACCATTGATTGTGTTTTTCTGGGCTATGCTTTTCATAGCATTGGTTATAGATTCTTGATAGTAAAATCTGAAGTACCTGACATTCATGTCGGTACAATCATGGAGTCGACTGATGCGACTTTCTTTGAGGATATATTTCCAATGAAGGATAAACCTAACTCATCAAATCCGGAGATACCTAGTTCATCTAATCAGGAATTTGCTATATTCTCTGAACCTATCATTCCGATTGAACACTCTGAAAGTCCTAAGGAGGATGACAATGAAATTCCTAAAAGGAGCAAGAGACAAAGGACTGCAAAGTCTTTTGGTGATGATTTCATTGTGTACCTTGTAGATGACACTCCCACTTCCATTTCAGAAGCTTATGCATCTCCTGATGCTGACTACTGGAAGGAAGCTGTTCATAGTGAGATGAATTCCATCTTAGCTAATGAAACATGGGAGATCACTGATCGTCCTTATGGGTGCAAACCTGTAGGATGTAAATGGGTGTTCAAGAAGAAACTAAGGCCTGATGGTACTATTGAGAAGTACAAGGCAAGGCTTGTAGCCAAGGGTTATACCCAAAAGGAAGGTGAAGACTTCTTTGACACTTACTCACCTGTAGCAAGGTTGACCACCATTCGAGTACTACTTTCTCTGCCTCACACGGTCTTCTCGTTCATCAAATGGACGTTAAGACGGCTTTCCTAAATGGAGAGTTGGATGAGGAAATCTATATGGATCAACCAGATGGTTTTGTAGTAAATGGTCAAGAAAGAAAAGTGTGCAAGCTACTGAAGTCTTTGTATGGTCTTAAACAAGCACCTAAGCAGTGGCATGAAAAATTTGATAAAACCTTAACCGCTGCAGGCTTTGTTGTAAACGAAGCTGACAAGTGCGTATACTATCGCCATGGTGGGGGTGAGGGAGTCATCCTTTGTTTGTATGTTGATGACATACTGATTTTCGGAACCAACCTTAATGCAATTAAGGAGGTCAAAGATTTCTTATCTCGTTCCTTTGAGATGAAGGATCTGGGAGTAGCTGATGTCATCCTGAACATCAAGCTATTGAGAGATGATGATGGTGGGATTACATTGCTTCAGTCCCACTATGTGGAAAAGATCTTGAGTCGTTTTGGGTATAGCGACGTCAATTTTTCTCCTACACCGTATGATCCTAGTGTGTTGCTTCGAAAGAATCGAGGAAATGCTAGAGACCAACTAAGATACTCTCAAATTATTGGCTCGCTTATGTATTTAGCTAGTGCCACGAGACCTGACATCGCCTTTGCTGTAAGCAAACTCAGTCGATTTGTCTCAAATCCAGGAGATGATCACTGGCATGCTCTTGAGAGAGTTATGCGATATCTAAAAGGCACTGCGAGCTATGGCATACACTATACCGGGTATCCAAGGGTACTAGAGGGTTATAGTGATTCAAATTGGATATCTGATGCTGATGAGATAAAGGCCACGAGTGGATATGTTTTCACACTTGGTGGTGGCGCTGTTTCTTGGAAGTCTTGCAAGCAGACCATCTTAACGAGGTCAACTATGGAAGCAGAACTCACAGCACTAGACACGGCCACTGTTGAGCAGAGTGGCTTTGTGAACTCTTGATGGACTTACCTGTGATTGAAAAACCTATACCGCAATTCCAATGAACTGTGATAATCAAACCGTGATTATTAAGGTGAACAGTTCTAAGGATAATATGAAGTCCTCAAGACATGTGAAGAGGAGAAAATCTGTCGGGAAAATGAGAAACTCCGGAGTTATTGCATTGGATTATATCCAAACATCTAAAAACTTAAGATCCTTCACAAAGGGTCTATCACGCAACGTGATAGAAAATGCATCTAAGGAGATGGGTATGAGACCCACAATTTGAGCTTTCCATAGTGGTAAACCATTCTATGTGATCGGAGATCCCGTGAATTAGAATCGGAAACAAGCTGTTGGTTAGCCGAGAGGAAAGTATCCCTACTTTAATAAACACCACTCCATAAAGATGCAATACTTTCCTATATTCGCATGGCAGGTTGATTTATTATCTTAATGTGTTCTAAGTGGCTTATCCTAAGCAAAGATGTTGTCTGCAGAACATCTTTTAAAGAACACACCTATATGAGTCTGACTGTAAAACGTCATGCAGCTATGAGAGTGGGTGCTCTCTAATAAACTCATGAAAGGTCATGGAGTATGACGATAAGCTCCACCATGGGAAGTCCCACGGTAGCCCAAGATCGGTCAAGACTTCGTGTGAAGCTAGATTGCAGCAAACTTGCGTTCAAGGCATAGTCCCTTTGTATCGCAAGTTGCAACCTAGTGTAGCATAGAATTCTAGGTGGAAGTTCAACTTAACAGTCTCCACTATAGTACCAGTATATAAACAGTGTTTTGGAACCAAAGGCAGTTTACATGTGCCTCTGGGATCTGGTGGGGGATTGTTGGAATTTTGGCCCAAATATTCTAGCCCATTTTCTATTTCAATAATTCCTGAAAATCCTAGAGGCCCATGTGGCCCATTCATGCAAGACAAGAGGTGGGACAAATGTTTAGTCCCACATTGCTAGTTGAGTGGAAGTTGGACCAACTTATAAGGTGAGATCTTCTACCACTTGGTAAAAGAATGAGAAGGAGAAGGAGAGAGTTCCACACGCGCGCTCCTCCTCCTCCTCCTCGCTCGCCTCGCCACGCCACGCCACGCCACGCCTCGCCTCGCCTCGCCTCGCCTCGCCTCGCCTCGCCTCGTCACGTCACGACGCGCGCGCCGCGGGTTGCGGGAATCTCGCCGAGCCGTTTAATACGAAGGTGAAACGTTTGCTTTGAATGGCCGTTTAATACGAGTTAAATGCGCCTGTTCGTTTCATCTTCAGCATCGTCTGCCTTCTCCTCTGCGCCTATAAGAGAGAGAGGTCGCGCCTCTCGGTCAGAACACATCCTTGCCTCGAGTTCCGAGCACTGCGCTACTTTCATCTTCCCATCCCGTCTTGCGGCGCACCGCGAGCCGACAAGGGCCTCCGATACCCCCGCTTCGAGTCCCTGCGGGAGAAGGCGATAAGGTTTTGGGGAGCGCTATCGCGACTACTTTCGTCACGGACTCCCTCACGAATAGCGACGTCTTCCCCGACGAGGACTTCTTCCCCGACATCAGCACCCTCTTCATCGACGACATGGCCAATGACGGTTCCAACGCCGGCGGTTCTACTTCTGCTACTGCCGTGTACATCTTCTGTCTCAATCTTGTTCTGTTTTTATCCAGAGTTTTATGCCTGGCTATATGCCTTAGTTTGTATCCGCTATTTAGCATGATTAGTATATTACCTATTATTCTAGTCATGTTTTATCTAGCGTTTATTATGGATAATTCGCTTGGTAAATTGCTCTATTTCTCAACAATAGGGAGTGTAATGAATTGCCCTCTCTCTCACTCACTCTCTCACTCTCTCTATGGATTTGATCTTTCATCCTTTGTATGAATTGGTCAAAACTATAGATCTTTATATCGGTTTGTGTATATGCATCATAGGGTGTCACGTCAGGGCCGGCCCTAGGGCAGGGCTGGAGGGGAAGCCGGCCCGGGACCCAGAACCAAGGGGCCCCATTTCCCAGATAGCTAAGGTATATGATTATCGGTGAGCTCCTGGAGCGGCGCCATTGCAGTAGGTCCTGAGTTTTTTCTGTCGTATGATGTATACCAGGAAGAAGAGTTACACTTCTTTTCCATTGGACTTGGAACTTGGGCCTTTTTTGTTTGGTTTGGGATTTTTTCTTTGATTGACTTTTTTCTTCCTTCAATTAGCTACAAAAGGATTGAGTGACGTGGGGCCTATTCACTGATCGATGTAGGTCACATCACACACTACATGAATTTGGGAACCGCAAAATTTGCAGATATCACGTTAAGACATAGAATGAAGAGTCAAATAAATAAGCACATAGACTTCGCGTAGGTCGTCTTACTTGGCAAGTTAATACACCATGGATGATGAGCTCATGTAAACTTATTTGCGTAGGTCGTCTTACTTGGAAAGTTAATACGCCATGGATGATGAGCTCATGTAAACTTTTTTGTCAAAAGTTACTTTAGTAGTGACAATTATAACTTATAACAAATGGGACCGGTGGGTTCAACCATGGAAAGGAAGTCGACATAGGAAATTTTCGATTTTTTCCCACCATGCATTGATTTTTTTGATCGTTTAATATAAGCGCAAAAGTGCAAGGCCATAGCACGATACGAGTCTAGGAGTCCATATATTGTTAGTTGTGTGCGGCACCATTTGACCATCCCTGCACATGAGCTAGAAACCGATTCGTTGAGAGAAGGGAGAAGACCATTGTGCCCACCGCAATCGTGACAATGCGGTTCTAGGTATTCTAAACTATATGATTTATAGTGATGTACCATCATGCGATAACTTTGAATCTCTAAATGTTAGAATTGTTTTTAAACCAGATTTATACATTATTTCATATCAGAGGGCTTAAGTATACACTTTAAATATTTAGTAGTGACATCCAATATATACATAATTACATATACACTATTTTACTAATTTGGTGCTTCTAGGGCCTTGGATTCTAGATTCGCCCCGGGCCTCAGAAATCTCAGGCCGACCCCGGTCTTATATATAGTTTGGAGCCATACTAAGCAAGGATTGCAAAGAGGTTTACATTGCTTATACTCATGTCAAACCATCAACACAACTTTATACATTAGACACGATTTTTACACGTTTGCCACACAAGCTAGTGACAAATTCTAACCAGCACGTACTAGGTGACAATGGTTTGGTAATGAATCTATAGTGTTAACTCTTTTTTTGCTGGTAAAAGAAGGTGTTAACTCTTATTAGGTCACTTAGTTCGGTTCATAATGTATACATAATGGCACATGCTAGAATTTTCTTAGTGATCGAGGAAGACAGAAGATGAACATAAAAATATGGATATTGAAATCATCCCAAAAGAGCATATCCGTCATGCTAAGACAAAATTATGTTTTTAGTGTTAAAAATAACACATCCAAAAAGCTCAGTATAAAGGTTGGCCTCATCCCGAGCCATGTCCAAATCAATACAATTCACTCTTCTTATGAAAGTTTATTTTTAGACCGGATAGTTGCTTGAATGCTGATAATATTAATTTTAGATTCTTAGCCTTCTTTAAGTCATGTTTCATAAACAGAATTGTGTCATCGGCATATTGAATTATAGTTTGACCATCATCAACTAGATGAGAAATTACACCTTCAACTTGGCCATCAGACTTAGCACGCTTAATTAAGATTGCCAACATATCGGCCATGGACACTTTCCTATCATATATCTTCCACTCTCCCTGTTTACGGAAAAAAAATGAGCTCTATCATATGATGAACTAATATTGAGAAACAAATTTAGCAATCAAAGAAACAAAGAAAAGAAATGAAAAGGACGAGCTGATACCTTCCGTAGCCTTCTTAGTTCGGCCATCTCCTCTCGTTAGGATTACATTCCCGAGACCTGCCATGCCTAAGTTATGAATCATATGGTGTGACGAGGCATGAGGCTTCTTTTAGAAAGAATTGTATTGAGCTTCGCTGCTATTAAGTGGAAACTCCGCTGGTAAAGAATACGAACTCAATATAGGTCACCAAGAAGTGATATACTTATATAGAGTTGTAGACGAGGATCTTCTCATCATGGTCAGAGCTAATGTGTCCCCTAAAATCTCGCCTCTTTGATGTCTGAGATCAATCTCTTTGCACTTCTTGTACTTCCACAGGTTTGTACTGCGTGAAACCTTTACGGTCTTATTTTGTACACAAACAACTTCCTAAATGCAAGTCTGCAGAATCCTTGATGGAAAAAAGGCTCTAAGCTTCAAAAGTTAGGTGCATCAGAGTCCACGAGTAGTATTTATGCCACGATCGGATTTTATTATATTTGATGAATGTCCATTAAAATGTAATTATACCGCTACCCAAATTAGATGGACATAGCTTGTTGAGTTTTATCAAAGCCGAGTTCACCTAAGAGGCCATGGTTTCTGGTCTTTAGGATCACACTATGTCCACAAAGAAATAACAACTCTAGTCCGTCAGCCCCAATATAGTGTCCCCCCAATATGCATATGCCGGCCATAAAACAGGCTCACACCGGTGCCATCCATAGGAAGGTGTGGGGTGCCGACACATGGCGCCACGTCGGATTTACTTCACCCGATCGTTGTTGTTGTGTTGCTGATCGGCGGGCCATGGTTGGACTAGGGGTGGACATGGGAGGACGAGTTGTCGGTCAATCTTTTGTTCGACCATACGCAAACCTGACTCAAATTTGGGTCTCGTTTGCGTCGATCTCGGGGGGAGGGGTTGCAGTCCGTTTGGGTTGCGCTATTAGGTTTTGGTTTTGGTGTATCCGCAAACGGACACCAAATGTGCGAATGCGCCAGGCCATTGAATATAGCCTTATGACTGGAGCATTATAGCAGAGTTTTATTCTCTCGCGAGCCACTCATCATTTTGGCAGGGTCTTGTTTTCATTTTTTATTTTATGTCCTTTTGGTTGTATGCATACTTAATATCTTCAGTAGATTTTATATTATTGCAAAGGCAGAATATAATTGGTATCATTAGATATTAATATATTCCTTTATCAAAAAAGTTGTATATAAGAGCACAGCAAGTGTTTAATAAAGACCAGTTAACTTTTTTTTAGAAACATCATATAACACATATTCTCATAAATATGTACATACACTCACCCTTATGAATACACACGCATACCCTATGCTTATGGGCACCTTCGACTGATTGACCCAGCAGTTCTTGAAATAGATGAAGTCACCACAGTCGTATCACCGTC
Source organism: Avena longiglumis (assembly GCA_030063025.1). Taxonomy (NCBI): domain Eukaryota; kingdom Viridiplantae; phylum Streptophyta; class Magnoliopsida; order Poales; family Poaceae; genus Avena; species Avena longiglumis. Next base: position 186,945,783 of record CP125979.1, read on the forward strand.
AATGGCAATGTCACCTCCCAATGAAAAATATTTTATCTTTTACGAAACACCAAATCATCGAAGCTAAGATTTGATCTCTACGGGCTTTGTTACCGCCACCTTCTAACCATCTAACCACATGTTATTTTTTCTAAGCTTCTCTCCTAGCATTTTGCAATGTATATCCTAAGGACAAGTATAACCCATATGCTAACTGTAGGGGTTCGTAGCATGGAAAACAAAAAATTTCTATCGCATACAAACAAACAAGTCAAGATCTATCTACTAGATTGTAGCAACGAGTCGATGGAATAACTTACCCTCGAAGATTCCAAAGCGGTTAACGAGAGCAGATTCTCGTGGGTGATGTAGTCGTACTCTTTCCGATCTCAAGATCGCGTAGACGATCCTTCCGGCGCTGCGTTCCGGCAGCGCTTCCGCAGTCGGTCACACGTTCGGTACTCAACGAAGACCTTCCTCTCCCTTGTTCCAGCAGGCAGCGGAGGTTGTAGCACTCTCCTCGCGATTCCGGCAGCACAACGGCGTGGTACCGGAAGTAGAGGGGAGATCCCGCAGGGCTTCGCCTTAAGCCGGAGCGAGTATGGTGGAGTATGAGAGAGAGCTATTAGTGGTCTAGGGTTTAGACACACCAATTAGAAGGCTCTAATCCGAAGGCTAGTGCAATTAGAAGCTCTAAACCAAAACGGCTCTAAACCGGAGGCTGTGGCTAGGGTTTAGATTTAGAGGATAGGAACTTGTGTGTCTAGAGGAGGAGGCCCTGCCCCTCCTCTTATAGGTGGAGGAGGGCCGGCGGCCAAGGGGAGGGAGTCCCTCCCCAAGTCGGCCTTGGGTGGCGCGCCGGCTTGGAGAGGAGGGACTCCTCCCCCAAGTCGGTTTTAACCTCCTCTTGCTTGTTTCCCTCAGTTTCCTGTTTTAGCCGTTTGACTTTCAAACTGGCCATTTGACTTTTCAGTTTTAGGATTCAATTTAATCCTTTATTTGGAACAGAGAGAACACTTAGTACATGATGCAATCATTCCAATATGTAATGACACATTCATGTACCCTTCCCCGGAGTGCCGGACATTCCGAACCTTCTAGAACATTCCGATGAAAACACGGAATCATTCCGAACTCAAACGGGACTTTCCTTATATGAATCTTATTCTCCGGACCATTCCGGATCACCTCGTGATATCCGGATCCCATCCGAGACTCGAACAACATTCGGTCTCTTTCTCATAATACCATAACTACTCAAACAACGTCGAATCCTTAAGTGTGTCTCCCTACGGTTCGTGAATTATGCGGACATGATCGAGACACTTCTAACAATAACCAATAGAGGAATCTGGAAATTCATATGGCTCCCACATATTTCTACAATTACTTTGCGATCGAATGAACCACTTACATACGACACCAATTTCCCTTTGTCTCACGATAGTTTACTTATCCGAGGTTATGATCGTCGGTATCTCTGCATACCTAGTTCAACCTCGTTACCGATAAGTATTCTTTTCTCGTTCCCGTGATATGTGATCCCTTGTGAGCCAATCACATGCTTGCAAGCTAATTGGATGACATTTCACCGAGAGGGCCCAGAGTATATCTATCCGTCATATGGATGGACAAATCCCACTCTTGATCCATGTGTTTCAACCAATACTTTCTGAACACTCAATGCCACCTTTATAGCCACCCTGTTACGGTGTGGTGTTTGATGACATCAAAGCATCCATCCGGAAAAGGTGATATGCATGATCTCATGGTCGAAGGAATTAGGTTACTATGTATCAGAAAGCATATAGCAATTGAACTATTGAAATGACTTGATCTTTATGCTACGCTTATCTATAGGAGTATGTCCATCACATCATTCTCCTAATGATATGATCCTGTTGTTAATAACATCTCTATGTTCATGATCAGGAAACCATGATCATATATTAACCAACAAGCTAGTTTAACAAGAGGCTTTACTAGGGACTCTTATTTTAGTTTACAAATCACACAAGTATTAATGTTTCCGGTTAATACAATTATAGCATGGTATGTAAACATTTATCATAAGTGTGAAGATATGATAATAACCACTTTATTATTGCCTCTTGGGCATATCTCCAACACTAACGGCGGGCGACGGGATCGATTTCGCCGCCATTTTCCCTGATTCCCACCCGATATGGGATTGGCACTTTGCTTCAATGCCAAATCATTCCATGAGTGCTCCAGCGATTTTTTCTCTGTGACTTGATTTTACCGTTAGCGGGCAATTGGTTAGAGGAGAGAGGCTCGTTAGCTTGGCGTCCCCCCCTTGGGACATATTTCAGTTGGTTAGTTCGGCCTATCGGACCCTATTCTAGGGTATGGATTTGGAGTGGCCGATCCCATTCTAGAAATCCCCCTTCTCCTTAGCCTTAGGATTTTCATGTGGCAGCTCCTTCGGGACCGTCTACCCTCAGGGGTGGAGGTGTCCAAACGCAATGGACCGGGTAATGGACTATGTCCATTATGTGGGATGCCGGAAATATGTATCCATATTTTATTCACATGTCCGCTCAGTTTATGTGAAGCTTTGTCTGGAAAGCTGTGGGGCCTGTCAGACCTCCATGAGTTCCTGGAGACGGAGGCAAACCGTATCAGAAGGAGACGCCATCTCTTCTAGATAGTGTTTATAGCCTTAACCCGAACCTCGTGAAATGCGTGTAATAAAATGGTGCTTGAGCGGATTTACCTAACACCTGTCTTTGACTTCATTTTTTCTTTGCTTATACAAACGCTAGCTGCATCTTTTTATTTTCATGTAAAGCGGCCTAAATAAGCGCTGCTGCATTGTACAAGAAGTACTATCGTAGGGGCTAAGACTCTGCTGATCGTCACCATCAGTTCAGCACTAAGGGATTGTTTGGATGTCGAGGATTAGCGCTACACTACAGGACGCGCGCGCTACGCCGAGGGCAAAATGCCGTCGGCATAGGCTAAAATGCCCTCGGCGTATGGTACGCTGACGGCTGTCCTCGGCGGAGCACATAGAGGTCGTCGGCGTATCAAAATACCGTTGCGTATGTGCCCTCGGCGTAGCGGCCGTCGACATAGCTTGTCGAAAGGTTGCAAAAACATTTTAAAAAATAATAATAAAATTATTTTTTTTCTCAATTTTTGAATCTTTGAATTGTTTGACTCATTAATCTCTCACTTTGAACATTTTTAACACTAATTACACTTAATATTTAATTAAATTGCAGTCTTGGTTGAACTTCCCGGCCGGTCACCCATCCTAATGCTACTCCAGCTCCAGCACGCTTAACTTCTTCGTTCCTTCAGAATCTGTTTCCCGCAAAGTAATTCATACATTGTTGTCAATACTATGATATCAATCCTATTAACCCTTATATCAACATGTCATATGTTTGGATTTTTTTGAAATTACAAAAAATTATTTAAGTAAACATTAATGAATAAGTAAAAATATTATTGAATTTAAATAAAAATATAATAATTTTACTTTTTTGTATTTTTCTATTTAATATGGAATAATTAATATCTTTAAATCTGTAAATCAGCATTTAACAAATAATATGTCTAAATTGATTAGAAAAATGAGAGGAATCCAAATATGATATCCATATCAACTAATCACAAACCCTCCTTTTTTAATTATCTATTTAGTGGTTGCTTCAGAAAATTCCCTTTTTGCGCAATAATGAAAAATGCCTTTTTGGTGTGATGAAAAGGAAAACTTGCATTGAATCTTTGATAAAATAGCATATTGTGAACCTAAAAATGATTTTTGTAAAAAAACATGAGCATCGGATCATGTACATGTAGTTCATATCTGACCCACTTCCTACCAATTTGGCAGGAATTTGTCTTTTTCACCAGAGGTGGACAGAAAGGTTTCGGATCCCCCTGTTGGGATATTGTCCATATAAGGTGGTATAGTATTTTTGTAAAATGTGGTGGTAGCATTTTGAATTAGCCATTTGGTCGTTGCTTCACAAAATCGTCCGTTTTTTATGCTCGGAAAATAGAAAATGGCTTTTTGGTACGACGAAAAGGAAAATTTCTCCTGCAAGATTGTTCGCCATCCCATGATGCATGTGTATGAGCAATATGGACACATTATCACAAACTATGCCTTGATTCTAACCATAACATTGGTCATTTGACCCAAAAGCTAAGAAACCTCGAATGAGATAGGTCATTTTGTGAAGGTTTTTTGAGACATAATCAATATATCAAGTTTAATATTTTTACTTATAACTATGTCACATAATATGACACCACGCGAAGGTTTCACATTGTTTCGATCATTTTTGAATTTTTATGCCCGTTTTAAACTATCGTCAAACTTTGTCGAACGACGGGCATGAAGATTCTTAGCCCGGAGCCGAGACTCGCTAAACTTGCATTGGATTTTTGATAAAATAGCATATTGTGAACCTAAAAATGATTTTTGTAAAAAAACATGAGCATCGGATCATGTACCTGTAGTTCATATCTGACCCACTTCCTGCCGATTCGGCAGGAAATTGTCTTTTTCACCAGAGGTGGACGGAAAGGTTTTGTATTCCTTTGTTGGGAAATTGTCTATATAAGGTGGTATAGTATTTTTGTAAAATGTGGTGTTACCATTTTGAATTAGCCATTTGGTGGTTGCTTCACAAAACCGTCCATTTTTTGTGCTAAGAAAATGGGAAATGGCTATTTGGTGCGACGAAAAGGAAAACTTCCTCCTGCAATATTATTTTCCATTCCATGATGCATGTGTATGCACAATATGGGAATATTATCACAAACTATGCCTTGATTCTAGCCATAACATTGGTCATTTGACCCAAAAGCCAAGAAACCTCGAATGAGATAGGTCATTTTGTGAAGGTTTTTTTGAGACATAATCAATATATCAAGTTTGATATTTTTACTTATAACTATGTCACATAATATGACACCACGCGAAGGTTTCGCATTGTTTTGATCTTTTTTGAATTTTTTATGCCCGTTTTAAACTATCGTCAAACTTTGTCAAACGACGGGCATGAAGATTCTTAGCTCGGAGCCGAGCCTCGCTAAACATGCATTGGATCTTTGATAAAATAGCATATTGTGAACCTAAAAATGATTTTTGTAAAAAAACATGAGCATCAGATCATGTAACTGTAGTTCATATCTGACCCACTTCCTACCGATCAGGAATTTGTCTTTTTCACCAGAGGTGGACGGAAAGGTTTCGGATCCCCCTGTTGGGACATTGTCCATATAAGGTGGTATAGTATTTTTGTAAAATGTGGTGGTAGAATTTTGAATTATCCATTTGGTGGTTGCTTCATAAAACCGTCCGTTTTTTATGCTCGAAAAATGGGAAATGGCTTTTTGGTGCGACGAAAAGGAAAACTTCTTCCTGCAACATTGTTCGCCATCCTATGATGCATGTGTATGCACAATATGGGCAGATTATCACAAACTATGCTTTGATTCTAGCCATAACATTGGTCATTTGACCTGAAAGCCAAGAAACCTCGAATGAGATAGGTCATTTTGTGAAGGTTTTTTGGAGACATAATCAATATATCAAGTTAAATATTTTTACTTATAACTATGTCACATAATATGACACCACGCGAAGGTTTCGCATTGTTTCGATCATTTTTGAATTTTTTATCCCCGTTTTAAACTATCGTCAAACTTTGTCGAACGACGGGAATGAAGATTCTTAGCTTGGGGCCGAGCCTCGCTAACTTGCATTGGATCTTTGATAAAATAGCATATTGTGAACCTAAAAATGATTTTTGTAAAAAAACATGAGCATCGGATCATGTACATGTAGTTCATATCTGACCCACTTCCTACCGATTCGGCAGGAATTTGTCTTTTTCACCAAAGGTGGACGCAAAGGTTTCGGATCCCCCTGTTGGGACATTGTCCATATAATGTGGTATAGTTTTTTTTGTAAAATGTGGTGGTAGCATTTTGAATTAGCCATTTGGTGGTTGCTTCACAAAACCGTCCGTTTTTTATGCTCGAAAAATGAGAAATGGCTTTTTGGTGCGACGAAAAGGAAAACTTCCTCCTGCAATATTGTTCTCCATCCCATGATGCATGTGTATGCACAATATGGGCAAATTATCACAAACTATGCCTAGATTCTATCCATAACATTGGTCATTTAACCCGAAAGCTAAAAAACCTCGAATGAGATAGGTCATTTTGTGAAGGTTTTTTTAAGACATAATCAATATATCAAGTTTAATATTTTTACTTATAACTATGTCACATAATATGACACCACGCGAAGGTTTCGCATTGTTTCGATCATTTTTAAATTTTTTATGCCCGTTTTAAACTATATATAATGTTTTATGTTTTACTTAATTTTTACTTACAAATGTGCAATATTTGAGTGTAGATAGATAGGTCTTATTTTTCTGCAAATTTTGATATATTATTTATATTTTTCGAATTAGAATGATTTAGTTATGATTTTTCAAAGTTTAATGAGATAAAATAAAAAATTGCTACGCCGAGGGCAGCCGTCGGCGTAGCATAGGATACGCCGACGGCTGCTTGGCGGAGCTGGCCTCGACGATGGCTACGCCGACGACCCCAACGTTTGGCCGTCGGCTAGTGACCGAGCGTCGGCGTAGCTTCCCATTCCTATAGTGCTAGCTTTAGAAAAACACGTTTTAGGTAGATTTTTCCAAAACATCTACTCCGACTAATATTTTTGTTAGAAATACGTAGAAGGAAAACTATGTTTGGATTAGAAAGTCGTTAAACCAGTTTTACATGTGTCATGTTTGACTTACACCCGTGGAGCTTAGGGCCACTTTTAAGGCCCCTTTGAATTGAAATATTTTTTAACGAATTTTGGAGTGATCAATCCATATGATTATCTTCTAAGAGTATCTCCACTCGTTCCCTTATATGGTGTCCGGCGGTAACCCATATTTTTTTTGGAAAAGAGTATATGTTAATATCATAGGGATACCAATTACACCCAGTCTCTGTAATAACGCATGTCCTAGCGGTCCTATGGATGCACGTAACTCAGAAAAAAGAAAGAAAAATTACAAAAAAGAGTCCCGCTACAGAGAACTAATACTCAAAGCAACAACACTGACACCATCAGAACAACATTAGTACTCCTCCACTCCAATAACAACGCCTTCCACAAGGAAACAGTGCCCAAGCGCCGTCGTTGTCCGATCAAAGATCATAGGTTTTCACCCTGGAGAAAGTCCTCACTCACAAAAAAATGCCTTCAACAAGGTCATTGCCAGGCACAACCAGTAAAGGCCAGACCTTAGATTTTCACCCTGCAAGGTAAGACTGGGAATTCCCATTGTGTTGTCTTCCCGCACCAGCAGTCGCTGCAACGAGTCCCAGATCACGCAACCAGTTCTCCGTCGCAACAAGAACAAAAATCACCATCGCTACCCTCATATTTCCGCTTTCCTGACATTCTCCGTATCTGACTTCACCATGGCTCTAAGAATGAAACTTGGTGGGAACAAACAATAGAGCTTCGCAACGCTCCCGTTGAAACCAAACAGCCAGAAAAACAAGGTGCGCACGACCGAATACCTTCCGATCCAGCAATTTCCAGGCATGATACGCCCATGGGAGTTCGCCGACGGAGCCTTCCGGAACCCGCCTCTCCAGACCAGATCAACGAGGGAAAACATCAAACAGATCTTCGTCTTCGTGTGAAAGAAAATAAAGGACCACCTCCTTTATTAGATTCGACACAGCGATCCCCACATCGCCGGCCTGTTTTCGTAGAACGGATCGAGCAGACGGACCATCGGTGTCGATGAGCACGTAGGCTTAGCACCGCCACTAAGGGCGCGCCATCGCCTCCATCTTGCAGCACCCCGTCTGCCGCTTCCCCCAGATCCGGTCCAACTTCACCCACGGCCCTCGCCGCCCCGGTCCAGCAGCCACCGGCCCCGAGCACGAAACCACCGTTCCACGCAGCCCTCCTCGCACAGCAGGGTGACGCCACCACGCCGAGTCGCGCCACCTAGTCGGACGCCGCCGCGCCCCGCGCACACGCGCCGCTGCCGGTCGTCAAACTTGGCCCGCGCCTAGATCTGGCGAACCAGGGGGAGAAGAAGGGCCCCGCCGGCACCGACGCCGAGCGTCTTTGCCGCCGGCGTGTCCCGGCGGCGGCGAGGAGGGAGGAGCGGAAGGGGAGGGCGGCCTGGCGGCGGCGGTGGGATTCCCCCCGGTCGCTCGCGGGAGCGACGCGGGACGGGTACGTACGTCAGTCACTTGTACTCCCTACCAACCATTATGTTAATCTTGGGCGGTAACCCATATGAGGGAACGCCGGATGATTTTTAGTTATAGGGGGTGGATACTAGCTACCTAGTCATGCTCCCAATACTAAAGATACTGGGGAGGCTGCCGGATGGACCCATGGGCCAAAAGTGGTAGCCAGACCCCCGATTGCCCTCCCTGTGGGAGGGTTTTGGGCTGGGGGCGCTGGATGTTTTCTGAGCACCCGCCGGATGGAAATTTTACTTTTGGAAACTGGCTGAGAGTGATTTTTCGCGCCAGCGCCCCCAAAACTGTTTGGGGGAGGGGGATGGAGTGGAGATGCTTGAAGCCATTTAGCTCAAAGGTGTGACATCTTCAAAATTTATGTGGATTGCCTTCCTACACCTTAATCTCATAAGAATCTCAACATTCAGTATAACTTTTTTTCACGCTCATTGGCATAGAAACGAGGCAAATCATTCGTTTTTTCTATGTTTCATCCAAACGATTATTCCTAGGTGGTGGCTAGCTGTGCGAATGTTAATGCAGCCCGCCCTTGTTCAAGTATTGGACTCGCATGTGCGCTCAGAGAGGTTTCTTCTGTAATTTTTCTAAAGTGCTAGTGCTTGCTTGGTCTCTTCTTTCAAATGACTATTCTTGCAATTTTTCTATGTTTTGCACTCCTCTACTTTGTACTTTGCAATCCTATCAAATGTTTGTGTTTTTTCTGTTCGTCGGTAATCTTGTGATCCAAAGAATCCATCATCCTCCTCTTATTCCAGGAGCCGTCCAATTCCATTCGTGACTCTGTCGATTTCATAGCACCTCTGCCAACAATCCACCATGGCTGAGCACCTCGATCTTCTAAAGCCTAAAGGGTGACCGCTTTGACGCCCTCAGCCTTAACCAGGCAAGGGAAAAACTCGAGAGCATAGTCGAGCCGCGACGCCTGTGGCAGCATACGCCTCGACGCCGTCGCAGTCGTCCACTCACAGTAGAGTCTCGACCCTCGTCCTTGACCTTGAGACTGTCATCTCATCGTTCACCCTTAGTCAATGGGCATGTGCGAACTCGAGACCCCCTTCGTGGAAGACGACTTCGTCGGCAAAGTCAGTGTGATCTGCACAAAACACTCTCAGTTCTTGCATCTCCGCACCGCCACTGACCTAGAACTGGGACTTTCTGCACTTGCTAGGATTATATTCCTGAGACCTGCCATGCCTAAGTTATAAATCCTATTTGTGATAAGACATGATGATTCTTTTAAACAAGTGTTCTATTGAGTTTCGTTGTTATTCAAAGAAAACTCAGTGGGTGAAGAATACGAACTCAAATAGTTCAGCAAGAAGTGTGGTATGTTTATAGAGTTATAGATGATGACCTTCTCATCACTGTCACACGTACTGTGTCCCCTAAAATCTTAGTTTTTTAATGTCCAGATCATTCTACTTCCCACAGGTTTGTACTTCCTAAAAAGGAAAGGCACGCTGCATGAAACATATTAATATACTCTTCTTTTTATAAAAAAAAAAGGAACTTTCACGGTCTTATTCTGTAACCAATTTTTTTCATAAATGCAACTCAGCAAAATGATCAATTGAAAAAAAGGCTCTCAGCTTCGAAAGTTACATGCGTCAGAGAAATCATTACATTTGTCAACGAGTAATATTTATGCCAGGTTCAAGCACATGATATTCTTTTTTTTTTGTGGGGAGGCGCATGATATTCAAATGACATGTGATTTGAAGGACCTTTAAAAATAATTATACCACCATCCCAATCAGACGGGACATAGCTTGATGAGTTTTATCTAAAGGAACTTCACCTCAAGGTTATGGTTTCTGGTTTTTTAGGTTCAAATTGATGTCTACAAAGAAATAACAACTCCCGTTTGGGAAGGTTGGAAAACAAAGGAATCAATGTAGGATGATAGGATTAACATGAACGGGGTATAATGATCAGTAAGGCACTAGCGCTTGTTCTCTATTACAAAATTATGAAAATAGAAACAATCTTCGTGAGCCAATTCCACACACAAGAATAAATAAATCCCCAATCCGACAAATAATTTTGTTTTTCTGAAATTTAGAATGTTGCAAAGAAAAAGATCAGGGCCTATTATCCCCCTATATTCAACAAACATAGCGGTCCATAGGTCTATTCGTAAGTTTTATTACATTTAGGCATTTTTGTACTACCGTTGATGATTATTAATAGATTGATCATTTTTCGCCAAAAAACGGTAAGGAGCTACAAGAAACGTATTACGGGCCACATGTCGCGACGGATCAGGGGCTACAAGAACTACTTGTGCCCATGACAAACAAACACCCTCTAAGAGGAGGTGTCACCGTTCTAGTTTTTCAGATTGTACCCCTTGTCCTTGACCTTGACCACGAGGGCGTCGTTCTTCGCCAATCAATGGGAATGTGCAAAGTGCGACCTTGTTAACGGAATAAATGATCTGCACAAACCACATGTTGTTCTTGTAGGTCTGCACCGACAATGTCCTAGAAAAGGGGTCAATCACATAACGCTTGACTCCTTAGGGGCGACGAGCATGTACATGTCATCTTCATGTATCATGTGGTAGTGAAAATTCCGAGTCTTCATTTTCCTTAGTTATAACTCATATGGCGTGAATAAGGCACACACAATATTTCATGAAGAAACTCATGCATTAAGCTTTGTTTCTACTCGGCAAAGGCTCCATCAGCAAAGAACATGAAACGGAGAACTCAATAAGTGATGTACATATATATATGGATGGTGATCTTCTCATTATGGTCTAAGATATGGTGTTGTGATAATGTGATGTTAAATGATTTATTGTCAGACACCATTGATGCTTGATGTACTTGTCACGTGTATTCTAACTTACTCCACATAATCATGAAAAGTTGCCTACAATTTCAACGATCTAATTTATGCACCTTAACAAATGCAAGTATACGAAAGGGTCTAGAAACAAAGAAATGGACTCTATCCACATGTAGGAAAATTGCGAAGGATGGACCAATCAACAACACGTCGGTGCAATATTTGCTGAGCTAACTGTTATAGCAAAACCTCCAAATGAGATTATGGATCCTTTGTGGGCATGGAGTAAAGGTGCTTCTGAACAGTTCGCTGAAATGCCTTTCAGTTGGAGATTCAGAGGCACTTGTACCTCCGCGTGTCATTTTGGACACGGGTTGCTTGTGCTGAACCATGTAAACTAGTTTGATGCCTATGGCCGTGCCCCTTTGTGTGCTATTATGGGATCTGAGGTTCATGTAATCATGTTTGATGTATGATGTTCATGGAGCATCGGTTTGTCTATGTGAGCTTCGTTTTCCAACAAACCAACACATGTGCTAGCGCCTGACGACTGTTGACTAGCTCCAGATCGGCCATACTTCGTAGCTTGAGAAATTTCCCAATGATTTGCCTTGTGGTGGACAATACAACCATCCACACATGCTAATGGAATCGACACATTTCAAAAAATACAGGGGCACATTTGTTTTCGAGAAGGAGGAAATTGCCGCTACCTCATCCATTGGCTGATGCATGAAGCTATAAACCGTGTGTATAGACATAATGAAGGATGGACATACATACAGATAGTATTTAATCTGCATGTTGAATTAATCTTGTACTCCCTCCGTTCCAAAATATAAGACGTTTTAGGTTCGTGAAGAAAATGAATCTAGACTTTTTTTAGTGTGTAGATTCATTCCAAAGTTGAATGAACTATATACTAAAATAAGTCTAGATTCGTTTTCTTCACAAACCTAAAACGTCTTATATTTTGGAACGGAGGGAGTACTTGATAACATATTCCATTTCAAATAGTGAATTTCATCCTATTCACTAGTGGAAACGAGGTCTTTTGTTGATCCCGAAAAGGGGCTTTAACACCGGTTCTTCTACGAACCGGTGTTAAAGGGGGGGCCGTACCAGCGTGGCCCCTGCGGCATTAAAGGAGCCCCCCCTTTAACACCGGTTCGTGCCGAGCACCAGTGGCCCGCGCACACCCCCCCCTTTAACACCGGTTCGTGGCATGAACCGGTGTTAAAGGGGGGGGGCTATATAAGACACCACCCCAGCCCACACACACCGCACTGTTCCATTCTTTCACATTTTGGAGCCTAGCAAGAGGGTGTGAAGAGTGCTAGTTTGTGTTTTTTTCATATGCACTAGAGGTGTTCGGTGAAATGCCCGAGAGCTCAAAATAAGCTTTCTTGTTGCTCTTTCCGTCTCGGTCGAGGTCGGCAACTATAGTTTCATGTGTCATTGATGTACTATATATATAAATGGTCATCTCCCTATTATTTTTTGATATATACTACATATTAATGCAGATGAATCGGCAATGGATGTACGGTGACCGCCGCACTTCCGAGTACATTACGGGCCTCCAAAATTTCATCGTTGTGGCTAATGCAAACCGTGGTCACAATGGTTTTATGTGTTGTCCGTGTGTTCACTGTCAGAACAAGAAAGACTACTCAAATACCATAACCATTCACGCCCACCTGCTTCGATCCGGTTTCATGCCCAGCTATAATTGTTGGACCAAGCACGGAGAAAAAGGGGTTGTGATGGAAGACAACGAAGAAGAAGAGGATGATGAAAACTATCATAATATGTATCCTGAATATGATGATAATGCAACGGAGGTAGATAATGAAGATCAAGAGGGAGCAGATGGGCCCGCTGATGACGATCTTGGTCGGGCCATTACTGATGCAAAGGAAGAATGTGAAACTGAAAAGGAGAAGGAGAAGATGGAGCAGATGTTAAAGGATCACAAAACATTGTTGTGTCCAACTTGCGAAGATGGCCACAAAAAGCTAGGTGCCACACTGGATTTGCTGCAATGGAAGGCAGAGAATGGTGTGACCGACTGCGCATTTTCAAAGTTGTTGGTAAAAATGAAGAATCTTCTTCCAAGAAATAATGAGTTGTCTGACAGTACATACCAAGCAAAGAAGGTTGTCTGCCCTCTAGGATTAGACGTGCAGAAGATACATGCCTGCATTAATGATTGCATCCTCTACCGGTGAGCGAAGAGAATTTGGATGCATGCCCGGTATGCACCTTGCATGCAGTATAAGATCAGACGAGACGATCCTGGCGATGTTGAGGGCGAGGCCCCTAGGAAGAAGGTTCCCGCCAAGGTTATGTGGTATGCTCCTATAATACCACGGTTAAAACGTCTCTTCAGAAATAAAGAGCATGCCAAGTTGTTGCGATGGCACATGGAAGACTGTAAGAAAGACGCGATGTTGAGACACCCCGCTGATGGGTCACAGTGGAGAAAAGTCGAGCGAGAGTACATGGACTTCGCACGTGACGCAAGGAACTTAAGGTTTGGTCTAAGTATAAACGGCATGAATCCTTTTGGTGCGCAGAGCTGCAGTCACAACACCTGGCCTGTGACCCTATGTATCTATAACCTTCCTCCTTGGTTGTGTATGAAGAGGAAGTTCATTATGATGCCAGTGCTCATCCAAGGCCCGAGGCAACCCGGCAACGACATTGATGTGTACCTAAGGCCATTAGTTGAAGAACTTTTATAGCTGTGGGCCAAACCAGGTGTACGTATGTGGGATGAGCACAAAGGGGAGCCATTTGACCTACGAGCATTGCTTTTCGTAACCATCAATGATTGGCCTGCTCTTAGTAACATTTCAGGACAGACAAACAAGGGATACAATGCATGCACACACTGTTTAGATGATACTGAAAGTGTATATTTGGATAAATGTAAGAAGGTTGTGTACCTAGGGTATCGCCGATTTCTTCCGAACCTGCATCCAGTAAGAAAGAAAGGCAAGCATTTCAAACGTCTGGCAGAACCCCGGAGGAAGCCTGTCCTCCGTACCGGTGAGGAGGTATTTGGTATGGTCAAGGACCTAGAAGTAATCTTTGTAAAAGGTCCTGGCAGTCTATCTGTTCCGAATGACGATGCCGGACACGCGCCCATGTGGAAGAAGCAATCTATATTTTGGGACCTACCCTATTGGAAAGTCTTAGAGGTCCGCTCTTCAATCGACGTGATGCACGTGACGAAGAATGTTTGCGTGAACCTGCTAGGCTTTTTAGAAGTGTATGGGAAGACAAAAGATACACCGGAAGCACGACAGGACCAGCAACGTCTGAAGGCCCCTGAAGAGCCTATGCATCCTGAGAACGAGAAGGGTAAACGATGCCACTTAACTCCTGCCAGCTACGCTCTTACCAAAGCAGAGAAGGAAATATTTTTTGAATGTCTGAGCAGTATCAAGGTCCCGTCTGGCTTCTCGTCGAATATAAAGGGAACAATAAATATGGCAGAGAAAAAATTCCAAAACCTGAAGTCTCATGACTGCCACGTGATTATGACACAATTGCTTCCGATTATGACGGTACCTTTGTCGATGACAGATCCAAAGAAACGCTTTGGAATTCGTTGTTGGTAAATTTCACCCTTCCGCCAGAGGAGGATGAAAACAACCCGGTTATAAAGGAAAAGGTCAAAGAGTGGACTCTAAAGAAGATGGCTGACGCTTTCAAGAATCGAAGACAAAATTGAACAAATTTGTCAAATCTGGCGAGACTCCAAATTTTGAAGACGCATATTATGCGAAGATAAGACCTCACTGGCCCGAATTTGAGACATATAAAAAAATTGCTATAGCTAAAAAGAGGTCAGAAACCAATACGCTTAATGCCCCAAGAAGGAATATCACCAGAGGACGGGTCGTGGCTACATATCTCGAGGCCTAAGTGGGAGGAAGCTGAGAAGGCCTGCATGAGAGAGGATCACACCCAGACGATGGGTGGGACCTACGTGCAAAGACTTGGTTCTACGGAATCGGGCAAGGTTGGACCCGAAGGATTGTGTATCTTCCCAACCATCCTTGCCAAACCGTCACCGAACTCATCACGGCATACGAGGAAACATCCGCCAGACCTTCCATCCCGACAGAGAGAATGACCAGCTCACACGCCGCCATCGGTAAAAAAGAACACCCTGGACATGCACGAGGCACAGGGGGTATGACATGGAAGGATGGGTTTGCCGACTGGAGCGACTCTTACAGATGGCACGGCAGAAAAGAAAAAGAGCGTACAGAGCGGATGACACAGATAGAACATGCACTTGCGGCGTTGCAGGCGCAAGTGAATGCACAACAGAGCCATCAAGCTACTGGTCCATCTCAGCGGCACGAAGAGCCTGCATTGGAAGCTGCCCGCGGCCCAGACTCTGCGCGGAAAAGCAGTGTGGCTTCCACGGAGAACGTGCAGCCCACACTTGAAATGACGGGTCCTCGGTACCCCGTGGATGAGATCACGGAGAGCGAACACGCTGACCTGCATGTGAGATTAATGGGCTTATCCATTAAGGTGGCTGTCGGCTATGCCTTACCTCCTGTAGCTGGTGGAACTTACCACTGCCGACCGATTCCAGATGGCTATGCTATTGTCGGGGTGGATGAGGTTGTGAAGGAATATGAGGAAGCAAAACTTGACCATGCTACAGGTGAAGGGGAAACTCAACTCAAATTTGAAGTGAAAACAACCATTCTTTGGAAGAAGGAACACATTGTGCTTCCAAATTGGAGGTCACTGGCACCCCCGCCTGCCTCTCGATGAGTCCGAGCGCTTCAGCTATCTCTCAAGGCAGCCATCTCCGGCGCGGCAGCCATCTCTGGCCCGTCAGCCATCTCCTGCGCGACAGCCATCTCCGGCCCATCAGCCATCTCCCGCGCGGCAGCCATCTCCGGCCAGTCAGCCATCTCCGGTGCTTCATCCATCTCCTCAACAGAAGCGGAAGAGCACTGCCACGAGGAGCATCAGTAGCACTGCCACAAAGAAATCCGCAGGAAACCGTACGCCAAAGAGTTCAAAAAACTACGTCCCGCAGCCTTCCGCCAAGCCATTGCCGGTTTTACCGTGGAATCGCAGCGACGAGGAGACCAATAGGATCTCGGAAGAACAGGTCAAGAAATTCTTTGCACCTAGACGGGCCGAGCCAAAGGAGAAAATAGATCCGGCGGTGGTGGAGAAGTTTTACAATAATCTTTTGAAACCTGAAACCCCACTTGTGCCGGACTACGAGCGCCATATTTTGAAGGCGGATGCAAGGCGCCGTAGGGAGACTGAAAGTAGCAGTCGTGAGGCACCCCAGAAAACAGTTCCCATGCTCGGAGAGCAGGAAAACCAATCATGTGCCCCGCTCCAAATGTTCGACACACGGGACGCTCCTCCCGTAAATGATTACGAGGCAGAGCTACAAAGAAAGGCCAATGAGATGGGGATGACTTACATTGCATACTTGAACGTCATGGGATACAACTTGCCCAAATGCGATGCCAACCCCATACAGCCATGGAAGTATGGGAAGAATCTCGTCAAGAAAGAGGAGCTCAAGACTCTACCAACAAAGATGCGAAAATTGCACAAGTGGTACCTTCATTTCTGCAAGACGAGAAAGGTAGAATGGATCACGGCGTATATAAGAGATCAGATTTTCTTTTGCGGAGACGACGCAATCGACTTCAACATTCAAGACTTGCATTTTCTATTCAATCAGAAGGAACTCGACAAATCTGCCATCAGCCTTTATTGTGTGTAAGTACTATTTCTGTAATTTTTATCTCATCTCATTCACTTCATTAATTGCATGTATATATATATGCTCACCATATATGTATATACTATTATGCAGGAAAAAGGTTATGGAATGCATGAAAGGAGGCCCTTTTGACATTGGGTTCGTTGACCCAAATAGAGTTCATGAACAAGTGGTAAGAGACAAACCCGGGCAAACAGAAGATTACTTGCTAAAGTCTTTACTGAGACAACAAACCAAAAGGGAAATACTATTGCCTTACAACTTCTCGTGAGTACCGTCACCCTCTCTCTTGTACACATTATGTTTCGGCTTACTCGATGTTAAGTGTAATTGATGATGAGTTATGCGTGCGTAGGTTCCACTTTATTCTGCTAGTCATTCAACCCGACTCAGGAAAAGTCCTTGTCATGGACTCGTTACGAAAAGAAAAAGAGCTATGGGCAGACTTTAGAGAGATGCTCCAGAGGTAATTTCAATCATATTATCGCACTAGATCGGCAACTTTCGTGACAATAAGTAATTAATTACTCCTTTATCCATTTTCTTTGTCGGACAGGGTTTGAAAAAGGTTCACGGGCAGGGCCGTGGGTGAATGGTCAGAAGAACTAAAATTTGTAGACCAAAATGTAAGTAATACTAGCTAGCTTCCAATTCCATTATATCATGCTTTATTGATTATTATTTTGATTGAACTCTCTATTCTCGTAAAGTGCGCGCATCAGGGACACGGCAATAACTTATGTGGGTACTATGTTTGCGAATTCATTCGCAACACGATATGTGCGACGGGCCAAGCCGCACTAGAACAACTTAGAGTAAGTAAACAAAGTCCACAATATTATTTTATTACCATCAATTGTGTTGAGTTTTATTCTTATATATATATTGACGGCCCATTCTTCATATATATTCAGATCGAACGGATGCGGGACCAACTCCTACCATTTGAACGCATACGAGCCATTCAAGAGGAATTGGCGGGGTTCATACTTGATGAGGTCGTCACGCCTGGCGGAGAACTCTTTAGATATCCACCAAAATGAACGATGACGATGTATGTGCCGATGACGATGTTTGTGTATAATAATAGTTGCTTAATTATTCATGTACTCGTATGTACCGATTTATTTATGTATACCGCTCGATCGATTCCCCTCGCTCCCCAGAAATACACCTTAACGGGCAGAGTCTGCGTAGATTTAGGCTTTTCGCCGGAAGAAAAACGGCCTAAATCTCTGCCGCGGCAGAAGAACCTTTAACACCGGTTGCAGATACGAACCGGTGTTAAAGGGGGGGGGGGGGCTGAGGCCTGCGGCAGCCCCACGTGCGCCACCCTTTAACACCGGTTCGTATAAGAACCGGTGTTAAAGGGCCCCCCCTCTAACACCGAACCCTCAACAGCGGTTGGGGAACCGCTGTTAGAGGGCCCTCCCAACCGGAGTTAAAGGGGGGGCTCTGCACTAGTGATTGGACACATTCTTCTTTTCTGCAATTGGTCACTGAGTCACCTAGCAATCTTTACAGACTGCTTTAAATTTATCAGACCTTCCATTCCTAATTTACAAATCATATCGTATGGTAAATCACTAAGATTTTCCATGCGTAATTTTATAAACCTCTGGTCTAAAAACTCAGGTGTCCAAGACCACGAGAACTCGAGCACTATAGCAAGATGTGGTATACATAATAGATAATGGTATTATGATAATTTTTATGATATGGTTCCCCTTGAATTTATAGTTGTTTAATATGGAGAGATTTATCTATTTAATACGCGTTGTACTCCCCATGTGCACTCTTCTACTCCATTCACGAGAAGACTATTTTTGTCCTGCAAAAAAAAGAGCACGATAATACTTCATTTGTCTTATTTTGCCATTTAATTGTACAAATAGATATGTATATAAACAGTTATATATTAACAAATAATATGTTGTGCAGTTCTCATGTTATAGTATTCTCATAATATGTGGCTTGTTCAAACTATATATGAATATTGCCACCTTGGGGGACGAGACACCCTCCAGACCTTAACCCTATATGCAAGGTTTGTTTCTTTTCGGAGTGCAAACTTACAAAGAGGAAATCAAAATCATGCCAACTTTTCTTATGTGCAAGACTAATAATCACACACATTTATCTTGGAAATTTCGATATGTGGCAAATAAAATCATTTTTTGATTAATCTTCGTGTGATCTAATCTCATAGCATTCCCTACATCTATGATTTGTTCCATATGTTTCCATATATTCAAGCCTACACACAACATGGCTAGGCTTCAGTTTAGTAAAATGGCATCTCTCTTAATAGTGTGGGTTTGGGTTTTCCTCTAATTGAAGATATATACAAACAAATGCACAAAATTTAAATCCCTCGCCTACTTTTATCTTTTTATGCGTGGTGGTGGTGGTGATGCGGATTGATGACAATATAATTAGAGATAATACAACAAGGCTATTACAAGTGTGGGTACATAATAGCTTGTTACACGCTCCGGACGACCATCGAGTCTTATATAGAAGGTTTTACAAACACTAGTGTTATCGTCTAGCATCCAAGGCATGCTTCGCTCGTACGCCTTGTTGTACCAACTCATCAACACGGTGTAGTCATCGCATCCGTCAATGATATCCGTAATTACCTAGCTCTGGGCTTTGTCGCGGTTATCTCCCTAACAAGTCAAGCTCTGGATGCTCGTGAGGGCAATCCTGGATAAGGACGAACCAAGATCAAGCCCAGTAGAAGATGACGACCAGGCTCTACCAGGCTCTATCGAATGTGGAAGATAGGGATGGCTGGGATGACAAAACACTAGTCGGGTTTCCATCTTTTGTTATTCCTGTTTGCACAAACAAATCTATCAGCGCTTTTGCTTCAGTGCGCACCCGAAAAACACATGGACGGCTGGGATACGCGCGGACGGTTCTTATTCGGGGGCACGATCGTTCTTCCGAAATTTTCGTCCTTGCTTTGTAAAACAAGAACTGTAGAAGCCCGCGTAGAAGCCCGTATTATACACGTATACACATGGGTGTCAAACCGTCGGCTTCCTTAAGTACCATAGTCAGTGGTTGTTGTGCGTTTCAACCACTTCGAAAAATTCCCCAAATCGGAAGCAAACCCTAGCTAGCCGTCTCTCCACAAATCCTCGATCGCGGCGGTCGTCCATGGAGAAGGGGAAGCAGGTGGCGGCGCCCACTAACAACACGGAGAAGGGGAAGCAGGTGGCGGCGGGCGCTGAGCACGCGGAGAAGGGGAAGCAGGTCGCAGATGCAGAGGGTGGCAAAGGGAGCTCCGGCTTTGGTGGGCGCGTCTACACCGGTGTGCATCCAATAAAGCGGAAGTACGAGACGGAGGCGCAGATCAGGCGGAAGAAGAAGAAGAACCTGAAGAACAAGCTGCGTCAGGAGAGGAAGGAGAGGGGGGAGAAGATCTACTCGCCCGCCGACGTCTAGACCTTCCGCGAGTCCGACGATGAGGTAAGTCCAGATCTCACTCCTACTGTTCTTGCCGCCGAGTTCTTCCTCGTCCTCTTCATGCTAGGGTTTGTGGTGCTAGTAGGGTTAGATGCGCCTAGCGATGCTAGTTTGTGCCAGGTTAGATGCGCCGTAGATTAGCTTCTGATTTCCCCAGGACCCCTTTGGCGAAGTTGTGATGGATGTGGGATCAAGTAGGCTTCTGTTTTAGCAGGCTAGGTCGTCGAGTGGTTCCTCTTACTTAGTTCATGTTATGACATCTGTAATCTGTGCCAGGTTTACATGCGCCTAGATGCTGTAGCTTATGCTTGGCCTTTGTGCCTGAGTTTTTTGTCTTGAACGATCTGCCAAGTTACAACCTGGCATTTCGTTTGCAATGAAAATGGAATGGAGCTGTTGCCTATTGATCTTCACATATTAGCTACTGATGTGTTCTCCCTTGGTACCAGTAATATAATTGATTTATCAATTTAGGTAATGTGACCATGCATAGTTCAAGTTCATATTAGGTGTTACTTGCCAAAAAATATTACATAGTACAGCAAATGTTAGTTTGTGAATTTGACTATAATAGTTAAGTAAAAGAGACATGGGAATCTGTACCAGGTGCTTGTCAATATACTGTTCTTTAGATTGTAAGTGGTGCCATTTACTTTTCTTTTGAATTTAGTTCATTAGATCATTTGGTCACTTTATACTGAGCTTAATATACATAGTCTATGTACACATAGTCAGAGTGTCTGCCTTGGTAATTTGCTATGTCTTTTGAAATGCTTGTGTCACATAGAACATATGGTTCTAGCACATTCATGATAGTTGTTAAATTCAATACTTTTGTTTTGTATTTGTAAAATATTTGTAACATATCAAGCATTTATGTAGTTGTAGTTCTGGAGTTGAAAGCTTATGTGTTCTGTAGATGCATAAATTCCTGGTTGTAGTACTATTAGTAACATTTGTTGTTATCTTATTGGTTTACTATTTTTGTTGCACTACTACTTTCAGCAGCTGTTTATCTTATGCTCCACACATAAGTTGGTAGTTAATGCTGATGTGATATAGCTTAAGATTATTACATGTGATACAACATTCTGCTCATAGGATTATAATTTTTATTGCACTACTGCTTTCAGCACATGGGATGTTCTGCTGCAAACTTAAGTTGTTATTTAATGCTCCAGTGATACACCTTAAGATTAATAAGTATGATAGATCAATTTGCCTCTAAGGCATAATTCTTTGTTGCACTAATGCTTCCAGCTGATGTTTTGTTTTGCTACACACATTAGATTTGTACATAATGCTGCTCTGATCTAACTTCATATGTGTGACATATAAACTATTCTGTTATGAATTTTAAATTTTCAACTAAAAAACAATTGTCCAAGTTTCTCGTTATTTAATATGTGGCACATATAGTCGTATTTCACAGATTTATTATTGTAAGTCTTATTTCATTTCACAAATTTGCACAGGAGTCAGACGGTGTCAGGAGTGACGAGGAGGAGTAGGGCCGCCAGAGACGTGATGTGCTGAAGAAGTTCAAGGCAGGCGAGATTTATGACCCACAAGTATAGGGGATCGCAACAGTCTTCGCTGGTAGTATTACCCAACTTATTGATTCGGCACAAGGGTAGCCAAAGAATAGTTGCAAGCCTTAACAACCGAGTTGTCAGTTCAGCTGCACCTGGAAATAGTTTTTGCTCATAGAAATTTATCAGTAGCAACAGCAAAGCAACAACAACAGCAACAGTGAAACAGGAGCAATAGTAACAGTAACGATAACAGTATGATTCGAGTGCAGTAGGCATAGGGATGGATGGATGGGCGTTGCATGGACGAGTCTAAACATGTAACTTCAAGACCTAGGGCATTGCAGATAAATAATAACAAGCATCCAAGTACTAAACAATCCTAGGCATGTGCTCCAAATATAGTGATACGTGCTCGCAATGAGAACTTGCACAACATCTTCTGTCCAGCCAGCCTGTGACAGCAGGCCTCTAGGGAACTACTGGCAATTAAGGTGCTTCTTTTAATAGAGCACCAGAGCAAAAAATTAACACTCTGTGAACACATGTGATCCTCACACCACATCCATCCCCTTCGGTTGTCCCAATTATTGTCACTTTGGGGCCTTTGGATCCGGACAATGATATGTGTACACAACTTGCAGATAAGATCATAAACAATACTATCATAATGGTTCAATAATAAGTTCAGATCTGAGATCATGGCATCGGGCCCTAGTGACAAGCATTAAGCACAACAAGTTGCAACAAAGTCAAATAGCACAAGAGAAACTAAGCACTATGCCCTAACAATCTTATTTGATTACATGATAGAACTCATCCAATCCCTACCATCCCCAAGCCTACAGCGGGGGATTACTCACTCATGGATGAGGGAAACATCGGTGGTTGATAGAGATGCTTTGGTGATAACGATGGCGATGATCCTCTCCAAATTCCCCGTCCTGGCAGGGTGCCAGAATGGAGTTTCTGGATCCGAATCTTGGTTTCTAGTGGTGGCGGCGGAGCGGAACTCTTTCTAGAAAACTATCGAACCCCCCTCGGTTTTTAGGTCGAAAGGCAACTTATAGGTGTAGAGGGAGGCCGAGGAGCTACCTTGGGTAGACGCACCCCCACCAGGCGCGGGGTCAGGTGGGCCCGCGCCTGGGGTGGGTCTGGGCCCCCCAGGCCTCCCCTTCGTCTCTTCTTCTGGCTCCGTGGATCTTCTGGAGAAATATAATTTTTGGCATATTTTCCGGGATTTTTCCTGATAGTTCATTTTCTGCACAAAAACAAGACACCAAGGTAATTCTGCTGAAAACAGCGTCAGTCCGTGTTAGTTGTATCCAAATCACACAAGTTTAGAAAAGAAACAATAGCAAAGTGTTCGAGAAAGTAGATACGTTTTGTACGTATCAACTCCCCCCTAGCTTATCTTATTGCTTGTCCTCAAGCAATTCAGTTGAAAACTGAGTGCGATAAAAGAACTTTCACGAACACTTTGATTCATATGATGTATATATTCTCATCACACAAGTAGATGCTTAGACAATTCATAATAAGAAGTATGCAACTAAGTCTACTCAATAGTCATTGCAAGCTATGAGGAGAAACCAACTCAATAATTATAAGTAGCATGAAACATAAACATAAGCAACATTTCAATGCTCATAATAAGGTATGATAGAGTGGTATCTCGCTTGCCTTTATTTGAAGAGCACAATATAAATGCCAAGGCACCTCTAAAGTTCACATAAAGACTAGAGATAAATATATCAGAGATACAAGCATCAAAGTCATGACATAATTAACCAAGTTTTGGAACAAACACAAGAATGACAACTATGCTCTCAAGAAGGTGCTCATAGAATAAGTGGTGACTCAACAAGATGGTGAAAACGGTTTTGGAAAGGTTTGAAAGGCTTCCAAATGCTGAAAGGAAGGTACTCATTAGCTTTGAGATCTCATTCCCCTATCATAAGCATCTTTATGTGGTTAAGGTCCACTCTGAATCATCTGCTTGACAGACCATAGATTGGAAATCCCAAGTCCCTTGAGTGCGAGGGCCACTCCGCATACTACTCAACTTTGGGTCTAGGCAAGTTCTTGTCATTGTTAGTATTTGCATATCATTGAGAACCGCCAACGGGATACCCCTTGCATATGGTACAGGAGATTTCCCATAACCAAAATGACAAGGCAAGCAGACAATGAGCATCTCAGCAATATTTTTATTTACTATATGCATAGTTTTTATTGAGGATGCTTCATAGATGACTCACTATGGTGTTGCTGCAAGTTTCCGCCATGATTAGGCTTAGGCTAGCGGCCCAGGCGTTTCTATAACACAGAATACAAACTCTATGGACTCACAAGTCCCCCTTTCATTTCGTATCGTTGACATCCGCAAACAAAAGAGCAAAGTATCAACTAGATATAAATATATATAAAAGGTGTTGAAAGCGTTCCCCATGACAACACAGTTCTGCTGACTCCTAGCATATAATTTGCAAGCATATAACTTTCATGGACTAGTCACAATGGTTCAGGATTATTAAGTGCACAGAATAAAGTGTGCCATCAAGTTCGTGAGAGCTTTACTAACTAACTTTCTCAACACAGACAAACATTTTATTTGGAAGAAAACACGACATATAGAATATGCACTGGAATAGCAAATGATGCTAATAGGTAGGTATGGTGGACACAGCTGGCAATATTGGTTTTGGGGAGTTGGAAGCACAGGTAGAGCACATACTCAGTGCAAGTGAAGGCTAGCAATAGAGAGGGAGCGACAAACGAGAGAGCAATAGTTGTCATAATCATGCTTGCAACAAAACATGACTAATTATGGCATGAAAGTGATACAAGAACTATGAGGCAAAATAAATCATCGAGGCTTACTGACTATTGATTAGTCATATGCATGCGTGAGCATGTGCCAAGTCGATTCACATGAATAGTCAGAGGAGGATACCACAATATCATACCAAAGTATGAATAAAACAATGGAAGCAAACATTCATGTGACATGCTACAAACTATTAGCAAGATGGAGCTAATCATAGACAAGCAAGAACTACTAAGCATCCATAATGACATACACCTTACACAAACAGGATAAGCATGCTCACAATGATAAGTATATGTACAAAAATGAAACAAATAGAGTTTGTTACCAGCCTCTTACCACTCCTCGAGTTGTCTTAATCTTCATTATTGCCCTTCGCTTGTGTGACTTGAATGATAACATGAAACCAAAATCCACTGAGAACGGCTGAACCCTGCAAAGAACTCACAAAACCAAAGAAGAACAACAAAATATTTTTGGTGTTTTCGATTTTTTTAGAAACAAGCAAACAAAGAAAAACCAAGCAAACAAGAAGCAAACAAAGCAAAATCTTTTTGGGTTTTTCTTTTAAGGCAAACCAAAACCAAAAAGCAAAGAAACAAACAAGAGAAACAACGAAAATATTTTTGTTATTTTTTGTGTATTTAGAAATAAGCAACAAGAACCAAAAAGAACACGAAAACAATGGATATACAAAGAACCGATCGAACATGATATATATATGAGTGTGATGTCGGTATACCTCCCCCTAAGCTTAGGCTTTTGGCCTAAGTGGGGCTCAATAGCGCGGGTAGTAACCCCATGTTGGCGGGTCATCATAGGCATGATCATAGTCAAGCACCTGCGATGAAGAAGACGACGCGCCCCAATCAAATGAGGGTTGTTGGTATGAAGACTCTCCCAAGTTGGAGGGCTGAACCGAATTGTCTTTGGCATCCTCTTCAACATTCTCCTCTTGCTGGGAGAGTTTCCCCACATAAGTGTCAACCTCATCCTCTGTAGGTGACCATCATTGCCTATTATCAAAGTTAAACAAAGTAGGTGCAGGCAAATAAACTATATTCTCAATCCTACCCTTTCTCCGACCTTGCTGGGCAAAATATATTTCATATGGTAAACTTATCATATTAGCCCCCAAAGATACAAAACCATGCTAAATCATAGATTCAATATCAAGCCTCTCTATGGGGAACTGAAAATCTGAAAAATGAGGCTCTAAACCATGGAAAGCTAGCAACCTAGAAGCAACGAGACCTCCACAAATTCCACCCTTCTCACGGTTAGTGGTCAGACAGTGAGCTATCAGAGCACCCAAACTATAAGAACTATTCCTATTTAGAGCAGCTGCAATAAAAGCTAGATCAAAAGAAGACAACTTTCTAGCAGTCTTTCTACCAAAAACACATTTGGTACTGAAATAGGCAAAGTATCTAATAGCTGGAAGCTGAATGTTCTGAATTTTAACACTTTCCTTTGAGAAGTCGAAACCTTGGCAAATCTCAGCATAAAAATCCACAAGTGACTTGGGCCTCTCCTTGATCTTCTCACAAGATCCCCACTGAGGTACTCTGATTGCTGCATAGAAATCAACAAAAGGCAGGTCGACGGGTATACTATATATTTTGTAATGGACCATGAGATTAGAAGTAGACCAAATGAAACGGAAGTCCTGCACAAAAGCCATGGTTAGCTTAACATATTGGATTGGTTCACCTTCAACAAAGTGCTCCAACCCTGCATTTGTAACCAAAGTTTGGAAATCTTGGAGGATCCCTGCAGCTCTCATGAACTCATGGCATGGATATATGGAAGGGAAATCTGCCTCCTCACGATGAACCTTCATGGTCTCATGCACCATCAAGCCATATTGATTCAGTGGATAAGCATTCACCTTCATTGCTGAAATTTTTAGACAACCATCAAACCAAGTGATTTCTAAGTTGATAAATGATGAGCAACTACTATAGGAACTTGCTAGAGTACTACACATGCATCAAAAAAAAGTTTCTAAGCAAAGAACAAGCATGCAAGCTCAAACAACCTGTCACCTTGATATGTCCAAAACGTATCTACTTTCTCGAACACTTTGCTATTGGTTTTCCTCTAAACTTGTGTGATTTGGATACAACTAACACGGACTAACGCTGTTTTCAGCAGAATTACCTTGGTGTCTTGTTTTTGTGAAGAAAATGAACTATCAGGAAAAATCCCAGAAAATATGGCAAAAACTATTTCTCACCAGAAGATCCACGGTGCCAGAAGGGGAGACAGAGAGGAGGCCTGGGGGCCCCAGACCCAACCCAGGCGCGGGCCCACTGACCCTGCGCCTAGGGGAGGTTTGGCCATCCCAGGCATCTCCTCGGCCTCCCTCCACGCCTATAAGTTGCCTTCTGACCTAAAAACTCAGGGGGGTTCGATAGTTTTCTAGAAAGAGTTCCGCTACGCTGCCGCCACCAGAAACCAAGATTTGGATCCAGAAACTCCGTTCTGGCACCCTGCTGGGACGGGGAATTTGGAGAGGATCATCGCCATCGTCATCACCAACGCATCTCCATCAACCACCGATGTTTTCCTCATCCATGAGTGAGTAATCCCCCGCTGTAGGCTTGGGGGTGGTAGGGATATGATGAGTTTTATCATGTAATCGAATAAGATTGTTAGGGAATAGTGCTTAGTTTCTCTTGTGCTATTTGACTTTGTTGCAACTTGTTGTGCTTAATGCTTGTCACTAGGGCCCGAGTGTCATGATCTCAGATCTGAACTTATTATTGAATCATTATGATAGTATTGTTTGTGATCTTATCTACAAGTTGTGTACACATATCATTGTCCGGATCCAAAAACCCCATGGTGACAATAATTGGGACAACCGGAGGGGATGGCTGTGGTGTGATGATCACATGTGTTCATGGAGTGTTAATGCTTTGCTCCAGTGCTCTATTAAAAGGAGCACCTTAATTGCCAGTAGTTCCCTAGAGACCTGCTGCCACGGGCTGGCTGGACAGAAGATGTTGTGCAAGTTCTTATTGCGAGCACGTATGAATATATATGGAGCACATGCCTAGGATTGTTTAGTACTTGGATGCTTGTTATTATTTATCTGCAATGCCCTAGATCTTGAAGTTACATGTTTAGACTCGTCCATGCAACGCCCGTCCATCCATACCTATGCCTTCCACACTCGAATCCTACTATTACCGTTACTGTTACTACTGCTCCTGTTTCACTATTGTTGTTACTGCTGCTGTTGCTTTGCTGTT
Organism: Avena longiglumis; assembly: GCA_030063025.1. Lineage (NCBI taxonomy): Eukaryota > Viridiplantae > Streptophyta > Magnoliopsida > Poales > Poaceae > Avena > Avena longiglumis. The sequence continues at coordinate 186,973,734 of CP125979.1, forward strand.
ACTACTACCAAACTGTTGCTACTGATAAACTTCTGTGAGCAAGAACTATTTCCAGGTGCAGCTGAATTGACAACTCAGTTGTTAAGGTTTGCAAGTATTCTTTGGCTCCCCTTGTGTCGAATCAATAAATTGGGTAATACTACCCGCGAAGACTGTTGTGATCCCCTATACTTGTGGGTCATCAATACTATTTTCCGGCGCCGTTGCTGGGGAGCATAGCTTTATTTGTAAGTTCACTTGGATCTATTTTGTTGTTCACTGCTACTCCTTTCATCATGGGGAAGTCTCGTGATGAAAAGTTCCCTATTTTACCATCCACTACAAGAAGATGTACAGTCCTAAACACCTCTGCTGCTCTTGATTCACCGTATGTTATAAGTAAGCTTGTCACACCACCACCACATACTCATGCTACACACACTGCTACTACTGCTGAATCTGAAACTGCTTTTGATACTCATGATGTTACTTCTACTGTGCTTGATGCGAGTGGTTCATGAGGTCCTTTTCTAGATGCTACTATGGCTAGTCTAGGAAATACCGAAACTCCTAGTGAATACACTATTACACCTGTTAGCTCACCTGAGTCTAGTGAGAGTTATGATATTAATGATGGTTACATAGAGCTCACTGATGAATTTGTTGAAGAGTGCTGAAACACACATGGTGCTAGTGCTATTAAGAGTCTCCTTGCTAGATGTACTATTATGCCTAATAAGTCCTATGATCCTAAGTTTGCCACCTCTCCCATATATATTAAAGATAAAGATTATGATTTCTCTCTTGATTTATCTTATTTAGATATTGTTGAGAAAGAACATTTTTGTGTTACTGAAAATGAGAGTGTTGTGGCTCATATGAATGAGCTTTCTACTGTGAGTTCTTTGTTCTCTGATGATTTTAAGATGCACAAGTACTTTGTTGCTAAGATCTCCCCTTTTTCACTAAAAGGAGAAGCTAGGGCTTGGTTTAATAGATTACCTCTTGGTTCCATTGATAGCCCTGATTGCTTGATTGCTTCTTTCTTCCATAAATATTTTCCTCCCAGTGCTAAGCATGCTGCTTTGCAGAGACTTTTTTATTTTAAACAGGGAGAAGAAGAGAAATTGCTTGAGGCATGGAAAAGATTATGTTCCTTGATTCATGCATATCCTGGATGTCCATTACCTCAGAATGAGCTTCTTGATATTTATTATAATGGACTAACTGATGGTTCTAGGACCTACCTAGATATCTTTGCTAATTGTGTTTTCAGGAAAAGGACTCCTACAAATGCCGAAGAATTAATGAACAAGATAAGCTAGAATTATGATGAGTGGACTTCAACTGAGCTGAATACACCTGAGCCTATTACTGCTGAACCAGTTGTTCCTGAACCAGTTCCAACACCAAAAACAAAGAAGAGGGGAGTTATAAGCACTAAATGATGAAGTGATGAAGGAGGCTAAAAAGTGTCTAAAGGAGAAAGGTATTAGAGCTGAAGATGTGAAGAATCTACCTCCTATAGAAGAATTATGTAAGCCAATTCCCCACTCATCTACTATTTAGGTACACTCTCTCCAATTTAATGAAGGTGATATTCCTTATGGTAAGCCTCCTAATCAATGCTTAGAGGAACTTGACACATTTATTGTTAAACAAGGTAATTTTAATAAACAACTTCAGAATCATTTATTGGAAAACTCTAGAGATATCCATGAGTTGAAAGATATTGTGGAAAGAACTTCTAATGATATTAAAATGCTTTGTAAACACTTTCAAATGGTTCAAACCCAACTTGATCAACTTGCTAAGGTGCAAAAGGATATGCTAGTTAATGCTTCAGGAAATAAACATGCTTATGGAATTAGATCTAGGAGTGGTGCAACTACTCAAGATCCTTTATATCCTGAAGGACACCCTAAAAGAATAGAGCAGGATTCCCAACAAGGTGAGGATAGTGGTAGTCCTCGTAAGAGGAAAAAAGAAACATAAGAAAGTTGAGGAACCACTTGAACCTGTTGTAGATCCTAATAGTATATTGTCTCTGATGCTGAAACTGAGAGTGGTAATATTGATGAGTCTCCTGATAAGGAGTAAGTTGAGCAAGAACCTGAGAAACACACTAAGAACACTAGGTACACAAAGGAAGATTTTATTGCTAATAAACATGGTAAAGAGAGAGAACCTTGGGTGTAGAAACCTATGCCTTTTCCAGATAAGAAACATAAGTCAGAGGGGGAAGAACACTACAACAAGTTTTGTGAGTGGATGAAGCCTTTATTTCTGCAAATTCCTTGGACTGATGCTATTAAATTGCCCCTTATTCAAAGTATATGAAGGATATTGTCTCTAATAAAAGGAAGATTCCTAATGAGGAGATTTCTACTTTGCTTGCTAATTACTCCTTCAATGGTAAGGTTCCAAAGAAACTTGGTGATCCAGGTATACCAACTATTCCTTGATCCATTAAGAATAATTATGTTAGAACTGCTTTATGTGATTTGGGGGCTGGAGTTAGTGTTATGCCTTTTTCTCTATACAAGAGGCTCCAGCTAGAAAATTTGATATCAACTGATATATCTTTGCAAATGGCTGATAAGTTCACTACTGTTCCTATTTGTATATGTGAGGATGTTCCTGTTCAAGTTGCTCATAATTGTCTGAAGATGATAATATGTCTATTATTCTTGGGAGACCTTTTCTTAATACTAAAGGTGATGTCATCAATTGTAATCAAGGAAAAGTAACATTCAATATTAATGACAAAGAGCACACTGTCTATTTTCCCAAGAAGGTTGTTAGAATTTATTGCCTGAATTCTATTGAAAATATTGAAGGCATCAAGGTTGGAGAAATATATTGTCCCATTCCACAAGAAAATATTGAAACTATTATGATTGGGACCATTGCTATCAAGTATGAGGTAATATAATCACCTGGTGGAATGCAAAGTTTTGCTTCATATAAGATTATTTTGGTAACAAGACTTGATCAACCTTGTTAACAAAAGGATTTTTATGAACAAAATAATGTTTCCACTTTGGTTATACTTGCTTTCTTTTTCCTTTCTCCTTCCTAGTCTTTGATTTAGCTTTAGTTTTGCTAGTTGTTTGCTTCTTTGAGTTTCTTAGAGCTCCTGTAGTTTGGATTTTTGTTTGCTTTTGCTTATTCTGAAAAAAACTGTTTCTGCAAGAAAATCAATTTTCATACCCTGAAAATTGGCCAAAAATAAAGTTTTCCGAAAATCCCATAAAATTCAAAATAAATTTTTCCTCGAAAAAGGGGCAGAGTGGCACCTGAGATGACCCAGGGGGCCACCTCTATGCCCCACACCCATGGTAGGCGCGACCTACCTAGTGGTGGCGCCTAGGGGGGGTCTGGACGACCTAGGCCCCTCCAGGCTGCCTCCTGAAAGCCTCCTTCTTTCTCTCCCCCAAAAAACACCGGAAAACTTGCTCAAGATCGAGTTCTTGCTATTCTTGCTCGCGATTTTAGATCTCCTTGTTCATCCCTGTAGGGTTCGCAGCATAGAAAACAAAAATTTTCCTACGATGTGAACTATATACCAAGATCTATATACTAGATACAAACAACGGGCGGATGTATATCCGTAGAGAACATACCCTTGAAGACCGACAAAGCTTAACGAGTTCAACTCGTGGTTGATGTAGACGATATCTTGCCGATCTCAAGATCGAGAGGAATTCCTAAGCGCAAATCGGTAGCATCCGTGCTCGCACACGTTCGAGGCACCGAGCAACCTCCGCCTCGCTCCAGCGATGCAGCGGAAGCACAACTCTTTCTTGCCGAATAGCCACCGGGAACATGTATCTCGCTAGTCCGAGACCATGGGGATAAATTCTAGAGGAGAGAGATCCTTCACGAGGAGGTGTGAGAGACAAGTAAGGAGGGGCTCCTTTTATAGGAGGAGGGAACCCCAAGGGGTGGCCGGCGCATGGGGCTGCCTCCCCTCTTCATGTGGGTGGACACTCCACTCACAAAACTCCTCTAAATTCCCTCCACTCAAAAGTCCACTCAAAATTCCCATTAAATTTCCACCAAATTTAATGCAAACTCTCATTAAATAAAACTCTTTTATTTTATTCAGAATTTTGTCAATTACTTTAATGACAAACATTCACAAATAACCCCTTGCTAGAATTCTATTTCACATGCATAACCACTTTATGCAATTTTACCCGAAAACCTGTTTCGGTATCTAGTGAAATAAATTCCTGCGCTTGTTCATTCTTTCGGCATGAAACATTTGCTCCAATTGGATGTCGGTGTCTCTTAAGTGTGTCACCCTACGGTTCGTGAATAATGCGGACATGATCGAGACCCCTCTCGGATCAATAATCAGAAGCGGGATCTGGAGACCCATACTGACTCCCACACATTCAACGATGACTTTCTTGTGATCGTCGGAACCTTTTACGCTAGTATCTTAATCCCTTTGTTTCACGATATATTACATGTCCGAGATTCGATCATCGGTATCTCCATACCTAGTTTGATCTAGATTCGACATGCACTCTTTTCTCGTTCCTGTGATATAACATTCTAGTGATCAAATCACTTGCTTGCAAGCTAATCAATGTGATATCACCGAGAGGGTCCAGAGTATATCTATCCGTCATCGGGATGAACAAATTCCACTCTCGATCCATGAGCCTCAACATAACACTTTATTAGTTCTGAATCCATCTTTATAATCACCCTGTTACGGTGTGACGTTTGATGTTATCAAGAAACTCTTCCGGTGTTAGTGATTGACATGATCTCATGGTATAAGGATTAGGATCACTTCGTAAGTTATTATAGCAATATAAACTCAATGACTTTGATCGTAATGCTATACTTTGGATGAATGTTCATCACATCATTACACTAATGTTGTGATCCCGTTATTAACAACATCCAATGTCCATGATCAGGAAACCTTGATCATCTTGTTAATCAACGAGCTAGTTTATGAGAGAGGCATAACTAGGAACTTTCTGTTTGTTTATTAAACACACATGTATTAACGTTTCCGTATTAATACAATTATAGCATGCAAAATAAACATCTATCATATACTTGGAATACACATAATAAACACTTTATTATTGCCTCTCGGGCATATTCCCTTGATCTCCCACTTGCACTAGAGACAATAATCTAGTTACATAGTGATAAATCTAACACCCATTGAGTTCGGTGTTGATCATGTTTTGCTCTAGGGAGAGTTTTAGTCAACGGATCTGCTACATTGAGATCCGTATGTACTTTCTAAATCTTTATATCTCCATCCTTGACATGCTCGCGGATGGAGTGAAACGCGCTTAATATGCTTGGAATGCTTGTGAGACCTTGGCTCTTTGGCATTGGCAATGGCACCATTGTTGTCACAATAGATCACCATTGGGTCCAACGCGTTTGCCACAACTCCTAGTTCGGATATGAACTCCTTCATCCAAAGCGCTTCTGAGCGCAAGCAACATATATTCACCTCGTTGTTGATCCGCTACCACGGGTTGTTTGGAGCTCCTCCAACTAACCGCTCCGCCATTCATGAGAAATACGTATCCGGATTGAGACTTAGAGTCATCCGGATCGGTGTCAACTAAGCGTCGACATAACACTTAGCGACGAGCTCTTCTTCACCTCCGTATACAAGAAACATATCCTTAGTTCTTCGTAAGTACTTAAGGATATTCTTGACCGCTATCCGATTTTCGAACACGGATCCGATTGGTACCTACTAGTCAAACTAATAGCGTGTGCCACATCCGGTCTTGTACATAGCATGGCGTACATTATAGAGCCTATGGGTCAAGCATAGGGGACTTTGTCCATTATCTCTCTTTCTTCCGAAGCCGGACTTTGAGTCTTACTCAATGTCTTGCCTTGCAACATAGGTAAGAACCCTTCTTACTTCCGTCCATTTTAAACTTCTTTAAAATCTTATCAAGGTATGTACTTTGCGATAGCCCTATTAGGCGCCTAGATCTATCTCTCTGAGATCTTTATGCCTAATATGTATGGCGCTCACCTAGGTCCTTCATTGAAAATTTTCTGTTTAGATAACTTTTAACATTGTTTAAAAGTTCTATATCATTCCGATCAATAATATGTCATCCACATATAATATCGAAATGCCACATTGCTCCACTCACTTTCTTGTAAATACAAGCTTCTCCATAAGTTTGGACAAATCCAAACTCTTTGATCACCTCAAAGCGGAGATTCCAACTTCGTGATGCTTGCTTCAATCCATAGATGGATCACTGAAGCTTGCACACCTTGTTAGCATCCTTAGGATCGACAAAACCCTTTGGTTGTATCATATACAACTCTTCTTCAATATTACCATTGAGAAAGCGATTTTGACATCCATCGCCATATTTCATAATCGAAATATGCAGCAATTGCTAACATAATCCTAATGACTTTAGCATCGCTACGGAGAGAAAGTCTCATCGTAGTCAACTCCTTGAATTTGTCGAAACCCCTTTGTGACAAGTCGAGCTTTATAGATGGTCACATTACCATCAATCAGTTTTCCTTTTGAAAATCCATTTGTTCTCCACGGCCTTTCGTGGTGAGGTAATTCCACCAAGTTCCAAACTTGATTTTCATACATGGATTCCATCTCGGTTCATGGCTTATAACCATTTGTTGGAATCCGGGCTCATCATCGCTTCTTCATACGTCGGGGTCATTATTTTCATCAACCATGAAATTCATGACAGATTTCCGTCTGACTCGGGAGCTGCATGCGTCTGTTTGACTGCGAGGTTGGTAGTACTCTCTTTTGGAGTTTCATGATCTCTATCATTAGTTCCCTCTTCAACGGTGGAGCCAACTCGGAACAACTTCCGGTATTTGTGCTACTCGCCATACTTTGAAGAGAAGGTTCCACAACCTCTTGAGTTCTACCTTCCGACTACTCACACCTTTTCGCGAAACTCTTTCTCTAGAAAGGATCCATTCTTGGCAACAAAAACCTTGCCCTCGGATCTGTGATAGAAGGAATACCCAATAGTTTCTTTAGGGTATCCTATGAAGACGCATTTTTCCGCTTTGGGTTCGAGTTTATCCGGTTGAAGTTTCTTCACATAAACATCGCATCCCCAAACTTTAAGAAATGACACTTAGGTTTGTTTCCAAACCACAATTCATCTGGTGTCTTTCCAAGCAGTTTAGATGGTGCCCGATTTAAAGTGAATGCGGTTTCTAGTGCATAACCCCAAAATGACAACGGCAAGTCCGTCAGAGACATCATAGATCGAACCATATCTAATAAAGTACGATTACGACGTTCCGACACACCATTTAGCTGTGGTGTTCCGGCAGGTGTTAGTTGTGAAACAATTCCACACTCTTTCATGTGAGTGCTAAACTCGTAACTTAGATACTCACCTCCACGGTCGGACCGTAGAAATTTGATCTTTCTATTACGATGATTTTCCACTTCATTCTGAAATTCCTTGAACTTTTCAAAGGTTTCAGACTTGTGTTTTGTAACTACCTCGGTGAACTACGCTCCTAGATACAAGCCTGGATGAGTGGTAGTGGTTGAAATAGTACGGTGGGGCCCCAAAAGCCACTCACTGGTAGTCCTTTCAGACGTCCCAACCACTACCCTCTCAACGGGACTGTCAGGCGGCGTGGTCGGCGAAGGATCAACTACATTACACAAGTGGGTATGTACGCAAGCCACCATACAAGAGTACATCAGAGCCATACCATCTAGAAAGAAAGGAAATATAGCAACGCCATACGGCAAGATTCAAATGGCCTAAATAGATCTATATTTTAGGATACTTCCTCATACAACACACATCAGAGTATCATGCGGAAGCGGCAAACAAAATCCGAGTACGGATAAGAAGCAAATCGGCATAAGATGCCATAGAAATAAGCACATCCCAACTACAGGTCTCACGGATCCCGTTCCGGAATCTCTACACGAGCGATCGTTGCCCACATCTTGACTTCTTCCACCCAGTATCCGTCCTGAGAAGGTACCTGTCCATCTGAATCAAGAATTTATCGTGTGAGACCCTAAGGGTACTCAGCAAGTCTTAATGCCTCTAAAGGGGACACAACCTGGGGTGACGCAATTGCAGCGAAAGATAAACCCTAGCAGTCCTACAGATAATCGCTAACCATCCGCCTAACCAATGATAGACGGATGTCCGTGATTTAAGTACAACAGTTATAATGGTAATCTCATCCGATCCATCCTCCTCCCTGCTTACCAACAAGGAAGCGGACGAACAATCCCCCCATCCGTTGTCAATTTTATTAACCATTCCCTGAGTGTTGCACTATTTACTAGTCAAGTTACTTAGTCAAATTAAAGCGGTACTTTAGTTATGCTTGTCTATGATCAAGAAACTGTGCTCCAAGTCGTCCATATCCGCGGACACGGCTTTCAGAAAGTTTTACCCGGCCGGGGTGCACCAATAGAAACACACGCTCGATCAACCTCGGAAAAACCAAATCAAAACCCAACGAGGCTTTCACGACTGAACAATCACAGATTCAGAAATATTTCAGGGCCACCTTAAGTAGATCCATAGCGGAGATAGCGACTCGAGACGGGCTCAAGGTTTCGTCGATGGTACGTAAGCTGGGAACCCGAAAGTGTGGCTGGGCTTGTCGATACCGCGAAAACACTCCGCTTACCTAAACAGTACAGTGTGCTCCTCGCACAATTTAAATACAGAAAGTAGCATGGCATAAGTACAGGATCATAAATAAAACCTCAAACTAATTTGTGGCCCCAAGAAATAGACGGAATCAAGCTCTGGCCCAGGGGGGTCCCATATACCTCCCGGATGTGGATAGCGCGATAAATCAAGGAACAGGAATCAAGTACTCGGGGTCTTACGGGACACAAGTGAGCAGGAAAAACCAAATAGCAGATGTTGCTCACCGGTGCCACTTTCTTTAGTTATCCCATACTACTCAGGTTTAGTTGTTTAGATACCTCATTATTCAACAGACTCTCACATACCCTACACATGCTGTTCTACGACTAGCATGGCTCAAACAACTCCTATAGTAAGGCTCATGGGATGGAGGAAACAAGCTTGATGGGGTTTAAAAGTAAAGGCTATGCATACTTGGGATTAAATTTAATGCAATCGCGACTCAATGATGCAAGAATAAGATAGAGGCAATAGGTACTGTATGTATGCAAGCATGTGGAAGTGCTTGCCTGTTAACTCAGTTGAAGCGAGGGACGGATCTGGGTAGTGCTCCTGGTTCTCTTGATATAACCCCTACTCAGTGTCTATCCGAGAAAAACCAAACAAGCAAGGACAACATGAATATAGAGCACAAGCATATGAATAAGATGCGTCAAGCAAACAATCATGCCATGATGAATGATGCACAAGTTGCATGGCAATAAGTAGCATGGCATGGGTGAGGTGTGGAGGACATGAAATAACATTTTAATTGGGTTTTAGTCACATTTTATTGTCAAATTAGTTGCTGTATATTATATATTTACATGATGCATTCTTCAATTCAAGTCATGGACAGCATAAACAGAAAGGTCTCGTCGAGCTGATCATTTTAGACATATCATTTGTTGAATTCGGAGTTTTAAATCAAAAGTTATTAAATTATTAAATTCTAGTGGAAATTGGTGTAATTTAAATAAACTTGGAATTTTAATTGTGCAAAAGACAATATGGATGGCATATTTGGAATCCTCTCATTTTTCTGATATCCAAACATATATTATTTGTCAAATTTGGTTTTATATTTTGAAAATTATTTGAAAACAGATTTCACTTTGAATTTGAAATAATTTAAACTAAATTTGAATTTCAAAAACAGTCTCTGGGACGTTTTATACCTGTCCTACTCTAGTGCAGGTCGTGACAGGTGGGGCCGAGTTCTATGACCCCATGCCAGCCGAGAAAGCAGAGGACCGGGTTGAGTTTTGAAAAGCATAGGACCCTTTTTATAAAATTCCAGCGACACAGACAGGTGGGCCAAAAGCGTCTGCATGGTTAAGCGTAAAAACTAGCGAGGTTACGCGCAAAAGGCGTCATCTTGTTGATCTTCTCTCACCGACTGAACCAACCAAGCGCGACAGAGGAAAAGGCGCGGGCTCGATCCGCGACACAGCCTTGTGATGGCCGAACCAGTCTGGTGGCTTGGGAGATGACAGGAAGGAGGCGGCTAGAAGAGGCTCTGTGCCGGTCTGATGCAGCAGTCTTGGCCTTCAGCTGTGGTGTGCTCGGCGAAACGATCGTCGCCGGCAGGAAGCGAGGTAGGGCCAGGGCATGTCTAGGGGGTTCAGGGGCTTACCGCGGGGCTGTCAGTGACGGTGGCGAGGCTCGGGGTGCAGGCGATCAACGGCGAGGCAGACGGACCGAAGAATTAGGGTTTCGGTGTGGCGTCGACGTGCAGGGCTGCTGGGGACGTCTCCTCCTCGCGTCTGGCTCCAGGGCGTCTCAGACGAGCTTCCGAGGCTTCCTCGACACCCGCTACTCCGCGCCCGCCTCCTGGATGTGTGTGTGCTAGCGAGAGACCGACGGTGGCCGGCGTCGGGCGATCTTGTGGAGGAGGGGCGAGAGGGCGGGCGAGCCTGGGATGGGATCTGGGGAGGCCAGAGAGGGGAAGGAAGAGGATAAGAACGAGGCGAGGAGGGTTGCGTGGGGGAGGAGAGGCTGGCCAGGGCGCCACCTTTTTCCCTCTCACGTGCTCGGCACGATCAGGCCAGGGCAAGGCAGGGCAGGCGTGGGCACTAGAGGGTGCTGGCAGGTGGGGTAGGCGAGGCCAGGGAGGCAGACAGGTGGGCCTGGGGGCGTGGGCAGGTGAGGCAGAGAGGGTGAGAAAAAGAGGGGAGGGGAGAGGGGCCGGCTCGGGCTAGGGCTAGGGTTGGGGTACTAGGACGTGTGGGGTGGTAGGGTAGCTGGTGTAGGTGTCTTGGGGTGGCCCTCATGGCGGAGTAGAGAGGGGCCGAGAGAGGGAAGGGGCATGGCTTGATCCTAGGGTTTAGGTGAGGGGGTGATCATGCTAGGTAGGGGAAGGGGAGGTGTAGCTAGAGTTTGGTTTAGGAAAAAGGTGTAGATTAGGGGTTTGGTTTAGGGGAGATGTAGATTAGGGTTTTGGTTTAGGGGAGATGTAGATTAGGGTTTTTGGTTTAGCTAGGAAGGATAGATGGCAAGGGTAGGATTTAGGGTTTTTGCTAAGAGAGGTAAGAAAGAGGGAGGTGGTACTTAGGTTGATCAAGCATGCTTCAAACAAGCCTCAACAAGACCAAGCAAGAAAAAGAGGGAGAGGGAGAGAGAGATGAGCATGTGATGATGGGGATGGTTTCTTTGGTCCATGCATGATCCAAACAATGACCAAGCAAGATCCAAGAAAAGGGGTGGTTTGGTTGGTGCATGCCTCATGAGCACATGTATGTGCATGGGGCATGGGGGTAGGGGTTAAGCTAAAGGGGGATAGAGAGGGAGATGTTTTGATGAAGAAACTACAAGCCCAAAACAAGATTAAGCAAAGAAAAAGATGATCCACTTAGAATTCAAGCAAAAACCAAAACTAGAAAAGGTGGCACTTGCATGGCCCATGCAAGATAATTAATGCCCAATTTATCCTTGTGAAAACAATAAGATTAGGCATTATTCATATGCATTCCCAAAAGATGGGCAAGGCCAAGCAAAGACTAGGGGTGGAATCCAACCAACCAACATGATCTAGAGATAATTCAACAAAATGCCAAGCTCAGATTAGTTGGATGGTGGAATTACAAGGTGGTGAAAGAAAAGGTGGTGGAGTCAATAAGAGAGATGCCCTCAACTCAACTTGGGCATTTAACAATATATCAAGAGCCAAATACAATATCAAGAGGCAAATACAATTAATCATGCACATGAGATAAGAACCAAACAAGAAAGGGTTTTATATGATGCTCAAATGCAAGGTGACATGATGACATGAGCATGATATGATGATGATGCAACAATTATATGATGGAAGTGGCCCTTTTTATTATTATAACATGTAGCATTACAGGTGTTAGACAACTGGGATGCTACATGTTTCATCAAGTAGATATAACCGTATCTACTCATATCATCCGTGAAAGTAACAAAATAACGATATCCACCTCGTGCCGACACACTCATTGGACCACATACATCAGAATGTATGATTTCCAATAAATCTGTCCCCGTTCCATTGAACCGGAAAACGGCGTTCTAGTCATCTTGCCCATAAGGCATGGCTCACATGTATCAAATGATTCATAATCAAGTGATTCCAAAAGTCCATCCGAATGGAGCTTCTTCATGCGTTTAATGCCAATATGACCTAGACGGCAGTGCCACATATATGCGGATATATCATCATTAAGTTTAATCCTTTTAGCATCAACATTATGAATATGTGTAACATTATCATTGAGATCTAACAGAAATAAACCATTCATCATCGGTGCATGACCATAAAAGATTTCATTCATATAAATGGAACAACCATTGTTCTCGATTTAAATGAATAACCACTTTGCATCAAACATGATCCGGATACAATGTTCATGCTCGGTCACGGCACCGGATAACATTTATTCAAGTTTATGACTAATCCCGACGGTAAGTGGAGAGGCAGCGTTAAGCGGCGATTACATCAACGTTTGATCCATTCTTGACACGCATCTTGACCTCACCCTTGTTAGCGGTCGCTTGTTCATGACCACGATTCGAGTTACAAATATTAGCAACCGGTATCAAATACCCGGTGCTCTGCGAGCACTAGTCAAGTACACATCAATAACATGTATATCATATATACCTTTGTTTGCCTTGCCGGCCTTCTTATGCGCGGATACTTGGGGCGATTGCGCTTCGATGGCATCCCCTTACAATAGTAGCACCGGAATCGGACTTAGGTCCAACTCGGGGTTTCTTTTCGGTAGCGACAGGCTTGCCGCCCTTACTTCCCCGTTTTCCTTCTTGTCTTTCTTGAAACCGGTGTTCCTATTGATCATCAACACTTGATGTTCCTTTTGATCTCCTTACGCGGTTTTAAGCATTGTGAAGCTCGGGGAGACTTCTTCATGCCTTGCATATTATAGTTCATCACGAAGCTTTTATAGCTAGGTGGCGACTGCGAACACGATGGATGCCTAAGTCAATGGGAATCGTTATTCCCAAGGACACAAGCTTATCGGCGTAACGACATATTGAGTACATGCTCACTAACGGGCTGTGCTCTTCCATCATCAGACTAAAGAACTTTTACGAAGCATTGTAGCTCTCTGACAGCATGTGTGTCGAAAATCATTTTCAACTCACCCATTGTATCAAATGCATTGCCGTTTGAAACGCTTTGAGTTCGGCTCTAGCCCATACAATATGCCGCAATGAACTAAGTTGTGGTCCTCCCACGAGTCGATAGACATTCTTCTCCTCGTCGGGGCATCATCAAAGGTGGGGGCCTAACGGCGCTTCTAGCACATATTGCTTTTGTGCGTGAGAGGAGAATCCTCAAATTCATGGCCCATTCGTAAAGTTGCTACCGTTCGTTGCTAGTTTCTCTTTCTCCATGAACACATTGAAATTAAAAGCAGGTGGTGCCATCTACAACAGAATTTGTAAAGTTTAGACTAAGTGTATGATAGATCGAGTTCAACTAATCTATATTACGAATGAACTCCCACTCAAAAGAGACATCCCTCGTGTCCTTTTGGTGATTACATGAACCAAATCCACTACACCAAGTCCGATCATCACGTGAGTCGGTATAGCTTCAAAGGCGAGCATCAAATGGGCATCATATCAACTATATGACTCATGCTTAACCTTTCGATTACGTGTTCGAGGCCATGTCTGTACATGCTAGGCTCGCCAAGTTAGAACCTTAGTATTTGCGTGTGTAACTGTTTTACACCGAAATATGGTCGTGGATCCATGAACACCCGATCATCACGTGATGTCTTGGGCGGCGAAAACATAATCGGTGCATACTAAAGGAAGAACACATTCTTATCTTGATATTTAAATGAGGATCATCTTATTATGCTTAACAAAGCGCTAAACAAGCAATATAAGATGTAATCAAACATCATATGTTTATTAGTGAAATTATATGGTTCCCGCAGATGATCTCTATCATGTGCATCGTGGTATGATCACTATCATACCTATATGTGTAAATCCAAGGTCTATGGATTTTACACGCTATGTGTGTTGTAAGAGTATCATCTCATACTTCTACTTACAACACTACCATATCATAACACTAGCCCAGCAACAATCTAAACTAGACGCCTCTAATTTATCCATTGCAAGTTTTACGTGGCTTAGGGCTTTCGAGATAGAACCGTTCTTACCTACGAACATGAACCTAGCGAGGATAATCAAATTGTTGACAATTAAACGCAAAATAGATATTAACTATAGTAGGAGAGCAGACACCCGCTAGCCACTTATGCAAACTAGTTGCATGTCAAGCGTGGAACAGGTCTCATGCGAGGACATGTAAAGTTTGTCGGGCCTTCATCCCACTATGCCACCAATATCCAAAATCACAACAAAGGAGCAACAACATGATCATCGCCCACATACTCATATGTGTACTACCGTGTAAAGTATCTACGCATAGATCCGGCTCGATACCCTTTGTGGGGTTCGCGACATAGAAAACAAAAATTTTCCTACGATGTGAACTATATACCAAGATCTATATACTAGATACAAACAGCGGGATTTATATCCGTAGAGAACATACCCTTGAAGACCGACAAAGCTTAACGAGTTCAACTCGTGGTTGATGTAGACGATCTCTTGCCGATCTCAAGATCGAGAGGAAGTCCTAGCGCAAATCGCAGCGCATCCGTGCTCGCACACATGTTCGAGGCACCGAGCAACCTCCGCCTCCTCGCTCAGCGATGCAGCGAAGCACAACTCTTTCTTGCCGAATAGCCACCGGGAACATGTATCTCGCTAGTCCGAGACCATGGGGGATAAATTCTAGAGGGGGAGAGAGATCCTTCACGAGGAGGTGTGAGAGACAAGTGAGGAGGGGGGCTCCTTTTATAGGAGGATGGGGGAACCCCAAGGGGGTGGCCGGCGCATGGGGGCTGCCCCCTTGCCCTCCCCTCTTCATGTGGGTGGACACTCCACTCACAAAACTCCTCTAAATTCCCTCCACTCAAAAGTCCACTCAAAATTCCCATTAAATTTCCACCAAATTTAATGCAAACTCTCATTAAATAAAAATCTTTTATTTTATTCAGAATTTTGTCAATTACTTTAATGACAAACATTCACAAATAACCCCTTGCTAGAATTCTATTTCACATGCATAACCACTTTATGCAATTTTACCCGAAAACCTGTTTCGGTATCTAGTGAAATAAATTCCTGCGCTTGTTCATTCTTTCGGCATGAAACATTTGCTCCAATTGGATGTCGGTGTCTCTTAAGTGTGTCACCCTACGGTTCGTGAATAATGCGGACATGATCGAGACCCCTCTCGGATCAATAATCGAGCGGGATCCGGAGACCCATCGACTCCCACACATTCAACGATGACTTTCTTGTGATCGTCGGAACCTTTTACGCTAGTATCTTAATCCCTTTGTTTCGAGATATATTACATGTCTGAGATTCGATTATCGGTATCTCCATACCTAGTTTGATCTCGTTACTGACATGCACTCTTTTCTTGTTCCCGTGATATAACATTCTAGTGATCAAATCACTTGTTTGCAAGCTAACCAATGTGATATCACCGAGAGGGCCTGGAGCATATCTACCAGTCATCGGGATGAACAAATTCCACTCTCGGTCCATGGGCCTCAACATAACACTTTAATAGTTCTGAACCCATGTTTATAATCACCCTGTTACGGTGTGATGTTTGATGTTATCAAGAAACTATTCCGGTGTTAGTGATTGACATGATCTCATGGTCTAAGGATTAGGATCACTTCGTAAGTTGTTATAGCAATATAAACTCAATGACTTTGATCGTAATGCTATACTTCGGATGAATGTTCATCACATCATTACACTAATGTTGTGATCCCGTTATTAACAACATCCAATGTCCATGATCAGGAAACCTTGATCATCTTGTTAATCAACGAGCTAGTTTATGAGAGAGGCATAACTAGGAACTTTCTGTTTGTTTATTAAACACACATGTATTAACGTTTCCGTATTAATACAATTATAGCATGCAAAATAAACATCTATCATATACTTGGAATACACATAATAAACACTTTATTATTGCCTCTCAGGGCATATTCCCTTCAATCCCATCTCAAGTGCTGATTTTTGGAGGGATTGTTCCTTGGTATGTGCCTCCTCCACTTGTCCAATTAGATTTGTGGTTGGTAGATTGTATCTTAAGAATTTTCTACTGTAGGTGATAGGTTGTTTGATCTTGCATGCTTGTTCTATGCTTAGAAACTTTGTTTTGATGCATGTGTAGTCCTCTAGCAAGTTCCTATAGTAGTTGCTCGTCATTTATCAACTTAGAAATCACTTGGTTTGATGGTTGTTTAAAATTTCAGCAAAGGGAAGTCATGGACCACCACACCTTTGGTGACATATTTGAGAGTGATGCACCTAGAAGGGCAAGGCTCCTAAGGTCATCTACCAGCTCCAGACCCTCATACAATGAGGATCTCATCACTCTGCGGTTTGGTGACGAGGGAGATGAAGGGGATGCTCACCCGTCCACTTTTCCTTGTCAAACTTTCTTGCGAGCTGCTGGGATTCTTAATGATTTCATGGATTTGATTGAGAGGGATGGTCTAACAAGTTTCATGCAGGATGAGAGTGCACAATATGCTTCACTTACTAAAACATTTGTGGAGAGTTTCTCCTTCACCAATAGTTTGTTCAACCCTTCTGTGTCTTTCAGACTTTATGGCAGGGCTCATTCTATGTCTTTGAAGAAATTTTTCAAGGCCCTAGGACTTGGTACAAATGGGTCATCAAAGAAGATTACAGCTCTTCCCGCTGATTTGTTGGAACTATACCCAGGAATAACCAATTATGATGACCGTAGAGCTCAACGAGGGAAGATAAAGAACATTCAACTTCCAGCCATCAAGTGCTTCACCTACTATCTTACCACCAGTGTTCTTGGTAGGGAGAACACTAGTAATATATCCAACTATCAATTGGCCTTCTTAGCTGCTACGCTCTACGGTGAGGATAAGTATAATCTTGGTTCCCACATTGCTCGTCGTTTAGCTGCAAGGGGACCCATTTATGGGGGAATTATTGCTACTTGTATCGCTGCTGCCTTGGGCATTGCTATTGATCCACATGATATAGTTTTGGCTCCTATGAGGCTTGATCTTGCTGCCATGAAGGCGCACCACTTTGTCACCTCTAGCTCTACTCTTGAGAACTTGGTTTATAGAATGATGTTTACTGACGGGTAAGAGAGAGATCCCTCTACCCCAAACCACTTTGCTTAGTATTTCTCAGGGACCTTGGTCACGCACGAAGGGGAGATGGATGACAAGCTGCGCTCTCTTAACTTCCACGGGCACTATCAGGAGGAAGCACCCACATATGACCCCGCGTTACATTATACAGGGGAGTCCTCGATCTCGTACCAGGAGGAGGGAGTTTCCTCGACATACTACGGAGGTGCATCTACTTGGGCACCATGGGATTGAGCCCCACTTAGGCCAAAAGCCTAAGCTTGGGGGGAGGTATACCGACATCACACTCATCTATATATCATGTTCGGTCGGTTCTTTGTATATCCATTGTTTCGCTTTCTTTTTGGTTCTTTTTGCTTCTTTCTGAAAACCCAAAAATACCAAAAATATTTCCATTGTTTCTCTTGGTTTGTTTCTTTGTTTCTTTTCTTTGGTTTGCCTTAAAAGAAAAATCCAAAAATATTTTGCTTTGTTCGGTTTGCTTTGTTTTTGTTTGGTTTTTCTTTGTTTGCTTGTTTCTAAAAAATTGAAAACACCAAAAATATTTCTTGTTCTTCTTTGGTTTTGTGAGTTCATCGCAGGGTTCAGCCGTCCTCAGTGGATATTGGTTTTCATGTTAATTATTCAAGTCACACAAGTGAAGGGCGATAATGAAGATTAAGACAACTCGAGGTGTGGTAAGAGGCTGGTAACAAACTCTATTTGTTTCATTTTTGTACATATACTCATCATTGTGAGCATGCTTAGCCTGTTTGTGTAAAGTGTATGTCATTATAGATGCTTAGTAGTTCTTGCTTGTCTATGATTAGCTCCAACTTGCTAATAGTTTGTAGCATGTCATATGAATGTTTGCTTGCATTGTTTTATTCATACTTTGGTATGATATTGTGGTATGATCCTCTGACTTTTCATGTGAATCAACTTGGCACATGCTCATGCATTCATATGACTAATCAATAGTCAATAAGACTCGATGGTTTATTTTGCCTCAAAGTTCTTGTATCACTTTCATGCCATAATTAGTCATGTTTGTTGCAAGCATCATTATGACAGCTATTGCTCTCTCGTTTGTCGCTCCCTTTATATTGCTAGCCTTCACTTGCACTGAGTATGTGCTCTACCTGTGCTTCCAACTCCCCAAAACCAATATTTCCAGCTGTGTCCACCATACCTACCGATTACATCATTTGTTATTTCAGTGCATATTCTATATGTCGTGTTTTCTTACAAAATTAAATGTTTGTCTATGTTGAGAAAGTTAGTTAGTAAAGCTCTCACGAACTTGATGGCACACTTTATTCCTTGCACTTAATAATCCTGAACCATTGTGACTAGTCCATGAAAGTTATATGCTTGCAAATTATATGTTGGGAGTCAGCAGAACCGTGCTGTCACGGGGAACGTTTTCAACACCTTTTAGATACATTTATATCTAGATGATACCTTGCTCTTTTGTTTGCGGATGTCATATATGCGAAATGAGAGGGGGACTTGTGAGTCCATGGAGTTTGTATTATGTGTTAGAGAAACACCTGGGCCTCTAGCCTAAGCCATGCCTAATCATGGTGGAAACTTGCAGCATCGCCATAGTGAGCAATCTATGAAGCATCCTCAATAGAAAACTATGCATATAGTAAATAAAAAGATTGCTGAGATGCTCATTGTCTGCTTGCCTTGTCATTTTGGTTATGGGAAATCTCCTGTACCATGTGCAAGGGGTACCCCGTTGGCAGTTCTCGATGATATGAAAATACTTACAATGACAAGAACTTGCCTGGACCCAAAGTTCAGTAGTATGCGGAGTGGCCCTCGCACTCAAGGGACTCTGGATTTCCAATCTATGGTCTGTCAAGCATATGATTCAGAGTGGACCTCACTTTCGCCTTAACCACATAAAGATGTTTATGATAGGGGCAATGAGAGCTCAAAGCTAATGAGTACCTTCCTTTTAGCATTTGGAAGCCTTTAAAACCTTTACAAAACCGTTTTCACCACATTGTTGAGTCACCACTTATTCTATGAGCACCTTCTTGAGAGCATAGTTGTCATTCTTGTGTTTGTCTCAAAACTTGGTTAATTATGTCATGACTTTGATGCTTGTATCTCTGATATCTTTATCTCCAGTCTTCGTGTGAACTTCAGAGGTGCCTTGTCATTTATTGTGCTCTTCAAACAAAGTCAAACGCGATACCACTCTATCATACCTTATTATGAGTATTGCAATGTTGCTTATGTTTATGTTTCATGCTACTTATTATTCTTGAGTTGGTTTCTCTTCATAGCTTGCAATGACTATTGAGTAGACTTAGTTGCATGCTCTTTATTATGAATTTTCTAAGCATCTACTCCTGATCTGAGAATGTTTACATCATATGAAGCAATGTTTTCGTGAAAGTTCTTTTATCGCACTCAGTTTTCAACTGAATTGCTTGAGGACAAGCAATAATCTAAGCTTGGGGGAGTTGATACGTCCAAAACGTATCTACTTTCTCGAACACTTCGCTATTGTTTTTCCTCTAAACTTGTGTGATTTGGATACAACTAACATGGACTGATGCTGTTTTCAGCAGAATTACCTTGGTGTCTTGTTTTTGTGCAGAAAATGAACTATCAGGAAAAATCCCAGAAAATATGCCAAAAACTATTTCTCACGAGAAGATCCACGGTGCCAGAAGGGGAGACAGAGAGGAGGCCTGGGGGGGCCCAGACCCACAATAGGCGCAGGCCCACTAACCCCGCGCCTCGGGGAGGTTTGGCCACCCCAGGCAGCTCCTCGGCCTCCCTCCGTGCCTATAACTTGCCTTCTGACCTAAAAAAGTCGTGGGGGTTCGATAGTTTTCCAAAAATAGTTCCGCTACGCCGCCGCCGCCAGAAACCAAGATTCAGATCCAGAAACTTCGTTCTGGCACCCTGTCGGGACGGGGAATTTGGAGAGGATCATCGCCATCGTCATCACCAACGCATCTCCATCAACCACCGATGTTTCCCTCATCCATGAGTGAGTAATCCCCCGCTGTAGGCTCGGGGATGGTAGGGATTGGATGAGTTCTATCATGTAATCGAATAAGATCTGTTAGGGCATAGTGCCTAGTATCTCTATTAGTGTTATTTGACTTTTTTGCAACTTGTTGTGCTTAATGCTTGTCACTAGGGCCCGAGTGCCATGATCTCATATCTGAACTTATTATTGAATCATTATGATAGTATTGTTTGTGATCTTATCTACAAATTTTGTACACATATCATTGTCCGGATCCAAAGGCCCCAAAGTGACAATAATTGGGACAATCGGAGGGGATGGATATGGTGTGAGGATCACATGTGTTCACGGAGTGTTAATGCTTTGCTCCGGTGCTCTATTAAAAGGAGCACCTTAATTGTCAGTAGTTCCCGAGAGGCCCCGCTGCCACGGGCTGGCTGGACAGAAGATGTTGTGCAAATTCTCATTGCGAGCACGTGTGACTATATTTGGAGCACATGCCTAGGATTTTTTAGTACTTGGATGCTTGTTATTATTTATCTGCAATGCCCTAGATCTTGAAGTTACATGTTTAGACTCATCCATGCAACGCCCGTCCATCCATCCCTATGCCTATCGCACTCGAATCCTACTGTTACTGTTACTATTGCTCATGTTTCACTGTTGTTTTTGTTGTTGCTTTGCTGTTTCTACTACCAAACTATTGCTACTGATAAACTTCTGTGAGCAAGAACTATTTCCAGGTGCAGCTGATTTGACAATTCAGTTGTTAAGGCTTGCAAGTATTCTTTGGCTCCCCTTGTGTCGAATCAATAAATTGGGTAATACTACCCGCAAAGACTGTTGCGATCCCCTATACTTGTGGGTCATCACACCTATAGCAGCAAAATACTCAAGATACAATCTACTAATCATAAATCTAATTGGACAAGTGGAGGAGGCACATACCAAGGAACAATCCCTCCAAAAATTAGCACTTGAGCTACGCTGAATAAGGAGATCGAAAATCGCGAGCAAGAACAACAAGAACTCTAGCTTGAGAAAGTTTTCCAGTGTTTTTTGGGAGAGAGAAAGAAGTTGGCTTTGAGGAGGCAGCCTGGAGGGGGCCAGGTGGGCCAGACCCCCCCCCCCCCAGGCAGCCACCTGGTAGGTCGTGCCTACCAGGGGTCTGGTGGCCTGGGGTGGCCCTTGGGTCATCTCAGGTGTCACTCTGCCCTTTTTTCGAGGAAAAAGTTATTTTGAATTTTCTGGGATTTGTTGGGAAACTTTATTTTTGTCCAATTTTTAGGATATGAAAATTGATTTTCTCGCAGAAACAGTTTTTTTTCAGAATAAGCAAAAGCAAACCAAAATCCAAACTACATGAGCTCTAAGAAACTCTAACAAGCAAACAACTAGCAAAACTAAATCTAAAGCAAAGACTAGGAAGGAGAAAGGAAAGAGAAAACAAGTATAACCACAGTGGAAACATTATTTTGTTCATTAAAATCCTTTTGTTAACAAGGTTGATCAAGTCTTGTTACCAAAAAAATCGTATATGAAACAAAACTTTCCATTCCACAAGGTGATTATGTTACCTCATAATTGATAGCAATTGTCCCAATCATAATAGTTTCAAAATTTTCTTGTGGAATGGGACAATATATTTCTCCAACCTTGATGCCCTCAATATTTTCAGTGGAATTCAGGAAATAGCTCTTAACAACCTTCTTCGGGAAATAAACAGTGTGCTCTTTGTCATTAATATTGAATGTTACTTTTCCTTGATTGCAATTGATGATAGCACCTGCAGTATTAAGAAAAGGTCTCCGAAGAATAATAGACGTATTATCATCTTCAGGCATTTCAAGCAGAACAAAATTAGTTAGAACCATGCAATTATGGGAAACTTAAACAGGAACATCCTCACATATACCAACAGGAATAGTAGTTGACTTATCATCCATTTGCAAAGAAATATCAGTTGGTATCAACTTTTCTAGCTGGAGTCTCTTATAGAGAGAGAAAGGCATAACACTAACTCCAGCTCCCAAATCACATAAATTAGTTCTAACATAATTATTCTTAATAGAGCAAGGAATAGTTGGTATACCTGGATCACCAAGTTTCTTTGGAACCTTACCATTGAAGGAATAATTAGCGAGTAGAGTAGAAATCTCCTCATTAGGAATCTCCCTTTTATTAGATACAATATCCTTCATATACTTTGAATCAGGAGGCAACTTAATAGCATCAATCAAAGGAATTTGCAAGAATAAAGGCTTCATCCACTCACAAAATTTGTTGTAGTGTTCCTCCTCCTTTGACTTGTGTTTCTTACCTGGAAAAGGCATAGGTTTCTGCACCCAAGGTTGTCTCTCCTTACCAAGTTTATTAGAAATAAAATCTTCCTTTGTGTACCTAGTGTTCTTAGTGTGCTTCTCAGGTTCTTCCTCACCTTCCTCCTTATCAGGAGACTCATTTTTATCATTACCACTCTGAGTTTCAGCATCAGAGACAGATATACTATTAGGATCTATAGCAGGTTCAAGTGGTTCCTCAACTACTTTATGTTTCTTTTTCTTCCTCTTACGAGGACTACCACTATCCTCACCTTGTTGAGAATATTGCTCTATTCTTTTAGGGTGTCCTTCAGGATATAAAGGATCTTGAGTAGCCATACCACTCCTAGTTTTAATTCCATACGCATGTTTATCTCCTGAAGCATTAACTAGCATATCCTTTTATACCTTAGCAAGTTGATCAAGTTGAGTTTGAACCATTTGAAAGTGTTTACAAAGCATTTTAATATCATTAGAAGTTCTTTCCACAATATCTTTCAACTCATGGATAGCTCTAGAGTTTTCCAATAAATGATTCTGAAATTGTTTATTAAAATGACCTTGTTTAACAATGAAAATGTCAAGTTCCTCTAAACATTGATCAGGAGGCTTACCATAAGGAATATCACCTTCGTCGATGTTTTGGAGAGAGTGTACCTCAATAGTAGATGAGTGGGGAATTGGCTTACATAATTCTTCTATAGGAGGTGGATTCTTCACATCTTGAGCTCTAATACCTTTATCCTTTAGACACTTCTTAGCTTCCTTCATCACTTCATCATTTAATGCAATAACTCCCCTCTTCTTTGTTGTTGGCTCTGGAATTGGTTCAGGAACAACTGGTTCAGGAGTAATAGGATCAGGTGTATTCAGCTCAGTTGAAGTCCAGTCATCATAATTCTTGATTATTTTAGTCATTAAGTCTTCAGCATCTGTAGGAGTCCTTTATCAGTAGCAACAGCAATAGCATCAGCAAAAGTGAAACAACAGCAATAGTAATAGTAACGGTAATACTGGGATTCGAGTGCGGTAGGCATAGGGATGGATGGACGGGCGTTGCATGGACGAGTCTAAACATGTAACTTCAAGACCTAGGGCATTGCAGATAAATAATAACAAGCATCCAAGTACTAAACAATCCTAGGCAAGTGCTCCAAATATAGTCATACGTGCTCGCAATGAGAACTTGCACAACATCTTCTGTCTAGCTAGCCCATGGCAGCGGGGCCTCTAGGGAACTGCTGGAAATTAAGGTGCTCCTTTTAATAGAGCACCAGAGCAAAGCATTGACACTCGTGAACACATGTGATCCTCACACCACATCCATCCCCTCCGGTTGTCCCAATTATTGTCACTTTGGGGCCTTTGGATCCGGACAATGATATGTGTACACAACTTGCAGATAAGATCACAAACAATACTATCATAATGATTCAATAATAAGTTCAGATCTGAGATCATGGCACTCGGGCCCTAGTGACACGCATTAAGCACAACAAGTTGCAACAAAGTCAAATAGCACAAGAGATACTAGGCACTATGCCCTAACAATCTTATTCGATTGCATGATAGAACTCATCCAATCCCTACCATCCCCAATCCTACAGTGGGGGATTACTCACTCATGGATGAGGGAAACATCGGTGGTTGATGGAGATGCGTTGGTGATGACGATGGCGATGATCCTCTCCAAATTCCCTGTCCCAGCAGGGTGCCAGAACGGAGTTTCTGGATCTGAATCTTGGTTTCTGATGGCGGCGGAGGAGCGGAACTCTTTCTGGAAAACTATCGAACCCCCCTCGGTTTTTAGGTCGAAAGGCAACTTATAGGCGCAAAGGGAGGCCGAGGAGCTGCCTGGGGTGGCCACACCCCCACCAGGCGCGGGGTCAGGTGGGCCCGCACCTGGAGTGGGTCTAGTCCCCCCAGGCCTCCCCTCCGTCTCTTCTTCTGTCTCCGTGGATCTTCTGGTGAAATATAATTTTTGGCATATTTTCCGGGATTTTTCCTGATAGTTCATTTTATGCACAAAAACAAGACACCAAGGTAATTCGGATGAAAACAGCGTCAGTCCGTGTTAGTTGTATCCAAATCACACAAGTTTAGAGAATAAACAATAACAAAGTGTTCGAGAAAGTAGATACGTTTTGGACGTATCAGAGATCTAGTACCTTCAGGGCCAAGGGGAGTACAAGTGCCCGTGGTGCTTTTGGAAGGAGATGCCAAAGGACTACCTAGGCATGCTGCAGCATGCTACCTACTATGGAGCTTGCAGCCAGAAGCATCAACTGCACCTTAAGGCCAAACACGTAGCTTATGGCGTGTTCCTGCTGAAGCACCTCCCCCGGGCGTAGCTTGTGTCATGCCTGTCTCTGCTAATCTAGTACTTGTGTTTGAACTTTAATTATGCATGTTGTGTTGAACCTGATCCTGTCGCTTAATGTGGTGAACTATTGTGTGAACAATATAATGTTCGTGCTTATGAAGGTTCTTTCATGTTTAACCTTGTTTGTTCCTGGTAATTTTTAATCATATGCATATTTACTATGGTCGTGTATTTGCGGGAAATGGTAGCATAAAGGGATAACTAGGAAATCTGGGGAATGTATATGTGTTAGGGTTTCTTGAGGTAGTTCATAATGGGTTAAAATAAATGTTTAGATGCATTACATTGACTAAATTTCACGTACTTACAAATGGTTCTTTTAGAGAGGCATGTACGGTGCATTTTAGTCAAAGTCTTATGTGAGACTCTAGATGATAATAAGATTAGCTGGCGGTGGTAGCCCTGGTTTACGGAAATGTATGTCACTGCAGGGATAGCGTTTGGGTTTTATAATAGGAATAAAACCATGAAGGCTGGCCCAATAAGACACCAAGGTAATGCGGGCTAGCTATTTATAAGAGAAACAGAAACCCTAACTTCCTCACACCGCCTTCCCTATGGTGCTACCGCCGATATGCATCTGCCGTCAGAGTTGTCGCCCTGGTCGGGATCCTTAGTAGCCGCCGTGTCTGTTTCAAGGTCGTCCCGCACATCGCATAATCGTCACCCTCTGCCCTACATTCCCCTTGTTCCCAGCTCCGACCGCGGCGTCATTGTTAGTAGGCACGTCTCCGACATCGATGACCATGATGGCCGGGTCTTTTACAAGTGCAAAACTCATGGGATACGCATTCATTTGATTTGGTTCATATAAAATTCAGTGTTGTGATATTCAGTGTTCCTAATTTTACAGACTGAATGCAATTTTTGGCGGTGGGAGTTGAAGTACAAGGGGTACTTGTGTGAGAATGGTTTTCTGATTGGTGATGCAGCAATAGATGCTTATGGATGGGCAGAGGAGAGGAGGGAAACTCTGGAGCTAAGGAAAAAAGAAAGAGCAGCATTAAAGCCTAGGAATGAGGAACAGGTACTCATCAAGTTGGTATCTACGGTTGATTTGCTTAAAGAAGCAGTGCTTCTTCTAAAATTTGTAATAGGGTTGTTAGTTGTCCTTTGTATGTTGGTTATTCAGTAGAAATGAAGATCCATGTGCCTTGCTGACGTAATCGTATATCCTCTATGTGTCTCTGTTGTATCCGTGTGCTGAACAATTTTTATAGCAAGTGAACGAACCTCTTTATTGTCTCTGTTGTATCTGTTTGCTGATGTAATGGTATATCCTCTTGCTTGGGAATGCCTTGTTTCACAAATAACATGGTGCTTGGCCATGCACTTCCCACACTGGCCATCTTCGGTGTAGGGTAGTAGGATGTAACGCGTCAACCCGTCGGGATAGCGGCGGGACAACTGAGGGATGGCTTCAAACTTGTCACAATGTCTCACAATGACACACCACACACTTGTATCACCTCAATGAGCAATGATGTCATGCTTGGGCATGCCTTCGGCTCGGTAGACGGCTAAAATCTAGGGTTTTAGGGCGGTTTTGGACAGATACGGATGAATCGTCAGGCCAAGTGTTCAAGGAGTGTGCTATACTTTTGAACATTTCTCCACCATGCCCAACAAACACCCACATTCCTTGTTTTACAAACAATATGGTGCTTGGCCATGCACTTCCCACACTGGTCAGCTTCGGTCTAGGGTAGTAGGGTGTAACGCGTCTACCCATCGGGATAGTGGCGGGACAACTGGGGAATGGCTTCAAACTTGTCACAATGGCTCACAATGACACACCAAACACTTATATCACCTTAATGAGCAATGATGGCATGCTTGGGCATGCCTTTGGCTCGGTAAACGGCTAAAATCTAGGGTTTTAGGCCGGTTTTGGACAGGTATGGACGAATTGTCAGGCCAAGTGTTCAAGGAGTGTGCTATAATTTTTCACGTTGATCCACCATGCCCCAAAAAACATCCACATACCTTGTTTTACCAACAACATGGTGCTTGGCCATGCACTTCCCACACTGGCTAGCTTCGGTCTAGGGTAGTAGGGTGTAACGCGTCTACCCGTCGGGATAGCGGCGAGACAACTAAGGAATGGCTTCAAACTTTGCACAATGGCTCACAATGACACACCACACACTTATATCACCTCAATGAGCAATGATGGCATGCTTGGGCATGCCTTCGGCTCGGTAGACGGCTAAAATCTAGGGTTTTAGGGTGGTTTTGGACAGGTACGGACGAATCGCCAGGCCAAGTGTTCAAGGAGTGTGATATACTTTTGCAAATTGCTCCACCATTCCCCAACAAACACCCACATGCCTTGTTTTACAAATAGCATGGTGCTTGGCCATGCACTTCCCACACTGGCCAGCTTCGGTCTAGGGTAGTAGGGTGTAACGCGTCTACCCGTCGGGATAGCGGCGGGACAACTGAGGGATGGCTTCAAACTTGGCACAATGGCTCACAATGACACACCACACACTTATATCACCTCAATGAGCAATGGTGGCATGCTTGGGCATGCCTTCGGCTCGGTAGACGGCTAAAATCTAGGGTTTTAGGGCGATTTTGGACAGGTACGGATGAATCGTCAGGCCAAGTGTTCAAAGAGTGTGCTATACTTTTACACATTGGTTCACCATGCCCCAACAAACACCCACATGCCTTGTTTTACAAACAACATGGTGCTTGGCCATGCACTTCCCACACTGGCCAGCTTCGGTCTAGGGTAGTAGGGTGTAACGCGTCTACCCGTCGGGATAGCGGCGGGACAACTGAGGGATGGCTTCAAATTTGGCAAAATGGCTCACAATGACACACCACACACTTATATCACCTCAATGAGAAATGATGGCATGCTTGGGAATGCCTTTGGCTCGGTAGACGGCTAAAATCTAGGGTTTTAGGGCGGTTTTGGACAGGTACGGACGAATCGTCAGGCTAGGTGTTCAAGGTGTTGGGGATATGCTATATGGGTATCCTCATAGCATGTCTCCTATCCGGAAAACCCGGGTGGCCCACAGTTGGTAGCATGGCCTATGGCCTACTGGGCGGCCCAATTAGATGGATCCAGAAGGGAGGCCCATGCCGGATAAAGGAAGGCTACGGTGGAGTCACCAGCGTACCCGGAGCCTTGGAGTGCAAGATACAAAAGACTAGTAATAGACGGTGTAGGACTCTGTAACCTGTCCGGCTAGGACTTTTCCCTGTAACCCTAGGATCTGGTGGCTGTATAAGTCGGGCCTATGGGGGCCTTTAGGGCACAATCTCAGACAACCTAGTATCGATTCATACAACCTCGCACAACGAACCTATCTCTATAACTCGGTGTATTGCCCATATAGTGATTTATAGCAGGAGTAGGATTCCGCCACCGTCGTGGGATCTGAACCTGGGTAAGTTGTGTTACCTCGTACCCGTCAACCATCTGCCTTCCCCCACGTATCTAAACACGCACTGTGAGGACCCCTCCATGGCATACTCGTCGACAATACCACGACATTTGGCGCCCACCGTGGGGCTCGAACCCACGACCACAAGGTTAAGAGCCCACCGTGGGGCAAGAGGTGCTCCAGGCTCTTCAGTGGGCGAGGACCACGATCTTTGCGGGAATCGGAAAAAACGTAGCCATCGGTCGCGTTCTCTTCTCCGGCAACGTTCTGATCGTCCCTCCCGACGAGTTCTGGATCCCGGCGAAGACGAACCCTACACGGTGTTCGATCGTACCTATCGGAGACATCCACCTCTTCATTGGTGAAACCAACTCGGGCACTAGTTCCCTGGGAGTCGGAGGAGCATCAAGGCCCGCACGGAACGCCTACGGGCAGGATACGTTCGCGGAAGGATCGATGTCGGATCTCTCTTCAGAGTTTGCCGGCAAAGATCAGAAAAATCCAAGGCCCGCACGGACCGCCTACAGGCAGGATACGTTCGCGGAAGGATCAATGTTGGATCTCTCTTCGGAGTTTGCCGGCAAAGATCAAAAAAATTCAAGGCCCACCCAAACCGCCCCTGTGCAGGATATAAAGGTGGAAGATCGCAAATCCCCGGCCGCCTGCAAGGCGTCGGACAAAGAGATCCAAGTTTGTCGGAGTGGTTTCCATCTTCGATCTGGCGCGTTGTGTTCAGAGAGAGGGCGAAAAACCCCGCGATTACTTGGCCAGGTGGCTCCGTATACGAGCCGATCTGGCCCATTATCCCGATGTTAATGCTTTGTATCACTTCGTGGAAGGACTGGACCGTGGCACGCTTCTCCGGCATTCTCTAAGACGGCGGCAGGAAACAGGACGCCTTACCCTCGAAGAGATGGTGAGAACCGTCAACAACTTCGCGGAAGCTGACGCAGCAGCCCAGATGGCGCTTGCGCTCATTGACGGAGACCCTCCGATTCAGCCGCCGCCACCACCGCCTCCGGCCGCCATCGTCGCAGCTGCGCCGTCACCTCCAGTCATCGTTGCTGCTATTGCACCTCCACCGCCCACCATCGAGGAAGTCCTGGCACCCTCCGACTCTGTCATTGACGCGCTTTACGCTAATTTCAGTGCAGATTCAGAGGAGATAGATTTCAGTCTAGAAGAGCTAGACTCCGCTATGCAGGAGATGGACGAGGAATACACATGCGACGAGCAAGCCAACAATGTCGTCACGTCTCGAGGGGTGTTTGTCACCATTGGGACGGCGATGGATGAAGATCAACCCGGACGAGCTCTGCCTACAGCGCTGGATAAGGGGAAGGGGCCACTTATTGCTGCTGACGATGATCGCGCAAAGGTCATGCCTCCTCCGCCTAACCCAAAGTCTGCAGCGGCCGCGGAACTTCCGGCCCGAGCAACAACAACACCGCAAACTTGCCGCCTCCGGCATCTACGTCTGCAGCAGCCCAAGTTACTCCGGCTGATAGAGTGATGT
The DNA here is from genome assembly GCA_030063025.1 of Avena longiglumis. Classification (NCBI taxonomy): domain Eukaryota; kingdom Viridiplantae; phylum Streptophyta; class Magnoliopsida; order Poales; family Poaceae; genus Avena; species Avena longiglumis. The sequence continues at coordinate 187,003,751 of CP125979.1, forward strand.
ACGGCAACCTCCTCGTCGAGCCACTGACTGTCGCTCATATTCGGAATGTGACCCGACGCTTGAAGCGCCCCGGCTTCTTTGGAGGAAGCGCAGGACATCGCGGAGCAAGGCGCTAAGCTAGATCGAGATCTGGTCAACGCGCATAAGTCCATAGAAAAAGCTAGAGCAATGGAGGTTGAGTACAAGACTTTGCTACTGCAGCAGAAGGCCAAGATAGCTCCTACTCGCATCATCAATGATCCTGGTGTACGGCGCAACCTAGGATGGTCTCCCTCGAAGCTGGCACAAGCCAAGCCATACATTGACAGTGAAGGCAAGCAGGTGATGCCCACCCCACTCCTTAACCTCGTCATTGCAAAGACCCTTCTAGAGCAGGATAGATCGCCCGAGGCAGTGGAACAGTTCTATGACCTAGTGGCCAAGGCGGTGAAGCAGCAGGAAAAGGCCACCTCCCAGAGGCTTGAGTCCGACCCAACACTTTTCTAGTCCAGCCGGTATAAACCGCCAAGGGATAGATCTCCTCTTGATGTCGGTTCCCAGACGGGTTCATCAGAACGAAGACGGAGGGACGCGCAAAACAGGAAGGATGCTATCCCCATATCCTCCAACCACGGAGAAAAGGCCCGACCTCGTCGCCCATCGCCACCGCCCCGATCCCCCCGACATCGCGAAGATTATAAGGCTCACCATCGTACGGATATGGCCCCACCAAAGCAGTGCGGCATCGTCATCCGCGACAACACGGAGCAGACCCATCATGACGGAGAGCGCAACCAAGGAAACAGGAGCAGGTCACACCATGACCCTCCGCGTCTGACAAGTAACCATGATAGGCGTGAGGCGTCGCAGGAGGGTAAAAACAAGAAGGCTAACCCACCGCCACCTCCGCCTCCGTCACCACCAAGCAGTCACCATGGCGGAGGAGGCCTGCGTCATTCACGCAGCCCATCCCCTATCGACAAGAAGAAGAACCCAGATTTGTACGATGCACGTTCGCGGATCAATAAGATCCGGCCCGGGAAGGACCGTACCTGGGACCGCGTTGCTTTGGACCTGCAATACGGTCCGCAACTTACCCCAAAGGTTTCTGGATTGATAAGACCATCAAGCCCTATGTCGGCACCGACAAGCCAGCCACATGGTTGCAGGACTACGACAACGCGGTGGAGATTGCCGGAGGCAACCCCAACGTCGCTGTCAAGTACCTCCCGTTAATGTTGGCGGGCACGGCCCGTCAATGGATCGACAACTTGCCGGATAAATCTATCTACAACTGGTTGGACATGCAAGAAGCGTTCACCAAGAACTTTGAAGGCACATACAAGCGTCCCTGCACTGTGGGTGATCTACAACGGTGCGTGCAAGAGAAAGACGAGACATCTCGCGCCTACCTCTCCCGCTGGTTGGATATGAAGAACTCCTGCGCAGGAGTACATGCTCAGACCGCCATGGCCGCCCTCATCGATGGATTGGAAAGAGGCACGTTGCTCCGACATAAGCTGAAGCGCTTGCAGGACAATCACCAGCTTGACTTGAACCAGATGATTTAGTTAGCTAGTGAGTTCGCAGCTGCTAACAACGATGCTCGCGGATCCTTGCCGGCAACGGCCATTCCAACTCAAGCTCGGAGGAACAGCAGTACAAAGCGGAAAACCGCTTCAGAAGAAAAGCAATCTACCGACATGGTCTCTATGACTTTTTCAGGACGAGGTGATGGCGGACAGTGCGGCCGAGGAAGGGGAGCTGGTCATGGGCAGCAGCGAGGAAGCGAAACTACCTCGGCGCCGCTCCATGTTCCCCAAACCTACGAGGAGTACCGCGATATGCCGTGCCTTGTACACCTTGACGTCAACGGCAAAGCCACCCATACCAATGGACACTCCAAGTTCGTCAACGACCTCAAGGAAGACCCGGAGTCTGGCTACAAGCAAAGTCGAAAGAACAGACCGCGAGGCAATGGCAAGGGGAAGAAGAAGGAGGAGGAGTCCAAGGATTCAAGTGACATGGACGAGGACGTTGACCCCAAGCACGCCACCAAGAGCGACGATAAGGGCAAGAACCCCTTCGCAAAGAAGGCTCCAGTCTACCACACTTTCCTTGGACACTCTACCCCCAGTTCCCCAGTACCTGCGCTGGTCGGAGGTTCCAATCACTTGGGATAGGACGGACCACCCAGACCTTATACCTACGAAGAACCAGTACGCCATGGTCATCAACCCCTTGATTGATGGCGTGGAGTTCACCAAGTGTATGGTGGATAGTGGAAGCAGCATCAACATCATGTACCTGGATACACTGCAGAATATGAACTTGACGAAGGCAAACCTAAGGCGGACCAACACCATCTTCCACAGCGTAGTTCCTGGTCGGAGGATCGGTCCCTTAGGTGCATTACACTTCAGGTTGCCTTTGTCGATGTTGACAATTACCGCCAAGAGCGCATGACCTTTGAGGTAGTCCCCTTCAAGAGCGTGTACCACGTCATATTCGGCCACGACATATTCCACACGTTCATGGCCAAGCCATGCTTCGTCTACAAAAAACTCAAGATACCCGGGCCAAACGGTGTCATCATCGTATCTGGAAGCTTTACCAAGGCAAGGGACTGCGAGATCAATGAAGCAGCCGTTGCGGAAGCTGTCCTCTACAGCGAGGAAGTCAAAGAGATCCAGAGCAAGGTCGATGACTCAGAGATGCCCACGTCGAAGAAGCAGATTTCCGACTCCGCCCCTACGTTCAAGGCCGCCATCGAGACCAAGCTGGTGGAACTTGTGGTAGGCGATGCCTCCAAGGTTGCCCATTGGGACAAACCTGGATCCGAAATAGGAAAGCTCGCTCGTCAAGTTCCTCCGTGAGAATAGGGACATCTTTGCCTGGCAACCTGCCGACATGAGAGGTGTACCTAGGGAACTTGCCGAGCACAGCTTAAACATTGATCCGAAATCCAAACAAGTGAAACAACCTCTACGACGCTTTGGAGATGAGAAAAGACACGCCATTGGCAAAGAGATAGCTAGGTTACTTAAGGCTAGATTTATCCGAGAAGTCCTTCACACCCAATGGGTGGCCAATCCTGTACTTGTCCCCAAAAAGGGAACCAATGAATTAATAATGTGCGTTGATTACACCGGCTTGAACAAAGCATGCCCCAAAGATCCGTTTGCTTCGCCTCGCATTGACCAAGTCATTGACTCAACGACTGGCTCGGAACTTTTGTGTTTTCTCGATGCATACTCAGGATACCACCAGATCAAGATGAGGAAGTCGGACCAATTGGCCACTTCGTTCACTACCCCATATGGCATGTTTTGCTATGTCACGATGCCCTTTGGGCTGAAAAACGCGGGTGCTACCTACCAGTGGACAATGCAACATTACCTTCACGGCCAAATTGGTCGGAACGTTCACGCCTATGTGGACGATATTGCGGTGATGTCTAAAAAGTCAAATGACTTAATCTCTGACTTAAAAGAAACCTTTGATAATCTCCGGAAATACAACATGATGCTTAACCCTAAGAAGTGCGTCTTCGGGTACCAGCCGGCAAATTGTTGGGTTTCATCGTTTCCCATCGCGGAATTGAGGTCAACCCAAAGAAAATCAAGGCCATCTTAAACATAAACCGTCCGACATGCCTAAAGGACATCCAACGACTAACAGGTTGTGTTGCAGAAGTTAGTCGGTTCGTCAGCCGACTTGGAGAGAAGGCTTTGCCGATGTACAAGTTGCTGAAGAAGGCGGACAAATTCATGTGGACGGACGAAGCAGACGCAGCATTGAAGCAGCTCAAGGAGATTCTTTCCTCAGTGCATATCCTTGCAGCACCCGAACCTGGTGAGCCCCTGTTAATCTACATGGCAGAAACCAACCGGGTAATCAGCATCGTCGTCGTGGTAGAGCGGAAGGAACCAGGCTATGAGAACGGAGTTCAACGACCAGTTTACTATGTGAGCGAGGTCTTGACGAAGTCCAAGCAGCGTTACCCGCACTGCCAGAAGATAGCTTATGGAGTATTCCTTGCCTCTCGAAAGCTGAGGCATTACTTTCAGGAGCACCCAATCATAGTGGTGAGCAAGACTCCGTTGTCCGACATAATCAACAGCAGCGACGCTATAGGAAGGGTCGCGAAGTGGGGCATTGAACTTGCCGCCTTCGAGATCACTTACAAGAGACGCGACGCTATCAAGTCACAAGCCTTGGCGGATTTTGTTGCAGATTGGATGGAGATGCTAGATGCTACTCCGTTGCTGGAACCAGAGTACTGGGTGATGCACTTTGACAGATCAAAGTTGCTCAACGGCTCGGGGGCTGGTGTATTGCTATAGTCACCAACAGGAGACAAGCTACACTATGTTCTGCAGATCCACTTCAAGGCTACAAACAACATGGCGGAGTATGAAGCACTCATTCACGGACTGCGTGTAGCCAAGGATATTGTCATCAAGCGCATATTTTGCTGTGGAGATTCCGACTTGGTTGCCCATCAGGTGGCTGGCACCTGGAATGCGTGGAACCCTATGATGGCGGCATACCGAGACGAAGTGGACGAGATAGCCAAGAGATTCTTGGGCTACGAAGTCAAGTATGTGCCTAGGGAGCAAAATGAGGCGGCCGATCTGCTGTCTAAGCTTGGATCAGGGCGCAAGCGAATTCTGCCAGGAGTTTACCTAGAGCATCTACGCACACCATCTGTGAAGGGAGCCGACATCGACAACCCGGATCGAGCTGACTCTTTCGTCAACATGGTGACAAAGGTCCCTCGGGCTTGGACAAAACCGTTCATGGAATATCTCGAACACGGAACTTTGCCCGACGACGAGGTCGAAAGACGGAAAATAGTACGACGAGCAAAGGGTTATACCATAATCAATGGGAAACTCTACAAAGGAGCACTACTGGTGTATACCTAAAATGTGTTTCCCAGCTAGAAGGTACGGAAATCCTATGCGAAATCCATCTCGGAGATTGCGGGCATCACGCCGCTCCTCGGTCGTTGGTCGCGAAAGCTTTCCGGCAAGGATTCTACTGGCTGACCGCGAAGGCGGACGCCGACAAGCTGGTTCAGACATGCATGGGATGCCAGTATTATGCCTGACAACCACATGTTCCTACTGAAGAATTGTGAACGATACCAATAACATGGCCGTTTGCAGTCTGGGGGCTAGACATGGTGGGACCGTTACAGACGGCACCTTGTGGGTTTACGCATCTGCTTGTAGCAGTTGATAAATTCACTAAATGGATAGAAGCTAAACCCATTAGAAAGCTCGATGGGGCAACTGCCCTCAGTTTTGTCCGGGATCTAGTGGTGAGATTTGGTCTCCCACATAGCATTATCACCGACAACGGCAGCAATTTGTCACTCGGAGAAGTGGAGGCTTATTGCTGGGATAAAGGCATCCGACTTGACCTTGCATCTATGGCACACCCACAATTCAATGGTCAAGTTGAGCGAGCAAATGTATTAATTCTGCAAGGAATCAAGCCACGTCTTGAGGCACCGCTACATAGAGCAGCTGGAGCCTGGGCGGAAGAATTGCCATCTATGTTGTGGAGTTTACGAACTACACCCAACAGATCCACCGGCTACACCCCTTATTTCATGGTATATGGAGCAGAAGTCATCTTGCCTTCCGACATCCTTCACGATGCACCAAGAGTTGCCGCCTATGACGAAGATGATGCTGAAGAATCCAGATGCCTAGATGTGGACCTTCTCGAGGAGGAGCGCGTTTTGGCATGCCAAAGATTTGTCATCTACCAGCAGAAGCTATGCAGCTACCATATTCGCCGCGTTCGGCATCGCTCGTTTAAAGAAGGGGATTTGGTGCTCTGACTTAAGCAGAAGAAGTCACACAAATTATCCCCGCCATGGGAAGGACCGTCCATCATAAGCAAGGCGCTACTCAATGGGTCTTACTACCTTGTTGACAATCGTGAACTAAAGGATAAACCCAACGAGTATCATAAGCTTAAGCGACATGAGCCGGATGATGACTACCCGGAGCTTGATCGGCCATGGAACATAGCACAACTACGTCCTTTCTACACTTAGCATTTTTATCTAATTGCGTACCCCTTATATGATCAATGAAGTAAAGCTCTCTGGTTCACTCATATTTCTGAGTCTTTTACCTCCTTTAGTGTTCATTTTTGGATCATGTAAAACCTTTATGCACAAGTTTTGCGATTGCACTTGTGAAAATTCCGCCTACGGGAGTTAGCTTAAGTTCTCTGGTCTACACGTTCTTTGTCGTTTTTATGTGGATTCTGGAGTAGTGACTTTCGGCATTGTCGGCGATTTTGTGCCTAGGTTATTGACGGTGCCATTGGGCATCATCACCTGAGCACATGGTTCCGACAACGAGTATTCCGACTCACGAAAGGTCAAGCATAAGAACCAAATTAATGGATAAGCCAACACTTGCTTAAAAAATATATACATGCTGGAAACTGATTCTTAAGTAGCAGGACATGCAACATCGTTTTCCGCCTTAAGTTACATCAATAAGTTTTTTCCGCCTATGCACCAAAGGTGAAACAAACATTACAAAGTTGTTCTTCATTCCTTTGGCGCAGGAGACTTAGAAGCAGCGTCATCACCAGCCGGAGAACCACCCTCGAAGTCGGCGATGTGGAGGGACTCAGAGGAACCTTGGTTGCCGCTGTCGATGGTGTTCATTGGCACAAAGACGTCGACTTCCACCAACTCAGCAACTCTGGTGTCATATCCCGCGAGCGACGACAAGATGGATTCATGATTAATCTCCTTGCCATCGTCGTCTACGTCGGGAATGCCAGAGGTCATCGTGTCGATGTCGGCATATTCATAGTGTGCCTTCACCATTGACAGCGCCATCCTTCCGCCAGCCCATGCACATGAAGCTTTCCAGCTTGTGATACGCTCAGGGGCTCGGCGCGGAATCTCCGAGTACTTCGCCATGGAGTCCGATGCCTTGATATTTATCTGGAGGGGCTTGGCGATCTCCTTGGCTTGCGTGATGGCGGTGTTGATAAAGTTGCCGGCAAGAACCATGCATTCCTTGGCTGGAGTAGGCGATCGGGTTAAACCCATAGGAGCTGCAAATTCCGACAAGGAGCGCATGAGTTCAACAATTTAGAGTACCCAGACTAAAGAAATCCAAGACAGAGAAAACTTACTGAAGATGCTGGCCTCAGCTTGCCAGAGGGTGTCCACCAAGGATTCTTTCTCTTGTTGGAGGAGCTTATACTCCTCGCTATGGCGTTGATTCTACTCATCGGCAGCTTGCTTCTGATCTTTTAAGATCGCAATCTCCTCCTTCAAGCGATTGATTTCCTCAGTGGCGGAGTCTTGCAAGGATTTCATTGATTCCTCATGCATTTTCAGCATGTCTTTCCACTCCTGCTTAAGAATTTTGTTCTTGCTATCCAGCTCTTGAATGTGCTTGGATTGCTCGACAATATTCTTGGCCTTGGAGATGGTTCCTGCAAGTCGGAGAAAGCAAAGTACATAGTGAGTAATCGGAGAATATGGACACAAAACCAAGTCAGAATGCGAAAATCAAAACAGACGCTTGCTCTTGGTGATCTGTTCCTTCAAGAAGGCAGTTTTACCCTTTTCAGCTTCCAGGTCTACGCGCATCTTCTGGTACTTGTCATTGGCCATGCCCCTCAGAGAATTCCCGTTCTGTGGAAAAAAGTAAAAAAGTTAAACGTTGTTTAGTCTGCTTGGAGCATCTAGCCGGAAATTTTCCACCTAGACGCTCAGGGGCTACGGCGAGAGTTTTTAACTTAGCAATATGCTTAACTTTTCTTTAAGCATCTAGTCAGAACTAATTCAGTTTTCAATTATAAGCTTGGGGTCTATAGTATAAAGTTTTTAACTCGGATGTATGGTTAGCTTTTCTTTAAGCATCTAGTCGAAACTAATTCAGTTACAACTAGAAGCTTGGGGGCTACAGTATTGAAATTTATAAACACTGCGTATGCTACTCTTAAAGCATCTGGTCGAAATATTTCATTCCACCTATGTGCTTGGGGGCTACAGTGAGAGGTTTTCTAACTTAGTCACTGTTAGAGCATATAGATGCAAAGACCTATAGTTTTCCATCTACATCCTCGGGGGCTACAGTGGGATACTCATATGAAAAGCAAAATGCAAATAAAACTTACAAGTGCAATGATCTTGAGGTTTGTAGCACTCTCGGCCAGCAGCTTGCCAAAGGATTCGCTGTTTCCTTGCAAGATTTCTGCTTGACGGAGAAGCTTCTCTAGACCCCACGTCGGAGATGCCGGTGCCGCACCAAGTACCATAGCAGTGCTACCAAGCGTACGTACCAGATATACTATCTTCGGATAAGTTATGGCTTTCTTGGGTGCGGGGGCGCCGCCTATGGCAGAAGTACCTGCTTCCACCACCGCCTTACGTCCACCGATGGCATCCTTAGCCGGAGCTTCAGCCATTTTGTGGGCGGCACTCTCCTGCGTCGCATGTTCGCCGACAACAGCAACCTCGGTAGAGGCACCTGAGTCCACTTCCATGGCGGAAGGTCCAGATGCCTCCTTAGCTTGTGAGCTTGTCGGGGTAGACGAAGGCTTGATGGAGGGAGTGGTAGGGGCGATGGCGGGAGATGCGTCACGATGCAGCATGTCCTTGATGGTTCTAGAAGCCCCCAATTTGGAGTTCTTCTTGAGGCTGGTCGTGGCTTTCTTCCTGAAACGTGCAAAATGCATAAGTACAGGAGCAAGACAGATAAATAGACAATGTCGGAAAGAAAGAAGCTTACACAAGTGGGGGTGCTTTGGCAAAGGGGGTCCCGGTAACTTTTCTCTTTTCCGCCTCCAGGGCGGCGGTAGTCTTCTTGGAGGCTCCACCCTCCGTCTTCTTCTTCTTGCCTCCGTCGGCAGCGTCAGAGGTGGAGCTCTTCCGCTTTCACGCCAATGGAGCATCATCGTCGGACACGACAGTGACTTTCTTCATATTTGGATCATAGATTTGAGGAGCCATGCTGAACTCATCTATGTCGCTAAGCTGTAAAGCGAAGAACCACCATGTTAGATGGGATGACATTTGCAAGACGGAAGAACTGGAGTATATGTCATACACAGAAAATAAATACCTACCTTTGGGCACTTGCCGTCTATGAACATGTCGTAGGTGATGGTGAATCCATGCTTCTTGTCCTTCACCTTGACGATGTCCTTAAGGCAGAGCTTGACGGAGTCGCTCGAGAAATTGTCCATGGAGATGCGGAGGCTATCCCTTCTATCGCTGGTATACTCATGCATGAGCTTCGCGCGGTGCTGCAGAGGTTGGATTCGCTTGATGAACCAGCACATGGCTAGGTCCAAGCTGGTTAAACCCATCTCCACGAACCACTCTATCCACCTTATTGTGCGAGAGGCTTTGATATCGGAGGGAAGGGAGGCCTGGGATCTCCATGACGAGGCTTCGGCGGCGGCTCCATCGACGAAGTCCGGGTACGTTACTTGTCGGCCATCCAGAGGGATATCTGGGCCGTATAAGTAGGTACGCTGCCAGTTTTTGCAGGACTCGTGACCGACGATGTCGGGGAACCGCCCGCCAGGACGGATCTTGAAGCTTATGGTGCCGCAATTCCTAAATTCTTCCTTACTGTCTCCGGCTTCACGTTTTATGGTGAAGAAGTACACGAAGAGGTCTAGCCTAGGCTTTATACCTAAGTAACCCTCGCAGAGCGCCGCGTAGTTGCCAAGCGCTAAGATACTGTTGGGAGAAAGATTCTGGGGCTGGACTCTGTAGTGGTTCAAGACGGAGAGGAAGAAGTTGAAGATGGGCAAGGAGACGCCGCGTACCAGTTGGGCTTTGAGGTACACCTTTTCTACGGCTTGGGGAGAAGGTGTCACCTCGCCGGCCGGCGCCGCCCGCCAGGCGAGCCCCTCCGTCGCAGCGAGGTAACCCTCGGTGATCAGCTCTTGGATGTCATAGTCGGTGATATCTGAGCCGCGCCAGTCGCCCTTGTGCGAATCTAGCTCCTCCTCCAATGGCTCCAGCGCCGCCAGATTATGGTCGCCGCCGGTGGACTCAATCACCGACGTGACGGGGATGACCAAGCCCTCTGGGGGCACGACGATCGAGCTCGCCGTCTTCACCGCGGCTTCGCTCGACGCTGCCATGGATGGGGAAGTGTTGCTGCTAGCCATGGAGTGAGTATGGAGATAACTGGTGCGGATTGATGCTAGGTTTTTTTGCGAGTTTTGCGCAGAGAACTCGAGGAGGCACACGCTGGAGGAAGAAGACGACGCGAGGAGAGAATGAGGTAAAAGGTAGAAATTCCACCACGGTTACTATTTATCATCCCCAGCGTCAAGATTCGTGCAGCTTGATCGGATGATTGCCGCGTAGACGACGTGTTCACGAACGTGCGGGGAAATTTCGCCACGTCTCCAACCGTCGCCGCCAACGGTTCATATCGCTCGCGCGGGAAAATCGGACATGATTGCGTTCTCTACATATGTGAGTTACGAGGCGTCGCTGACCTAAGCCTACGTCGTTCTAGCTGACATAGGCAGATGAGCCGTCACATTGTAAGATTCTGGCATGGACGGATCCAGTCTGGCTACGGAAGAGTACGATGGAAGATTCGGCATTTCTCTGACTTACATATTGGAGACGGAGAAAACCTTGCAGGGTTCTTTGCGAGGACTACAAGATATTGCTTGACGATTTGCTGACATCCATCTAGACGGAGCATTCCACATGAAGAGGCAAGACGGTGCAAGATCTCGAAGTTCTCCGGGGGCTACTGTTGGGTATATGCTATATGGGTATCCTCATAGCATGTATCCTATCCGGATAACCCGGGTGGCCCACAGTTAGTAGCATGGCCTATGGCCTGCTAGGCGGCCCAGTTAGATGGATCCAGAAGGGAGGCCCATGCCGGATAAAGGAAGGCTACGGTGGAGTCACCAGCGTACCCGGAGCCTTGGAGTGCAAGATACACAAGACTAGTAATAGACGGTGTAGGACTCTATAACCTGTCCGGCTAGGACTATTCCCTGTAACCCAAGGACCTGGCGGCTATATAAGTCGGGCCTATGGGAGCCTTTAGGGCACAATCTCAGACAACCTAGTATCGATTCATACAACCTCGCACAGCGAACCTATCTCTATAACTCGGCGTATTGCCCATATAGTGATTTATAGTAGGAGTAGGATTCCGCCACCATCGTGGGATATGAACCTGGGTAAGCTGTGTTACCTCGTACCCGTCAACCGTCCGCCTTCCCCCACGTCTCTAGACACGCACTATGAGGACCCCTCCATGGCTTACTCGTCGGCAATACCACGACACAAGGAGTGTGCTATACTTTTGCACATTGCTCCACCATGCCCCAACAAACACCCACATGCCTTGTTTTACAAACAACATGGTGCTTGGCCATGCACTTCCCACACTGGCCAGCTTCGGTCTAGGGTAGTAGGGTGTAACGCGTCTACCCGTCGGGATAGCGGCGGGACAACTGAGGAATGGCTTCAAAATTGGCACAATGGCTCACAATGACACACCACACACTTATATCACCTCAATGAGCAATGATGTCATGCTTGGGCATGCCTTCGGCTCGGTAGACGACTAAAATCTAGGGTTTTAGGGCGGTTTTGGACAGGTACGGATGAATCATCAGGCCAAGTGTTCAAGGAGTGTGCTATAATTTTTCACATTTCTCCATCATGCCCCAAAAAACACCCACATGCCTTGTTTTACAAACAACATGGTGCTTGGCCATGAACTTCCCACACTGGCCAGCTTCGGTCTAGGGTAGTAGGGTGTAACGCGTCTACCCGTCGGGATAGCGGCGAGACAACTCAGGGATGGCTTCAAACTTGTCATAATGGTTCACAATTACACACCACACACTTATATCACCTCAATGAGCAATTATGGCATTCTTGGGCATGCCTTCGGCTCGGTAGATGACTAAAATCTAGGGTTTTAGGGCAGTTTTGGACAGGTACGGACGAATCGTCAGGACCAGTGTTCAAGGAGTGTGCTATACTTTTGCACATTGCTCCACCATTCCCCAAAAAACACCCACATGCCTTGTTTTACAAACAATATGGTGCTTGGCCATGCACTTCCCACACTGGCCAGCTTCGGTCTAGGGTAGTAGGGTGTAACACGTCTACCCGTCGGGATAGCGGCGGGACAACTGAGGGATGGCTTCAAACTTGTCACAATGGCTCACAATGACACACCACACACTTATATCACCTCAATGAGCAATGATGGCATGCTTGGGCATGCCTTCGGCTCGGTAGACGGCTAAAATCTAGGGTTTTAAGGCGGTTTTGGATAGGTACGGACGAATTATCAGGCCAAGTGTTTAAGGAGTGTGCTATACTTTTGCACATTTCTCCACCATGCCCCAAAAAACACCCACATGCCTTGTTTTACAAAAATATGGTGCTTGGCCATGCATTTCCCACACTAGCCAGCTTCGATCTAGGGTAGTTGGGTGTAACGTCTACCCGTCGGGATACTGGCGGGACAACTGAGTTATGGCTTCAAACTTGGCACAATGGCTCACAGTGACACACCACACACTTATATCAACTCAATGAGCAATGATGGCATGCTTGGGCATGCCTTCGGCTCGGTAGACGGCTAAAATCTAGGGTTTTAGGGCGGTTTTGGATAGGTACGGACGAATCGTCACGCCAAGTGTTCAAGGAGTGTGATATACTTTTGCACATTGCTCCACCATTCCCCAACAAACACCCACATGCCTTGTTTTACAAAAAACATGGTGCTTGGCCATGCACTTCCCACACTAGTCAGCTTCGGTTCGGTCTAGGGTAGTAGGGTGTAACGCGTCTACCCGTCGGGATAGCGGCGGTACAAGTGAGGGATGGTTTCAAACTTGGCACAATGGCTCACAATGACACACCACACACTTATATCACATCAATGAGCAATAATGGCATGCTTGGGCATGCCTTCGGCTCGGTAGACGGCTAAAATCTACGGTTTTAGGGCGGTTTTGGACAGGTACGGACGAATCGTCAGGCCAAGTGTTCAATGAGTGTGCTATAATTTTGCACACTGCTCCACCATGCCCCAACAAACACCCACAACAAAATTGAGTAAAATTTAAAAATGTTGAAAAAATCACATATCTACAAAACCGACCGTTTAGGCCTACCTGAGAGAGCCATTTCTAATAAGTCATGGTTTTCGATTTTTTTTAAAATATTCTAAAAAAATACTCTAAGATGTTCGTATGATTAGAAACAGAACCGTATATTTTTTTGTCATTTTCAAACAAATGGTTATATGATTCATATTTAAATTCAAAATTTAATATATTAGTTTGGGTCGGCCCACTAGGAGGATCCTAAGGTAAACTCGGTCATTAGGATAACTATCTCATTAAACCAGGACTATTTACTTCCCGCACATCGCTTCCTCTCATCTCTTCACATCGCTTCCTCTCATCTGAAACTGGATGGGAGAGAGCTTCGTCAACGACGGTCGCTAGGAGGTAGTTTCGGAAATCCTTGGTCGCCATGGCGCAGGTACGTAAAATCGAAGCCCTGTCAAAGATCTATATTTAGGTTGAGGCGATTTAGGTTAACTTACTATCCACGAAGAGCACGCACACACGATATATCTAAGAGGACATAGATCTAATCCTCGCAATTTTTGTTTCTTCGTGAAAAAATCGGATTTATAATTAACCGAGTTGTTCGAAAGTACAGATCTAAATATGTTCATCGTAGATCTAGTCTGAGTTGTTCATGCTGGTGCGTTTTAGCGTCGGCGCCATTTAAGCCGTCGGCGGCGCATCTCCTTTTCCACGTAGGCGAATGGCCGGTGTTATTGCATGCGGATTGTGCCCTAGAGAACGAAAATCAATTATCGCATGCAGACTGTGTCGTAGCGTCTGCGCTGTTCATGCTGGTGGTAGTTTTAATTTTCGGTTTATACTGTTAGTATCTCTTAGAGCGCATGTAAACATTCAACATTATTCATGCCGTAATATGACATGTAATTTTAATTATTCTTTTATATTCTATCAGGTTCCATTAATCAAAAGGAAGAAAAAGGTTGTTTCTGTCAGGGGTAAGCATTTTGTGCCAATTTTATTCTATAATCAATTCATATATTGGAGGTCCCTAATATGTGCAAAAATTACACTAAGGTCCTAGAGTAAATAGCGAGCATGATTTTGAAGCTTTCCTTGAGTTTGGCAATCGCGTGAAGATGACTGATGAAGAATTTGATGAACTTGAGCGACTAGTCGAGGCTCACATGCCAATAGACCCCTTTTATGTATGCACCATCAAGATATCCAACATGATGAAAAATAAAGCTAAAATGGTAAACTATTTCGTACATACGAACTTTTCACATTTATTTGTTTGCGTAAATGTGAAATAATTTATATAACTGGTTGTCAAATCTATGTGCAGTACTTTTCAAGGAGCTTCACCATGAAGTATATTGTTACAAACGTTCAATTGCCAGCAGTTATAAAAGCACATTCTAGAGATGGAAAGGTTGCACACGTAAGTTGGTGATGAACAACACAATGGTGAATGGAGTACCTAAAGGAGGTGCCACGATTACAACAAACTGGATGGACATTGTGAGGCAGAATGGTATGAGAGTTAACCAGAAATTCGTGTTCTGGTTTCGTCGTGCAGATGATATTATCAAGCTACTGGTTGACCAAGTGTGAAATCGACCTCAATTTCGTGTTCTAGTTCTATATTATGCTTATGTACTCTTATGTTTGTGCAACACTTATGTAACGACTATGTCTTACTTAGTTCGGTCTATATGAAATTATTAAGTAATCGTCATTTCATATTATGTTCGGAATTGTTGATGCTTCATTTTTTGTTTCTTGCTGTGAACACATGTTTTGGTTTGCATCTGGGTTTATCCAAACCTTTCTTTATGTTGGTGATCCTTCGGTGAATTCGTGTGCGCCATACATATCCTTTGTGTTGTACGTACTAAAAGTTCTCCAAAGACAGGAGCAACACTCCCATCGTATGAAGTTAATACTGTGTAAATTTAATTAAAGTTCATGTTGTGCATATCAAATTTGGAAAAACCCTAAATATGGTAAGACATTAAACAGTACAATAAAACACTTAAAAATACGTAAAGACACATAAAAATAGGAAAAACAAGACATTAAAAAGTAATAACCCTATAAGCCCAATTAACTACCCACAACGAGGCCCAACGCCAGCAGTTAATCATGGAGGGCGTAGTTATTGGCACGTCGATCGTCCCACAACCCATGACTCAACCTAGGTAGGCCTCCAATCACCGTTGCCTCCATTACGAGCCACCCTCGCCGTCCCACATTGTCGCCTCCCTTCTCCACCTCCCTCATGTATCCTCCAGGTATCGACGCCACCTCTCACCACTTCATCCTCGCAGGACTCCATTTCGCCGTCTCTCATTGGTGCCATCCTTCGCTGCCCTTCTCATCTGTCGTCCAGGTACTGATTCCATGTCTCGTCGATTGTTTGTCGTGCATACAAGATGCTCATATAGGTTTTTGGGAAACTCATGTAGATTTAGATGGCGAAACATTAACACATTCTCTAAATGATTCGTGTAGCATGGACGATTTAGATGGGGAGATATTTTGTAACTACATAAGATGGGAAGATTTGGTAGCCGGCTTTACAAGCGCGCAACGTGCGAGATTTATCAGAACTACTTTGCGGGCGATGTTGGACGTTCCACGAATCACGATGCGGGAAAACTTAATCAGATTCATCATTGAATTGTTCAATCCATCGTCAGGCACCTTCGTCATAAAAGAAAGATTAGGAGAAATAATAGGAACTTGTGAGGATGTAGAACATATTTATGGTTTAGATAACCAAGGTTATTCTGCATTTCAAATTATGAAGGAAGATGGTCAGACTAATATGCATAACATACCCCAATGTTTTCTCAGCAAGTCAACTGGTAATATAGTGATAAAAGATTTGATTAATGACATAAATACTGAGAAGGCGTCTGATGACAACTTCGTCCGCAAATCAGTGCTTGTTCTAATTGGTCTTGTCATAGCCCCATCGAGTAGCGTAACTATACCTAAGAGCTTCTACTGTTTAGTGGAAGATGTTCCTCGTATTTTTCAGATTAACTGGAATTACTTCACACTGAAGTTTCTCATAGATATTTTGAAGGATAGCTTTGTAGGATCTACTATGAGAGCATGGCCCAAAGGGAATCTAGGTCTAACACAGGTATATATGTTAAGTCAAACAATCATCACCTATTATGTTCAGCTCTCGATGTAAAACTAAATTTATTTGTTGTACAATTTATTTGCAGTTTCTTTACTGGGAGAAGCTGGTCATCGTTGATGATCCTACTTATATTCCCGTTGTTTCCATTCGGCCACTAATGAGAAAATGGACAGAAGACGAAACAGAAAGGAGATGTTGCTATGATTATAAGAATGGTCGAGGCCTCGGAAACAACGCTAAAGTGATGGTAGTCAATTTAATCATTCTTTTGATATTCCACCATAAATAGCTCGAGTTTGTATTTGTAAGTTGTATAATTTGTTCATTTTTGAAACATGCAGATCCGGCATAATATTGGGGAGCAATATAAGAAAAAGAATATGCCAAAACCATCAATAAATGGTGAACAGTCAAGTTCAAACAAACGGGTCAGTAACATGGATATCCATTTCGAACATATGACGACAGAATTGAAAAATCACATGGACATGCAGATGGCACTTATATCCCAGAAATACGTAGAGGTGATACGGTCTATATTTTATGTGTTATTTCATGCTGAAGATAATTATACTACACTATGAATGGAAACACAGTACTTAATATTTTATGTTATGCAGGAGGTTCTAAAATTATTAAATACAAATGGTGTCATGTACAAACCAGCTGAAGCATCACAGTAGGACAAAGAAGGAGATGATGAGGATGTAAAATCTGTTCCCAGTGAATCACAATTAGACAAAAAAATTATGTATAAACAAGGTAATAAAGAAGCCAAGCTTGATGACATACTGAAAAAAACAGCGGCTAATTCTGAAGCAGCCCAGGTGGATGATCCATTTGGTGGTGACAATTCTGTCACACCCTTGAAGGACAAACGTATGCCGACATCTGCTGATGACATGTCAATGAATAACATACCAGACCACCTTCGGAAGATGGATGGTACACAGGAGCATTCATGGGACGTAAATGAAAATACCAAGTCTGTGTCATCATCGGAGATACCGTCATACATTTTGGATACTCAGAAGGATACACCAAATGGTGCACAGAGTGGTGTCGTGCAGAACGATGCACGCAATGATATGACTTCTACCACGGGTAAGGAAGATGCAACAAAGTGTGCTAATTCTATTAATAGCGGCAAAAAGGAAATTGGCAATGGTCTAGGTAAAAAGAAACGCGTACCCTAGGGTAATAATAAGTATGGTTCCCCATTATTTGAGCGATAGAAATAACCAAAACGTAAATCAGAAAATACGAAAGGTATAATGTTTTATAGATTTCATTACTTATTTTTATTGAGCAAACAAAATGGTTCAGTGTTATAACTTGTGTGTTTTTATAAATGTTATGCAGCGATATTATTTGAATAACATGATATTGGGGAATGTTACACTATGTTAACACCAGATGAAATAGAAGATGTTATCAAATATGTTTCAACTTTGGCGAAGATCCCCAAAGAAGCTATAAAAAGGGCGTACAAAATCTCAGATGAGACCATCTTGTCTTCGAAAGATCTTAACGATGTTCTTATAAAAGAATGGCTTAGTACTATTGTAAGTAATTCGCTAACCTATTATTGTTATTTTACAACAAAGAAGTATGAACATGCAATCATTGTATAATTATCATTTTCAGATACTTGATGCCTACATTCTAGAGTTGGCTCCCCGTCTTGACTATGATTGGCACATATGTGGACCATTGAGGTCAAGATATCTTATCAAAGAAGCCATTAAAATATACAAAATGAAAAAAAAACTTGAAATTTTTTTACGTACAAGAAGTGCCAAGACCAGGAGCTGTAGGAAGGGTTCTGAATGAATATTTTGCGCGTGACAAGGTAAAGAGTGTTTTTATAAAGTTGATGTCGTTGTTAACTATTTGGAATCCTACATAGTACATGCTAGTGATCTTATTTTGTAGGTATATTTCCCTCTGAATATACGCGGAGAACATTATATGACAGTTGTAATGCATAACGTCAAGCAGGAGTTCCAAGTCCTTGACCGTAAGTACAGTCTAACCTATTTGCATGCAGTTGTGGATGACTTGTTATTATCTATTTTTCTCATCAAAACCTTGTTATCTTTTGGTGTTTCAGTAACTCTAAATCTTTTACAGAAATGACAAATTACACCAGACATATGGTGGACAAACAAAACTACACGCAAACAATTTCCTGACGTTGATACTTGGCCTATTAAAAATATGAAATTGGAAATCAAGATGATGGGTAAGTACTTGTGAATCATATTACTTTCTCACTACTGATGTCGTAAATGAATTTTGTTTCATCGTACGGCAACAACTCATGCAGATTATGGGTATTGCAATGTCTAGAGCACTGGGACGGAGATCGTATGACTAAGAACATTGATCAGGTATGTATACTATTCTTTTGTATAGTCGCAAAAATCAATATGATTACAATTCAATTTATAAACTCTTCTATATGGTACTATAGACAACAATTGAAGAATCAAGAGGACCTGTCGTTGCAACAATTTTTCTATCTAGAAGAAACAAGCTAGAGGCTGTGAAAAAGAAAGTCAGATCAATGATTAATAACAGTGTACCTTGAGAATTTACTAGTGTCCTTGTAGGTCTTAATACCTGCTTAATTCATATGAAATTTATAAAACAGTTTATTGTTTCCATTTTATGACAACAGTCTGTATCCTGTTATGTCGAGTCAACTCAAAACTATGAAATTGTTTGGTTGTTTAACTACTTTGTTTCGAACCAAATAAGTTGTTCACGTTAAAAACTTATTCATTTCTTTCAACCAAGCATGCTCTCACGATCGCTAGGACTTTTTTCTATCTGCTCA
This sequence comes from Avena longiglumis, assembly GCA_030063025.1. NCBI lineage: Eukaryota > Viridiplantae > Streptophyta > Magnoliopsida > Poales > Poaceae > Avena > Avena longiglumis. Next base: position 187,022,842 of record CP125979.1, read on the forward strand.
AAGTTATTTGATTAGCCCTCACGATGCACACACTAGGTTTAGATCTGATTGCAAGGTTAAATGTTTATTTTACCTTGGTGCATGTACATCTCGTTGGATGCATGCAGATCCACCACTGAGTACATGCCCTCACGCGCGTTGTCTTGGTCAGCTGCACGCGGCGCATGCAAGCATCCATGGTCTGAAACGAGTGCATGCTACATGCATGGTCTAAAATGAGCGCTGCATTCTACATCGATCAACGTGACCGCTCAGCTGCGCGCGCATGCATGCATTCACGGGTGAGGACAGGGCCTAATCAGTAATCTCACGACCCAACGGTCCTTCCACAGCTCCGTTTCTACGTGTATTAATAGTTGGGCCCAATGGTCCATGCATGCGCCATGCAACCTAGCTAGCCTGTCAACGTTTCATCGCAGTGTCACTGTCGGGGGGATAACGCCCGGTAGGGTCACGAGAGGTGAAACATAGCGCAGCTTGGTTAGCTCTGAGTGAAGAAAAAACCAGGCCGGGTAAGAACGGCCGGATAAGATAAGCATGAGCGGCCGACATGTAAACTATGTCGGCCCGCATAAGACAAAATTGCACTTCTTGCACGAACCGATGAGCCGAGTCAAGTAGGACGGGTGGCACCTTTCCGAGTAAGGTTCAGGAGGTACCATGGTAAAGCACGGTCAAAAGAGAAGGGCGACACCGGGTGACACAAAAGGAGCCGGGTGGCGCCCAAAGCATATGCTGACGTACAAAGTTGCAGCGTGACGCCAAAAGCAACAGGAAGCAGCGTACCAGAAGACTGTTAGCTGTCAAGCTTTATAGACTGGGTCATTGGGCTTAGGGCAAGCCCATGACCCGACCCACATTGTAGGGACCAAGATCCAAACAGTAAACCCTAAAACCCAAAGGGGTATAAGCTAGCTAGAATTGCCTATATAAGGAAGGGCATAGCTATAGTAGAGAGAGGTTGGACCAAGTAGGGAACTAGTGCACTGAACCCTAGTTCATACAGCTCAAGGAGCACTTCTAATCTTGGAAGATCAATCAAAACACTAGGTCTGGAGAGTTCTTCTTGATTTTCGTGCATGGCTCGACCGTGTACACCCTCCCCGGTGACCACAAGCACCCATTCGGCCCCCAACTTAAGCCTACCCATGGCATCTGCCGTGCCACCACCATGACAGTTGGTGCCCACCGTGGGGCAGAAGCAGGTGCTTGATGGAGTCTTCATCCGGACGGGCAACATCATCGCCAAGACCGGCGAGCGCGTCTACTCCGGCCTCATCCAGAGGTTTGGAGCGCTCAACTTCGTCAGCGACAACACGGGCTGCTTAGAGACCAAGCCGTTCCCTAGGGGCGCTCGCTTCATCAAGTTCGGCGAGCACCAGGTCTACGTCGCGGTGCGTGTGGAATGCGCATATCCCGAGTGCGGCGTCCTGGCGTCGGATCCCCCAGTGATTCCTGTCGCTGGGAAGCTTCACCAACTCGTCTCCATGGAGGTAATGATGACAGAGCCAAACCCCGCAGCTCTGCCAATAGTTCCAGTAGTGAATGATAATGCTGAGGGAGGAAATCATGAGGAAACGCCAAGGGCTACAAGGACAACAAAGGCACCACTGGAAAAACCAGAAAACATAGGTAGGAGTAAAAGGGCTAAGGAGCTGCAGGAAGCGATAGACAAGTTGGCAGAGCCAGTGGCACAGGCAACTGACCCGGCACGTGTGCAAGCCGAGTTGGAGGAAGCCAGGATAAAAGTTTTGGATAAATCAAAGGAACTAGCTCAGTTACAGCAGGATGTGGATATCACCATCCAAGAGCTTAACTCGGCAAATAGAGTCAAAGGCGCAAAGACCCGACTTGATGCGACAAGATTGAGAGGAAGGAACCTCAACGAGGAGCTGGCAGATGCGACGTCAAAAATAACGCCAGAGAACAGCAATGAAACAGCCATGCGGCCAACATATAACACAACAGCAGCTAATCTACGAGAGGCAGAAGCAGCAATGGCAGAGTTACCCCATTTGGACGGAGAAGCAAAGAAAAGGCAACAAGAACAAGCCAATGAACTAGTAAGAGCAGCTAGCATGCTGAATGAAGCGTATTACAGAGCAAATCCGGGTATAGCAGGAAGGTCACAGCTGGTTCACTCGGCGACTCTTGTTCCGGCGAGATCGGCTGGGCACACGGCATCCTCACCCGGAGCGGCGCCTGGGCCGAGAAAAGAAAAGAGTGTGGATTCTGGAAGAAACAAGCAGATGGTCGCCTATGATCCGGCAGTGGTTCAAGGAAACCCCACACATGCGCAGGGGGCAAGAAGGAATAATGCCCAAGGAAATGAAAACCAGGAGAATGCAGGCCGAGAAAGGCAAGCAGGGCAAAGAAATGACAACGGAGGGAAAAATTTTGCGCCTCAAGCTAGGGGCGGAACTCACTCGGCAGGAGGAGGAAATCCAGCGCCGAATAACGCACCAGCTCAACCTGAAAGAAGACAGAAAAGCGCGAGAAAGGCAGCTCAATAGCCTGCTGACCTGAACGCAAATAAATATAATGATGGTTACTCGGCTATGGTGAATGACGGATATGAACTATCGGATCACGCATATCAAGCAATGGGAGCAAGACTCGGAGGCAGGAACCTTCAGCCGGATGATGCAAGGATGAAGCTTGACCGAATAAAAATGGCAGAGATAATTGAATCGCAAGGTCCGCAGGGTCCACCATGCTTTGGCCCAAGGATCATGAAGGAGCCACCGGTGCCAAATTTCCAGCTGGCCAGAGGGACAAAAACGTATGATGGAAGTAATAAGCCAGAGGACTGGCTCATAGATTATGGAACTGCTGTGAAGATCGAGCGGGGAAATTTGAGATGGGAAGTATGTTATGTACCGCAGATGCTGGAAGGACCAGCTTGGGTATGGTTGAATAATTTGCCACCTGGAAGCATTAACAGCTGGATCGATTTTCACGACGCTTTTGTGAGCAATTTCACGAGCACTTACAAGAGGCCGAATCGCCCACAGCAACTGGCGATGTGCAAGCAAAGACCGAATGAGACAGACAGGGAGTTCCTCACAAGGTGGTGTACGATGCGCAACTCTTGTGAAGGGGTCATCGAGTCACAGGCAATCGCTTGGTTTGCACAAGGATGCAGACATGGAAGTGTGCTATGGCAAAGGTTACAAAGAGATATGCCGGCAAGTCTGGCAGAAACGATAAGAATCGCTGATTCGTATGCGTTAGGAGATCCGACTCAGCCGCTGCTTATGTCGGTAGACGGGATGACTGAAACTCAGATCTATGACGCTGTCGGGTCGCAAAGGCGCCAGGAAAGGTCCGAATACAGAAGCAAGAGAAGAGACGAAAGACCAGATTACATATATGGTTCGACTCAGGTCGCGGCCGTGAGTCAGGATCATCCAGATGCTGGAAGTAGTCAGAGTCAAAGGACAAGTGGACAACAACAATGGGTGCCAAAGAATGACGGCAAAAGGCCATACGATCAGAGGAAGCAATATCAGGACCGACAGAAATATACCTATGACATGATGCTAGACCAGCCGTGTAAGTTTCACACGCCTAGTCCGAGTAAACCGGCCAATCACACAACAAGGAAATGCACTTGGTTTCAGAAAGGAGATAGAGTGGATTCGCCGAATAAGCAGCTTCCACCACCTCCCCTCCACCACTTACAAGAGGAAATGCTCAGAGGGAGCGTATAGATAATGAAACAAATGAGGTATTAGAATCAAGAAAGAAGAGAAACTGTGCACCAGGTGCACAATCCAAGAGGTGACGACGCTCATGTAGGTCACGGAACTAGAAATGAGTATAGAGAACATCACCAGAGCTATGTTGTCTTTGTCACAGAGCCAAATGACAAAAAGATCCAGCAGTGACGAACGATGGAGGTGAATGCCACGATGCCGGCAATCCCCAAGTACATGCATTGGTCTGAGCAAGAAATAACTTGGAGTATAAAAGATCACCCCAAGATCATGCCAACCCCCGGAGGATATCCTCTAGTTTTGGATCCAACTTTCATGGGCCCAGATATCAATGTCAAGTTTTCAAAAGTGCTGATTGATGATGGCAGTAGCATCAACATCATGTACAAGGATACAATGCTCAAGTTAGGCATTACCATGAGCATGTTGGAGCCAACTAAGACCACTTTCCACGGTATTGTGCCAGGATTGTCCTGTGAGCCAATTGGCAAGATCTGGGTCGACGTCTTATTCGGCAACAGAGAGAACTATCGCACTGAGGCCATAGAGTTTGAGGTAGTGGATTTGGTCAGCTCATATCACGCCTTACTCGGCAGGCCGTCTATGGCAAGATTCATGGCTACTACCCACATTGCTTACTTAAAGATGAAGCTGCCAGGCCCATGTGGGGTGATTACAGTTGAAGGGGATTACAAAAGATCCATTGCTTGTGCCTCATCCGGATCTTCACTGGCTGAGTCACTCGTCATAGCACAATAAAAGAATTAAATGTTGGAAGTGGCAGCATTGGCCAAAGCAGCGCAAATGTCCATGCCGTCACTCACCAACCCGCATGGCAATGTGTCATTTCAAGCTACCAAAGAAACCAAGAAGGTACAGGTGGATGAGACTTTCCCAGAGCACACAGTTACTATTGGGGCTGGCCTCACGAACAAATAGGAAAGCGAGCTCACCATCTTCCTCCATGAGAATCGGGATATCTTTGCATGGTCCACTCAAGATCTGCAAGGAGTTCCGAGGGAGCTGGTTGAGCACTCTCTTCATGTAAGACCAGATTCCAAGACAGTGAAGCAACCCCTCTGCCGCTTCGCTGAAGATAGGAGGAAAGTAATAGCTGCCGAGATTGCCAGACTTTTAGCTGCTAGATTCATCATGGAAGTACTGCACCCGGATTGGTTATCAAATCCAGTCTTGGTCGAGAAGAAGAAAGATGACCCGAACGTGGCAATGGTATGGCGCATGTGTATTGATTACACGAACCTCAATAAGGCATGTCCAAAAGATCCATTTCCCCTGCCACGGATCGACCAAGTCATAGATTCTACTGCTGGGTGTGATTTGTTGTCGTTTGTGGATGCGTATTCAGGATTCCATCAGATACCACTGAATCCAGATGATCAAATGAAGCCGGCTTTTATCACCCCGTACGAGGCTTATTGCTATCGCACCATGCCGTTTGGGTTGAGAAATGCAGGAACAACATATCAAAGATGCATGCAAAAATTCTTGCAAGATCAATTGGACAAAAACGTTCAAGTATACGTCGATGACGTGGTAATAAAAACCAAACAAAGTCATACTCTAATTGAGGACTTGCGTCAAACATTCGCAAACTTAAGAAGATTCTGGATGAAGATTAACCCGGAAAAATGCACATTTTGTGTCCCGGTTGGCAAGTTACTCGGATTCCTTGTATCCAGCCGAGGAATTGAGGCTAACCCAACAAAAATCAGGGCCATTGAAAGAATGGAATTACCAAAAACCCTCAATGATGTCCAGAAGTTTACTGGATGCCTGGCCTCGTTGAGCAGGTTTGTTAGTTAGCTACGGGAAAAAGCCCTACCATTATATCAACTGATGAGGAAATCAGATAAATTCACGTGGACACAGCAAGCTGATAGCGCTTTCCATGAATTAAAGAAAATGTTGGCAACAACACCAATATTAGCGTCACCACTATCCAAAGAGCCAATGTTGCTCTATGTCGCCGCAACCAACAGAGTTGTAAGTGCGGTAATAGCGGTTGAACGTGAAGAAGGGGGCAAATCAGTCCAAAGACCAGTTTATTACTTGAGTGAAGTGCTCTCTGTATCGAAACAGAATTATCCTCATTATCAGAAGATGACATATGGGGTATATATGGCAGCAAAGAAGCTGAAACATTATTTTCAAGAACGCACAATCCGGGTAATATGCGAGGCACCTATCTCGGATATATTGGGCAGCAAAGATGCCAGCGGCCGAGTCGCAAAATGGGCCATAGAACTGGCACCATATACTCCACAGTATGATAGGCGAGATGCAATAAAGTCTTAGGCTATTGCAGATTTCTTTGTAGACTGGATGGAAATGCAGTACGAACCACCACTGCCAGATCCGAACTATTGGAAAATGCATTTTGACGGGTCCAAGGCGAAAATGGGTCTGGACGCCGAGATAGTGCTCACATCTCCAAAGAGGGATCAACCGAGGTACGTGTTACAGATTCACTTTGCTGCTTCCAACAACGTTGTCGAGTATGAAGCACTTGTCCATGGCATCAAAGTAGCCAAGGAAATTGGTATCAAAAGGATCATGTGTTTTGGCGATTCGGATTTGGTGATTCAGCAAGTGTCTGGACATTGGATGCGCTGGACGCAAACATGGCATTATATCGTTTCCATGTGCAACAAATTTCGGGATACTTTGACGGATGCGAATTTCATCATGTTCCTAGAGCAGAAAATGAGGCAGTAGATGTACTATCCAAATTAGGGTCATCTCGGCAAGCAATACCACCAGGGGTAGCGCTAGAGCACCTCAGGAAACCATCGATCAAGCTGTCACCAGAGTCCGACTCAATCAGGGCCACCCTGGCGAGTCAGGAGTCAGATGTGGTACCAATGGATATTGACTCAGGGGTAGCTTCAAATCACTCGGGGACTGATCCGCTCAATTCAAGGGCTGCCGAATCACACTTGGGGGCTCCTCAGGTCATGTCAGCAAAACATATGTCGGCGGAGCCAATGGACATTGATGCTGAAGTAGACCCGGAACCACTGATACCAGCATGGGCACAGCCAATATTCGACTACTTAAGAGATGGGACCTTGCCGAGTGATGAAACGTTGGCAAGGCAAATAGTACGAAGGGAAAAAGCGTACACCATAATCAATAGGAAATTATACAAGCGAAGTGTGACAAGCGTGTTGCAGCTGTATCAGTCCAGAGAAAGGCCAAGAGATCTTATTGGATATTCATCAAGGAGAATGTGGGCACCGTGCGTCATCAAGAGCGTTGGTGGCCAAGGCATTCTGACATATATTCTATTGGCCAAGCGCATTGGCACAAGCGCAAGAGTTAGTTGGAAGATGCAGTGGTTGTCAACACTATGCATCCAAGTCACATTTACCACCATCTGAATTAAATACTATACCAATCACTTGGCCTTTTGCAGTGTGGTGCCTAGATATGGTAGGACCATTCAAACCAGCAAGGGGAGGCATGACTCATATTTTGGTCATGATTGATAAGTTCACCAAGTGGATAGAAGTGAAACGAATCAAAAAGTTGGACGGTAAAACAATTGTCACATTCTTAAGGGATATAATCCTCAGACATGGTTACCCACATAGTGTAATCACTGATAATGGCACGAACTTTGCTGAAGGAGCTTTTGGTCATTTCTGTGGGAAACACCGAATAAGACTTGATGTAGCATCAGTCGCCCATCCAGAATCAAATGGACAAGTTGAACGGGCTAACGGCTTAGTTCTGTCAGGGATAAAACCCCGCTTAATGGAACCACTCCAGAGGTCACCTGGTTGTTGGATAGAGGAACTACCCTTAGTGCTATGGAGCCTAAGAACAACTCTGAATCGATCAACGGGTTATACGCCATTTTTCCTCGTATATGGGGTAGAAGCAGTTTTGCCCGCCGACATAGAATATGACTTGCCAAGAATAAGGCAATACTCGGAAGCCGAGGTAAAAGAGGCTCGATAAGATGGAGTGGACTTACTCGAAGAAGCAAGGGAATTGGCATTATCCATATCTGCTATATATCAACAGAATCTCCGACGCTACCATAGCCGAAAAGTGCAACCTCGTGTTTTTCGAGAAGGGGATATGGTGCTAAGGCTGGTGCAGCGCACAGCCGGAATGCATAAATTATCATCCCCATGGGAAGGACCATTCATTGTAAGCAAAGCATTGGACAATGATTCCTATTATCTCATAGACGCTCGTGAAGCACAAAAGAACAAGGCGGACATGTCAGGAGATGAGACCAAAAGGCCATGGAATGTGGCGCTGCTTCGTCCCTTCTATACTTAGGAGAAGCAATGCATGTATCACTCGAACTCTCATATGTCGGACGTGTGTGTTGGCTATGTGCTGATAATAAAATGGTATCATTCGAAAAACTGACTCGGGGACTACCCCTTAAGTTTTCCCTCTCAATTATTTTATGTCGGCTGGCGTGACACCTGGAATTTATCTCGGAACAAGTAGTGTTTACTCAGAAGAAATCAACTCTTTGACTATGATGTCCGAAAACACGGCTTCATGGCAAGCAAGAGAAAAGGATGTATGACGGGTAAACACGAACGCCGGATAAGTACAAAGGAGAAACGCGAGCCGGCTTTAGATTTTTGCCTAACTCTCTGCAGGTCACGTTATACTACGTGTCGAGTAATCTCGGCCAAGTGATCCAAGTTTCATACCCGCTAACTATATCCTTAGTACTTTTAGACTCTAATGTCGAACACCAAAAAAGGTAGACAGGGGCCAAAGTCAAGGAAAGGTGACATGGCAAAATGAAGCTCCGTGACTTGCCCTTGAATAATTCACACTTAGAACATAACGCAAATATATAAAGCCTATCAAAAGGCGCATAATCAAACTTAAAGTGCAATGTGTGTTACATCTGTACCCGGCATACCGGGGATCTAATCAAAGTTCGAGTATGTGTTAGCCTAAGAAGCAGAAGGACTTGGAGGAGCACTCTCGAAGCCAGGAGCATTGCTTGGAGCATCGGCCGAGTGAGGGGCATCTGTGGCCGGATCATCCGGACCATCTGACTCGGTTGCTTCGCTGTCACAACCCTCTTCATCGGCAACTTCGACGAGCGGGTCGCCAAGGTCGAGGAAGTTGGGCCCGTCACACCAAGCATGCACCATGGTATATTCAATCATGGCGTAAGCTCGGTCCTGGAGATTCTTGATCAGCTCCGGATCATTCAGCCATTTGCCATCCCCCCTTATGCGAGCAAGAACATCAAGGTTGATGTCCTCGTACCATGAAAGCACGAAGGAGAGAGCCTTGTTCGCTGCAGCTCGGCCGGCCGACTCAAGCCATTGATCCAGCCGGTCTTCAGTAAGGAGCAATCTCTCAGCAAGTGGCTTGATGAGTTCAGGTGGGTCTTCATCCGGCTAGAGCATGTGAAACGCATGGATAGCCGACTTGAGCAAGTCCACACCGCAAGACTTTAGGGTCCTGACCCGTTCGGACAGCACTTCGAGAAGCTCCTCCATGGACACCTCGCCGTCGGCAGGAGCACCAGCTTCAGCCCTCACTTTCTTCATGGCTCGGATGGCAAATATATTGGCCTCAGGAAAATTCTCTGCAAGCAAAAAGAGAAAGTTAGCAAAATAACAAAAGTAGATGGAAGAAGTCCAGAGTGACCTGTACAGTGCAAAAAGAGTAAGAACTCACTATCGAGAAAGAAGTTGATGGCCGCGAGTTTGCTATGCCAAGTTTTGGCCTTGGCTTGGAGGGCGTCAAAGTTCAGATTTGCCGACTCGACCGATGACTCGGCCTCGTCGAGCAGCCTCTTGGTTTTCTTGGCGCTGGCGGCCTGCTGCTCATTCTTCTCGGCAAGCTCCTCCTTCAACCCTTTCACCTCGGCCAAGTGCTTCTGCTCCGACTCGGCCATCAGCTTCTTCAGCCGAGTCACCTCATCTCGCTCCTTCTGGAGCTCGGTTTGGTGCTTCTCTGCTTATTCGGAACAAATTACTTGTCAGCACCAACAGAAACCTTCAACTATCGAATTGGTGAGGCAAAAATCTTACTCTCGGCCTCGCTGATCTGCGAGTGAAGAGCATCGATGGTGGACTGAGCAGAGGCTGCGAAAGAAGAGCGGGAAAAAAATGAGAAAATGAACCAAAGAAAATTACACTGAATAGAGAAAGGACGACTAAGGTTGTTACCTTGGCCTTGGGTATCAGTCTGCAGCTTTTCATATGAAAGTTCGAGCTTGCGATGCGCCAGAACGAGAGCTTGGTGCACCTTGGTGTGCTCGTTATGCGTGAGCTGAACAAAGAAGACAGACAATAAGGAAGGGTCAAGTCAAGCAGCCTGCCGAATAAAAAATCTTAAGAGCTTACAGACAAGTAAGTTCCTTACTCGACAGTAACCTCGAGGGCTAGGGATCGAAGCTCTAACATACGAGTTTGGCCTAAGGAAATCAAAAAGCTTAAGAGCTTACAGCCGAGTAAGTTCCTTACTCAACAGTAACCTCGAGGGCTAGGGATCTAAGCTCTAGCATGCAATCTTGGGGTGAAGGATTTAAAGAATAAAGTGATTATTGAGAGCTTACGACTGAGTAAGTTCCTTACTCGGACGTAACCTCGGGGACTAGGTGGTATGTATAAAGGAAATACTCAACAATACAAAAGAGTAAGAAGTTACTTTACCTCGTTCACTTCGTCGGCGCGGGCCATTAGAGTAATGGCCTGCTGGGTCATGTCAGAAACGGCCTTAGGGCCTAGCTTCAGCTTATTGCCGGCACGGGTGCTGACCTCCTGCTCACCAGCTGCATTCCATGCCACAACATAAGGTTCATTTGAACCAAGGCTTTTCCCACTGAGCGTCCGAGTGAGAACTTGACCCGTTTTCAGGGTGGTTCCCACATTGGCTCGGGTCGCAGCAGCGGAAGTATGGAGGGTAACAGCCTTAGAGCCACCGCGAATTCGCCCCCCTTACCCGTTGAAGCGACCATTGTCGCCAACGTTGGAGCACAGATCTGGGGAGCAGAACCCGGAGCGCAGACCAGTGTTGTCTGCTTGGAGGAGGTGGATTTGCCGGGTAAAGGGCGAGCAGAGCCAGAAGTCTGGCCCTTTGACAGAATTGGAGAGTGAGTAGGGGGATTTGGAGAAGAAAGTGGAGCCGGCTGACTGGGCTCAGCAGTTTTGCTAGCTCCAAGATCAGGAAGTTGTTCATTCACACAAGCCTGAGGGACGATTCCAGAGGAACTAGTGGCAGAAGGTTTCTCGGGGCCAGAATCACTGGCACCAAGATCAGAAAATTGTTCCTGGCCAGCGCCAGGGGTGCCAGCCGAATGACCCACTGGGTCTGACTGACACTCAGAGGCGTGAGCCTCAACAGTAGGAGCCTCGACTCGGACGGGACTCGGCGCCTCCGAGTCAGCTGGAGGAGGCGCGGGCCTTAGCGGCAAGGCAATGCTAGAAGCAGCCAGGTTCACCGACAAAGGTGCGGCACTGAAAATAACGAGACATGTATAAGAGAACATCAACGACAAAAAAAAGGAGCGAAGAAAGCAGAGTATGAAAACTTACCCGGTGACGACCGGGTCACATGTGACTCGGCGTGTGATCCGGCGCCCAGCGGCTTGGCGGGTCTCAGCCATAGTGGCAGCAGCAGAGGCAGCAGGAGCTGCCGGAGTGGGCTTGCTCTTCTTGGCCGGCTGAGTGCTGGAGAAGGCTCCGCGTCGCTTCGGCTTGGCAACGGGGATCATGCCGACTCCGCCCACGGCGAGAGTAGGAGTGTCATGTACCTGGCCAGCTGCATAATTAAATAACGGGCTTACTCGGATAAGTTGGGAGACTAAGGTCACAAGTCATATACCTCAAAAAGTGTACAATCATCATCCTCATCATCGTCAGACCAATCTTGTAAGGGATTGCGAGATCGACTCTTACCCGAAGCTGAAGCAGCCGTAGCGTGCGGGATGGGCATGAAGCGCTCCAGGTCATACTCGACTTCATCCGAGTCGGAGCGATCCCCGTTATAACCAGGGGGAGGGACAGTACTGTCATCAACCTGGTGAAGGAGATTCTGCGAAAGACAAATAGAATGAGTAACCAAAAAAACAAAACTGAAAGTGGCGAAAGAGTTAAAGCCTACTCGGCAAGGAAAATGACTCGGAAAACTTACCCAGGGGACAGGCCTGACCCGGCTAAACGGAGGGCAACTCCAAGCCCAATCATCCGCCAAGTTCAATTTAAAGATTGAGCTTACTCGGCGGGCAATGGAGTCATGGGTGAGCTCCTTAGTGGAGTGCCGAGTGGGATCATGGGAGCCACTCATGAAGCACATCTTGTGGCTCCTCGCTTGGATGGGGCTTACCCGGCGTGAGACGAAGGCGCACATGAGGTCAGTGTCGGCAAGATGAAAGTTTTCATCCGGCGACAGCAACCTTTCCAGGATCATGTTAGCCTCGTTTACCGTAGCGTCTTGGTCGTGCGGGTCAAGCTGCCAGAGCTTCTTGTTGGGGACCTCATCCGAGAAAGGGGGGAGCCAGATGTTATCGGTGGACCCGTTGTTTTTGACATAGAAAAAGGTTCTATGCCACTTCTTGCAGGAATCAAGCCCAGCAACCCGAGGAAAGATGGAGTCTCTCCTGGGTGTGATGCTAGCAGCACCGCACCGAGTCGGCTTTTTCTTGGCACGAGGAGCACCAGGCTAGGGAACAACCTGAACCCTAAATCTAAAATATTTGGCCCACAGAAGAACTGTAGGCCAAATTCCGAGGTAAGCCTCGCAAGAAGAGATAAAACAGGAAAGAGAGCCAATCCCATTGGCAGGAAGATGATGGGTTTGCAAATGGAAGGTGGAGAGAAACGAGGAGAAGAAAGTGCTCACTGGAAGAGCGAAACCGCGCTCAAAGTGAGAAAGGAAAACCACCCGCTCGTTAGCTTCGGGTTTGGGAGAAATCTCACCGGTGGGGAGACGACAATCCACTTGCAGCGGGATGCGCCTGGTGGAGCGGAGCCACTCTACCTCCTCGGTGCAGACCTCCGAGCCTTCATGATTACCAGCTGTCAGTGACTGAAGCGCGCTGAAAATGACTCGGAATTGGCCAAAGTGACTTCGCCCGAGGCAAAAATGAGCCAAGAAGTCAAAGAGTCGATCCGGAAACTGTCAGACAGACCCGGCAAGGTGCAAAATTGCGGCAAATAGAGACAAAAATTAAGTTCCAATCACACAAAAGGAACCTGGAGAAGCCTAACAGCTAGAACTGCTAGACCTCACCAGCTTCGGGTATTAATGTCGGGGGGATAACCCCCGGTAGGGTCACGAGAGGTGAAACATAGCGCAACTTGGTTAGCTCTGAGTGAAGAAAAAACCAGGCCGGTTAAGAATGGCCGGGTAAGATAAGCATGAGCGGCCGACATGTAAACTATGTCGGCCCGCATAAGACAAAATTGTAATTCTTGCAGGAACCGACGAGTCGAGTCTAACGAGGAAGGGCCGAGTTAAGTAGGACGTGTGGCACCTTTCCGAGTAAGGTTCAGGAGGGACCATGGTAAAGCACGGTCAAAAGAGAAGGGCGACGTCGGGTGGCACAAAAGGAGTCATGTGACGCCCAAAGCATACGCTGACGTACAAAGTTACAGCGTGACGCCAAAAGCAACAAGAAGCAGCGTACCAGAAGACCGTTAGATGTCAAGCTTTATGTACTGGGCCATTGGGCTTAGGGCAAGCCCATGACCCAACCCACATTATAGGGACCAAGATCCAAACAGTAAACCCTAGAACCCAAAGGGGTATAAGCTAGCTAGAATTGCCTATATAAGGAAGGGCATAGCTGTAGTAGAGAGAGGTTGGACCAAGTAGGGAACTAGTGCACTGAACCCTAGTTCATACAGCTCAAGGAGCACTTGTAATCTTGGGAGATCAATTAAAACACTAGGTCTGGAGAGTTCTTCTTGTTCTTCGTGCATGGCTCGACCGTGTACACCCTCCCCGGTGACCACAAGCACCCATTCGGCCCCCAACTTAAGCCTACCCATGGAATCTACCGTGCCACCACCACGACAGTCACGTATTAAAGTTGCGCCGTCATCGTGCACACATTTTTTTATGCTGCGAATTCAATCAGGCGTGTCGCTCGGTCGGTCACGCGCCAAACAATTTCACACGGGCGCATCTTTCCTGTCACGCGCCTGCAGAAACCAGTCAGAGGCTCCTCGATACCGTGCGCCCGCGCCACCTCGAAAGAGTGCGCCTTAAACACGAGGGGAGAACGAAGCGACCACGACACGCCCATTTATATGGCCCTCGACCTCTCCCTCTCTCACTCGTTCGCACCCATCTGAGCCCCGCCACCACTCAAGCAACCGCTAGCCGCCGAGCCCCGCACCAATCAGGCAACCGCTCGTCGCCCCCAACCCCCCTCCCCCGCCATGATGCAGTTCAACGGCCCGCCGTACCGCCGCCCCGCCACCGTGCCGGAGAGGGAGTGGCCGCATGGCCGGGTTGTGGAGAACCACCTCCGCATCTGGGCCATCTCGAGGTGGAGGGAGGCGATGGAGCTGGCCTGCTTCTTCCTTTCCGCCGGCACTGCCACCTCCCTGTCGGCACTCCACCCATGTTCCAGATCGACCAGCAGTATGACGGCGCCAACGACAACAACAACTTCGTCATAGGCCTCTACGTCACCTTCGTCAACCACTACGACGCCTACCACCTCCTCGGCCAAATGTTCTGGCGTGGATGCGAGTTCATCGTGTTCACGACCTACAGTATCTTCACCGACTTCCACGCCATCTTCTCCATCAGCAGCAGGGCCCACTCTCTCCTGTACATCATGGCGGAAGATGATGAGGGGTATGTGTAGGGGTTCGTAGCATGGAAAACAAAAAATTCTACCGCATGCACACAAACAAGCCAAGATCTATCTACTAGATTGTAGCAACGAATCGATTAGAGTACTCATCCTCGAAGATTCCAAAGCGGTTAACAAGAGCAATTCTCATGGATGATGTAGTCGTACACTTGCCGATCTCAAGATCGCATAGACGATCCTTCCGGCGCTGCGTTCCGACAGCGCTTTCGCAGTCGGTCACACATTCGGTACTCGATGAAGACCTTCCTCTCCCTTGTTCCAGCAGGCAGCGGAGGTTGTAGTTCTCCCGTCGCGATTCCGGCAGCACCATGGCGTGGTGTTGGAAGTATACGGAAGATCTCGTAGGGCTTCGCCTAAGCCGGTGCAAGTTATGGTGGATCTAGGGTTTCCGGCGATCTAGGTTTAGAGGGCCGGAGAGGAGGTGGAGGTGTCGGCGGCGGCTAGGGCGACGGCGACGGACCGACGGCGGCGCGAGGGTGCGGCGGCAGCACGGCTTGGAGGTGGGGAGGGCTGGTTGTGGTGCTTTGGGGCAGCCCCTCCTCTCTATTTATGAGAGGGGGGCAGCTTGGGAGAGGGGAGTTTGAATCCTTTCCCAAACCCAAGTTAGAGAGAAGGAAGGACTCTTTCCTTCTTCCATTAGGAAACTATTGTTCCTGTTTGACTTTTCAAACCTCCCTTTTGACTTTCAATTTAGAGTTTTATTTCTCTCTCGCAAATGCCCAACCAAGTGACCTAGGACATGATCCAATCATTTCACTTAACCATGACACATTCATAAACTATTTCCCTTCCGGTCCGGTGAACCTTATAGACCCTTCTAAAACCTCTCCGATGAAAACATTAAAATTATTTCCGAACTCCTGAATCGGACTTTTTTTATATGAATTTTATTCACTCGGCATGAGGAGCCTGTTTGGCTGCCGGATGCCCAAGAGGAACTTGGTGTCCTAGAACTATGCCTCTTCCCATCCGGTGATGGTCAGATGGGTGCACGACAACCTGGTGACGTCGGCGCTCTAGGCGCACGGCACGATGAAGAGAGGCAGGGCTTCCGGCCCAAGCACTTTACCTTCATGGGGGTCCTGCTTGGGTGCAACCACGGAGGCCTTGTCGGCTCAGGGCTCTGGGATTTTGTTGCGATGCACAAGGACCACGGCATCCGGCCCTCGCTGGAGCAGTATAGCTGCCTGGTGGATCTGTTCTGCCGCGGTGGCAACATCTCAGGAGCGGTGAGCGTGGTGCAGGGGATGCCTTGCCGGCTGAGGAGGCGACGGTGAGTGTGTTTCAGTGGGAGCATGGAGGACGCTGAGTGCGACATGGAAGCGATCTCCTGAATGAACATTTCAGTATGTGAGCTATTTTGTAATCCTGAATGACTTGTGAACGTATCAGTTAATTTGGTTAATCCGGTACTGTGCCGTTCTCCTGTTAAATCCTTTTCAGGCCTTGTTTGGATAACGAGTATTTGTCACAAGTTTTATCTAAACGTGTTTTAAGAGGATTTTTTAGGAAAACCAGTTTTAAGCTCTCGTTTTATTGAAGCTGGATTATGTAATACTCTGTTTGGACTCTAGGATGATTTACGCAGCCAACAGTTTTGAGCGTTTTGGAATTTGCATAGGGGTATGCGCGGCTGAGGATCCCACTGCAGAACTTCTCCAACCTGGTCAACACGGCCACAACAACCATGGTTGCTGCCGAAGCTCCAGTCCAACGAGCGCAGTGTCTACCTCACCCACCACCTCCTCATCAACTGCGTCGTCGCGGCGGCCGCCGGGCATCTCGACACTGCCAAGACGGCCCTCGAATACATCACGTACTAGCGGCGCTCGGCAGCGACACCATGCATCGCGTGGCTACGGCCTTCACAGAGTCGCCGACGCACTCCGCAATTGGTCGGGTATCGCGCCTCGCACACGTTGACCGGTGTCATCGTCGCGTCGGCAGACTCGGCACTTCCTCAACCTCTTCCTTTTCCTCCGCCTCGCGGCGACCATGCAGTCCGAGGTCGCTGACGCCACGCAGTCCGGCCATGGTGACCCTCGAGTACCTCAGCATGAAGCTCGACGACACCCTTGACATCACCTCTAGCCTCCATCTCCATCGTCTCCTCGCCACTGACGACAACTCCTCCATCACAGCCGCTGCTACCCCGCCGGCGACCAGAAAGAGATGGAGGTAGTCCGGACTGCTTGGGGACATGGCTATTGTTCCCGTCCACCTCTCTCGCCGACCCTTCCTTGACGCGCTCCTTCAGGCCTTGTTTACTTCTTCGGTATTTTTGTCCCCAAAAACACGGGGATATGCGGGGATTTGATGTTTATCCAATACTCTCAAATCCTCTCAAATACTCTTCTCCAAAAATACTCTACCATGATGAAGAATTTTAATCTAGTCAAAAATACACTAGTGTGGAGGGAATTTGTGGGATATTTCGGGATTATACCCTCAAAACCGGCCTAGTAAACGATCTATCGGGGAAATTCCGGTATACAAAAGAATCCCCTTCCATCCTTTAAAATACCCTAGAAGTAAACAAGGCCTCGAAGGGAGTAGCCGCCGCTGCCAGTCGAGAACCAAGAGCGGTAGGAAATCGAGTTTTTGCAAAAAAACAACTAGTAGTCGTTTTTCCCAAAACACGAACAACTAGTAGTCGTTTTTCCCAAAACACGGTATTCCGGGTTTAGAGGAAACTAGTTTTACTAATCCATGAATTAGTTGGACTATTCAAACACTGTTTTCCTTCAACTCATGAGGAAATTCGTTTCCGTTAAACTAGTTCTCTAAAAATGTGGTAACCAAACAACCACTCAGTGCGCTTGAACCGCGCACTAGCATCGTGATAAATTTTTTTTTTCCTAATTAACAGCTATCTGTT
The DNA here is from genome assembly GCA_030063025.1 of Avena longiglumis. Classification (NCBI taxonomy): domain Eukaryota; kingdom Viridiplantae; phylum Streptophyta; class Magnoliopsida; order Poales; family Poaceae; genus Avena; species Avena longiglumis. The sequence goes on from CP125979.1 coordinate 187,040,288, forward strand.
TTGCAATTGAAAAACAGGTACTTTTTGGGCCGTTGGATCACTGTCCAAATCTCTGCGCGTGTTTTTTCTTTTTCTGCTCGTGCCGCTTCAGCGCGCTCCGTCTTTCCCTTTCTTTTTTTTTATTTTGAATTTTCATTTAGCTCTTCGCTTTTCTTCTGTCTCCTCACCTTTTCCCCTCTGTCTATCTGTTCGAGACGGAGAAACCATTCCATGGCGGAGAGGGCAGCGGCATCGCCGCAGCTATCTCGGCCGGCGCCGGCGGGGATGGGGCTTTGCGAGGCGGATCCGTTGGATAGGAAAGTGTCGAAGCCGAAGCCGAAGGAGTCATCAGGTGCCTGCGCCCCCTTTCGCCCGCCGGAAATGAAATCCTCAAGTCGCGAGCGCGGAAGGCATGGTCGTCCCCGGAAAGATAGGTATGCCTCGGTCGCTCACAGTATATGGATTGCGCATGTCTCGTTTCAATTTTGGTAGCCTTTAGCTGTTGTTGTGTACCATCTATTGGTGATTTGTCATTCAGTCTGGGCGTCGTAGATGTAGTGGTTTTTAGCGTTTGAGATCTGCCGATGGGGTGATATGTTGGGGTGTTTAGGCTCTTCGTTTTCTGTTGCATGTCATTGTTGTTGTAGCCGGATTTCTCCAATTTCGATTGGCTGAGTCGATGTAGTGCGTTGTTTTCGTGTGATATGTTCGGATGGGGTGAACTGTTGGATGCGTTTAGGCTCTTCGTATTTCAGGTCTTCATTGATGCAGCCCTTAATCTTCATTTTCGATGTGCGATTTGTTCCTAGTTTTTTGGTTGTCAAGCTGATGTGCTGATGTGCTAGATAGTTCTACTTTGTTTTGTACTTGTAGTGCCCTGATGTCCGGCCTCAGTTTCTAAGCTAATCTGATCTGCACTAACTTTCGAACTGTGTGTATAGAGAGGTGTTCGGCTTTACATGTACTGAAGCATTTTGTTCAGTAGAATATGTGTTTTCATTCCCCCTCTGACTCATATTAGTTGACTCAACTTTGTCAAGTCTAGATACATATGAATCTTGACAAAGTTGAGTCAACTAATGTGGGTCAGAGGGAGTAGTTGATATCCAGTCTAGATTGATGACTATTTTTTGCACTTTTTGTTTTGATTAGATATGGCTGTTGTCAGTCGCACATCAGTTTGTATTTTTTCTTTTGTTTCATTATATCAGGGTCTATTTTTAGTTGATATCCTGGGGATATGGGGAGGTGGGCTCATACGTGTCCTGTTTTTTAGATATGATTGTATGTAAGCTGTATATGATTTTTTACTTGTGATTTTATACATAAATAATCTGTGTGTTTTCCCTTTCGATATTTTTTGCAGATTTACTAACAAAAGGAGGTTTGGTGATAGTTTGGGCATAGCGAATTCAAGATTTTCTCGCTCCCCCAATTATGATCCTGACTGCGAGTTGTCTCACATTAATAGTGTTGAGTTCAGTTTGTCATCAAGTGACAAAGTATTATATTCTGTATATTTTTTCTCTGCATTTGTGTTTTACTGAATGTTTTTGCTGATTTGGGGTGGCCTCCCATCTCGTTTTGTGTGGCGTGTTTTCACTTCTTTTGTTGTTTTTATTTTTTGGGCAGGAGAATGTAAAGCCTGGGAGGAAAAGACTTTTGGATGATGCATTGTTTGAGTTCTTCCGCAAAGAGGTTTTCCTGAAATTATGAGTTTGGAATTATTAGTTTGAAATGGTTATGCTTATGCATATGTTTGTGCTATTTTTTTGTAACTAATAGTTCTAAATACTCACTCCTTTTTGCTTTTGTTCGTCCTTATACTAGGCTGTAAAAACTTTGAAGGATAACTTCTCAAGTTTCTGCCACCGCAATGATGATTGGACAAAGGTTTGTTTGCTGGTGTCTTTTTCTTTTTCTTTTCTTGTTCTTTTCTCATGTGACTCGTTTTGAACTTTTTATGGTTCTCAATTTTTCTTGTAATTTTTTTCAGAATAGAAAGCTCAGTGGGCAAGTTATTGGGAGAGATGATTTTAGCTCCTATTCTATCAAGTACTTCTGGGAGGTTTTGAATTCCTTGCCCAATCGTCGAAAAGAAGTTATTAGGAATTTTGGTTTTGGCTGTCTTTTGTCATTTGAGAAATGTGAAATTCCTTCAGCTTTTGTTCGTTGGCTTGCTAGCTGCGTCGACACTGTTTCTTCCCAGCTCATTATTGATGATTCCAAAGTTTTACCAATATCAAAGGATCTTGTACATCATGTCATTGGACTGCCAAACAGTGGATCTCTTCTGATGCCAGATAGCGAATGTGGTGCTAAGTTTGTCAAGTCTATGTTTGGTTTGACATAACTGCCCCACATCACTTTCTTTGGAAATAAGCTGAAATCTAAAGAAGTGTTAACAGATAAAGAAGTTTTTGTTTGTTTCATGGTGGTCGCATTTAAGTGTTTCCTTCTCCCCACAGTTGATGATTACCCAAACACTGATTTCTTGTCCATTCTCGAAGAACCTACTTCTGCTATTGGTGTTGATCTTTCTTTACTTGTGTATGAGCATCTCATCTCTGGTTTATCCAAATTCAGAAGTATTTGTAAATTAAATGGAAGGAAGCCTAAAGTTTTTGAGTTCTGCTACTATGCTCTTTCAGTGAGTTCTTTTTATCTTTCTCTCTTTGTATCTCTCTCCCTCTCTCTCTCTTTGTTCTTTTTATGGGTAACTGCTAACTAATGGAAACTTTTTATTTTTTAATTTTTAGGTTTATTATCTTGATTCCTTGGATTTTGGTGCTAGAATGGTTGATCAAAGTGTACCAAGGATTTCTGTCTGGAAGGGGAACTTGATTAAATTTTTCTCCGATCTTGACCACAAGAAGAAGAATCTGTTTGGGAAGAGGCAGCTGAAGAAAAACCTTGCACATTGCTATAGAGAGGTGTTTGTTGTTTTTGTTACTGTTTTTGTTTTGTTAACACATTACATAAGTTTAGGTTTTAAATTTAAATGTGAAACTAATTTACTTTATGTTTAGTTTTTGTTTGTTTAGTTTGGGGCTGTAGGAGAATGCAAAAGTGAAAATGACGTTTTCGAGCACCATAAACCTATTTTCTCGTCTGAGTTCAAGCACAGTTTGCACGAGAGGTTTGGCAACTCACTTGAATCCAAGGTACTTTCGGCTTCTCATATCTGTTTTTGAAACATTTGTTATTTTGTTTTATTTCACTTTTCTGCTTTTCTCAAAGTTTATGTCTTACGTTTTTATTTACTATTGTCATTTTTCAGATTATCAATGGTATTGTTGAATCTGTTGAGTCTACTCAACTAGCAAACTTGAAATCTGTTCAGAAATGTGAATTGTTGGTCAACAATGTCTTGAATGTTTTGCTGGTTTCCAAATCTTATGATGTCAATGATCAAAGCGTTCTAGGTATTTTTATTTTTCATTTTTGCCTCCCTTTTGTCTAAGCCATGTACTTTATTTTTGGCTTGGCGGCATTGTCAAATATGTTTTTCATTTCTTATTGTTGGTTTTTTCTTTCTCTGTAGGCCGAGATAACTGCAGTTCTGGTCATGCTGCAACCGAGGTTTGTGCATGGACATATCTGTCAATATAGTTTTCATTTGGTTTTCTCGTTCACTTCCTTTTTATCTTTTATTTGGACTCAATACATTAATTTGATTGATTTTGCGTACTTCAGAGTGATGTTGCAAGCAAATTGGTTTTGATTACTCCCAATGTTTTATCCAAAGTACCACTCAGTAGCGAAGTTGGGAACACATCATTTTGTACTCCTGGTATATACTCTCTTGTGTAAAAATCTTTTTGCTTTTAAGCATTTTTTATGAATACTGATAGATATTGATTTTATTTTACATACCTTTTTCTCTATTTTTTGCAGCAAGTCCTGATTTTGTGTCATGCAAGGCAGCTGAGGTTGGTACTTTCAATACAGGTAGGTCAACACGTCTTCTTTTTGCCCTTTCTTTTTTCATTTTTTTCCCTTTTTAGTTTGTAATATATCATTTTTCTCTTTAATGAATGCATCTTTTTATAGCTCCTGCAATTCAACCTATGCAAAAATTTAGATCCAGACTTCCACTTCCACTTCCAGTACCCGTAGAGCAAGTTTTACCCTCTATGAACACTGGACCATCCAGTGTTCCCAAGTCTTTCTTGTGCATTAGCTCTCCAATCTCTCGGATCAATTTATCCCCGCTCTCAAAAGATAAGGTTTATATTCATTATCTCTTTTTTTGTTTCCCCTTTTGTAATCGTCATGTATACGATCATCTTCATTACTATCTGTTTTGTTTATTTTTTTAATCATTTGTTTTTTCCATTTTCTGCTCATAGGTTCTGAATGCACCTTGTGTTTCTAAAGTATGCAATGTAGCAACCAAAGAAATTGTTACAAACTTGAATGTCAATGGATCCAAGCATGCTCCTATCGCGGTTGTTGATTCTTCTCCTATACCTCACCTTGTAAGTTTATTTATACCTCACCTTCTCCTATACAAACTTGAATGTCAATGGATCCAAGTTTATTTATACCTCATTACTATACTGTTTCTAAAGTATTTTTGTTTTTTTTATACCTTATTTTTTGTCTGTTGTCTGCTCTTTCCTTATTTATATTTGTGTCTTATTTTTTATTGATGCAGATCGCTCAATCTCCCGAAGTGCAGATTACCGGGACAACCAGTTTTAGTTTTAGACAAGCTCAGCTAGCTAAGGATGTAGATGATATCTATAACAACATGGCTAACAATGTTGTTATGCAGGGAAAGGAACCAATGGCAAGCAAACTTGTTAATGAGAAGAGTGATGAATATTTTATTAATTTGTCTCAGCATGATATTGAAGATAGTGCTGTGAAAGATAATTTAGTTATTCTTAAGCCTAAGAATTCTTTGGCTCTCCCTTTGGTTCAGAATGGTCGATTCCCCGTGTCAGATCTGGATATCAAGCACTTCTGTGCAATTGTAGACTTGGCATACACTCAAGGAATTCAAAAGTAAACCTTCTTCATCCCATCTCTGCAGTGTTTTGTGTTTTGTATTTTCCATGTCTGTATGTTTTTAAAATTGATTAGTTTTATTTTTTGTAGATCGTATGCTATCAAGTATCCTAAGGTTCATTGCAGTTTTATATCATTGGGGCAATCTTTAATGGTTGAAGGCCATGTTGATAATTTTTTGATTCCTATGTTCTGTCGTAAACTATTTGAAGATAATCATCCAAGTAGATCTGGCAGACACCACTTCTTCTCCCTTGTTGGTGTTAGTCCTTTCATCCTTCTCTCTTTATGTTTTTTCATCTATTTCATCGATTGTTTTTGCTTTATTTTTTGTCTGATATTTTCATCTATATTTTCTTGTCAGGAGTCAATCCTTGATTACCAAAATGATGTTCAGTATTCATTTATTTCGAAGGCATTTTTAGGTGCTGCATCTGCTAGCAAAGGGAAGCGTTTGGAACTGTCAGATAGGGTACATGTTTAATCATTTTTATTTTTCATATTCTTTTCTGTCATTTTGTTCTCAATCATTTATGTTTTGTACATTTTTTCACTTCTGTCAGCTGTTTTTCCCGATATGCCGGATGCGGCATTGGTTTACTTTCTCCGTTGATTTCAAGTACAGAACATTCATATTCCTTGACTCTCTATACAACAAGGATGACGAATTTCATACTTCAATAAAGAAACGCCTTGTAAGTTTTTTTTGACCGTGAATATATATACTTCTGTTTTACATTTTTGTTTTTACTGTTTCTATACTTTCTATTGTTATCCATCCATACTTTTGTTTTCCGTTTTCTATATTAATGTTATTTATCTTTTTTGTTTACTTTTTAGATCAACAAGTTCATCAAACTGTGGAAACAAATTTTCAAAACGAAAGAAAATATCTTCAAGGAATATGGAGTGATGTATGCTAACATTCCCAAGCAAGACAATGCGTAAGTTTAGTATAATCTTGATCATGTTTTTTCATGCATCCTCCCTCTTGTTTATTTTATTATATCTTTTGTTTTATACATTTTGTGGTTCCCGTAGTGATGATTGCGGTATTTTCACAATGAAGTTTATGGAAATTTTTAAGCCTGAATTGGATATGCATCGTTTCTTTAGCAAATCAGATATTGTGAATATCAGGATTCAGTTTGCGAACAAGCTTTTCTTCTGCAGAAGGAACAGTGCCGACAAGTCCCTTGTCCTCGATCATGTTAGCTAGGTACCTTTTGTACATTTTTATTGTTCCTTCTTTTTTCTCATTTCTTATCAGTTTTTAACTTGTTTTATCTTTATTTTCTGCATAGTTCTCTGCCAGATGCATTGAGAGATATTGATTATGGTCTTGCAGATGTCTTCCCGGAGCTGATTTTTTGTATGTTAAATTTGGCTGCATGTTCCTATGTTTGTTGTGGTAACTGTCGATCTATTGATCCTCCGCTTGTATGAAGTCCGAACCTATCCATCATCCTAATTATGTTTTGGACACTTGTACTTACTATAATGTGTATGTGGAACTATGTGATCTGTGTAAGTAATATGCAGCATCAGGTTTGTATGTATTACAATATAACATGCATGATCACATTTTTTTCAACATGAATAAATAAGATTTCTCCCGATACAAGCACAAGCACAGTTGTATCATTCTTTGTCTCATTATATCATTTTTTCAGTCTTTAGTTATTTTCTCATATTCTTATTTGCTCAGTATCTTTGTTAAGCCTGTTATTAACTTTTAATCTATCAGTTTCTCACTGTTTAGTATTCTTTTTTCATTTTCTCATCTTCTTATTGCCTTAGTTCCTTCCTTAAGTTTCTCAATTATTAACGTTTTATTCATTTTCTCACTTTTTAGCCTCTCAATTATCTTATTTTGCTCTCATTTTTTCATTTTTTTTCTTCAGTTTCTCACTGTTTAGCTTTTCAATCTATCAGTTTCTCTGATTTTCTCAACATTTTATTATTTTAGTTGATGTTTTTAGTTTCTTAGTTTCTTATTGCATCATATTCTTTCTTAAGTTTCTCAATTTTTCATTCTTATTATATTTTGTATTCAATAATCTCACTATTTCTTTAGTTTCTCATTGTTTCTTCAGTTTCTCACCGTTTAGCCTTTCAATCAATCAGTTTCTCTGATTTTCTCAACATTTTATTTTTCTAGTTAGTTTCTGAGTATCTTATTGCCTCATTTTCTTTCTTTAGTCTCTTAATTCTCAGTGTCGCAATCTTCAGCCTTTCTTGTTTTCATTCTAGTTTCCTTTCTTCAGTTTCTCGGTATCAAGTAAATTAGTTTATCTGTCACTAATTTTTTTACTTGTCAAATTTTCCTTCTTTAATTATTTCAGTCTTTAAGTTTACAGTTTTTTTCGTTTTCTGAGTTTTATGTGTTTTCTCTATTTGCGGGGAAGGGTTTTTTGTGGGGAACTCTGCCTATCCAACAATTTGGATAGCCGGTTCCAAGCCCGGGTAAAGAAGGAGGAACCACTGATTTTAATTTTTTCAATCCTTCTTTTCTTCAGTTTATCACTTCATGTTTCTCCCTGATGCACTTTTTCTTATTGTATATCCATCTGGTAGATGATGGCTAGCATCCAGGAGCTATCTATCTCCTTATTTTTTCTTGAATCCTCATTATTTCTTTTCAATGGATCATTTTTATTTTTTAAAAAGTGATGTATACAGCATCAGGTTTGTATGTAGTACAATATAATATGCATGATCACATTTTTTCAACATGAATAAATAATATTTCTCCCGATACAAGCACAAGCACAGTTGTATCATTTTTGCTCATTATTACACTTAATGGTGGTCATAACAAATACATTTCCTGTTTTTTGACAACTACAGCATTGTTGTAGACGCTTCTTCGCTACATGGATTTGGGATATCTTGATTTGATTGAGCTCCTGTCTTGTTTGTGTCCCCTTTCTTCGCTTTTTTCTTTGCTGGAGAGTCTATTCCTGCAAGCAAAAGAAAACAATTTGTAGTTAAAATGCGCTGTTATTTATTTTTTACAGAATGTAGTTATTCTGTCTTTTTAGTCTATTTTTGCTACCTGTTCCTGCAGGTTTTGATTTTCTCGTCCTTTTAGGTTTCGGCAAGTTGTAGACTAGGTGCTTGTTAGTACAGTTCTTCTTCGTGTGTTGAGTACTACCACAGTGGCTGCACTTATAAAACTTATTTGCCTTTATCTTCTCTTTTATTGTCAAAATCCTTGGGCGTCCTTTTGTATGAGCATGATCAGGGTTAAGGATTTCAATAGTGGAACTGGTACCCTCTTGAAGTGATGCATTAAATAAGTTTGATATTGTCCTTGTTGAAGTTTGCTGATCATTTGGCTGTGTGTTTTCGGTAGTCCTGTCCATAGCATCCATGTGGTCCTCTATTCTTTCAGCTTGTTCTAGCAAGTACTGACATTTTTCCCTGCTCTTTGATCCTTTTGAAGCTGTTTGAGTCAATCTTCTTGATAGTAAGTTGTATCTAAGGCAGTCATTGTCAATTTCTTGTGGGGCAGGGGTGTAGTACCTCAGTTTCTTTTCTCGCTTTCTCCATCTTTCAATGATGTACTTCTCCGGTATCTTATCCACTTCAAGGTGTAGCATCACTTTCAAAATGTGTGAGCATAGGATGCCATATTTTTCAAACCTACAGCATATACATGAATACTCTTCATTTTCCAAATTTACTTGCACTATGAAGTTTCTTTGTCTGTGTTCTTTGACTGGATAGTTGGGTGCTTGAAATAGCACATAAATCTTTCTTTCTGTGTCCTCTCTAATGTGCAGCCTTGTAACATCATTCAGTATGTGTTGGAATTTTCTGAATATTGCCAAGTTATAGAGGTCATGAGCTTGTCTTTCTATGTAGTATTTAGTACAAAATTTTGTAGGTGGCACTGTCTTGTTTGATGCATTATGGTTAAGTTCATCCTCTCTTGCATGGATAGTGTCCAAAATTCTCTGATACTCTCTTAGAAAGCTTGTCATGCTGAACTGTGCACCCACTCCTTTCTTGAACAAAGCATTTGTTCCCTCACTCCTTGCCTTTGTTTGGATGAATGGGAAGAAGCTCTTCTTGAAGTATACTGGTACATACTTGTTTCTCGATGCCCACATGTCATTAAAGATTTTTACACCTTCCACCTTGTGTTCTTCAATCATAGCCATCCATAGTGTTTCAAACTCTTGAACTGTCAATGAGTTGTCTATTATATCTTGCATTTTGTTCCCATAACCCTTCATTTTCTTGAAATGTTGGCCCATTTTTGTCATCACACTTTTTTTTCACATGGAACAAGCATGTTCTGTGTATTGCATCAGGAAAAACATCATTAATTGCAGCTTCCATGCCCCTGCCTTGATCAGTAATAATTGATTTTGGATGTTTGCCTCCCATGCAGGTCTCAAACTCTTTGAACAACCATTTAAATGTTTTTGCTGTCTCATTCACGATGAAGGCACATTCGAATAGATATGTTTTTCCATGTGGCGAGATTCCAACAAAAGGTGCAAATGGTAAGTTGTACTTGTTTGTGAGGAATGTTGTGTCAAAACTAACACAGTCACCATACAAATCATAATATTGCCTTGATCTTGCATCTGACCAGAAAACACTCCAAACTTTGTTTTCAGCATCAAGTTCCAATGAGTAGTAAAAGCCTGGGTTTTCAGCTTGTTTCTTGTTAAACCAGGCTAGTACTTCCATTAGATCACTGTTCTTCAATTCTCTATTCACACTTGTTCCATAGTTTCACACTTTCCTTTTGTTGTATGGTAGCTGGTCCATGCCCCCCTCATGTGTGCTAGAACAGAGACAATATTTCGAGTGGGAATGTTGCATTGCTTCATTGTTCTTATGATTGCTTTCTCCTCCTTTGTCATGCAGACATGTGATCTGAAAAATCTGCTCCCTGGATCAAGAGGGTGGTTGTGTTCAAGCATCAGGTTAGTTATCCGCCATATCCCATTTTTCTCACTAATGACCATCTCCACCTTGCAGTCTGTTTTGACAATCACTGTGCATTGTCTCTGTCCTACTAGCTGTTCCTTTTCAGTTTTTGTGTTATGACCTTGCTTGTTACATTTGATTGTCACCCTTGTCACCTCATTATTTCTTTTCTTGTTGTTTGTTCGGTAAACAGACACAACCGCAATTGAAAAACCATCTGCAAAGGAGTACATGTTCAAGAATTTATGAGCTTCTTCTCTTGATTTAAATTCCATACCCTTCTCTGGCATAAATTCAGCGCTTACGGATGAGTTTCCTTTCTCAATTTCTGGTGTATCATTTTCTAAAAAATTCTCAATATCTTCCTCATTTATCTCTTCTCTGTCCTTGTGTCTATTTTCATTGGACATGTCGTTCTGATCTTCACTATTGTGATCATTTTGACCATCCAGGTTCCATGTATGGTCGAAATCGTGATGATTTGCTTCACCTCTTGGGTTGTCGTCATCAACAATCTACAGGAAAGAAGATGTTAATCTTCATTTCAAGCTTTTCTTTTTTTTCAGTTCAAATGTTTCAACAAAAGCTTGAAGAACTAACCTTGTCAATTACCATGTCCTGAAATAGATCCGCATCCCATGGATTACCTCCATCCTCATCATGCTGTGTGTTATCTTGCTGCTACAAATTTATGTTTTGCTAAGATGTTAGATTCTGTTCATTTTTACCACATGTGTTTTTCTTTTTCTTAAAATGTAAGTGCTTGATTGAATTTGTACCTCAAATCTGACTCTTTTACCATGAAATGATGAACTTGCACTTCATCATTCCCAAAAGGGTTGACCTGTAAGTTTTCATGCCATGATGTTAGTCATATACATTTACTTTTTCTTCTTCCTGGTACATTCATATTCATTTATTTGGTAGATGCAGAGAAGTATCATATGTATATTTTACTATATGTTTGATGCAACATAAGAATTATGCATTGAGTTGTTTTTACCTGATGATTCTCATGAAAATTTGAGTAGTCAATGTCTATATCTCCACGCAGCAGAGCCATATATGAAAAGTCTCCCTATGAAGAGGTTTATCACTTAGTTAGTCATCATCTCTGCTCTGAATGAATATAGGGTAACATATTTTTTTTGTTTTTTGAATACCTGGAGAAATAGCTGCTCATTCTTTTCTCTATCTTTTGATTGCATTGCGCTCCCTCCACTAAGTACCTGCAAAACAAGAAATTCATTCTCATTATCAATTTTTCTCTCATTAGTTCATATGATTTCTCAGCTAAAAGTTTATTTTGGAAGTGTCACCTAAATATTTTGGAAGTGTCAGGTTGCCTGGCAGTGTCACCTAAATAGTTCCCATTTTTCTCACTAATTCATTCTCATTATCAAATCTCTGCTGTCAGGTTGCCTGGCAGTGTCACCTAACATTGGGAGTTATTTTGGAAGGTTAATCACAGGTATACACCTCTCCTTACAATGTATCCCCTGTAGCTACAAACCTAAGAAACCTATTTTCTATATCTGATAATAGGCAACATATTTCAGATGAAAGATGAGTAAGGTCAGTACCTGTGATAGACCAGTATCCTGAAATCCATGTGAGTTTTCCCCATGCTTCTCTTTCTCTTTCTCCTGTGATTCCATCCCTCCCTTTTCTGGTTTTTGGAGCTGATCTTCCTCACTCCCCTCTTTTCGTAGGGGGGGGGGGGGATTTGTAGGATAAGAATGACCCAAATCGACAGAGAACAAAAAGAGGAGAAATTGATCAGCTTGTGTTGTTCTTTTCTCGCTTCCAAGATCGGCTCTGCATCAGGTGCGATGCGTCCTTTCTTGGGGGAGAAGAAGGTAGAGCTGAGAGTTAACTGGGCTTCCCCACTGGTTTCTTGGCGTTTGTGGGCTTTTTTCCTCCCACCTTTGTAGCTCTATTTTTCTGTAACTTAAATAGTGGACTCCAATACTGAGTGTTTTCTGGGCTGTGTGGAATGAGGTTTTTGGGCCGAGGGAGGAAAACTGAATGTTTGGAGGAAACTAAAAACAGACACATTTTTTCCTTCCTCTTACAGCTGGCGTGTTTGTATTGGTTTACAAATGTGTTTGTTTTTCAATTGAAAAACAGCTATCTGTTAATTAGTTACTCCCTAAAAAAATCATTGGAGGATAATCATCAGAGACAACAATCTAACCTAACCATACATAAGCTGAAAATAATTACAGGTAGAATATCGAGGGATAACATTGCAGCCGACCGCCACCACCTCTTAGAGCAGCTACAGATCCTGTAAAACGGGTTAAAACTGTAAAATTTCAGAAACATATAGTTTCGCGAACGGTTGGTCACTCTAGCGGAGCCTGTAAAATCGTTCGGCACGTATATCTTCTTACAATGGCCTGAGAACTTTATCCCGCGGCCTATACTAGTAGCGCCTCGAGAGGGTGTTGACAGGCTCAAACTATATTTTCTCCACCCCTCACGTCCGCCGGTCGCCGTCCGTACACCGTTCCTCCAGCCGTAAAATTCGTAGTACATACAAACAATAATGCCGGAATCATCTTTGGTGCCAAGGGTTTGCAAATGCTCAACGATCATTAAGGCATTCAATTCTCGAAAAAGAAAATCATTCAGACATTCAGTTAACACACATCAGGCACCAGTAACCCCATCATGAATTGAACTGCTACAGCCTTAACAGGAGAACGGCTATAAACTAACTTCCCACAGGAGGAGGATATTATCCTGATCAAAACTGTACTTATTACACAGGCTTAGCAAAAAGTAAAATCAATGGCACACATACACGCTTACAGAAGGTACACAGCAAAATACTCCCTCCTTTCTAAAATGTAACTAAGAAATGTGTCCGTGCATTGCACCGGTAGAAAAAAATTATACAAACAGACGTAATGCAGATTTTGCCAAAAAACTGATTAACCATCCTAAGCCTGTCCAACGAAAGTCTAATGGAAAATGTCATTTCAATCTATATGTCTACTTAGAGAGCTCTCTAAATTTTCTGAGTCTCCTTTTTACATTAAGATTTTATAATGGACCCTTCAACTCTAGTCTCCAAATTTCATCAATCTCTCTATTAATTTCTTATAGCTACCAGGACAATACAATCTGACTTTATTTTGATAAAAGCACCCGGTAACTATGCAATTTCATGTCGAGCATTCCCTTTTCATCTTACAAGATGTCCATTGTATTTCTTCCATATGCTATTTTTCGTGGTACTTTGTTATATATCTAGAACTCCACATGTACCTATACAATCTCGTCCACCGACTCATGGCATGGAACCCAACAACGACCGCTACGGCTAGCCTCACCTCCAGGTGGCACCCGCTGGGTTCGGGGCCGCGTCCTCCCCCATACCCGTCCCATATAATTTGGCGGGTGTAATTTTTTACCAGACCCACGACCCGGCCGGGTTCAAGGCCCCGACGGGTATCCAACAGCAGGCGAGGTGGCGGCGGCAATGCGCGAGGCGACGACGGTGACAATGCATGAGACAGAGGCGGCGTAGCAGCACGCGAGATGGCGACGTAGAGAGAGGTGGGGCGGGTCTACTTTTTACCAGACCATCCCATTTAAGGCCGGTACCTGTCAGGTTTGCGGGTTTCGGAACCCATTGTCATCCCTTGTCTTACCACCCTGCATCACACACTACTTCCTTGTTACACTCTCCGTTCTTCTTTCAGTTATAGCCACCGCATACGCTTTCTTCAGACACCAGTACAACACTGCTCGCTAAAGTCTGACGCATCCATATAATCCAGAGAGTAACATACACTCACGACATTGTATTAATCATAGAAAATCACTTTGTCAATAGCAGAATCATTATCGTCTCGTAGTTGGTCAGTATTGTCACCTCATCCTTCCGGTACGTATTTCTCCGTATATGAAATACACTGATCCTTTGAGAAGGTTTGATTTTCCATGCAGCCCTTGTAGGAACGGGGTGTCTTTGCAAAATCGGTGTTCGATATCTGACTCTCAAAAATCCCAAATTCCTGCACTGTTGCATCCGTAACATCAGGACGCAGCGGTAATATCTTTGCACCGCCGTCGTAGCTCGAAGCCACTACCGACATCGCTCCACGCCTCACTCTAAGCCTTGATTTCAGCTACTCTGCACGGTAGCTGCTCCGTGGATATGTCCAGCGCGTCGTAGCTCGTATCCATAGCCGCCGTCGCTAGGAGCCTCGATTGAGCACCGAAGGAGCTGCTCCGAGCTGTTGCTGCTCCTTGGCGATGTCCAGCTCTTCCGCGGAAATGTCACGGGCTACAAGCTGCCAGGAGGTCTGGAACATCTCCTTGTTCTTCTCTCTGTAACTTGTCTGTCGGTGGATTTGAGTTTTTTCTTAACTGAATTTTACAGAAAACTTGCAATTTCTAGCAGTGGGATACCGGCTCCAGGCGACCACGCCCCCGGCATGGCACGTCCATGGAACCATCGCATGTCGTCGCCACGCGTGAGCAACCCCTCCCCTCTCCTCTTCTTACTCTTCCTGGATCCCCATCATGGCAGCCCTCCCTTCCAATTCCCCATGGGCCATGGTAGATCCTTCCTCTGCATCTCGGCTCCGACGACACCTGCATCTTGGCTCCAACGACACCTGCATCTCGACCCTTCCTGCATTTCGATGGCCGGCGCCGCCCATAGCCAGCCTACCCTGCGCGGCAGCAACACCCCAACCCACCTTGCATCGCGAGAGCCGGCGCACGTGCACATCACCGGCACCTAGATCCGCTTGCAAGAGTCGGTCAGAGGATTACTATTCCTGGAAGAACAGACTGCATGGTGCTCTGCTCGTCCATGTCGGTCCATTCCGGTGGAGCTCGCCCTCCACCTCACGCACCTCCTCCATCCTCGACCTCACTCCGCCACCTTCCCTGGAACCCGCCTTGCTTGCCACAGCATAGTACCCTGCAGCCCGCCGTCCTTTCCGATCTGGACTCCTTGAGGATTGGGGGCAGATGAAACAACCCGGTGCGATTGACGAAAGCGCCCCACGGACGGTTGAAGGCGTATTCCGTACGGACGAAGAGAGAAACGTTAGCCCCTTTATTATTATCTAAAATGTAATGAGTTTGTCTGGCTTCCAAGAAGCTGCTTTCTTTTTTAGAAAGCGGGTTCAAAAATTGAGCCCAAAATGTCTAAGACTAAACTAATTTGGAAGCCTCACAATTTTTAACCGCTTCCTGCGAAAGTAGAGGCAGTTTCTGAAAAGCCACCAAAGAATCAGTTTGTTTTAGTCAAAAGTCAATATCTTCTAAGTTTAACCAGATTTATATAAAAAATTATAAATATCTACAATATCGAATGGACATATTGGAAAAATATACTTTATGATGAATCTATCTATATTGATTTGATATTATGGATGTTTATATTTTTACATACAAATTTGGTTAAACTTAGAATATGTTGACTTTTGACTAAACCTTAAGCATCTTATATTTTAGAATCGGAGGATGTACATATTTTGTCCTCACACATTTCACGCTTATAGAAATTGCAAAAATGGAGCATGCCGAATCCGGAGAGATCGACTCCTTGCAGCTCACACGATGCAGCCAAATAATAATCGAAATAGCACGACTTTTGAGCGTAGATACGGACCGCAGACAGAGTGATGGATAGAGTAAGACTTGAGCAATAAGTGTTGGAAATATAAGCAATAATCTATATGATTTAATTCGAATAATAAACTGATAAATCATGATCATACAAATAGTAGTAAAACTAATCATGCAGATCAATAAAGTAGATGAACAGATTACATCTATACAAGATAAATCTATCACATCTACACCAAACGCTAGAACAAAGAACTCTAGCATAATTTGAAAGAGAGAAATCGAGATCACATACGATGTAGGCTGAATAGCAGCCGTAGCGGTTGCAGCAGCGTCGCCCATGTTGAAGTTGTCGAAGAGGTCGTCGACGTCCGGGAAGAAGTCCTCGTTTGGGAACTCGTCGTCGGACGACGTCGTGGTTGCCAGTAGTCGCGCTTGAGCGCTCCCCAAAAACCTGATCGCCCCTCACCCGTACAGGTTCACGAGAGGCGGGGTTCCGAAGGCCTACTGTCCCGATCTGCGGTGCACGCCGCAAGTCGGGATGGTAACAACCACGTCCGTAAAAACTGGAAACAGCTGTAATTAACGCGTCTGTTAATGACTCATAATCAGTTTTCCCAACAAGCAAAATAAAGCTCGGCTCGGCGAGATTCCCGCAACCGCAGCGGGAATTACATACGATGTAGGCTGAATAGCAGCCGCAGTGGTTGCAGCAGCGTCACCCATGTTGAAGTTGTCGAAGAGGTCGTCGACGTCCGGGAAGAAGTCGTCGTTCGGGAACTCGTCGTCGGACGACGTCGTGGTTGTCAGTAGTCGCGCTTGAGCGTTCCCCAAAAACCTGATCGCCCCTCACCCGTACAGGTTCACGAGAGGCTGGGTTCCGGAGGCCTAATGTCCCGATCTGCGGTGCACGCCGCAAGCCGGGATGGTAACAACCACGTCCATAAAAACTGGAAACAACTATAATTAACGCGTCCGTTAATAACTCATAATCAGTTTTCCCAACAAGAAAAATAAAGCTCGGCTCGGCGAGATTCCCGCAACCCGCAACCCGCGCGGCGTGCGCGCGTCGTGACGAGGCGTGGCGAGGCGGCGTCGGAGGAGAAGTGCGCGAGGGCTACTCTTCTTGTCACACCTTAGTGAGTGGTGCAACACTCTACTATATAAGGTGGTCCAACTCCCCTCAACTAGCAATATGGGACTAAACTTTAGCACCACTAGCACAGCCATATGCTGCCATATACAAGTGGGCCAAAGAGAATTTCAGAATTTGTCTAATGAGCCAACGGTCCAAAACTCACCAAATTCCAACAATAAGGACTGCCATGGTTTAACGTCGTCGTTTCAGCAAGAGCTCAGATTTTTCTCCCCAGTTGGTCGTAGACTCGATAAGCTACACCAAAAAAAAACATTGAGCAGCAAAGTCAAGGGTGGTTAAACTTTGGGAAATAGAGGTGCACATATAACTATGAGCAAAAATGTATCTAATATGGAAGCTTCTCTCTTTGTGAGAAATTCCGTGAGTTGTATGAGGTTTGTAATCAACAAATCAGCACTGTTAAAGAAATGTATGATTTAGATTGGTTCTTCACTTTTACAAGATGATTGTCCCCCAGGCTAACCTCTCAGTGCCTGGAACTTAGGACACATTATCCTTGCTTAGGCTAAATGATGGGTAGTAAATCTAAATGGAAGTATACTAAATCTCGCACTTTCTCTGTTAAGTCTTTATGTAACAAATTGGTTGATATGGATCCTGATAGATCTGTATATTATGAGTCTAGTGGCACCGCGGGCTTTTGCCATCCGTATCCCGTGGATAAGGGCCTCGTATTCTGTTTCGTTGTTGGACGCGCGAAATTTTATTTGCATCACGTATCGTATCTTTTCACCTTGTGGAGATATCAAGATGACCCGACGCCTGCTCCTTCTTTGCGCTTTGACCCATCGAAGTGCATTGTCCAGACTCTCGACATGTCCGGAGTATCCGACAGCTGGAGCTCCATCCAGTGGACGGGGAAATCTGGGAGTACTTACGACTTGATCGCAGTGCGCCGTTCGTAGATGATGTCCCGCGGGAACAGTTCTATCCCCAGAGGGCTACTCGCCCCGTTGCTTCGGGGTTGTTGAGGATGTGAGATGATGGCGTGTCTTTGACTACGACTATCCGGTGCTCTTGGAAATAGTGACGCAGTCGACGTGCGATCATGAACACGTCATAGGCTATCTTCTGGTAATGGGAATACAATTGCTTGGTTGGTGTGAGTACCTCGTTGAGGTAGTACACCGGGCATTGCACTCCGTGGATCTTGCCTTCCTCAGCTCATTCGACCTCGACACAGTGATGACCACCTAGTGTGTTGCGGCTATGTATAGCAACATTGGTTTCTTCTCCTTAGGGGTCACCAAGACTGATGAGGTGGATAGCAGATACTTGAGGTCTTTGAATGCCTCTTGAGCAGTTGTCCACTCGAACTTCTGTGTCTTGTGGAGGAGTTGATAGAAGTCCAGGGTCTTTTCTCCCATTCGACTGATGAATCGACCGAGTGCCGCGATTCTCCAAGCCAGTTGAACGCCCTTAATGTTTTTCGGCTTCTCCATGGCCAGTAAAGCCTTGATCTTCTTCGGTTTTGCTTCAATTCCCCTAGCGGAGATGAGGTACCCTAGTAGTTGGTTGTAAGGGACGCCGAAGGCGCACTTTTCCGAATTCGTCTTGATATTGTAGCGGTTGAGGTTGTCGAGCGTCTCGCGGAGACCGTCGATAAGCGTCGTGATTTATTTTGGTTTGACCATTATGTTGTCGATATAGACTTGAATGTTGCGACCAAGCTGACTCTTTAGGCAGGCATGCCTGCATCTTTGATAGGTTGCGCATGCGTTCTTCTTCCCAAAAGGCATTGTGTTGTAGCACTAGACTCCAAATGGTGTGATTAAGAGTCTGTTCGGAAACGCTCCGGCTCTCAACTCCACTCCCGGAGCGATCGAAGTTGCGCCGAACGCATCCATTCCGTGGATCAGGATCGGTGGAGCGCTCCGACTATTTAGTTAAAAACGAGGAGCGACTGTTTTGGCGATCCGCAGAATTGGAAATCGCGGAGCTGCTCGAAATTACTTCAGCCTGCCACCGACAAGTGAATCTAAGCGGTAGGCGTTATCTGTTCCGCATCCGTCCTCTTTCTCAGAGCCATGGGCTCTGAACACGTTCCCGATTCACCAATGATGCTGCTCGCTTTACGGCTGCCGCCAACAAAACGAGACCGCCGACAAACGAATCGATCTTCCGGCCGCACTAATTGGGCATTACTGATGGCAAGAGCTTGCAGGCCGCATGAATTGATCATGTGCTAGTAGCCGCTGCCAGAGCCCAACGCCGATGCTAGGAGACCAAGCCACGATCTCGCCGTCGCCGTTCCAAGACCTCCCCACCGGCACAAGGGCCTCGCCGCGTCTCTACATCTCGACGAGCCGGCCTTCGGGATCCTACCGTGATTGATCTATTTTTACCGTATGAGTCTTCAGCTCCCACTGGGCTGGATCAGTTTTTACCGCATGAATTGGATCCATCAGGCACTATTGGGCTGGCAGCCCGTCCTTTCACAGAGCGGAGCACCCCGAACGGCATCAGTTCCAGCGTCTCGATCGGGAGAGCAGAAATCGCACGGAGTGGAGCGGAGCGACGGGATATGGCGGAGCGATGGGTTGCCGAACAGGGCCTAAGGCTGTTTTTTCTTGATCCTCCACCTTCATCCGGATCTGGTGGTAGTCTGAGTAGGCGTGGACAAAGGAGAGGCGCTTGGTAGAATTGATGATTTGGTCGATCCACGGTAATAGGAAGTGGTCCTTCGTGCATTGTTTGTTTAGGGTCGTGAAGTCCACACACATCCGCAATATGTGTGTGTCCTCCTTTGGCATCAACATTGGGTTAGCTACCTAGGTGTTTTCTTTGATCTCGCGGATGAAGTCAGCGTCGAGGAGTCCATTGACTTCTATGCCGACCATTTTTGCCCTTTCTTCTAACGGTCGCCGCATCGACCGCTTGACTGGTCGTGCATTAGGGAACATGTTGAGTGCGTGCTCGACAGATTCTCTAAAAACTCCTGGCATGTCCGCAGAAAACAAAGATTTCACAGCGCTAACGGAGGAATTCGACAAGCACGAGTTCCGATACGGAACTCAAGTTGTTGACAATGAGGGCCGTCTTGGTTGGGTCCATCGGGTGGACCTGGATCTGCTTGGTGTTGACCGTGGAGTCAAAAGATTGTTCTGGTGCATTTGGCTTGTTCACTGGAGGAAGGCTTGTGTTTGTTGACTCCTTCGGCTTCACGAGTTCCTCTTGCATACCGAAAGTCCGAGAGATTCTGTTGAATTTTCTATCGCCGCCGTCGGATGTGGTGAAACTTCCTTAAATATTGATGATCCTGTTTGGTCTTGACATCTTTAGCATGAGATACACGTGTGGCACCGTCAGGACTCAGGCGTTGGCTGCCACTTGTGGCTGGGCAACCCTCACTCTATTCATATTTTCTTGTAAACATTCTTGTTGATCAATAAAGTCTAGATGGTTTGCCAAAAAAGAAAGATTTCCGATAGCTCGGCGTTTCGAGAAAGCATCATTGAGTAGTCCTGGACGAGTCGGGCCGTGTATATCGGCGGAGTGGAGATGGAGTAGGATTCGGAGAGCAGCCTGGGCTGCTCTTAGTATAAAGCTCCCTCCTCTTGTGCCCTAGGAACACGAAGCACCACAGCAAGCGAAATAAGGCCGGCCAGCGAAACCCTAGATCGCCGTCGCCGCCGGCTCTAATAAGAAACCTGATGGCGCTGCGGTCTCTCCTGAGAAAGTTGCCGGCCCTCGGTCTCAGGTCGCCGGCGGGCCCCCTTATGGGGCCCGTCCACGCGCCCTCGCCGGCGGCGGCTTATCGCCATATGTCGTCCCAAGCTCGAACGGTAAGTCCGCCAACAGAATTTCGATCCGATTTCCTTATAGATGTGGCCGATTGGCCTACGGATTAGGTTTGCTTTATGTAGTGCTTTTTTTTTCCTTCGTCCAGATTCTGTATATGTAGTAGATCTGAAATCAGCAGCTTGGGTGAATTCTGGAATTTATTTTATGGATTTGGTTTGTTATATTCAGAGATTGGGCAACTGATTCAAAACTAGTCCTGCTCTTACCCATGCCATTGATTTCAGGGAAACGTTCATCCTAAGCTAATTGAGCTAGATCAGCAGATTGCCCAGAACAAGGAAGCTCATAAGTAAGTGAATCTATATATCTAGATGGATTACTCTGGTTGATGGGGATTACTCAGCGGGATGTTTCCGACTGGCCCAAGGGCTGTCGAGTGGGCCTGCAGAACGGCGAGTGGATCAAAGCCCAGCAAGGTACCAAGCGACTGGAAGCTGAAGGCCCAGGCAAGTAGATAGGCCCAGTCGGACTAGGTTAAACGATTAAGTCAGAATCAATCGGTTGAGATATGTAAACCCTAGGGAGGTGAGCCTATATAAACCTCCCTATGGGGTGAGTAGACACGTTCCTCATACACAAGCGACTCGCCGCCTAGCCGCCGAGCTCGTCCATTGTAAACACCTCCATAATACAATCTAGTAGAGTAGGTCTTTACCCTCCGGGGCCGAACCTGGTAAAACCTCGTGTCTTTGCCCTCATCTCGCACCGCAGATGGCTGGCCGCTTGCCCTCGTTTCTACTACCGCCGATGCAGATTCTGCCGTGACCATTCCCACGGCATGGCGCCCACCGGGCCCTGGCCGTCGGCCGGTTCGCGGCGAGATCCAATCTGCCCATCAACGAGACGGTCGCCACCGCCGCATGATAGCGATCGGCGAGATGCTCCGGATCTTGCCGAGCAGCTACGCCCCGCGCGCGACCGTCACGCAGCGTGATCCGCCAATCGGCACGATCAGCCTCTTCCGGCCTCACCGACGCCATCGTCTCGGAGGACTCGGCTCGCATCCGCGAAGTCGCCACGCGATCGGCTCTCCGAGAGCCAGGTTCGCACGATCCACCGCCTTGCCTCCGAGTACAACTCGCCCACGCAACGCGGGCGGAACTCGCGGCCGCAGAAGATACGGCCCTCACCGACGACGCCGACTGCCGACCCCGGCCACTCGCCGGATCCATCACCGCTGCCTCATCCGCGGGCTCCATCGCCTGTGTCTCCAACGGGAGACTTCGAGGACCCTCCATCCTCGGGATCTTCGACCGACCCGGTCGGAGAACTCCGCCGACCTCCGGCGAGCCAATCGCCACGCCGGCTTACATGGCCACCGCACCGATCCGCCGGAGGATCCTTTCTCCACCCGATCCTCCTAACGCCACGGCAACGGAGGTCGAGGAGCTCCGCTGAACCGGGCGGAGGCAAGAAGCGAGCGGCCGAGCGCCGAAAAATTTCGCCGAAAGGTGTGACGGCCAGAGCCGCCACGCTACCACCAGCAGCCGGATCAGTTCACGCTTGAACCCCACCGTTCAAGGCGTGCCCTGAACTGACGACGAAAACGACCCGCCAAGATAGCCGAAAGTCTGCGAGAACGCGCCACCAGGAGGAAGCGCCCGGCCCCCGCCAGGATCGACGGCGATGGGTGCCCCACCACCACCCAACCGCACCCCTCCCAGGGACCAGCCGCGGATAGTTGTCTCCTCACGGGAGCGATACGCAAACGGCCTCCCACTGTTCTCCACCCCGATGGACAACCTCGTGGCAGGCCGAGCAGCAGCCGATAGCATCACGGCCACCGGCGATGGCGCCTTACAGATCCAGTACGTCAAGGCCCTGCTTGCGAAGGCCGTGGAGCAGCAAAAAGCGGGCGCCGACTCGCAAGGGCGAGTATACTCGCGTTCCTCGGGAAGCAGGGCGGCCTCAAGCGGCCGCCCAGCGGCGGCAAACACCCTCAATTGCCCGCCACCAGAGCCACTGCAGCTCCAACACCGACCCGCGAACGCGGCACTCTCCACCAACGATCCCAGGCCGGCGACCAACTTCGTCGCCGCTAACGGACAACCCATCGACGCCCGCACTCACATCATCAACAACCAAAACTGGCGCGCACGCCAGCCCGACGACTTGCGGCACACCCTAACTAATCGCCGCGATGGCGAGCCCATGGGGTCGCTCAGTCGACTTGGGCCTAAGTGCTTCGGACCAATGATCCGAGGCGAGAAGTACCCGCCAAACTTCAAGGCGCCAAAGGAGATAGAAAAATACGACTCCTCGTACGACCCCGCAGTCTGGCTTGACACATACCTCATGGCAATGGGGATCGGGTCACATCGACCTACCGCCGCCGTTACCTCCCGCGATGATGGAGGGACGTGCAGCAGTGGATCAACACGCTCCCGTGACATGTCGACTCGGGAGGAAATGCGACGCCGTCGTGCACTTCGAAGTGCTCTACACCCGCCACCACCATCGAGGACCGAACGATGCGTCGGGGACCCGCGAAGTCGACCCAAATGGGTCCAACGGTGGCAAGAGCTTCGGTACCACGTCGTGGGCATCCACCCGGACACCGCGATCCATTGCTTCAAGACCTCGTGCCGCAACGAGCCTCTAGTCGCCAAGCTCAAGCAACATGCCCGCACACTCGACAACATCCCCGACCTCCTCGAGATCGCCAAACGACGCCGAGGAGGATCCAAACCAGGAAATCGACGACGAGTCGAGGGCAACGCCGACGGGCGGCAACGACGGCGGACGCCGAACCGATTTCACACGGCACCCGCCACAGTAAGCGCCAGAAGCGACGGGCGAGTCGACTTCGCCGCTAACGCTGGGCACGCATAACGCGAGCCCAAGAGCTACCGCGACGGAGGGCAACGCGATGGCGGAAATTACAAGAACAAGCCAAGGTTCGATCCCGGCCCTCCTTAACCAACCATGTGCGTTCCACAGGAAGGAAACCCGCAACGCACACCACCGCCGACCGCCACACCCTCGTGGAAATCGAGAAGGCACGGCATGCGCGGAAGACACCGACAACGACCCGCCAAATGGCGGAAAATTCGCAAAGTAGCCGCTCGCTTCCACACCTTCACGGGCTTCAACAAGCGCGAAGAAGGTCATCGCCAGCGCCGTCGCCGCCAACGGTGGCCCAAACAGACGTCCCCGCCTCGAACTGTCGGAACAGCCAATCACCGAGCCGCAAGACCACTCGCCACGCATCGAGTACCTGTGACGAGTCGCCTGGTGGTCAAGCCAAGGTTGGCGACCATCGCTCCCCAAGACACTGATGGACGGCGGCAGCTCCATCAACATCCTCTACCTCGACACCTTCAGGCGGCTGCGGCTCCCGCAGTCGATGATCGAGACAACCCACACCATGTTCCACGGCATCGTCCCCGGTCGGAAGGCGTACCCGATCGGCAAAGTCATGCTACCCGTCACTTTCGGTACTCCGGCAAACTTCCGCACCGAGCGGATCGTCTTCGAGCTGGTGCCCTTCGACAGCCTTACCATCTGCGTCTGGGCGCCAGCGTTCGCTAAATTCATGGCGGCGCCACTACGCTGCATAACGCGATGAAGCTCCCCGGGCCGTGCGGCGTCATCACCATCAACGGCGACCCCGACATGGCCGCCGAATGCGAGGCCAAAGGGGCCGAACTTGCCGACGCCGTCATCGCGACAGAGACTAATCACGCCGACGACCTCGCCAAATACGCAAGCGGGGTCAACCATGACGACCCCACAATACTCAAGAAGCCCAACTCAGAGGGCGCAAACACCTCAACCTTTGAGGCCACGACGCACACTCGCACCGTCGAGCTGGTCCCAGGCGACTCCAGCCAGACGGTGACGACGGATGCATGAGCCCAGCATAGGAAGGCGCGCTCATCGAGTTCCTCCGTGAGAACATGGACATCTTCGCATGGAAACCCTCCGACATGCCCGGTGTCCCTAGGGAGCTCGCTGAGCACAAGTTAAACGCCGACCCCAAAGTGCGACCCGTCAAGCAGTCGCTACGGCCCTTCAATGAAGAACGCCGTCGAGCAATCGCCGAGGAAGTGCAACGTTTACTACGCCGCTTCATCCGCCAATCAAATACTCAAGTGGCTGGCAAACCCAGTCCTCGAGAAGAAAACGGGACCTGGAGAATGTGTATCGACTACACAAACCTGAACAATACCGCCCAAAGGAGAGTTCTCCCGCGGATCGATCGATAATCGATTCAACCGCGGTTCGTAGTCGCTATGTTTCCTTGACGCCTACTCCGGGTACAACCAGATCAAAATGGCTGTCGAAGACGAGGAGAAGACGGCGTTCATCACGCCATTCGGAGCCTTCTGCTACACCGCCATGACCTTCGGCCTCAAGAACGCCGGGGCAACCTACCAGCGATGAATGCAAGAATGCCTCGCGAGCCAAATTGGCCGCAACATCCACGTCTACATCGACGACGTGGTCGTGAAATCCGCTCGCCAAGGCGACCTACTCGCCGACCTGGCGGAAACCTTCGCCAATCTGCGAAGGTACAAGATAAAGCTCAACCCCGGCAAGTGCACCTTCGTGCCCACGGACAACCATCGGGTACGTCAGATCCAAACGAGGGATCGAGGCGAACCCAACAAAGATCGACACGATCGCCTCGGCAAACCCGAGTGCTGCGTGGCGATCGGCCGGGCGAGTAGCGGCTCTCAGTCGCTTCATCCCCCGCCTGGGCGAAAAGGCAATGCCCCTATACCGCCTGATGCGCAAGAACCCTACCTTCCAGTGGGATGAGGAGGCGGACCACGCGCTCCGCGACCTCAAAAAAGTTCTACTCGCCGCACCATTACTCGCCGCTCCCGCCGACAAAGAACCTATGCTGGTTTACGTCGCGGCATCCGAGCGCGTCGTCAGCGCTGTGATGGTCGTCGAACGACCAGAGGAAGGAAAGGAGCGCCCGGTTCAGCGTCCGGTGTACTACATCAGCGAGGTCCTCACCGAGTCGCGCCAGCGGTACCCACAGTACCAAAAACTAGTATACGCGGTCTTCAGGGCTCAGCGGCGCCTGCCGCACTACTTCCAGGAGCACCCGGTCACGGTCGTCTCGGCGCCACGCAAGACATCATCCGAATCGCGAGGCGACCGGACGGTCGCCAAGTGGGCCGTCGAGATTGGCCCACAACATTAAATACGAGCCACGAAGGCGATTAAGTCGCAGCACGGCAGACTTCATCGCCGATCGAGGAGGCCCAAGCGAGAAGCCGCCGTACCTCCATTACTGGAGCCTGCACTTCGACGGCTCCAAAAACGCGGACGGCGCAGGAGCGGGGATAGTGTTGACTTCACCAAAGGGCGACAAGCTCCGCTACATCCTCCGCCTCGAATTCACGCCCTGCACCAACAACATGGCTGAATACGAGGCCCTACTCCACGGCATGCGAGCCGCCAAGGAGATGAACGTCAATCGCCTTCGATGCTACGGAGATTCCGACCTCGTCGCATGGCAAGTCGCCGGCACCTGCGACGCCATCTCCCCTACCATGGCGGCGTACCGCCAAGAGGTGGACAAGCTGGGCGGCCACTTCACCGGCTACTCTGTCGAGTGGATCGACAGGAGAAAAAACGAGGAGGCCGACGCCCTCTCTCGCATCGGGTCGGCTCGACTCGCACCACCCGCCGGCGTGTTCCTCGACACAATCTCCAAACCATCAGTCTCTCCCCCGAGGGAGATCGACATCGGAGTCCCACTCCAACCAGAGGCAGCCTTGGTCGCACTCATCACCGAGCCATACGACTGGACCAAGCCCTACATCGCCTACCTGGAAACCAGCACCCTGCCAGCAGACGAGACAAACGCTCGAATGATCGCTCGCCGATGCAAGTCTTACACCATCATCAACGGCGAGGTACACAAGCGCAGCGTCACCGGCGTGTTCCAACGTTAAGGCCCAACCGGTGAAGGACGCAAAATCCTCCACGACATCCACTCAGCGATCGGCCACCACGCCGCCGCTTCCTCGGTCACCAAGGCTATGCGACACGACTTCTCTGGCCCATCGACACGCCGACGCGCCGACATCGTCCAGCAATGCGCCGGTGCCGGCGCCAATCGACGCACGCATCGACCTCGGCGCCAAAACAATCCCCATCACCGCCATTCGTGTGGGGCATGGACATGGTAGGCCCTTCAAGAAGGCCCTCCGCTACACCCACTTGCTAGTCGCCACGACAAATTCACGAAGTGGGTGGAGGCCAGTCCGGAAATGCGACGGGAAGACCGCCACTAAGTTCCTACGCGAGCTCATATACCGCTACGGGTTCCCAACAGCATCATCACGGACAACGGCACAAACTTCGCCAAGGGAGCAATGGCCGAATTTTGCGAAGAGCACCACATCCGGCTCGATCTCGCGTCGACACCCGAATCCAACGGCGGAACGAGCCAACCAAAGCATCCTCCACGGCCTGAAGCCGCGACTCCAAGTACCACTCGAGCGCACCGCTGGATGCTGGGTCGAAGAGCTGCCCTCCGTCATCTGGGGAATCCGCACCTCGGTTAACAGGTCGACGGGATTCACTCCCTTCTTCATGGTCTACGGCGCCGAAGCAGTCATGCCCACCGACCTCGAACACGACTCGCCGCGGGTCGTCCACTATACGGAGGCCGCAAACGAGCTGGCCCGCCAAGATGGGCTCGACCAGCTCGACGAAGCACGCGACCTCGCTCGATCGCGCACCGCCATTTACCAGCAAGGACTCCGCCGCTACCACAGCCGACGGGTGAAAACCCGCACCTTCCAGGAAGGCGACCTGGTGTTACGCCTCATCCAGGACAAGAAGGGCATGCACAAGCTCTCCTCCGTGGAAGGCCGTTCGCCATCGGGCGCCAGACTGCAACGACGCCTACTACCTCATCGACGTCATGGGACGGCGAGCTTTCGGCGTCAGCGACCATGGAATGTAAACCTCCTCCGAAGTTCTACTCCTAGAACCCCACACATGTACTCTCCACGCTATGAAATAAAAGAAACTACATCGAAATTGCGCTACTCTCCATGACTTGTGCCACTCGACTTTCGTAATAACAATGCACGCTAAATGCGTAAGTCAACCTTTGGTACAGCGATCGGCACGGCTAAGTAGTGCGGTGTAAGAGCATCAATCACTCAGTCTTGCATCGTCCACAAACGCCAACCCGAGCCCCATTGAGTCGCTTAGCCCGACCGGTTTTACGAACCAAGACAATCGCCTCGCTTCACAGCGACCTTGGTCCCCCGCATCCTCAGCATAGCGACTCGAACGGCTAAGTACCACGCTCGGGGACTGAAAACCAGTTCGTCGCGAGCGGTCAGGGAAAACGCCAAGTAAGAGAGCATGCCCAGGACTCGCCACCGACCCTCCGCAGGCGGAGTGACGCGCTCACACCAACGCTAAGTCCTCAACCACTCTCGAGTCGCCTAGAACTACCAAGTACCACGCCGGGACTCGGCCACCCGACCCGTCACAGACGGAAAACGGTAAAGCACTGAGCACTCAAGGGAGTCGCTTTGCATCGCTCTCCGAGCTCAGGTAGTCGACTAAACTAACAAAACACATGATAACAACAAACATCATATACGAGGTGAACCCCACAAAAGGGCGGACGCGCTCGGGGACTCGTCCAAAATCAATCCAAAACACACAAACAAATAGCAAAATGGACACGACGTCCCATTCAATCGCATATTGCATTGTCTTATGTTACAAAATATGCCGCATGGCAGAACTGCTGCTAACACTTCAAAAGACAAACTACCCTACTCTGCAGGTTTGGATGACGACTCGCCAGCATCACGACGATTACGGATGAACGCGGTGTACGGGTTCGATGGATACGTCGTCAGTTCCCCAGCCATCGCCGCACGAAAAGGCTGCTCGACCTTGAAGTCACGATGCAGCGGCTCGGGGTCGTTCGGCGCGACGACCGTCTCCTGATAAGGAAGGAGATCGCTCATCGCCCAGACACGCTCCGAATACTTGGCAGCACGCTCCTGCAACTTGAGAACCTCAGACAGATCCACCGCGCCAGTCGACGATGGATACCCGCTCGTCACATCGTCAACGTCGAAGTCTTCGGGGAAATGGGCGAGTCCAAGACTCAGTAGACGCGACGCACGCCAAACGCCGACCGCGTCATGAACTCGACGACAGCGGGCGCCTTCTCCAAATATTCCCACACCTCAACAAGGTCGCTGGGAATAACCTCTGTGGGCGATATTTCTTGAAGATAGGCGCGGATGCACGTCGCCGACAGCGTCGCCGAGTCGACGATCATGCTTACGCACTCCCTCGCGTCAAGCGAGCTCGCTTCTTGGCTACCAATAACACGACCGCGAGAAGGAGACAATGATGAGTACCACGGACACCACAAACACTACAACCGGCGAAAGGGAAGACGACTCACCAAGCAACGGGCGGGCGTCCCTGATGAAGCATCAAGCGACGTGTGGTCGCCCCGAAGCCCAGAATGAGGGCTTCCGACACCTTGCGGTCTTCCTCCGCGCCGCAATGGCCTTAGCTCGCCTGCTCACGAGCTTGCTTCTTCTTCGCCTCCGCAGTTCAAGGCCGAGGTCGGCGACCGCCAAGCAGCACTCAACGCAGATCGCACCGCCACCAACTCACCCGCAGGGACAAGCTCCTTGCGAGCTCCTTCTGCCTTCGCAGCAACAGCCTGAAGCTCCTTGTTCGCTTCTTGGATGGTGGCCAGCTCCGCCTCAGCACGCTGTTTCGCGGCCAACCGCTCCGCCGACTCCAGCTGCAGACCCTGCACAATCATCAAAGTCGTGAAAAGCGAAAATTACCGGGCCCACCCGCTAAAATTTAGCGCGTGCGCACTCGGGGACTGGCGATCACGAAAGTTCCTCAGTGCCCACCCGCTAAAATTTAGCGCGTGCGCACTCGGCGACTGGCGATCACAAAAATTCCTCAGTGCACACCCGCTAAAATTTAACGCGTACGCACTCGGGGACTGGATGCTAAAGTAAAAAAACGAGAAGTTATAAGAATCAAGCCGCTGCTAAGCACCGACCTGATCCTCGGGACCGAGGTACCGGATGGCTGCACCAAGCATGCCATGGAGTTGTATTGCGTCCACGACGCGCGCAGCGTCGGCGTGTGCCCGCGACGTTGGTCGACTTCAGCCGGCGGTCCTCGGAGCGAGGCTCGGGCGCAGCTTCGCCGTGGCCGCCTTGGTCACGAAGCGGGGGAAGGTAGCGATCGAGGCACCCGCTCCAAAGGAAGCCGCTTCCTCCGGTCTAGGCAAGGAAACGCCTTCCTTTGTAGACGCAGCTTTCCATCGCTGGTCCGCCGGCGGCCGCCGTGTCGTCGAGATGCGATTATGTCGTCGCCCTTGGCCTTCTTGCTGCCCTCCGCTGAGGCGACGACCTCGTCCGCTTTCCTCTTACGGGAAGGATCCTCCTCGCTAGCGGCGGAGGGTACCTGGGCCACGGTCGGGTGGCCCGTCTTTTTCACTCCGGTCCTGCACATCAGTCGAATCAGTAAAGACAATCGAAACAGCTATGGAAAATAGAGAAGGCCGAATGCACTCACTTGGCAACTGGGATGAAGCGTAGCCTCGCGGCCGCCGGTTTTCAGCTCGGGGCTTGGCGATCGAGCCTAGTTCCATGACGTCGCGTGCCCAAGACACGGACGGCTTTTTCGTCGTCGAGGCTGCGGCTGGCGCCTCTGGGACACCTTCGGCAGGGGCTTCTTCGCGAACTGGGGCCGCTACGGCCGGAGCCTCCTTGCGGGGCGAAGCCGCCCCAATCGGAACCTCCTTGCGAGGCGAGGTCGCCGCGGCTGGAGCCTTCCCTAGCCCAGAGACTGGCGCGAATGGCGGGGGCATCGAGGCCAGCGGCACTTCCACAGATGGCGCGTCTAGCGCGGTTGTCACCGGGGCTGTGCCGTCATCGGCCGAGCTGTGAGCATCAGAGCTGTTCGTCGAGTGCGGCGGCGAGGCCATCCTCGGCGGATTCGTTTTCCTCTTCAGGGGGGCCCTCGCCTCCTTCTCCTTCTTCTTCTTCTTTGAAGGAGTATTCGGCGCGAGGTCTCTCGGGAGCTCGTCGTCATCATCATGACGCTCGAGGCTCCTGCTCGCTTCAATTTCGCGCTGGCGTTGCCCGCGGGTCTTTCGGACCAGCGGGGCAATTTCCTCTTCGGACTCGTCCTCGTCGTCCCCGTTGCCCTTGGCGGGTGGCGATTCGCTTGTATCCTGGGCGGATGTCCCTGGGCTCTCGTCATCGGCGGGTGGGAGCCACCCTTCCACCACTTGGAACAGCTGCGATGAATACGAAACAAAGTTAGAATTACCGCGATCGCATACTGGCGATCGCGAACAAGATAAAGAAATTACCGTCGGGCCGGACGCAGCGGTGTAGGGGGACCCGGCTGCGCATCCGCGTACCGCTTGGGTTATCTTCTTCAACGCTGAGATAGTCCTCCGGCTTCCACTCGTCGAGGCAGGCTTCGTCGAGTCTCCCCGTGTACTGATACATGTAATGGTCGCGTTGGGCGAGCGGAACGAGCCGCCGCCCAAGCCAACAATTGTACAAGTTTATCGTCTGGAGCCCCTTCTTCTTCAGACCACGGATGGCCTGGAGCATCTCGTCGACGACCATCCGCTGGTCGTCGGGAAGCTTGCCGACCTGGAGATGGCGTGGCTCGGAACGGTTGGCCGAGTACCGCGGGATCGCCGCCTCGTCCTCCGGAGTCGCCTCGGTCACGTAGAACCATGACTTCTTCCAGTCGCTCGCTGCTTTGGCCGGCAGCATCAGATCGAAGAAGGAAGCTTTGGACTTGAGCTGGAACGTCAGGCCGCCCGCGGCTAGCATTGGGCCGCCCGCCTCCTCGCGGCTGATCCGTCCATGGAACAGATCTTGCCACAAGGGAAAGTAGGGCCGGCAGCCCAAGTAGCACTCGCAGAACGCCACGAAGATGGCGAGCTGCTCGATGTTGTGGGGACCCAGATCTGAGGGCTGGATCCCGTAGTAGGCGCAAAAACGCCGGAAGAACAAAGACGTGGGAAACCCTAACCCCCGCTCGAGATGACTGGTGAAACAGACGAACTCCCTCTCTCGCGGGTTCGGGGTCGTTTCTCCGGCTGCGGGGATACGCCAACAGCCGGCTCGCAGGATTTCGGCCTCCTCGAAGGAGGTCGGAGGATTTCGGGTCGATTGGATCAAGGAGCGAAGGAAAGAGAATGCGCGCACTCGGAAGAAGTGGTGGGCAGTTGGCTCTACGATTGCCTGCCATTCCTCTTATATAGCGGGAGTTACCCGCCAAATCAGGGGGGCCGTTACCGCGCGATGATTACGCCAAAAGTTACCGTTGAGTTACCTTAACGGCTAGTTTGACCACGCCTGACGGTCCAACTCCAGCCACTCGGCTCGCTAGGTCACTCGCCGCGACCGCGTCCCGTTGGCTCGACTCGCCCAAGACGCGACTCGGTTCACCGGATTTTCTCCTTCATACAGGAGCCCGCCGACGATTCGACTGGATGCCTACTTTGAAGCCGTATACTCCGACTGCCAGCAGCCACTTACGCCTAATCAACGACGGCCTCGGGGACTACTGATGGGGATACGCCTACTGGGGTATACTCAGCGGGACGTTTCCGACTGGCCCAAGGGCTGGCGAGTGGGCCTGCAGAACGGCGAGTGGATCAAAGCCCAGCAAGGTACCAAGCGACTGGAAGCTGAAGGCCCAGGCGAGTAGATAGGCCCAGTCGGACTAGGTTAAACGATTACCGAAGCTGTAACCGAATCGGTTGAGATATGTAAACCCTAGGGGAGGTGAGCCTATATAAACCTCCCTATGGGGTGAGTAGACACACGTTCCCTCATACACCCAATCGACTCGCCGCCTAGCCGCCGAGCTCGCCCATTGTAAACACCTCCATAATACAATCTAGCAGGAGTAGGTCTTTACCCTCCGGGGGGCCGAACCTGGGTAAAACCCTGTGTCTTTGCCCTCATCTCGCACCGCAGATGGCTGGCCGCCCTTGCCCCTCGTTCTACTACTCGCTGCCGATTGCAGCATCTGCCGTGACCATTCCCACGACACTGGTTCAGTCTGAATACCTGTTTACGCAACAGAATTGTATGTCTTTGTGCAGGAATATGATGGCAATCATTCGTGGCGATCTGGACAAGTGGAATAAGGGATCAATGGCACTGTGTTATTCTATTAATGCCTTCTCAGCATTCATGGTGCTTCAGCACCTATTTTAGGCGTCGTGTCTCGGTTATGATGAATTAGTAGTTGTATAATGTAAGTGCCAGGATTTGACATGAAACCTAGGAAGCCTCTATGTATGCTGACCTCCAGTGTGTAATCGCAAGAACCCTATTTATCATGGTCGGTTCTCCTATTTATTCTCAACGCCTGTCTATGGTGAATCGTGGAAAGGTGTGGACGTGATTGTGGCTACTGATACTGGTTTCTCACCAAACTCAGAGTTCATGTCCACAAAAGAATACAATCGGTGGCAAACTATTTTTCTTTTTTTCTTGTTACACAGATCATTTTCCCAAAAGCATACAATCGGTGTCAAACTAAATAACATATACTCCCTCCGTTTAGAAATATAAGATGTTTTAGGTTTATAAAGTAGATGTATCTAGACACCTTTTAGTGTACAGGTTCAAATGAATCTAGACACTAAAAGATGTCTAGATACATCTTCTTCACAAACCTAGAACATCTTATATTTCCAAACGGAGGGAGTAATAGTTTTGCTCTTCCACCCAAATAGGTCATCTCATTAAACTCGAGCTCTGTGATCAGTACTCCCAAGGAAGGAACGCACAAAACCTACATGATGTAATGCCTGCAATGTTCCCATACCATGAGGGGTATCACATATAGGCGCATTGATCAGGTCTCACCTTGGTCTTCAGAACTTACCAGCCATGCACCGCTGCCTCCTTCGTCGATCGATTCCCTCTCCTCTGGCCTGTCTTGCCGATGCCGGGAGGGGTAGGGAACCTGTTTTATTGGTGAAGTTTTTCAATAAAAAATAGTTTTTAGCAGTTTAGTGTCGAGTTTGGTGTCCTTCTTGGCCTTTAAGTGTTCTTAGTCACTGTTCAACATCTGGAGTTCTTTCCTGATGTCAATAGTGGTGTTGGAATATTATATTTCTTTAGGTATGGCCTTTAGATCTTACTTTGTCGTATCAATTTTTTATGGTTTTCGCAAGGAGGACGTAATATCTACCCTAACTGCTACAACCTTGACAATGGTGATTCATACTATTGGTTCCCCGGCGACGGTGGCCATGTTGTTCGGTTCAGTATCCCTGAAATAGTGGTGTTGGTTTTCTTGCCGATGTTTGCACAGCAGCTCAAAAAATTATGGGAGAACTCTTATTTACAAGACTAGTTTTTGTATTTGTGTCTTCTTTATGCGACTGCCTTCGAAAAATTACAAGATTGTATCATGTAAGAAGAAAGCGTTTGAAAACCTCGATGCTTAAATAGAATAACAAAAGCAGCAAATATATTCGGTGGCAAACCAAATAACAAGCAGCATGTGCAGCATTGTTGCGCTTAGAAATCTCACATTATAATCACAGGAACAGTAGGAAGCATTCTATGGATCAGAACACCTTTGAGCGCACTGCAGAACTGTGCAAGACACCAGAACAGATAGTCAGTTCTTTTGTCTGAATATAATGACAAAAGCAGCAGATACACTCTGGTTAAGCAATTGTATCATCTCAATCTGGTTAGACATATGAACATACCAGGTCATCTCATGAAACTCGAGCTCTATGATAAATAGGAATACACAAGTTAATTGTCCAGTGCTCCCATGGAACACAAAACCTACATGATATAAGTGTCAGGAATATGCAACTTGTATTCCTCTGGGGGCCAAAGGCCACAATATATAGTACAGGTACAGGGCAAATATGCAGAAAGCCCCCTAACATATGGGGGAAATACAATATACAATATACACATCTAACACCCCCCCCTCAAACTCATGGTGGATCCACAACACTGAGTTTGGAGAGTAAGAAATCATGCTGCGCTCTGGTCTGTGCCTTCGTAAAGAAATCCATCAGAATCTGAAGGCACATATCAAGCGCAACAACTGAGCGAGCTGCACACTGAGCACGTGTATAGAAAGCATCAACACCAATATGCTTGGTAAGCTCATGCTTGACCGGATCACGTGCAACACTAATAGCACTTTGTCTTGTCAGACAAAACCAGAGTGGGAGTAGTAATAGAGACCCCAAAATCCGCAAGTAACCACCGCAACCAGGTCACCTCAGCAGTCAACAAGGCCATAGCACGCAACTCAGCCTCGACACTCGAACGGGAAACTGCTGTCTGTTTCTTCGTCTTCCAAGCAATGAGAGACCCACCAAGAAACACACAGTAAGCAGAAAGTGCACAGCGATCCGAAAGATCACTCGCCCACGTAGCATCCGAATAGCACTGGAGCTGGAGGGAGCTGGAACGCGGAAAGAAAAGGCGACGAGTGATCGTACCACGAAGATAACGAAGAACACGGAGAAGATGACTATAGTGAACAGTGGTAGAAGCAGAAACAAACTGACTCAGAATATGAACTGGATAAGAGATGTCGGGAGTGACAAAGAAGATAAACAAGGCTCCCAACAAGATGACGATAACGCGTCGGATCAGGAAGAGGATCACCATCAGTAGGTTGAAGCTTAACATTAAGCTCCATAGGGGTCTCAACAGTGCGCTCATCCCCAAGAGCAGCACGAGCAAGAAGATCCTGAATATACTTTTCCTGGGAGATGTAAAAGCCATCAGAAGTGGAGGAAACCTCAATCCCAAGAAAGTATCGAAGAGGACCAAGATCAGTCATAAGAAACTGATCACGAAGACGAGCCTTAACAAAGGCGATATACTCAGAATCATCACCAGTAATGATCATATCATCAACATAGAGAAGAAGAAGAGTGCGTCCACGAGGAGAAGTGTGAACAAACAGCGCTGGATCATGAGCACTAGGGGAGAAACCAGCAGCAGTCACTACAGAAGAAAAGCGCTCAAACCAGGCACGAGGGGCCTGTTTGAGGCCATAAAGGGAACGTCGAAGACGACAAACCATCCCCTCGGGAACAGAATACCCAGGAGGAGGCTGCATATAAACCTCCTCACTTAACTCACCATTGAGAAAGGCATTCTGAACATCAAGCTGGGACACGCAGACGGTGTGAGCAACAGCAAGAAGAATGCATACGGTGGTCATATGAGCCACATGAGCAAAGGTCTCATCATAGTCACGACCATGCTCCTGCTGAAAACCACGAGCCACAAGACGCGCTTTATAGCGCTCAAGAGATCCATCAGAGCGAGTCTTAATCTTATAGACCCACTTACACGTGATAGGACGAACACCGGGAGGGGGAGAAACAAGATCCCAGGTGCCAGTGCGCTCAAGCGCAGCAATCTCCTCAGCCATAGCCAGCTGCCATTGAGGATGATGCTCAGCATCCCGATAAGAAGTTGGCTCGGAGGCAACGGAAATACCATACTGACTAGAAGAGTAACGGTTGGGGGCACGACGCTGACGAATAGGACGAGTAGAGGGAAGATCATCAGAGAAAGACGACGCAGGAGACAACGATGAAGAAGAGGGAATAGTAGAGGAAGACTCGGGAGAACGAGGAGAACTAGGAGAACTAGACGGAGCAGAGGAGGACGGCGTCGAAGAAGAGACATCAGGGGGAGGAGATCCTGAAGAAGATACAATAGGTGTAGAAGGAGGTGTATCAGGAAAGAGAAGAAAAGAGAGATCTTCCACCGGGTAAGTACCAGCGGTGGGACGAGGATAGAAAGGACGCGTCTCATCAAAAGTAACATCACGAGAGATACACATCCAACGACCAACAGGGTCCCAACAGCGATAGCCCTTATGCTCATCACTGTATCCAAGGAAGACACACTCAACAGACTGAGCGGTCAGTTTGGTGCGTTCGCGAGGAGCAAGGAGAACATAGCAAACACAACCAAACAAGCGAAGCATAGAGTAGTCTGGAGACTGTCCAGATAGGCTCTCAAGAGGGATACCACCCTGCAAGGCAGCAGAAGGCTGAATATTGATGAGGTAAGCCGACGTAGCGACAGCCTCAGCCCAGAAATGCGACGGGAGAGAAGAAGCAATCATCAGAGAGCGAGTGGTCTCAAGAAGATGGCGATGCTTACGCTCAGAAACGCCATTCTGGGCATGTGCTCCAGGACAGGAGAACTGAGCAAGGGTGCCCTGCTCAGCAAGAACACCTCGCAACATCTGGGAGATATACTCACCAGCAGAATCAGCACGAAAAACACGGATGGGGATAGAATACTGAGTTCGTACCATGGCCGCAAAACGCTGATATATGGAGAGCACTTCACTACGAGAGCGCATAAAATACAACCAAGTGTACCGTGAAAAATCATCGATGAATAAAATATAGTAGCGATGGCCCCCTTTCGAAGCGAAAGGAGCCGGACCCCAAACATCGGAATGAACTAAATCAAAAGGTCGCTGAGATACAGACGCGCTAGTAGGATAGGGAAGCTGAATCTGTTTACCCAACCTACAACCCTGATAATGTAAAGACCCATCTCCTGAGACAGACCCCAGAAGACCACGATGAACTAATGACGACAGGCGAGAGTCACAAAGGTGACCAAGACGATGATGCCACTGCTGAAAGGAGCTTGTAGCAGAGGCGACGACCGGAGAAGAACTGGCAGATGAAGTGGCAGCGGAAGGAACACGAAGCCAGTCTAACTCCCAAAGTCCTGAAGAGTCACGGCTGCGAGGGCCAGCTCCAACCAGGGCCTGGGTGCGACGGTCCTGAACAACACAAGAATCAGCATCAAGAATGACGCGACAACCAGAGTCGATAAGATGGCTAGCGAGAAACAGATTCATCGTAAGAAGAGGAACATGAGAAATATCAGAACAAAAAAGAAGAAGTAGAAAGGGTGCCCCAACTAGAAACAGGAGAGAGGTACCATCAGTAAAAACTGCAGTGAGAAGGGAGAAAGCGAAGAGCGGACGAAGAAGACTCGGAGGTCATATGAAAAGAAGCTCAATCCGGATACCACGGAGACGTACTGACTGTAGAAGGTGGTGGGCGCACGGTCTGAAGAGTCGATCCAGAACCAGTGCAAGCGACGAAGAGCACATGGCGACAAGCGGACCACGAAGACTCGATAATGTCCGATCGAGAGAAACAAGCTGAAGATCCGGAAGAAGCCTGCCCACGAGCCTGTGTGTTGGCGTAAGAACGGGGTCCGTGTATAAGGTGGCCCACGTGTGACCATCCTCATTGCGATGAAGCGGTGTGAGAGAACCACGGCGACCCTGACCACGAGCCTGCTGGTGCTGACTCTGACCATGAGGCTGCTGGTGCTGAAGCTGACCCTGACCTTGACCTGGAGGAGTGGGTAGTATCGGCGGCGGCACAGGGGACCGCGAAGGAGTCGAGGGAGTAGACGGCAAGGGAGCACCACGAGTAGCAAGAGCAGATGGAACCGCAAGAAGACCAGCACCACGAAGACGGGTCTCCTCGGCCCGAAGCTCAGACAACACCTCAGAGAGCGGAACACGACCACGAGCATTCAGCTGAGCACGCCGGGGCTCAAACTCCTGGCGGAGCCGAGACAGAAACTCATAGATGCGGTGAAACTCCAAATCCGAGCGCACAATATGGCAACACGAGCATGTGCCACAAACAGCAGTACGAAGAGAGTAAAGCTGACGCCAGATAGCTGCGCTCTGAGTATAGAACTCATCAATAGTAGAATCACCCTGCTGGAGAGCATGCTCCTGGCGAACCACAGACAGGTAAAGAGCATCCCCAGACGGCTAATAGCGCTGACGAAGATGAGCCCACTGAGCGGCAACAGTAGGGAGACTCATGAACTCAGCAACATACTGGGGCAGAACACTGGAGGTGAGAACAGCAGCAGCACGAGCATCCTCATCAACCCACTGAGTGTAAGCAGTGAGAGCGTGGCGATAGGCCTCGAGATCAGAAGAGTACTGCTTGAACTTCAGATCATAAGCAGCAACAGCACTATCATCAGCACTCTGAGCAGCATCCTTGGCCTCCTGATAAGCATCAGCACCAAGAACAATCAGTGTCGGCGGAATAGGAGCCACAGGAGCAAGGGGGCACGGCGGACAGGAGACCTCGCCAGAGAGCACACCCCAAAGACGGAGACCGCGCATGTGAACGCGCATAAAGGCAGCGAAATCAGGATAATTCGCGCCATCAAAGACCACCGGGCAGCAAGGAATCGCAACATAACCCGATGAACTAGACTTTTTTTTCTCTCAGATCAGATCTAGATCTAAGTGCAAGCGGACGAAATCCGGCCAGACGAAATTGGTGCCGATCAGGAGCAGCAGGATCCGGCCAGGGTCATGTCAAGCTTCATGCACTAGCCAACGCAACCAAAAGTCCGAACTGATGGAAAGGGCTAGTGCAATTCACTTATACACTTTAACACCCTCTCTCACGTGTGACGAGGAGAAGTCAGCACGTGCAACCGGAAGAGAGCGAAGGCGCGCGAAACTCACGTATGACTCAAGAGGCCTATACGTGGACATAGAGGGGTCAACATCAATTTTAGGATAAATTGCGAAAGCCAGGACTCGAACTCGAGACCTTAGGCTCTGATACCATGTCAGGAATATGCAACTTGTATTCCTCTGGGGGCCAAAGGCCACAATATATAGTACAGGTACAGGGCAAATATGCAGGAAGCCCCCTAACATATGGGGGAAATACAATATACAATATACACATCTAACAATAAGGCCTGCAATATTTACCATATATGAGGGTTAGAATTATGGCAGAAATAAAACAGACATTCGATCACATACAGGCCCATCAATCAGGTCTCACTATCTAGACAAATCGATAAATCTGCAACATCCTTTTTAGAACGAAGGAAGTATTGAACATCCATAAAGATCTGCAGTAAGCAAGCAGTAAATGAAAAGTGAACAATTGCCGTTTCATTTTACCGGATACACAGAATTATCAGCTGATGAAGAGAAAGTAGGGAAATACATTACACATAAGTACAAATACATGGTCCTGAGATAACACAGAGGCATCTAATCTGGGTTCACATAGAGTTGTTCCATTATTTACATGTATAATCCAAGACGAAAACATCAAACACGAGCAATTCAGACACATTCTCATATGGATGTCAGTTGACTCGAGCGTTCACTGATTAAGATCAGTAGCAACAACCTCAATGTCAAGGAGGATGGCTTTATGCATGTCATGCAACACGCTGCAGTTTGGAGCAAGGTACTCCAAATTATATCTTAATTTGAAGAATTCATCTAGTTATTAATCTAGTTGACTCGAGGTATTCATCTAGTTATCGCAGGATCTAGCAACTTCCAGCTGGTTGGTCTTCTCTCCAATTCTGTGAGCGCACAGAAAAATTTGAAGAATTCAGCCTAGAAATAATTAAGTAGCAAATTCTGCAATCATAAAGTGCGGACTTACACAGTCGACTTATACAACATTATTTTACCTGGTTCTATATATAGGCCCTAACGAATACTGGCTTGTCTATTTAGTTTGTACTCCCTCCGTTTTAAAATATAAGATGTTTTAGCTTTGTGCAAATGTATCTAGACTTCTTTTAGTATATAGGTTCATTTATGTTTGGAGTGAATCTAGACATTAAAACAAGTCTAGATGCATTTTCTTCACAAACCTAAAACATCTTATATTTTAAAACGGAGGGAGTAGATAGTTTTCTACTACCCTCGCTTATAGATAATAAGTGGTGGCTTTCTCCCATGAGAAAAGAACTACGGTATATCCATATAACGAATACTGGCTTGTCACACTATGGCGGTGAAGAGAAGATCAGCAAGAACTCACTATATGGCGGTGAAGATAAGATCAGGAAGAACTCACTATATGGCGGTGAAGCTTGACATGAGTAAGGCGTATGACCGTGTCGAGTGGCTCTTCCTAAAAGGCGTGATGGTGCAGCTTGTTTTTTGTGAAGAATTCATATACCAATTTTAAGTCAATGGCTAGCTCACTGATACTGTTGTCCTAGGGAGGGGCTTACGACAAGGGGGCCCCATCTCACCTTATCTATTCCTTCTCTATGCAGAAGGTTTCTCAGGACTGCTGCATCATGCGGAATCAATGGGAGATATCAAAGGGATTAAACCTGCACCAACGACGCCTACCGTGAACCACTTTGCGGATGATTCACTACTCTTGATGGAAGCTAATGAAGCAAGCGCTGCTGTTATCAAATCTATTTTGCAGAAGTATGAGGAGAGCTCGGAACAAGCTATAAACCGAGAGAAATCGGCAATTATGTTCAGCTGCAACACTCCTCGGCGGGCCAAAGAGAGGGGCTCGACCTGGAGGCCCATGGGGGAAAATACTTGGGCCTTCCCTTGTATGTTGGCCGGTCAAAAGTAAAATGCTTTGAATATTTAAAAGAAAAGATATGGAAGAGAAACCAAGGGTGGAAAGAGAGATTTTTATCTGCTGCAGGAAAGGAAATTCTCATCAAGGCCATTGCACAAGCAATTCCTACCTATGCGATGGCTTGTTTCAATTTGCCAAAGGGCCTGTGTGACAGCATTAGCC
The DNA here is from genome assembly GCA_030063025.1 of Avena longiglumis. NCBI lineage: Eukaryota > Viridiplantae > Streptophyta > Magnoliopsida > Poales > Poaceae > Avena > Avena longiglumis. The sequence continues at coordinate 187,081,432 of CP125979.1, forward strand.
AAATGGTGTGCCGCTATTGGTGGTCTCAACATGATAATGAGAGCAGAATGCACTGGGTTGGTTGGGAGAAGATGAAGCTTCAAAAGTCTGAAGGAGGCATGGCCTTTCGTGATCTCTACTCCTTCAACTTGGCTATGTTGGCAAGACAAGGCTGGCGCCTCCTTCAAGCCCCTGACTCTGTGTGCTCTCTCGAGTGCTCAGTGCCAAGTACTTTCCCGATGGTAATATCCTTGCTGCCGAGGCGGTGCCAGGGATTAGTTATGTTTGGCGCAGCATTCTCAAAGGTGTTCAGCTCCTAAAAGAGGGCCTAATATGGAAGGTCGGCGTGGCATGCATATTAGTATTTGAGGTGATCAGTGGCTGCCAAGGGGTTCCATGCGCACACCGACATCAAGACAGGGTAACAACCTAATCACCAAAGTCTCAGATTTGATTGACCCACTCACAGGCTGCTGGGATGAGCAATTGGTTAACCAAACTTTCAGCGCTGCGGCAGCTTCTGCTATATTGGCAATCCAAATTGTTGAAGATTCGGAGGACTTCCTGGCCTGGCACCCTGACAACCGAGGTATTTTTTCAGTTAAATCTGCTTATAAGCTGCACATCAATCTGCTGATTCAGGGCTTTTCTACCGGGTGTTCATCAGGTGATAACATGGAGTGGAGCAGAAGGTTTGGAAGCAAATCTGGAAGCTTGATTGCCCTCCTAAAGTACATCATTTCCTATGGAGACATAACAACCACCCCCTACATATGAATATTGGCAGGCGCGGAGTAGAGCTGGACACCAGGTGTGTTGTTTGCAATCGACTCTATGAAGATGGAGGGCACCATTTCCTCCGGTGCAAAGCAGTCAAGGCGTGCTGGCAGGCACTCCAACTTGAGGATGTTAGAATGCAGCTATGTGCATGCCCCTCTCCATTGGTACTTCTGGAACATATTTTTACGCTGCCTACTGGAACAAAGATGTTGGTTGTTGCTTTTCTCTGGTGTTGGTGGAGGGAAAGGAACAAAGTAAACCATCAGGAGAGGCGCGGAAGAATTTCGATTTCTGATCCTGCACCACACTTGTGAATGGAAAGACCACCTGAGTAAGAATCCAATGGTGTCCCCTAGGCTGCCGTACTCCCACCTCCAGTTGATGTGATTAAAATTAATATTGATGGTTCCTTTTTGGCAAATTCAAATACAGGAGGCTGGGTGCTATTGGGCGTGATCACAACAGGGAACCTGTCTTTGCTACTTAAACAAGCGATTGAAATGAGCTCCTATGACCTGTCTAGGCTGGGTCCTCTCTTCTTGCAAGCAAAGTATCTCCTAAGCATGGCGTTTGTTGATTACAAAGTCGAGTATTGCCTGGGGGCATGTAATAGTCCAGCTCATAGGCTGGCAGCGTTAGGTGGAGTTTCGAATCAAAGTAGCCATGGTGTCTGGCTAGATAACTTTCCTCCTGATGTAATGACTGTGTTGGCCAACGTATCTGTTGGACCTTAATGGAATTTTGTTTTCCAGCTAAAAATCTTGCCTCTGAAGTTTGTAGATAGTTTTCTACTACTCCCGCTTATAGATAACAAGCAGTGGCTTTCTCCCATGAAAGAAGAACTACGGTATTATCCAAATGGATTGCTATGCTTTGTATCTAACACCATTGGAAGGTAAAAGCACAAAGTGTAGTATGCAGGTGACACGCTGATTACATTAACAGGACCTAAAAAAACACAGGCAAGCATCTCGAGAGAAATAAAGAAATTAACAGGTTAACCAAAGCAAAAGAATTTAGGAATTAATTCCACTTTCTTGCATCTACGTCTGGACCACATCGATACCAAACAAAAGAGCCGAACAAATGAAAGTACTGAAGAACATCGGTACCAGCCGGCCTTAGCTGACCTGATGATTGTACGAAAACACAAAGCTATTTTTTTCTTCTCGGTCTCTGCAACCAACAGAGTTTTCTGCGCCAAGGATTTATGCCTGGAACCATCGGTATAAGCCGGCCTTGCAAACACATACATAAATATGTGTGTATATCACCCTAAACATGAGCACTTCTCCAAGGAACTAGGAAGAACAGGCATTACCACTTTTCTGCTCCGTGGATCTGATGTTTCTGAACAATTCAAAGGTACATGTGCGAGGACAGGCACATGTAATCAACCAAGCCAATGAAGAACAGAATCCTCAGTTAGGTAATGACTGCAAAATGGAACTGGCTCAGTGTGAACTGTGTTGTTAAAATAGACATTCATTGATGATGGTGAAATAGAGGCGTCTCACTCAGTAAGCATCAGGAATATGAGCTAACTATACTTCAAAGGTGGTTTCGTTTGGATGGAATTGTACTTGGCAAATCAAAGAGCAAACACAAACATGCCATCCTGGTGCAGATGGCAACAGCAGGGGGCATCGATAATAAAAAGTACTAAATGAAACATTTTTACAGTTGAGTCGAACATGTCTAGTCATCTGTGCAAGATCAGCATCAACACATCTAGTTTCGAGGGAACACTATAAGTTTATAACATTTGCTTTAATGCTAGAAATAAATCATCCTGGTGTAGTATAACTTCCTAAGTACAATGTATCTCTATTCTCTATTGATGATTTCATCATGAAACATATGCACAATATGCTCAGCAACATGCATGAATTGTATGTGAAACAGACCCACTATACGGTTGGAAGTATGGATACTATGGATGCCTGAATTTTGCTTGCACCATAGCCTTTTAACAAAGGTAATCCAATTTTAACTACTCCCGCCGTCCCAAAATAAGTGACTTAGGTTTGTGTAGATTTGGATGTATCTAGACACGTTTTAGTATATAGATAAATATAAATCTAGACAAACTCAAGTCACTTATTTTGGGAAGGAGGGAGTAGTAACAAAAGCAGTAGGTTTTGATGCCCCGTTGCCACAGGGTAATAACATCTCATCTCTGAGAGCATGCCAAGGCACCAAAGATGAATGTGATAATGAATCATAAGCTAAAAGAGGGAAGCTGAATGACAAAACTTCATGCTGGATGGCTTCTCAGGGGCAGATCATTGATGGTCCCCTTATTTACTCACGGTCGTAGGAAATAAACTTCAGTTGACCTTTCTTGCATCCATTGAAACACTGATAGTTCCCCATAGCAAGAACTTGACAATAAAAAATACAGTGGTTATACATGTAATAAATTCATTACCAGGTTGTACAGAAAGCAGGGGCACTACCAAGCAGGGCAACCATCAAACACCTAATATGCAAGAAGTAGGAGAGTCAGTCACATTATAAAATTCGAATTCATGACCTAAATGTGGTGCTTCATAAACACCACTCTGACACCTAACACAATGTGGATTCAGCAAAATAAAACAGGCAGTTATATTTAACAAACATGATGTTGCATGGATAAACCTATCTGAAAGAAAGCACGGTTCAAAGAAAAAATACGATGCAATACTTGAAACATAGTTACTGTGATATCAATTCTTAGAACCCTATCCAAGATGGCCAATAAATCATGCATGTTTGGGAAAACGGGAATGTACTCCATACATGGAGAGAGAGCAAACTTAGTAAATGGTTCGGTTGAGGAAATGACTCATTAGGACTGCACTTCAGCTATCATTACTGTACTTTGCACAATGTCACATAGATAAATTTAGCCATTTAGATAAAAACTTGGAAGTACCAGCAAGAATCAATATATTTCAAGATTGGCATAATAAGCACAAAAACACATAGGCTAGGATGATTGTTTAAAACAGCTTGCAGAATCATATTTAGAAATGAAGCCACTAATTTCTGACAGAGGGTGTATAAAAAATAAAGCAAATAGGTGTCAGTTGCCATCTTACTCGTACACAACGCTTAATTACAAGCCTATTTCTATTTGTCGGAACATCATAAGTAGTAATCATGTGACACCTAATGTAATTGTAAAACTCAATATTTACGTGCAAATGGTCTTTGAAGCAGCATCCTTGCAGATTAACACCTGCTCTGGAAATTTCAAGTGCAAACACCATGAAGCATGCTAATTAAGTAGAAGTTCCAACAGCAAACAAATATCAGGAGGTATCTAGACTATAGAGATGGCATAAAAGCCACAAACATTACTGCCAAGATGGATAGCAAAAATTCCCTTGATCATGTCACCAATGAAGAGCCACAACCAGTGAGTAAAGGATAGGAGTTATTTTGGTCAGTCACAGCTGATATCTACCGGGGACAACAGCGTGGGTGCTCTATCCTAATCCTCACGGCGGACAAGCATGGATAGCACGAATGTGCTGACAGATCTAAGATTTTAGGAAGATATGTACCTCTTTGAGACCAGCCGTACACGGATGAAGGCAGATAGGTACCCTTAGTTGAACCACCTGCACTCCTTTATGCTAATGAAATCAGATGAAAATTAAATTATGCAGTGTAAAAGATAACTAAACCATGCTCTGCACATGTTGAATCAATAATGCACAAAGAACAGAAGGAGCATGTAGCATAGGCTGACTATAAAGAGAGGAAAGGAGGCAAAAAAAAAACGGAATGTAATAGAAGGATTCTGGGTACTAAGCTATAAATGAATCTGAGTCAGTTTGACACTCGTAGTAACAGGCATGAATAATGCAAATATTCCAAGCTAATTTGAACAATAATTACCTCCAAGCAGTAACATTGGGAATACGGAAATAAACAACCCAATATTGGTGTCTACTTTTCTGATACAGCAAGAAAGGAAATACTTGAGCCCATGCGAGGGGAAGATCAGTAAGTAAAACTAAAAAAAAGTAACCATATTGGAAATGCTCTATACACTGCAAGAACACAATAACTACTAACCATTCCACTAAAACAAATTGCTATTCGGATGCAAGTGAATACCGAAAGGGATAAGATGATTCCTTTATCTATCTAGCAGTAGACAAACTATCTTTGAACATTGCATGAACAAATTGCTCAGACCATGGATGCAACATCCAGCTAAGTGTACGAGCAAGGTGGCTCCCACTTTAGTATAAACCTACATCAAATCCTAAAGCTTACTCACAATAGAGCCGGATAATGCAGCAGTAAAGTGTAAAAGCACCACCCGAGGTAGCTCTTGGGCAGCAATCTTCAGTAAGACGACAACCTGCAAAAAGAAGGAAGAACAGAGCAACCATGTCAAGCAAAATCCTAGAGAAGCAAATTCTACAGGGCAGAAGAAAGTAGAAAGTGCAAAGGGGTGCCAAAAAGGAAGAAGGAAACAAATCAGTGGGCGGAAGCATAGTAAAAAATAAAGGAAAGTGAAGAAGAAATAGAAAGGAAGAACTAAAAATTGGAACGAACTAAAAATCTTGAGTTTGTGTTGTACAGGTAACCACGTTGCTCGCAACACCTGTGTGACATTTCCTTCCTCCTTCTGGTTCGATAACCTCAGTCTCAACTGAGGGAAGACTTGCTGCTTTTTGCTTCACACCCTGCTCTTGGGGTTTTCAACGAAGTGCTCCACGTCAGCACCAACCATCACATCCCAATTAGATGGACATAGATTGATGAGTTTTATCGAAAGGAAGTTCGCCTCAAGTATACAGTTTCCGATTTTTCAGGTTCACTTGATGTCTACAAAGAAATAACAACTCCCGTATGAGAAGGTTATAAATCAAAAGAATCTATGTAGCATGATAGGATCAACATGAATAGGGTATATTGATCAGTAAGGCACTAATGCTTGTTCTCTGTTACAAAATTATGAAAACTGGAACAATCTTCCTAAGCCAATTCCACACACATCGAATAAATAAATCCCCAGTCTGACAAATGATTTTGTTTTTCTAAAATTTTGAATGTTGCAAAGACAAAGATCAGGGGCTAGTATCCCCTATAGTCAACAAACATAGGGGTCCATAGGCCTATTTGTATTTTTTTATTACTTTTAGGCATTCTTATACTATCGTTGATGATTATTAATAGATTGCTGAATTTTTCGCGAAAAAACAATCAAGGACAACAAAAATTGATCATGGCCCACATCAAGATGAAAGTTTCATCAAGATTTATGATATCTCTAAGTTTGTTTTTATCACACCATGTTTATAAGATAGTAGACAAGTAAATCCATGATCTCCGATCCGTTTTTAATCATAATAAAAAATAGTTGCATTTACTTATCCATGTATTTATTCCGAAAATACAAAAATACTTTTGTTCTTGCACCCACTATCAAAATCCCAAAAACATTACTCCCTCCGTAGTGCCTATAGTTTTTTAAGAAAAATTTCAAAATATAAGATATAGTGCGTTACACAACTCGTTTGGATAAATTTTTTAGAGAGTTTACATAAAGTATATAGTGTTTCATGCCTCCTGCAAACTTCTCTATTTTATAACGGCAATTAGCCACGAGAAATCCCAACCAAAACTATTTTAATTTTCTCTCCACGTGTGTTTCTTAATTTTCATGCCAGAAACTATAGGCACTATAGAATGGAACATTGGGAGTATTACTATTACCTTTTTCATTTATTTTAGATTTTGCATATATATTAGTTTACTCTATTTTATTACTTGTTATTTGTTTCAATTCTAATACCAAAACTTGTGTTGACAACCATGCGGTAGAGTTGTGGACACATGCAAATTATCTTGTTTTGTATGTTTCTAGTAGAGGGAAGAGAAGTTTTCCTATTTCCCCGAGAGTTCGATATTAACAATTTAGTCACTCTTGTGGGAAAAAGATCCTTATTACATCACTTTGCGCTTGAAATCCCAACGAGTTGGTACCATGTAAATCTAGTGCCATCAACAAGACCAAGGGGAAGTGTTCTAGATGCCTTGCCCCTCCCACCTTGCATCCAAGTGCATGAACCCGATGCATTATCTCTCCTACAACGAGTCTGGACACTGCTAGCGCTTCTGCCCTCGCTGTCGCAAATCGAAGCCTGCTGCATGTCTGGATTCTAACACCGGCTCAGTGGCTCGGGTTGCATCTTCCCAAACAGCCTCAGGTACTTGTTTGGGGGGCTGACATTGTTGTGTCTCCTGTGTCGCATGAGGGTCGGGATAATCAGCAAGGATCTCGCGGTGTGTGCACCCTCCCCTGGCCATAGAGACAAGTCAGGAACTAGTCTTGGGTGTCACCAAACTTCCTCGCTATCACCAACACAGTCTGTCGACCGCACCGTTATCACCGCCATGGGTCTTAGCCACACCTCCGTCAAGATGGATCGCCTCCTACACAACAACCTCAATGCCACTCTAGATAAGGCCCTACAACCCTTAAAGGAGGACATTGTTTCTTTGCATTCCTGTTTTGGTCGCGCCATTCCGTTCTTGGACCATGCAGAAGATCATGTCTCCAGACTTGATATCGCATTGCCGGCGTTGGTGCTGCCCTTCCCCTGTTCACAAGTGGAGGGACCTCTCCGTCATGTGGTTGTTGGGCAACCATCGGTTATTGTGGGGCCAGTTGTGATCCAAGGCATGGTGCCTCTCTCCATGGAAGGGATAAAGCCTGGAATGAGGGCACGTCAATCACTGTGTAGGCCTCTCGATGTTTATGTCTGACATGCCTTCTACTCCCTTCATTTTAAAATATAAGATGTTTTAGGTTTGTGAAGAAAAATATATCTAGACTTATTTTAGTATGTAAATTCACTCCAAACATGAATGAACATACGTACTAAAAGAAGTCTAGATATATTTGCTTCATAAAGCTAAAACATTTTATATTTTGAAATGGAGGTAGTAGCTCGCTGCCTTCTCCCCGAGGGTTGCATCATCTACCCCACTAGTCACATGACTCATCCTACCCGGTGTGTAACATCTAGTTGAGTTTGAGATTGCGCCTTTGGAAATTCCCGTGACCCGGTGTTCAGGATATATATAATGGGTTAACCATAGCATGGCCTTAATTCGGCTAACCCAGGTGGCCCATAGATGTTGACAAGGGCATATGGCCTGCCAGGCGGCCCGGCTAGAGGATTCCAGAAGGGAGGCCTGGCCATATCCAGAAAGTCTACATGCACCGCCTATGACGAAACCGGAGACTATGCGTATGAGTGTAGAACTCTTAAACCTTTCTGGCTAGTAGTACTCGTTATGTCCCAAGGTTCTGGCGTCTTTATAAGCCAGATCCGCGGGACCCTAAGGCACAATCAATAATCACAATCCTTGCAACCCGGCTTATTGTTGTTATATTGATTCATAGAAGGAGGAGATCTCACCACCATTGTGAGATATGAACCTGGATAACTCGTGTTACACACCCTTCCCAGACGCTTGACGCCTATCACCCCCGGCTCTCTAAAATTATCGTTAGGACCCACCTCATGGTGTACTCATCAAAAATACCATGACACCCAGCCGCATCTAGCACCAAGGGTCCATAGCACCTAATTCATGGACCCTTCGTTTTCCCTAGGAAGACCTACTGGACCTAGTCCTCGGCCCCATAGCGTCTGATTCATGGAACCTTGGGAAGTTCATCGCCCTTCCCACAAAGCATGCGCCCATGACATTCGTGTTCACCCCAGCACCGAAGAAGACCAAAGGAGTATTGCGTGCCTCTCCTCTCTATATCAGACATATCACGCGGCATTATAAGAAGAAGCTACCCAACTTCAAGCCCAAGGGTGTTTCAAAGAAAAGGATGAAGCATTCTACTGTTGTGAAGGCCATCCCCGATGTCTAGTGCAGGTGGACCTTGCTGGGTTCACGCTGGTGCTAACGTCTCTGCCGTGGTTCCTGCTGCTTTGTTTCTTCGCTTTGCACCTACCCTATAGGGTGGAGCCATCGACCAGTTCGGTGTGCGACACCGTATGTGTGTGGAGTTGAGGTTATAGCCCGAGTGGCTTCAATGCTCTTGTGTTTTAGGGTGTCTTGATCTGGTCGCTTGGGCGATAGAGTCGTAGGCTTGGCGGATGCGTGACCTCGAGCGTCATTTTTTTCTGGAGTTTTATTTTAAGCATATTTTTGTGACGGACACGCTACATTGAGTTGATCAAAAAGATCCACAAACTCTGGGTGTGTCACTGAACGATGGGTACAACCGCTAGCTCCCCCAATGCTGGCATGGGTGTCGTAGTGGTGACTTATGTGTGGTAGGGTGTCGTGTTTGGTCACAACGGCCTGGTGGGGTGTGGTCCTATTGTGTGTCGGTTATATCAGTTTGCACTTTGTTTCTGTAATTAACTTGGACTCTCTTCTTCTTAATGAGAAACTTGTAAATCTTTGGGTTTTAAGAAAATTACTAAATGCCCGTGCGTTGCCACGGGCTTTCTTGAAATGGAACTAATCTAGGCGCAAGTGTTGGGCCAACTAATTTTACTCGCTTCCTGGTCTCGAAGCCAAGAAAACCTCGAGTGGTCCTCCTCCTACCTTGCACAATCTCTTCTCCCCTCCCTCTATCGACTTGACCCCAATCGCTGCTAGTCACATCACTGATGCCATAGCCAACATCTTCGAGAGACAAGCCATAGTGGCTAAAGTACCTACATGCACCGGTTGTCAAGGCTATGGCTGTCAGATCTAACAACACCAAAGACCAGAGCTCATACATTAAGCGGTGTCAAGGACCGGGACATACATATTATTGACGAAATTGTCGGCTTGGATTAGTGACATAGATGGACGGCACGCTACACACAAGGGTAAAGAGACGAGGTAACCAATATAGACGATTACGCCATTACCGGAGTAGACCACAACTTGTTACATGTGTTGATTAAAAATGGTTGGATTAAATAGTGTGTATATCTGAGCGTAGATTAGCACTTTTTCTTGGACAAAATTTGGATGGTAAAAGTACACACATTTGAGGATGGAGGGAGTAGTCACATGAATTCGAAGAAAAAATACCTTCTTTATTTAATGTCTCCCCTAATGTAATTTCTCTGCCTAAAGTTTTCTTATTTCTTTTAGTCTTCCACATTACAATTTTTTTCTTGTGTAAGGGTACATACATTGCAAGGTACCTTAGACAAGCGCATAGAAATAAAAAAATAATCATTAAATGCATTGCGTCTGTACAAGCCTCTCTTCAACGCAAACGCTAGTGTTCAAATGCTAAACTTTTTTCTACCCCTTGCCGCGGAGTGAATCATTTTGTGCGGAAGAAAAAAATAGGCAAAGCGCCCAGCTCATCTTCTTGCGGCGACGCTTGAGAGAATCCCAGGATTGAACGGGATCAGGACAAAATAGTCGGGAATCTCCGCCTAGCGTCTGTCTTTAGCGCCTGCATTGAACGTGTCTAGACTCAATCCCAAAATATTTTAGTTAATTAGATGACGCTCAGTTGATGGAGTTTTGGTTGTAGTTGATGGAGTTTTGGTTGTATGGTCGATCGAATAGCTGTTCTTTTTCCAGCTTGTGTCAGGTTGGCTCCAAGATGAAAAATAACGAGACCACTCTAGCCTGAAACACATGGCCTGGCCTATAGACACAGATCGGACGATCAGACCTCCTGGCCTATCATGGAGTCAACATGGCCAACTACAATCCGGAAGCGGGTGCCGTATGAACGAGATCGCCATGTGCACGCGCATGGAGGACCTGTCAAAATGTGGGCCCGAATGAAGCCGTCGGCCACCGCCTGCCCGCAATAGAGGCTGATTAGAGGTCAAAAGGTATCAGGGAACGACGCTCACCTGCCACCGATGGAGGAGTGCCCCTTCCACTCTCCCCATCTCGGCCGGCCGGCAGTGGAATTACGAGGCCCTCTATCATGGCCATGGAAATCTAGGCGTAGCCGGGGAGCGAAGACCAGCGACGGCTGTGTGTGTTGCCTCAGTTGTGTAATAGAGAGGATAAGGACCGGGGCGCAAGAGAAGACAAACCCAGTATTTTGACTTGGCGGTGGCAGACCATGTAAATACCCCTAACAGACAGGGGCAAAACCGTCCAGTGAAAATTCGTAACCAAAATCTGGGCAGCCGAACCTATACCTCATCAGATAATAAAGCATCCCTATGCATCATGCACAACGTTGACAGCTTTCCACACCTCTTTCCCCTACTTACGGTGGCATGGTCATGCCATTGTCTCTGAATGCTGACAGTACAGCGGCATTGCTACTTTGCTGCACCTCAACATCTGCATGGAGATTCTAAAAGACCGGCAAGGTGCCATGGTAGTATGTACCCTGCACGTTTGCAGACGTGACCAGGCATACGACTCGGTCTAGCTGAACATGGAAACTTTGGAATCTAGACTCGAGATGTTCACATGATTACTAGCATGGTACTCTTGTTAGTCTGTTCTACACTGATTGCTGCAACGAAAGTCCCGACACATCCCATGCCGAAGTTTGCAATCCCTACGACGGTGTGATCGATAAGCAAGCATAAGTTTTCATGGAGAGTATTCGGTAAACTTTGCTTGCTATTCAGCGAAACATTGCTGAAGAGCACAAACTCAGGAAATTAGCATGGAGTGGTATGTCACACCGTATAAGCAAGATGTGGTATATTTATATAGCTAGCTAGGGATCTTATCTTCATGGTCTGAGATTTGGTGTCCCTTAAAATCCTCAATGTTCAGTATCGAGAGGTGTATATCGTGAATTGAAACTCGGTGTACTTACTCGCGAAAAAAGAAAAAGAAAAAAGATACTCGGCGTACTTCCCATGTGCAGCGTTTTCATCCATCCAAAAGCAAAGACGTGTTGTTTCTAACGGAGCAAGTATAATAAGTGGATTAATATCCGGCTTATGTATAAATTGTGCTTAAGGGGGGATTATTATCTATAATAAGTGGATTAATATCCGGTTTAGGTATAATAAGTGAGCTCTCCTATGGGTGTTACTAGGCCAATTGTAATAAATGTAAAAAAAAAATGAGATGGATAGAATGCTTAGTTTTCTTTTCTCGGTAGTTTTTTGGCTGACAAAAATGTGATATTGGTTCATTCTGTATTATGAAATAAAGATGTTCCACCATTGAAACATTTTCATATATGAAATTATAGCTCGGGAGAGTAATTATATTATTATAGATAAAATGAAGTTGATGATAGGTCGAAGCATCCATAAGGTGCGAACACACTTGCAAAATTCATATAAATTTACATGTATCTTCATATTTCTTTTGTCTCTGAATGGCATAAATTATCTAGGAACTTTCAACATGCAAACATCCAGTGGCGAAGCTACGACAAAGTAAACAAGTGTCATTTATCAAATTTGTTAGTTCATCAGACATAAGATAATCCTAGAAAATAATTAACACACACTCCTCACACACTAATTAAATTTGAGGAGTGTTTACTGATTTCACACGTAGAACTAATTATCATAAAGGGATTAAAAATTATGTGGCTTCATTTAAATGTCGGCTCGAATTGAATTGGGCACAATACCAAATTAGCCTATGAACTGAAATGGGCTTCAATACCAATTGTTGCCATTAGTTGTGCTATAGTTTAATTAATTATGCAGCGATGCAATGCGACTTTGTTCTTGGTGGTTCTCTTTGAGATGGTGAAATCCCTAGGTCTGTCTTCCATTGGTTTCACTTGGCAATGACGGCTCTCTGGTCGTTTCCTTATTGAATGCGTTGTTTGAAGATTGTTCAGATCTTCTCAGTGGTGAAAATCCTTCATCTGACTATATAGTTAGATAGGGTTCCACCGTCGCTTGTGTACTATTACCTTCTTGAAGGAATCACTTTGGAGAGCCTTTTACGCAGTCTATGTGTCTTCAATGATGGTAGTTTGTTCATGTGATGCAAGTCTGCGATTGTGAGGGTGGTTTTTCTATTCTTAGTTGTGTGCATCCTTAAATGTTGGACTAGCTCTCGACTTTATGTTGTTGATGGAGCCAGATGTATTTGGTATTGGTTCAATATTAATAATTTCCTTTATTAAAAATATGAGATGATCCTTCGCATTCTAGGGGTGGCGCTGGTGTTTTACCATGTTGATGCCTTCGTAATGATACTACTGTTAACCAATGCCTTGTAGAAGCATCTCGGGCACAACTATTTAATCCGAGTGTAGGTTCGTACAGACACGAGGTAGCGCTGGGAAAGAATCTGTTCACCAGTGTAGGTTCTATATAGACACAAAAGGTAGCATGTTCCGTTGATGGTTGTCAGGATGGTACCAGCAAGTTTCGCGCTAACACCGTTACCAGTAGTGTTAGTCTCTCATTTCTTACTTACTGTAATACAATCCTGATGCCTCACATGCCTAAGTTTGTAATTCATATGGTGTGGTAATGCCTGATGATTTTTCATGAAGTGTTTCATTGTGTCCGCTTGATGTTCAGCATAACTCTCTTGTTGCTCGAGAGCAAAAGCTCACAAACTTTAGCAAAAAGCGGTTATATAACACCATATCAGCAAGAAGTGGCATATCGGTATATCTAAGGATCTTATCATCATGGTTTGAGATATGGTGTCCTTCAAATCCTAGATGTTTAATATCGAGATATGCATCTCCTTAATAAATAATCCTAGATGTTCCGTCTGGTTATGCGCCATGCAACATGTGCTTAAGGGAAACATAATGGTTGGCACATCCTCAAGATCTTCTATCTAGTAGAACGCAATTCACATCCACCCTCTACCTAAACCTAACAAGATGACCACAACCTATGAACAATACTTATTAGTACAAAATAATGAAGCCGAATCAAGGTTTCACCGCATCTGAACGCAAACTGTTTGAACCCTTTTTGTAGCTATTCTGTTGTTGATTCAGGAAAGCGATCCACGCCTATGCACATCACCTTGATGGCTTGCCACATCTTCATCACGACGAGGGTTCCTACCTCCGGTGAAACAGCGTACGGGATGGCTGAGAATGCAGATATGTCATCATGGTTTCTCATGATCCCCTCAATGGCGTCCCACATGCCACAACCCTTGGGCATGCAGATTAATCTGCATGATGAAAGCCTATTCGATGTAATTGATCGTGACTCATGGTCAGCGTGAGGTAGTGGATCATGTCGCTGCTGCCTCCGGTGTTGATGAGATCATGGATGACTAGGTCATAGCAAGGTTGATTAGGTCCTTGGCTTGGTGACTTTTGTCTTCTGTTTGGAAAGTGAGGGTAGTCGCGGTTCATTTATTTAGGCGAAGTGCTTTTCTGTGTTGAGGTAAGCCTATTTCTTGGGTCAGGCAAGATGCAAACTTTTTCAAGAGTTCAAGGTTTGTTTCGAACCAAACAGAAGTTTTAGGATAAAAAATAAACTTAAATTAGACTTTCTTGTATTTTTCTCTACAAATTTACTATCTATGGTACTGAGATATACCTTCTTATGATTTTAAACAAATTTTACACTATTTAACAAATATGTGTCAGCCATTGTTAGGCTATAGTTCATGGTTCACAGTGGCTCCTAGACCCCTAGGTTAGGGGCCAGACGAAAGACAATATGCCCACACACTTGATTTATCCTTGCCCGCGAGCAACTCCATTTCTGACTTCAGATTTTTTTTATAGTTGTGGTATGTAACTGTGACATACTTCTCGCTGCTTAGCTAGATTAATGAATTATATCACAACCTGTGAATATGAGTTAACTATCCAACTGACAGTACAATATGTTGGCCCTCTTATATCTAAGTCATATTGTGTCCCTACCAAAACATCAACAGGATGTAGCAATAGCAATTGCCAACGATCTTGTATGGTCCTACCATACCTTGCTTCGTCGGAGATCCACGCACGGTTAAGTCAAAGATATACGTGAGGGCGCTCCCGGCAAAAGAGAAGTTGAAATTCACCTCGGTATAAGGAGTCTATTGTGGCAGATAGAGAAGGCAGGGACAACAAAACACTAGTCCGTTTCCTATCTTTTCTTATCCGTGTTTACATAGAAGAAATCTTATCGGGGCTTCTCTCCGACTATCTTCTCATGAAAAAATGTTGAAAATTATTAAACTATCAATGAAGAAAATACAAGCTCGTGTAAAAAAATGTAGGAACTACAAGCTGATACCTTCGGTAGTGGTGTTAGTCTCTGATTCCACGGTTGTTGCGACCAGAGTCCTGAGATCTCCCATGCCTAAACTCATAACTTGTATGGTGTTATAAGGCATGAGGATTTTTCGCGAAGAGTTTCATTATCTTTGCTTGCTTTTCAGCGAAACTCCCTCGCTGAAGAGCAGAAGCTCACAAACTATATATCACACCATATCGGCATCAAGAAGTGGTACTACTATATCTGCATAGATAAGGATCTTATCATCATGGTATGAGATATGGCGTGTTGAGGGGAAGTACTCAGCAGACCGCCATTCCACGTGGTGTTTCTGTTAGCCCGCCTTCCCGTCAAGTACCTTTTCTTTGCCTATAGTCGTAGATAAACACTTGGCAATGTTGGCTCAGAACTCGGCAAAATCTATTTGCGGACATGTTTTTTGCCATGTACAGTATGTTTTTGTCTAGTGTAACCAGCAAAGATTTTGCCAAGTTACGGGCTCGTTTTTGCTGTGTGTTTTTCGAACTGGGTAAATTTGAAAATTCCGGTAGTGTATGAGATAAGGTATCCCTTCAAATCCTCGATATATTTAATATTGAGGGATGTATCTTCATAACTAATACTGCTTGTACTTTTCGCATGTACTCTTTTACTCCACGCAAAAGTAAAGACAAGATGTATCCGGTCCTAATATGTTTCTGAAAGAAACAAAACTTTTTGATCCAATAATGTCCACGGAACTTGCAAAGCTCCATCTCAGGAGGCGTATATGGCCGAACTGGTACCGCTTTGCATGAGCCAGCTCGATACTAGTAGAAAACATCTTTTTATCCTGCCATGTCACTCATAAGCAGATACTAGAAGGCGACTGCCGCGGGTCTGCTGCCTCTTCTGGTCGAAGGGCGACCTTGATGCGCTTTGCTTGCGCCTCTTCAAACCTCCAGTTCGGAGGCCCTATCTGGAGCACCTCGCCGGAGCTCCCCCCTAAGCGACGCCAAGTGGTTCGTCCCCGGAGTCGCTCTGGTGGCCGGCGCAAGGAGCTCGTCGACGGCTGCGGTGGAGAAGACACCATAGGACCTGATTGCTTTTTCATTTTTAGTCCTAGGGTGTTTTTCGCAATATTTTCTGTCCTGCTTTCTCTGCTCTCCTCTTTGAGGGGCCTTTGTGTAAAATGTACCCACCGCCTGATATTTTAATGCAGCTTCTCGGGTCTTCGGACCCTTTCCCGTTCAAAAAAAAAAACTTCCGTTTATCTGGCCTACCAAACTTTGGGGAAGTTTATGCACGCTAGGCACTCCGATATCTGCTTCCGCGAGCGAGGGGGATTTGGTCGCTGATCCCCTTACATGTTGGGAGTTTTGGCTTGAGCGGAATCATATCATCTTCCATGATCTGCTCATGAACATTGGTGAGCGTGTCCATTGCAAGGAAATGACAACCAGATGGTCGCGTCTTGGTGTGGTTGCGTGATCAGGTCATGTTTGATGCAACATGTGCTTAAGTAGAAGTTTATGAAAACATACTGGTTGGCGCATCCTGCAAAGTTTCTATTCCAATCGCAACCATCAGTTCTCAGATCTCGGGCACATCTTCACATAGGACTCCGTTCGTGCAAAAACACACAAATAAAACTCATTACCATCCTAAGCATATTGTATAAATGCTAGTGGTGACGAGGGTTCGACTAGTCAATGCCCATTGTTATGGATTTGGGTTTTGGAGAAGATGGGGATGCTGGAGATCGCGGAACGGTTAACAGACAAAAAACACGGGGACACGAGGTTTACCCAGGTTCAGGCCCCCGGAGGGAAAACCCTACTTCTGCTTGTCTTCTTTTGATTACGGCGGAACCGAAGGTTACAGGGGTGCGCAGATGCAATCTGGCGTGAGATGTGTATGAGGTGAGTTGAGGCCCTCCTCGTCGTGCCCTCCTAGCCTTTATATAAATAGGCAGGTCCCGGGCGTAGGTCGAGTCGGTTACAGATTAGGGTTTGCCCCTTTAAAATTCTATCTACTCTAGTCTTGTTCTCCAAGGATCCGAAGGCGTCATGGGCTTGGGACACCCGAAATCTCCACAGGTCGCGTATCTTGTCGTGGTCCTTCCCTTGGGCTGGCCCAGGTATGCTAACGTTGTGTACCCATGGGGTATAGCCATGTCAGTAGCCCCCCGAGTGTTGAGTCGAATTATAGATTCGGCTGAAGACTCTTCAATCTTTCGGGTGCAGTTGGACCTGTTTGTAAGAGAAAATAATTTAGTTCGTAGGGATTGTTGATGCGTATGCCTGACTCTCCTGACAGATCTGGCCAGTTAACTGTCAAAGGACAAAATAACACGATTTTCTTCAGACTCGAGTCCCCGGACTCGAATCTAGAACGAATGTTGGCGTAATTCGACTCAAGCCGTTTTAGGTCTTATAGGAGTCGAATCCCAGTGGTTTTCAAGTGATGTACCCAACGCATCCGTCAGGATTTTTCATCGTGCCTGTTGACATGGTACTTTAATGGCAAAGCACAGTCAGGTGCGTTATCAGGCCATCAGATGATATATATACGTCTTACCAGCAGCGCCCTTCCTTGATTTTCCCATCATGCAGACATAGCATCCGAAATTTTATCACCACGAAAGTGTTTCGGGTGGCCAAGGAGATTGCTTCTCACTTATCGTTAGTTTGGGCAAAGTTGCCAAAAAGTTTTTGTCGTATTTGATCTGAAGGATCGCAATCAAAGAAATCATAGGGTGCACGGTCAGCGCTCCCTATGGGAGTAACTCCCGAGTGTCTGTTCGAGACTCGAACAGAGACCTTAGTTCAGTTATTTTTAGCTTCAGGTCCGAAGGACACAATTTTTTCGGATGCTTGAACAATCCTCCCTATGGGAGTAGCCCCCGAGTCCTTAGTGGAGTCGTAGACTCGACGTGGAACTTGAAGATAGTTAAGAGGTGCAGTACCTTAATCATGTCTCGGTGCGCAGCCAGCGCTCCTGATAGGAGTAGCCCCCGAGTAGTTGTTCGAATCGTAGATTCGAATAAGTACTTGATTTATCAGCCGAATATTTCCAGCTATTGCTAGATTGATTTTGATGACGTCAGTGCTAACAATTGGTGACCTCAATCGTCTGCGGTGCCAGAGATGACGTGACAGGACGAGCGTAGGTCCCACTGTCTGACTTGGAGTTGACTAGTCATGCGCGACGTGGCGAGAATTACGGTGTATCCTCGGTTTCCGTGCGTAGTGGACGGCGTGCTGGCGACGGTTCATTGCTGTGCTGACACGTGTAGGGTTAGATCTTGCTTGCGCGCTAGGGCTTCTGGATCGACGGTTCTCGTTCATCGTCTTCGTCCTTTATAACCGTGGGTAAACAGTGATTCTCTTTTACCCCTTGCCATTTGCTTTCGCCACTGACTCCATTTTCACGAGCACTGTCTCTCATCTTGCGCTCTGGAAATTCTCCGCATATTTCCTTCTTCCTTTCTCCGAGCTCACCGCCGCACTCGCCGTCGCATGATGGGAAAATCAAGGAAGGGCGCTGCTGGAGCTGGTTCGAGCGCCGCTGCCGGCGGCAAGAAAGTTGCTGCTGCTACTCGTACCACCGACAGTAGGTGGAGGCGCACAGATGTGTGCGACATTGATTTGCGCAAGCTGCGTGATGCGGGGTTGATCTCGCAGAACAAGGAGGACGTCCAGATTCCTGGCGATGAGGTAATCCCTTGCCCACCCGTAGGGTTTCGGGTGATGTTCGTTGCCTTCGTTCTTCACGACCTCTCTCTTCCTGTCCACGATTTCCTTCATGGACTCCTTTTCTTCTATGGGATTCAGATTCACCATCTGTCTCCCAATTCTCTTGTCAATAACGCTTGCTTCATAACGCTTTGCGAGTGCTGGCTCGGCATCGAGCCACACTTTAACCTCTTCCGAAAGCTTTATTCAGTGAAGAGGCAATCCGGCACCGGTGGAGTCTATCCGCTTGGTGGCTGCATCATCTCCCTTCGTCCTTTTGTCCAATTCTTCTCCTTTTCAATCTGCGAATCTGTCCAGCAGTGGCGCCGGAAGTGGTTCTACATCCGCGATGCTAAGCTGGACGGTCAGCAATATGGGCTCACCCCCTTCGACTCCAAGCAGGAGATCGTCCTGAAAATATCGTGGAAGAACCACATCTTGGAGGGTGGAACTGCGGAGGTGGAGAGGCTCTACCAGCGGGTGGAGGCTCTTCAGCTGGTGCCAGGCAAGGAGGTCAACGGTGTCGACATCATTCGCACCTTCCTCAAGCGTCGGGTGCAGCCGCTACAGGCAAGGGCGCATTCGATGTTACTCTACGCTGGCCCCAGCGACCCGGCGAGGGTTTCATCCGAAGAGTTATCTTCGGGTGACCTTGATAGGGCCCTTCGCCCCTTGCTGAAGTTCAAGGCCGATGAGGACCTTCCAGGGAAGCCGTTGACTCCCCCTCTTAGCGCTGATAAAGGAGTTCCTCATGTGATGCATGTTTGGGCGCATAGCGCATTTGCGAATTTTTGCTTTTTAATATAGTTGCTGATGTTCTTTCTCTTTTCCTTTTGCAGCGCCTCCAGGTCACGGGGTCCATGCCTCCTCTGCCTGAGAAATTTATGGAGGCACCAGACAATGAGGAGGTGGACTCCGAATCTGAGCTTCATCCAGCTCATTCGCCCACTGCGGATGCTCCAGAGGCAAGTGAAGGACAAACCCGAAAGCGCTCGCGGAACGAATCTTCGGATACTTCTACACCACCAACTCCGAGGGGTCCGTCCTTCCTCGAGTGTCATGTAGAGGATGATGGTGCTTCTTCCGCACTGTTCCCAGCTGTGCCCCTTCGGGTAGTGGCGCCACAGCCGCCAGCCAAGAAGAAGAAGAAGGAGAAGGCACCATTCGTTTTCAACTTGTTGGACATTGACCCGTAAGTTTCTTCACCAGAATTATTTAATGCTTCCTGTAATTTGTTGTTTGATCAAGTTTTTCTTGCAGCCACTAATCGGAGGGTTCTCTAAATGAGGGCACTCAAGAGGCCATAGGGAGGTCGAAGCTGACAACTCTTCTCCCTCAGGTGGTGGCCAACTCTGAGGACGATGAGCCGAACCTCTACAAGCGGGAGGTTCGGGTCGTTGTTACTCAGAAGACCGCACGCGGAACTTCGTAGTCCCCGCCTGAACACGTAAGTATTTTGCACTTTTATCTTGTGGGGGGATCCCCCGAGCCCTTTTTCGGATGACCTGTTGGTCGATTTTGCTCTTGCGGGCATATCCCCCGAGCCCTTTCTGATGATTCTTTTTTGTAGCCCTTCGTGCGTAGCGCTACCCTGCTCATCCAGCAGCATCTGGCGCTAGAAGCCAGCATGCAACAGCTTCGAGGTATGCACTTTGCTCACTCTCATTTTACTTTGTTCGTTGCATGGGTCATGCTTGTGTTGCTTACGTGTGTCCTGATGTTTTGCAGATGAAAATAATGCGGCCCTTCGATGACTGGATACTCTCAAAAAGAGTCTTGGTCGAGCGGAGAAGCAAGATGCAGATGCTACGAAGGCGAAGGAGCGCCTACAGAAGGAGGTTGCTGATGCCGCCGAGGCTAGGGAGCGCTTACAGAGGGAGGCTTCCAATTGCGAGAAGCAGCTCGCTTCTGCGGCGGCTGCCCGCGAGAAGGAGATGTCCGATAGGCTCATGGCTGCAGCCAAAGCCTTCTCCGGTAAGTTTACTTTAACCTCTTTGCATCTTTTTGACTAAATCTTTCCGTGCTCTTATTCGAGTGCCTTTTCCTCTCTGGTTCAGACGCTTCAGGCATCACGTTTGATCGTGGTGCTCTAGAGCATGGAGATTCTCTAGATAATGCCACCGCAGCGGTCGAAGATTGTTGCGGTACTGATGCTGTGTGGCATCCCGCAAAACCACTACTAGAAAATCGCGTTGAATTTGTGCATTGCATCGTCATCATCATGCATTGTTTGCCAAAACTATGTTTGCAAAGCCCGTGTTGTTTTCTAAAACGCCCCCTCTTGATTCAACATCGAAAACCGGGTCGCCGGAATATCTTGTTTTGTTAAAATTGTTTTGCAAACGGTCCGTTTAATTAAATAAAACTTTTAATTAATTTTAGTAGGGGCAGTCGAACGGGCCAGAACGACCCGAACGACCGCCCCAGAAAACCAGATCGGTCCAACTAGTCTGCCCCTAGTAATCCTAAAACTACCCAGTTATCTACCCTCTCTCCCCTGGCCACCTCACTCCCTCCTATCCCTGCACGCCACCTCGACACCCTCCCCCATCCACCACTCCCACCATGCCACATGGCCCAACCATCCCCCTCCCTCTCCTCTCTCACACCCCCCACCCCACCCGCCCCACACCACACAGCATGCCAGCACACCAAACACACACGCACACAACGCACGCGAGTACCCCCACACCAGATCCCACCGCATCGAGCCACCCACTGGGCCCTCAAGGACCCACCACCACCGCTGTACCTTGCCTCTTCTTCCTCCCCTTCTTTCCTTGCTCGCTCGCGTGCCCCGCCCGCTTCTCGCCGCTCCTCCCCGCCGCTCTGCGCCGCCGCCTCAGCCCACCGCCCCCACCGCCTCGCGCCGCCTTCCTTCAAGCGCCACCAACCGCCGGACGCTCCCCTCGCGTCCCAGTGAGCCACGCCGCCCGATGCCTCCACGCGCGGCGACACTGCCTCCCGTCCGCCGGCTTCCGCGCCGCTGGCGCCATCGCGCTGCCCGCCACGCGGCCGCCTCCTCGCCGGCAGCGTCGCGCCGCCTCCCTCGCCATCAGCCCCACGCGGTGCTCCCTCTCCACCGCGACCGGCCCTCCCTCTCCATAGCGTCCGCCCGCCTCCGGTCCTACCGCTGCGGCCCGCCGCTAAGCTGCTTCGCCACCACTGCGCCTCGAGCCGCTTTCGCCTCGCCTCAAGGCGACGCCCTCGCTGCCCCAACCTCGCCGCTGCCCTCCGCGCCTCGAGCTTCGCCGCGCTGCCCACTGCCCGCCCGAGCCAGCGTCCCGCCTTTCGCGTCGCGCTGCGGCCGCCTCGCGCTCTCCGTCGGCCTGGCGGCGACAAGCACTGCCGTCGCCCGCCAGGTCCTCCCCGTCTCCGCCCCCACCTCCTGCGCGCCCGCCGTTGCAACGCCACCGCCTCGCTGGGCGCATCCGCCGAGCCGTCGCCCGCCCAGTGCCACCGCCTCGACGCCAGACCTGCCCATGAGCCTGGTGAAGGGTAGTTGTTCGCTCGTCCTCTCCGTGGTGGCCCTCGGCAGCCTCGCTGTGGCCCCGGCCAAGGGCGTCTAGGGCGCCAACAAGCTGGTTTTGCTCACAAGGACAGTTCCGCTACAGTAGCGTGTTGCAGAGGTGCTGCTGTTCCAAAACCCGACGCCCCGATTCGAAGCCGATCCCGGCGTCCGAGACCCCGAAGGCCAATCTCGCCGAACCCGAACCAAGATCTTCATCGCTACCGAGAACTCCGCCGCGGTACCCGGGAGTCTCCTACATGGAATCATCGTCGCCACACCCGAGCCCGACACCCGACAAACCCCAAGGTCGCCAATCGGGACGCCAAGTTCGCCACCGGTGTATAAGGAGGAAACCCCAAGGACTTCGGCCCGGAGCGGCAAGATCGCCTCCCGGAATCCGAAGCACGGACCCGACAGGTTCTGCACGACGACAAGACCGGCACCGACCCGGGAGAAGCTGATGCGCCTGACACCGACCCAAGTTCTGCCCCGGACCTCGAGACCCCGATGCGACAAGATCTGCCCCGATACCGAGATCGACCCCAGTAATCCAAGAACGCTTCCGTCGAGACCGTTTCGTCGAACCCTGGACCCGAGACCGGACCCTGGACCCCGAACCCCGAACCCCGGAACCCCAAGATCGCCGAGACCCCTAATGTGTGAATCTCTTTCCGAAACCCTATTTCATAACATAATAACAACCTGTTGCATATTTATTCATTCATCTTGCATGCATATCATGTGGTTTGGGGGCCTTATGTCGATTCACCTAATAATTAAATATGGGGCCCATATGCGGGCAAATCTAGTCTCATATCGGCCTCATTTAAACCTGTGTAGCGAACCCGGTGCTATCTTCTACCATGTTAAACCACATTTAAATTGCGGGATCTAAATAACTTGAACCATCTAATTAAATTGCCGGGACCCCGGTTCCACTTAATATTGACCTAATCGCATCGCACCTTTGCCATGCCACGCATCATACATGCATCATGCCGATCTTCTGCCGTGTATTAAATATTGCATCCGGTGTTTCTTCTAGTGTTTTGCTTCTTCGCGGATAAGGCCGTTGAGTTGATGTGAGCTTCGCCCCGATCTTCGGATGAACCCTTCGGCAATGTTTTCAGGCGAGCATCTCCCCCTTTCTACCTATCTTACTTTTATAGCCTTTATTTCCCTCCTGTTGATCTATTGCTATCTGTGTTGCGATGCTTTAGTTTCCGTACCTGTGATATACCGTGCAGCCCTATATTGCCTTGGACACACCCTAATACCTGTTGTTTGGTAGATAGTTGGACTTGCGCGTCGTAGTCGCTTGCTCTAGTGCTGTTGTGTGTCGCCATATGCCACAGTTGCTGATGTATTGCCGCATGTTGATGTTGGAGATGATTCTAGTTTTACTTATTGTTCACTTTACTTTCTGTTTAACAACTAAAATTGAAATAAGCAGAGGCATCGGTGGGTGATAGATAATATTTGGTTTCCGAACGCCCACTTGTGTCCCGTAAGACCCCGAGTACTTGATACCTGTTCCTTGATTTTGCGCGCTATCCACATCCGGGAGGTATATGGGACCCCCGAGCGAGCTTGATTCATTCTTATTTCTTGGGGCCACAAACTAGTTTGAGGTTTTATTTACGATCCTGTACTTATGCCATGTTTTACCGCTTTATTTTACGATTGTGCGAGGTACTGCACACTGTACTGTTTAGGATCGGACCACGATTTCGCGGTGTCGACAAGCCCGTTTGGGGTTCCCAATCGTTCACCGTCCGCCAAACCTTGAGGCCGTCTCGAGCTTGCTTACTCCGCTATGGTTCTACTTAAGGTGGCCTGAAATATTTCTGAATCTGTGATTGTTCAGTCGTGAAAGCCTCGTTGGGTTTTGATTTGGTTTTCCGAGGTTGATCGGCGTGTGTTGCTATTGGTGCACCCGCCGGTAAAACTTTCAAAGCCGTGTCGCGGATATGGACGGCTTGGAGCACGATATCTCGATCATGACAAGCATAACTAAAGTTCTGCTATAAATTTGACTTATAATGACTAGTAATTAGCTTCACTATAATGGAATGGCTAATTAATCGCCCACAATTGCTTGTTTGGTTGTCGCTTGCGACAATTGTACTGACTAGTAAGTATTGCAACTTCTAGCGAAATGGCTGAATAAAAGTACCAACAACCGCTTTGGGTTTTGGGTTTTCTCATGCTATCTCAGATTCGATTAGTAATTGTTGCAACTATAACGGAATGGTTAACTAAATGTGCCCACGCTTACTTTATCGAGCGATTATCTAAACTCGACTAGTAAAGTGCCGCAACTATAATGAATAAAACGCCAACCGTGTGAGTTCCTCGGTTGACTTCCTCGACGGTCTCGAGGGGAAACGCCAGATGGGTTTGTTTGATGATAGTATCGAGGTTGGATCCGAATAGGTCCTTCTTACCCCTCCGATTACCGCCAGGCATCGAGTCTCTATAGGTTGTTTAGTGCATGCCGCTGCCGCTTGATCCACCATACCTATGTAGGCGAGGACCGCCGAATTCTAGCCTCGCCATGTCTTGGCCTCGATCGACGCTCCTTCTTTTTTCCTTTGCCCTTTGTCGGCACCCTTTGTTTAAGCAGGTTTGAGATCGACGTCGTTAGCGGTTACCCTTCCGGCTTGGCTGGCAGGGTTATGGGCGCCATTGGTTATTCTTCGTGGCTCTTAGCCCCATTTGCATCTTGTCCGTAGTGGACGCCCTATCGCTTTCAAGGTGATTTGGATCTTTGTATAATATATCGTATTCTTGACTCTTTGAGTCATATATATCATTACGTGGGTCCCATCGAGGACTGTTGTGTAATGTTATTACTTCGTTTTCCACCCGCACGAAAGTGCCTGGTGGGCACCTTTGAATCGTTTCTATGCGGGTTTGGTGAATTTTGCCCAAACTTGCATAGGTCCGATTCTGAGGGTGTTACATACTGGCTCCCTGGCGAAGGCCAAGGAAGTTCTCCGGTGCTTCTACAGGGAGGTCGTCCCCAAGGGCGCTGCTCTTGAGGATGTCGACGCTCTGGCGGATGCTTGTTCATGGTGCTGGCGTGGAGCACTTCGTTGGAAACCCCAAGAGCAGGGTGTGATGAGCACAGCAGCAAGTCTTCCCTCGGTAGAGACCGAGGTTATCGAACCAGAAGGAGGAAGGAAACGTCACACAGGTGTTGCAAGAAACACAGAGACCTGCACAACACAAACTCAAGACTTTGCCCCAATGAATCAGTGAGGTTGTCAAGCTCACCGGTTTGCTGTAACAAAGGATTAAACGTATGGTGTGGAAGGAAATGGTTTGCAGCAAGTAAACAAGTAACAGTGGAAGATGTATCAATGGTAAAGATTGGACCGGGGTCCATAGTTCACTAGAGGTGCTCTCCTTAGATAAACAACATGGCATGAAGGGTAAACAAATTACAACTGGGTAATTTACAGGAACTGAGCAGGGCATAACAATGCAATTACTAGTCAGAAAGATCCTATGAGATTCGATTGGGCAATACAACAAGATACATAGACGCCATCCAACTGCATCTATGACTAGAAGTCCACCTTCAGGTTATCATCCGAACCCCCTCCAGTATTAAGTTGCAAGCAAGAGACAACTTCTTTAATCAAAGTGTGTAAGGTAAACAATCCACATGTTCCATGAACAAGAGACCGTTGTTTTATCCCTAGTAGCAACAACACATCTACAACCGAAGAGATTATTGTCACATGCAGAAAACATAGCATAAAGATGGAGTTCTAACAATAGGACATAGTAACTATGCATGCAACATGGCAAGCTACAAACAAAGATCAGGAATAACATGCATTGAAAAATGTTTGTTTGTTTCACATGCAGAAAACATAGCATAGTGGCAATCATCTTGTCCCTCATAGAGTAGCAATATAGATGCATAGGACACCTTCAAAGTTCACAAGGGTGACTAGAAACAAATAGCACAAGAACAAGTAATATCATAATATGCATCAATTAATAAGCTTTGGAACACTGCACATAGAATGACAACTATGCTCTCTTAATGGTGCCTAAAGGTAGAAGGTGGAGACTCAATAATGGTGGAAGAAAGGCCTTTTTGTAAAGGAAGCAGGGATTACAAGTTTCAAAAAGAGCTTCCAAAAATTATGGTACTTGTTAGCTTTCAGCCCTCATTGCCCCTATCATAAGCATCTTGAAGTGGTTAAGGTTAAAGTCGTAAAGATGGAGGATATGCTTGACGAAGTATAAGTTGGCAATCTCAAGTCCCTTGAATACGAGGGCCACACCACATGCATACTCAACTTTGGGTCCAGGTAAGTTCTTGTCATTGTAAGTATTTGCATATCATTGAGAACCGCCAACGGGGTACCCCTTGCACATGGTACAAGAGCTTTCCCATAACCAAAATGACAAGGCCAGCAAACAATGAGCATCTCAGCAATCATTTTATTTACCATGTGCATAGCTTTTTATTGAGGATGCTTCATAGATAGCTCATTATGGTGATGCTGCAAGTTTCCACCATGATTAGGCATGGCTTAGGCTAGCGGCCCAGGCGTTTCTCTAACACAGGATACAAACTCCATGGACTTACAAGTTCCCTCTTTATTTCACACTGGTGACATCCATAGACAAAAGAGCATGATATCAACTGAGTACAAAGTACAAGTGCAATGTTGAAAACGTTCCCCGCGATAGCACGGTTCTGCTAATTACAACTTATAAGTGCAAGCATATACAACAAAGTTGTCACAATGGTTCAAGTTTATTATGGTCAAAGAATATAAAGTGTGCCATCAAGTTCGTGAGGGCTTTAATCACTAAGTTTTCACATAACAAAATAGTTTTAATTGGAAGATAGTTGCGAACAAGAATATACTTGGAATGGTGTAACATACCATGCATAGGAGTTTATAGTGGACACTTTGGAATAACTTGGTTTCTTGGGAGTTGGAAGCATGAGTAGAACTTACTCATACAAGTGGAGGCTAGCAAAAGACTGGGAGCAACCAACTAAGAGAGCATAATGTCCATAATCATGCAGTGCAACAAAAACATACTAATCAAAGCAAAGAGTGGTACTACAAGTCAAGGACTAAATGATCATAGAGGCTAATGGTGACTTTTCATAGTAATAACATGGTGTGATCATGTGCCAAGTCAACCCAAGCAAAGCATTAAAGGAGAATACCATAATATTATGCTTTTGCATGCTAAAACAACACATAATTTCTTCAAGGAACACTAAGCAATCCCAATTGTTTGGAACAATACATGCTACAACAATAATCACTAAGCATAAGGTCAAAACAACACCAAGAATGTCATGCTAAAGTCTAAGTCACAGTCAATGCAAGGTCCTCTTCCACTTACAAGCAAGAACTTACTACTCCTTTCCAACACCAACCAACTTATTTACAAACAACACAACGAGAACGGGGGTCCAAACTACTTTATTCAAGCAAACTAAACAACCTAAGAAAAGCAAACAAAAACTAAGTCGCTCCAAGAACAACACAACTGTGCATGAAACAGTAAAAACGAAGTGTCTAGACAGACCTGAGATTTTTATTGATGAAGAAGGGGATGCCTTGGGTATCCCCAAGCTTTGACGCTTGTACCTCTTGGATATTTCTTGGGGTGACACCATGGTGGCGTCCCCAAGCTTTAGATTTTGTCCATTCTTCATCTCATTGCATCATTCTCTCTCTACAGCTAAAAACTTTTCTTCATACAACACTTCACACAATCTTCATTAGCAACATTAGTGTATTCAAAAGATATTAGACCTCTGTAAAAGCTTTGAAACAGCAAGGCTTTTCACTAAAAACACAAGCTACTGTATTAACTCCTTCAAAAAGCTCAATTCACCTAAAGGGAACTCAAAAAGGAATCAATAAGAAGCAAATGCAAATAATGGCAGAAATCTGTCAAAACAGTCCAGCAGGTAAAAACTGATTTTTTCGAACACTTTTTGTTGCTCAAATGAAAAAGTTATGAACTAATGGAAGTTATCTAACATAATGGGGGATTTATTAGTAAATTTGTAGCTCAATCCGAGTTACAGAGAATCCTTACGAATTGTTTTGATGGAGGACAGAAATCTGTTTCGGGACAGCAACTGCCCAAATCTTACTTCCCTCTCATTAGAGGTCATTCTTGGCACAAAAAGCAAACAAAAAGGATAAGGAAAGGTCATTACTTAAGTAATAACTTCCAAGACTAAAGGAAACTCTTGTGTTATCTCCCAACAAATATTTTTCTTTAACGCCTTTAAGTTAGGCTCAAGAAGCTTGAGAAGATGCTCACATAAGAAATATGAATTGACGTCAAAGAGAGCATCAAGAAGAAAATTCAAAACACATTTAAGCCTTACCCACTTCCTATGCATAGGAATATTGTATGCAAATAAATTCACAAAGAACAAAGTGACAGGCATAGGAAGATGAAACAAGAGCAACTTCAAAACTTTCAGCACTTAGAGAGGTGTTTCAGTACCATGAAAACTTCTACAACCATACTTTCCTCTCTCATAATAATTTTCAGTAGAATCATGAATAAACTCAACAATATAGCTATCACATAAAGCATGCTTTTCATGATCTACAAACACATAATTTCTATCAAGCTCAAAAATAGTGGGATTAAGACCTTCATAGGTTTTACCCAAAGTAGATATTTCATAAGGATCCACAGGAACATAACATTCATCCTCCTTTGGTAAGCACGGGGGACAATCAAATAATATAAGGGATAAAGAGTTACTCTCATTAGAAGGTAGACATGGGTAGGTCCATTCTCCCTCTCTTTTTCATCTAATGCACCCTTCCAGCTTTAGTGATTTCTTTTTCCATAGGCTCCTGCAAAGCATTAGTCTCTTCCATGTGTGGAAACCATCTATTAAAATATTCAAGAATATAGCCATTTGCTTCCTTGTAATTCTCAAAGCAAAATCTAAGTATCTCATAAACCTCAGATTCATAAGGTGCATCATCAGTATTTTCAAGCAAACTGGCAAGTTCAAATGCACCCTTGAAGGCAATAAATTCTTCAATTTGTTCCACATCATAAAAGTCATAATTTCCTTTAACATAAGAAGATATGGTAACATTATCATTATACTCACATTGAAAAGGCAGGTGTTTATACCTCCTACAGGAACAAGATTTATCAAAGCAATAAGTAACATTATAAGTAGAGCACACGTCTCTAGCAATAGTATTCAACTTATCAATTTGTTCCCATAAGTGTTTCCCTTTTTGTGACAAATGGTGTCCCTTATAATAATAATTTTGTTCTTCCGTGAACCCACCTTTCCAATAAGAACTAGTTGCAAAGAAACCATCCATTGATAGAAAGCATGACCAAGCAAGGCAATAACAGACCACCAACTAGAGTAGGAACTATTTTTTGTGTTTTTGAATAAAGAAAGCAAACCAAACTACACTACTTTTTGGGGGGGTTTGAAAAGAGGCAAACAAAACCAAGCAAAAGAAACAAATCAAACTAAAAAGAAAGTAAAGAGATAGGAAGTGAAGGACTCCCCTTGTGAAGACGTCCTTAGCCTCCCCGGCAACGGCGCCATAAAATTTGTTGATGGTGCTGACGTGCAGTGGCGGAGCAAGACAAGAATATAGGGGGGGCAAAACGAAATTATGGATGTTTGGGGGTCAAATGACACTAATTTTTCTTTTCTAGGTCCTCAAAAAAAATTTCCTTCAATGATTTTTAAAAATCTGGGGGGGCGGTGGCCCCCCCTGACATGCATGTAGCTCCGCCAGTGCTGACGTGGAGCACTTTGTTGGAAACCCCAAGATAAAGGTGTGATGAGCACAACAGCAAGTCTTCCCTCAGTAGAGACCGATGTTATCGAACCGTTAGGAGGAAGGAAACGTCACACAGGTGTTGCAAGCAACACGGAGACCTGCACAACACAAACTCAAGACTTTGCCCCACCGAATCAGTGAGGTTGTCAAGCTCACCGGTTTTCTGTAACAAAGGATTAAACGTATGATGTGGAAGGTAATGGTTTGCAGCAAGTAAACAAGTAATAGTGGAATATGTATCAATGGTAAAGATTGGACCGGGGTCCATAGTTCACTAGAGGTGCTCTCCTTTGATAAACAACATGGCATGAAGGGTAAACAAATTACAGCAGGGCAATTGACAGGAACTGAGCAAGGCATAACAATGCAATTACTAGTCACAAAGATCCTATGAGATTCGATTGGGCAATATAACAAGATACATATACCTCCATCCAACTGCATCTATGACTAGAAGTCCACCTTCAGGTTATCATCCGAACCCCCTCCAGTATTAAGTTGCAAGCAACAGACAACTGCTTTAAGCAAAGTGTGTAAGGTAAATAGTCCACATGTTCCATGAACAAGAGACCGTTGTTTTCTCCCTAGTAGCAACATCACATCTACAACCGAAGAGATTATTGTCACTTCCCTTGGAAACTAGAGGCATGAACCCACTATCGAGCATAAATACCCCCTCTTGGAGTCACTAGCAACTACTTGGTCAAGATAGCTACTAACAACGGAGAGCATGCAAGATCACAAACAACACAGACATGATAGAATCATTAAGACAAAACCATTAATCAAACCAACATAATAATCTCAATATCCATCGGATCCCCGCAAACATAACATGCATGATTACAAATAGATTAGATCTTGATCACGAACGGAGCTCAAGATCTATACATGAAAGCACAAAGGAGGATATACAATCATCTAGCTACTACATGGACCCATAGTCCAAGGTGGAACTACTCACGCATCATACCGAAGAGAAGGCCTCTCGGATGATCTCCCCTCCGGCAGGGTGCCGGGAAGAACTTCAGATCCCTCCGATCTAGGGACGATGGTGGCGGCGACTACAAACAGTTTTGTGGAGATTTGATCGGGTGCTTAGGGTTTCTACATTGGGGGCTTCTTATAGGCGAAGGGGGAGGCCGAGGAGGCGACCAGGGGGTCAAACCCTAGCCAGACGTGGGGTGGGTCCCACCCGCGCCTGGGATGGGTTTGGCTGCCCTGGAAGGCCCCTCCGGCTCCCCTCTGGACTTCTTGTTCCCCATGGAAAGTAATTGACTTTGACGTTTGTCCCATCCAATTCCGAGAATATTTCTTTACTAACTTTTCTGAAACCAAAAACAGCAGAAAACAGGCATCTGGAATTGTTTCAACTTGTTAGTAGGTTTGTACCAGAAAACATGTAAAAAGCACCTCAAAGTGTAGACAAGTAAAGCAAAGTAGATACTAAACAAGCATGGAGCATCAAAAATTATAGATACGTTTCCAACGTATCACTCTGTCAGAGGATGCTCCGGCAGCCTACAAGTGCAAGCAGAAGGGCATCGGGGCCTCCATGGGGTTGGCGATGGCGATGGAGTTCGGAGCGGAGCTGGACCTGCCACATGTAACTTCCCAGATGCCGACGGCTGCGGATGGCTCAGAGGTAGCGTTCGCCCTCTTCGCCTCTCACTGTAAGCGTTATGGGCCAAAACTTATTGACCTGCTGGCGAAGTATGCGGCAAAGCAGCAGGAGGAGGCCAAGGGCAGGCAATCTGGCTCTGAGGCCACTCCGGATGCGGATGCCTAAGCCCAAGTGATTTAGCTAGCATAGTTTATCCTTTTGCCTTCGTAATATTTTACTGATTAACATTCCCCACTTATGCCACGGGGTGGCTTTAATGTGTATAAATTATGCTTCGAGCTGTCACCAGAGTTGGTTGTGATGTTCGTATCCTTATTTGTTTGCCTTTAGGGTCCTTCGGGTGAGACTCCCGTTGATACTTCGACTGTCCCTGAGCCGCGACCATCTCTAGATGATGCATCGTAGCTTGTTTTTCTTCGCAACCGCGTCCGCAGCTTGGAGAAGGATATCCTTGGCGTTCAAGGCCACGCGGATGTGTGGAAGTCGAAAGCTAAGCGAGCCATTGCCAGGGAGGAATTTTTGATGGAGGAGTTGCGGCAGATGAGCGAGCAACTGCAATGTGAGTCTCTGCGAACTGTTGTTCTTTTCGGATGCACCTTGTTTGTAAGTCATCTTGTTTTTTATGTTTGGTGCAGGCGTCAATCTCGTTCCGAGGGAGGATAAGAAGCGTGTTGCGGTTCGAATGAATTGCCCGACCCAACAGGACTTCGAGGCTGGCGGCTTCTTCTGGATGGACCGTAATCGGGCCATCGTCCTTGCGACGGTGCAAGATCGCATGCAACAGGTTTTTTGGATGCTGAGGCAGGAGAGGATTTCCCTGGCGTCCACTTGGGCCGTCATGTTTCCCATGGATGAGGCACCTTCCAACCTTTGGGGTCTGCTGGCAAAGTTTCGGGACGTGGGCCACATCAAGGAGTTGGTGCGGCATCAGCTAGTCGCTGGGGTGAAGGCCGCTCTTTCACTCGTTCGGCTGCATCGCCGTGATGTTGATCTTGCGACGGTGGCGACTGGGCCGCCCCTTTAGCCAGATGGTAGTATTTGGGATATGCGCCCGCATTATGCGGCTGTGAGGCAGTATGCCGAAGAGATAGTAGACTTGTTCGAGCATCGTGTGAGTGTGATACTCCAGAATAGGTAGGTCCTGTAAAGAAAATAGATTAATGTAAAATTTGTATGTATTCGAGTGGGCTTGTTGTGCCCTTTGTAAAGTTTGTATGTAGTAGCACGTGGTGCTTTGTGAAGTGCATGTCCTTTTCATTAGTCTGACGTGGTCAGCTACTCAGGTTG
The DNA here is from genome assembly GCA_030063025.1 of Avena longiglumis. Classification (NCBI taxonomy): domain Eukaryota; kingdom Viridiplantae; phylum Streptophyta; class Magnoliopsida; order Poales; family Poaceae; genus Avena; species Avena longiglumis. The sequence goes on from CP125979.1 coordinate 187,114,311, forward strand.
TATGCGTTATTCTTAGTCGACGAGGTTGTGAGGTGAGGCGTAGCCCCCGAGCGTATTATGGCGAAAGGTAATGCAAGGAAAAAGAAATTTTGGCCAAGGGACGTAGCTTTTATTCATAGCGTAATCGAAGAGGTATATTGTTCGGTTGAGTAGCCTTGGCTGAGTAGCCTTATTGAAAGTAAATAGGTAGCTAGGGGTAGAAGCATCGCAGACGTGCGACGTTCCAGGGGTTGGAGTATTTGACTCCTGATGCGATATCCATGAGGCGGTAGGCGCCGTATGGGTTGACTTCTGTGACGATGTAGGCTCCTTCCCAGGGTGACTCGAGCTTCTTCGGCCGCTCTTGCTTGATTCGCAGGACGAGGTCTCCTTTGACGAAGGACCTTGGGCACAGCCGACGGATGTGGTAGTTGCAGAGGCTCTGCTGGTAGACCGCTGAGTGAGCTGCGGCAATGTCGCGTGCCTCGTCGAGTGTGTTGACGACATCTTCGAGTGCGATCATTGACTCGGCTTTGCTATAGGCGACGACCCATGGGACCTTGTGGCGTACCTCGGCAGGTAGTACGGCTTCGGCTCCGTGCACCATGAAGAAGGGTGTGAAGCCAGTTGCGCTGTTCGGCGTTGTACGTAGGCTCCAGAGGACTGAGGGTAGCTCTTCTCCCAGGCTCCCACAAGCCGTTCGAGTGGGCTTAGCAGGCGTTTCTTGATGCCGCTGCATATGAGGCCGTTGGCCTTTTCGACCTGTCTGTTGGTCTGCGGGTGCACCACAGAGGCGTATGATAAGTTGATGCCAAGTCCCTAGCAGAATTCTTGAAACTCTTTTGAGATGAAGTTCGAACCGTTATCCGTGATGATGCTGTGTGGCACACCGAACCTGTAGACTATGGACTCGAAGAACTTGACGGCAGTTTTGCCGCTTTGATTGGCGAGCATGGCCTCGATCCACTTGGTGAACTTATCGACTGCGACCAGGAGGTAAACGTGGCCTCCTTTCGAAAATTTGGGCAGTTTGCCAATCATGTCGAGGACCATTGGGTGAAGGGCCACGCCAATGGTATGGGCCTATGTAACATCCCAAAAATATTAAACTTGGATCATCAAACTCTAATCATCAAATTTAGGGTTAAAAAACGTTTCTAATTAAAAATATGAAAGCATCCATATGTGTGTGTATTAAAAATTGGATTCCTTTAAATTGCCATGATTCTGTGTTTACTTGCTTGTAAAATGATTCTTAGGTGAAATAAACATCATCTAAACAATCCCCAAGCTTTTCCCAAATACAAACAAGTCAAAACAAACAAATTAAGTGAATGGTCATTTTGGCCAATTTAACTCCCATGCCTACTTTGGCTATCCCTAACTTTGAGAACTTAACAGAAACATGTATGGATCTTTGCACCCCTTGATAGTACTCATAACAAGGTACCAAGGCCCACTTTGTGATCATCCAAAAACATTTAAATACTTAGTTTAAATGATAGTTTAAAATTGAATCTATCTCATATGGAAAGATCCCACTAATTCAAAAACCACTCAAACCAACTCAATTTTCAAAACCCAAGCATCTACAGATTCCCCAGTACATGCCTAGCACACCCACCAAAAATCTTTTTAAAATTCAAAACTTAAGTTCATGCGGCCATTTCATCAAACAGGTTGCAGATTCAAATCCTCAAAATTAAAAACACTATGTTGAGCAGTGTTTTGGGCCTAACTTGTTCTCTCTCTGGATACAACTAGCCTTAGTAGATCATCTAACAACCTTAACTAATCTCTAGCACCACTGTAAGCTGGTCATTGAAATCAATGGTGAGCAGGCCGAGAGCACCATTGCCACCCCGTGGTCGACAGCAAGCTGCGAGCAACACTAGCCTCGCCAACCTTGTCTGGGAGCTAGCCAGCACTCCACCGCCACTCCCCCGTCTCGACCGAGCAATGCCGACTCATGGACCACACGCCCAAGCCATGCAAGCCCTCTGCGAGCATGTCGAGCGCCCGTCGCCACCCTCGACACGCCCACGACGCTGCCTTCGCCAGGCACGCACGCGTGATCACCACCACCCCAGCAACCGCGCAGACACGCCCGTTCACCGCCGCGCGGACCACGCGCGTTGTGCGCCATTAAAACCTCCGTCGGACACGCTCAGAGCGCCGAAGCGTTCTGACCGATCAGCACCGCCGCACGCCTCGCCACCACGACGTTGAGCTTCGCCAAGGAGCACCGCATCGCCCCCTACCGTCGCCCACGCCGATAGCCCTCTGTGCCGTCGACCACGACGAGTTCAGCCCGCGCCCATCGGTCCCCTCTCGCTACTATAAATAGAGGCATCCTCCGCTCGATTTCTTCACACCATTCCACTTCCCTCTCACCCAGAACCACCCCACCTCACTCCCGGAGAAAGGCGAGCAGAGCATCGCCGGAATTTCACCGGAGCCTGCCGCTGCTGGAGAAGAAGTAAGCCATCGATTGGAGCCGCCTCAGGAGGAGCTACCGGTACTAGGAGGATCGCCGTCATCGACTTCGTCGTTAGCCCCCATCGCCGACCCTCGCCTGAGCCCCGCTGAGCCTCCCATGACCCCACCTGTCGCGTTAGGGTACTGTCTCGTCGGCGCTGTCCGACGTGGACGATAAGCCGTAGTCGTTCGATTAGACTTAGATCGTGCGGCCGAGATCGCCCCATACCGCTTCGCGTGTTATGAGCCACTGACAGGTGGACCCCCCCTGTCAGTTGCGCCCCGCGCTGCGGAGTGACACCGGTCCGGCCCAATAACATTTCCCGTGCAGCCCACTCGTTTGAATTTAGCCTTTTCTATTTATATTCAAACTCAGTTATGTACCTAGTTTCAAAAATCAACCTAGCTCGATTCATTGAACCAAATTGAATGAAACCAATTTTGTTAGAAAGGTATTGAAATGCTTAATCCAAGCCCATTGGATTTAAATCATTTGGATCTATAGATTAACCTTGGTAAAAATAACAAGTCAGAAGCTTTTTTGCATTCAAACATTTTTCAAATTTCAACCATAATAGCTTTTGAGTTGATTCCAACTCTCAAAAATCACATTTGATCATACCTTTCAGAATATATAAGAACATATGGGTTTATTTATAGAAATAATGTTCAAGTAATAAAAGAAGGCCACATAGGCATTTTTAGCCACTTTAATTATTTAAAATAAAAAGGTTAAACCTTATTAAATTGTGACACCACTTTAAATCACATTCCCATGTACTGAAATATGTGGTGATGACATGTGTCAACATGATCCCATGTTTGGTTTGGAGAATATTAAATCTTAAGTAGTTTTTCAATGAGTAGAAATTACTTTTCTAAAAATAAATAAATAATGCAAGTGCTTTAATCTTGAATGTTAGTGATGATGCTAGATCATCTATAGAACCCTTTTGTGTGATGATTGAAAGTATTTAAGTATTGTTTGGTGATTGTGTACCTCGTATTTATTCATAGACGCTAGTACCGATCAAGGATACGAGGAGGAAGGAGGATACTACGAAGAAGAAGCCGAGGAGAACTTCAACCACTGCTCTGCACAAGGAAAGCCTTACTAACCAAGTTGACATATGCAAGCTATTAACTTAGCAAGTTAACCCTTGCAAGATACCCTACTTATGCAAGCTAATACTTGCTTGTTACCATGCCAACTATATGCCTTAAGCATATGTGATCTTATCCACTTGATAAACCAATCCTAGTTATACTTGCAAGCTTTATACTTTATTTCTTTATCAAAGCTTTCTCTTAGAGTTTACTTAAGTGACTTGTAGATTATAGGAAGATAATTGAAGGTTGCATAAAGAGCATTAAATTTGGCATAAGCTAGATAATCTTGATGTCATCCTAAGGCATGAGATTGAACTTAATTAATCTCCACTTGTTTACCACCCTTCATTAGTACTCACCCCCACTTGTAGATGCTAGTGCTAAGCATAAAACTTGATCAACTCTAGATGGGAATACTTGGTGGAAAATGGTTATGAAAACCTTAGAATGATGAGTCATTCTACTGAGATGTTTTGACATGTGTTTCCGAACACCAGATGATTTTGATGATGAAAATGTTGAGGCATGAGCCTTAGCCCTTTATAAAACTGATGGTTTTCTGGATGCGATACCATCCCAATTTTACCGTACAATCACAATACCCGAAAATTGGGTAGGGCTTGACTGGAAACTTATATACCTTAGTAGGGGTTCCCTCACGGCCAAGGTCTGAGATGAGGCTACCTTGTGAAGTTGTCCACCTGTGCAGTACCCAAGATGACAGTTGGTCATGGTTGGGAGGCCAAACTCACAGGAGAGGTGCCTATACTAGGGCGTGTAATTGAAAGGTTAGGATTGATTATCCGCATACTGAGTATGGTGAATTCAGGATTTGTTCCTGACGGATGTATCAAATGTTGTGGTGAAAGTGTACAATCTCTGAAGAGTGTCAAACTATTCGAATAGCCGCGTCCGTGGTTATGGACAGTTGGAGTGGCCATACTTTTCCCCCGTCAGATGTTTTCAAAATGACTTATGAAATGAATTGAGATTTTGACTTGACCACAACAAAGTTGTGATATGAAATTCAAGCTCCCATTTAGGTGTTATAAAATTTCAACTAGCTTTTCTTGCTTCTGAACTTAGTAGAAGTAAATCTGGCTTTTTTCAAAACAACCCTAGAGCTTAGTGTCCTACTACAAAAACCCCTTCACTTGTTAGTATTAGTTTGCGAGTACTTAAAGAGAACTCATGGCTTTGTCCCTGGCTATTCCCATGGCCAGACTATGAAGAGGAGTACCAGGACGAAGGACCCCAGGAAGGTTACGACAACAAGGATCATCTCCCATCGTCAGCATTGACTGTGACCTTGAAGATGGAGTTTCTCCTACACTACCTTTATTATTATGTATTTCCACTGCTTGAGTTGTATTAAGAACTGGATCATGAGATCCTTATTTGTGTAAGACCTTATGTATGGTTTGTAATGGATGATGTACTGTGGTATCTAATTCTGCTATGTCTCGCAAAAACGGTAATCCTGGGATTGCGATGTATGGCATAATAGGCATCTGGGATTAAAAATCTGGGTGTTGACAGCCTAAGCTCCGATCCTGGTGCGTGTGGCTTGTCAGCGTACCTCTGGCAGGTGTTGCACCTTCAAACGATGTCCTTAGAATCGTTCATGGTCGTTCGCCAGTAGAATCCAACTCGTAAAGCTTTAGCGACGAGGGCGCGGCTGCCTGCATGATGACCGCAGATGCCCTCGTGGATGTTTTGGAGGATGGTTTTGCCATCATCGATGGTGACGCACCTTTGGAGTACACCCGAAATATTGTGTTTGTATAGCTCGCCATTGTGGAGGGTGAACGCTTCCGGTGAGATATGTGTCGGGCATATGTCGGGTCGCCGGGTACTTCCTTGTTTAGCAGGTACCGAAGGTACGGCTACGTTCACGTCACTTCAATCGCCATGACCTCCATCAGGCTGACGAGCTCGGCCTCGGTGTCGAGCTTTTCGGGTCCTTCATGTCCTTCGGGTGGCGCAGCCCCCGAGTGCTCTGCCTCTTCGGGTGATCCCTTGGGAAATTTCCTTTTGATAGAGGGTACGCAGATTTGTTCGAGGACCACACCTGGTGGCACCCGTGCGCAGGTGGAGCCGATATTGGCGAGTCTATTGGCTTCCTCGTTGCTTTCACGTCCAATGTGTCGAAGATCGCAGCCATCAAAGTCCCCTTCAAGTGAATTGTAGAGCGCGTGGTACACGATCATGTTGGCGCTGTGCGTGTCGCACTCGTTCATCGTCCGCTGGACGACAAGGTTCGAGACACCGTAGATGATTAGGCGCGTTGCGCCACAAATCTTGTCCATCCTCATTATGTGGATGAGAGCCTCATATTCGGCCTCGTTGTTTGAGGAGCGAAATTTCATCCGAAGGACGTATTTCATCTTGTCGCCTTGAGGGGACGTCAGTATGACACCAGCTCCTGCTCCAGCCTCACGTTTGGAGCCGTCAAAGTGCATCGTCCATGATTGCATCATGTCCGGAGTGTCCGGCAGCTGGAGTTACATCCAGTGGACGAGGAAGTCAGGGAGGACCTGAGATTTGATGGCCATGCGCCGCTCATAGACTATGTCTATAGGGGATAGATCGATGCCCCACAGGGCTACGCGTCCCATGGCTTCGGGGTTGTTCAGGATGTTGGACAGTGGAGCCTCATTGACGACCATTATCTGATGCTCCTGGAAGTAGTGGCTTAGCCGACGATCCGTCATGAATACACCATAGTCGAGCTTCTAGTAGTGAGGGTACCTCTGTCTTGTTGGTGTCAGTACCTCGCTGAGGTAGTAAATTGGGCGTTGGACCCCATGAGTCTTGCCATCTTTGGGTCGTTTGACCACGAGTACGGTGCTTACCACGTGGTGCGTAGCTGTGATGTATAGAAGTAGAGGCTCTTGCTCCTTTGGCTTGACCAGGACAGGCGAGGTGGAGAGCAGCCGCTTGAGTGTTTCGAATGCGTCGTCTGCTTCGGGTGTCCACTCGAACTTGTCCGCCTTGCGCAGCAGCTGGTAAAAGGGCAAGGCCTTCTCACCCATGCGGCTGATGAACCTGCTTAGCACCGCGATGTGCCCAGCTAGTTGTTGGACACCTTTGAGGTTCTTCGGCTTATCCATGGACAGTATGGCCCGGATTTTCTTCGGATTCGCCTCAATCCCCCAATGGGAGATGAAGTAGCCAAGTAATTGGCCAGATGGGATGCCGAAGGCGCACTTTTATGGGTTCATCTTAATCTTATAGTGATCAAGGTTATCAAATGTCTCGCGGAGATCGTCGATCAGTGTCTTGGCCTCCCTGGTCTTGATGACTATGTCGTCAACATAGACTTGGATGTTGCGACCGATCTGGTTTTTTAGACACGCCTGCATGCACCTCTGGTACGTGGCACTTGCGTTCTTCAGACCGAAAGGCATGGTGTTGTAGCAGAACACTCCAAACGGCGTGATGAACGCCGTTTTCTCCTGATCTTAGACCTCCAGACGAATCTGATTGTAGCCTGAGTGGGCATCAAGGAAGGAGAGTTTCTCGCATCCTGCGGTCGAATCGATGATCTGATCGATCTGAGGTAGAGGGAAGTGGTCCTTGGGACAGTGCTTGTTGAGTGACGTAAAGTCTACGCACATTCGTAGGATATCAGTGTCCTTCTTGGGGATCAGCATAGTATTGGCCATTCACTCGCTCTCCTTGATTTCTCGGATGAAGTTGGCATCGAGCAGTCTGTTGACTTTGATTCCAACTGCTTTGGCTCTTGGTTCAGATAGTCATTGGATCGACTGCTTGACTGGCCTTGCATTGGGGAACACATTGAGTGTGTGCTCAGCGAATTCCCTGGGAACTCCTGGCATGTCCGCAGGACACCAGGCGAAGATTTCCCAGCGCTCACGGAGGAATTCGACGAGCGCGCTTTCCTATGCGGGGCTGAGGTCATTGGCGATCAACGTCGTCTTGGAGACATCCGTTGGATGGACTTGCACCTTTTTCGTGTTGACTGTGGAGTCGAACGACGTATCGGGTGCGTTTTGCCTAGAGACTGGGGGTGCCCCGTTGTCTATCACCTCTCAAAGCCTCGTGAGCTCCTCCTGCATGCCGAACCACTCGGAGATTCTGTTGAAATCTCTATCGCAATGGTCGGATTGGGTGAAGCTTCCTTGGATGGTGATGACGCCCCTGGGCCCTGGCATCTTGAGCAGCAAGTACACGTAGTGCAGTACTGCCAGGAATCTTGCGAATTCCACGTGCCCGAGGATGGCGTGGTACTGTGATGGCCAGTCCACCACTTCAAACTCCAGACGCTCGTGCCAGAAGTTTTCGGACTGGCCGAAGATAACGTCGAGCCATATCTTTCCTAGGGGATATATGCCATTCCCTAGGACTATGTTGTGGAATATCGTGTCGGATTGTTCCAGGCTGCACAGCGGGATCCGCATCGCTGCGAGGGTGCTGGCAAACATCAGGTTGATGCCACTGTCGCTGTCCATGAAGAAGAGGCTCATCTCGAATCCTCCGATCTGCGCCTCGAGCACCAGGGCAGCATGGCCTAGGCGAGGGATCTAGCGGGGGTGATCCGAATGATCGAACATGATGCATAACTCCGAACCACTGAGGTACTCAGGGATAGCAGGTGGAGTAGTCACGTCCAGGCTGACCTGTCGGGTGATCTTATTTTGCACCCTGTTGGTAGGGCGTCCCTTCTAGATCATCAGGGACCCTTTTGGCGGCGGGTATCCGCATGTGCCATTGTTTGGCGCAGGTGCGATCGCTGGATTCGATGGTCCAAGGGGTGGAGGTGGAGGAGCTCCGTGGGCGATATCACCTGGTGCAGGTGTGGGCCCAAACCCAGGGTTCATGTTCTGGCGCCGCATTTAGGTGAGACCCTCGCTGAGCTTCTGGAACTCGCGGCAGTCCTTTAGCATGTGGCTGGCCTTCTTTTTGCCATCTTGCTTGTCGATGTAGAAGTGGATGGTGCAAGGACCAGAAAACTAGTCATATGCTGAGGGCTCGTCGTCGCGGCTGCGGCGTTGCCATGTTTGCGTGGGACGCCCTCCGTCGTGGAAGTTGCCTCCGCGGTATCCGCTGTTGCGGTTGCCATCGTTGCGTCGGTCGGTGTAGCCAGCCGCAACCATGTCGACTCCATCGCAGTCGTCGTAGACGCACGATCTTCACTTGATCCGGCGTTCTCGCCTGCGGCCATAGTCATCCTCATCATCCGAATGCATTCAGTGGAGGGAATCCTCACCATCTGCCCACCTGTTGGCGATGTCCATGAGGTGGTCGAGCGCCTTGAACTTGACGCGCCCAAGTTCTTCCTTGAAGTCTGGGAGTTTGACACCATCCTTGAAGGCGTCGATTGTCCTTTCCTTAGAGATGTGTGCGGCAGAGTTCTTGGTGTTGGACCAGTGTAGGATGTACGAGCGAATGGATTCGCCGGTACGTTGGGTGCAGGCGCGCAGCTCCTCGATCGAGGCTGGCCTCTTGCTGGTGCCTTTGAAGTTACAGATGAAGTTGTATGCTAGATCCTCCCAGATGGAGCCGAGGACAAAGCATCGAGCGATCCGAGCTGCGTCTATCACCGCAGCTAAAGGCATTAGAAAAGGTGTTTACATTACCGTCGTGCAGCTTGACGAACAAGAGGTGGTCGCTGAGCCAGGCCTTAGGGTCCTGTGTGCCATCGAACTTCGGAGTGTCCAAAGGGATCTTGAAATTTTTCGGCATCCGCGTCCGCCGAACGGATCTGCTAAAGCATCGGGCTCCACACAGCTCTCCATCGTCATCCTTGTCGGATTCGGTTGAACACGCGCGTTTGGCGCGTGCCTTGTCGACCTTGCGCTGAGCAAGGTCGTTTCGAGCGTCGTAGTCGCTACTGCGACTCCTTGGGATCTTGCGACGTCGAGGTAGATCGTGATCATTCTCGTCGGATGAGGGTGTGGGGGCTGCGGTTGAATCTGATCACAGATTTCTTTTTTGGCTCCGTAGGAGCCTCCTCGTGGAGCGCAGCTCCGACGAGTCCAAGACCGGCTAGCGCGGACTTGTGCATGGCGCTTTTAGGGTCCCACGCAGGTGGTGGATGGGACGCCTGGTACGCGGTGGCTGCCATGATTGCAGCATGCGGCGTCTTCGGCATGACGTTGCCATTCACGTCCATTGACATGAAGGACATGTTGAGGGCCATTGTGGCTTCGCGACGTGCAGTGGGGTCCATGTTATCCACACGGGAGCGATGCTTGTTGGCGTTGTTGCCATGTGATCTGGAGCCGCCAGCGGCGGAGAGCGCAGCTCGTCGCGTGCTAGACTCCGAAGCCGCCTTCTTGCGTTTGTCGAGATCCTCCATCAGCTTCACATGCCGGTTATGCTCGCCAATGAGGAGGAGGTGGTATGCCATCAGCAGATCCTGTGAAGCATTCACATGTAGGATGATGTTGCATGCCACAGCTTCGCGTGCTTGACGCCATCCGTCCTTGTTGAGGTTGATCTTCTGGTAGGCATTAGCATCGCCCTCATTGGGCTAGAGGGGTGGGTTTCCCCCGTTTCCTCCGTTCCCAGCCTGCGGGTTGGGCGGCGGATTGGGTGGTGAGTTGGGGGTACTCGAACCTGGTGGCAATTCCGATTCGCCCTGGATGACCACGACACATTGGTAATGCCCCCGGATTGGCATATGACTCATCTGTCAGCATCGACGTGTGTAGCACGCTGATGGGCGGGACCCACGAAGCGGGCCTGATGGATGGTGGTGGCACCCGCTCTGGGAGGCGGAGGGTGCCAGTCTGCCCCACCTGGAAGCAGAAGCTCCCGAATAGAATCTCGAGCCTGTCGCCTACGGGCTCGAAATCCCTCATGGTGGCTGGGGAGTAGGCGGTGAAGTCGAAGGTGCCAAAGAGGAGATGACTCTCCGTCGCTGATGAGTTTTAGATTACTCCGGATGGGACCGTCACGATCGCACAATCAGCGCCCCCAATTCCCACAGACGGCGTCAATTGACGAGGGTTCGACTCGTCAATGCCCATTGTTATGAACTTGGGTTTTGGAAAAGATGAGGATGCTGGAGATCACGGAACGGTTAACATACAAGCAATGCAGGGACACGAGGTTTACCCAGGTTCAGGCCCCCGGAGGGAAAACCCTACTCCTGCTTGTCTGCTCTTGATTACGCCGGAACCGATGGTTACAGGGGTACGCATATGCAATCTGGTGTGAGGTGCGTATGAGGTGAGTTGAGGCCCTCCTCGCCGTGCCCTCCTAGCCTTTATATAGATAGGCAGGTCCCGGGTGTAGGTCGAGTCGGTTACAGATTAGGGTTTGCCCTTTTGAAATTCTATCTACTCTAGTCTTGTTCTCCAAGGATCCGAAGGCGTCATGGGCTTGGGCCACCCAAAATCTCCACAGGTCGTGTATCTTGTCATGGGCCTTTCCTTAAGCTGGACCAGGTATGCTAACGTTGTGTACCCGTGGGGTATAACCATGTCAAGTGGTGAATTAAAATCTCATTGACAATGCTTTTAACACTATATATTGCAATCCATCATATTTACATCCCGTATTCTTTGTTTGCGCTCTCTACTCGCTTTTTTTAAATATTGTTTTGCTCTCGGACACAATCACATACAAACACTATCAACACTCTCTTGCTCGGAATCAATGATAAGTTGAAGGTACACTTTGATAAATTCACAACGAGAAGCATAAAGATCACTTCCATAGCTCTCTATGGTTTGGTACTCTTACTTCAAAACTAGCTTGATACGACATGTACACCCGTCAGGCTTGGGTTTCGGATCCGAGTGCGGTGATGGTTGCATCTTTGTGTCTTGTTTCATCTGTTTGAAAGTACAAGACATGTGTTTCTCCTTTACTTTCTTCTCTCCTCTTTGCCTTCAAGATAATAAAGTGCTCACTTGGCACCGATCCGGCACCATTCACACGGCCACCTACTGGCTTCACTAATGGGTCCTAGACAAGGACCGCGTTGATCACTGGTTAAGAGGGATGTTAAACATAGCGATGACCCCTAGTATCTTTCAGGTCCCGCATGCTGATTCGGTTGAAAAAGGAACATGAACCATTTAGAAAGCATTACTATTTGGAAAATAGTCGACTTAATTAGGAGAAATAGAATGAAGTTGGTAAATTAATTACCAAATCTACCTCGAGTTTCTTTGTTAGTGGGTGCATGATCTATACCCTCGTCTCTTATCAACCGAGGGACATGATTGCGGACATGGTGTGCTCCCGTGCGTTCTTTTCTTAGTTGGGTTTGACATGGGCCTCTTACAGTTTTACGTTTATAGAGGCTTAAAACCAGAACTTACAAGTTTTTTTATGGAATACAGAGTTTACAAGTACTAATAATGTAAAACTACTACCTGCGATGGGGCCCTGGCTCGTTGGGGCCCAGTGCAGGCACACTGTTTTCCCGACCTGTGGGTCAGCCCTATCTCCAAAGTGTTTGGCGACCACACTAAGATTGTAGTTTACGTACTTTGCCGAGGGTGATGCACCTCAACTCAAACGGCGGGAGGGTCTCCATCTGAGCTTTTGAGACCTGGAGACCCAATTCCTCGGGAGGGTCTCCATCTGAGCTTTCGCCGAATGGGCTGATCTAGGCCGATTTGGCCACTCCGTAGCCCGGTTATCGATCTAAGGAAAAATCTACATGAATTTGTCGAAGAACGGAAGCAGGGATAAGGGTTTGAGAGGATAATAAGTAGATGTATTGATGTTTTTCGATTGTGTGCTTAATTTCAATCATTCATCACCTCTCACATGTATATGAGACGGTTGGACTTCTTGTACAAATTTTGGACAACTTCTACATGTTACATAGAGGAATCCTAGTCTAAATGTAGCTCTAAACTAGGTAAGTCTTCCTCTAATTTCATACTGGATCCATACTCAAATGTCCATAGTCTCCTGCTTGAAGCCTCCTTGATCCTTATGGTTGGATCCAAACTTGCGTTCATGTTCGTGCTTGCATAAATTGGTCAACTTTTGGTTATTGCTAGATTTCTGTCATATGTAAGGCGCGGCTAAATAATATCCTTGGATAAGGAGGATAAATTAATGCCTTAAGACGCCAGATTCTGGTTTTGTGCAAGCCCACTAGATTCATGCCTTGGGTAAGTCGCTTAGATTTTAGTCATACAGCAAGGCCGCCAGATTTTGGTCCAACACCAAGGCGGCTAGATTTTGGTCTTATGGAAAACAACCAAATTTTGGTCTTGGGAATAAGGAGGCTCCTCATTTGGCCTTCCTTCTTGGCATGACTTTTGGATCCTGCTAGTCTTTTGTCTTCCTTCTTCGCGCAAGTTAGCTTGTCGTCTAGCTCGTCATGAATCCGGCTTAGAACCAGACGCATCCATGTAGCTCCAACCCAAAATGGGTTCTAACAATTTCCAAGTACTCAAGTTCTTGGAGAACTTGCGGATTTCATGGTTCTTTACTAGATTGTCAGGATTTAGCTTGTGGTAGAGCTTGGCGAACACAAATTTTTTGTGCAACTTCCCAAGGAGGGGACTTTTCATTGTCTCGCTAGCACGAGCCCTTAGGTTGGCTCCGTTGATGTTGTAGGTTTCTCAAAGGATGTAACCTAGGGCATTGATGTAGGTTTTGTTAGGAATAGACAAGTTGTATTCCTCTGGGGCCAAAGGCCACAATATATATTACAGGTACAGGGCAAATATGCAGGAAGCCCCCTAACATATGGGGGAAATACAATATACAGATATATACATCTAACACCCCCCCCTCAAACTCATGGTGGATCCACAACACTGAGTTTGGAGAGTAAAATCATCTTTGCGCTCGGTCAGGCCTTCGTAAAGAAATCCAACTGTAAATCTGAAGGCACATACTGAAGCGCAACACCTGAGCCTGCACCTGAGCACGTGTATAGAAAGCATCAACACCAATATGCTTGGTAAGCTCATGCTTGACCGGATCACGTGCAACACTAATAGCCCCTGTACTGTCAGACAAAACTAGAGTGGGTGTGGTAATAGAGACCCCAAAATCCGCAAGTAACCACCGTAACCAGGTCACCTCAGCAGTCAACAAGGCCATAGCCCGCAACTCAGCCGCAACACTCGAGAAAACATTGTCTGCTTCTTCGTCTTCCAAGCAATGAGCGAACCACCAAGAAACACAAGGCGTAAAGTGAACGACGATCCGAAGGATCACTCGCCCACGAAGCGTCCGAATAGCCTTGGAGCCGGAGAGCTGGAACGAGGAAAGAAAAGGCGACGAGTGATCGTACCACGAAGATAACGAAGAACACGGAGAAGATGACTATAGTAAACAGTGGTAGGAGCAGAGACAAACTGACTCAGAATATGAACAGGATAAGAGATGTCAGGACGAGTGACAGCAAGATAAACTAGACTCCCAACAAGATGACGATAACGCGTCAGATCAGAAAGAGGATCACCATCAGTAGGTTGAAGCTTAACATTAAGCTCCATAGGGGTCTCAACAGTGCGCTCATCCCCAAGAGCAGCACGAGCAAGAAGATCCTGAATATACTTTTCCTAAGAGATGTAAAAGCCATCATAAGTGGAGGAAACCTCAATCCCAAGAAAGTATCGAAGAGGAACAAGATCAGTCATAAGAAACTGATCACGAAGACGAGCCTTAACAAAGGCGATATACTCAGGATCATCACCAGTAATGATCATATCATCAACATAGAGAAGAAGAAGAGTGCGTCCACGAGGAGAAGTGTGAACAAACAACGCTGGATCATGAGCACTAGGGGAGAAACCAGCAGCAGTCACTACAGAATCAAAGCGCTCAAACCAGGCACGAGGGGCCTGTTTGAGGCCATAAAGAGATCGTCGAAGACGATAAACCATCCTCAGAATGAATACCGGAGGGGCTTAATATAAACCTCCTCACTCAACTCACCATTGAGAAAGGCGTTACGAACATCAAGCGAGACACGCACTGTGACGCAATGTAAGCAAAGAAGAAGAGTACGCATAGTGGTCATATGAGCCACAGGAGCAAAGGTCTCATCATAGTCACGACCATGCTCCTGCTGAAAACCACGAGCCACAAGACGCGCTTTATAGCGCTCAAGAGATCCATCAGAGCGAGTCTTAATCTTATAGACCCACTTACACGTGATAGGACGAACACCAGGAGTGGGAGAAACAAGATCCCAGGTGCTAGTGCGCTCAAGCGCAGCAATCTCCTCAGCCATGGCCAGCTGCCATTCAGGATGATGCTCATCATCCCGATAAGAAGTCGGCTCGGAGGCAACAGAAAGACCATACTGACTAGGAGAGTAACGATCGGGGGCATGACGCTGACGAACAGGACGAGTAGAGGGAAGCTCGTCAGAGGAAGACGAACCAGGAGACAACGATGAAGAAGAAGGAATAGCAGAGGAAGACTCCGGAGAACGAGGAGAACTAGGAAAACTAGACGGAACAGAGGACGGTGTAGAAGAAGAGACATCAGGGGTAGGAGATCCTGAAGAAGACACAATAGGAGTAGAAGGAGTAGACAGAGGGTGTGTGTCAGGAAAGAGAAGAAACGAGATATCTTCCACCGGGTAGGTACCAGCGGTGGGACGAGGATAGAAAGGACGCATCTCATCAAAAGTAACATCACGAGAGATACGCATCCGACGACCAACGGGGTCCCAACAGCGATAGCCCTTATGCTCATCACTGTATCCAAGGAAAACACACTCAACAGACTGAGCGGTCAGTTTGGTGCGTTCGCGAGGAGCAAGGAGAACATAGCAAACACAACCAAACAAGTGAAGCATGGAATAGTCTGGAGACTGTCCAGATAGGCGCTCAAGAGGGATGCCACCCTGCAGAGCGGCAGAAGGCTGAATATTAATGAGGTAAGCCGACGTAGCAATATCCTCAGCCCAGAAATGCGGCGGAAGAGAAGAAGCAATCATCATGGCACGAGTGGTCTCAAGAAGATGGCGATGCTTACGCTCAGCAACACCATTCTGAGCATGTGCGCCAGGACAGGAGAACTGAGCAAGGGTGCCCTACTCATCAAGAACACCTCGCAACATCTGGGAGATATACTCACCAGCAGAATCAGCACAAAACACACGAATGGGGGTAGAATATTGAGTACGGACCATAGTCGCAAAACGCTGATATATGGAGAGCACCTCACTACGAGAGCGCATAAAATACAACTATGTGTACCGAGAGAAATCATCGATGAATAAAATATAGTAGCGATGGCCCCCTTTCGAAGCGAAAGGAGTCGGACCCTAAACATCTGAATGAACTAAATCAAAAGGTCGCTGAGATACAGACGCGCTAGTATGATAGGGAAGCTGAATCTGTTTACCCAACCTACAGCCCTGACAATGTAAAGACCCATCTCCTGAGACAGACCCCAGAAGACCACGATGAACTAATGACGAAAGGCGAGAATCACAAAGGTGACCAAGACGATGATGCCACTGCTGAAAGGAGCTGGTAGCAGAGGTGACGACCGGAGAAGAACTGGAAGATGAAGTGGCAGTGGAAGGAACACGAAGCCAGTCTAACTCCCAAAGTCCTGAAGAGTCACGGCTGCGAGGGCCCAGCTCAACGAGGCTGCGTCGGCGGTCTTGGACAACACAAGAATCGAGATCAAGAATGACGCGACAACCGTAGTCGATGGTGGATAGCAGAGAACAGATTCATCTTAAGAAGAAGGACATGAGAAATATCAGGAACAAAAAAGGAAGAAGTAGAGAGGGTTCCCCGACTAGAAACAGGGAGAGAGGTACCATCAGCTGTGAAAACACGGACAAGAGAAGGGAGAGAACGAAGAGCGGACAGAAAAGAAGACTCAGAGGTCATATGAAAAGAAGCTCCAGAATCCAGATACCATGGGGACGTACTGACCGTAGAAGGTGGTGGTCGCAGGGCTGAAGAATCGATCACGAACCAGCGGTGCACGTCAAGAAGAGCTGTGGCAACAAGCGCACGCGAAGACTTCTGATAATGTCCTGATCGGATAGAGCAACTGCTGAAGATCCAGTAGGAGCCGACTGCCCACGAGTCTGGTGCTGCTGACGTAAGCTGGGATCCCGTGTATAACAGGTGGCCCAAGTGTGGCCATCCTTGTTACAGTAAGAGCAGTGACAAAGAGAACCACGACGACCCTGACCACGAGCCTGATGGTGCTGACTCTGGCCTTGAAACTGGGTCTTGACTCGACCACGACACGGAGGTGGGTAGTATCGGCGGCCGCAGAGGACCGCGCCGAAGTCGAGGGAACCGACGGCATAGGAGGACCACGGTAGCAAGCAGATGGAATCGCAAGAATACCAAAGACCACGAAGACGGGTCTCCTCGGCCTCGAACAACACCTCAGAGAGCGGAACACGACCACGAGCGTTCAACTGAGCATGCCGGGGCTCAAACTCCTGGCGGAGCCGAGACAGAAACTCATAGATGCGGTGAAACTCCAAATCCGAACGCACAATCTGGCAACACGAGCATGTGCCACAAACAAGCAATCGAAGAGAATCAAGGCGGCCAGATAGCAGACTCGAGTATAGAACTCATCAATAGTAGAATCACCTGTGGAGAGCATGCTCTGGCGAACCACGATCGTAAAGAGCGTCCCTAGACGACGAGCAGACGAAGATGAGCCCACCGAAAGCAACAGAGGGAGACTCATGAACTCAAAGACATCTTGTGGCGTAACATGGAGGTGAGAACAATGAAGACGAGCATCCTCATCAACCCACCGAGTGTAAGCGGTCAGGCGTGTCGATAGGCCTCAAGATCGTAAGAGTACTGCTTGAACTTCGGTCATAAGCAGAACAACACTATCATCAAGACTGAGCAGCATCCTTGGCCTCCCGAGAAGCATCGACCGAGAACAATCGGCGTCGGTGGAAGAGGAGCCACAGGGAGGCGGGGCACGGGACGTGAGACCTCGCCAGAGAGCACACCCCAAAGACGGAGACCGCGCATGTGAACGCGTATAAAGGCAGCGAAATCAGGGTAATTCGCGCCATCGAAAATCACCGGGCGGTGAGGAATCGCAACATAACCCGAGGAAGAAGACATTTTTTAACAGATCAGAACTAGGCGACGGTGCGGCCTTGGTAGCGTCAGCAGACAAAATCGGACGAGATTTTCGATGCAGCCAGACGGGTGTAGGTGCAAAGCACAAAGGACAAGCTGAGGGCGAACGGTGGCGGGGCCCAAGCGGCGGTGAGAGATACCAAGGAGGGTATGCAGGAGGTAGGTGTAGATGATTTTTCAGATTTATATGTATGTGTGTAGATGTTGCAGAGGCAAAGGACGGGATGGCAGAGCGCGTGGCAGAGCTGTGAGGTGTAGATGATGGCGGGGCCCAAGCGGCGGTGAGAGATACCAAGGAGGGTATACAAGAGGTAGGTGTAGATGATTTTTCAGATTTGTATGTATGTGTGTAGATGTTGCAGAGGCTAAAGGACGGGATGGCAGAGCGCGTGGCAGAGCACAGAGGCGGGTGAGGTGTAGATGATGGCGGGGCCGAATCGCCGGTGGCGGGTCCGAGCGGCAGTGGAAGGAATAGCAGGAGGTGTAGATCGGATCTGATCGGGCGTGAGGTTTGGCAGATCTGATCTAGAAACAAAGGAACACGCACGGGCAAGAACTTCACGCAAGCGGCCAGAACGGGAACCGGCGGTGGCCGGGGCGAGCTGACGGCGGTGGTGATCGCAAGGAGAGGACCGGTAGGCACGGAAACCCTAAAACCGGCTCTGATACCATGTTAGAAATAGACAAGTTGTATTCCTCTGGGACAAAAGGCCACAATATATATTACAGGTACAGGGCAAATATGCAGGAAGCCCCCTAACATATGGGGGAAATACAATATACAGATATATACATCTAACAGGTTTATGTGACCTTCAGTGCACTAACAGGCCCACCATTTACGTCCACTCGATGCACTACAAGTCTTTTGGTGCCGAGCTTATTTTGGGTCCTAGGGTTCCATGACCTTTTGGATTGTCCTCCATCACGGGTGGGTCGTTTCCCAACTCCTCTCATCTGGCCCTAATTTGTCTAGAGAGTAGTAGCCACACTGGATTCTCCGTCGTAGTCATTAGATGCCAGCAAAGGTCGGCTGGACCTCCTCATGGCCATGTAGCCTGTAACACCCTCAGAATCGGACCTATGCAAGTTTGAGCAAAATTCGCCAAACCCGCATAGAAACGATTCAAAGGTGCCCACCAGGCACTTTCGTGCGGGTGGAAAACGAAGTAATAACATTACACAACAGTCCTCGATGGGACCCCACAGAGATATATATAACGACTCAACGAGTCAAGAATACGATATAATATACAAAGATCCAAATCACCTTGAAATCGATAGAGCGTCCGACTACGGACAAGATGCAAATGGGGCTAAGAGCCCAAGAATAACCAATGGCGCCCATAACCCCTGCCAAGCGAAGGTAACCCCTAACGGCCGATCTCAAGCCCTTAAACAAAGGGTGCCGACAAAGGGCAAAGGAAAAGAAGGAGCGTCGATCGAGGCCGACACGGCGAGGCTAGAATTCGCGGTCCTCGCCTACATAGGTATGGTGGATCAAGCGGCAAAGCAGATGCAATCGAACAACCTATAGAGACTCGAAACAACTGGCGGTTATCAGAGAGGGGTGAGAATGACCTATCCGGATCCAACCTGAAGCTAACACCAAACAAACCCATCCTGGTGTTTCCCCCTCGAGACCAAACGAGGAAGTCAACCGAGGAACTCACACCGTTGGCAGTTTTACTTATTCAGTGATAGTTGCGACACTTTACTAGTCAGGTTTAGATAATCATCCTGATAAAGTAAGCAGTGGGTCATTTTAGTTAACCATTCCGTTATAGTTGTAGCACTTACTAATCAGATACAATTAGCATGAGATAAACCCAAACCCAGCAGTTGTTGGTACTTTTATTCAGCCATTCCGTTGTAATTGCAATACTTACTAGTCAGGTACAATGGTCGCAAGCGACACTCCAAACAAGCAATTGTGGGCAGTATTAATTAGCCATTCCATTATAGTGAAGCTGATTACTAGTCATTATAAGTCAAGTTTATAGCAATAAACTTTAGTTATGCTTGTCTATGATCGAGATACTGTGCTCCAAGTCGTCCATATCCGCGGACACGGCTTTCAGAAAGTTTTACCCGGCCGGGGTGCACCAATAGCAACACACGCTCGATCAACCTCGGAAAAACCAAAACAAAACCCAACGAGGCTTTCACGAACAATCACAGATTCGATTATTTCGGGGCCACCCCATTGAGTAGATCCCAACGGAGTAAGCAAGCTCCGAGACGGACTCAAGGTTTGCGTCAATGGTCATGGCGGGGAACCCGAAACTCGGGGTGTCGATACTGTAATCACTCCGCTTACCTAACGATGCAGTGTGCTCCTCGCACAATTTAAATACATAAGTAGCATGGCATAAGTACAGATCGTAAATAAAACCTCAAACTAGTTTGTGGCCCCAAGAAATAAGACCGAATCAAGCTCGCTCGGGGGTCCCATATACCTCCCGGATGTGGATAGCGCGATAAATCAAGGAACAGGTATCAAGTACTCGGGGTCTTACGGGACACAAGTGGGCGTTCGGAAACCAAATATTTTCTATCACCCACCGATGCCTCTGCTTATTTCAATTTTAGTTGTTAAACAGGAATTAAAGTGTGCGATAAGTAAAACTAGGATCATCTCCAACATCAACATGCGGCAATACATCAACAACTATGGCACTTGACATCACGCAATAGCACTTGAGCAAGCGACTACGACGCGCAAGTCCAGCTATCTACCAAACAACAGGTAATAGGAGGTGGCCATGGCAATATAAGACTGCAGGGGATATCACAGGTACGGAAGCTAAAGCATCGCAACACAGATAGCAATAGATCAACAGGAGGGAGTAAATACTATAAAAGTAAGATAGGTGAAAAGGGGGAGATGCTCGCCTGAAAACATTGTCGAAGGTTCAACCGAAGATCGGGTCGACACTCGCATCAACTCAACGGCCTTATCCGCGAGGAAGCAAAACACTAGAAGGAACACCGGATGCACTATTTAATACAACGGCAGAAGATCGGCATGATGCATGTATGATGCATGACATGGCAAAGGTGCAATGCAATTAGACAGTATTAAACGGAACCGGGGTCCCGACAATTAGTTATATGGTTCAAGTTATTTAGAACCCCCGCAATTTGAATGTTGTTTAACATGGCAGAAGATAGCACCAGGTTCGCTACACAAATTTAAATGAGGCCAATATAAGGCTAGATCTGCCCGCATATGGGCCCCATATTTAATTATTAGGTGAATCGGCATAAGGCCCCCAAACCACAGATATGCATGCGAGTATGACAATTCAATATGCAACAAGTTGTTATTATGTTATAAAATAGGGTTTTCGGGAAGGGGTTCACACATTAGGGTTCTCGACGGCCTTGGGGTTCCGGGGTTCGGGGTCGGTCTCAGGGTTCGGGTCTGGGGTTCGATCTTGGCGTAACATGTCGTGGACCCTGACGGTCGGGAAGGCGAGCTTGACGCACCGGGGTTCGCTCATCGATGTCCATGAAGGAGTTCCTGGCGTTCGAGAAGGCGAACTTGTGTTCTGGGCATCTTCGGGTCGGGGGTCGATGCACTCGTCACGGGGTCGGTCTCGGTTCAATGGGCCCACGTGGAAGAACTTGGCGTTCCGTTGTAGATCTTGGCGCATCCGTGGATCTTCGGAATCCGTGACATAGGTGTTGCCGCACGGTGTCCAGGACGAAGATCTTGGTGGGTCGGGGTCTTCGGGTTCACGAGTTGGTTCGCACGCACAAGATTCCGAGGCAGACACAGAGGTAGGCAGGGACATCAGGAGGTCTCCTGGGCGGTCAGGCGCGAGCAGGGAACACCAACGGAGCACCTCAGAGAGGCCGATGGCGACGGCGGCTCACCCACGACGCAAAGGCGGGAAGGAGGCGGGCCCGTGGCGGGCGCGGTCCGTCCAGAGGCGACTTAACGACGACGACGAATGGAGAGGGCTGTCAGGGGCTCATGGAGGGCGAGGGCGACGAGGGGGCGGCCTGCACTTCCTCGGGAGGCAGAGGTGGGTCGTGGCGGTGGTCGCGGAGGAGGGGGCCGGCGGCGCTTGGTGAGGTCGGTGGCGACGGCGACTCGTCGGAGGCGGTGCAGGCAGATGCGAGCTGGGGGGAGCGGTGGAGGGCGCAGCAGTAGAGGCAGACGGGCGAGGGTGGTCTCTGAGCAAGGGCCGGTGCCGCGCCGGGAGGAGCAGGAGGCGGCGGCGGCGGGCTCATGGAGGAGAGGAGATGGGGCTGGCGAGGTGGAGGCGTCGGACGCTGGAGCTTGCAGGGCGGGCAAGGCGTGTGGGAGGAGCAGGCGCGGAGGTCGCTGAGCGCACAAGGGTGCGAGGCGAGGTTGGGGGCGTGGAGCGCGGCGGCGGGCCGGGTCGAGAAGGCGGCCGGAGGGAGGCGCCATGAGGAGCTGCCGAGCGAGCGGCGGGCGGCTGGGAAGGAGGCGGCGCAGCGGACTGGAGGCGGGAGCGCGACGACGCTGGCTTGGAGGGAGAGGCTGCAGAGAAGGAAGAAGGAGAGGAGAGAACGGGCGCGGGGCTGGGGTGGGGCCAGGGAGCGTGGGGTCTGCCGGGTGGGGCTGGGAGAGGCGCGTAGCTGCGTGTGTAGCGCGTGAGTGTGGGGCCTGGGGGTGTGAGTTGGCGGGGTGAGAGGAAGGGTGAGGTGGAGCGATCCGTTGGGTGGAAGGAGAGGAGAGGGTGAGGGCGCAAGGGAGTGGCCAGGTGATGTGGAGGCTGGGTTGGGGTAGAGTTTTAGGTGGAATTAGGATTTAGATGGGGTGGCAGGTGGACCGATTTAAAACAGCGTCGTCTACTGCCTGCTCGACCGCCCCACTAAAATAATTTAATATTTTATTTACTTTAATTGGACCATTTGCAAACCGATAGCAACAAAACAAAATACTCCGAGCCCCGGTTTGGCGTTGAATAAAGATGGGCGTTTAGAAAACAAAACGGCTTTGCGAAAATAGTTTTATGCAAACAATGCATGATGATGACGATGCAATGCACAAATTCAACGCGATTTTCTAGTAGTGGTTTTGCGGGATGCCACAATTCGACACCACTAACAATGGATCTCGCCCTCGAGATCCGCCTCATGGTACCGGAAGGAAGGTCGGCGATCTGCGTCTTCTCGCTTCGTGTAGATCTTCGCGACACCACTAACGATGGTTCCTTCTTCATCTTGAAAACGGCGACACCACCACAAAGGGCCGTTGCTCCTGATCGTCGAGAGAACACTCCGGGAACAAAATGTCGAAGGTAGAGGTATCGCAAATAAAGCCACCCCTAACTTCCATGAACGGAGTAAAATTGCTGGATCCACCGATTCAACGTACAAGAGCGAATGATAAGAGAAGTGGTAGGGTAGCTACTCCATCCCGCACTCAAACCATTACTCTGCACGCGAATGGACGGATTATGCAACCAACTCTCGGAATTAGACTGAAGGTCTCGACAAGCGAGGTTCGGAAACAAGGGAGTGATGCAGACTCTGCATCGGATCTGGCGTAGAGGGTGTCGTCGCGACGGGAAACACCGGAAGAGACAACAGAAATCGTATGAAAGACACCATGATTAGGTTTCGCGATGGTTCCATTGGCATGAAAAACACATGCTCAAGGTATACTCCAACTTCACCAATGCTCGCCCTTCTCATATGTTTTTCAACGACACTGATATCCAGCAAGGAACACACATGGATAAAGAGCTCAAGAACAAAAGATCGGATGAAGGGCACAATGTAGCTTGCAGATTGATGATCGTAGCACCTGCTACAAAAAGGGGAGAAAAGAAACCAAGGTACGACGGAAACCCAACCACGAGAAATCTGGACTCAAGAAAGAGAAGAGAGCGATTCAAAACACGAGAGGTAAGAGGAGAGCAGAGGGTAAGGAGTAAAATTAGACCTAACCGTAACTATCCAACCGATTTTCCAAAATAGTTTTGACACTCTACTTCGCCGTTAGCTAGGGTATCCTACAGTCGACTTGGGGTATCGCAACGCCGAGCTCGATACCACTGAACACCCTCGAATCGGACCTATGCAAGTTTGAGCAAAATTCGCCAAACCCGCATAGAAACGATTCAAAGGTGCACCAGCACTTTCGCGGGTGGAAAACGAAGTAATAACATTACACAACAGTCCTCGATGGGACCCACGTAACAGATATATATAACATGACTCAACGAGTCAAGAATACGATATAATATACAAAGATCCAAATCACCTTGAAATCGATAGAGCGTCCAGCCACGGACAAGATGCAAATGGGGCTAAGAGCCTCAAGAATAACCAATGGCGCCCATAACTGCCCAGTGCCAAGCCGAAGGTAACCTCGCTAACGACGCCGATCTCAAGCCTGCTTAAACAAAAGGGGTGCCGACAAAGGGCAAAGGAAAAGAAGGAGCGTCGATCGAGGCGAAGACAGCGAGGCTAGAATTCGGTCCTCGCCACATAGGTATGGTGGATCAAGCGGCGGCAAAGATGCATCGAACAACCTATAGAGACTCAAACAATGGCGGTTATCGAGAGGGGTGAGAATGACCTATCCGGATCCAACTCAAGCTAACACCAAACAAACCCATCTCCGGTGTTTCTCGAGACCAAACGAGGAAGTCAACCGAGGAACTCACACTGGCGTTTTACTTATTCAGTGATAGTTGCGACACTTTACTAGTCAGGTTTAGATAATCATCCTGATAAAGTAAGCAGTGGGTCATTTTAGTTAACCATTCCGTTATAGTTGTAGCACTTACTAATCAGATACAATTAGCATGAGATAAACCCAAACCCAGCAGTTGTTGGTACTTTTATTCAGCCATTCCGTTGTAATTGCAATACTTACTAGTCAGGTACAATGGTCGCAAGCGACACTCCAAACAAGCAATTGTGGGCAGTATTAATTAGCCATTCCATTATAGTGAAGCTGATTACTAGTCATTATAAGTCAAGTTTATAGCAATAAACTTTAGTTATGCTTGTCTATGATCGAGATACTGTGCTCCAAGTCGTCCATATCCGCGGACACGGCTTTCAGAAAGTTTTACCCGGCCGGGGTGCACCAATAGCAACACACGCTCGATCAACCTCGGAAAAACCAAAACAAAACCCAACGAGGCTTTCACGACTGAACAATCACAGGATTCAGAATTATTTCAGGGGGCCACCCCATTGAGTAGATCCCGCAACGGAGTAAGCAAGCTCCGAGACGGACTCAAGGTTTGCGTCAATGGCTGTAAGCGACTGGGAACCCGAAAACTCGGGGTGTCGATACCGCGTAATCACTCCGCTTACCTAAACAGTACAGTGTGCTCCTCGCACAATTTAAATACATAAGTAGCATGGCATAAGTACAGGATCGTAAATAAAACCTCAAACTAGTTTGTGGCCCCAAGAAATAAGACTGAATCAAGCTCGCTCGGGGTCCCATATACCTCCGGATGTGGATAGCGATAAATCAAGGAACAGTATCAAGTACTCGGGTCTTACGGACACAAGTGGGCGTTCGGAAACCAAATATTTTCTATCACCCACCGATGCCTCTGCTTATTTCAATTTTAGTTGTTAAACAGGAATTAAAGTGTGCGATAAGTAAAACTAGGATCATCTCCAACATCAACATGCGGCAATACATCAACAACTATGGCACTTGACATCACGCAATAGCACTTGAGCAAGCGATCACGACGCAAGTCCAGCTATCTACCAAACAACAGGTAATAGGAGGTGGCCATGGCAATATAAGACTGCAGGGGATATCACAGGTACGGAAGCTAAAGCATCGCAACACAGATAGCAATAGATCAACAGGAGGGAGTAAATACTATAAAAGTAAGATAGGTGAAAAGGGGGAGATGCTCGCCTGAAAACATTGTCGAAGGTTCAACCGAAGATCGGGTCGACACTCGCATCAACTCAACGGCCTTATCCGCGAGGAAGCAAAACACTAGAAGGAACACCGGATGCACTATTTAATACAACGGCAGAAGATCGGCATGATGCATGTATGATGCATGACATGGCAAAGGTGCAATGCAATTAGACAGTATTAAACGGAATCGGGGTCCCGACAATTAGTTAGATGGTTCAAGTTATTTAGAACCCCCGCAATTTGAATGTTGTTTAACATGGCAGAAGATAGCACCAGGTTCGCTACACAAATTTAAATGAGGCCAATATAAGGCTAGATCTGCCCGCATATGGGCCCCATATTTAATTATTAGGTGAATCGGCATAAGGCCCCCAAACCACAGATATGCATGCGAGTATGACAATTCAATATGCAACAAGTTGTTATTATGTTATAAAATAGGGTTTTCGGGAAGGGGTTCACACATTAGGGTTCTCGACGGCCTTGGGGTTCCGGGGTTCGGTCGGTCTCGTGGTTCGGTCCGGGTTCGATCTTGGCGTAACATGTCGTGGACCGACGGCCGGGAAGGCGAGCCGACGCACCGGGTTCGCTCATCGATGTCCATGAAGGAGTTCTCGGCTCGAGAAGGCGAACTTGTGTTCAGGCATCTTCGGGGTCGATGCACTCGTCACGGGGTCGGTCTCGGTTCAATGGGCCCACGTGGAAGAACTTGGCGTTCCGTTGTAGATCTTGGCGCATCCGTGGATCTTCGGAATCCGTGACATAGGTGTTGCCGCACGGTGTCGAGGACGAAGATCTTGGTGGGTCGGGGTCTTCGGGTTCACGAGTTGGTTCGCACGCACAAGATTCCGAGGCAGACACAGAGGTAGGCAGGGACATCCGGAGGTCTCCTGGGTGGTCAGGCGCGAGCAGGGAACACCAACGAAGCACGGTAGAGGCTGATGGCGACGGCGGCTCGGTCAACGACGCAGGCGGGCGGAAAGGAGGCGGGCCCCGGTGGCGGCGCGGCCGGTCCAGAGAGGCGACGGAACGACGACGGCGAGCGGGCGGAGAGGGGCTGTGGGGCTCATGTGGCGAGGCGACGAGGAGGGGCGGCCCGGCGCTCCGGGCGGCAGAGGCGGGTCGTGGCGGTGGTCATGAGGAGTGGTCATGGCCAGGCGACGGCGACTCGTGAGGCGGGCAGCAGAGGCGAAATGTGAGGCGCAGCAGAGGCGACAGGCGGAGGGTGGTCTCGAGCAAGGCCGGGTGCCACCGGGAGGAGGGCGAGAGGCTGGGCTCATGTGAGGAGAGGAGATGGGCCTGAGGCGGAGGCGTCAGCCAGGCGAGCTTGGAGAGCAGGCGGCGGCGGAGGCAGCGTGGCGGGCGTGGGCGGCGAGGCGAGGTTAGCGGCGGCGGCGCGTGGCCGGGCCGAGAAGGGCGGTGGCTGAGGGGAGGCGCCATGAGGAGAGCTGAGCCGAGCGGCGGGCGGGCTGGGAAGGAGGCGAAAGTGACTGGAGGCGGCGGACGACGCCACAGGAGGAGAGGGCTGCAGGAAGAAGGGGAGGAGGAGAGAACGGGGCGGGGGCTGGGGTGGGCTGGGAGCGGTGGTCTGCCGGGTGGGGCCACACGGGCTGGAGAGGCGCGGCGTTGCTGTGTGTAGCGCGTGAGTGTGGGGCAGGGCTGGGGTGTGAGTTGGCGGGTGGGTGAGAGGAAGGGTGAGGTGGAGCGATCTGTTGGGTGGAAGGAGAGGAGAGGGTGAGGTGGTGCAAGGAGTGGCCAGGTGATGGAGGCTGGGGTAGAGTTTTAGGTGGAATTAGGATTTAGATGGTGGCAGGGTGGACCGATTTAAAACAGTGGTCGTCGGGTCTACTACTGCTCGACCGCCCACTAAAATAATTTAATATTTTATTTATTTTAATTGGACCATTTGCAAACCGATAGCAACAAAACAAAATACTCCGAGCCCGGTTTGGCGTTGAATAAAGATGTATGCTTAGAAAACAAAAGGGGCTTTGCGAAAATAGTTTTATGCAAACAATGCATGATGATGACGATGCAATGCACAAATTCAACGCGATTTTCTAGTAGTGGTTTTGCGGGATGCCACATAGCCTCCCGAGAACGACCACACGAACTCCATCCCTCTCCTGACACTGTACCCGTTCTTGCCTCCTTTGTTCCATGGTCGTCCTCGTCAAGAGCCGCCGTCCTCTCCATCGCGTGGAAATGTGAAAGATGGATGAGGCGATGAAGAAAAATTAAGAAAGTTGGAAGAAACATGAAGATAACGAGAGAATATGAAATTGGAGTTCCATATACCCGACATTGTTCATGGAGATTTACTCCTTGTGCTAGAGATGGGCATTTCTAACTCCCCAAAAATCTCTCTCTTTCTCTTGTAAAAACATCTTCTTGGGAGTGATATTTTCTCCTTCTGTCGAAGATGCTCTTAGGGCACGTACAATACAGTGACGTCAGCCTTCTCTTATGATTGTCACGTCGGATTTTTGTTTAGTTGGAGGAGAAAGAATTAAAAAAGAGATTGTTGTCTTCCCTTAGCTAACAGATGATCCCTTAAAAATAAAAGAAGGCTATTTTCTCTATTGTACCTTATGTCTTCCCTTATCAACATGATTTTTTACTATAATTAGTCAATTCATATTAATTTTTAAAGATAATAGTAAGAGATGACCCATTGTATAATTTATTTTTACTGTCTTCTCTAGATTACATAGAGGGCTAAGAAAAGGATTGACTTCTCTACCATTACATGCACTTATAAGTCGTGTTTTGCCTCCTAATGTATGCCAGGTGTCTAAGTTACTAGCCAATGCTATGGGACAACATCTTCGTTAGTTTCGTGCTTGTATTTTTGTGCATCAAAGCATATGTTTACTGTACTCTCTCCGATCTATATTAGTTGACTTGGATTGTCTAGATTTGAATGAATCTAGACACTATTTAGCATATAGGTTTATTCAAATTTTGACAAATCCAAATCAACTAATATGAATTGAAGAGAGTATCAATAATGCTATACTTATGTAAAATATGTTATGGAAAAGTTCTACGGGATGAGGTGGAGCACCATGGCTGGTCTATTTTTTTTCCTTTCGTGATTTAAGGAACTGAAAACTCCCCGTAATTCCCACGTCTACCCGTAAACCAGATCCCGTAAAAATCATCCCATAAGTGTAGCATTGTTTATTGTATGCCTATTTCTATTGTTATTGTTATTTTCCAATTTGGCAAAAATTTCACGTAGACCGACCTAACCCCCTAGCTCCGTACTTGTGGATAGCAAAGTTCCCAATCCGGAGACGCCTGATAGCTGACGTGGTCGTGCTATGCAGCCAGTACTGCCAACATTTGGATGGCCACCGTTTGCTATCTACTACAGCTTCGCACTTTTTCTCCGGCCCCAGTGGCTACGTGTACTCCATCTATACTCAGCACCACAGAAAGCACCATTCTTCCCCGCCCAAATCAGGGAGCCGGCACACAACGCTCCGGCTCAGCTCCCCAAATCCCCAATCACACCGCGAGTTCGCCGGGGAAGGTGAGGTTTTCCCCAATCACACGGCGGAGATATCACCAGCCGTTCCCTGTTCTCCCCCTTCCGTCCTGACCAACTATCTACCGACAGCACAGCTGCCGCCGAACCCTCGGTTCAACCCCCGTCCCCGCCTCCGCGCGCCTCTCACGCGCGTCGCCGCCTCCATCGATCTCCCCCCTTCTTCCTTGTCCCACGGGACATCGCGCGCGTTCCAGTCTTCGGCTATTGGGTCTCCTTCCAATTTGAGGTATGAGCTAGGTTGTTTGTTTTCATCCAGCGCACCGAGCGATTCTCTTATTAGTTAAACAGTCAATCCCACTAGGGAGGGGGCCTTCACAATTTCTGGGTGCACACCCGGCACACCATCCAGATCAGAGCTCTGGTTTTCACTTGAAATTTAGGAAGCAGTAGGCTGTTAAATGGCCTTGTATAGGTACGAAATGAAGCACATACTGATGCAACTTGCTGTCTTTTTTCAGATACCATCGCTTGTAGCTCTTTCGGCATGGAGCTCTGCACAGCCTCCGTATCGAGTTTGGCACATCGCTCTCATATATCGACACTTCACCGTCCACTGCCACGTAGCCGATATGCCGGTTCAAGATCCTGGGTGTCCAAAGGGAGAAAGCAATCCTCGCTCTATGTCATGAATGCCGCGTCGACTCGTGTCCTGCCGTCCTCTCGGGGCATAGGCCAACCTGCGCAAACTAATGGCACAGCTGTGAACAACAACAAGAGCAGTGCACTAGAGCAACTTGACATCGAGCGTGGAGTCTGTATCCCTTTCCGAAAGTACTCTCCGGAAATGGTACGGGGCGCTACGAGCATTTTGTTTTTGTGTTTACAAGATTGGTATTGCTGAATTTTGTTATAATTATGCCCGCTTCCATAATTGCTAGGTCAGGAGTAAAGTGCTGGGATCAAGTGGCTCCGTACTGTCCCTGGCTAGTCGAGGAGTGGAGATCATTTGGAAGTTAGGCTTTTACTGGTCATCTCTGGTGTATGACTACTTGGTTGGACGGGATGAAGAAATTGTTCCGTTCCGTGCCCGCCAGCTCCGCAATCTTTTATGTGATCTTGGGCCGTCGTTCATAAAAGCAGGGCAGGTTATGTTCTTTTCCTTCTCTGATAAATATTATCGAAAAATAAGACTTTATTTGTGCTAGCTGCTCCATATTACTGTCTCAACATTTGTTTATTTTTTCAGGTTCTAGCTAACAGGCCTGATATTATTCGTGAGGATTATATGAGCGAACTGTGTATTCTGCAAGATGACGTTCCTCCATTCGCTAACCAGGTATATGGTAACAACCGAATTCTCTTGCAAATTGTTCTAAACACATTATGGTAGGTAGGGCTGATCAAATCAGGATGACTAACTAAGCTTTGTTTATTGCTGCATACCTGGTAGGTTGCCTTTTCCATAATCGAGGAGGAACTTGGACTACCTCTAGAACAATTGTTCAGCAAAATTTCATCAGAGACGATAGCAGCTGCAAGTCTGGGTCAAGTTTACCGTGCCACACTTAGAGAAACCGGGGAGGATGTTGCTATCAAGGTTCGTTTTTGTTTCATTTTCTTTTCATACTTGAGATACTCTGAAGTTCGTGACTTGATGCACTATTTTCCAAGTGTTCTTTAACAAGGATGACTATAAATACAATTTCTCTATATATCCCTCTCCCTGATGAAATTTGTGTCCTATATAGCTTCCATAATTCGTGAGACAAATGCTTATGTATGCTTAAGTACAATGTCCAGATGCTGACACTACCAAGATCGCCTTGTATTCTTTGCTGAATTCCTAAATCATGTTTTTAACTTCTGAAGGGGATGAGCTTATTTTATGATTATCTCTTTAATTTGTCTCATTCAATACTGCAGGTTCAGAGGCCAGGGATTGAGCCAATAATATACCGAGATTTGTTCCTTTTCCGCACTCTGGCTTCCTTTTTGAATGGGATCAGTCTTCAAAAACTAGGCTGCAATGCGGAGCTTATTGTCGATGAATTCGGTGAAAAACTCTTGGAAGAACTTGATTACACTCTTGTAAGTATTTTCTTTGTTCCTCTGTCGATATCAAGTTACGAGGATGACCAATTATGTATCACAACCTTTTTCTTTGCACAGAAGTTTGCTACCTTTTATTCGTTATTAAGATACTAGAGGTGTTTTGTTTCAGCAACAGTTTTTATGTTTCATTGTTTATTTTAGTGATGAATGTATGGATGGGAGTTGACGTCTTTCCTTTTCTCCACACTCAGGAAGCTACAAACATCGAGGACTTCCTAATAAATTTTAAGAATGATCCAACTGTGAAGATCCCTCTAGTATATAAGAAGTATTCAGGTTCCCGTGTTTTGGTGATGGAATGGATAGATGGAATCAGATGCACCGATCCACAGGTTTGTAGAGTTTATCATATCATTTCTACCTATTGCTTATGTGAACTAGTTCATTCAAAATTTGTGGCATCACTGACTTGGCAAGTTTATTCTTCCAGGCTATAAAAGAAGCTGGGATTGATGTAGAAGGCTTTCTCACAGTTGGAGTGAGTGCAGCATTGCGTCAGTTGCTCGAATTTGGCCTTTTTCATGGTGATCCACATCCTGGAAATATTTTTGCGATGCGAGATGGCCGTATTGCTTATGTGGACTTTGGCAATGTGGCCGTCCTTAGTCAGGTTTGAATTTTTTTTTGTTCGGCAGCAGCAGAATTCATCTTTCCAGTTGCAACAGATTGGATTCTTACTGTTGCTTGTCTGTCAATATATGGTTAATAATATAGCATGCATGGTTCTTTAGTAGGAAAAACAGTTCATTTAGGTGGTCAAAATGTACTTTGGCTAATTATACACTAGTTCCACAATCTTTTTTTTGAAATGTTCTACAATCTGTTAACACTCCGCAAAAGAAGTCTTATCAAGAGACTAGAAATGTATCCGCGTTGTTGTGAGTGCATTCTTGTAGTGTGTTTGCATTGACAGATAAGAAAATTCTTACATGTTCTTGTATTTTCGTTATCGGTCATATATGCAGCAAAACAAAGAAATCCTGATTGATGCTGTAGTTCATGCTGTGAACGAAGATTATGCGGAAATGGCAAATGACTTCACAAGGCTTGGTTTTCTTGCTAGTGGGACAGATGTATCCCCAATTATCCCAGCCCTCGAAGCTATTTGGCAAAACTCAGCTGGAAAAGGCTTAGCAGACTTCAATTTCAGGAGTGTGACTGGTAATCCCTATTTTCTAATATTTTATTCTGCTAATAAATCTGCATATGTTTGATTTTACTGTCTCTATATCTTCCCGATATATTACCACATTACATATTTGTTGGAGTGGAAGTTCTTGATCATGAATTCATGATACCTTTTTTAAGGAATCCCTTATGGGTGCTCACACATGTTAAAGAATATTCTGTATTGCTTTGCTTCCACTAGTGATGAATTCTTAGTCTAACTCTGCTCCATGTGCTGTGACATGCTTCATTTTCTAATGAATAATGAAATTCGAAATCACAGGAAAGTTTAATCAGCTTGTATACAATTACCCCATCCGTATCCCAGAAAGGTTTTCTTTGGTCATTCGCTCTTTGTTAACTCAAGAAGGAATTTGCTTTACTCTTGAGCCTGATTTTAAGTTCCTTGAGGTATGACATGTGCTGCCCTTTTCAGTTCTCATGAAAACACTAGCATACATTTGTTTGGTTACTTATGCCCTTCACTGTATGTTTCAGGTTGCGTACCCATACATAGCAAATCGTCTTTTAACAGATCCAAATCCTGCTCTCCGTGAACGGCTGATACAGGTATGCTGTGATTTCTATGAATCCCCTTAGCATAACTCCAGTTGGTAGTTTCTGCCGTATACTACATCACTCTGTGGTCCAAAATGTGAAATGAAGCATCGGTACAGAATATAACAACAAGCTTTTTTCTCTCCAATACGGGGGCAATGAATCTTGGAAAATAAAACAAAACTCAAGTCTTCACAGCAAAAAAAACACAAAAACAAAAGGAAAACAGAAGCTTTTACAGTTTCGGCTAACGAATCAATCTCATAATTTGGAATCCTGTTCTGTCAAAAATGAGAAAGCAGAAGAGTTTTTCTTTCAATAGTTATGCCTTTTAGTTAACACTGAACAGTTCATAATTTGGAACGCCCGACATACTATGCATGCAATTTCGTTACCTTTACTGTTGTTGTTTATAACATTTTTTAGATATTATCACCATGTGCCCACCTTTTTTTCTATACAGGTGTTATTCAAAGATGGGTTGTTCCAGTGGAAACGGCTAGAAAACCTGATAGTTCTTGCCAAGGAAAACGTGTCCAAAATGAGCGCCAATCCTGCACTGAAAAGCAATAGCCTGTGAGTATTGGACTCGCTGGATGTGTCATGTTTGTGCCTATCTGGTTGTTCCTGCAAGTGTTCTGATAATCCGTCTTGCAGGCAAACTGTGGCAAGTCAAAAGATGGAGAAAAAATTGGATCTCACTGACACAATAAAAGATGGAGCACGGCTGTTCCTTGTTGATTCTGCAATCAGGAGACAACTTGTAATGGCTTTCACCGAGGACTCCAAGTTGCATGTAGAGGAGGTACTACTTAGATTGGTCTATGTTGATGGAAGCGAATATACCTACAGTTACAAACTGTACAAGATAGATTTCTTGGAGTGCCACAACTCACCTTCTCTCTTTTCCAGCTTGTTGATGTGTACAGACTGGTGGAAGATCAGATAGATATACCTTCAGTTGCTCTTGAGGTTCTCCAAGGTAAGTCGATCGAACTCATTTTTTCTTGCTCTTATCATTCGTGAAAAAGTTTCTCCATGCTTAGCGATCGACATAATCTATCGCACTTTCTGTGCAGATTTACCGTCGGTCGCACGAGACTTTATGCTTTCGTGGAGTGACTCTGTTCTGTCGGATCGCCAAAACTAACCCACCCAAACAGCTGGACAGTAAGCAGCGACCTGCTAGTAGGAACAGCAAGCAACTTACGACGAGTTAATCTGCATAGAGATATAGATAGATAGACAAGATTCTTCTTCTCCTATTCTTTTGTGATGCACTACCGTATAGCAAGATAACAGATCTGCACATGCCATTTGTATAGCGGAACATATATTTTTGTATATAATTTGAGCCTGTAATATTCTGAAAAAAGAGCAGTAGGTGTACACATGAGGTACACAGATATATCAATAGGTTTGCTGATTTTGATTTTCTGGTGTACACATGAGCATCTTCTTGGGATGGGGCAATGATGATGATACTTGTGAGCATATTCAGTTATATTTTTCATAATACCAAAATCATATTTTGTACTAATAGTTATTTCGAGGAATATATGCATGCACATAAGTAGGCGCATGAGCAGAAAACCAAATGTGAGCTCGGACAGCAGGAGCCCTTTTTTCGGACTAAAACTGGGCTTTAAAATCTACAATAAAATATTTTAAAATATCTACATGTACATATTGATTTATCCTGCAAGCGTGCAAATTTTCAGTATGGAACAGATTGGAATGCACAATGGAAATTTCTGACATTTTGGGGGTTCAAAATGCGTACTGTTCCTCTATCTTGGATTAAGGATTTTCTTTTCTTTAAATTTACACACCTGTAGAATACGCCGGTGTTTACGCAGATTCTTTTCCCAAAAAACAAAACTATAAAATGCCATTTTCACATATTTCAAAATGTCAGGCTCCATGTCTAGACTGCTGCACTTGCACTTTATGATTGTCTTGTTTGCTGATTATGATTCTCTGGTTTATTTATGTTATGAGAATACCTTTTCCACATTTGGGTAGGTGCATGAGGCGATTTACTCTATATACTATAAATCTCACAAGCTAGGGAAAATAACCATAACTTGAAGCAATTGGGACTGTGCATGCATCAATTGTTCAGTTGAGCAGAATAGGGTGACATAGTATGTGCAAAACCGGGATTACTTAGCTGCCATGCTGACAGATATCAAGAATTTGAGTTAATTGAAGAAATAAATAGATGAAAAGGTAAGGAAGATAACTATTATTCACTGTTCGGTAATTATTTAGACACAGTTTACCTCTTTCATTTCCATGAGCAGTTGTAGGTTCAACTTCGGAAATGACAATTTGAAGAACTGTATTACTAGTAAATATTCTAACAATTCTCCTTAAGCAGCTCCAAAATACAGATGGGAGCACCTAGTGACTACAAAACCGAATAGACATCCTCCTGGCTAAAGTAAAAGCACATGTGACAATCTTACAGTGCCAAAACTACAATTATCGATGGTATTACGTATGTCAATTCGTGTGCGGTTGTTATCAAGGCGAATTCCCTCTGAGAGTATCGATGGAGACAAGATTATCAAGGAGAGATGTTCGAAGAGATTGACGAGCCTCTCGAAGAAAAAGCACCATCTCAGCATCTCATACCGAGTTTGAGAACGCCCGAGCGCTGGCAGAGGCGGAAAATAACAATGATAGTCCGGCAGCTCGTTTTGCATGGCCATGGTTTTTTGGATGTCCACATCAGAACCATGCGCATGTGCGGTTGCCTTTGGGTACATACGTAATGGATGGGAGAAAAGGTTTCGCTTGCACGGCGTTGTCCACCTTAAACCATGCATGTGACGACTGTAAGCCTAGCGGTCGGTGCATTGCAGCAGAGTTCCGAATAGTTGTTTCCTGCTGCGAGTTCTTAATTGCTTTGATGGGGTTATGTTAGTATTTTTTTTGGATGTGCGCATTATTAATGTCTTATCTAGGATTGGACGTTGGATGGTCTATGCAGGAGCTCCTAATTTTTTTGTGTGGCAACTGCTCCGTGATAGGCTCCCCTCAGGAGTAGAGGTGACCAAGCGACATGGGCCAGGGGATGGGCTTGGTCCACTATGTGGGGTTCCGAAACGGGAGCCCACATAATGTTCACCTGTCCCGCGGCGAGGTTTCTTTGGAGTTTCATCATAGAGGCATTGGGTCCAGACTGGCAGGCCCATGACCTCGGTGAATTTCTCGAAACCCAAGCAAACCATGCAGGAAAGGGCCGCCGCCTTTTCTGGCTGGTGTTTGCGGCGTTGTCTTGGTCACTATGGAACATCCGGAACAAGATGGTTATTGAGAAGATTTTTTCCCCGACGTGCCTCTGACTCAGTTTTTCGTTTTCTGACCTCCTTGCAACTCTGGTACACGTTGTGTAGACAGCGGGACAAGGCGAGGCTTGACGCGACTCTTCAGCGTCTCTTGGAGGCGGCGCGGCTGCTCCCCCCATAGTCAGGCGTAGCCTCTCGGTCTTTCGATGTCCCTTCGCGTGGCGAGCTGGTCTTTTTTTCGCCTTGTGTTTTTTGGGTCGTCTTGTGCTGTGGCCCCAGCTCGTGTTGTGTTTGTGGTTGAAACCTTGTAACTTGCGGTTGACGGTTGCTTTATTTATAAATCGGGGCAAAAGCCTATTTCAAGAGTATACAGGGCAACACATTGTTTAATAATATTGTTTAACTATCGTGAATGATCCGGAATACATTTTAGCTCGTAGAGCCGAATGATACTCCCTCTATTCTCAAATAAGTGTACCTCTATATTTGTAATAAGTCAAATATTTATAAATTTGACTAAGTTTGTTAAAAACAAATAGCAACATACTACTCCCGCTGTCCGTAGGGTTGTCTAGATACGCATGTATCTAGATACTAAAATGCGTCTAGATACATGCGTATCTAGACATCTAAACCAGTTATCCGTGGACGAAGTGAGTATATAATATCAAATCAGTATACTATGAAACTCTATTTTAACAAATCTAGTGATATTGTTGCTATGTTTTCTGAGAAAGTTGGTCTAAGTCTGACTTTTTTTTTGACTTAAGTCAATGCTAGAATTGCACTTATTTGTGGATAAAGGGAGTAGGCTTTACTACCGTTCGTGATGGGTATCCCTGAACCGTGATGTTCTATTTTATGGTCTCATTTTGATTAAAAGAGTGCTGAATTTTCTTTAGAAAAAAACCCGCCGTGAAATCTGCGGGGAAAAACAAGGCCAGCGAATGCGAGGAGTCCTCATCCAAAGTCCAAAGTCCAAACCAAACATTGTGCCCCAAAAAGAAACACACATCGAGTGAGAGACACTGGGATCCCCCGAATCGACCCACCAGCTCAAATCCCCCCCAAAACCCCAGTCAAAGCCAAGCCTTGCAAACCCTAGCAATGGCGATGCCAACAGTGCCCACCCACTGAATCGCTCTGTTCCACTCCCATCGAATCGGAAAGGAAAGTAGGGAAAGATGGGTTCTTCTCGGGCGGGCACCAAGAAGGAGAGGGCGCAGCGGGCGGTGACCGCCATGAAGCCCCTCGGCTTCTCCAGCAGGCAGTGCGGCGCCGTCCTCAGGCGCCTCCTCGACGTCTTCGACAACAACTGGGCGCTCATCGAGGACGAGAACTACCGCGTCCTCGCCGACGCCATCCTCGACGCCCAGGTCCCGACCTCCCTTCTTTTTACTCGACATCCATCCTCCATTCCCCAATCCACTGTCCTGAAAAAATGCCTTTTGCTTGGGCTCTGTTCAGGCCAACGGCAACGGGGAGCCGGAGGAGATCGACGCTTTCCCGGTCGAAGGAGGCCCGTCCACCTCCTTCGCCGCGCCCACCCGCGAGGACTCCCTCGGCCCTCCCTCGCCTCCATCCCCCAGTCCCAGAGCGGAACGGCACGCCGCTACCAGGGAACTGGCCATCTCGCCTCGACCCGATTCGCCTCCGCAGGTCCTAGCCTCCACGAGGGCACCCGGCAAAAAGCGGCGCAAGCAGACTATCGACGCTTATCTCCAGCCAGTGGAGGAAGCGGTCTTCCTTAGGGAGCCCAAGCATGAGCCTTTTGATATGGACGAGTCGCGCTGTCAGGATGTCCAGCCCGGCCTCGGCAGTTCGCAGCGCGGCGAGGCTTCCAATTCGGGGTTTCAAGAACAGTCTGATTGGAATCCTAAAAAGAGCTCAGGTTCTCACTGACCATTTGATCCTTTTGTGCTCGTATGTTGTTGCCATCTTATACTTTCAGATCTTGATGATGACATTGTTCTTCTTTGCTTGGTAACCGTCAGCGATGCTATTGATAAAGCATAAGAACTAATTCCATAATCTATTTGATTGGTTAAAATGTTACAATTGTCGGCCGCGCTGCACATAGATATGCCAACAGTACTCTTGCTATAATTGCTCCTAGCACTGGTTGCATCATTGCTTGGTAACTTTTAATGCGCACATGCTGAAACTTTGCTTTGCTGAACTCTTGTTAAGTACTGTGTCAAATACATCATTGACCGATCACATCTTGCTGCCATGTTCTTTCAGCAATGGTCATATTCTGATTGGACCCCTTTGAACTTTCTATAGGTACTAGAAACAGGGCAATTCAGCATTCCAGAAATATGGAAATACCTACTTTATCTGTAGAACCAACAAGCAACACGTTGAACAATGGGACACGATCTGGAGTTGGAAATGTTCAGCAAGCACCTGGTTTAGACATTGATGTAGCATCATCTGCTGCGGGTGATGTTAAGATGTCACTGAAATGCAGTGTCGATCCATCAAAGTTCTGCAT
The DNA here is from genome assembly GCA_030063025.1 of Avena longiglumis. Lineage (NCBI taxonomy): Eukaryota > Viridiplantae > Streptophyta > Magnoliopsida > Poales > Poaceae > Avena > Avena longiglumis. The sequence goes on from CP125979.1 coordinate 187,152,946, forward strand.
GCCTGCTTTAGAAGCAGTTTTCAAGATGGTTGGGGATAAATGTCTTGGCTCATGCAAGGTTCTTCCTCCTGATTTTTCTGTTGCCCACCTCATGACTGAGATATGCCAGTGTGTTTTACAGCTGGGCACCAAACATACTCTAGAGCGTAACACACAATCAGATATTGTTGGTAATGGCAGCAGGTCAGAGGATGGTGGAAATAGGAAACAGAAAGCTGCAGATGAATCATTTGTTTCTAACGGCTCAGAGAGTGGTCTAGTGAACTCGACTCCTGCCCAGCAGCAACATCTGGCACTTGCCACATTGAAGACTGACCATGATGTAATGGATATATCCAAGGGAGAAGAAAAAATAAGGATATCAATTGTAAATGAATTTGGCAGCGAGAAATTTCCACCTTCCTTTTATTATATACCAGAGAATGTTGTATTCCAGAATGCTCTTATTGACATGTCACTTGCAAAGATTGGTGGTGAAGATTGTTGCGCTGATTGCTTTGGAAACTGCTTGTCCGCACCTGAACCATGTGCTTGTGCAAGAGAAACTGGGGGTGAATATGCATATACACCAGAAGGTTTGCTCAGGCCAGCATTCATTGATGAGTGTGTCTCCGCAAACCTCTTCCCAGCGCAACATCAGAAGGTGTTTTGTGAAACTTGCCCGCTTGAGAGGTCTCGAAATAAAGCTTCGCCTGAGCCTTGCCGGGGCCACCTTGTTAGGAAATTTATCAAGGAATGCTGGAACAAATGCGGCTGCAACATGCAATGCGGTAACCGCGTGGTTCAACGGGGAATAACAAGCAATCTGCAGGTAATATTTAATGTTTTTGTGAACATAGATTGCCAGGGCGTGCAACGTGCGATGGTTTTCAACTAATGTTATTTATATTATCTAGGTTTTCCTCACTGGAGAAGGGACGGGTTGGGGGCTCCGCACGCTTGATGAATTGCCGAAAGGATCATTCATTTGCGAATATGCTGGGGAGATCCTAACGAGTGCAGAACTACATGAAAGAGCTGTACAAAATATGCAGAATGATAGGTACGCACATCCTATGATATTGGATGCTGGTTTGTGTTCCGAAGGGTTGTTGAAGGATAAAGAGGCTTTATGCCTAGATGGAACGTTTTATGGGAATGTTGGCAGATTCATCAACCACAGGTGTGCTCTAGCTTGTTGCGGTCATTTTTATGATTTTTTTTTAAATGACAGCATAAAAGATGAGGATTATAACTTATCTTGCCAATTTATTATTTCTGGTTGGAACAACCATCCACCATCATTTAGATGCTGTGATGCAAATCTAGCAGTGGTTCCTGTCGAAGTGGAGACTCCCGATCATCACTATTATCATGTAAGTGCTATGCTTGATAGCTTTTACCCATGCCGGACGCTGAAAATACCATAAGATAGAGCTGCCATGTTGATGATTTTGCTTTTATTGTTTATGAGAACAGCTGGCATTCTTCACAAGCAAGAAGGTGGAGGTTTTTGAGGAACTGACATGGGTATGCCTTGCATATTAGTTTCTTAATAGTTAAATCATCATGTAACGTTTGTTTGTATAGATGAAGGTGTGTATTTTCTTTTACTGCCAAACTCTATAGCTGCAAAAAAAGTGAACAAGTCTCATGCTATTGCTGTCTAACTGAGGTTGTGCTTGTTCTCTGTTTTGGGGCTTCCCTAATGTATGTATGTCCAGTATGGTTACTGTTGGGTTTATTTATTTACTAGTTGTATCCCAAGAATTTGTTTCTGTGCAAGTCGGCAATACTATATTTTTGAAAAGTAAAAAATGCATAGCTGTTGCGAGATAAAAGAAAAGACACGGCCAGTGAGGTGGTGTTGGTTTTTTCAGGACTACGGCATTGATTTTGAGGACAAGAACCGGCCCGTGAAACCGTTCGAGTGCCTGTGCGGGAGCCGGTACTGCCGGGGCAGAAGGAGGCATCACCCGAGTACGCGTTTGTTGTCATTGATTCTTGGTCTCGAAAAACATCCACATTCGTTTGATTGACCTTCTTTTTCATTTCAGGGAATAGAAGCATAGTTGCTGCAGCTGCCGCGGAATGAGCTGGGCTGGAGCTACTGGAGAGGAAGGTCGATGCAATGCAAATGGTTGCTTGGTTAGGGAGGGAGAGTTAGTTAGGGCAATGGAGGTATGTATTGGCTGCAGTGGAACAAACAATGTGGGCTGGGCTGGGTTGTGCATTTTGGACAAGGGATGGATGTGGATTATGTGTTGGCTGCAGTGGACAGCAGTGTGGGCTGGGTTTCTGTGCATTTTGGACAAGGGATGGATGTGCCTGTGGATGATGGTAGCCAGGATGAGCAGACGGGGGGGCCTCCTCTGTCTGAATATTAGAGATGTATATGTATTAGTAGACGGGCGTTAAATCTAATGGAATGGAATCGAGGCATGCCTTTCAGTTGTTCACTTGTTCGTATATATGCGTTCTCCATGGCCATTTTGGTATATTAAGGAAGAGGGAGAATACATGGAGACATGAACGAAAGTATGGTTGCTCCATTTCCTCTGCTGATAAACACAGGCATCCAGCTAATGCCTTTGGTAGTCAGTGTCTTGTCAGCTCAATTAGCTTATTCCTGCCAGTTTGCTTCACCAGTATTACCTGTTTTTACATGCAAGCGCTCCTGCCTATATATGTATGTGCATGCTCAAACTGGTTTTCTGATTCTTTCCTCTGAAATGAAACTACTACAGTTTCATCCATCATTAGCTCCTAGCCAAGCTATCTATCTAGGGCACAATTGGCAGCCTGTAGCTATTTTGGAGCTCCCTGGAACATGGCCCTAGGGGCATGTCGCGTCGAAAACATGACCTGGGCCATGTTCCCTACTTTGCTTGGTTGCCCACAAGCTTCTTTCTTGCATGAGGAGAAGAACGCCACACTGGTGTTTGGTTAGTTGAATTTCTCTATGCAATCAAGATAGACGTATGTGTTGGCTGTTTGTTGCAAGCTAGTAGCTGTTGTGGTAACCTCTTCCATTAGAGTGGTGAGGTTACCTAGCACTCAGCACAACATAGAAAGTAGTTTAGATAATCAGTTCATCATAAGAGGTTAGTAGTAGCAGCACCTTCTAAACTAATAATTACCCATTGATATGGTGCATCACGAACCAGTGATGCCATCACAAATTCACTAGCAATATTACAGGCCATGGATCAGTTTTCATCATCAATTTAGCTAGCTAATGGAGGGACCTCACAAAAATATACATGACCTCAAACAACAGAAGATGAATGCATGGCAAATCAGTAGCACTAATCAAACTGCCGGTGTAGCCACGTCATTAGCCAGGCTCTCATATCAATCATTGGCATCTTAGCATGGCCTTTACCTTCATCTGTGTTTTCCTCTAGTTAGTCCATAGCCCTGATCATCAGCTTACGGATCCCAGAACTGGCATTTATCAACAAACCTTGACGTGAACATGGTCTTCTTTTGAGCATAGTTTGTTATGGGCTTGTTCAACAATTAAGCATGCTTCGGGCAAGCCTTCGATTGAGATGACAGTGGGTTATTACAATGGTACGAATAAGAAACGAATAGCGGTGGCATGTGATTAAGATGATAGTGGGTTAGTGCCTTGCTAACTTACCATGACATAGTGCACCAGCTTATCCTCTTCACCGGATACCATCGGATGCCTTTAACTGTTCTAAGTTGAACTATCTGGTTTCACTTCATTCTCCACTTCCTGGCGTGGTTGTGCACCTGGTCAACAATGATCCTAGTGACGTTAAGAACATCATTAGCAACTTTTTTCATGTCGGCTTCTCCAAACCCGCTGTTACCGCTTACCCTGCTCATCACTAGCTCAACTATACTATTCAGGGCGAACTCTAACAGAACAGGTTCCCATACCGTCGAAGGCTCCCCCCTCCGATCACCGACTTCTCGCGAAACCACGTTCGATCGGTGTGGAGACGGAAGTCTCCACCGAGGCGAGGTGGTGTTGGGTCATGTGGAGACGAATTCAGTGACATACTACATACATAACCGTGTCGGCGGCTGTTGCTTTCAGCTCGAGATCTGCCGAGAGAGATTACGTGGCGCCGCGCGTAGTTGATGCCTTGCAGTTGCAGTGCGGCCGGCCGGTGGCACCACCGAAAACCAGGAAAGGAATGAAGGAATTTGGCCATCTTAATTCGGCAACGACAAGCGTTTTATTATGTCTCCGGAGGTTTCTTGACCTTTTGGCGGCCCCTAATACAATCTTGGGTGGTTATGGCGCAATTTTTTCATGGCCTGCTCGATCGTCCGAGACCTTTTCTTCTACTACTTCCCTAATAACAACCGAAGAAAAGCGGTGTTCTCTCCTCGGACCTAATTACTTTCCTGAATTGTGTCGTCTTTCTTATTAGCAGCAGGCAACGAGGCGAGTGAGCAGGTGAGCTCTTTGACGAGCGGACGCGACGAGGCGCGTCGATCGTGGTCGTGCCTGCCTGATTCGAGCAATAGATGGATGCGCTGTCGATTATATTAGTGGGAACGGGTTAGTGCGCGATAAGCTGGGCGTATGCGTTTCATTTTCTTCGTCATCTGCTTAATTTCCTGATGATATCTAAAGCAAGCAAGCGTCCTCTTCCTTTTGCTACCACCATTGCCGTTCTTGGACGAGTAACAGGAGATTTTCAGCAGTAAGTAATTAGGGTATTATTATGTGCCTTGTCGGCGCAAGGGACAAGACGATGCTGCCTGAAAATTCCTCGTTATTAATACGGGCCTTGCATATACTGTATGGGGAAGTAACACGGGACCCATCAGATATCGAAGCGGAGACCCGCTCCATGCGAGAGACTTGATGCTGCAAGTTGAGTCCAGATAATGCTGCAAATGGGCGAGTTTGCTACCAGTGCACTGGGACGATGGTGAACTCAAGTAATGAACCATGTCTGGAACAGTCCGCTTTGTGTACAGTACTTGGCCTGGGTAGACGAATAACGGTGCAATGATGAATCAGGCGTTACCAAGACGGGCTAGGATAAGTCCTAAGACCGTGGGTGCATTTTACTCTCTCCAAACCTCGTAGAGCTTGTTTGGTATCAATCTTTGGGTCTGTAATTCTAAAATTCTATCCCTATATTGTTTGGTTGGTATGAAATTGGATCGTTATTTTATTTGGCAAATTCATCGAAATATCTTCATGTGTAAACCCGATTCCTATCTCAGACCCGTCATTTCTAAATTCCGGTGGCAGCCAAAACATATGGGTGTTTTTGAAATTATAATAATATAAATAAAATGAATCCATGTATTCATTTCATTTCTACTAAATGAAATAAATACCTAGGTGCCAAACGACCTCGTAGGGTATTGTGAGGGGCGCGGTCGGACTTGCTTAGAACATCTCTACCAGGCAGCCCAATAGATTTTTTTTTTGGAAAATAACATATATTAATATCATGATATATCAATTACACTCGGCCTCTGCAACTATGCATGTCCTAGCGGTCTTACGGATGCACACAGCCGCATTGTCAAGGTATATACTTTGAATTTTACATTCTAAACTTCTTCAAAATTTTATCAAGGTATGCACTTTGTGTAAGCCCTATCAGACACCTTGATTTATATCTATAGATCTTGATGCCTAATATGCAAGCTATTTCAATAATCAGACGAAAAAAAAGTTAGTCAAATGGTTGAGAAACTGAATGACAGTAATTAAGATGAAAAATATCTTAGGTACATGCCTTGAAGTCGTGTAGTCTGTATAGACATAGGGGAATGTCCTTGTTCACACGCTCCTTCACCAAGAGTTTCATCCTTTTTATGTATTCCTTCCGAGGGATGGTGATGGAGAAAGTCTTGAGGTTGTCCTTTTTATCAACCGTCACCTCGTGGAGGAGATGGCTACGATGTTGCAATGGATGCGTCCGGTGGTCAAGCCAGCCGTGCACCAAGTCGGTGCCCCGCTGACCATTCTTCATCAAGTATTCTATCTGCCTCTTGGCGCTGATAAGATCGGGCAGAAGTTCGCCAGGCTCTTCATCGCACAAATCTTTTTGGCGTCGTCGGTCCATCGACAAAGGCCACAAAACCTTCTTGCCTGTCAGGAGCCATCATGTTTTTGCAGTAAGGGAACCTTGGGCAACCACAGAATTTTGCCGAGACCCATAATAGAATGTAAAAAGGAGATTTTTCCTAATGCCTAAAACCCCTTCACATGGAGCAACATGCCAGAATGGAATTTGGAGGAAAATTATGAAGCTAGAGGCTGTAGTGATTGAGTACCTCTCTGTGAAGAAGTGCGATGGAGGGAGGCTCAATTCGCGCTCGATGTGGGTTCCCAAGAGTACGGGTTCGTTGCCGACCGGCACCGAAGTTGCGTGTCCCTTGGCTAACCGTAATTTGTAGTATTTTAATTTGTAGTATTTTATATATTTGTGTGTCGATGGATGGAGATAGGCAAGTGCTAAGGATTTACCTGTAGCTATGCATACATATAGGGGATAAAGATGATAATAAACCTCATTCATGAATTATGATCTGATTTAAATAGATATTGTGGGCAATGCGTTCATCACTATTATAGTATTTTCTATACACAAAATAGCATAGACTTCTGTCCAACCACTACACCACCATCGTGTGGGGTTTCGTAATTGTTAAGTAAAACATACTAAAGCCTTATGAACGTTGATGTCATCGTGATTCCCAAATGGATCTCAAACAACTACTGTACTCCCATGTTGTCACTCAGTTTCACACGTAGTTACAGATTACCACTCATCTCACTTTGTTACCTTTATCAATTCTCGGAATCTTGGGGTACCTGACAAGTCCTTATGATGTAGCCCGTCCTACGGATGCGCCTACATCCCCGCCAACTAGTCCCCCAAGTGGACCGATGACGCGTGCTCGAGCCAAGCTCCTACAAGCTAAGGTTAACTCTCTCCTTTCCTCGTGTGATTTCAATACACCCTTGGATGGCTTGCTACTTTATTCTCAAACTTTGCGCATTCTCAGCTATGAATCCAATGAAGCATCACCAAGGGAGGAACCAAAGGCAGCCTGAGGAGATTCGCCAGAGCAAACTGGCGCCAGGCCCGGTGAACCAGTTCCCTCGCCGGAACTTTCGGCGACAGTCTCGGTCGACCGGCCTCCTCGCCGACAATCCCGGTGACGACCGGAATATCCCGATGACGACCGGAAACGCGTACTGTAAGGCCTTCCGGTTCGCGACCAAAAATATCGGCGGTCACCGGAATTTCCGGCGACCACTCCGGCGCCGCCGGGCCTCTCGTCGGAAATCCCCAGAGTCAAGTCAACTTTCGGGCTTGGCCCATGTAACCCCTTATTTCGCCTAGACTCTCCGTTTCGTACCCAAACTACCCCTGTTTATGTGGCTGGCCTATAAATAGCCCTCACCCTCTATTGTAAACCCTAGACTTGGATAATTATAATTGAAGACACCCCTAGAGGATCTATCAGTTACTAGTCTCATGCTCCTTGATAAGGAGCACCAATTATCCCCCACAACCTCTTGGATTTTGCCTCGTGCGTTCAAGTTGTACAAGTTCTTGGGATCTCGGTGTCTCGTCCCCAAGTAGTCAAGATCTCATCAAGCCTCTCACCCCCGTTGTTGGTCGTGGGAGAGTGTCTTGCCCAACGCCGATCCTAGGGATTGTGTTGGACCGGTTGCCACCGATGTGAGCTATCGGCTTGTATCGTGTTTTCGCGTGTGTGTGTTTATCGAGTTCTTCGCGTGTGTGTTCATGGATTTCATCCCATCCTCTTCCCACTCGCTTACCCTCGATTTCCATGGGATTCGTGAAAGATCGGAGATTGGTCCACCCAAAGGGATCACTCCTAACATATTGGTATCAGAGCCCAGGTTGATCACAAATTCCCTCTCAATTTTTCTTCTATCCACCATAAAATCAAAAATTCCCCAAAAAGAGCCCCAAATTGCCTTCAGATCGATCTCTGGATTTGGTGAGTTTTTCGTGGTTTTGGTCCATATATCTGTTGCTTTGGGTCTTGATCTACATCCCTTGACCTTTTCCCAGCCCAATTTTGTCGAAATTTTGACGGAATTCACAGTTTGACTTTTTGGAGTTCATCACGAATAGGTTTCCGCACCAGATCCGGCAAACCGGTTCTGCAACCGAAATTTCCGACGACAGCTCCGACAAGACCGGACCGACGACCGGAATTTTCGGCGGCAGACCCGGCTCCGCCGGTTCCGGCACCGAAAATTTAGCAGATCACAAATTTTGACAGTTTTCTTTTGTTTGTTCGTATTTCGTGTGCGTGTTGCCCAAAATTATCACAAGCTTCCGCAAATCCACGCGCTCCCCGACACCGCGATGCCCAAACATCTTCCCCAACACCGGTTGCAAGTCATCAACAATACCAAAGGTATAACTTGCGCCACCTTGACAGCCCATATCTTCCTTTGTGTGTATCTATCATATGAGAGCAACTCATTTTGTGTTTGTCTAATCATTGCGCACTTGCCTTTGGAAAGTGAGAGTGTGAGGGCAAATACAAAAGTTAACATAGTAGTATAGAAAGGGAGAAAAAATAATATAAAAAAAGAGAAAAATAGAAAGATACATAGTCTTCCAATACAAAGAAAGTATCGAGCTTGTAAGCAAAAGGAGAGAGGAAAAAGCGCGCCAATGCAAGTGTACAAATCCGTTGCTTAACCCTCTTTTGGCAAACGAGTTGTGGTCTCTTCTTGCGTTGGCACGACACTGAGCGTAGTCTTCATTAGGACATTTTGGTGCTCCCTTTCATAGTCGTGCTAACCCCTTTCATCTCCACGTGTGTGTTTCCTCGTGTTTTGTAGATCGTATCCTTTGTGCTTTTGATCTTTGGTTCTTTACCACCTAGAACAATAACCTTTGTCTTGGATTGTTTCGTTTGGTTTTCCACAATCCTAACCTTCCACCAAAAAGCTTTTGAGAATTGTAGTTTATTTGTGTGTGAATTTCTTTGCGACTTCACTTTGCAAGCTCTTAGCTCTCTTGTGTGGCAATTGGTTTGATACAATCTTCAGGTGAGGTAAAAGGCTAACTCCCCGCGTTCCTCTCCATATACAACCCTTGTCGGCTTTGCATCATGGACAGGAATGGCGAGTCGTCCCAACCAACGCCACCTCAAGAGGACGACACACAATACATGAAAAGATGGGATCATTGGAAGGTCTGAGGAGAATTCAACTACCATTGTGAAGCCCTTGAGCGGCGCCAAGACGAACAATTTAGTGAAACCCGAGTGGAATTCAAGAACATCGACAACCGCTTCGAAGAGGTCCGAGGACAAATGCATGCTATGCAACACAACCTCATCCATCAAAATGAAGCTATTGGTCGTGCTCTCGCCGCAACGGATGAAAAGCTTCAACACCTCATTGATGGGCTCGCAAGACCGCGATATCGCGACTCAAGCTCGTCACGACACTCCTCAAGTGAATCAAGTTCTTCACGCCATCATGCTTCAAGGCACCGAGATGGACCCATCCTTCACTCCATGAGATCTTCTCAAGCGGTACCATCTCCGCGACAGGCCGCAACGTCAAGCTATGATGGTGACCTCTCCGCAAGACCTCCAAGACGTGAAGCTAACCACCCACAACCAAGGGCACTAGTGATTCAACAAGAGCAACCTCATGTGGACCACCAAGCCCATTGTCAACGGCACATTTCCCCAATAACAAGTGAAGCCTCCGAATTGGACAAACAAGGCCACCGTCGACATGAAGCACTCGAGACCCACCAAGGCGTCATCATCGACATGAACGTCAATGTCAACAACATGAGCACCATGACGAGCCTCCTCCACATCATGCCGAGGGAGAGCGGCCCATTGTACATGCGGCTCGCCGTCCTCCTCGCCACATGGCGCACGACAATGCTCATCGTCATCAACCACGCCATGACCAAGGGCAGGCTCCACAAGCTCGTCGTGAGGACCAAGCACCTCCGCCTCATCCTCAACCGCGCCATCAACACGATCAAGCTCCCCAAACTCGTCGTCAAGACCAAGTTCCACCACCAAATGCGGCACCACAACAACCGCAAGGGCAATGCCACCATCACCAAGCAAGACGTGATAGCTCGGATAATGAAGATGGCCACCAAACTAATGGCAACCGCCAAAACCGGAACCGAAATGAAGAAGAAACCTTCGGCAAGCTCAAATTCACCATGCCCAAGTTCACCGGTTCCAATGAACCCGAAGAATATCTCTCGTGGGAACTCAAGCTTGATAAGATCTTCCGCATGCACAACTATAGCAATGAGAAGATGATGGCCATGGCGTCCCTCGAGTTTGATGATTATGCCAACCTTTGGTGGGAACAAGTCCAACTCGCTCGTGAAGCAAAAGAAGAGCCTCCAATCACAACTTGGCAAGATATGAAGGCTCATATGAGATCCCGCTTTATTCCTTCGCACTACACGCGTGACCTCTTTAACAAGATTCAAACGCTTAGTCAAGGGACAAAGACCGTGGAAGAGTACTTCAAGCAAATGGAGCTCAACATGATCCGTGCAAACATTGAAGAGCGTGATGAACAAACAATGGCACATTTCCTCAATGGTTTGAACCACCAAATCAAGCACATCATCGAGTTCCAAAAGTACAACAACATGGTTGAGCTTGTGCACATAGCAACAAAAGCCGAACGTCAAGTGCAAGAGGACATCAAGTATAATAAGCCAAAGATGTACTTCACCTATAAGCAAGCGCCAACAACTACATCAACAACACAAAGTGGAAGCTCATCAAGTACCACCAAGCTTCCCTTCAAGCCAACACTTCCTCAAGGAAAACCGCCCCCAAGTGGCAAATACACAAAGGATGATTAACCATTCAATGGTGAGTGCTACAAGTGTGGAGGCAAAGGACACAAGTCGGCCACATATGGAAACAAGAAAGTTTTGTTCATCCACGACAATGGCGATGAAGAATACTTGAGTGAAGATGAGTTTGATGCAAGGGTCAAGGAAGCATTGGCTAGGCAACATTTGGAAGATGACCAAGAACTACTTGTGTGTGAGCATGACGCAAGTCCATCGCTTGTGGTCACAAGGGTCTTAACTATTCAAGTCAATGAGAATGAAGACCAAAGATGAAACATCTTCCAAACGCGTGCCGATATCAATGGGAAGTCCATCAAAGTTGTCATCGATGGAGGGAGTTGCCACAATCTTGCAAGCACGAAATTGTGTGAGAAGCTCAACCTCACCCTCCATCCACACAAGCATCCCTACCATATACAATGGCTAAGTGACCAAGGGTCCGTCAAGATCAAGCACACCGTGTTGGTAACCTTCTCAATTGGACCATACAAAGACACGATGGAGTGTGATGTGGTCCCCATGACGGTTTGTCATATGTTGCTAGGTAGGCCATGGCAATATGACAAGCGTGCTTTGCATAATGGTCACACCAACGCTTATACATTCAAATGGCTTGACAAGACTTGTGTTTTGCAACCAATGACTCCTAGCCAAATAATTGCGGACAATGCAAAGGCTTTAGCGAGGGCGCAAAACACAACATCACCTTGTGAGAAGAGCGGTGAGCGAGACAACACCACTATAGTGAGTGAGAGACACAAGCCAAACTCGAGTGGAAAAACTAAGAGTGTTCTCCTTGCCAGCAAAAGTGAGATGAGAGAAGTGCGGAACAACCCATCCATCTTGCACTATGTCCTTATATGCAAAGGGCTAGTGCAAGGAACTAATGACTTGACAAACGTTCCTCCTTCTTTGATGACTATTTTGCAGGAATTCCAAGATGTGTTTCCTGAAGAGCTTCCTCATGGACTACCCCCTCTTCGTGGAATCGAGCACCGCATCGACCTCATACCCGGCGCACCCCTCCCAAACCGCGCCACGTATCGCACGAACCCGGAAGAGACAAAGGAGATAGAACGACAAATAAACCACCTCGTCTCCAAAGGTATGATCCAAGTAAGCATTAGCCCAAGCGCGGTACCGTGATTCTAGTTCCAAAGACGGATGATACATTGCGGTTATGCATGGACTGTCGTCCAATAAATGCTATCACCGTGCGTTATCGACATCCTATACCACGTCTTGATGACATGCTTGATGTTCAAAAATTGATCTTCGTAGTGGTTACCATCAAATACGCATGGTCGAGGGTGATGAGTGTAAAACCGCCTTCAATACCAAACTTGGCCTCTATGAATGGTTGGTTATGCATTTTGGCTTATCTAATGACCCATACAACTTCATGCGCCTCATGAACCATATTTTGAGATCTCTCATTGGGAAGGGTGTCGTTGTTTACTTTGATGACATCCTTGTCTATAGCAAGTCACTAGAGGAGCATGTTACTCATGTTAAGGAGGTTCTCCAAATCCTTCGTCATGAAAAGCTCTATGCTAATCTCCCAAAGTGCACTTTTGCAAAAGACAAACTAATTTTCCTTGGTTTTGTTGTGTCTTCTAATGGCATTAAAGTTGATGTCTCAAAAGTTAAGGACATACGAGATTGGCCCATACCTACCAATTTTAGTGAACTTCGTAGTTTTCATGGGTTGGCCGGTTTTTACCTTCGCTCTGTGAAAGACTTTTCTACCATTGCTTGCCCTCTCAACGAGTTAACCAAGAAAAATGTCACATTCATTTGGGGCAAAGCACAGCAAAAAGCGTTTGATGAGCTCAAAAAGAGGCTCACCGAAGCACCACTCCTTGCTTTACCGGATTTCACAAAAACTTTTGAGATCGAGTGTGACGCTAGTGGAATTGGCATTGGAGGCGTCCTTATGCAAAATGGGCATCCTATTGCATACCATAGCGAGAAACTTGATGGTGCACGCCTTAACTATCCAATTTATGACAAAGAGCTTTTTGCCTTGGTTCGTGTTCTTCAAGTATGGCAACATTACCTTTGGCCTAAAGAATTTATCATCCATTCCGACCATGAGTCGTTGAAATATCTTAAGGGTCAAGCCAATTTGAGAAAAAGGCACGCCAAATGGGTTGAATTTATGGAGTCTTTTCCCTACATTGTAAAGTATAAGAAAGGCAAAGAAAATATAGTAGCGGACGCCTTGTCTCGCAAAAATACAAGCCTTCTTACGCGACTCGAAGTAAATGTCTTAGGTCTTGATGACATCAAATCTTTGTACGCTTCCGACCCGTTCTTTGGACCAATTTTGACAAAGTGTTCACTAGAGAAAGGATTTTATGATTTCTATTTGCATAAGGGTTTTCTATTCAAACAAAACAAGCTTTGCATTCTGAAGTCGTCTCTCCAAATTTTGCTTCTTCAAGAATCCCATGGTGGAGGCCTTATGGGTCACTTTGGCCGTGACAAGACATATGACATGCTCGCCACTCACTACTATTGGCCAAAGATGAAGCGCGACGTGGAACGCCACGTCCAACGATGCACTACTTGTGTCCAAGCTAAGTCTAAGTCTAACCCTTTTGGTCTTTATATGCCATTGCCTATTCCTCATGCACCTTGGTCGGACATTAGCATGGACTTTGTGTTAGGTTTTCCTAGATCTAAACATGGTCATGATTCTATATTTGTGGTAGTGGATCGTTTTTCCAAAATGGCACATTTCATTCCATGCCACAAGACCGGTGATTCTTCACATGTGGCAAATTTGTTTTTCAGGGAAATAGTCCGTCTTCACGGTGTACCACGAACAATCGTCTCCGACCGCGATGTCAAATTCACGAGCTACTTTTGGAAGATACTCATGGCCAAGCTCGGCATCAAGCTCCTATTCTCGTCCGCCTCGCATCCTCAAACTGATGGACAAACCGAGGTCGTCAACCAAAGCCTTGGCACCCTTCTCCGCGTGTTGATAAAGAAGATTCTTAAAGATTGAGAGGAATGTATTACACACGCTGAGTTCGCCTACAATCGCGCAAAGCACTCCACCACCATGATGAGCCCGTTCATGATCGTCTATGGATTCGAGCCTCTCACCGCGCTCGACATATTACCTCTTCCTCTACACGACCGCACTAACATGGACGTTGACAAGCGTGCCCAAGCAATGAAAAAGCTACATGAAAACACAAGATCTACGATCGAGCAACAAGTCCTTCGCCAAGCATCAAGGCTAAACAAGAACAAGAAAGAGATGATCTTCGAAGAAGGCGACCTTGTGTGGATACACTTGAGTAAAGACTGTTTCCCCAAGGATCGCGACTCCAAACTCAAGCCAAGAGGTGATGGACCGTTCAAAGTAGTAAAGAGGATCAACAACAACGCCTACATCATCGACATCCCAACATCAAAGTACCTTGTGAGCCCGACATTCAATCTCAAGGACCTTTCACCCTACCATGGAGAATATGAAGTTGAGAAGGTTGAAGAGTCGAGGACGACTCTTTACCAAGGGGGGGAGTTGATGCAGCCCGTCCTATGGATGCGTATACATCCCCGCCAACTAGTCCCCTAAGTGGACCAATGACCCGTGCTCGAGCCAAGCTCCTACAAGCTAATGTTAACTCGCTCCTTTCCTCGTGTGATTTCAATACACCCTTGGATGACTTGCTACTTCATTCCCAAACTTTGCGCATTCTCAGCTATGAATCCAATGAAGCATCGCCAAGGGAGGAACCAAAGGCAGCCCGAGGAGATTCTCCAGAGCAAACCGACGCCAGGCCCGGCGAACCGGTTCCCTCGTCGGAACTTTCGGCGATAGTCCCGGTCGACTGGCCTCCTCGACGATAATCCTGGCGATGACCGGAATATCCCGGTGACGACCGAAAACGCGTACTATAAGGCCTTCCGGTTCGCGACAGGAAATATCAGCGGCCACCGGAATTTCCGGCGACCACTCCGGCGCCGTCGGGCCTCTCGCCAGAAATCCCCAGAGTCAAGTTAACTTTCGGGCTTGGCCCATGTAACCCCTTATTTCGCCTAGACTTTACCTTTTCATACCCAAACTACCCCTGTTTATGTGGCTGGCCTATAAATAGCCCCCACCCTTTATTGTAAACCCTAAACTTGGATAATTGTAATTGAAGACATCCCTAGAGGATCTATAAATTACTAGTCTTATGCTCCTTGAAAAGGAGCACCAATTACCCCACAACCTCTTCGATTTTGCCTCGTGCATTAAAGTTGTACAAGTCCTTGGGATCTCGGTGTCTCGTCCCCAAGTAGTCAAGAATTCATCAAGCCTCTCACCCCCGTTGTTGGCCATGGGAGAGTGTCTTGCCCAACGCCGATCCTAGGGATTGTGTTGGACCGGTTGCCACTGGCGTGAGCTATCGGCTTGTATCGTGTTTTCGCGTGTGTGTGTTCATC
Source organism: Avena longiglumis (assembly GCA_030063025.1). Taxonomy (NCBI): domain Eukaryota; kingdom Viridiplantae; phylum Streptophyta; class Magnoliopsida; order Poales; family Poaceae; genus Avena; species Avena longiglumis. Next base: position 187,168,239 of record CP125979.1, read on the forward strand.
GAGTTCTTCGCGTGTGTGTTCGTGGATTTCATCCCCTCCTCTTCCCACTCGCTTACCCTTGATTTCCACGGGGTTCGTGAAAGATCGGGCCACCCCAAGGGATCACCCCTAACACCTTAGATCGAGGTAAGAAACAATGATACAAATACAAATCCCCTATTGCAATCACAACACAATATTCCCATGTAAAGAGATGCACAACTCGCTACTAGGCTAGGCATCATCCTGCAACCCGCGCGGACTAATCACTCATAATTAGGTCAATAATCATAAATATTGTATACAGATTCTTAAGATAAATTCCAAATAGCCTTACAATGTTGCCAATCGCGACGAGATCAAGATTACAAGTAAATGTATATGGCTATGGAGGGGAAATGGAGATGGAGGAATGACTATGGTGGTGGCGATGGCGGCGACTCTGCGGTTAACTCCTATCCACATATGTGTTTTCTATGAATGACTTCCGATGTGTTAGGGTTTATGGCGGCTCTAATGCAAATTATATATAGGTGCATTCACGAAAGTTGCTTGGTTCGATTCGGCGGAGAGGTTGGCACCTAGAACGGGCTAGGCGATACAGCGGGGCTTCACCCATGGGCACGATATGGAAAGTGTTATGCGGCTGCAATCGAAACGTCCCATCAGTGGACATCAAGGGCAGGAATATCATTATGATCACAGCCTCCAATTACGCCGACCAGAACAGATTCCCACTCAGTGAAGACCTGTAGGATGTGTCAGATATTAGTCACATAGACATGTCGAACGGTTCAGATTCAGGTCCTCATGGCTAAAAGCAAGAAAACCTCAGTCCTCACGGCAACCTTACATGGTCGCGGAGTTAATATAAGACCCTTAATATAATGACCTACTATCATCATTGTGAACTAGACCTTAACCCCGGTGCAACCTACTCATGTTGCGCTAGGTCCACATGCATCGCCTCATTTGAACGAATATACATATGAGCGGGCCTAGCGACCTCTCGGCTCAAAGATTCACGTCTCCGGAGATCGCTCTCCCCTAGACCTTCTCATCTGGTTGCTAAGGTATGACTCATATGTTGAGATGCATTTCCCTCTATTAATTTTTTCCTTCTAGGATCTCACCATGAGCCTGTTATCCCGGGACATTTGAGACAGAGAAATCATCATACATACTAGGTCGTAGAACTGAATGGCTGGATCACTAGGGCGGAGGCACGCATCAGCGACCTATCCTTTGGTCTCAAGGCGTTCGTTAGACTAGACAAATCGGGTCAATGAAGTCAGTGAGCTCATCATTTCAAGGTATGCACGAGAGCTAGACAACTTCCTCGACCTATCACAAAGGGCGGCCGTTTTATTAATGGTATTGATCGAGAACTTGTCAATGATAAGTGGATTAAGACCCGTAATTGACACTACGCGGGTCGTATCCCACTATCATGCCCATGACGACCTCAAAGTTTATGACTTGGTGGCCCACATCTAAAAGCTCTCAATCGGCTTGACCTGTCGTGCTATAATAGGACTTCCTGATGGATCCTTAAGACCAGACCTGCACAATGAGAGATTGGAGATCAACTTGAAGACCAAGGCAAGATGGAGACCTGCAAAACATGTTGCGCCTATACATATGGAAGACCATTCACCTGAAAGGGCATGCCATCTACGATAAACAACCACGCCGTAGCTTTAATCTCTAAGTCATAAACCCTAAATTCATATATTTTTGTCGGGTATTTTTATAAAACCGCTGAGATCTATCAATGTAAACACTTGTACAATCTCCTGATCACATCATGAATAGAGTATGAGGGATTTTCCATTACGCTTATCATTGTCTCTTTGATCTAAACCTGCTGATCCAAGCCGTTTGCCGAGCAAATAAACTTTTCTTTTAATCCTCGGAATTGAGATTGCTAGACCGTGAAAAAACAATCCTTCGTCGGTATGTGCCGGCGTCACATCCACCACACATAGTGCTTTGAGATTAGTGAGACGTTTTGCCTTGTTTTTAACACAAAACCTTCTAACTGAGACATAATTGAAACATGAGTGAAGTTATCAAATTGAAATATTTTTTGAATAGTATTTTTTTAATAACTTTCATTTTTGTTTCATAAAAGTTTTATAGTTTGAGTCAGCGGATCATCCTGACGTCACTGCTACTACGGGAGAAGACTGATACGCCGATGGCTGGGCCCCGTCGGTGTAGCCATAGAATCTCGCTGGCGTAGGCTGCTCCGATGGCTACCATTAACGTATAGCCGTTGACATACTAGCCCGTAGGCGTAGCCCCTCCATCCGTCGGCATAGAAAATTCGCTGGTGTATATAGCTACGCTGATGGCTCTGCCGTCGACATAGACCATATTGGTCCCATCTAGATGATTAATGGTCGTTTGGCTACGCCGAAGGCTTCGCCGTCGGCCTAGATTATTTTAATTCTTTTTAAAAAAAAAATTAATTTTTTTTCCAATTTTTTTTAACTTTTTAAAATTGTTTAACTCGTTAATCTTATAGGGATATTTTTAATTTTAAGTACACTTAATCTCAAATTAAATTGCACTCGTAGTCAAACTTTTTGATCGGTCATCCATCCTAACACTACTCTAGCGCCAACACGCTTAACTTTTCTATTCCTTTCACATGAGCTTTCGACAAAAAAACTATAACTTATTGTTAATACTATGGTATCAATCCTATTAACCATTGGACTATAATATTAGGCGTCTTTATTTTTTTACATTCCATAAAGTAATAATAATCTTGAACTCAAATAAAAATAAAATAAATTTTACTTATTTTGCCTTTTTTCCATTTAATATTGAATAATTTATATCTACAAATCCGTAAATCTTAATTTGACAAATAATATATCCAAATTGATCAGAAAAATGAGAGGAATCCAAATATGACATCCCTATCATCTAATTAATTATGTATCGTATCTTTTAACACTAGACCAACCGAAACTATGTTAGGATTTATGAAACACCCCGTTTTTGGCATTCAGAAAATAAAAAATAGCATTTTTGTGCGACGAAAAGGAAACCTTGCATTGGATCTCTGATGGAATAGTATATTATGAACCTAAAAACAATTTTTGTAAAAAATCATGAGCATCATATCATGTACTTGTAGTTCAAATATGACTCACTTTCTACTAATTCGGCGGGAATTTGTCTTTTACACGAGGGTGTACAAAAAGGTTTGAGATACGACGGTTGGGACATTTTCCATGCAAGGTGGTCTAGTTTTTTAAAAATGGTGTGGCCTATTTTGAAACTTTCATTTTGTGGTTATTTCACAAAACACCCGTTTTGGCACTCGAAAAATAGAAAATGCCTTTTTGGTGCGACAAAAAGGAAAACTTTCTCCTGCAACATTGTTCACCATCCCATTATGCACATGCATGCATAATATGAGAACATTATCGTAAAATATGCCGCGATTCTGACCATAACATTGGTTATTTGACTAAAAGCAAACAAACCTCGATTGAGATAGGTTATTTTGTAAAGGTTTTTTTGAGACACAATCAATATACAAAGTTTGGTATTTTTCCTTGCAACTATGTCACATAATATGACACCACGCGAAGGTTTTGCATTGTTTTGATCATTTTTGAATTTTTTATTCCCGTTTTAAACTATCGTCAAACTTTCTAAATCGGCGGGCACGAAGATTCTTAGCTTGGGGTTAAGTATCGCTAAACTTGCATTGGATGTTTGATGAAATAGCATATTTTGAACCTAAAAATGATTTAAAAAAAAATCATGAGCATCATATCATGTATCTCTAGTTCAAATCTAACTCACCTCCTACTGATTCGGCAGGATTTTGACTTTTTCACAAGGGGTGGATATAAAGGTTTGAGATACCTCGGTTGGGAAATTATCCATGCAAGGTGGTCTACTATTTTTGAAAAATGGGGTGGTACCATTTTTAAACTTTTATTTGGTGGTCTGCACTCAGAAAATGTAAAATGACTTTTTGGTGCAAAAAAAAGGAAAACTTCCCCTGCAACATTGTTCACCATCCCATGATACACATGCGTGCACAATATGGACATATTATCGCAAATTACGCGATTCTGGCCATAACATTGGTCATTTGACCTGAAAGCCATAAAACCTCGATTGAGATAGGTCATTTTGTAAAGTTTTTTTAGACACAATTAATATACCAAGTTTGATATTTTTCGTTGCAACTATGTCACATAATATGACACCACACGAAGGTTTGCATTATTTCGATCGTTTTTGATTTTTTATGTCCGTTTTAAACTATGATCAAACTTTCTAAATCGGCGGGCATGAAGGTTCTTAGCTCGGGGCCGAGTCTCGCTAAACTTAGATTGGATCTCTAATGAAATAGAATATTGTGAATTTAAAAATAATTTTTCTAAAAATAATGAGCATCCGATCATATACATGTAGATCAAATCTGACTCACTTCCTGCCGATTCGACATGAATTTGTTTTTTTCACGAGGGATGTATAGAAAGGTTTGAGATATCCGGTTGGGACATTGTCCATACAAAAATAGGGTGGTACCATTTTGAAATTTTTATTTTGTGGTTGCTTCACAAACACCCCGTTTTGGGCACTCAGAAAATGGAAAATATGTTATACGAAAGTATTTATATATTTTATATTTTTTTAACAAAAATATGTAATATTTGAGTTTATATAGATAGATCTTATATTTCTGCAAATTTTGATATATTATATGTATTTTTCTAAATTGAAATGGTTTAGTTATGAATTTTCTAAGATTAATGTGGCAAAAAGGAAAAATAATTACGCTGACGGCAAAGCCTAATCTCCTAAGCCGACGGCCGTCGCTTTGCCGTTAACCTAATCCCCTATGTCGACAGACTTTTCTACGCCGACGACTACCGTCGTGAGCCTAGACAATTTGCGCCGAAGGAATCGAACTTTTGCTGTCGGCGTATGAAAAGGCCGTAGGTGTATGAGGTTATTCGTGTAATGCGCTCCGCTTGATGGTAGAATCGCCGGGTTCGGCGCGTGACGCCCAACTCTACTTCCCAATTATACCGTGTAGTAGGAGTTATTTTGCTGACCGAGCGTTGAAATGGCCGGCGCCGGCGCGACGGTGCAACGCATGCATTGGCTGTCTCGGTTTGTATTAACTCCGCGGTGTTCAACCCGAAGCAAAGCAGCCGCCTACAGTAGTATACCTCCGTCGCCCGAGGCATGCAGTCAGTCAGTGTGGACACGCACGTAAGCGCGCATGCATGGTAAAATAAATTGCAGCCGGCCGGCGTTTAACTTCCCAAGGCGGGAGCTTGCCACTATAAGTACGCACGCCCGGCCGGCGAAGAGAAGGACAGATCGAGAACAGAATCAGATCAGCCTCAGAGAGCAGCTAGCTAAGGTAGCGGTGCTGGTCTGCAAGATCGGCCATGGAGTTCTTCAGGATTCGTTCTTCAGTTCCGATCGCCGTCACCATGATCATCCTGCTCCTAGCTTGTTCTGAAGGTACGTAGCTACTGCACACATAGATCGGCATGCATGTTCGACCATGACCCAGTTCGCTCACTCCATTAATCTGCTTCTGTTTCTGCCAGCATCGGCGGCATCTTCCTCGCCGGCGCCGCAGGAGCAGCAGCCCCAGAGCCACACGCGCAAGATGCTCAACGCCAGCGCATCTTCCCCGGCCGCTGGCGGTGGCGGAGCGGGAGGATCAGTCCATTCGGGGAGGCGGGTGGACGTTGGAGGTTGCTCGGATCCGGCGGAGCTGCTGCAGGTGTACCAGAACAGCGACAGCAGCCTGCACACCGGCATGCCGGCCTACACCGTGGAGATCAGCAACAACTGCCTCGACTGCTCCGTCTGCGAGGTCCACCTCGCCTGCGGCGACTTCGCCAACACGGAGCTCGTCGACCCGGCCACCTTCTGCCGCCTCGGATTCGACGACTGCCTCGTCAAGGACGGCGGATCCATCGGGCCCGGCGAGATGATCACCTTCCAGTACGCCAACTCCTTCCTCTACCCGATGAAGCTCGCGTCCGCTTTATGTGACTGCGACAACTAGCTGTTGCTAGTCAGGCTGCTAAGGTGATCGATCCATGCATGATGCGGGGATCCAGCTATCTATCTATTCTTGTTAGAAATAAATTTTACTCCTAGAGTTCGGTTTGGTGGTGTAATGCTTAGTTATGGAGCTATCTATTGTCTACTGCTTCGGTTGGTTCTCCACAACCTTTTTATCTATCTAATCAATCTATTTATGAAACGAGCTGAACGAAATATATATGTATGCCTTCTGGGATGTATTTGTGCTTTCAAGCTTAACATTTTGAGGTTTCTGCCATCTCGTTCAGCCCTGTAAACAATCATCTTCTGCTGTCGTTTTTTAGTTGAATCCTCGTCGTCTGTTCTTTTTTTAGCTATAAATACTCGTCCGTCTTCTTCATACATAGTTTCTAGAGTTGTGTTCATGTCTCGAAGGATCTCAGTCTGCTTCGCAATTTCGTTCATATAGGCATGCAAGAATGTCCAGCTTGCTGTACATCAAAATGCCTATTTATTGCCTAGCACACAGAAGAGGTATACTAGTGTCCTCTGTGGTGCCTCCCTTTTTTCGTTTTGTAAACTTTGATCATTGATTATTCGGCCAATAATATATGTGCCACTTGATATGTAAGATATACCTTTGGGAACTTGATTCAAATAAAATTAGAGAAATTCAACGATATAATTTTTGTGACATATAATCTATGTTCTGGTGGCCGAAATGATGGTTGAACTTATACCCCGAATAGCGCGTGCACCTCAACTTTAGATCAATGTTCTCAACATCAAAATCGTGTTTTTTTAAGGTAGCCTCCCTCTCACCATCCAAGAAAGCAATCATTTGAAGACACAAATTTGTTTGGTAAACCTCTACAAAAAAATAGAGATAAATAATCTAGACCAAGCATTGTAGAAAAGCAGAGGGACACACACATTAGGAACGCTTGAACGCTAGATTCAGCCGGTGTGTAGTGGGTGCAATGCTCATTGCAGGAGTGATAAATCAAAAGCACCAAGCATGAGAAAAGAAGGATGATGGGGAGATCTAGAGAAAGTTTTCTGGCAGGATTCATTCATAAAAATCAAACATCCCACGTAGCAAAAATCCAAAGAAAATCGAACAACCCGTGGTTGGATGGTTAAGAGGGCAGTGGTACCCCCAGCCCACCAGAGTTCAAACCCCAGGTTTGACGTTTTGGTGTCTCTTAAAGGCGGAATATTCTTTCAGTGAGAGATGATATTCCCGTCGATAGCGAGACGCCTATGGTGATTTCGTCAATCTCAAGACCCGTCGACTCAGTCTCTCGGAGGTGCTCATAGGGGTAGAGTGTGCGTGCGTGTATTCATAGGGGTGATTTCGTCAATCTCAAGACCCGTCGACTCAGTCTCTCGGAGGTGCTCATAGGAGTAGAGTGTGCGTGCGTGTATTCATAGGGGTGAGTGTGTGTACGCATTGTAAATGTCTACGTTTGTACTGTGTTTCTCAAAAAAAAAAAAATTCAAAGAAAATCAATCATCCTAAACTATTGCTCCTTTGAAAATGGAGAGGCCCTATCTTCGACACCTCAAACAAAAAATAAATAGATTGCAGCAAGCGCTTTGATTATATGAAAATGCTCCTCAAAAAGAGAGTACCAATGTATTTACAAAATAATTTTTAAGATTTGGACCGTACATTCACTGAAATAAACATAATGGTTTGTTTCCTCGGAAAGGCCTGTGAAATCCGATTGGAGCAGCCCTAAACCAATGAAAATGACAAAAGAAAAAGAATTCAGAAGTCAGATTAACAGTGAACAAAAAAAGGGCTAGTAGCACGTAAAAGTCGTTCACACCGGAATGTGTACTCCATGTAGGCCAATTATAACTTCGTGCTGCATGCATGTCAATACTCCTAGTGTTTTAGAATTTTTTTTTCTGAACGGAGAAAGGTCCCGAAGGACCTAGACACTGCTGCATTAGTTCCACGCGGTGGTACAAGCTACACGAGGGACCTCAAGACAAATAAAAATTATAACAGGGTTCTGATTAAACACATAGAGGGCCTTAGAACTTTCTTTAGAAACGCAATCAAGCCCTTGTGACTCGCCGTGGAAACAGCAGGATGGACACAAGCAACGGCCGCCGATTTTCTCGCCGGGGACGAACCACTTGGGAGGAACAAGACGTGAAGTGCCATCGCCAATCCATCCAAGACGGGCCTCCAAACATGGAGGTTGAAAAGATGCGTCCATGGCGAATGGCATGGAAGATGGGTGACCTGCCACGTAGAACAGCTCCAGGTCGTAGCACAAGCATCCCTCCTCAGCACATCATGTTCCTCTAGAGCAGCACCCACATTACTTCTCCCCTCGCATCCACGGCCGTCCAGAGAAGATCAGAGAAGACAAAGCTGAGAACAGAGCACACCGAGTCCTAGATTAACCGTCGGTAGCAAGCCGGAGCACTAGTTCTTCATCGATTGGCATAGGCTAGGTAGGCGGCGACGATCTTCCAGCACCGAATCAGCCATGGAACGTTGTGCCGGCCAGCCATCCGATCGCTTGGCTGGCGTGTGTGCACTACAAGCCATTAGTTATTGCACAACCGTCTGATCTTATTAATGGTATTGATCGAGGGCTTGTCAATGATAAGTGGATTGAGACCTGTAATTGACATTAACGACCTTAAAGTTCATGACTTGGTGTCCCGCATCTAAAAGCTCTCAACCGCATGACATGGCGTGCTACAATAGGACTTCCTTGTGGACCCGGAAGATCAGACCCGTACCAATGGGAGATTGGATGTCAAACTTCAAGACCAAGGCAAGAAGACCATTCACCTGAAAGAGCATTACATCTACAACCAACAACCACACTATAGCTTTAGTTTTAAAGTCATAAAATACATTCTTACCGGGTATTTCTATAAACCCGCTGAGATTTATCTTAAAAACACGTGTACATCTCCTAATCACATCATGATGCGGGATTTTCACTATGCTTATCATTGTTTTTTCGTCTAAACCTGCTAATCGAAGCTGTTTGTCGAATGGGAACTAAGATTACTAGAGACCGTGAAAACAATCCTCCGTCAGTATGTGCTGGTGTCACATCCACCACACATAGTGCTTTGAGTTAAGTGAGACGTTTTTCCTTGTTTTTAACACAAAACCTCCAAAGTGAAACATAATTGAAACATGAGTAAAGTTATATGAAATTGTGATATTTTTTAAACAGTAAACAAATAGGAGTTTTTTGTGTAAACTCGTATTGTAACGGAAATTTTGTTAATTCTATTATATAAACTTACTCAGGCTAGCAGTCTGGGTCAGGGTGGTTTGCCCCAATCTCGTTGTTTATTATGGCATCGGAGCAAGTTACGATGGCTCCGCTGCTCCTGCTGCTGCTGCCATCGCCGCCGCTACACCGGGCCCCGCCCCTGTCTCGTCCTTCCTCGCCTCATGGCCCTTAGCGTGGTGGCAAGCCCGGCCCCCTGGGGTCACACCTCCCGGTCCTCTCCCGCAGCCGCCCGCGATCGGATCGGCTCCTCCATCATCTGTCGTCAGCCCTGGTGTAGAGGGCGATCTGCCGCCGCCGGTCTCCTACGGTGGCCCTTCTTCCTCGACCTTCCCGGCTACGCCACCACCCTATAGTGGTCCCGCGCCCACGCCCTACGGTTCCTACTCGGCGCCCACGTATGGCGCCCCTGTAGGGGTTCGTAGCATGGAAAACAAAAAATTTCTACCACATGCACACAAACAAGCCAAGATCTATCTACTATATTGTAGCAACGAGTCGATTAGAGTACTCACCCTCGAAGATTCCAAAGCGGTTAACGAGAGCAGATTCTCGTGGGTGATGTAGTCGTACACTTGCCAATCTCAAGATCACGTAGAAGATCCTTCCGGCGCTGCGTTTCGGTAGCGCTTCCGCAGTCGGTCACATGTTCGGTACTCGATGAAGACCTTCCTCTCCCTTGTTCCAGCAGGCAACGTAGGTTGTAGTTCTCCCCTCGCGATTCCGGCAGCACGACGGCGTGGTGTCAAAAGTAGAGGGAAGATCCCGCAGGGCTTCGCCTAAGGCAGTGCGGGTTATGGTGGATCTAGGGTTTCCGGCGATCTAGGTTTAAAGGCCGTAGAGGAGGAGGTGGAGTCGGCGGCGGCTAGGGCGACGACGACGAGCCGGCGGTGGCGCGAGGCGACGACGACAACGTGCGGCGGCGGCGCAAGGTGGGGAGGGCTGGCTGTGGCCTCATGGGGCAGGCCCTCCCCTCTATTTATGAGAGGGAGGGCAGCTTGGGAGAGGGGAGTTTGAATCCTTCCCCAAATCCCTGTCCAAGTTGGAGGGAAAGAAGGACTCTTTTCTTCTTCCACTAGGAAACCATTGTTCCAATTTGACTTTTCAAACCTGCCTTTTGACTTGCAATTTGGAGCTTTATTTCTCTCTTGCAATTGCCCAACCAAGTGACCTAGGACATGATCCAATCATTCCACTGAACCATGACACATTCATGTATCATTCCCCTTCCAGTCTGGTGAACCTTCTAGACCCATCTAGAACCTCTCTAACGAAAACATCGGAATCATTGCCGAACTCCGGAATCGGACTTTCCTTATATGAATCTTATTATCCGGACCATTTTGGATCTCCTCGTGATATCCCGGATCCCATCTGAGACTCCGAACAACATCCGGTCTCCCTACTTACATTCCATATCTACTAAACAACATCGAATCCTTAAGTGTGTCTCCCTACGGTTCATCAATTATGCGGACATGACCGAGACACTTCTCCGATCAATAACCAATAGAGGAATGTGGAAATTCATATGGCTCCCACATATATCTACGATTACTTTGCGATCGAATGAACCACTTATATACGATACCAATTTTTCTTTGTCTTGCGATAGTTTACTTATCTGAGGTTTGATCGTCGGTATCTCTGCATACCTAGTTCAACCTCGTTACCGATAAGTACTCTTTTCTCGTTCCCGTGATATGCTTGTGAGCCAATAACATGCTTGCAAGCTAATTGGATGACATTCCACCGAGAGGGCCCAGAGTATATCTATCCGTCATATGGATGGACAAATCCCACTCTTGATCCATGTGCCTCAACACATACTTTCCGAACACTCAATGACACCTTTATAGCCACCCAGTTACGGTGTGGTGTTTGATGTCATCAAAGCATAACATCCTTCCGGTGATGGTGATTAGCATGATCTCATGGTCGAAGGAATTAGGTTACTATGTATCAGAAAGCTTATAGCAAATGAACTATTGAAATGACTTGGTCTTTATGCTACGCTTATGTATAGGAGTATGTCTATCATACCATTCTACTAATGATATGATCTTGTTGTTAATAACATCTCAATGTTCATGATCGATAAACCACGATCATCTATTAACCAACAAGCTAGTATTATAAAGAGGCCTTACCAGGGGCTCTAATTTAGTTTACAAATCACACAATTAATGTTTCTGGTTAATACTATTATAGCATGAATATAAACATTTATCATAAACACAAAGATATAATAATAACCACTTTTATTATTGCCTCTAGGGCATATCTCCAACAGTCTCCCACTTGCACTAGAGTCAACTAATCTAGATTACATGGTAATATACCGAACACCCATGGCGGTTTGGTGCTGGTCATGTTTTGCCCTCGGGAGAGGTTTAGTCAACGGATCCGCCACATTCAGATCTGTGTGTACTTTGCAAATCTTTATGTCACCATCTTGGACATGCTCTCGAATAGCGTGAAAATGCAGCTTGATATGCTTCAGCTTCTTGTGTGACCTTGGTTCTTGCGCATTGGCTATTGGCGCCCATGTTATCACATAGATAGACATCGGATCCAGCACACTTGGAACCACACAGAGCTCTGTAATGAACTCCTTCATCCATATCGCCTCTTATAAATCCTCTGAAGCAGCTATGTATTCCGATTCAGTTGAAGATCTCACCACAATGCTTTGCTTTGCACTCCTCCAGCTAAATGCTGCGCCATTCAAAGTAAATACGTATCCAGATTGAGATTTGGAATCATCCGGATCGGTGTTCCAACTAGCATCGGTGTAACCATTAACAACGAGTTGTTCATCACCTCCATAAGAAAGAACCATATCCTTAGTTCTTCTCAAGTACTTAAGGATATTTTTGACCGCTGTCCAATGATCCTCTCCTGGATCACTTTGATATCTGCTAGTCAAACTAACAGCACATGCAATGTCGGGTCTAGTACATAGCATGGCATACATAAGAGATCCTATGGCTGATGCATAGAGAGTCTTACTCATCCTTTCTCTATCTTCTGCTGTTGCTGGACTTTGAGTTTTACTCAAGGTCGTATTGGGAAACATGGGCAAGAACCCTTTCTTGCCATCTTCCATTCCAAACCTCTTTAGAACTTTGTCCAAATATGTACTCTGTGACAATGATATTAGGCGTCTCGATCTATCTCTATAAATCTTTATGCCTAATATGTAAGCTGCTTCGCCAAGATCTTTCATTGAAAAACTATTATTAAAATAATCCTTAACACTATTAAGAAGGTCTACATCATTCCCAATCAACAATATGTCATCTACATATAGTATTAGGAATGCTACAGAGCTCCCACTCACTTTCTTGTAAATACAAGATTCTCCATAAGTTTGTATAAAACCAAAGCTTTTGATTACCTTATCAAAACGTTGATTCCAACTCCGGGATGCTTGCTTCAATCCATAAATGGACCGTTGAAGTTTGCATACCTTGTTAGTGATACGTCGAAAACGTATCTATAATTTTTGATGCTCCATGCTTGTTTAGTATCTACTTTGCTTTACTTGTATACACTTTGAGGTGCTTTTTACATGTTTTCTGGTACTAACCTATTAACAAATTGCAACAGTGCCAGATGCTTGTTTTCTGCTGTTTTTGGTTTCAGAAAAGTTAGTAAAGAAATATTCTTGGAATTGGGCGGGACAAACGTCAAAGTCAATTACTTTCCATGGGGAACAAGAAGTCCAGAGGCTAGACGAGGAGGCGTGCCAGGGCGGCTAAAGCCCCCTAGGTGCGGGTGGGCCCTACCCCACGCCTGGATAGGGTTTGTCCCCTCTGGCCGCCGCCTCAGCCTCCCCCTTCGCCTATAAGAAGCCCCCGATGCAGAAACCCTGGGTACCCGATAAAAAATCCACGAAACCGTCTGTAGCCGCCGCCACCATCGTCCCTAGATCGGGGGGTCTGAATCTCTTCCCGGCACCCTGCCGGAGGGGAGATCATCCCGGAGGCCTTCTCTCTGGTATGATTCGTGAGTAGTTCCACCTTGGACTATGGGTCCATGTAGTAGCTAGATGGTTGTATCTCCTCCTTTGTGCTTTCATGTATAGATCTTGTGAGCTCCGTTTATGATCAAGATCTAATATATTTGTAATCATGCATGTTGTGTTTGCGGGGATCCGATGGATATTGAGATTATTATGTTGATTTCATTAATGGTTTTGTCTTTATGATTCTATCATGTCTGTGTTGTTTGTGATCTTGCATGATCTCCGTTGCTAGTGGTTATCTTGGCCAAGTAGTTGCTAGTGACTCCAAGAGGGAGTATTTATGCTCGATAGTGGGTCCATGCCTCTAGTTTCCAAGGGAAGTGACAGAAATCTCTTCGGTTGTACGGAATGTGGCTCAAACACCAGAAAAGAACAAAGCGGATAAGTTCAGAGATGAATCAAAAAGGCCATTGAATGTGGCTTTACTTCGTCCGTTTTATACTTAGAAGAAGGATGTTGTATCCAGAGATACTATGTATCAATTTGATGTATCAAACATGGATTATCAAAACTTCGGTAGCTCGAGCAGTGACTCGAGGACTACCCCATGTAATTTGTCATTCTAGTTGTGTATGAAACTTCGGTAGCTCGAGCAGTGACTCGGGGACTACCCCATGTTATTTGTCATTTTAGGCATGTACGAAACTTCGGTAGCTCGAGCAATGACTCGGGGACTACCCTATATTTTTTGTCATTTCAGGCACGTATGAAACTTCGGTAGCTTGAGCAATGACTCGAGAATTACCCGATGTTGTTTATCAATTAGGCTATGTATGAGACTTTGATAACTCGAATAGTAACTCGGGGACTATACCGTACAGTTCGTCGGTCAGATCATGTATAAAACCTCGGTAGTCCAAACCGGTGACTCGGGGACTGCCTGATCAAGTCTATTATCAGTAACATATGTAATATGAATAAACACCTCAGAAACCCGAGAAATAACTTGGGAAATTCCCCATGAAGTGGTAGAATCGTGAATCATATAATAGCCTCGGCAGTTCGAGAATATAATGAGGAAAGTACCATACTTATTTTATCCTGCAAGAGTATGGCTCAGAAAGGTAAGGAATTTATCAAACTAAATGGTGAATGGCCATAACGCTCATATTTCTTAAGGCAAAAGTTTTCCGGCAAAGAAATAAATAAAAGGCACATGTTGGATGCCAAACAAGAATCACACATATGGATAATGATTCGAACTTATGAAATTGAAATTCGTAAGCAAAGATAAGAATCACGCTAATTCAACTAGAAGAGTGACAACGTTACTACAACGTAGCGCGCCAGAGTTAAAAACAGGTTACGCAACACCAAAAGAGGAAGATTGTTTTAAGACAATATACGCCCGGCATACCGGGGACTGGAACACATAACAATGTTAAACTGGAGCATCGGCAGTTCCGAATCACCCGTGGGAGGAACAGTTATAGCAACAGGAGCGTCCATCGTTGGTACCTCGGGTGCAGCCAAAACTACCTCGGCCTCATTAGAAGTAACAACCTTAGGAACAGGGATCTCGGAAGTTACTTGATCCCCTGTAGAGGTTACTTCAGCCTCCACGAAGGCTGCAGGAGCATCTGGGGCAAGGGTGGCTCGCTGAGATTCCCCACCTTGAGCTTGAGAAGCTTCAGTTTTCTTGGAGGAGGATCGAGCCTCGGCATCCCCCCAAACTATCACTAGACTCGTCACAGTTATGAGAGTTTTCACCCCGACTCATCCTCACCACCAGAATTCCCATCGGATTCGTCATCACCTGCAACCTCGGCATCATCTTCGGCCTCGTTAGGAAGAAAACTCGGCCCTTCAATCCAGTGATGAACATCAGCATATTCCATAAGCTGGAAGGCGCGGGCTTGGCGACGAGCAACGAAATCCGGATTTTCAATCCAAGGAGAGCCAGTGCGCAAATTCATCAGAATATCGAGGGAGATATCCTCGTACCATGACAAAACAACAGTAAGCGCCATATCAGCTCTAGCTCGTCCAGCGGATTCCCTCCAGATATTCAATCGAGTTTGGGACTCCATTAGCTTCGCCACAAGCATTTCTACTTCATCAATCTCTGGTTCATTCGGCCAGAGAACATGATAGGCCCGAATAGCTTCTCGCACCAGATCTTTTCCCATAACTTTCATTGGCCCAATGGCAACAACAACAACAATCAAAAAATCCTCCATGGACTATTCTTGATTTGGAGCAGTGGAAACACCTCGGTGCTCACGAGCAGCAAGCACAGCCTTGGAGCTCACAGATATAGCTTCTGGAAAATGATCTATAGGAAACGAAATCAAATAAGTCAAGAAAAGAGTAACTCGGCCAATAACAGAAAACTCATGATGGATATATCATAGCATTTTCTGGAGATTTATAGTCCAGTTCGCCCTATTCTTCTCAAAATCAGCGATTTCTTCGGTCATCGCCTGGTTCTTTAGCTCGGCGGCGTCAAGAAGCTCCTTGCCTTTCTGAAGATGCAGTCTTAGTCGGTTTTTCTCCTCGGAAAACTCCCGGTCAATTTTCTCTAACTCGGACTTCTGGGCAAGTTTAAGAGATTCAACCTCGGCACGTAGCCGGGCAATCTCGTCATCTTTATCCTTAAGTTGTGCCGAGTGAGTATCAGCTTGCTCTAAAAAATGCAACATAATATCAGGCATAGATACGCATTCTTGATGCGACACTGCAAGTGTTTGTAACTCGGCTATACCAAAGCCGGAATACTGTAAGATACCCAAGGTATACATCAAACAAAGATGAACGAATGAAAGGGCAGAGGAGTAACTAACCTTTAAGAGCGCCAACTTTCTTCATAATTCGAGTATTAAGATTGTTAACATTAACTGCACAACGACATGTCAGAAAATAATACTCCCTCCGATCCTAAATAAGTGTCGCGGTTTTGAACTAGAGTTAGTTCAAAACCGTGACACTTATTTAGGATCGAAGGGAGTACAAAAATAGAATTTTCTACAAAGATAGAAGATACTAACAACATAATACCTTACAAGTTTTCTTCACAACAGGGACCATTTTCTCGTATTTATCTTGAAGCTTCTTGTGCGCGAAGAGTAACTTTTGAAATTCAGCCATTCGCCAATCATGAGCAACCTGAAATAACAAAAAGTTACACAAAGAAAACAACAAAAGATCCGAATCAAGTAAAACTTGACTAGGATCTAGGTGGCTAGATAATCAAAATTAAAGCAGATCCGAATCAAGTAAAACTTGACTCGGATCTAGGTGGCTGGATAATCAAAATTAAAGCAGATCCGAATCAAGTAAAACTTGACTCGGATCTAGGTGGCTGGATAATCAAAATTAAAGCAGATCCGAATCAAGTAAAACTTTACTCGGATCTAGGTGGCTGGATAATCAAAATTAAAGCAGATCCGAATCAAGTAAAACTTGACTCGGATCTAGGTGGCTGGATAATCAAAATTAAAACAGATCCGAATCAAGTAAAACTTGACTCGGATCTAGGTGGCTGGATAATCAAAAGTAAAGCAGATCCGAAACAAGTAACACTTGACTCGAATTTAGATGGCTGGATAATCAAAAGTAAAGCAGATCCAAATCAAGTGAAACTTGACTTGGATCTAGATGGCTGGGTAATCAAAACTAGACGTCTGCTCATGTAAGTGGTAAACATTATCTATTGCACAAGCAAATGGTTGTATTTGTAATAATGAGAGCTTCCAAACGAATAGCAAGTCATTCAGTTGCAAGCTCGGGGACTAGTGCGTATATAATATCATATGGATAATAATCATAGTATAAATTGAAGCACTTCCTTCATTCATCTTGTCACTATCAAGAACAATCTTAGCAGCCATATGCAAGTGGCTGCTGATGTCGGATAGCTGGAAGGGTTGGATCTTCGGGTTGCCTTCAAGATGATAAGCGGCATTCCAATTGTTGGCATACTCCACCAACGAGCCGAGGCTATTCCCACTTTCAGTGCGGGTCAGCACTTTACCTATGACCTGCTGTGTAACTGTCGCGGCCGCCGGACTCTTATGAAGCATTAGCTGCATATCAGCGGCAAGGGCAACACCAGGCTTAGCGGTAGAAGCCCCTTTGCGAAGCATATCAGCAACGCTGGGCTGAGAGGAACTTGATTGCCCCTTCCGAGAGGGCAAGGGTTTAGCAACAACGACCTTCTTGCCTTCAGCGGGAACTTCGATAGCAGCGACGACCTCTGAACTGGGGGCAACATCCTTGGTAGCAGGAGGAACTTCGGCAGGAGCCGTAACCTTGGCAGACGTCTGCGCAGAAGCTGGAACTGCAGGGGGCGAGGGATCAATGGAAATAACTTCGGGGCTCTTGAGGGGGACGGTCGAGTCAGTCGGGTGATTCGGCATGGGAGTATCATCAGAGACAACGAGGGGAGCAAGGGGCTCGTCTCCCCGAGGTGATGCATTAGTCGGCCCTGGAGGAGAATCACCACGAGGAGGACTAGGAACCCGAACATCATCAGGAGGCGACGGCGAGGGTGGCCGAGTAGTATGAGATGTCATACTCGGACCGCTAGGCTTAGCGGAAAGTGGAGCTCTGTAGGGAAGTAGAAATTAATTTAGAGAAATAAAGAGAGAAACAAGAAATACAAAAGAAAATATAAAGGGAAACTTACCCTGTAACTCCAGGCATAGCCTTACGCCTTGGAATATGCTGGGAGGATTTCTTAGTTCGCTTCCTGGGGGCAACATCGGAAGGATTTGATGAGGTAGCACGCTTCTTGGAGGCAACAGGGGCCTCTGAAGTGAGAGGATCAACCTCATGCACCTGACCAACCTTATTAGATGAGAAAGAAGGAGCCGAAAATGCGTAAGAGATAGGCACCACGACAACTACCTCAAGAATTTGGACGTCATCCGAATCACCTTCATCAGCAGGGGCCGAGGTCTTGCTCCGGGTGCGGATAGGAGCAACTTCCGGCTTAGGAATAAATTCCTCCGGATCAGGCTCTCCGTTGTCCAGAGTATTGCGGTCAGCGGTCCAATGAAGATCTAGAACCTCGGCATCTTTCGTAGTTTGCTCTGCAAATCTCTGCGAGAAAAGAAAACAAGAGTTAACGAAAGAATGAAGGAAAGATAATTCGGAGGAAACTACTCGTCTTCTATTTACCTAAGGAGGAGGTTTCTCACGAGAGAAGGGCTTCATTCCCCACTCCCATTCCTCGGGCATCTCGGTCTTAAAGATAGCCCGGACACGTTTGTAAATCTGGTAGTCATCCAGCTCAACCGTAGAAACTCGGTTGGGATCCAAAGGACTGCTCATGTAGCAGAGCTTGTGGGAACGAAGTTGGAAGGGCAGATTCGGCTGCTAATAAACGTAGTCCTCAAATCTTCACCCCGGAGCCCAGCACGAATCAACTCCTTAAGCCGGAGCTCGAATGCCTCGACAAGAGCATGGGTTTTCCTTGGATTATAGAGCCAATTCTTCTTTGAAGAAGGGCCGATAGAGAAAGCAGGGAGCCGAATCTTGTCTTCTGCTCTGGTATTCTTGACATAAAAAATGATCTATGCCATTTTTTATAAGACTCAAGACCCGCAACACGGGGAAACACGGAGTTTTTTCGAGGAGTAATGGAGGTGGCCCCACATTGGGTTGAAGATTTCTCGGAGGGATGGAGAGATTTATCCGGCACTACGTTAGCTCGGATTTGGAAAAATTTAGACCATACGTCTACTGATGGCCAAAGGCCGAAGTATCCCTCCGAAGCCGAGATAAAGGTCAAGAGAGAAGCTACGGCTGAAGGCCAAAGTAATCTAAGAAACTACTAGCAAAATCACTAAGAGGGAGGCCGAATCCTTGAGAAAAGTGAGACATGAAGACTACGTATTCGCCCTCATCTAGTACATGGGAGGACTCTTTGCCGGGTAAGCGACAGTTTACCTCGGCGGTGATGCGGCAAGTCTTGCGCAACCACTCGACCTCTCGGCGAGTGACTGTGGGACCTTGCCAGGATCCCCGTTCTGGACTCGCCATAAGCTCCTCTTCCCCGACGAGGGGACCGCTCGACATAGATTCGTCGGAGGAATAGACGGAAGAATAGCTGACGGCGGGGAGAGGCTTGGAAGTGCAGGGCCCAGTCGCGATGGCAACAGACGCGGCGGTGGAGCAGAGAAAGAACCGCCTCCGAGAAATTAAAGAAAACGAGAAGAGCACCTAGGGCAGAAACCTAGTGGCGGTGCTGCGGAGAGGCACACTGGCGAAAATACGAAAGCGGGTGCGCGGTGGCGAGTTCGCGAGAACCGGAGAGCTGTGGCGTGGCCGTCGAGGAAGAACTGCGGTGGTGCAGTTGCTAGAGCGCGAACGGCTGCGGCGCTGGGAGGAAGACAAAGGGAGTGGGGAGGGGAAAAGTGAATCGACCCACCCCCACTCCCCTCCTTATAACCACGATGTAACAACCCTAGTTTTATTAAATAATAATTAGGTTTGATTTGTGCATCATGAGCATTGCATTCATCCCTTTGAACTAAAGAAAATGTGCAATCATTAAACAAGTAGGGGCAATAAAACCCTAAACATAAACTCCCTTCTTCTTTAAAAAATCAATTCAAATGGTTTTAAATATTTTGGAAACCCAAATAGTATAAAGGGCCCCTTAGTGTTTTCAGATATTTTTATAAAAGTCTCTGTATTTCGAAATTATCCAAAACAGATTTGGATTTGAATTACAAAAGAGAAAAAACACAAAAACAAAAAAAGATAAATGTTTTCGAAATAAAAACTATTCCTAACCTAACTGGGCCGAGCCCATCTCCTCTCCCCTTCTTTCTCTGCCGCCCACGCGCAGCCGCCAGCAGCCGTTGCCCTCACTTCACCGCAGCCCACCTGGCCGATTATCAGCCCGCGGCCAGCCCGTACCGGTTCGCCCATTCTTTCTGTCGTCTTCGACGACGACGGTAACCACCTGCGTGTCACCGGCGCCGTTGTCGGACGCTGCGCCATGATTCGTGCATGCCACCACCCCCTAGCACCTATAAGGACCTCGCCCCGCCCTCTGGAGAACCCTAGCCCATCACTCTCCCCCTCTGTCGTATCCTTTTTCTCGCCAAGGCCGAAAACCTAGCTCCGGCCACCGTGTTGCCTCGCCTTCCCCGACCACCCCGCGGTGCGCCGAGGACACTGATGGAAGCGCCTCGCCGCCCTCGTACTCCTCCCCGAAGCACGCACGCCCAGACGATCTCCTCTGGCCTGAATCGAGCTCGACATCGCGTCGGCCGCTACAGTGCTCGTCGTCGATTCGCCGGCTCCTGACCTCGCCTCGCCTCCCCGACACCATCGTCGCACTCGTGGTGAGAACACAGTGCCCAGGCACCCTCCCGCTTCCTTTCTCTTCCTCTGGCTTGCCTCCCCGTTGACCATCTGTCTCTGCCGCCGCTCGCCGCCGTTGTGCTTCCCCCTCTGGTGACCTCCTGCAAGCGGCGCCGCCACTTTATGGTAGCCCTCGCCACGCTCTTTCCAACGCCCCTAGCCGCGCATCCAGGCGCGCACGGGAGCGACCGATCCGTGCTTGATCTGGAGAGGTCTCCATTGTTGACGTCAGCATGACGTCAGCGTGGTGCAATAAATCTTTTCTTTTTCTTTTATTAATTTCTGTAATTCATTTCAGTAATTGATAAATGCTGACAGGTGGGTCCACCCTGTAAGTAATAAAAATAATATCAGAAATGTTTCTGTTTAATAAAAATGTTAAAGTAATTTCAAAATGCAAAATTATTTTATAATATTCTAAAAATGATTTTAAATGAATTAAAAATGGGGAATTCATAACTAATTCATTTTAAATCATAAAAATACAAATAATATATCAAAATCTTTAGAAAAATGAGACCTATCTCATAGCATTATAATCATGCATTGTTAATCAAATTTCATGGCAAGTATAATTAGAAGAACAAAATGAACCCCATAGGTGATTCCGATGATCCCCCTGTTCTAGGGTTTGCACCTCTCGATTCCGAGGATCCCCGTTTGAGCAAAATGGTCGAGCATGCTTAGGGGTTTATTTCAATGCACTCCAACTTGTCATATCATCATCCTTGTTTGAGCATTGCATCGATACCATGTGTTGATTGTTTCCCCTTCTTTCCAGTATTTGGTTCTTCTCTGGTAGAATACGATATCGGAATTGAGATCAAGTCCAAGACTGAAGACCGAGATCAACACCGTCGAAGCTCGAAGACCAATACTTGACCAACTGTAATCAAGTCGAGTACCAGATGTCCGGAACTCTGATTTCTTGATATCAACTGGCAAAGGCAAGCGAAGCCCCACACATACATATGAAATCCTATACTTTCAAAGTATTTACATTCTTGCCATGTGCATACGATTCTAAAGTCTGTTATTGATAAACAGAGTAATCCTATCTAATGCATGTTACATTTGTAGCCTATATTCCCTGATCCACTGCTCCTAGCATAACTAGGGTTTAGTTTGTGAAGTTTTGCTAGAGCTATTACATCCGTTGTGCTTAGCCATGCTTAGCTGTTACCACTGGTCCATCCGGTTGATGAATTAGAGCTGCGAATGAACCTAGTATGACAGGATGACGTGGTATGATCAGAGATGAATAATAAACATGCTAAGGCTTGTATGAGAGGCCACGAGGGTTGTGGTTTTTGCAGTCCCATACTTGCCACCCTTAGGACCCGATGTTCTTGCCTCTTGAACCAAGACGAGCATACAACCACACGGGGGCCTGGAAATCCCCTCAACCAACTAACTTGCTGAGTAGATTCCATGAGTCACATAGTTCGGGCGTTCCATTCGACATATTCATTCTGGATCTTCTCGAAGGAGGTGAAGGAGGTGCATTCATACAGGTAGGTAAGCGTGGCAGGGAATGGGAGATGCCCGGCATCCGTAATCTCAAACCCTGTTCACATCATTAGGGACCGACTTCAGGACTCGACCTGTTACGGCGGCATCTCCCTAGTGTGTGACTCATGGTCTCGACGAAAGCAAGGTAAAGGTCGTGGTCAACCACTCTCTGTCGGCCTTCCAAGGAAGAGGGCTAATGTACTGGCATTAAGAATCGGTTGGCGCGTGTGGGTAAAGTTGTACACCCCTGCAGGGTTATTAATCTTTTCAGCCGTCATGTTATGGACGAACTTGGGAACGGACGTGAAGATCATAGAGAACTTGAACCTACTCGTAAAACTTGGCAAGTTAAGTAATGTGTGCTTAAGGATGCTTCCTCAGGGATCGAGGGGGTGATCCTAGATAGGTTCAACTGATGATGATTCGGTGGATATCAAAAGATGATCAAAGTTGGAGATATCGCTTTCTTATCCCCTTTTAAAATATTCTGATTAGTCGATATTCTTCTCCCTCTTGTTTTACAAAACAAAGATGGCTTTATGCAAAACAACTCCACCAGCCATAAGTATTGCGGAGTACACCCTGTACTCACCCTTGCTTCGTTGACACTTTTGCAGCAGGGTAAGTGTTACCATTGAAGATGAGTTCCTCACGGCATCAACATCGACGAGTAGTTTGGAGTTCCTAGCCGGCAGTCTGGGATCTATGGATTGGACGTCATCGTTATGCTTCAGGCCTCTTAGGCCATTTGTTAAGTTTATATACTTAATAGCATAATTTGCCTTCCGTTGTTTGATGTTTGTGGTCAATGACCTCCGCTTGTAATATTTTGGTTCTTCGCTCAGTTATGAGCTTGTTGTAATAAATTTGTGTCGTAGGGTCACTGTTGTGTTATCAATTCTTTCTCTGAACGCTTTCGAGATTAGGTTAGGATTATGTTCAGACGAAGGTCTAGAATTTGTCTAGACTTAATCCTGGGGGGTGTCACACGCACGCAGTGAGTGGTAGCTGGATCGTGGATGTGCCGCGGTAACTGCATAATCGCGTGTATCACCCATCCGCGAACGGAGAGTGGAGCCACAACAAGGGCCACACGGCGCGGGAGGAGATTAGGCAATCTAACTGTTGCGTTTATCGAAGCATCACTGCGTCGACGCGATGGGCGCAGTAAACACTGTATCATGTCAGCAAAAACACTGTAGCGGAACAAAAAACTAGGCAACAATGATGATTGGTACACGTAGGACGAGGCTTACTCGAGAAGCCAATTAGATGCCCCGTTAATATGAGAATTACTCGGAACACGGCTCGTACCTCGGTAAGAGAGGATAAACAGAATAAGGATAAACCTCGGACATGAATGAGAAGGAATGAGTGTCTGGAAATTGATGTGGCCCGGCCAAAGTTTCCGGCAGGACCGCACTAGCTTCGAGGACTAATGTTGGGGGGATGACCCTAGGTAGGGTCAAGATAGCGGAAAGAGGGAAGGAACCTTTCTTACCATATTCCAAGTTATAAGCTAAGTCGGCTGAGTCATGCAAGGCTCGGCCAAATAAGCCATGGCTTGACCAGAATCGAGTGATTAATGCCTTACTCGGCCGATGTATGAGCTAAGTCGGCCGAATATGATTGATCGGCTCATATGCAGGTGGGGCCGAGCCGAGTTATGCGAGACGAGGCCGAGTAACGGGAAGCTTGCAGAAGAAGGAGAAGGATCCCAGAGTCAAACCCTAGCTACTGGCTAGGAGGAATCTACACAGGGCCAAGCGCTAAAGACAAAGAGCAGAACCGCAGAGGGGCAGACATGCGTCATGGAGGTGACAGTGGGCAAGCCCGAGGCTCACATGTGGGGTTCTGAGTCTTTGCCGTCAATAGAAGGGAGACACAGAAAGAGCTCTGCCGAGTTACCACTTTGGGACAAGCATATTCCAAGAATATGCTTGCCACATCAGCCCTTGGAGGGATCAAGGGACCCCTTTATAAGGAGGGACAAGGCTTCCTAGGAGAGGGATCGATTCATTTGACACTGGAGGACTCGCATAGTAGTTTTCTTCCTCCTTCCTCTGATACAGCTCTAGGAGCACTTGTAACTCGACTGAGGAGAAATAAATATCTATGTTCTAGTCTGTTGTGTGTAGAAATCACTACATCTTCCCTCCCCAGATCCCAGTAGCATCCATTGGCCCCATACTTTAGCCTACCCATGGCATCTGTCGTGCCACCACCACGACAGATGTGTTGTTGCTACTATGGAGAAAACAACGGTCTCTTGTTCATGGAACATGTGGACTGTTTACCTTACACACTTTGCTTAAAACAGTTGTCTGTTGCTTGCAACTTAATACCGGAGGGGGTTCGGATGATAACCTGAAGGTGGACTTCTAGTCATAGATGCAGTTGGATGGCAGTCTATGTATCTTGTTGTATTGCCCAAGCGAATCTCATAGGATCTTTCTGACTAGTAATTGCATTGTTATGCCTTGCTCAGTTCCTGTCAATTGCCCTGCTGTAATTTGTTTACCCTTGATGCCATGTTGTTTATCTAAGGAGAGCACCTCTAGTGAACTATGGACCCCGGTCAATCTTTACCATCAATACATCATCCACTATTACTTGTTTACTTGCTGCAAACCATTACCTTCCACACCATACATTTAATCCTTTGTACCGGTGAGCTTGACAACCTCACTGATTCGTTGGGATAAAGTCTTGAGTTTGTGTTATGCAGGCCTCCACGTTGCTTTCAACACCTATGTGACGTTTCCTTCATCCTTCTGGTTCGATAACCTCGGTCTCTACTGAGGGAAGACTTGCTGCTGTGCTGCTTCACACCTTGCTCTTGGGGTTTCCAATGAAGCGCTCCTACATCACCTTAGGCGCCATCAGTTAGCACCTTTAGGATCGACACAACCTTTGGGTTGTACCATATACAACTCTTCATCAATGTCTCCATTGAGGAACTTCGTTTTAACATCCATCTGCCATATCTCATAATCATAATATGCAGCGATTGCTAACAAAATCCTCATAGACTTTAGCTTCGCTACCGGTGATAAAGTCTCATCGTAGTCAACTCCTTGAATTTGTCGAAACCCTTTTGCGACAAGTCGAGCTTTATAGACAGTAACATTACCATCAACATCTGTTTTCTTCTTAAAAATCCATTTGTTCTCGACAGCCTTCCGGCCATCCGGTAAGTCCACCAAAGTCCATACTTGGTTTTCGTACATAGATCCAATCTCGGATTTCATGGCTTCTTGCCATTTATTGGAATCTAGGCTCATCATCGCTTCCTCATATGTCGCAGGGTCATCGGTGTTGTCCACCAACATGACACTAATAATGGGATCATACCAATCAGGAGTGGTACGAGTTCTCGTTGACCTACGAGGTTCCACAGTAACTTCAACCGAAGTTTCATGATCAACATCATTAGCTTCCTATATTATTGGTGTAGGCGCCATAGGAACTTCTTCTAGTGTTGCATTACTCTCAAGTCCGAGAAAAGGTTCAACAACCTCTTCAAGTTCTACTTTCCTTCCAGTCACTTCTTTCGAGAGAAACTCCTTCTCTAGAAAGGATCCATTCTTGGCAACGAAGATTTTGCCCTCGGATCTATGATAGAAGGTATACCCAATAGTTTCCTTCGGGTATCCTATGAAGACGCATTTTTACTCTTTGGGTTCAAGCTTTTCGGGCTGTAACTTCTTTACATAAGCTTCGCAACCCCAAACTTTAAGGAACGACAATTTAGGTTTCTTCCCAAACCATAATTCATACGGTGTCGTTTCAACGGATTTAGATGGTGCTCTATTTAAAGTGAATGCGGTTGTTTCTAATGCATAACCCCAAAACGGTAGCGGTAAATCTGTAAGTGACATCATAGAATGAACCATATCTAAGAGAGTTCGATTATGACGTTCGGACACACCATTACACTGTTGTGTTCCCGGCGGTGTCAATTGTGAAAGTATTCCGCATTTCTTCAAATGCTCGCCAAACTCGTAACTTAGATACTCACCTCCACTATCAGATCGTAGAAATTTAATCTTCTTGTTGCGTTGATTCTCTACCTCACTTTGAAATTCCTGAAACTTCTCGAAAGTTTCGGACTTATGTTTCATGAAATAGATATACCCATATCTACTCAAGTCATCCGTGAAGGTAAGAACATAACGATAACCACCATGCGATGCTACACTCATTGGGCCACACACATCAGTATGTACGATTTCCAATAAGTTCGTAGCTCGGTCCATCATACCGGAAAATGGAGTCTTAGTCATTTTTCCCATCAGACATGCTTCGCATCTTTCAAGTGATTCGAAATCAAGTGATTCAAGAAGTCCATCGGAATGGAGTTTCTTCATACACTTCACTCCAATGTGACTAAGACGACAGTGCTACATATATGTCGAGTTATCGCTCAATTTCAAACGTTTAGCTTCAATGTTGTTAATATGTGTATTACTACAATCGAGATTCAACAATAATAGACCATCTATCAAAGTTGCATGTGCATAAAACATATTACTCATATAATCGAACAACCATTATTCTCGGACTTAAACAAGTAACCGTCTCGCAATAAACATGATCCGGATATAATGTTCATGCTCAACATAGGCACCAAATAACAATTATTTAAGTATAAAACTAATCTCGATGGTAGATGAAGAGGTAGCGTGACGACCGCGATCACATCAACCTTTGATCCATTTCCAACGTGCATCATCACCTCGTTCTTCGCTAGTTTTCGTCTATTCTGCAGCACCTGTTTCGAGTTACAAATATGAGCAACTGAACCAATATCAAATACCCAGGCACTACTACGACTACTAGTGAGATACACATTAATAACATGTATATCGGATATACCTTTCTTATTGATGTTGCCGTTCTTCAAATCCGCCAAGTACTTAGGGAAATTCCGCTTCTAGTGACCTCCCTTGCAGTAAAAGCACTCAGTATCAGGCTTAGGCCCACCCTTGGTTTTCTTCACCGGTGCGGTAACTTTCTTAGCACCCTTCTTGAAGTTTCCCTTTTTCTTAGACTTGCCCTGCGTCTTGAATTTGGTGGTCTTATTGACCATCAGCACTTGGTACTCTTTCTTGATCTCCAATTCCATAGACTTTAACATGGAGAAGAGTTCGGGCAACGACTTGTCCATGTTTTGCATATTGTAGTTCATCACAAAGTTCTTGTAACTTGGTGGTAGTGATTGGAGGACACGGTGAATCACCAAAGCATTGGGAATCACTATACCCAAGCTTTGAAGCTTGCTTGCGTGTACAGACATCTTAAGCACATGCTCACTAACGGAGCTGCCCTCTTCCATCTTGTAGTTAAAGAACTTTTCAGAAGCCTCATAACTCTCAACTGCCGCGTGAGCCTCAAATATCATTTTGAGTTCACAGACAATATCATGTGGGTCATGGTTCTCAAACCTTTTCTGAAGCTCCGATTCCAAACCATACAATATAGCACACTAAACTATGGAGTACTGATTCTTCTGAGTGAGGAAAAAATTCTTCACCTCATCGGTAGCATCAGCTGCAGGTGGGTCACCAAGCGGTGAATCCAGCACATAGGTCAAATTACCAGCATTGAGGGCAATCCTCAAATTGCGGAGCCAATTCGCGAAGTTGCTTCCATTGTTTTTCAACTTTTCTTTATCTAGGAACGCATTAAAATTGATGGTAGGGGCCGCCATTGATCTACAACATATTTGCAATAGTTTAGACTAAGTTTATGACAAATTGAGTTCTAATTAATAGTTAAATTACTCTAGATGAACTCCCACTCAAAACAATATCCCTCACATTGTTTTAATGATCACACGAACAAAATACACTATATCAAAACCGATCATCACGAGAGTTGATGTAGCTTCAATGGCGAACAATCAACATGTTCATCATATCTACTATATGACTCATGCTTTACCTTTCGGTGATGAGACCATGTCTGTACATGCTAGGCTTGTCAAGATCAAATCTTAGCTTCCACATCGGCAAATCTGGCTTGCTCCCATTGTATACACTCGCAGAATCTAACACACCTGATCATCACGTGGTGCTTCGAAACAACGAGCTTTAGCAACGATTCCTACTAAGGATGAACACTTTATAACTTGAAATTTTGTGAGAGGGACCATCTTATAATGCTACCGTCGTGAACTAAGCAATACAAGATGCATAAAAGGATTAACATCACATGCAATTCATAATATGTGATATGATATGGCATTTCTTCTTGTGCTTCCGATCTCCATCTTCAAGCACGAACATGATCTGCATCATCACCGGTGTGGCGTCAAGGTTAATGGCACCACTCCATGGTTGTTTTCCACCAGCATAAACTATTACAAATACTTTGAATAATAGACACGCAGGTCTTAACGAAATTAAAAGACAACCATATGGCTCCTGCCGGTTGCCAACTTACAATAAGGTACATTGCATACATCATATATAATCACAATCATGGACATATCACATCACAGCACACCCATGCAAAACAAAGTTATACGCCTCTAATTTTCTTTGCATATTTTAAGTGGTTTGGGGCTTTCAATAAGTGTCGTTCTAACTTACAAAAAGAACCACAACGTTGATGCTTGAACTATCAAGTGACAGTTGTAAATTGAATCTATACTATGATGGGAGAGATAGACACCCGCAAAGCCACTTATGCAATACAAGTTGCATGTTGAGCGTAGAGCAAGTCTCATGAACGATGTCATGTAAGGTTAGCCCGAGCCGCTTCATCCCTTCATACCGCAAGATGCAAAGTACACAAAAAGAAATTGATAATAAAAGCACCACCGCCCACAATGACCATTGTGTTCTACTCATGAAACAGATCCACATATAGACATGGCTCTGATCCACTGTAGGGGTTCGTAGCATGGAAAACAAAAAAAAATCTACCGTATGCACACAAACAAGCCAAGATCTATCTACTAGATTGTAGCAACGAGTCGATTAGAGTACTCACCCTTGAAGATTCCAAAGTGGTTAACGAGAGCAGATTCTCGTGGGTGATGTAGTCGTACACTTGCCGATCTCAAGATCGCGTAGACGATACTTTCGGCAAGGCTCCGGCTCAGCGCACACACGCTCGGTACTGATGAAGACATTCCTCTCCTTGTTCCAAAGAAAATGGAGGTTGTAGTTCTCCCCTCGCGATTCCCGCAGCACGACGGCGTGGTGTCGGAAGTAGAGGGAAGATTGAAGGGAATATGCCCTGAGAGGCAATAATAAAGTGTTTATTATGTATATTTCAAGTATATGATTGTCACATCCCAAGATTTTCCAAATCTTGTAATGTGAAAAATAAATGAATAAAATAAAACTTTGTTGATTTTTAGGGTGAGAAGAAACTTTTAAATCCAATTGGAGACTTTCAAAACCTATTTGGATCAAATAAAACCCTAAAGGATTTTAAAAAGTTAAATAAACAATGAAGTTAAAAATATTTGGAATTACTATTTTTGGATCTTTTAATAAAAAGGATTTGGTGTTCAAAAGAAAAGGTGGATTTATAAATAAGGATTATTTTATAGAGCCAAATTAAACCTTGGCCAAGCTTTTGAAATAAAAATATTTTGTTAAAAGAGTAAAGGGTTATTTAAATAAAAATGAGTGTTTATTAATATCCAATTTTATTAAAGTAAAGGATTTTCCCATTTTAAATAAACACTAAAACTTATTAAATTATTTTAAATAAGTTTTTCAAGTATTTTATATTTTAAAATAAAACCTACTGATTTGGTTTTGAAAATATTTAGATTTCAAATGGAGATTTTATTAAATAAATCAAGCCCTATTTGATTAAATAACTAAGGTCCATTTTATTTAATTAATGAATGGATCCTAAAAAGATTAAAAATATTATTTTATTTTTGGTCTTGGTTTATGTTGCTAAACAGAACCAAAACTCAATACAAGTTTGGAAGTGTTTTGATTTGTTTTGAATGTTTAAATTGTTGATTGAAATTCAAAACATAAAATCAAAAGAGAAAAAGAAAAAGATTCAGAACAAAAAAAATAGAGCAAAGAAGACCCAGCCCAGCTAAGCCCATCCCAGCCCAGAAGCCCATTTCCCTCTCCTCCCCCGAAGAGTTTTTCTCTCACTCACCAGACGACCCGCAGAGCCAATGACAGGTGGACCCCAACTCCCCTCTCCCACTCCGCTGACGAAACGGCCCCACACACCGCGACTTCTTCTTGCCCCAAACCACGTCGCCGTTTCTGCCGTTGAAAGCTCCTTCAATCCCCGTTAACTGCCGCGTTAATTCGCCCAGCCATCACGCAAGATAAAAGCGCCTGCCTCCCCTTTTCCGTTTCCCCAGACACCGCCCCCTCTCTGCCCTCAGGCTGCCCGCATTGCTTGCGACAACCTTCCTGCCTCCGACGAACAACCGCGGCAATTCCGGCCAGTCCACGCCCCCCCTTGCTCCCTGGCGCACCCGAGCTTTCTTCCCACCTCCAGGAGAACCTCCCCTTGCTCCCTAGCCTCAACTTACTCGCGCTTGACCCACAACATCGGCATCGTCGACAACAGAACAGCGCCACCATCTGCTCCTCCTTCGGTGAGTTTCCCAGGTAGTTTCCGTCCGCCCCTTCCCCTCTCGTTCACGCACGCAAGTTCTACTCACCCTCACGCATCTAACAGGCCCCTTGTATCGTCCTCCTGTGCCTTGTAGCCCCGCCCCCAACGTCGACCAGAGCGTGCCCGACGCCGAGCGAACTCCAGCGAGCGATTCAGGACTACCCTGTGCGCCCCTCGTCGAACCAACGACACCTTGAGCTTCCCCATGACATTGCGATCACGGTGAGCCTTCTCCTTCTCTCCCTTGCGTCCAGTATCACCGGCGACAACCTCGTCTGAGCGCTGCCGCCAGAGCGCCGCCGCCAGCGCCGCCGAGTATTGGTCAGAGTAGTTAGGACCGTTGGATTTGAATCTGACGATTAGGATAGAAAGTAAGCGAATGGGTACGCACGCTTCTGAGCCGTATCATTCCACTTAAATCCTACGGCCCGTGTTAGTCGATCCACCCGAACCGGTATCGACCAGTAGTTGAGCGCCGCGTGTCACTAGTTCTGTTTAAAAGAAATTTTGAACCTGATTTAGATGCAGATTTGAAACTCTTGTAACTTTAGTTCCACACGTCCAAATTTTGCAAACTTTATATCAATGGAATCAGTGGAACAAGCCCTAGCTAACCATGCCTTTTGTTTAGTAAAAAGTTTCTGTTAAAATGTTTGTTTTTGCAGAAACATTTGTATGCTTGTTTAGATTATAAAAATTGTTCAAAAATGATTTTGGGGATAAAATCTTTTGCAAATGGTGTGTTTTGAACCTACTGACCATAGGAAACACTTTGTGGTTTCAAAAATGTATTTGGTAAAACAAAAGAATGATTCTTTGATTTAAAACCAATTCTAGTCAAATGAAAATATGGTTTATTTATTAAAAATAGTTTTGGAAGGAAACCTTTGGGAAATGATTTATTTTAAACTCTCTGAACCCAAACACCAAGTTTTATGATTTGAAAATGTATTTTGAGGACCCTATAGATTAATGCCTTAGTAAAAACATTTCTACACCACATAAAATGATACCTTGTTTTGAAAATGGTTTATGAAGTGAAATCTTTTGCAAATGACTTTGCCACTTTATAAAATGACCATTAGGTGTTTTCAAATGTTTATGACCATTAGAAACCACTTTTCCAAATAAAACAACCCTTTTGCATGCTTGCATGTTTTGTTTTGTTTATTATTTTATGTGATGTTTTGCTTGATTGGTAGATTGAGATTGTGCCTTGCTTGATTGATTTGTAGTGACTTGAAGAGTGTGATTGTTGCAAGTAAAAGGAGTGAACTTATACTCTACCAAAAAGGCAAGTGATGCTTCATACTTTGTCCCATTACTTTCACTATGCATTAGTGATTTTTTTCTAAGTAAAACTTGCATGGAATTTTGCTAAGTATAAACCTTGCTATAGGAAAACCTAGTAGATGAAACCTTAGTAGAAATTTTCCTAAGTTAAGATTCCTACTACTATCAAGCTTAGCTTAGCTAATAGAAAACAAGGGGGGAACATATATCCATACTATGGAAAATTTCTAAGTCTGAGGACTTGTGTTTTTGTTTAATAAAACAACTAAGTTAATGAATCACCTGGGTGGAATGGGACTTGAATGGTGGTTTTTGGTTGAGTGGTTACACAAGGCCCATGTTTATGGTTTACCTTGTGTATCACACTTGTGGATTGCCACCCAGGAACAAAGAGATTTGAGATGTCAAATGTTGAGAAGCTTCAAGTGCAGCCACTTGGCATTATGGGCTCTGCCTGGATCATATAGGTTGCAAGAACTTAGCCATATGGACAGTTGGTGGTAGAGTTTGATAGGTTGGAACGCGTCCATTTTGTTCTAAGGGAAGGCTTCTGAAAGATCTTGTCTTGGTGAAACCAAGTCTTGTAGGGAAAGTGCACCACCTCTACAGAGTGTAAAATCTAAGTACTTAGCCATGTCCCTGGTAAAGGACAATTTGAGCATCAAGACATGGAAGCTATCAAGAATCTCATCATCCAAATTTCTAAGTTACAAACTTGTGGTTGAACAAGGGTTAAAGGATCTTCAATCTTTGATTGGGAGAAATGATTTTGTCAAGCAAAAACTTAGTGTTTTCAAATGTTAAGGAAAATCAATTTTGAGCAATGCAAGCCTCAACTCCACTTAGCCAAATGCATATAGATGATAGACTCCACCATACTATCATAGTATCACTTGCCAATACAATTCAAATGTATTGACCCTTGTGGCTGTAACTTGTTATGTTGCAGGTTTGATTGATTTAGTGAAGTGTGTTGATTAGGATTACAAAGTCTACAACCAACATGTCTGCCTGTGGCACTTTGAAGATGAAGGACCCCATGCTTATAGATATTCTGCTGCAATGTAATATAATAGCCAAATGAGCTATGTAAGATGTAATAAAATTATGTTATTCCTGGTTATAAAGTTGTATTATGACCTTTGTTTCTTGATATTACATCTTAACTGTGGATGCTAGCTATTGATCCAGGGACTAGCATTGTAAACACAGGGGACTCTACCTTATTACAGGTTGGGACCCTTACAATGATAGATGTTTATTTTGCATGCTATAATTGTATTAATACAGAAACATTTATACATGTGTGTTTAATAAACAAAAATAAAGTTCCTAGTTATGCCTCTCTCATAAACTAGCTCATTGATTAACAAGATGATCAAGGTTTCCTGATCATAGACATTGGATGTTGTTAATAACGGGATCACAACATTAGTATAATGGTGTGATGAACATTCATCCGAAGTATAGCATTACGATCAAATTCATTGAGTTTATATTGCTATAACAACTTACGAAGTAATCCTAATCCTTAGACCATGAGATCATGTCAATCACTAACACCGGAAGAGTTTCTTGATAACATCAAACGTCACACCGTAAGAGGGTGATTATAAAGATGGGTTCATAACTAATAAAGTGTTATGTTGAGACCCATGGATCGAGACTGGAATTTTTTCATCCCGATGACAGATAGATATACTCTGGGCCCTCTCGGTGATATCACATTGGTTAGCTTGCAAGCAAGTGATTTGATCACTAGAGTGTTATATCACGGGAACGAGAAAAGAGTGCATGTCAGTAACAAGATCAAACTAGGTATGGAGATACCGATGATCGAATCTTGGACATGTAATATATAGAGAAACAAAGGTATTAAGATACTAGCATAAAAGGTTCCGAAGAAAGTCATCGTTGAATGTGTGGGAGTCAGTATGGGTCTCCAGATCCCGCTTCTGATTATTGATCCGAGAGGGGTCTCGATCATGTCCGCATTATTCACGAACCGTAGGGTGACACACTTAAGAGACACCGACATCCAATTGAGCAAAAGTTTCATGCCGGAAAGAATAGCAAGCCCAGGAATTTATTTCACTAGATACCGAAACAGGTTTTCGAGTGAAATTGCATAAAGTGGTTATGCATGTGAAATAGAATTCTAGCAAGGGGTTATATGTGAATGTTTGTCATTAAAGTAATTGACAAAATTCTGAATAAATAAAAGAGTTTTATTTAATGAGAGTTTGCATTAAATTTGGTGGAAATTTAATGGCAAGTTTGAGTGGGATTTTGAGTTGAGGGATTTGAATGGATTTTTGTGAGTGGAGTGTCCACCCACATGAAGAGGGGAGGGAAAGGGGGCAGCCCCCATGCGCCGGCCACCCCCTTGGGGTCCCCCCTCTCCTATAAAAGGCACCCCTCTCCTCACTTCTCACTCACACATCCTCGTGAAGGATCTCTCTCCCCCTCTAGAATTTATCCCCCATGGCCTCGGACTAGCGAGATCAATGGTAAGGAAATCAGTAATTGTTAACTGCTCGGTTGGCTTGGGAGTAGCGACTAATCGGAATTTGGACGATTAAATGATTTAATCGGTCGGCTATTAATCGGTGCAGCCTACAAAAATTAGCACCTAAAACACGTATGAATCCTCTTGCACCTTAACCATCTACCCTATTAAAGGTAGCCTTAAGCTCCCAGATGAGATCCTCAAGGAGGTCGAGCTCTTGTATCTGAGGTCTGATCGGCAACTACAAGGAACTGATCAACAACGACAAGGAACTGGTTGGTGATGGCAGAAATCAAGCTCATTGAGGCAGGGATCGAGCGGGAGCTTCGCAAAACCTACTTAATTGGGGCGGGCTAGCGAATGGATGGGCGATATGTGTTGATAATTTCGCAACTTTTTGTACCAAGTGTAGTGGTTAATCGGGAACATACCTAGTAATCGGAGTGTCAGACCTATTAATCAGGCTAAACGATTAATACAAAGGATTAGTGGTAATCGACACGGTCAGGTCCCTAGTAGCGATTAATCGGCCTATTAATCGCTGATTCAGCCTATTTTTTGAACAGTCATCGAGATACATGTTCCCGGTGGCTATTCGGAAAGAAGAGTTATGCTTCCGCTGCATCGCTGGAGCGAGGAGGCAGAGGTTGCTCGGTGCCTCGGACGTGTGTGCGAGCACGGATGCGCTGCTGATTTGCGGCGCTAGGACTTCCTCTCGATCTTGAGATCAGCAAGAGATCGTCTACATCAACCACGGGTAGTACACATATGAGTATGTGGGTGATGATGATCATGTTGTTGATCCTTAGTTGTAATTTTGGATATTGGTGGCATAGTGGGATGAAGTGGCTCGGACAAACTTTACATGTCCTCACGCATGAGACCTGTTCCACGCTTGACATGCAACTAGTTTGCATAAGTGGCTAGCGGGTGTCTGTCTCTCCTACTATAGTCAATATCTATTTTGCAACGAGTTGTCAACAATTTGTTCATCCTCGTTGTGGTTCATGTTCGTAGGTATGAACGGATCTATCTTTGAAAGCCCTAAGCCACGTAAAATTTGCAATGGATAAATTAGAGACGTCTAGTTTAGATTGTTGTTGGGCTAGTGTTATGATATGGTGATGTTGTAAGTAGAAGTATGGGATGATACTCTTACAACACACATAACGTGTAAGTTCCATAGACCTTGGCCTTACACATATAGGTATGATAGTGATCATACCACGGTGCACATGATAGGGATCATATGCGGGAACCATATCATTCCACTAATAAACATGTGATGTTTGATAGCATCTTATATTGCTTGTTTGGCGTTTTATTAGCATAACAAGATGGTCCCTCATTTAAATATCAAGATAAGAATGTGTTCTTCCTTTAGTATGCAACGATTATGTTTTCATCGCTCCAAGACATCACGTGATGATCGGGTGTTCTTGGATCCACGACCATATTTCGGGTGTAAGACATTTACACACGCGAATACTAAGGTTCTTACTTGGCGAGCCTAGCATGTACAGACATGGCCTCGGAACACGAACCGAAAGGTTAAGCATGAGTCATATAGTTGATATGATGCCCATTTGATGCTCGCCTTTGAAGCTACACCGACTCACGTGATGATCGGACTTGGTGTGCTGGATTTGGTTCATGTAATCACCAAAAAGACACGAGGGATGTCGTTTTTGAGTGGGAGTTCATTCGTAATGTGGATTAGTTGAACTCAATCTATCATAAACTTAGTCTAAACTTTACAAATTCTGTTGTAGATGGCACCACCTGCTTTTAATTTCAATGTGTTCATGGAGAAAGAGAAACTTGCAACGAACGGTAGCAACTTTATCGAATGGGCCATGAATTTGAGGATTCTCCTCTCTGCTGCACAAAAGCAATATGTGCTAGAAGCACCGCTAGTCCCACCACCTTTTGAGTATGCCCTTGACGAGGAGAAGAATGTCTATCAGACTCGTTAGGAGGACCACAACTTAGTTCATTGCGGCATATTGTATGGGCTAGAGCCGGAACTTCGAAAGCGTTTCGAAAACGGCAATGCATTTGATACAATGGGTGAGTTGAAAATGATTTTCGACACACATGCTGCTGTAGAGAGCTACAATGCTTCATAAAAGTTCTTTAGCTGCATGATGGAAGAGCACAACTCCGTAAGTGAGCATGTACTCAAGATGTCGGGTTACACCGATAAGCTTGTGTCCTTGGGAATATCGATTCCCATTGACTTAGGCATCCATATTGTTCTGCAGTCTCTGCCACCTAGCTATAAGAGCTTTGTAATGAACTATAATATGCAAGGCATGAAGAAGTCTCTCCCCGAGCTTCTGTCAATGCTTAAAACTGCAGAAGTGGAGATCAAAAAGGAACATCAAGTGTTGATGATCAATAGGAACACTGGTTTCAAGAAAGACAAGAAGGGAAAACGGAAGGGAAGTAAGGGCGGCAAGCCAGTTGCCATGCCTGAAAAGAAACCCCGAGTTGGACCTAAGTCTGATACCAAGTGCTACTATTGTAAGGATCCCATTGGGCAAGCGCCCCAAGTATTTGGCGGACAAGAAGGCCGGCAAGGCAAACAAAGGTATATATGATATACATGTTATTGATGTGTACTTGACTAGTGCTCAGTAGCACACAGGTATTTGATTCCGGTTCAGTTGCTAATATTTGTAACTCGAATCAGGGGCTACGGAACAAGCGACCGCTAGCAAGGGGTGAGGTCAAGATGCATGTCGGCAATGGATCAAGCGTTGATGTGATCGCCGTTGGAATGCTACCTCTCCACTTGCCGTCGGGATTAGTAATAAACTTGAATAATTGTTATCTGGTGCCTGCACTGAGCATGAACATTGTATCTGGATCATGTTTGATGCGAAGTGGTTATTCATTTTAATCCGAGAACAATGGTTGTTCTATTTATATGAATGAAATATTTTATGGTCATGCACCGATGATGAATGGTTTATTTCTATTGGATCTCGATAATAATGTTACACATATTCATAATGTTGATGCTAAAAGGATTAAATTTAATGATGATATATCCGCATATATGTGGCACTGCCGTCTAGGTCATATTGGCGTTAAATGCATGAAGAAGATCCATTCGGATGGACTTTTGGAATCACTTGATTTTGAATCATTTGATACATGTGAGCCATGCCTTATGGGCAAGATGACTAGAACGCCGTTTTCCGATTCAATGGAACGGGCGACAGATTTATTGTAAATCATACATTCTGATGTATGTGGTACAATGAGTGTGTCGGCGCGAGGTGGATATCGTTATTTTGTTACTTTCACGGATGATTTGAGTAGATACGGTTATATCTACTTGATGAAACACAAGTCTGAACCTTTGAAAGGTTCAAGGAATTTCAGAATGAAGTGGAAAATCATCGTAATAGAAAGATCAAATTTCTACGGTCTGACCGTGGAGGTGAGTATCTAAGTTACGAGTTTAGCACTCACATGAAAGAGTGTGGAATTGTTTCACAACTCACACCTGCCGGAACACCACAGCGAAATGGTGTGTCGGAACATCGTAATCGTACTTTATTGGATATGGTTCGATCTATGATGTCTCTGACGGACTTGTTGTTGTCATTTTGGGGTTATGCACTAGAAACTGCTGCATTCACTTTAAATCGGGCACCATCTAAATCCGTTGAAAAGAAACCATATGAATTATGGTTTGGAAACAAACCTAAGATGTCATTTCTTAAAGTTTGGGAATGCGATGTTTATGTGAAGAAACTTCAACCGGATAAACTCGAACCCAAAGCGGAAAAATGCGTCTTCATAGGATAACCTAAGGAAACTATTGGGTATTCCTTCTATCACAGATCCGAGGGCAAGGTTTTTGTTGCCAAGAATGGATCATTTCTAGAGAAAGAGTTTCTCGCGAAAGGTGTGAGTAGTCGGAAGGTAGATATCGAAGAGGTTATTGAACCTTCTCTTCAAAGTATGGCCAGTAGCGCAGCGCCGGAAGTTCTTCCAAAGTTGGATTCGCCTGTTGAAAAGGGAACTAATGATAATTACCATGAAACTCCAAAAGAGAGTACTACCAAACCTCCCAGGTCTAGCAGGACGCGTGCAGCTCCCGAGCTGTACGGAAATCCTGTCATGAATTGAATGGTTGATGAAAATGATGACCCTGTGACGTATAAAGAAGCGATGATGAGCCCGGATTCCAACAAATGGTTAGAAGCCATAAAATCCGAGTTGGAATCCATGTATGAAAATCAAGTTTGGAACTTGGTGGACTTACCTCACGATCGAAAGGCCGTGGAGAATAAATGGATTTTCAAAAGGAAAACTAATGTTGATGGTAATCTAACCGTCTATAAAGATCGACTTGTTGCAAAGGGGTTTCGACAAATTCAAGGATTTGACTACGATGAGACATTCTCTCCCGTAGCGATGCTAAAGTCAGTTAGGATTATGTTAGCAATTGCTGCATATTTCGATTATGAGATATGTCAGATGGATGTCAAAACCGCGTTTCTCAATGGTAATATAAGAAGAAGAGTTGTATATGATACAACCAAAGGGTTTTGTCGATCCTAAGGATGTTAACAAGGTGTGCAAGCTTCAGCAATCCATCTATGGATTGAAGCAAGCATCATGAAGTTGGAATCTCCGCTTTGATGAGGTGATCAAAGAGTTTGGATTTGTCCAAACTTATGGAGAAGCTTGTATTTACAATAAAGTGAGTGGGAGCAATGTGGCATTTCTGATATTATATGTGGATGACATATTATTGATCGGAAATGATATAGATCTTTTAAACAGTGTTAAAAAATATCTAAATAGCAAATTTCAATAAAGGACCTAGGTGAAGCGTCATACATATTAGGCATAAAGATCTATAGAGATAGATCTAGGCGCCTAATAGGGCTACCGCAAAGTACATACCTTGATAAGACTTTAAAGAAATTTAAAATGGACGGAAGTAAGAAGGGGTTCTTACCTATGTTGCAAGGCAAGACATTGAGTAAGACTCAAAGTCCGGCTACGGCGGAAGAAAGAGAGATAATGGACAAAGTCCCCTATGTACAAGACCAGATGTGGCACATGCTATTAGTTTGACTAGTAGGTACCAATTGGATCTAGGTTCGGAACACTGGATAGCGGTCAAGAATATCCTTAAGTACTTACAAAGAACTAAGGATATGTTTATTGTGTACGGAGGTGAAGAAGAGATAGTCGTTAAGTGTTATATCGACGCTAGCTTTGACACCGATCCGCATGACTCTAAGTCTCAATCCGGATATGTATTTCTCATGAATGGCGAAGCGGTTAGTTGGAGGAGTTCCAAACAACCTGTGGTGGCGGGATCAACAACAGAGGCCGAATATGTTGCTGCTTCAGAAGCGGCTCAGGAAGCGGTTTGGATGAAGGAGTTCATATCTGAACTAAGTGTGGTTGCAAGCATGTTGGACCCAATGGTGATCTATTGTTACAACAATGGTGCCATTGCCAATGCCAAAGAACCAAGGTCTCACAAGAATTCCAAGCATATTAAGCGTCGGTTTCACTCCATCCGCGAGCATGTCAAGGATGGAGATATAAAGATTTGTAAAGAACACACACATCTCAATGTAGCAGATCCGTTGACTAAAACTCTCCCTAGAGCAAAACATGGGTGTTAGATTCCTCACTATGTAACTAGATTATTGTCTCTAGTGCAAGTGGGAGACTGAAGGGAATATGCCCTGAGAGGCAATAATAAAGTGTTTATTATGTATATTCCAAGTATATGATAGATGGTTATTTTGCATGCTATAATTGTATTAATACGGAAACATTAATACATGTGTGTTTAATAAACAAACATAAAGTTCCTAGTTATGCCTCTCTCATAAACTAGCTCGTTGATTAACAAGATGATCAAGGTTTCCTGATCATGGACATTGGATGTTGTTAATAACGGGATCACAACATTAGTGTAATGGTGTGATGAACATTCATCCGAATTATAGCATTACGATCAAAGACATTGAGTTTATATTGCTATAACAACTTACGAAGTAATCCTAATCCTTAGACCATGAGATCATGTCAATCACTAACACCGGAAGAGTTTCTTGATAACATCAAACGTCACACCGTAATAGCGTGATTATAAAGATGGGTTCAAAACTAATAAAGTGTTATGTTGAGACCCATGGATCGAGACTGGAATTTGTTCATCCCGATGACAGATAGATATACTCTGGGCCCTCTCGGTGATATCACATTGGTTATATTGCAAGCAAGTGATTTGATCACTAGAATGTTATATCACGGGAACGATAAAAGGGTGCATGTCAGTAAAGAGATCAAACTAGGTATGGAGATACCGATGGTCGAATCTCGGACATGTAATATATCGCGAAACAAAGGGATTAAGATATTAGCGTAAAAGGTTCCGACGATCACAAGAAAGTCATCGTTGAATGTGTGGGAGTCAGTATGGGTCTCCAGATCCCGCTTATGATTATTGATCCGAGAGGGGTCTCGATCATGTCCGCATTATTCACGAACCGTAGGGTGACACACTTAAGAGACACCGACATCCAATTGGAGCAAAAGTTTCATGCCGGAAAGAATAACAAGCCCAGGAATTTATTTCACTAGATACCAAAACAGGTTTTCGAGTGAAATTGCATAAAGTGGTTATGCATGTGAAATATAATTCTAGCAAGGGGTTATATGTGAATGTTTGTCATTAAAGTAATTGACAAAATTCTGAATAAATAAAAGAGTTTTATTTAATGAGAGTTTGCATTAAATTTGGTGAAAATTTAATGGCAAGTTTGAGTGGGATTTTGAGTGGAGGGATTTGAATGGATTTTTGTGAGTGGAGTGTCCACCCACATGAAGAGGGGAGGGAAAGGGGGCAGACCCCATGCGTCGGCCACCCCCTTGGGGTCCCCCCTCTCCTATAAAAGGCACCCCTCTCCTCACTTCTCACTCACACCTCCTCGTGAAGGATCTCTATCCCCCTCTAGAATTTATCCCCCATGGTCTCGGACTAGCGAGATACATGTTCCCGGTGGCTATTCGGCAAGAAAGAGTTATGCTTCCCCGCCATCTGGAGCGAGGGCGGAGGTTGCTGCTCGTGCCTCGGTGTGTGTGTGCGAGCACGGATGCGCTGTTGATTTGCGGGGCTAGGACTTCCTCTTGATCTTGAGATCGGCAAGAGATCGTCTACATCAACCACGAGTTTAACTCGTTAAGCTTTGTCGGTCTTCAAGGGTATGTTCTCTACGGATATACATCCGCCCAGTGTTTGTATCTAGTAGATATATCTTGGTACATAGTTGTTCCCATCGTAGGAATTTTTTTGTTTTCTATGTTTAGAACCCTACAAAGATCACGCAGGGCTTCGCCTAAGCCGGTGCGGGTTATGGTGGATCTAGGGTTTCCGGAGATCTAGGTTTAGAAGGCCGGAGAGGAGGAGGTGGAGTCGGCGGCGGCTAGGGCGACGACGACGAGCCGTGGCTGCGGGGCCAGTCTTGGCG
Source organism: Avena longiglumis (assembly GCA_030063025.1). Classification (NCBI taxonomy): domain Eukaryota; kingdom Viridiplantae; phylum Streptophyta; class Magnoliopsida; order Poales; family Poaceae; genus Avena; species Avena longiglumis. The sequence continues at coordinate 187,210,344 of CP125979.1, forward strand.
CAACGTGGGGAGGGATGGTTGTGGCCTCTTGGGGCAGCCCCTCCCCTCTATTTATGAGAGGGGGGCAGCTTGGGAGAGGGGAGTTTGAATACTTCCCCAAATCCCTGTCCAAGTTGGATGGAAAGAAGGACTCTTTCGTTCTTCCACTAGGAAACCATTGTTCCAGTTTGACTTTTAAAACCTGCCTTTTGACTTGCAATTTGGAGATTTATTTCTCTCTTGCAAATGCCCAACCAAGTGAACTAGGACATGATCCAATCATTCCACTTAACCATGACACATTCATGTATCATTCCCCTTCCGGTCTGGTGAACCTTCTAGACCCTTCTAGAACCTCTCCGACGAAAACATCAGAATCATTCCCGAACTCCGGAATCGGACTTTCCTTATATGAATCTTATTCTCCGGACCATTCTAGATCTCCTCGTGATATCCTGGATCCCATCCAAGACTCCGAACAACATCCGGTCTCCCTACTTACATTCCATATCTACTAAACAACATCGAATCCTTAAGTGTGTCTCCCTACGGTTCGTGAATTATGCGGACATGACCGAGACACTTCTCCGATCAATAACCAATAGAGGAATCTGGAAATTCATATGGCTCCCACATATTTCAATGATTACTTTGCGATCAAATGAACCACTTACATACGATACCAATTTCCCTTTGTCTCGCGATAGTTTACTTATCCAAGGTTTGATCGTCGGTATCTCTGCATACCTAGTTCAACCTCGTTGCCGATAAGTAATCTTTTCTCGTTTCCGTGATATGTGATCCCTTGTGAGCCAGTCACATGCTTGCAGGCTAATTGGATGACATTCCACCGAGAGGGCCTAGAGTATATCTATCCGTCATATGGATGGACAAATCCCACTCTTGATCCATGTACCTCAACACATACTTTCCGAACACTCAATGCCACCTTTATAGCCACCCATTTATGGTGTCGTGTTTGATGTCATCAAAGCATCCTTCCGGTGATGGTGATTAGCATGATCTCATGGTCGAAGGAATTAGGTTACTATGTATCATAAAGTTTATAGTAAATGAACTATTGAAATGACTTGATCTTTATGCTACGCTTATCTATAGGAGTATGTCCATTATACCATTCTCCTAATGATATGATCTTGTTGTTAATAACATCTCAATGTTCATGATCGATAAACCACGATCATGTATTAACCAACAAGCTAGTATTATAAAGAGACTTTACCAGGGACTCTAATTCAGTTTACAAATCACACAAGTATTAATGTTTCCAGTTAATACTATTATAGCATGAATGTACACATTTATCATAAACACAAAGATATAATAATAACTACTTTTATTATTGCCTCTAGGGCATATCTCCAACAGTCTCCCACTTGCACTAGAGTCAACTAATCTAGATTACATGGTAATATACCGAACACCCATGGTGCTGGTCATGTTTTGCCCTCGGGAGAGGTTTAGTCAACGGATCTGCCACATTCAGATCTATGTTTACTTTGAAAATCTTTATGTCACCATATTGGACATGCTCTCGAATAGCGTGAAAATGCAGCTTGATATGCTTCAGCTTCTTGTGTGACCTTGGTTCTTGCGCATTGGCTATGGCGCCCATGTTATCACAATAGATAGACATTGGGTCCAGCGCACTTGGAACCACACCGAGCTCTGTAATGACTCCTTCATCCATATCGCCTCTTGTGAAGCCTCCTAAGCAGCTATGTATTCTGATTCAGTTGAAGATATCGCCATAACGCTTTTCTTTGCACTCCCCCAGCTAATTGTTGCACCATTCAAAGTAAATACGTATCTTGATTGAGATTTAGAATCATCCGGATCGGTGTTCCAACTAGCATCGGTGTAACCATTAACAACAAGTTGTTCATCACATCCATAAGAAAGAACCATATCCTTACTTCTTCTTAAGTACTTAAGGATGTTTTTGACCGTTGTCCAATGATCCACTCCTGGATCACTTTGATATCTGATAGTCAAAGTAACATCATATGCAATGTTGGTCTAGTACATAGCATGGCATACATAAGAGATCCTATGGCTGAGGCATAGGGAGTCTTACTCATCCTTTCTCTATCTTCTGCCATTGCAGGACTTTGAGTTTTACTCAAGGTCATATTGGGCAACATGGGCAAGAACCTTTATTGCTATCTTCCATTCCAAACCTCTTTAGAACTTTTTACAAATATGTACTCTGTGACAATGATATTAGGCGTCTCGATCTATCTCTATAAATCTTTATGCCTAATATGTAAGCTGCTTTGCCAAGATCTTTCATTGAAAAACTATTATTCAAATAATCCTTGACACTATTAAGAAGGTCTAAATCATTCCCAATCAACAATATGTCATCTACATATAGTATTAGGAATGCTACAGAGCTCCCACTCACTTTCTTGTAAATACAAGCTTCTCCATAAGTTTGTATAAAACCAAAGCTTTTGATTACCTTATCAAAACGTTGATTCCAACTCCGGGATGCTTGCTTCAATCCATAAATGGACCGTTGAAGTTTGCATACCTTGTTAGCACCTTTAGGATCAACAAAACCTTTGGGTTGTACCATATACAACTCTTCATCAATGTCTCCATTGAGGAACATCGTTTTGACATCCATCTGCCATATCTCATAATCATAATATGCAGCGATTGCTAACAAAATCCTCATAGACTTTAGCTTCGATACCAGTGAGAAAGTCTCATCGTAGTAAACTCCTTGAATTTGTCAAAACCCTTTTGTGACAAGTCGATCTTTATAGATAGTAACATTACCATCAGCATTTGTTTTCTTCTTGAAAATTCATTTGTTCTCGACAGCCTTCCAGCCATCCGGTAAGTCCATCAAAGTCCATACTTGGTTTTCGTACATGGATCTAATCTCGGATTTCATGGATTCTTGCCATTTATTGGAATCTGGGCTCATCATCGCTTCTTCGCCGCTACATCTCATGATGCATGGAGGGCGCTTCACACCAGCTTCGTCTCCTAGTCTTGGACGTGTGCTCATGTTATTCGCAACGAGCTGGGCGAGACCAAGCTCCATGACCTCAGCATCACAGACTACTTCACCAAGATGACCGGTCTCTCCGACACGCTGTCCTCCATTGGACAGCCACTTCGCCCTGAGGACTTCACCACCTCCTAAATGGCCTGGATGACGACTATGATAATCTCGTGGAGAATGTCAATGGTCGCGACACTCTGCTTTAGCCTCGTGAGATCTACTCGCGCCTCCTTGGTCACAAACATCATGTCAAGGTGCGACATGCCTCCCCGAGCTTCTTATCCGCCAACGCCATAGCTCGCGGTAAACCCAGAAGACATCACCGGCTAGTGGCAAGACGATGCCCGCACCTCAGCAGGACCCGTGGCCCTCCGCGCCCCCTATCACGGGCGTTTTTCGTCTGTGTGCCCGCTGCCCCTGTTGCGGTGCCCAGCAAGTGTGCCAGCTGTGTGGCATTGAGGACCATATCGCCTCCCACTGTCGTCGACGCTTCAAGCAGGACTTCCTTGGCATTGGCAACAATGTCAAGGGCAATGACAAGTAGGTTGTCGCTGATGTGGCGGGTAACGAGCACGGTACACTCCGTCCTACTCCATTGATCCAACGTGGTATATGGACATGGGGGCTACCAATCACCTGACGAGTGATACGGGCAGGAGGAGTACGTCATGCTAATGTGCCTTGGATGACCCACATCTTCGGTTCAGGCGCTGATGAGCACATTGAACTATCCATGTGGTTGAGAGCCCTCATAGCCCAGGCACAATGACACAATTATCAGGGGCGCGCTCTACTACTGAGCTAATAGCCCGTCGCGCGGGCCTCCCAAAGGGAGGCCTGCTACGGGATGTCAAAAAATGAATCCTATCACTATCAACTAAGAACCCGTGTCTTCGACATGAAAAGACGATATCCTAACCTCTGGATGAAAGGGACCACACTAGAGCACTGAACATTTGTTTTTATCTACGAAGAGTTGAGTTGTTCTGACCTAGGATAATAAGATCATTAGCTTGGTCTTACTTCACCCTAAACGAAAGAAGACTTCCGTGAATCGCTAGAAACATGTGAAGTGTATGGCTAACCCAATAACGAAAGTTTCGTAAGGGGACTGGAGCAGGCTACCATGAGACAAAAGATCCTCTCTCTAAAGAGATTCGATTCGAAACTCTTATATGTCCAAGGTGGATTATTACGGGCCATCTTTGGCCTTGAGGTATCCACTTCAAAATAAACTTCTCTCAAATTACCTATAGGTGGAAGAGGGCGCCCTTATTTCCCCTTCTCCCTCTTACCATGGCAAGTCCTTGGGAAATAACTCCGATGGGCAGAAAAAATAAGGCGTTAAGAGACCCTCCTGGCCCAACCCTAGACACTCTAAGATCCTTGGTCATGATCGGGTTCGCATCACCAATGGAGCATGTATGCGCATCTCACATGTTGGTCAGGCCTCTCTTCTTTCACATAACTCTAGAACACTACATCTTCTCAATGTCCTTCGAGTTCCTTCTGCTACACGTATTTTGTTGTATGTTCCTCAACTTACTTGTGATAATATTGTCCTCGCTGAATTTCACCGCTTCCATTTTTCATCAAGGATCGGGACACGAGAGTTGTTCTGCTTAGAGGACGTCTTCGTCAAGGCCTATATGCGCTTGATGCGCCATTTGGGCCTCCTGCGCCGCATGCTCCCCAGGTGTTGAGTGGTGTTCGCGTGTCATCTATACACTAGCATGCGCGCCTTGGTCACCATGTTGCTCCCATAGTTCGTCATGTTCTGCATTGTCATGAACTTCCAGCTGTGTCCAATAAAATTGCTGAAACTATCTGTGATGTCTGTCAGCAAGGCAAGAGTCATTAACTTCCATTTTCAGCGTCAAGTCGTGTCGTTAAATATCCTGTTGAGCTTGTGTTTTCTGAGATATGGGGTCCTTCCCAAACGTCTGTTAGTAGTCGTAATTATTATGTGAGTTATGTTGTTGCTTATAGTCAGTTTACTTGGCTTTATCTTATTAAGCGTAAATCTGATGTGTTTGATGTTTTTATTCAATTTGAAGCACATGTCGAGCGTCTCCTTAAGCATAAAATTCTTCATGTTCAATCCGACTGAGGGTGAATATCACAATCTCAGTTTGTTTTTAACAAGCTTGGGATCTCGCGCCGTGTATCTTGTGCTCACATGCATCACGAGAATGGCACCGTTAAACGTAAGCATCATCATCTTGTAGAGACTGGCCTTACCTTACTAGCTCATGCCCCTGTTCCGTTTTGGATTTGGAGTGATGCTTTTTACACCGCCTGTTTTTTGATATATAGGCTTCCTTCACGACTTCTGCAAATGAAAACTCTCTTGAACTCTTGCTCAATGACATCCTAGATTACACGTTCCTTACACTAGTAGAGAAAAGATTATAGCCAGATTTCTTAGCGTCGGTGAAGTGGGCCCGGGGTCGCTGGCGGTAAGTCCTTCTCGCTTTAACACCAGTGAACGCACATGGGGGCGCCGGGGCTAGCCCATGTACCACCGGCGAACAAATCTTGCATGCGCCGGGGCTATGGTGGGCCGCGTGCCCCCCGGATGGGCCACCCTTTAGCACAAGAGAAATAAGGCCATGTTCGTCGGGGCTATGGCCCGTTACCACCGACGAATCCCCGATGTGCTCACACGGATATGATGGGCTGGATGGGCCAACCGGGCCAAATTTTACTGCCGGCACCTACGTCCAATATTCACCGGCACCTACGTCCAATATGCGGATTGGTCTGGCAGTCGTGACGACAAGCGATCCACGAGGGGCTATGTAGTATTCTTTAGTTCTAACTTGATCGCCTAGAATGCTCGCAAACAAGCTGCATTCAGACACTACCCCGACGAATAGGGAAGGGCACTCGTGGTACTCCAGTACCTTCAGCGAATAAGCCTATTCGTCGGTGATAACAAACATTACCCCCGGCGAATTTCTACATGTGTTGCCGATGTGGCATTACCGCTGGCAAGATTGTCGCCAGCGAGTCCGAACTTGTCAGCGGTAGGCCATTTTGGTGCACTGAGGATAAGCTTTTCTCTACTAGTGTTAAGGTTTTTGGATGCGCATGTTGGACTCACCTTCGTCCATATAACAAGCATAAACTAGAGTTTCGGTCTAAAAAGTGCGTCTTTTTTGATATAGTTCCCTTCATAAAGGGTACAAGTGCCTACATATTCCCACTAATCACGTTTACATATCCCTTTTTCTGCACTTCCGAACAACTCCACCACTCCTACCCCAACTTGGCAATCCACTATTCCTTCGGCTGATCAATTTGTTGATATTGCATATACTCTTGCGTTGCTTCCTAACCCTGCTACAGGTATCGGATGCGATGCTAGCCTCGATCTCATCGATGATCAGGCGACAGAAGACGATCACGTCCAAGACGTCGATCCTGTGCATGCGCCATGCACGCCGGGTCGTGCCCGCCATACTTCTGCTACCTCGCCTGCGGCAGCTTCGCCCGCTGCAGCCCCGCCTACGGCGGCCTCGCCCGGCCCAATGCCTGCGCCAGCCGCCTCTGCTCTGGCTCCTAAGGGTCCGTCTTTGATCGGCCCGACACCACCTGGCTCCCGGTCGCTAGGAGCCTCCTCGTCCGTCCCAACATCGTCGACCTCGGTGTCCCCCGCGCCCGACTCACTGTCGCCTCCATCACCTGTCTGTCCGAAGAAGCGCACAGATGGGACCATTGCATGGGTTGCTTCTTGTGTGGCCCATGCTGTTGTTGATCCCAAGCTGAGCCTTGACACTTCCAGGATGCTCTTGGCATTTCTCACTAGCTTGCTGCGATGGAGCAGGAATTTTTAGGCACTTCTGAAGAATGATATTTGACAACTCATTCCTCCTTGTTTCTGGTGTCAATATTATTGATTCCAAGTGGGTATTCAAAGTTAAGAAGCTTGCTGATGGCTCTATTAAAAGCTACAAGGCACGATTAGTTGCTAAAGACTTCAAACAGAGATATGGTCTTGATTATGAAGACACATTCAACCCAATTGTCAAGCCTACTACCATTCGCTTGCGGCTCTCTTTGGTTGTTACTCGAGGATGATCTCTTCGTCAGCTTGATGTGCGGAATGCCTTTCTACATGGAGTTCCGGAGGAGGAAGTTTATATGTGTTATCCCCCAAGTTTTGTTGATCATGCACGTCCTCATCATCTCTCTGCCTTGTTAAGGATATGTATGGACTTAAGCAGGCTCCTCATGCATGGCATGCACGTCTTGGCTATATCCTTCAGGCTCATGGGTTTGTTCCATCTACTGCTGACATGTACTTTTTCTCTCTTCAGCGTCCTGAGGTTACTATGTATCTGCTGGTTTATGTGATGATATCATCCTCATCATCTCCTCTGATGCTGTTGATGATCGTCTCTTATCCGCGTTGAGTGATGATTTTGTTGTCAAGGACTTGGGTGCCATGCACTATTTCCTTGGTCTGAAGGTCTCATGGTCTTCTGTTGGGTTGACTCTCACTCACCACAAGCATTCTCTAGACTTGTTGCGCCGTGTTGGTATGTTGAAGTGCAAACATGCTACCACTCATATGTCTGCTACTGATCATTTGTCTACTCTTGATGGAGATCCTCTTTTGCCTGATGATGCTACTGAGTACTGCAGTCTCGTTGGTGGTCTGCAATACCTCACTATCACCGGACCAGATGTCTCTTATGCAGTCAACCGTGTGTGTAGGTATCTTCATGTGCCCAGGACATCTCATTGGTCAGCTGTGAAGTGTATTCTGCACTACATATGTCTCACTGCCTTGTATGGTAAGCTTCTCCAGCCCGCACCATCTTGTGATCTCTCAGCCTTCTCGGATGCGGATTGGGCTGGCAGTCCCGATGACAGGCGATCCACGGGGGACTATTGCGGTGACCCAGCATACCACTGCATGATGTAGTACACTATAGTCGTTGACATAACACCAATGAAACACCATTCACTAGTATTACATCCCTCAGAGTAGTACAATAGAAACACAGCAGGTCCAAGACATGACTATATGTTACAACTCAACTCTTTATACAAGATCCAGAGAACACTCTAGGTTAAAGAGAGAGAAAGAAACTTCTTACAAAGAAGAATCAAAAATAAATAACTCATAGCTCCCATACTTATAAAACTAGTAGCTGAACTACTAGGCTTGCATTGCTGCTATTGCAATACTCTACAGAAGTAGGTTCTATGGTTAGAAATTCTATTCTTATCTAATCAGAAACTTTGTCTTCACTTGAGTTGTTGTATATGCTGACTTCATTGACTTCATCGAAGAGTTTTAGCTTTTAATGATGATTCCTGGAGCATAACTTGATGTAGACTTTGTATGTAGTGGCTTTAGAACCTAGCAAGGGTTAAGAAGATACTTTGAGTACGAGCGTACTCAGCAAGTCCACTAGAAAAGGAGTGTTTGATGCACTATAACTACAGCACGAACCATAGGTCGTAGGCAATGCAAGTTTTCATAAACATTTCTTCAAAGGTTGCTTTTATTCTGAAAATCTATGTCCGTTAGCCTTCATGGGTTTACCAGAACTTTCATGGAGTTCCTTTCCCGCCACGTTCGCAGCTCCTTCCCGGAACAGGGAGTAACAAGTTACACTTCATACACTCTGTAGAGGTTCATCACTTTACCCATGAGAGATCTTAGCTTTGTTGCACATCCGAATTGCAGGTTCGTTCAAACTTCCTTGGTGTGAGGCCCAGACTAAGATCCAAGCCAATCACTGCCTTCTCCGCGACCCCACATGTCTCCTTCGTGTACGCCAGCCCACCTATTGAATTACGGCAATGGCAGTACAGACCGTTCAGATGCCGGAACTATCATGGGACGTTGAGGGTTCCCACCCATATGCTGCATATCCTCTACGAATTACCATAAATAATATGCATGCTACGAGTGATAACAGCCATGACCCGCACATCCAGCTCCATGCGAGAGGGAAAAGATACAACTGACTTCTCCGTCCCATTCCAAATCTCATGGTCAACGCGTAATATGCGGCGCAAGAATCACTGGCAACATTGGTTGTTAAGTCCTAGATAATATGTTCCTTTACCACCGGAACTCTTATAGTAGGTTATTACCTCATGGTAAATAACCTATAATCACATTATTATGAAAATAGTGTTTTCTATCCTTTTTCAAATGCAGGTGATGACAACACTGGATTTGCAAAATAATTTACAGAAAATAATCAAAGGACATGAGCAAGTGTGAACTTTCCTATTGTGATTGCAAGATTATACACTCACGGTCTTCAATACAATATAAGATCCAATAGTTGAAATCTGCATCATTGGTCCGGTAAGGACTAATGTTTAAAGAAGCAAGATGCTTTTATGCATAAGTAATGAAATGCAAGTTGATAAATGCGAATCCCGAGGATAACGTTGATCGAGGGTTCGGATACTGGAAAGGGTTTCCTTGGAATGTGTTGCCCTTTTAGATTATGTTTCATATATGTGCTTCTTATTAAGGCTTGTGAGTGTGTGTGAAACAACATGTACACATAATGTCATACAACAATAAGATACACACATATGGAATGCTACTCAAGGTTGCTTACATCATAATTGTTTATCTTCAAGTTTTACTTTACAAGTAATGTCACTTATAAAAAATTTAAGTGTTATTGATCCTAAGTATATAAGTAGAATATAAAGTAAGGTGTTTTACTATTAATTGTCCTATGTTGATTGAAGTGGCAAAAAGAATAAAATTTGAAGAGAAGAATTCTTTTCTAAGGTTTAAACAATCTTTGTGGTTAAGTAAATTTGGTTGATGTTGTTTGTGCTTGCTTGAATAGTTTGGACTTGAGATGCTTTATAATTTAATTATAACAGACCAAAGTTAACTATAAAGTATATAATAAAGTTTTTAGCATTATACTTAAAGCTTTGTAACTATAAGTAACTTTAAGAATGTAGATAGACTTAGGGTGTATTACTTATGATACTTGTATCCTGTTCACTTTATATTGTTTCCTTAGAGTTACTTAAGAATGGCATTACTTCTATTGGAGTAGTGATTTCTTTACATTATAATGGTATAAAGGGATTTATCTCCCTATAAGGGTGTGGTTAAGGTTTATGAATAAGTAAACAATATTATTTCGTACTTATGGATTCACTTATAGTGTTTTGATTTATTTATAAATTTGTGAGTAATATAAAGAATGGGTTTTATCTTATTACAATTATTCTTGGAGTTTTTAGATTGGATAAGGATCCTTTTATAAAATAATCTACATTAATGGTTGAGAGATAATTTAATAAAATTGTATTTAAAGTGTGTTAATTTATTTTGAATGCACACTACCAATATTTAAGACTAATACTATTTATTAGACTCAATTGACTAATTTTTAGAATTATTAACAAATTTTATTTACCTTTATATGAATTATTAATTAAGGAAATAGGTTTAAATTCAAGTTATAAAAGTGTTTAACTTTTTATTTAACTCAAAAGTGGAATATCATATTTTTAACATGTAAGTATTATTTTTGTGATCATTTTGGTATATTGCATTTATTTTTGGTGATTTATAAATAATAAGATATGATTTTAATAATGTTTTTTACTTTATAAATACTTAATAAGTAATAAATATTTAATTAAGAGGAATAATAATGTATAATTTTAGTTTTGGAGTATTGTTTTCATTTTTCCAAGATTTTTGGTATTTTATTTATATTTTTAACATTTACCATTATTAAAATATTAATTATCAAAGTTTTATTACTTATAAAACCTTTATTAAATAATGCTTATTTAAATAATTAACATAATAACATTTAATAATAGTTTTAAGTTGTAGATTTTACTTTTCCAAACATTTTCATATATTATAAGTATTTTTCAGATTTATAAAACAAAAGTTATTAATGAAACAAGATTTAATCATTTTATTGTATTAGAATTAATATTGTTTTATTTAATTCATAAACAGAAATACTTTTTATACTAAAGATAACCTAGACTAAGTCACTGACTAGTGGGCCATCGACCACATCACCCCTCAGATTGGTGAATGCACTTGTTACTGGCCCAACTTCTACCCACAGCCAATGACAGGTGGGCCAGCGACCACGTCACACGCCACATGGGCAAAGATCGGTCAAACGAGCTGACCTGACACAAGCATGACGTCGTTGTGACGTCATCTCGCCGGTGATGGTCAGGTGGCTGGCAACTTCAGCGATCTAGTGGAGTTTGGCATGCGTGGTTCCTACGGTTCGAAAGAGCGCACTGTAGGGAACCTACTAGCAGCGGCGCCGCTCAGATATGGTCGCCGGAGGATGACTGGCGACGAGGTACGGCGGCGGCGGTTACAGATGAACCCGGTGGAGATGATTCCAGAGGTGATAGAGAGATTAGAGAGGTGCCCAAGGATCAGCAACTCACCGGCATTGCAGTGGAGGGCCTAGTGTGACCGGAGGTGGCCGGAATTGAGGTAGACGACGGAGGAACCCGTCGGAGATGGAGGTGTCGATTGGCGCGATTGGAGATCCTTCAGCTTGTGCTTCGTGGGGCAATCGAACCAGATGATCAAGGGGATCCTAACTGCGGCCTCAGCGGTTCAAGGGGAGCTCGGAAACGTCGCCGACGAGCGGCTCCGGCGAGCTCAGTTTTCGGTCAAAGGGGAATTTGGGGAGGAAGAATGAGGATAAGGATCTTCGACGCGTCGATGGTCTACTTATAGGCAACGAACAGTGGCGGCGCGGATCTTGGCGTCAGTGGGCATCGCGACAACGGCGGACGGCCGACGTGGTGCCAGGCAGCTGCTTCGTCGGCGTGCTTGCTGGCGAGAGGAAGAAGAAAGGAAAAAGGGATCGAAGGGGTATGTGGGCCGGCTTAGGCCGATGTGGGCTGCTGCAGAGCGAGCGGAGAGGATTGGCTGTGACCTGCGAGCGACGAATAGAGAGAAGAGGAAATGGGCCGTGGGCCAGATTTGGTGTTTCCTCTGTTTTTTCCTGGTTTTATTCCTTTTTCAATTTCTGTTTTGTTTTCAGGTTTGTATTTTTATATTTGGTTTGAACTTTTCTTTTTGGAATCTTATTTGCTGAATACTTGCAGCAACAATAAAGTTATTAAGAATCCATTTGTGAACTTTTATTAGGTATTGTGATATTTTCTTTATTTCCTTTATATATATATTCTTTTCTATACATTGTTTTCACTTTTATTTGGATTAATTAAGTTTTAAAATGTTTACTAATATTCATAGGGTTTATTTATATGTATCTAATCACATAATATAGGGTAGGATGACTTATAATATTGGATCCCCACTTATTCCATGCTCCGATGGGATGAGTGGTTAGAGAAATGAATTAAAGACTTTGTCTAATGATTATAGATAGAATATTTATGAAATGTTGATGAGAAAACTTATTAATAAGTTTAGAGTTCTGAATTGTAATTACTCACCCTAGTGTTTAGGGTTCTTAACTTACTTATAATCTTTTGTTGATATGAATAAAAATTAATGGTTAATCATATTGTCTTTATATTTGTGGTCAGAATGATGTTACCTGGAATGTTTCATGAAAAGGATTTGATAAAGATAGTTCTTAAGCACCTGTGATAATGATAATTAGAAATGATAAAGATGTGCTTAATGGATTTGTTATAGGAATATATTCCTATAGAAGGATTTATCCATCAAATGAGATGGATGTTAAGCTTGATTATACATTTAGGTTTAGGGTTTACCAAGGATTCCTATCTTCCATATTTCATAATTCTAGACTTCTAATTAAGGAATTACTTTCCTAGATATGCTACTTCTTCCTATCCATCATCATGTGTTAACATGATGAACTTTACTTCACAAAAATATTCGTATCCACCTTTTATTCTTCTAACACCTCTTGTAATTCCAATGAGCTTGATTCTAAAGTATTTCATAATCATTTTATATCTATACTTGGTTATATCAACTACTTTATTGTTGATAATCCCCAATCCAACAAGTGGTTACTTCCAACTCCAATCATACTCTTCCTTAATCATCCTTCACTAATATCACTTCAATAGATGTATACATCAAATCCTACTTCACCTCAAGTGCTTAGTATTTCCAAAGAGGAAAATACTACTTATTTAATCCAATGTTGCTCTAACATCATTTTAATCATACTATCTTGCCTCGACTTGACTCCAATATCTAACATTCCAACCTCACATTATATTAATGTGACTTGTAATGACTAATCTAGGATAATATATCTATACTATGGTTCAATCATGTTTTATGCACCAATGCCACTTATACATGGTATAAGCATTCAATATTGGTGAGTAAGGCATGATCATTATAATCCTTTGATCCTTTATAGTTTATGTTTCCAGTTGGCTAATCAAGGCTTCCATCCATACAACATTGCAGTTGTATTATAATTATCTTATGTTTAGCTCTATTGGATTAAGAGATATAATTCATCGACTGTACCTACTTGATCCAATAGGACTACTCCTTGTAACTATCTTCAGACTTCATCCTTGTAATTTTCTTTGTTACCATATTGATTTGATTTCCTCCAATCACTCCCATCCTATAGATGACATCTAAAACTAGCATCACTATTTACCTCTTCTTACTTCTTTCTTTATAAGCCCTAAGTGAATGCTATAATAAGTACAAGAGTTGATAGGTCAAGAATTGGTAGGTTAAGAATTAGTGAATCAATAGTTGATTTCTCAATATTGATGAACAATAAATATAAGGATAGGATTCAATAGAGATGATAAAGATTGATATGGAAAGAAATATATATGGTGAATGATCTTAACTTTGGTTTCTTTCCTACTCAATCTCACTAGAGATTTAGAGTTAGGTATTTCCATGATACTCATGGTATAAGTAGATGAGATTAAGATATAGTTGTTACATTCTTATTATTTGTGTTATATTTATAATTTGGTATTCATGAGTTGTGTAATGAATACTAGGATATGATTACTTGAGGATAAAATATAATCCATTAAGTCATGTATTAGAGTTTAACTCTTATTACATTTGATCTATCCTTATATCAAATCATGTTTACCCAAAATAAGGTTTTAGCAAAGGTCCTATTGAAACTTATCGCAGTCAACTTGATGGTCTAATTCAATTCCATCAAGTTAAGAGAAACTTCAATCACTTTGACAAGTTTTTATTTAAAAGCGCGAAAATTATTCAGATTTTCTATGCATGAATGCAATGCACACATCTGTGTTCAGCTTATTTCTAAGCTCTAATGTTGGGATGTTACAGACTCTCACCCTTAAAATAAACTTCGTCCCCGAAGTTCGCACACTCTTTCATTTCGGAATGAGGAATTATCTTGCATTGATTAAGATAGGTCTCAACTCCATGGTAACCTCAATGGGAATAATTGTAATATCCCATATCCAAAACTTTTCCTTGAATCCTCATCATGCTCAACAATCTTTAACTTGGTGTCTCCAATACTCTAAATTCTTTTTACTTTAATCCCTTAGGGATATATCCTTATTACGAAATCCTAAATCTAGGGTCTCTTCTTTAGTTCCTTAACCTAATTAGGCATCCTAATTCAACTTCTTTTATTTAATCATCAAAATTTCTTACTTTGTAAGGTCTAGGGAGTCTCACTAAAACAGTTTTTAATTTAGTCAATAGTTGAGGCCAAAAGACTAATCTTTAATTTGTCATTGTATGAGTTGTACTGGTAATCCTTCCGAATATTGGTTTTGAACACATTTAGTCCAAACCCATTGGAATTTCTTGTTCCTCTATACTTGTACAATTGGATGTGATGATTCACTCTTAAGGACCACTTAAGAGTTGTTTCCTCTAGACTTAGTCTATTAAGATTAATCTATTTTATCACCCCTAAGCTTTTGTCTTAGCAAGCTTTAGATAATGTTTTCATTATTACCTTAAGTACTTCTTCAACTTCCATTTATTAGTTACCCCAAGGTTTGAGTACTACTACCTTGAAATAAACTTTGTTCTTTAATCCAGACATACTTCTGAAAGTACTCGTATATTAGTGGCTTCTTTTAATCTTATGAAAATAAGCTTAATGTTATCATAAGTTAGTACTTCTTCTTCAACCTTTACTTGGAATTAGGATAACAGTACTTCTGTTTACTGTTTACTCTCCCCCTTAGGGTTTACTAATGGTCTCTAAACTGCCTTATAAAGTATTTCTTGATTTTATAAATAGGATATTGGTCCCTATCCAGCTTATACTCTACCTAGTTAGGGTCTTATGAAAGATTATACGGTGTATCCACACAACTGTGGATCTCCTAAGTGAATCTTTCAGCATTATTTGTCGTACTTACTATTTGGACATTTTTGCTTTGATGCACCTAACTTCGCGAAGCGTTTTAGAAATCTGTCGCTTAATATTTTTATACTCCTTTAGGCCTTACTTAGTTTAGGACAAGTTTTATGCTCTTTATGCAACCATTATGATGATCTGGTTAACTATGTCAACCATCACCGGCTGCGGACAAGATACCAACTGTGGATCAAATACCACCATGGATCAAATACCAGCTGTGGATCATTCTAAGTGGTAGGTATTACCCTACGGTTCCCGACATACTACTGGCATTCTCTCTGAACTGTCAGAGCTTGAATACATTTTTCTCCAAAACTTCGTATTTGCATTCATTCATGATGCTTCTATGATCTTGGTACAATTACTCCATTGACTTCTTAGAAAAATTACCTACTTTGATTGAACTTTAAGCTTATTACTTCTTGTTGCTCCATACATCTTCTACACTAATCTTCCTTCTTGTTGCTGATTAGTGATGATCTAAGCTTGATCCATCCTTCAAATAGCGTTGATACTCCTTATATTTGGCTTTACCCTTCATATAAGTCTTCATCTTGGTCTTTGGAATTCATCACCCCCTTACACGAATTCCCATTCCTATCTAGGTCTATAACATCAAGTAATAACTGGATGTTGCAACATACATTTACACATCAAGTCAAACTTCATGTACAGATCTAGTCAATCAAGAAGATCCAAGAAAAACAAATAAATCCAAATGTGGTACATATAACACACAATATTCTAATCCCGGAATATAGTAGTTGAGTATAGTATCTCTAGAATTTAGGCTTAGTTGTGTAGTATATGACACCTTATCGTATGGGTTTTCATTGTAATACTTAGCACATAGGGTCAAACTATTCTTTGTTTCTTAATTTACCCAAATTTCTCAATTGCAATAGGATAATATTAAGCAAAGTGGTCTCAAATTTGGTTTTGACTAAACTTTTGTCTCACCTTTCGAATGCTTAACTATAACCAATCTTTCTTTATTAGCAAACTAACCTCATATGGTCACTCCAAATGACTATTCTGATTCTATTTGCTAACTTAAACCAAAGATTATTAGAAATTTTCAGCACCTATGACTTCCGTCATAGTTCTAACATATTATTTTCTTACTTCTACCTCAAGCTAATCTACTAATTACTCATCATATTTATACTCCCATCATGGTTTCAGAGCTAATCTCACCATGATCTTATTATGTTTTACCTGTACATTATGATTTAAGAGTTAATCTAGCCATGATGACTTTATTTCTCATGACTCTATCATTCAGTCTTATCATAATTTCACTTCATCACGTGAAATTCTCAAGTGAATCCCACATGATTACTACTCATTACATCAACATTGATCCTAATGATATTCATCATGTTGCCTTCGGTTATTAACTGATACTAAGATTTTACTGTTCTTACATAAATTCTAGGGTTAAGCTATACTATTAGAACTACTTCAATTGATGTCTTAAACTTGATCCTAATATACTGTGACCAATTAGCTTTCCTAAAGCATCCTAGTGAGTTTATGTCTCCCTCGGAAGACACTAAATAGCACTTTCCTAAGAGAAGGTGTACAACTATTTCTAAGAAAGATGATTATACACCTCGTGAAAAGGTTATCCTCAAGTGGATACTCATCACAGATCATAGAATATTTGGTTTAGATAAGATGGCTCCTATAGTCACTATCCAACCTACAGATCTTCCTAAAAGGGTTTTTATCCTAAGGTCAAAGCATATGCTCTGATACCAACTGCGGTGACCCATCATACCACTGCATGATGTAGTACACTATAGTCGTTGACATAACACCAATGAAACACCGTTCACTAGTATTACATCCCACAGAGTAGTACAACAGAAACATAGCAGGTCCAAGACATGACTATAGGTTACAACTCAACTCTATACACAAGATCCAGAGAACACTCTAGATTAAAGAGAGAGAAAGAAACTTCTTACAAAGAAGAATCAGAAATAAATAACTCATAGTTCCCATACTTATAAAACTAGTAGCTGGACTACTAGGCTTGCATTGCTGCTATTGCAATACTCTACAGAAGTAGGTTCTATGGTTAGAAATTCTATTCTTATCTAATCAGCAACTTCGTCTTCACTTGAGTTGTTGTATATGCTGACTTCCTTGACTTCATCGAAGAGTTTTAGCTTTTGATGATGATTCCTGGAGCATAACTTGATGTAGACGTCGTCTGTACTGGATTTAAAACCTAGCAAGGGTTAAGAAGATACTTTGAGTACGAGCGTACTCAGAAATTCCACTAGAAAAGGAGTGTTTGATGCACTATAACTACAACCACGGACCATAGGTTGTAGGCAATGCAAGTTTTCGTAAATATTTCTTCAAAGGTTACTTTTATTCTGAAAAGCTATGTCCGTCAGCCTTCACGGGTTTACCAGAACTTTCATAGGGTTCCTTTCCCGCCGCGTTCGCAGCTCCTTCCCGGAACAGGGAGTAACAAGTTACAGTTCATACACTCTGCAGAGGTGTGTCACTTTACCCATGAGAGATCTTATCTTTGTTGCACATCCGAATTGCAGGTTCGTTCACACTTCCTTGGTGTGATGCCCAGACTAAGATCCAAGCCAAGCACTGCCTTCGCCGCGACCCCGCATGTCTCCTTGGTGTACGCCAGCCCACTTACTGAATTACGGCAATGGCAGTATAGACCATTCAGATGCCGGAACTACCATGGGATGTTGAGGGTTCCCACCCATATGTTGCATATCCTCTACGAATTACCATAAATAATATGCACGCTACGAGTGATAACAGCCATGACCCGCACATCCAGCTCCATGCGAGAGGGAAAAGATACAGCTTACTTCTCCGTCCCATTCCAAATCTCATGGTCAACGCGTAATATACGGCGCAAGAATCACTGGCGACATTGGTTGTTAAGTCCTAGATAATATGTTCCTTTACTACCGGAACTCTTATAGTAGGTTATTACCTCATGGTAAATAACCTATAATCACATTATTATGAAAATAGTGTTTTCTGTCCTTTTTCAAATGCAGGTGATGACAACACTGGATTTGCAAAATACTTTACAGAAAATAATCAAAGGACATGAGCAAGTGTGAACTTCCCTATTGTGATTGCAAGATTATGCACTCACGGTCTTCAATACAATATAAGATCCAATAGTTGAAATCTGCATCATTGGTCCGGTAAGGACTAATGTTTAAAGAAGCAAGATGCTTTTATGCATAAGTAATGAAATGCAAGTTGATAAACGCGAATCCCGAGGATAACGTTGATCGAGGGTTTGGATACTAGAAAGGGTTTCCTTGGAATGTGTTGCCCTTTTAGATTATGTTTCATATATGTGCTTCTTATTAAGGCTTGTGAGTGTGTGTGAAACAACATGTACACATAATGGCATACAACAATAAGATACACACATATGGAATGCTACTCAAGGTTGCTTACATCATAATTGTTTATCCTCAAGTTTTCCTTTACAAGTAATGTCACTTATAAAAAATTTAAGTGTTATTGATCCTAAGTATATAAGTAGAATATAAAGTAAGGTGTTTTACTATTAATTTTCCTATATTTATTGAAGTGGCAAAAAGAATAAAATTTGAAGAGAAGAATTCTTTTCTAAGGTTTAAAAAATCTTTGTGGTTAAGTAAATGTGGTTGATGTTGTTTGTGCTTGCTTGAATAGTTTGGACTTGAGATGCTTTATAATTTAATTATAACAGACCAAAGTTAACTATAAAGTATATAATAAAGTTTTTAGCATTATACTTAAAGCTTTGTAACTATAAGTAACTTTAAGAATGTAGATAGACTTAGGGTGTATTACTTATGATACTTGTATCCTGTTCACTTTATATTGTTTCCTTAGAGTTACTTAAGAATGGCACTACTTCTATTGGAGTAGTGATTTCTTTACATTATAATGGTATAAAGGGATTTATCTCCCTATAAGGGTGTGGTTAAGGTTTATGAATAAGTAAACAATATTATTTAGTACTTATGGATTCACTTATAGTGTTTTGATTTGTTTATAAATTTGTGAGTAATATAAAGAATGGGTTTTATCTTATTACAATTATTCTTGGAGTTTTTAGATTGGATAAGGATGCTTTTATAAAATAATCTACATTAATGGTTGAGAGATAATTTAATAAAATTGTATTTAAAGTGTGTTAATTCATTATGAATGCACACTACCAATATTTAAGACTAATACTATTTATTAGACTCAATTGACTAATTTTTAGAATTATTAACAAATTTTATTTACCTTTATATGAATTATTAATTAAGGAAATAGGTTTAAATTCAAGTTATAAAAGTGTTTAACTTTTTATTTAACTCAAAAGTGGAATATCATATTTTTAACATGTAAGTATTATTTTTGTGATCATTTTGGTATATTGCATTTATTTTTGGTGATTTATAAATAATAAGATATGATTTTAATAATGTTTATTACTTTATAAATACTTAATAAGTAATAAATATTTAATTAAGAGGAATAGTAATGTATAATTATAGTTTTGGAGTATTGTTTTCATTTTTCCAAGATTTTTGGTATTTTATTTATCTTTTAACATTTACCATTATTAAAATATTAATTATCAAAGTTTTATTACTTATAAAACCTTTATTAAATAATGCTTATTTAAATAATTAACATAATAACATTTAATAATAGTTTTAAGTTGTAGATTTTACTTTTCCAAACATTTTCATATATTATAAGTATTTTTCTGATTTATAAAACAAAAGTTATTAATGAAACAAGATTTAATCATTTTATTATATTGGAATTAATATTGTTTTATTTAATTCATAAACAGAAATACTTTTTATACCAAATATAACCTAGACTAAGTCACTGACTAGTGGGCCATCGGCCACATCACCCCTCAGATTGGTGAATGCACTTGTTACTGGCCCAACTTCTACCCATAGCCAATGACAAGTGGGCTAGCGACCACGTCACACGCCACATGGGCAAAGATCGGTCAAACGAGCTGACCTGACGCAAGCATGACGTCGTTGTGACGTCATCTCGCCGGTGATGGTCAGGTGGCTGGCAACGGCAGCGATCTAGTGGAGTTTGGCATGCGTGGTTGCTACGGTTCGAAAGAGCGCACTATAGGGAACCTACTAGCAGCGGCGCCGCTCAGATATGGTCGCCGGAGGATGACTGGCGACGAGGTACGGTGGCGGCGGTTACAGATGAACCCGGTGGAGATGATTCCAGAAGTGATAGAGAGATTAGAGAGGTGCCCAAGGATCAGCAACTCATCAGCGTTGCAGTGGAGGGCTTAGTGTGACCGGAGGTGGCCGGAATTGAGGTAGACGACGGAGGAACCCGTCGGAGATGGAGGTGTCGATTGGCGCGATTGGAGATCCTTCAGCTTGTGCTTCGTGGGGCAATGGAACCAGATGATCAAGGGGATCCTAACTGCGGCCTCAGCGGTTCAAGGGGAGCTCGGAAACGTCGGCGACGAGCGGCTCCGGCGAGCTCAGTTTTCGGTCAGAGGGGAATTTGGGGAGGAAGAATGAGGATAAGGATCTCCGACGCGTCGATGGTCTACTTATAGGCAACGAACAGTGGCGGCGCGTATCTTGGCGTCAGCGGGCATCGCGACAACGGCGGACGGCCGACGTGGTGCCAGGCAGCTGCTTCGTCGGCGTGCTTGCGGGCGAGAGGAAGAAGAAAGGAAAAAGGGATCGAAGGGGTATGTGGGCTGGCTTTGGCCGATGTGGGCTGCTGCAGAGGGAGCGGAGCGGATTGGCTGTGACTTGCGAGCGACGAATAGAGAGAAGAGGAAATGGGCCGTGGGCCAGATTTGGTGTTTCCTCTGTTTTTTCCTAGTTTTATTCCTTTTTCATTTTCTGTTTTGTTTTCAGGTTTGTATTTTTATATTTGGTTTGAACTTTTATTTTTGGAATCTTATTTGCTGAATACTTACAGCAACAATAAAGTTATTAAGAATCCATTTGTGAACTTTTATTAGGTATTGTGATATTTTATTTATTTCCTTTATATATATTCTTTTCTATACATTGTTTTCACTTTTATTTGGATTAATTAAGTTTTAAAATGTTTACTAATATTCATAGGGTTTATTCATATGTATTTAATCACATAATATAGGGAAGGATGATTTATAATATTGGATCCCCACTTATTCCAAGCTCCGATGGGATGAGTGGTTAGAGAAATTAATTAAAGACTTTGTCTAATGATTATAGATAGAATATTTATGAAATGTTGATGAGAAAACTTATTAATAAGTTTATAGTTCTGAATTGTAATTACTCACCCTAGTGTTTAGGGTTCTTAACTTACTTATAAACTTTTGTTGATATGAATAAAAATTAATGGTTAATCATATTCTCTTTATATTTGTGGTCAGAATGATGTTACCTGGAATGTTTCATGAAAAGGATTTGATAAAGATAGTTCTTAAGCACTTGTGATAATGATAATTAGAAATGATAAAGATGTGCTTAATGGATTTGTTATAGGAAGATATTCCTACAGAAGGATTTATCCATCAAATGAGATGGATGTTAAGCTTGATTATACATTTAGGTTTAGGGTTTACCAAGGATTCCTATCTTCCATATTTCATAATTCTAGACTTCTAATTAAGGAATTCCTTTCCTAGATATGCTACTTCTTCCTATCCATCATCATGTGTTAACATGATGAACTTTACTTCACAAAAATATTCTTATCCACCTTTTATTCTTCTAACACCTCTTGCAATTCCAATGAGCTTGATTCTAAAGTATTTCATAATCATTTTATATATATACTTGGTTATATCAACTACTCTATTGCTTATAAACCCCAATCCAACAAGTGGTTACTTCCAACTCAAATCATACTCTTCCTTAATCATCCTTCACTAATATCACTTCAATAGATGTATACATCAAATCCTACTTCACCTCAAGTGCTTAGTATTTCCAAAGAGGAAAATACTACTTATTTAATCCAATGTTGCTCTAACATCATTTTAATCATACTATCTTGCCTCTACTTGACTCCAATATCTAACATTCCAACCTCACATTATATTAATGTGACTTGTAATGACTAATCTAGGATAATATATCTATACTATGGTTCAATCATGTTTTATCCACCAATGTCACTTATACATGGTATAAGCATTCAATATTGGTGAGTAAGGCATGATCATTATAATCCTTTGATCCTTTATAGTTTATGTTTCCAGTTGGCTAATCAAGGCTTCCATCCATACAACATTACAGTAGTATTATAATTATCTTATGTTTAGCTCTATTGGATTAAGAGATATAATTCATTGACTGTACCTACTTGATCCAATAGGACTACTCCTTGTAACTATCTTCAGACTTCATCCTTGTAATTTTCTTTGTTACCATATTGATTTCATTTCCTCCAATCACTCCCATCCTATAGATGACATCTAAAACTAGCATCACTATTTACCTCTTCTTACTTCTTTCTTTATAAGCCCTAAGTGAATGCTATAATAAGTACAAGAGTTGATAGGTCAAGAATTGATAGGTTAAGAATTGGTGAATCAATAGTTGATTTCTCAATATTGATGAACAATAAATATAAGGATAGGATTCAATAGAGATGATAAAGATTGATATGGAAAGAAAGATATATGGTGAATGATCTTAACTTTGGTTTCTTTCCTACTCAATCTCACTAGAGAGTTAGAGTTAGGTATTTCCATGATACTCATGGTATAAGTAGATGAGATTAAGATATAGTTGTTACATTTTTATTATTTGTGTTATATTTATAATTTGTATTCATGAGTTGTGTAATGAATACTAGGATATGATTACTTAAGGATCAAATATAATCCATTAAGTCATGTATTAGGGTTTAACTCTTATTACATTCGATCTACCCTTAGATCAAATCATGTTTACCCAAAATAAGGTTTTAGCAAAGGTCCTATTGAAACTTATCGCAGTCAACTTGATGGTCTAATTCAATTCCATCAAGTTAAGAGAAGCATCAATCACTTTGACAAGTTTTTATTTAAAAGCGCGAAAATTATTCAGATTTTCTATGCATGAATGCAATGCACACATCTGTGTTCAGCTTATTTCTAAGTTCTAATACTGGGATGTTACACCTATACAGTATTCTTTGGTCCTAACTTGATCGCCTGGAATGCTCGCAAACAAGTTACAATGTCTCACAGCAGTAGTGAAGCTGAATACAAGGCGGTTTCTAATGCCACAACTAAGCTCATATGGGTGCAGTACTTATTAGGAGAGTTGGGAGTCTTTCAAGATCATCCTCCAGTCCTTTGGTGTGACAATATCGGTGCTACATACCTTTTAGGCTTTCATCTAATTCGGCATTCCATGCCCGAAGGAAACACATTGAAGTTGACTATCACTTTGTCAGGGAACGTGTTGCACAGAAGATACTCCATATCAAGTTCATTCCCTCCAAAGATCATCTTGCTGACATCTTCACCAAGCCTCTTCCACAGCCGCATCTATACCTGGACGCGTTCCAGGTCGGTCTGGTTTGGGCCGAGCCAGAGAAAGCTCGGTCTGAAACTGCCGAGTCCGAGCCAGCTCAACGCCACCGACGAGCCTCAACATGGAGCTCGGCCCGAGCTTCCGGCGAGTTCGGTCCTGCTCGGTGCAGCTAGCGAGCCTACATGCGTCAGGTCACTGACTGGTGGGGCCACCCGTAGCTCTGTCACATGTGTAGCAGGGGCTAGGCAGCGGCGGCGTCCTACGCCGGTGGTGGCGACCGCTTGCGGCGGCGCGTGACCTAGAGCCGTGCGGTGCGTAGAGCTGGGTGGCAGTGGAGAGGAGCCTAGCCAACACGAGCGTATCGAGCTGGGGCGACCAGGGTCGGCGGTGGTGCAGCGGCATCCGGCTGGGGGGCGGCGGCGACACTCGCCATTGCTCGCGGAAGACGAGATCAACCCCACGTGCGATCCCACGCCCTCATGCCATTCTATATGGATCCATAACTGAATGGGCCCCGAGTATTCTAGCCCATCTCCTCGCCCTCTCGTCGCTCTCCGCTAAATCCAAAAAAAAACTTTACGAGCCAACGACCTGGACCGAGCCGAGCCAGGCTTGGCCCGAGGTCGTCGCGGTCTAGAAAATCCAGCTCGGTTCGGTCTGGAGGAGTGCTTAGCGGGCCGAGCCCAACTTGGAGCGAGCTTAAAAGCTCGGGCTGTACGTCCAAATATAGTCGCAGCTTTGTAGGTTGTAGACGTAATCTCAATCTTCTGGATTCTAAAGAGTAGGACTCGGTCTCAGCTCGGTCCAGAGTTCTTAGAGGTTAAGATTGAAGTAGGGTCTTAGACTCTGTATACAATAAAGAATAGGACTCCTTTGTGTAAACATATTATATAACAAAAATTTATTAATTCTACTATATAAATTGGCCGAGGCCAGCAGCCCCAATCTCATTGTTTATCACGTAAGAGTAGTTTCTCTGGGTCGGCCGGCGTTTAACTTCCCAAGGTATAGCTCGCCACGTACGCACGCTGCTGGAGTATGCAACGCTGCTGGTGGAACAAAATCGGACACGGCGAACACTAAATCAGCGGTTATTTTTTATACGCACGGCGTTTTATAGTTTCTATTGGAGTTACTCTTAGACTCTGTATACGATAAGAATAAGACTTCTTTATGTAAACATATTGTAACAAAATTTTATTAATCCTATTATATAAACTGACCCAGGCCAGCGGTCTGGATCAAGATTATTGCCCCGATCTCATCTCATTGTTTATCACGTAAGTAGTAGTAGTTTCGCTGCGCTAAATCGGCCATGGAGTTCTTCCAGATTCGTTCTTCTGTTGCGATCGCCGTCGTCATGATCCTGCTCCTAGCTTGTTCTGAAGGTACGTATCTACTGCACCCATAGATCGGCATGCATGTTCCACCCTGACCCTTCGCTCACTCCATTAATTTGCTTCTGTTTCTGCCAGCAGCATCGCCGGCATCTTCCTCGCCGGCGCCGCAGGAGCAGCAGCAGCAGAGCCACACGCGCAAGATGCTCAGCGCCAGCGCGTCTTCCCCGGCCGCCGGCGGTGGAGTGGGAGGATCGGTCCAGTCGGGGAGGCGGGTGGACGTGGGAGGGTGCTCGGACCCGGAGGAGCTGGTGCAGGTGTACCAGAACAGAGACAGCAGCCTGCGCACCGGCATGCCGACCTACACCGTGGAGATCAGCAACAACTGCCTCGACTGCTCCGTCTGCGACGTCCACCTCGCCTGCGGCGACTTCGCCAACACGGAGCTCGTCGACCCGGCCACCTTCAGACGCCTCGGGTTCAACGACTGCCTCGTCAAGGACGGCGGGGCCATTGGGCCCGGCGAGATGATCAGCTTCCAGTACGCCAACTCCGTCCTCTACCCGATGAAGGTCGTATCCGCTTCATGTGACTGCGACAACTAGCTGGTGCTGTGCTGCTAAATTGATCGATCCATGATGTGTATTATTCTTGTTAGAAATAAATTTTACTCCTACTAGAGCTCGGTTTCGTAGTGTACTACTTAGATTTGGATATACTATCTATCTATCTATCTATCTATCTTTGAAACAACATGAACGAACTATATGGAAGTATGCATGCTTTCCTGAGATGTGTTGGTGCATTCAAGCTTTACATTTCGAGGGTTCTGCCATCTCATTCAGCCTTCTAAACGATCCTCGTCTGTTCTTCTTTTAGCTATAAATAACCGTTCGCTCTTCTTCGTATATATGTACTTCTTTCGATTCAAATTATTTGTTTAGATTTGTCTAGATTCAAATGTATCTAGACATATTTTAGGGCTACGTACATTTGAAACTAGGCAAATCCAAGTCAATTAATTTGGACCGGAGGGAGTACTAGTTTAGAGGTTATATCTATCGAACCATGGTTATTCTTCGATCATAGAGTTCCGAGACTTGTTTGCGGAAGACTATACGAGATTAGAGCATACGGTGAGAGATATCTTCTCTTGACATAGATGCCAGTGTGATCTTGAGATGGATCTACCATAGCATGTTTGGAGGACTTTGTTTTGTTTTACCATTATTTGTAATTCTGTTACTTTTGCTTTGATTTTGAATCCTTCGGTTGATCGGCTGTGTGCATCTTAGCTATGCAGAAACCGGGTGTAAACTTATTATTAAGTAATAAAACGCCCTTTTCCAAAAAAAACTAGTTTAGAGGTGTGTTCATATATGTCACTTGATATGAAAAATATACCTATGAGAACTTGATTCAAATAAAATTAGAGAAATTCAACGATATAATTTTCATGACATATAATCTATGTTCTGGTGACCAAAATGATGGTTGAACTTATACCCCGAAAAGCCCGTGCGCCTCAACTTCATATCAACGTTCTCAACATCAAAATCGTGTTTTTTAAGATAGCCTCCCTTTCACCATCTAAACAAGCAATCATTTAAAGACCAAAAAATTTTGGTGAACCTCGCTCTACAAAAAAAATAGAGATAAATAATCTAGACTCAGCCGCTGTGCAGTGGGGGCAATGCTCATTGCGGGAGTGATAATTCATAAGCACCAAGCATGGGAAAAGAAGGATGGCTTGGATATCTAGAGAAAGTTTCCGGCAGGATTCATTCATGAAAAAATCTAAGGCATCGCGTGCGTCGTTGTTCGTGCGGCGGGTGACGTCAGGCTGAGGTGTGTTGAAATTTCCATCCACTCCTCGCGTTGTGTTGTGTCTTACGTGCGTTGAAATTTCCGGACAGCGCACGACAGTTCTCTCCCCAGTCGTGGCCTACGTGGCACAGAACGTGGGGCCAACCTATCTGTGAAACTGCTTTTGAATTTGGGAGGCTTGCCGTCCAAAAAATTAATCCAGGTTTTTTTTTGTCCGCCCACTCGCTCGAGAGCGGTTCGCACCCAGGCGGCTCCGCCGGCGACGCCTTCGCCGCTCGTCGCTGCTCGCCGCCGCCGACCGACAGATCCGGCGCATCCCTTGCAATGGTGAGTTTATCCGCACCTCTTTACCCTCGTTGTCCTGAATTGGCGTTGTGTTTGTGCCGACGATGCGCTCTGCTTTCACCGCTGCCGATGCGCTCTAACAAGCCGAATCGTAGTTGTATGCAGTGGCGTTGGTGGTATGTGTGTTTCCACCGGTCCGCCTCACCAATCCTCTCACTCTCTCCCCTTTTTTCGGTGGTGGTGCTCTGTTGTATATGGGTGGGGGCGACGGTGGCGATTTTGTGACCTGCGGCTAAGGGGTTAGCTCGTCGGTGTGTTTCCGCCGCTCCCCCTCACCAATCCCCTCCCCCTCTCCCCTCCCCTCCCCTTTCCGGTTGTGGTGATCGGTTGTATATGGGTGGGGGCCGACGGTGACGATTTTGCTAGTTTGCGAGGTGTAGACAATATATGGGTATCCGAGGTTTGGGTTTGAGTTCGCGTCTGTATGATCTGGAATATTGCTTTGTAGTTGGTTGATTTGCTTGTAGTTGGTCGATTTTGCGTTGGCTCGCTCAACTCCCGTCCGTGCATGGTAGTTTTTTGTTGTCCGATGGGTCATTTGGGTGGGTGGTTCTTCGATTTTGGTTCTGGTTAGATTTTTAGTCCTAGATTTTTGGTTCTGGTTGTGGTAGATTTTGATTTTGGTTCTGTTGGGTGGGCGCAAGTAGTATGTAATGTGCAAATGGGTAAGCCAAGTGATAGAGGGGATTCGGTTCATATGCAAGAGCCATAAGGAGTGTTTTGGGGGTTGAAATGAGTGTGTAGGTAACAAGTGGTTGAGGAATTTGTGGGGTTGTTTTTACATGTGTGAACATGCAAGAGTCATTAAGAGTTTTATGATATTCATGGCATTCATATGTTGACATAATGGGATGATGCTAGAGCCACCAGCTGTGCAGGAGGTTTGGCATCTTTTTTGCAATGCCATAGGACTCATAACCTATCAATTTGGAAAAATATACCCTGTAGGCGTATTCATAGCAAAAAAATTGAGCTTCGGTCTCATGCATGTCTGATATCTTTCTTGTGTAATAAAAAAAGTGATGATCTATACTCTGCATTGCAACTACTTTTTTGTACATTTTCTGTCATCACGGTATCTGCTCACGTGTTTCATTTCATTGTTGTGCACTGGACCAGCTAGCAGTCATTCCTTTTTTAGCAGTTTTTCATCAAGTAGGAATAAATTTGTTTTCATCAAGTATGAATAATTTGGTAGTCATTTTAAAAATAAGCTAATAGTTGTGTTATATATAATATGGTAGTTTTTTATAAGGAAAGTTATGTTGAATAAGCTACTAGTTGTTCATATATAATCTGGTAGTTATTTAAAAATAAGCTGATAGTTATTGTGTAAGTAAACCTTTTTTAAGGAATAAGATGCTAGTTGTTTATATATAATTTGGTAGTCATTTAACAATAAACTGGTAGTTGTATGTACATAATCTGGTAGTTGTTTTATAAGTAAAACTTTTTTTAAGGAATAAGATGCTAGTTGTTTTATATATAATCTGATAGTCATTTAAAAATAATCTAGTAGTTGTATGTATTTAATCTGGTAGTTCGTTTTGTATATAATCTGGTAAGTATGTTTTTGTAAGTAACCTGATATGTTTTTATATTTTTTGGAGGTCATTCTTTTTAGTTAGTAGAGATTTTTATTTAATATGGTGGTTCAACTATGAAGAATCTGATATGCTCTCCTGTATTCGTTAATCAGTGGGTGGTTGTGCTGATCACAGAAGTCCGTCACAACCCAGCTGCCATTCCTAAACTTGATCATCATTCAAGCTTGGCAGTTACTTCCTGTGTTTGTACTCCTATTCCTCTCCGGCACAACAGGCTTAGGATTTTGAGTGTCTTCATGTTCTTTTTTCTGGTGACATGCCTTGTGATAAACAAATGCTGCCTTATGTACCCATCAGTTACTTCTGACGTTTTCTTATAGTTGTACGTAATGCCGAATCCCTTCCTCCGCGCATACATCTTGTAGTGTCTTCTAGCTTCCTCCAATGTGGAGAATCCCAGGTGTGTAGTTGGCGGCTGGGGTATAGAAATGACTTCTAAGATCCCATAATTACCACTGTTTTATTCTGTTGGAGATGTGTGAACAGCACTTGACTATGCTAGACTCATGTCAGGCCAGTAATCCCGAGTGGACCACCCCTAGAAAGTGTTTATTCATTATTTGCACCAAAAAGTATCATATCTACATATTTTTTTTCACATTAGTATGAAGCACATTAAAATTCTAGAAGTTTTATTAAAACTGAATTATTTAAATGGTTGTGACCGGAACTAGTAGGAAACATGGCAAACAATCTGGCAGTTCTGCATGTATAACCTGGTAATCAGTGCATAAACAATCTGGTAATTCTGGTAGTTCTGCATGTACAAAGCTAATTTTGGTAGTTATGCATGTATAACCTGGTAATTAGTGCATAAACAATCTGGCAGTTCTGTTTTTTCTAGATTTTTGTCTGAATTACCTGGTAATCATTTCATAAGTAATTTGGATATTCTGTATGTATAACCAGGCAATCATTTGATAAATAATCTGGCAGTTTTTGAATTTCTAGCTCAGTTTTGAATAACCTGGTAAGCATTTCATAAATAATCTGGCAATTATGCATGTATAACCTGGCAATCATTTGATAAATAATCTGGCAGTTTCATTTTGTTTCTGAGTTTTTACTATTCTATGTGTAAAACTACATATATACCTTTGTTATTCAGTGCTCCAGTCAATGACACATCACCATTAGATTCATCCATCGCTAAAAGCTGATCAGTATCCATGGTTTTTCTTTTATGTAACCTGCAAAGTCAAATGTTTTTTAATTTGGTCAAATTCATCATGCTTACTCTTTTTTCAATGTAGAAATGACAAGTGAATTTTCAACATGCATGCAACATTTAAATAGATGATGCACAAAGTTGAAGTTGATCATTCACCTGGAAGCATATGCAATTTTCTATGTGCAAGGATCAAGTTACCAGATTTAAAATATTGATTACAGCACAATCAGAAATATTCCAGTCATGATATCTGTACGATCTGTTTGGATACATGTTTTCCTTATTTCTTTGTAGTTTGTTAAACTACTATTAGTACCCTCTTTCTTGGACAAGTATCTTGTTTGTTTGCTAATATATTACCTGTTCTATGTGCTTATATCAAAACTTTTGTGAGAGAATCTTCATATTTTTTACATGTTCTTGTTCTATGTGTATTTTTACAATAGAGGTGAAATTTATGGAATTAAGGAATAGAGGGGATGGGGAGAAGGGATGGGGAGAGAGGATGAAACTTTTTCTTTTACTCCACTAGTTTTTTCTGGAGACAGGGAATTTTTTTTCTCCTTCATGGCTTCAGATCTGGTTCTGTTTTCTTGAGGGAGAAGAAATTGTGAGGTGGCTGATGGGAGTGGTTGCAAAGGACAAGGGATGGGGGAGTGTAGGGGTTCGTAGCATGGAAAACAAAAAATTTCTACCGCATGCAAACAAACAAGCCAAGATCTATCTACTAGATTGTAGCAACGAGTCGATGGAATAACTCACCCTCGAAGATTCCAAAGTGTTTAACGAGAGTGGATTCTCGTGGGTGATGTAGTCGTACTCTTGTCGATCTCAAGATCGTGTAGATGATCCTTCCGGCGCTGCGTTCTGAAAGCGCTTCCGCAGTCGATCACACGTTCGGTACTCGATGAAGACCTTCCTCTCCCTTGTTCCAGCAGGCAGCGGAGGTTGTAGCACTCTCCTCACGATTCCGGCAGCACGATGGCGTGGTACCGGAAGTAGAGGGGAGATCTCGCAGGGCTTTGCCTTAAGCCGGAGCGAGTATGGTGGACTATGAGAGAGGCCTCGGTGATCTAGGGTTTAGACACACCAAGGAGAGAGGGCTAGGACGGCGGCTAGGGCTTGGGGAAATCCCCAAGTCGGCGGCTAGGGTTTGCCCTAGGGCGGCGGCGGCTGCAGGAGGGCCGGCGGCTAGGGCTAGGGTTTTGGGTGGTGGTGTTGTGTCTTTGGAGGGGCAGCCCTGCCCCTCCTTTTATAGGTGGAGGGCGCCGGCCAAGGGGGAGGGAGTCCTCCCCTAACTCGGCGTCCAAGGCCGACGGTGGATGGAGAGGAACTCCTCCCCAAGTAGGTTTCCTACTCTCCCTCCACCAAGCAAACTTGTCGTTTGACTTTTCAAATTGGCGTTTGACTTTTCAAACTAGGATTTGATTTATCCCTTTATTTTGCTCAGCGATGACACCTAGTACATGATGCAACCATTCAAACTTGTTATGACACATTCATGTACCCTTCCTCTCCGGAGTGCCGGACCTTCCGGAACCTTCTAGAACATTCCCGATGAAAACACCGGAACCATTCTCCAACCCCAAAACAGGACTTTCCTTATATGAATCTTATTCTCCGGACCATTCCGGATCTCCTCGTGATATCCCAGATCCCATCCGAGACTCCGAACGATATTCAGTCTCTTACTCATCATTCCATAACTACTCAACAACATCGAATCCTTAAGTGTGTCTCCCTACGGTTCGTGAATTATGCGGACATGATCAAGACACTTCGTCGAACAATAACCAATAGAGGAATCTGGAAATTCATATGGCTCCCACATATTTCTACGATTACTTTGCGATCAAATGAACCACTTACATACGATACCAATTTCCCTTTGTCTCACGATAGTTTACTTATCCGGGGTTTTGATCGTCGGTATCTCTCCATACCTAGTTCAACCTCGTTACTGATAAGTACTCTTTTCTTGTTCCCGTGATATGTGATCCCTTGTGAGCCAGTCACATGCTTACAAGCCAATTGGATGACATTCCACCGAGAGGGCCCAGAGTATATCTATCCGTCATATGGATGGACAAATCCCACTCTTGATCCATGTGTCTCAACCCATACTTTCCGAACACTCAATGCCACCTTTATAACCACCCAGTTACGGTGTGGTGTCTGATGTTATCAAAGCATCCTTCCGGTGATGGTGATATGCATGATCTCATGGTCGAAGGAATTAGGTTACTATGTATCAGAAAGCATATAGCAATTGAACTATTAAAATGACTTGATCTTTATGCTACGCTTATCTATAGGAGTATGTCCATCATATCATTCTCCTAACGATAGGATCTTGTTGTTAATAACATCTCAATGTTCATGATAGGGAAACCACAATCATTTATTAACCAACAAGCTAGTATTATAAAGAGGCTTTACTAGGGACTCTAATTTAGTTTACAAATCACACAAGTATTAATGTTTTCTTGTTAATACTGTTATAGCATGAATGTAAACATTTATCATAAACACAAAGATATAATAATAATAACTACATTTATTATTGCCTCTAGGACATATCTCTAACAGGGAGAGTGGATGGGGGTTCGGGGTTGGCAGTAGAGCTGTCATAGGCCCAGGCGTTAGCTGTCCTGGAGGCCCAGGCTCCTACGCGCCTGCTATCATGCATGTCGCTGTCGGGCATATTCTTTTCGCGCGTAGCTTTTGCGTGAGCTGGCAGCCGCCGCTGGGGCACACCCTTTTTACGTGCGTCGCTTTCGCGTGAGCTGGCAGCCGCCGCTCGGGAGCAGGTATGTGCGGCGTCGCGCGTTAGCACAGTCCTTCATTCATACAAATCAAACATCCCACGTAGCAAAAAATCCAAATAAAATCAATCATCCTAAAGTATTTAGGAAACTCCTTCAAAAATGGAGAGTCCCTATCTTTAAAACCACAAATAAAAAACAAATAAATTGCAGCGAGCGCTATGATTATATGGAAACGCTCCTCAAAAGGAGAGTAGGAATGAATTTATAAAATAACCTTTAATATTCGGACCGTATGATTTGCATCCCCAAAAGCCTGTGAAATCCCATTGAAGCAACCATAAAATAATGAAATTGACATAAGAAAAGGGAGTCGGAAGTTAGATTAACGATGAACGATAAAGGGCTGGTGGCACGTAAAAGTCGGAATATGTGCTTCACGCAGGCTCAACGATAACTTCTTGCAGGTATGCATGTCAATACTCTTACAATGTCCTAGATTAGTCTTAGGTTAACCATCGGTAGCAAGCCGAAGTACTATCTTTATCGATTGGCATAGGCTAGGCGGCGGCGACCTGCCACCACCGAATTAGCCACGGGACGCCGCCGCGCCGATCGCTTGTCTGGCGTGTGTGCACTGCAAGTTATCAGTTATTGTAGCTGTAATTCCATGCAATCCGTTTCTCAGAGTTAGGGTATCTTTATCGGATCTACTAGTACCTTTATTCGGTTTATAAGTCAAATATGTATTTTAAGAAAATAATTTAACTGTAAATTTGGTCAACAAAATATAAACTATAATTTTTAAAAAATTATACCATTATATTTATATTTAAAATACGTTTTTATGGTATAATTTTTGTGACATATGATTTATATATCGTTGACCAAATTTATGATCAAACTTTTTTCTTAAAGTACGTATTAGTCCTATGATCCAGAATGGAGGGAGTACCACGGTCCAAGCGTGTCCCAATCAGTTCGCGCGGACGCAGGACGTGAGATGCGTCCGGCGACACGAGCCATGCAGACTAACTAGACCGGACTGATTCATCCGTGACCCAAAAGTGATGCATGGATAGATTTGTTCGGAGTTAAATCATGGTTAGTCACTAAACTTTCTTAGTAAGTTCAATACAATCATTGTACAACAAAAATACAAATTTACGGTTATTGAACTTGTGTCGGAGCGTAACTCGCGGTCACTGCGAGGGTCGTAGAGACTGCCGTGGCAACCACTATCAAATAACATAAATATTGGTAAAAATAACAACATATACGAGGGCCTTTTTGTAAAACCGTCGTCTTCTACCTACTCCCCGTTTATTATTCTTTTCTTTTCAAAATTGCCATCGTCTCCTATTTCTTCATCGCGTTGAAAAATTCTTGCTGGGACGCTGTGTTGCGCTTGACGCTCGCCGCTCCACGCCAGCAGCTCGCTGGCCGCCGCTCGCCTCGCAGCCCCGCCTCACCATCCTCCGCATGCACGCAGCTCGTCGCCACCGCTCATTGTCCCGCGTCCGTCCGCAGCTCGCCAGCCGCCCGCAGGTCTCCGACCGCCTCTCGCTCACTGTGCTCGCCGTATTACGCCTACCACCGCCTGACGCATCTCATCGCCCCGCCGCCGTGGTCGCGTCCTCTTCCTCCACCATGGAGCCCCGCATGGCCTCTATCGCGCGTGGCCTCCCCTCCCTCCACCTAGCCCGGGCCCGGCACCGCCGCGGCGACCTCGCCAGGAGCTTCCACCGCAGCGACCTTGCCTCGCCGGATGCAGCACCACGCGAATTTAAGGTCAGGAGCTCCACAAGCAGTACACGGAGGATTCACGCCATCGTCGGAGAGGAGCAGCCGCTCGTCGCGCTGTGCTCCTCTGTTTTTCCTTCCGCCATGGCAGGGGCATCAAGAGCTCATCCTTGACGTCACTATGGTCCACGCTGACACGGTACAAGGCCGGGAATCGTTTTGCAGTACCGCCGCTCACCACGTTGTGTTCTGTTCCATGGCTCTTTTTGGTTGTGTCATGAGGTGAGCAAGCTGACCCGTGAACGCGAAATGAAGCTCGATTCCGCGTAGTATCAGGGCGTCCGGGCAGCGGCGCCTGGCGTCGGCGGAGCGGCGTAGCGAGGCCAGCGCAGGTCGCGTCGCACAAGAGCAACGTGCGGAAGCGGCGCAGGTCGTCGGTATGCGAGAGCGGCACGGGGCAGAGCGTCGGAGTAGGGCGCGGAACGCAGGAGCGTTACATAGCTTTGACGCAGGGAGGAGCTCCGGCCTGGGAGGCGGCGGCCTAGCCACGAGCGACGTCCTGCAGGACTGGGGGTCCTTTTGCAAAAACAAAATATATGCTTGTACCAGTCAACATATTGCTAGGTAAAAATAAGATCTAAGGTTCTTTTGTAAAATAAAACAGGATTAGAGGCTACTGTCCTAGCTCTCCACGTCAGTTAATACCCTTCTACGATGCTCGCGGTGACCGTGAGTGACGCTCCGATACAAGTTCAATGACCGTAAATTCGTATTTCTGTTATACAATGATTGTATTGAACTTGCTAAACAAGTTTAGTGACTAACCATGGATTTAACTCATTTGTTCGGACAAACACGGACACATACAGTCCCAGATGCATACACATAATGGACCTTCTTCTTTTAGACTGGTCTATCCATTTTTGTCCTATTGAGTCATATTGCTGGACGCGGCTGGCCGAACAGACCGGACCATGCACAGAAACGTCGATGGCTCGACCGAAACGAACTAAAACTGATCTTTTGGATTGTTCGTTTGGATCTCGTTGGTGGAGATGCCCTTATAGTCGCGTCACATGATGATGGTAAATTTGAGAGGCCGCGACGCAATCATTTTACCCAGGCGACTCGTATAAATTGGACGCATGCACGTGAGAAAACAAGTGGCATACACATTAAGGCCTCCTTTGATTCAAAGGATTTTCTTAGGATTTCTGTAGGATTCACTCCCTGTGGATTTTTTTTTCCTACCGAACATGTTTGATTCATGGGATTAAACCCCATAGGAACAAATCCTATAGGAACTTGGCAGTGTGTTTTTAAAGAAAAAATAGCATGAGTTCTAACCGTATGGAAAATTTCCTGTGAGAATTCCTTTAACCGTAGGAGCCAAGCGTTCCATTCAAAGAAGGCCTAAGCGAATTATTTGAACTTATTTGATAAAATAATCAAACGGGGATGTAGCTCAAATGGTAGAGCGCTCGCTTTGCATGCGAGAGGCACGGGGTTCGATCCCCCGCATCTCCAATAATTTTTAACTTTTTTCCGTTGTTACTCATCTGGGAGACATTTTGCCTCTCTCTGGAAAGTTCAGATAACAAAACTATTTACCGAGTACAACAAATTCGCTGGAATTACCCCCTCCGCTTCACAAACTAGTGTGAGCCGTTTCTCCGAGGCTTAGATGAAGAGCATCGCCAGCGGTTTCCTTTTTTTTTTCCACTACAGTTACAAGTAATCCACCAAGCCAAGAAGAAGAAAAAGAAATGTGTGTGGCCACTCAGCCTCAGCGTGGTTGCGTGCGAAGGTAAAACTCGAGCAAAAGCGTTTTGTGGCAGAGAGAAATGGTTATTCTTCAGTGATGCCGGAGAGTATTAAACACCTGTTTTCTACGGTCAGGGAAGAAGCTTTGTTTTCTGGCTAAGGTTCTTCCCTGCCCCCAAAATAACCCTGTAATGCATGCAAAACGACGCCGGATAAAACCCCTGCCAAAATAACGAACGGATCTGCAATAGCCATCTGGTCCGTATCAGACTGAATTTAGAAACATCACAAGGCCAGCGTTTATTTCTCTAGATTAATCTCCCTGGTATCTTCCCTCTGTCAGTATCAAACTGAAAACCAGTGCCGATATGTGGTGTGCAGGACGCCTGAGGCCCGGTAGCTGAAATACGATGTGGTGCCAAGCTGTGAGATGGGAATCACAAAGGGCCCCGCCTCATCGGCTGCCCACCACAACAGCTCGCACGCATCCACCTCAAGCTCCATGCGTTCGCAACATCAACAAGTTTGAGGTCCTCGGCACTGCACGGTTGCCGCCTCATGGCGGCATCCACGGCATCTGGCACCTTGGCGCCCTTCCTCTACAGCCACAAAGCACGCAGCCGGCGCCGCGCAAGGTTCATCGTCGCGGCGAGCACGTCGGCGGACGCCGAGCCGTCCCAAGAGGAGGCGGCGGCGGCGGCGACGGCAGGGCCGGGGAAGAAGAAGACTGTGGACACGAGGATACACTGGTCCGACCCGGACGAAGGCTGGGTGGGAGGCAAGGAAAAGAAGGAAGGCGACGGCCGCAAGAACGAACCTCTGGGACAGAGATTCGCCGACCTCATCAACAACCCGTCCTCCGAGTCACACTACCAGTTGAGTTCAGCTTAGCAAACTTCACCGCACACTCCTTGTCCATCTTTCTGAAAACTTCTCTTGTACACCAGGTTCTTGGGAATTGCACCTGAGGCGGACATAGAGGAGATCAAGGCGGCGTACCGGCGGCTGTCCAAGGAGTACCACCCGGACACGACGAGGCTGCCGCTCAAGTCGGCGTCGGAGAAGTTCATCCGGCTCCGGGAGGTGTACAACGTGCTCAGCAAGGAGGAGACCCGGCGGTTCTACGACTGGACGCTGGCGCAGGAGGCCGAGAGCCGCCGGCTGCAGCAGCTCAGGTCCCGTCTTGAGGATCCCTACGAACTCGACATCCAGAACTACGAGTCCGTGCCAGACATGGTAGATCGCCTTGGCGGGAAGAACATGGAACTCAGCGATCAGGCCATGACAGCGCTCACGTTCGATATTGCCATCTTCATCTTCAGCATCTGCTGCATCATCTACGCCTTGTTCTTCAAGGAGCAGTATTGATGGCAACATGTGAAGAGCAAGATGCTGTGCTATATACAGAATTACACACAGATGGTATAGACTATGCAAGGTAATCGCTGATGACGATGATATGTCTCTTCAGTTGTTATACATGTAATCTGAAATACAAGCTAGAAATCACTCATAGGTATTGTCTCATTCAACAATCCTATAGTTTTGTCCAAAACTTTGATTGTTGCGGTTTCTGAAGTTCTCTTCAACTTATTAGGGCAAGAAGTATACAGATCTAAAAATGCCAAAGTGCTAAAAAGGAGACAACCGTTTCATGTTGTACTTCCCTTGTTATCTCTGGTCGGGATAAATGGAGAACAAAAAGTAATCCCAGGCATGTAACTAAAACTGGTGCCTGAGAAATGGGTGTTTCATCTTTCAGAATCGTCGCACTCGATGATCTTGACAACAGAAGAATCACCAATCTTTTCGAAAATTATCACCCTGTCATACGGCTTAATTATGCCGACTGACCGTCCATAGTTTAGTGCAAGTTTTATCCCATATTCTTCCTTGGTGAGCCCACCAGTTTCGGCCTGTTAGGGATCAGGAATATAATCAGCTTGGATTTAGAAAGCTCCATACTGTAATAAGAAAGTTCGACACGGCTCTCAGATGGTCACTCTGTGACCTCCAAAGAAAAAGAATTCTGAGCTACTGCCTAATAGCTGAATTTCAAGGTGCCTCTGGTATTACCAATTAAGAATGCATACATACCTCATCAGTGCTCCCCATCAAAGGGTAGACACCTCTCACAGAAAAACATTGCCTCGCCTGTAAGCAGACATAAGTTTACAGATTCTAATTGACAATTAACAAGAAAATTACATTCAGATAGATAAATGTCTGTTACTTACCTGTGTCGTTCCATACGAACGCCACTTTGATGGATCAGAGCCCTCACGTGGGAACACCACTGCCAAAACTGGCATTGGGGGCCTGTACTTAGCAATTAATCTGCAGAACAGGATGCACAAAGTGAGTCGATAGCATTTGGATGACAGAAACATGTTTAGTCAAGTGCTGATCTTGCATAGCATAGAGCACCTAGCAGCTCTCCCCGAGAAAGTGAACACAACAATTGCTGCAGCTTTTACTTTCATGGCAGAACGAACCTACATGTGAACAGTAGATTGTCACTGATGTTCTATAGTAAAATATATGTCTGGCATAATGATTTAGAAGTACTTACCGCTGATGATGCTACAGATTCTTCATGGGCCATGGGTTCACCTACATGCCTCACTACTTTCTTGAAGTGAAGTGACTGGTTATACACAGTCTCAGCCTAGAAGGGTAGTTAATCGTTGATCAGCCAACAATTAACATGGTTACAAATTATTCTTACATGAGATAGGTACATACTTCGGAACATATCTTGCCCACAGTACTCAGGGCATCAACAGGATACTGCCCTCGAAGTGTCTCCGCACCGAGCAAAATGCCATCAGTCCCTGAAAGATGAGCAACATAGGAAGGAAATAAGTACCTACATATTAGAGAAGTAGTTTTAAGAACAGTTCAAGTTTACAGACCGTCTAAGACAGCATTTGCGACATCAGTCGCTTCTGCACGAGTAGGGCGTAGATTGTCAACCATGCTGTCCACAACTCTAGTGATGATCACAGGTTTGCCAGCCAGGTTGCATTTCTGAATACCAGTCTTCTGGGACATGAACACCTGAAGAGCGAAAAAATGGTAAGTTGTGAAGCAACCAATAACTGCAACGACACCATGGATATTTTAAGTGAGGTTATGAAATGAAGCAACAAATATCGGCGGTAGGCCAATGAGAGATAAATGAGCTCATTGTAACTGTAAATATTTCTTGTCGAACCACCGAACCACACATCTTTTTTGATGGGAGGGGTACTCTGAGTAGTGGGTATCTTGTAGGCCTTTGACCCGCTCTATTGCTCTTGCGGAAAGATTTTTTAACGTAACATGTAAAAGTGACTAAGAATTCCCCTTTTTGTTTGCAAATCTATGTTTGGAGCACATGCCCATAAGTAGCGATCAAATCAAGAAAATCGATCAAATGACCCCAATATTGTGAATGAGAAAATTCCCAGATCTAGGGAAGCTTATCACAAAGGTCACTGATCTACCAATTGAGCTCAGTGGTCTTCACCACTCACTCAATATGTGAAACCTGTTCAACCTACTATCATAAGTCCAAGAATGGATCTTGAAAAGAAAAAAGGTAGCAGATCCAGTTCCTTTGACTATCAAACAGTATTAATTATGTTATGTCAAATGAAAAAGAACACACAAATGGCAAACTATTGCAGTATAACAACGAAGATATTCCAAAAATATATACTTATGAACCAATTAACTACTAGACATTTTGGCAACC
This sequence comes from Avena longiglumis, assembly GCA_030063025.1. Taxonomy (NCBI): domain Eukaryota; kingdom Viridiplantae; phylum Streptophyta; class Magnoliopsida; order Poales; family Poaceae; genus Avena; species Avena longiglumis. The sequence goes on from CP125979.1 coordinate 187,250,533, forward strand.
AACTTGGTTTGCCAAAACGTCTTATAATATGGAGCAGAGATGTACCATTTAACGTAAACAAGCCATCATGAATAGAAATGAATATACACATACATGATAGAGCATAGGGTTCGCAAGGTGCACAATTGGGTATTTTGAGAAAGATAAATTTACCCTCTCTGGTGGGAGGTCGATTCCCAGATCTCCTCGAGATATAATGATACCATCCGCCTCTTTGAGAATTTCATCAAAATGTTCCAAACCCTAGAAAGAAAGAGAGAACCACGCGATGAAATTAATCATAATATAGCAGTGGAACACACAGAACAGTATCATCGTAAAAGTATAATAGTTACCTCAGAGTTTTCAATCTTCGCATATATCTGTGTGTCTTGAAGATCATGGGACAGTAAAAAGGCTTTAAGCTGCACACAAATATAACTAAGGATCAGCAGTATTCCCATAGCTAACTACGAAGTCCTTGGTTGCTACTTATCAAGAAAGGTGCAACCAACTTATCATCATGCAGAGGATGCGTTGCCTCGAATAAAACAAGGAACAGTAACACCGTCTCAATGAAGTATCAAACAATGAACAAGTCAATAACAACACATTCTTCTCAATGTACAATTATATTTGATCAACAGATTTTATCATAACCAATGCAGTTCAACAATTATGCCCCTTAAAATATTAGCCTAAATGCAAGTCTACACAACTGATTTATCTTTACATACAGGTGCTAATCATCAAATCCCAACTATACAATTGGGTGAGAATTTGCATCACTGTGCCTCTAGGAATCTGATTTCTGTTGAGTGCATACAAGATCATGAAAAAAATCTGAAACAAAGTATTACAGGTAATGTACAAAGGAAATCATGAAGTAGGTGTGTGAATAACTGAAGATAAATTCAGGTACAAGAGTAGAAGACGCAGAAATAAACTCACCTCCCTGACATCCTCAGAAGAGCGGGTATGCGAAAGCGAGACAATATCAACACTGTTATCCAAGCCCCATGTTGAAATAACCTATTGAATGAAAAATATGCTTAGGATGATTTTGAAAGATGTGAATTAATACAATAGTATAAATATGCAAGTATGCATCAAAAACGTATTCCAGATACAAGTAATCTTAATTGAATATTTTCTTTTACTTGTTTGGACTTGGACATAGTATCCAACACACTAATACATATTTTTAACAGTAGTTCAAATTTAAGTATGTTCTCAAAATATGATAAAATAAATGATCATATGAAGTTTTTTTTATGACAAAGCTACTAATAACCATTCCATATGAAAAACTAAACATCTCTGCATACATTGGTTTTCAAAGTTTTAAGATGTTGATTTCACACATTCAAGAAAAGAATAAGAGAAAGGAAGGAGGAAGCAAGTTCAACTTTTGAAAAACGTTATTTAACAAATCCTCAACCACAACTAAAGATCAACACTAGTCAAAATCAAAAATAAAAAAGGCATATCATGTTCACACGAGGAATACAGTTTTATTTACATGTAACATGGCAGCACAATAGATTGTTTGATATGTCTAGTATTTTAACTTGTAAGGTTGTGTGTTCTTTTTCGCCAAACAAATCATATAGCTTCATTTCGTTGAATGTTGCTAAACAAAAACTTCACCACTAAAATCTAAACAATGCAAAATCTATTGAGAATGAAACAAAAGTAGAGTTGATATTGTACAAAATTTTCTAACCAAAATCTTTTGTATAGGGAAAACTTAGAGCGACAGATTGTTGACGATATATAGCAGAGTAGGTACAGAAACTTAGAATAGTGCAAATTACCTGCTTATCATATTCACTCAAAGTGGGCATACTGATATGTACTTGTGAAACATGTAGAGTGAAAATGGGCCCTGACAGTGTAGCTGTGTTCTTCACAAGACAAATAACTTCTTCACCGGAAGTCTCAATAACCTGTTGTTATAGTATACAAGGACACATCAACATCGAAAAAAGGCAAGCATATGAGGAGAACCTAGAAATTCATGTACCTCAAGCCACAGAGACGTTGATTCACTTCCTGTGAAAAGATATTGACCCATGAAGAGAGTATCACCCTTCTTCACAACCTAAATTGAAGGAATGGTAAGAAATTCACAAATGGGTACATTCACTAGCATAATAGAAAAGTCAAACAGCTTATGTTTATAGCATAAAAATCCATGAATTTTTCTTTAATGCCAGAAGTAAGATGCAGTAGCGCGCAGAGAAAAAGGAACCCAGGGACATAAACGCATAGTGGTAGATATAATACAAGTACAAATAATACAGTGATAACACTCGATTTGTTTTTTTCTTGTCCACTTACTTTTGCAAGATCGCCAAATTTAATTGGTAGAATATCAGCTGAGGGAGCTTTGGACCGATCTGGTGTTATTGTGACACGATTTCCACCTTTCAACTCAATTGATCCACCAGTTGAGTTGTCAACCTGAATTTCTGGACCCACCGTATCCAACATTATCTGTAAATAATAAGGTCAAGTTAGATGTTGAGAGCATATGCCCCTTGACACCAATCTTAAAGATCATATACCATACAAGCTTATTAGGAGAGCGTAGAAAATACAAGCCAAAATAAGATACTGAAAAGGTGTAAGCATATTATAAAAGGATGGCAATACGAGAGAACATAGTTGCTGCCTCAAATCAGGGTAACTGAAGAAGTATATCACATTTAAGCTCTTCACTATCCAGTAAGCTAAGTCAAGGAATAAATTTTTATAAAGACTAATGAGGAGGTAGAATGAACATAGGCGAAGTAAATATAAAAAGGCATCTCCAAATAGTGTACATATCTGAAAGGCACAAAGTTAACAGGGTAAATGTCTCAAGGTAGAAAAGTTAGCTAGATTTAGCCCTCTAAGAAACCATTCTTCACAAGTGAAGGCATTCTTATAAGGAGACATATATGACTATATGCAGTTATGCAAATGGAACCAAAAAATGAAACTTAGAGAAAGATTAAAATAGAATATTCTGCAAAGTTTACATATGAAATATCATAAAGTAACAAAGCAAGGAAAAGTTGTCAAACAAAGAAAATGAAATCGTACATGAGTACACGTGTAGCTACTAGCTACAAAAAATGCGATAGGTATGTATATCTTACATATACGTAGAGGCCTATTACTAAAACATCTCACAGATGATCAATCCTTACTGCTGAAACATAATTAACACATTTTTTTAACATATCAGCTAGAATGTGAATCAAAACAAACTAAACCATAATAGATCCTGACATATAATCAAAACTGTAAAATCCTGGCTCGTACAGAGGGTATTGACTAGATAACTGGTACTCTCAACAGATCCATCACTTTGTACAGATTATAAAGAACTCAGTCTTGTAACTGGCTTTTCTATTTAAACTCTGAACTTATACATCTATATATAGCATCAAAATAAATATGTAACGATTCTGAATTTGGTGTCTCAAGGTCACTGCAATTTTTATATGCTAGTTTTCAATCTTGCAAGCACGGCTATGCTGTAGATCAAGATATGCATATCAACATTTCTGGATAAGTTACTAATTAAGGATGCGAACTTACAGGGCATAGCTTCTTGACATTCTGTGCCGCTTTCCTCAGATTGTCAAGGGTCTCCTGATGATAAGCAGCATCCTTCCAAGAGAAATCAAAACGTGCGACTGCAGAAAGGAAAGCACACACAGATCATCAGGGTTATTATCATAGCAGACGAAGAAAAAATGTGACTAGGCACGCCACACTAAACCCAGATACTCAAAAGGAAACCGTCATCACACCTGACATCCCAGCAGTGAGGCATTCTTCAATAACTTCGACCGAGCGCGACTTGGGCCCAAGCGTCCCAACAATCTTAGTGAGGGATGGGAATACTTTCTGCACAAGAGGGCACGCAAGGTATAAGGGTCGCGATCCAGCATCCTCGAAACGAAAGCAAAACTGCCCCCATTCCGGTAATTATCCTAAGTATCAAATCCTCCCACTTGCAAATAGAGGATTCGATTTGCAATTCTAGAGTCGAATGTTTTTTCACGAAATCATGACAACACATATGGCGTCACGCAACATTAATCCCCAATTCCGTGCGATCTCTACAGTTGGAGACACAGATCAACGGCATTCTGACGAAACGGATCACCGCGACGCCCTTTCGTCCCCGCCTCTCCGCACACCAAATCGGATCGAGGGCGTCGGAATCCACCCACAGGCGCCGCGGATACACAGAGTTCGGGATCAAATAGAGAAGGGGAGAGAAAACGGAAGGGAGAGGGGCGCTTACGGGCTTGGCGGGGGCGAGGCAGGAAGCGAGGCGGACGGGCTCCTCGAGGAGCATGTGGTTTCCGCCCTGCATCTCCTCCGCGGGCGGAAGCTTCTGGAAGGATCGGGAGGGATCTGCCTAGGGTTTTGCCTCTCTATCTCTCGGGTGTGACGCGATGCGATCGAGTCTAGCTCCGAGCGGGCAAAGCGAGAGAGGAAGACGAGGGCCGCGAGGGGAGGGGAGAGCGAGCGAGGCGTGAGGAGAAAGAAAGGAAAAGAAATGCGAGAAGACGTGGCATTTCGATGTCGTTTTGCGTTAAAACATCTCCTGACGGTTTGAAACGACAAATGCAAGTGGCGTGACCAGCGGCACGGTCGAGTTTCCAACTACTAGTACTTGTAGTCTTCTAGCATTGTCTTAATTCAAAAAAAAATTGACAATCTTTATTAAAAATAGCAGTATTTATGAGAATATATTAGTAGCACTAGATTTATTTTGAAATAGTGTTTCATAATATACAGATTTGATGTTATATCTGTCGTAATTTTTGAATGAATTTGGTCAAATTTAAAAATATTTGACTTGGTATAAACATAAAAGTACACTTATTTGAGAACATAGGGAGTAGCACCAGAAGTGGAATTATAGAGGCGGGATTACGTGGAAATGGAGGTCTATATTGCAATTTATACTACTTTAATCATCATGTTTTGAGATATATATGTGGGGTCCCGCTTTGTAACCCACGTCCATGACACGAGTGGAACCACACAAAAGACCTCACGCTCACTCCTCTTCGGAAGCCATCGCCCACTAATCCGCTATTAGTCCCTTTTATTGAGAGGTAGGCAAACATGTAACATATTTTTATATAAGGCAAATTCAATTACAAAACAATTACCATTCGTATAGGAAACGAGTGGTACGAACTTAATACCATGGTTAGTCTGAAGATAACTACCATAGGCATTATATCAAAATCATGTCTTAACTGACAAGGATGCCTCCGAAGAACAACAACTCCTACTGTACTTTCCTTGTCTACGTACCATCAACTATTGATGCCTAAAGGAGATGGCAAGTAGATGGTGAGACTTGGTTGCTCTCGAGAAATGCATCATCTTGGATTCGTTATCAACGTCGTGTATAGAGCCGTCGAAGATTATCTTGGAGAGTGGAGAGCATTGGGGTAGTATAGGGAAATGTGGAAATAACGGAGGAAAAATTGGAAACATTTTAATCCCTTTTTGATTCAAAGGAAATATTAGAGGAAAAGTATAGGAATGGAAACATCCATCACTTTACTAAAAAAATACCAAGTACTAAGGCACAAACACATCACCTTACAAATAGTACATGTCGTGGTGGTGGCACGGCAGATGCCATGGGTAGGCTAAAGTATGGGGCCAATGGATGCTAGTGGGATCTGGGGAGGGAAGATGCAACTGATTCAACACTCAAGTGGTTAAGGCAAAAATCTTTATTTCTCTTCTTTTGGGTTACAAGTGATCCTCGAGCTGTATACAGGGAGAAGAGATGAATCTCACCAGCCTAACGGTGCTAAAAAGGGTTGATGCCCTCCTCAGGGTCCAAGCCTCCCCTTATAAAGGAGAGCCTTGGGTGCCCTTAGGGCTGACGAGGCAAGCATATTCGAGGAATATGCTTATCCCAAAATAGTAGTTCGGCGGCCTCATGTCCCTGTCACCCTTCTAACGACGGCAAGGCTCCAGAGGACCCCTCCTGCGTGCCTCGGGCTCCAGGACTGTCACCTCCGTGGCCTCCTTCTGCCCCTCTGACGCTCTGCATCTTTGTCTCTTGTGCTTGGCTCCGCTCTGATTCCTTCTAGCCTGCAGCTATAGTTTGACCTTGGGTTTCTCCTTCTCCTGCAAGCTTCGTATCGCTCGGCCTTACCTTACCTCGCGTAACTCGGCTTGTCCTTCACCTGCATCGAGATCACTCGGGCTAACCCGGCCGACCCTCGCAGAACTTCCGGTAATGGCTGATACACACACGGGCTTCGCCTCATACCTCGGCCGACATATTCATGATTCGCCAACCTAGACCGTAACTCGGAAACCAGACGGGATTGTACTGTCTTTCCCGTCTCGACCTACCCGAGGTCAACCCCGACATTAGTCCCCGGTGGTGTGGCCCGTCGATAGCTTCGGCCGGTCGACTTCATTATATTCTTGATTTTGTTTCGAGTTATATCTTCTTCATCCGAGGTTTCCTCGTTCCTTCCTCGTACACCATGTCCCTACGTGTCACCCCCATCATCGTTCTTCTAGTTTTTGGTCCCTCTACGATTTCACCGACTACGATTAACTTTGTACTGCTGCCGCCACGCGACGCCGGGTGTCATTCCCTTGGGGATCGTAACGCTCTTCCTCTGTGTGGCCGTTGGTGTGGCTCCACTTATCGCCGTCGTGCGTTCGTCGCACCCACGATCTACACGGTCAACCGCTACACCCACGATCCCACTACCTTGTTCGTGGCTCGATTATAAAGAGGGGACGGCGTTGGGGAATTTACTTTTCCCTTCTCGCCTCCTCGTCCTCCTCCTTCCTTCCGTCGGCCGCGTCTCTCGCAGCTCACGCCGCTTGCCAGAGCCTCCGCCGGTGAAGACTCCGCCGCGCCGTTCCGCCTGCCTTGCCTGCGCTCTGCGGCTTTGGCTCCGCCGCCGGTGAGTCCTCTCCGGTCGCATTGCCTGGATCTTTCCCTAGACTCATCTGTTTCGATTCCGTGCTCGTGCGACGGTTCCTCTGTTTCTTCGCCATTGTTCTCGTGCAAAGTCCCGACGGGGCCTTGCAGCTCTAAGCTCCCCTCCGCCGCCAGTCTTTCCTCCAGCGATCTTTCCGGCGCACATATGTCTAGTTCGTTTAGCGGCGCTCTGGTTGAGGACGACGACGCTCGGCCCGAGCGAGGCTCGTGGCAGGCTCTTCTCACACTCGTCGTGAGATCGAGTGGCTCATCCGGACTCGAAGAATTCCCGCCGAGGTCTCTTGTCGTTTACCCGGCAGCGAATCCTCTCCGGATGTTAGGGAGGGCGAGTACGTGGTTTTTATGTCGCACTTCGCGCGTGGCTTCGGTCTCCCTCTTAGCGATTTCGCTAGAGAATTCCTCGACTACTTGACCTTCACCGCATCATCTTCTATGACGCTATCGCTTCTCTTTACGCTTTCATCTCCGCGTCGGAGGATACTTGACTGTGGCCGTCGATTGCACGTCTGGTCGAAGTTCTTCCAGATTCGCTCCAACGTAGTCCCTGGCAAATCTCTGCACCCTTCCGAGAAGTTGCTTACCCAATGTGGGGCAGCGTCTATTACACCTCGGAGGAAGTCTGTGTTTCCTCGTGTCACCGGGTTGGAGTCGTGCAAGAAGTGGCACAAATCATTCTTTTATGTCAATAACAGAGGGGAAGAGGACAAGATTCGGCTCCCTGCATTCTCAATTGGCCCGCCTTCTAAAGTGAACTGGCTCTACAATCCGAGGAAAACTCATGCCTTGGCCGAGGCCTTCGAGATTCGGCTTAAAGAGTTGATCCGGGCCGGGTTATGCGGCGAAGACCTGATGGCTACTTTCATTAGTAGCCGGATCTGCCCATTCCAGAAGCGGACTCACAAGCTGTGTACATGAGTGGTCCCCTTGACCCTAATCGAGTCTCGACCGTGGAGCTGGATAACTACCTTATCTATAAGCGCGTCCGAGCTATCTTTAAGACGGAGATGCCTGAGGATTGGGCTTGGGGATTAAAACCGTTCACCCGCGATCATCCGCCTCCCGAGGTGAGCTTAATCAACAACGCTTTGCTATTCCATTGTTTTTGTAACGGGTTTATCTAACTCTCTTTTTCCTCGTCTTGCAGAGGTTCGCAGAGTAGAAAAACGAGGACGCCGAAGTTCTGCTGCTCCCTTGGCCCGCGGACAGGAGTACCCCGGATACTGGTGAGCCGGACTCCGAGGAGTTCGTCCCTAAGTCGGATCCTGCCCCGACTCGAGCTCGTGGCAAGACTTCGGCGCACGAGGAGGAAGGTGATTCGGACGAGGTCCAAATTCTTGAGGTAGTTGCCGCCATGCCTATTTCTTATGCATTTCCGGCTTCTACTTTCCCAGCTAATCCGGCCGGTCAGGTTCACGACGCCGAGCCTATTGCTTCTCGACCCCCTGTTACCTCGGGGAAACGCGGGGCTCCTGCTAGTGCCTCGGAAGCGGTTCCCAAGAAACGAATGAAGAAATTCGCTCCAAACCCTCCCAGGCGCAAGACTATGCACTGGGTCACGGTAAGTTCCTTTTGCTTATATTTCTTGTTTCTCTCTTCGCTTTTCATCTTGTGATTCTTCTTTCTTATTTTTGCAGTGCTCCTCTTTCTGTTAAACCCGGCGGTCCTAGTATGACTAGCCGCCCGATTCGGCAGCCGTCTCCTTCGCCCGCTGATGATACCAGGATTCCTAGTCCTATTCGTCTTGCTTCTCCTCCAGCTCCGAATACGTCGCCTCTTCGTCGCGATGTGCCTGAGACCCCTTCCATTGACATGGATTCGAATCGGCCCTCCGAAGTTTTCGTCGAACCCGCCGCCCCTTCTATGGGTCCCAGCGTTGCTACTGAGCCTCTATCTACTCCGGCAATTTCTACAGCCATTCCAGCCTCGGCCGAAAAGGTCGTTATCTCGGTGCCCTCTGCGACCATAACCTCTGCTGCTCCTAAAGACGTCGTCCCCACTTCCGAGGCGTCACTTCCTGCTGATGCCTCCTCTAAGGCGAGAAAAGTTGTTGCCGCCAAGACTTCCTCTTCTCAGAAAGGTCTTGTCGGCTCTTCTCAGCCGAGTATTGCCGACGTGCTGCGTAAGGGAGCTGCGCCTACTAAAGTCCCCGTTGCCTCGGCCGCCGGCACCCAGCTTGCTCTTCATAAGAGCCCTGCGACCGCCGTGGTCGAACAGCCTGTCCAGGGTAAGGTCTTAACTCGGACATCCAGTGGGAACAGCCTCGGAGCGCTGGTGGAGTATGCCAATAATTGGAACACTGCTGATCAGTTTGAGGGTAATCCTATGAACCAGCCCTTTCAGCTTTCTGACATCAGCGGTCGTTTTGACCATGCTGCCAAGTTCATCATTGATACCAACAAGATGAATGAGGTAATTACTGTTTCTCTGAGTTTTAAATTACTCCTCAGATGTTACTATATGCTCTAGTCCCCAAAACTTGCAAGGAAATAACTTGTTATATACTTGGAAGTTTAATGATCTTTGACTTAATTTTATTTCTAGGGTTCGTTAATCCGGCCATTTAGATCCGAGTTAAGTTTTGCTTGACTCGAATGTGCTTTAGCTTTGAATATCCAGCCACCTAGATCCGAACTAAGTCCTGCGTGACTCGGATCTGATTTAGCTTTGAATATCCAGCCACCTAGATCTGAACTAAGTTCTGCTTGATTCAGATCTGATTTAGCTTTGAATATCTAGCCACCTGGATCTGATTTAGCTTTGAATATCCAGCCACCTAGATCCGAACTAAGTTCTGCTTGATTCCGATCTGATTTAGCTTTGAATATCCAGCCACCTAGATCTGATTTAGCTTTGAATATCCAGACACCTAGATCCGAACTAAGTTCTGCTTGATTCTGATCTGAGTCAGCTTTGAATATCCAGCCACCTAGATCTGAGCTAAGTCCTGCTTGACTCGGATCTGATTTAGCTTCGCATATCCATTTACCATTTTCCCCCATTGCTCAGGTTGCACATGATCGGAGGACTGCCGAGTTCCAGAGGTTGCTTTTTTCGCACCGTAAGCTTGAAGAAAAGTATGAGAAAATCCTTCCGGTGGTAAAGAAAGCTGGTACGTCGATGGTTCCTCCTTGTTACTTTCAACGTTCTTATTTACTTGCCCGCGAGATGCCGACTTACTTTCTTGGTAAACAGGTAACATTAATAACCTCAATATTCGCCTTGAGAAGAAGGTCAAGAGCTTTGAAGGTTAGTTTCCCTTTTATCTTACATCTTTTCTCTTTTACCATGTGTGCTAAGCTTCCTTATCGCGTTTGGCTCTGGTAAAGCCGAGTTGCAAACCTTTGCAGCGTCGCACCAAGATTGCATGCCCATGCCTTACGTGATGCTGCATTTTTTTAGAGCAAAACGCTATTCATTCGGCGTAATTACAAGAAAAAGATGATGAAATAGCTCGCCTACGAGCCGAATTGGATATCCTTAAGCTCTCTCAGAAGTCCGAACTAGAAAAGGTCGACCAAGAATTTTCCAAGGAGAAGAATCGGCTGACTTTGGAGCTGCAGAAGAGCAAAGAACTCCTCGATGCTGCCGAACTGAAAACCCATGGTTTGAGCGAGGAAATTGCTCGTTTTGAGAAGAGCAAGGTCGATTGGGCCAAAGACCTTTAGATAATGATGAGATACATTCATCGTAAGCTATTTAGCACGGCCGAATTATATTTTTCTTTTTCGTTCTCGCTACCATCTGACACGTTCATGCCTTGCGCAGATCATTTCCCTGAGGCCAAGCCCGTGAGTTCTAAAGCGGTTCTTGCAGCTCGCGTGCGCCGAGGTGAACCTGTTACCGTTGATTCGGAGTATTCAATGGAGGATTACTTGGTTGCCGTTGGTGTCGCAGTTGGTCCGATGAAAATTATGGGCTGGGACTTGGTGCAAGCCGCTATCCGAGCTTACCATGTACTCTGGCCGAATACCTCGGGGACTCCTGATATCAACGAAGTCAAGTTATTGGTGAAAAGACTAATGGCATCTGAGAGGCAGTTAAGTCTTTGGAGGGAATCTATTGGGCGTCTTTGGTGCCGATATGGCCCTTCATTATCATGTCATGGTATGAAGACATCTCTCTTGACATCCCGAGAAATTTATGACCGGTTCCCCGGGTTGAGGATCCCACTTTTGTTGCTCTTCGGCAAGCTCGGGCCTTCCAACTCGTCGAGTACGCCGACGTGCACACTTGGAATGAAGGGCCAAGTTTTCTTCCAGACCCGGATGAGGAGGTTGTAGCTGAGGATGCTTCGGATGATAATTCGGCTGAGCAGAGGGAGGGTGAAAATGATTCGGCCGCATCTGATAGCTCCAGCTCAAGTTCGGACAGCAACGGCGACGCGCGGTCCTCTTCCAAAGGTACCGGGCATTCTACCGCACGGACTGATGCTCCTGAGCAACCTCGGACTTCCGCTGAAATTGCACCTGGGTCGGCGGAGGGCGAGGCAACCTCAGTCGAAGTTCCTCCTACCTCGGAGTGCCCCGCACCTGAGCAAGCTGCTGCGTCCCCAACGAACAACTCCTAAGTTATTTCCGATCCCTGCCATGCCGGGCGTATGATGTAGGCGAAATATCTGTCAACTCTCTGTATGATTCAAATTTCTTTTGCTGTGTACTGCTGTGACATTCGGTTAAGTGGGTGTTCGCCCGAATTCTTGCTTTGTTGGCCCTCAACTTCCTGACCTTTTAGGATTTATCTTTGCCTCTATCTTTTATGGTTTTATCCAGGCGTGAGCTCTGAATATCATATAATATTGATCTGTTCTGAACAGAGATTGACTACTTCGTTGTGAAAATATATAGCAATCGCTGGATCATTGTTTATTGTGCGAAACTTCGATATGTAAATCAAATTTCAGAGGTAGTATAAGACTAATACGGGTGCGCTCAGCATAAGATTGAGGTAGCATACGGTAGTCCCCGAGTCGCTGCTTTGGATGCCGAGGTTTAGATATTAATATGAAATTGATGTATCATATGGCAGTCCCCGAGTTACTGCTCTGGGCGATGAGGTTCAGATACATAACATGAAGTTGATGTAAGATACGGCAGTCCCCAAGTCACTGCTCTGGGCGCCGAGGTTCAAATACATAACACGAAATAGATATAACATATGGCAGTCCCCGAGTTACTGCTCCGGGCGCCGAGGTTCAAATACATAACACGAAATAGATATAAAATATGGCAGTCCCAGTCAACTTTCTGCCGAGGTTCAGTTACATCATTGGATCTTGACTTTGAGATATAATGCTACGAGTATAATGGCCGAAGTAAAGCCACATTCCAGGGACGCTTCGTTTCTTCGCCAGCTTTGTCTGCCTTGTTCCCTCCGGGGGACTGAGCGTCGATTAGATAATAGGCATCATTGTGCAACTCTTTGCTCACAATAAATGGTCCTTCCCATGGAGGTGACAACTTGTGCATGCCGCCGGTCGTTGCACGAGTCGTGGACCAAATCTCCTTCTTTGAATACTCTTGGATTCACTTTCTTGCTGTGATACCGCAAGTTACTTGATAAATAGCCGATCGTGATAATTTCAACTCTCTGGCTTCTTCCAGTAGGTCTACGGCATCTTGCCGAGCTATCTCATTTGTCTCTGAGGTTGTGTACTGAGCAACTCTTGGCGAGTCATATATTATGTCGGCTGGAAGTACGGCCTCTGCCCCGTACACTAGAAAGAATGGAGTGTAGCCTTTTGATCTATTCGGAGTAGTCCGGAGGCTCCATAGTACGGCTGGGATTTCTTCGATCCAACATCCTGCCGACCTTTGCAAAGGTTCGACGAGTCGCGGTTTTATTCCTGACAGCACCAGTCCATTAGACCTTTCCACTTCTCCATTGGATCTTTGGGTGAGCCAGAGGCAATATCTAGTCTTATGTGCTTCTCTCGGCAAAATCTAGCAAGCTCATACGCAAAGTTTGTGCCATTGTCCGTAATAATACTGTGCGGGTACCCATATCTTAAGATGATATCCTTGAGAAATTTCACTGTTGTGGGCCCATCACACTTTTTAATTGGTTTTACTTCAATCCATTTTGTGAACTTGTCCACCATAACCAATATGTGGGTCATTCCTCCTCGTGTCGGCTTGAATGGTCCCACCATATCTAAACCCCATACAGAAAATGGCCAAGTGATGGGTATTGTTTTTAACTCGGCCGATGGCATATGTATTCTGGTTGCGTATCTCTGACATCCATTGCATTTATTAACTAATTCTTTTGCTTCTTTCAATGCCGTTGGCCAATAAAATCCATGCCTGAATGCCTTGGCTACTAAGGCGCGAGACGAGGCATGGTGCCCACATTCTCCTTGGTGTATGTCTAGAAGGATTTCCTGACCTTCTGTCGAACTTACGCTTCATACATCGTTTGTGACGCTTCTTTTATACAGCTCATTGTTTATGATTGTATAAGCTTTTGCTCTTCTTACGGTTTGTCTAGCCAATACCTCATTACTCGGCAACATCGCGTCTTTTAGGTAAGAAAATATGGGTTGCGCCCATAACGGTGTTACTTTTTCTGATGTGATCTCACCGCTCATCTCCATGTTCTCTGCCGACATATATATCTCGCTCTCTCCATGATTGCGCTTACCTCGCTGTCCCCTCTTAGGGGTTCCGAGTCATTCTCATGGATCTACCTCCATTGGCGTGTGATCTTCTGCAGAGTTTGCTGGGATAAAGATAGATTCGGATTCTGGTGATGGGATTATTGATGGTTTCCTGAGGTGTTCCAGGGCAATACCTGGAGGAATTGATTGTCGGGTTGATCCTAATTTTGACAATGTGTCGTGCATCATTTTCGCCCGAGGTATGTGGTGAAATTCACATCCTTCAAAGTATCCACCGATTTTTGCACATGGAATCAGATAAATCCATATTAGCATCTAATGCGTCCCAAGCGCCTCATACTTGTCAGTTACTAGATCCGAGTCACCATAGCATAAGATTCAGATACCAATTTCTTTTGCTACTTTCAATCCATGGACTAGCGCTTCATACTCGGCTACATTGTTGACGACAAAATGTATTTGCAATACATATTTGAATTGGTCTTTTTTAGGCGAGGTTAACACTATTCCCGCTCCCAAACCATTCCTTAGTTTGGAACCATCGAAATGCATTGTCCAGTAATTTGGATATGGCAATGGTGGCTCATACTGCACCTCGCCCGATCCACGAGAAAGTCGGCGACTGAGATTTGATTGCATCTCTTCTATCAAACTGTGGAGCGTATGGTGATAACTCGATCGCCCATTTTGCTATTCGGCCACTTGCGTCTTTGTTGCTCAATATGTCGGCTATGGGTGCCTCACAGATTACTTTGATGGGATGCTCTTCGAAGTAATGTTTAAGCTTTTTCGCCGACATATATACTCCATAAGCCATCTTCTGATAATGCGGGTAATTCTGCTTTGAAGTGGATAACACCTCACTTAGATAATAGACCGGCCTCTGAATCGACTTACCATCTTCAAGTCGTTCCACTACGACTACAGTACTAACTACTCTATTGGTAGCCGCTACATAGAGTAACATAGGCTCTTTTGATAATGGAGAAGCCAAAATGGGTGCCGTAACTAACATCTTTTTCAACTCACGAAATGCGAGGTCCGCCTGTGGAGTCCAAATGAATTTATCCGATTTTCTCATCAGCTGGTAGAGCAGCAGCGCCTTCTCTCCTAGCCGACATACAAATAGACTAAGCGAGGCCAGGCAGCCCGTGAATTTTTGCACATCATTCAAACATTTTGGCAATTCCATTCTTTCTACTGCTCTTATCTTTGTTGGATTAGCCTCGATACCTCGGCTAGATACAAGGAAACCGAGTAATTTTCCTGCCGGCACGCCAAATGTGCACTTCTCTGGATTAAGCTTCATTCGGAACCTTCTCAGGTTCGCAAAAGTCTGCCGTATATCTTCTAGTAATGTTTTGCCCTCTTTAGTTTTGATGACCACGTCATCCACATACACTTGTACATTTTTTCCTATCTGATCATGCAGGCATTTTTGCATGCATCTCTGATATGTCGCTCCTGCATTTCGCAGGCCAAATGGCATTGTGCGATAACAATAAGCCCGACGGGTAATAAATGCGATCTTTATTTGATCGGCCGGATTTAACGGTATCTGGTGGAAACCAGAATATGCGTCTACAAACGATAACAGCTCACAACCAGCGGTCGAGTCAATGACTTGGTCTATTCTAGGCAATGGAAAAGGATCTTCCGGACATGCCTTGTTCAGGTTGGTGTAATCGATACACATTCGCCATACAATGGCTACATTGGGGTCATCTTTCTTCTTTTCTACTAGCACTGGATTTGATAATCAATCCGGATATAGCACCTCCATGATGAACCCGGCTGCGAGGAGCCGAGCTATTTCATCTCCTATTACTTTTCTCCTGTCTTCGGCGAAGCGGCGGAGAGGTTGCTTCACCGGCCTTGCTCCTGGCCTGACGTTCAAAGAGTGCTCAGCCAACTCCCTCGGAACACCTTGCAGATCTTGAGTTGACCATGCAAATATGTCCCGATTCTCACGGAGGAAGTTGGTGAGCTCGCCTTCCTATTTAGCATCCAGGCCTGCACCAATAGTAACAGTACGCTCTGGGAATTGCTCATCAATCTGAAATTTCTTCGTCTCTTTAGTCGGCTGAAAAGAGACGCTGCCATGAGGGTTGGCCGGCATGTTCATTTGTATGACCGAGCGAGGGCTGCTACTTCTTGAATCCTTCTTTTCTCTTGCTATAACCAATGACTCGCCAAATTAGACCCGTGAAGCACACTCCATTGACTTCTTGTAATCCCCGCAATCGTTATCACCCCCGTGGTCCGGTAGCTTCATCTTCAGATAATTTATATGATGTTGCTCATGAATTTGGCAGTCTTGGCCGTCCGAGTAGAGCATGATAACAACTTTCCGGATCCAAGATTCAAATTCTAAATTTTCTACTGCGGTTATCTCTTGTACCGATAACACGTCCACTCGGACTTTACCGATGGGCTCACATGAAAGCCCTGGCACTATCCCATGGAAAGTGGTCCTCGTGGATTGCAGCATGTTCTGCGATATTCCGAGTTTATGCATGGTATCTTTGTACATGATGTTGATACTGCTTCCATTGTCAATGAGTACTTTTGAAAATTTCACGTTGATGCTTGGTCCAACGAACGTCGGATCCAACACAAGTGCATATGATCCTGGACTTGGCATTATTCTGGGGTGGTCCTTCATGCTCCAGGTCACCTCCTGATCAGACCATGGCACGTATCTTGGTACTGCCGACATAACTGCATTCACTTCCATATGCCGGCGCTGTACACTCTGCTTGTCTTGCTGTTCCGTTGTAAACACACAATAAGACTGGTGATGTTCTCTGTAATCATTACGTCCGGTATTTGCCGGATTCATCCTTCCATCCTGGACCTGGTTTATTACCTGATGCACTGCATCTCTCCGATCCAAGCTATCATACCTCGGGGGAGGGGGCGGTAGCATCAGTTGCTGTGTATTTGCTCCAGTTAACTGCGGCTGATGTTGCTGTTGCACTTGATGGGGCGCCTGAACTCCTGCAGGGTTCCCCATCGCATTTTTCATCCATGCACATTGGCGAGTCGTATGATTGGCTGGTCTGGATGGGTTTGATGTGTGAAATTTACACGGCTGATCTAACATGGATTCGAACATGTATTTCGGCCTCTCTTGCCATTGCTTCTTTTGCTCTGGGGTCCATTGCCTTTTTCCCTCATTTCTTGACGTCCACTGTTGAGGTCCATTCTTCTGCCGTTGAGTTGCTCCATGACTCGGCGGATCTTGTGCTACTGCCGCCACTTGGACCGAATTATATCTATAATCCGGCCTCTCCTCTCTTCTTCTTCCTCTGAAGTCACGCCTGGATGACCCGGCCAATTCTCTTGCATAATGGTCATGTTGCTCGCGATGATCTGCCGACATTAATTCTGGTTGGGTTGGGTCGCCTAATGCATAGGAGTCTGCTATTCTGATTGTCTCCGCCAGTGTGGTTGGCATATCTCTTTGCAGGCGCTGCCACAACACGCTGGCGTAACGGCAACCTTGCGCGAACCAAGCGATTGCTTGCGATTCGATGACTCCTTCACATGAGTTTCTCAAGTTGCACCATCGAGTCAAAAACTCCCTATCTGTTTCATTTGGCCTCTGCTTGCACATGGCTAACTGCTAGGCCTGTTGGCCTCTTGTATGTCTTTGGTAAAGTTGCTGACGAACATTTCTTCGAAATCTAACCAACAGTTGATACTGCCGGCTGGTAGATTATTCAGCCATACCCTGGCTGGTCCTTCCAACATTTGTGGGACATACCGCACTGCCTATCTTAAGTTCCCACCCGCTATCTTCACAGCAGTGGCATAGTCAATCAACCAGTCTTGTGGCTTGGTACTTCCATTGTATGTTTTTGTGCCTCTTGCTAACTGAAAGTTCGGCACTGGTGGTTCGCCCATAATCCGTGGTCCAAAACATGTCGGACCTGGTGGACCCTGTTCTTCCAACAACTCGGACCGGTATAGCCGGTCCAGCTTCACTCTTGCATCACTTGCTGGCAAATCTCTGTACATGATTCTGTCCTGCATCCCATAGTGGTTATTTCCACCCTGGATCGCGTATTCCACCTCGGAATAACCATCATTGTACCTTTCATTCATTTGATTGTGGTGAGCTGGCCTCGCTCCTCTTTCCTGCCGAGGTTCATGCCTTGGTTGCGGGTTGAGCGGCATCTCTCTCCTTACTTCGGCCGGGGTCTGGTTTTCATGATTACCTCTCGCGGGTTCTCTTCTGCCGAGATCACCATTGCCTCGTCCTCCGCCGTCTTTTTCCATACTGCCTTGGTTTCTCTCCCCACTGTTACCTCGGCTTGCATTGCCTCTGTTCTCATTTGCCTTTCCAGCCATTGCCGGATCATATGGAACAATTTGCTTATTCCTCTTCCCTGAGGTTACTGCTTTGTCTCTTCGAGCGTTGTTTCCGGGTGAAGATGCTGCTGCCGCGGATAAGGCAGGCGCTGCCCCTGCCGAATGAACCATCCGCGAGGCCCCTGTGTAGGGGTTCGTAGCATGGAAAACAAAAATTTTCTATCGCATACAAACAAACAAGCCAAGATCTATCTACTAGATTGTAGTAACGAGTCGATGGAATAACTTACCCTCGAAGATTCCAAAGTGTTTAACGAGAGCGGATTCTCGTGGGTGATGTAGTCGTACTCTTTCCGATCTCAAGATCGCGTAGACGATCCTTCCGGCGCCACGTTCTGGCAGCGCTCCCGCAGTCGGTCACACGTTCGGTACTCGACGAAGACCTTCCTCTCCCTTGTTCCAGCAGGCAGCGGAGGTTGTAGCACTCTCCTCGCGATTCCGGCAGCACAACGGCGTGGTACCGGAAGTAGAGGGGAAATCCCGCAGGGCTTCGCCTTAAGCCGGTGCGAGTATGGTGGAGCTTATGAGAGAGGATATTAGTGGTCTAGTAATTAGACACACCAATTAGAAGGCTCTAAACCAATTAGAAGGCTCTAAACCGCTGGCTAAAGCAATTAGAAGCTCTAAACCAAAACGGCTCTAAACCGGAGATTTAGAGGTAGGAACTTGTGTGTCTCTAGGAGGAGCCCTGCCCCTCCTTTTATGGGAGGGGGTTCCTTGGCGCGCCAGGGGAGGGAGGGAGTCCCTCCCCAACTCGGCCTAGGGCTGGCGCCGGCCTGGAGGAGTCCAACTCCTCCTCCAGGTTGGTTCCAACTCCTCTTGCTTGTTTCCCACAGTTTCTTGTTTTGGCAGTTTGACTTTCAAACTGGACATTTGACTTTTCTGTTTTAGGATTCAATTTAATCCTTTATTTGGGACAGCAAGAACACTTAGTACATGATGCAATCATTCAATGAGTAATGACACATTCATGTACCCTTCCCCAGTCTTGGGACAATCCGAACCTTCTAGAACATTCCCGATGAAAACACCTAATCATTCCGAACTCAAACGGGACTTTCCTTATATGAATCTTATTCTCCGGACCATTCCGGATCAACTCGTGATATCCGGATCCCATCCGAGACTCGAACAACATTCGGTCTCTTTCTCATAATACCATAACTACTCAAAACAACGTCAATCCTTAAGTGTGTCTCCCTACGGTTCGTGAATTATGCGGACATGATCGAGACACTTCTCCGAACAATAACCAATAGAGGAATCTGGAAATTCATATGGCTCCCACATATTTCTCGATTACTTTGCGATCGAATGAACCACTTACATACGATACCAATTTCCCTTTGTCTCACGATATGTTACTTATCCGAGGTTATGATCGTCGGTATCTCTGCATACCTAGTTCAACCTCACGTTCTTGATAAGTACTCTTTTCTCGTTCGTGATATGTGATCCCTTGTGACCAAGTCACATGCTTGCAAGCTAATTGGATGACATTCCACCGAGAGGGCCCAGTATATCTATCCGTCATGAGGATGGACAAATCCCACTCTTGATCCATGTGTTTCAACCAATACTTTCCAACACTTAATGCCACCTTTATAGCCACCCGATTCACGGTGTGGTGTTTGATGTCATCAAAGCATCCATCCGGTAAAGGTGATATGCATGATCTCATGGTCTAAGGAATTAGGTTACTATGTATCAGAAAGCATATAGCAATTGAACTATTGAAATGACTTGATCTTTATGCTACACTTATCTATAGGAGTATGTCCATCACATCATTCTCCTAATGATATGACCTGTTGTTAATAACATCTCTATGTTCATGATCGGAAACCATGATCATATATTAACCAACAAGCTAGTTTAACAAGAGGCTATACTAGGGACTCTTATTTTAGTTTACAAATCACACAAGTATTAATGTTTCCGGTTAATACAATTATAGCATGGTATGTAAACATTTATCATAAGTGTGAAGATATGATAATAACCACTTTATTATTGCCTCTTGGGCATATCTCCAACAGTCTCCCACTTGCACTAGAGTCAATAATCTAGTTTCAAACCTTTGTGTATTCAACACCTATGGCTTTACGGTGTTGTATGTACACGATTGCTAGTGGTCAACTGATCTCCGGATCTGACACTTCCAGGTCCGTGTGTAATTGCATGTCTTTGCGTCTTCACGCATCACTCATTCTCTAATGAGATGGCTTTGTATAAATTTGGTCTTTCGGTGTGACCTTTAGTTCTTTGGGGTTAAAACATGTTGATAATATTGTCACAATATATCTTCATAGTATTATCCTCTGTGAACTACACCTAGTTTGATAACAAACTACTTGACACAAACGCCTCTTTGTCGCTATAATAGCAGTCATATACTTAGCCTTTTGTTGTAGTATCTGTCACAATGTCTTAACTTTGGAACTCATCCAAATCCATTATGGAACTTACTTTCCATTATATTGTGCCACCCTTAATTTAGATTGAGATAAACTTAATTTGCACTTTGTGACAAAACTAGTATCAATGTAGTACTTCTACAATGAACTAACCATCTATTTGTCACTTCTACAAACAATATATTCTTTAGTTCTTCCAAAAGATCATAATAATATCCTTACTATTGTCCAATGATCATCTTATGAATCATTCCGGTATATGCTCATAACATTTAGAGCATAGGACATATCTGGATTTGTACACATCACAGCATGATTGATATAAATACTCTTTGTGATCAAGTATCAATCTATACTTGAATTTTGTTTCACTTGCCAAATGTCAATACACTTGAATATATCATCAACATTGAATTTGTTCAATCCTTTCTGTGTGACAAGAACCTCTCTTATAGTTTCTATATTGAACTCATTCAATATCTTGTCTATGTACTTCTGGCACAACCATATTAGCGTCTATTGATGCCAAATATTTGGGTTTTGCCTAAGTCTTTCATCAGGATGAAATTCTTAATATGTGTTAATAAAAGATACATCTTTTCTAATCAACAATATGTCCTCCACATAATGTATTAGAAATATGTCTTAGCGCTCCCACTTAATTTCTTGCAAACGCAAGCATCTTCATTGTCTCTAATGAACTTTTAAACTCCTTTAACAGTTTCATCATAGTGAAGATTCCAACTCCGCGATGCTCACTTTAACCATTGAAGTTTGCATATGCTTTTAGCATCCTTTGAATTAACAAAACCCTATGGACCGTGTTATGCACATGTCCTAGGTAACGATTCTATTAGAAGAACTTGTTTTGCTTATTCAACTACCATATAACAAATTATATGTAGTGGTTGCTACATTAATCCGTCTAGACTAAATATCACTATGACAGATCAAATCTTGTCATAGTCAACCTTTGAACATTGTTGTGAACTCTTTCCCAACATGTCGACTATTTCATAGATGTGAAACATCCATGTCTATTTCTTTATAGATCCAGACACAACTATAAGGTCTTACACCTTTCTCGAGGGTCCTTTCAAGTTCGAAACTTGATTTTCTCGTGTATGGAACTATCACGGATTTTATGGCTTCAAGCCATTTTACGGAGTCAGGGCCCATCATCGCTTCTTTGCATGTAGTCGGTTCATTATTCTCAAATAATGATTCAACCCTCAAATCTTGGTATTTGATTGTTTATCCGACCTACTTGTTTCAATAGGAACTTGGATCTCCGTGACCACAACCTTTGAGGTACGTGAGCCATGAGCTTTGTTGTCGCCTCCTAACACTTTTCGGTCTTTGCAACTCTGCACATATAGCTAAGGTTCTTTTAACCTTATCAAAATTCTATTGTCCTCCTACTTAACTTTTCACGAAAATTCCTTCTCAAAGAAACTTGGCGTTTTAAGTGACAAACACTTTTGTCTCCGATGTTATGGAGGATTACTTTATGATTATTCAAAATAACATACAAAGACAGGTTCATCCGACTTTGGTTGCACACATCTTTCTTATGCATATCATACCAATGTTTAAGAAAGGACAACTTGGGTTTTATCCCAAACCATAACTTTATATGGTGTCATTTCAACGGATTATGATGGAGCTCTTTTCAGTGGAAAAACGGTAATCTCTAAAGCTTTTAATCTTTAAAATATAATGGCAGTTTATAAATTATACCTTTGATCTTACCATGTCAAACAAGGTTTAATTACATATCTCGAATGCTCCATACTCTTATGGTGTTTCGGGAAATGCAAATCCACGGAACGATTCCTTAAATCTTAGGTATTATGCTAAACTCTGTAACTCAAATATCTTCCTTTATGATCTTTATCATAAACTGTTTATATTCTTGTTACAATGATTTTGCACTTCATCTTGAAAGTCTTTGAACTTTTCAAATGTTTCATACTTCATCCTTATTAAGTAAATATTCATATATTCACTCAAATTTTCGGAGAAAGCATATGAAGTTGAAATCCATCGCTCTTGACTACACATAATGGACTTCGTACAACAATATGTACAAATTCCAATAAGCTAGTCTTCGTTCCTTTTGGCCTATGAGCGAAGTTTTAATTATCTCTAGGAAAGTTTCACAAGCGTCATGTGATCAAAATCAAAAGACTCCAAAATTCCATCCACATGGAGTTTCTTCATGTGTTCTTTCCATTATAATTTAAACGGATGTCACTTCCTAAGTGACCTTTCAATCAATTTGTCTTCGACATTTTTAGCACTAGTTTTATGGACGTGATTTCTCCAACGAGATTTTGTGAATCATCCATCTTTTATGGATTACGACAATTATTTGAACAACCCTTTTGTTCTCATAATACTGATAAAACAAATCTTGAAGGCAAGCTTTGATGTTTAACGAGCAACACAATAACCCTTTATTTGTTCTCGATGAACATCATCACATATTCTTTTGCTAGTTACTTAGGCCATTGTAGTTCATGAATTACATTTGTTTCGTATGACGATTCATACCAACAAATTCAGTATTAAATACTTAAGAACCACATTGTTTAATAAGCAAAGAATATAGCCATAACATGTATATCATCTATATACTTAAACCGAACAATTCTAGTCTTTTCCTTTACGCCATATATTTATGAGATTCTCTTCAAGATTTCCTATTCTGTTTGAAAGAATCTATCAACATCAACAGTGGAGTCATACATATGACATATAGTCCAAAGCGTGTATAGTTAGATACCAATGTCTTTGGACTTGCACTTTGAAGTAGATCACCATCATCAAATGTTTGGTGTTCTTTCAAATTCCTTTCTTTAGTAATCTCTTGGTGTAGTAAACATTTTACCTACATCAAATATTCACCCTTAACATGGAATCGTCCATGATCAAGCTACTTTTAGCTTATAACGATGAATTATGAGTATAATGTTGCTATCCAAAACCTTTTGGAGGATCAGGACAACAAGTGTCTCCAACCTTTGCAAATTCTCATCAAATATGAGAACATGACTTTTGCCATATTATACTCTATCATGTTGCAACCAAAACTTTGTTTCGATATCACAATATCTTCCACACATCATGGTTTCAAATAACTCTTTCAGATCCTAGATAACCTTGATATTAAGAGAATTCTTTGAATATCAAGAATCATGGAGACAAACATGATACTCATATACTAACTCTTGGAATTGTCACTCTTGATTTAATACCAATTATTAAACTTCATGGAGTAACCGAACTTCTTGAAAGTTTGCAATAGGACTTTTAAACTTTATATTAACACTTCAAAACAATACGATACCAGTCAGAAAGTAAATTAACCAGAATTATATAGTTCTATCATCTCAATTATAACTAAGCGCACGGTGGTAAACGGATGCCAATGACTACAACAACTATGCAAATTCACTTTGATTTAGTTTATGATAAATTGAGTTCTAATTAATAATCAAATTAATCTAGGTGAACTCCCACTCAAAACAATATCCCTCACATTGTTTTAGTGATCACACGAACCAAATCCACCACATCAAAACCGATCATCACGAGAGTTGATATAGCTTCAATGGCGAACAATCGACATGTTCATCATATCTACTATATGACTCATGCTCTACCTTTCGGTAATCCGTGTTCCTGAGGCCATGTCTCAGACATGCTAGGCTCGTCAAGATCAAACCTTAGTTTCGCATGAGCAAATGGCTTGATCACGTTGTATACACTTGCGTAATCTAGCACACCCGATCATCACGTGGTGTTTGAAACAACAAGCTTTAGCAACGGTGCTAACTAAGGGTGAACACTTTAAGACTTGAAATTCATGTGCATGAGGATCATCTTATAATGCTACCGTCGTCTACTAAGCAATACAAGATGCATAAAGGATTAACATCACATGCAATTCATAATATGTGATATGATATGGCCTTTCTTCTTTGTGCTTCCGATCTCCATCTTCCCACGAACATGATCTCCATCATCACCGGCATTGCATCAAGGTCAATGACGCCTCTCCATGGTTGTCGCCCACCGGCTTCAACTATTACAACTACTTTTAATAGACACGCTGGTCTTAACATAAATTAAAGACAACCATATGGCTCACTGCCGTTGCCAACTTACAATAAGGAACATTGCATACATCATATATAATCACAATCATGGCCATATTACATCACACCCCCCGCAAAACAAAGTTAGACGCCTCTACTTTCTTTGCATATTTTACGTGGTTTGGGGCTTTCAATAAGTGTCGTTCTAACTTACGAACAAGAACCACAACATTGATACTAGTATTGTCAATCACCCGTTGTAAATTGGATCTTAACTATGCTAGGAGAAACATGCACCCAAAAGCCACTTATGCAATACAAGTTGCATGTCAAGCGTGGAGCAAGTCTCATGAACGATGTCATGTAAGGTTAGCCCGGGCCGCTTCATCCCAACATACCGCAAGATACAAAGTACACAAGAAGCAATCGACAATAAAAGCATCAACGCCCACAATGACCATTGTGTTCTACTCGTGCAACAGATCTACATATAGACACGGCTCGATACTACCCTTTTAGGGGTTCGTAGCATGGAAAACAAAAATTTTCTATCGCATACAAACAAACAAGCCAAGATCTATCTACTAGATTGTAGCAACGAGTCGATGGAATAACTTACCCTCGAAGATTCCAAAGTGTTTAACGAGAGCGGATTCTCGTGGGTGATGTAGTCGTACTCTTCCGGTCTCAAGATCGTGAGACGATCCTTCCCGCCACGCTCGGCAGCGCCCCGATCGGTCACACGTTCGTATTGACGAAGACCTTCCTCTCCCTTGTTCCAGCAGACGGAGGTTGTAGCACTCTCTCGCGATTCCGCAGAAGACAACTGGCGTGGTACCTAAGTAGAGGGAAATCCGCAGGCTTCGCTTAAGCCGGTGTAGTATGGTGGAGCTTATGAGAGAGGCTATTAGTGGTCTAGTAATTAGACACACCAATTAGAAGGCTCTAAACCAATTAGAAGGCTCTAAACCGGCTAAAGCAATTAGAAGCTCTAAACCAAAACGGCTCTAAACCGGAGATTTAGAGGTAGGAACTTGTGTGTCTCTAGGAGGAGCCCTGCCCCTCCTTTTATGGGAGGGGGTTCCTTGGCCAGGGAGGAGGAGTCCTCCCAACTCGACCTAGGGTCGGCCGTCCTGGAGGAGTCCAACTCCTCCTCCAGGTTGGTTCCAACTCCTCTTGCTTGTTTCCCACAGTTTCTTGTTTTGGCAGTTTGACTTTCAAACTGGACATTTGACTTTTCTGTTTTAGGATTCAATTTAATCCTTTATTTGGGACAGCAAGAACACTTAGTACATGATGCAATCATTCAATGAGTAATGACACATTCATGTACCCCTTCCCCCCGGAGTGCCGGACAATCCGGAACCTTCTAGAACATTCCCGATGAAAACACCGGAATCATTCCCGAACTCCGAAACGGGACTTTCCTTATATGAATCTTATTCTCCGGACCATTCCGGATCACCTCGTGATATCCCGGATCCCATCCGAGACTCAATAACATTCGGTCTCTTTCTCATAATACCATAACTACTCAAAACAACGTCAATCCTTATGTGTCTCCTACGGTTCGTGAATTATGCGGACATGATCGAGACACTTCTCCGATCAATAACCAATAGACGAATCTGGAAATTCATATGGATCCCACATATTTCTCTGATTACTTTGCGATCGAATGAACCACTTACATACGATACCAATTTCCCTTTGTCTCACGATATGTTACTTATCCGAGGTTATGATCGGTATCTCTGCATACCTAGTTCAACCTCGTTCGATAAGTACTCTTTTCTCGTTCGTGATATGTGATCCCTTGTGACCAAGTCACATGCTTGCAAGCTAATTGGATGACATTCCACCGAGAGGGCCAGTATATCTATCCGTCATGAGGATGGACAAATCCCACTCTTGATCCATGTGTTTCAACCAATACTTTCCGAACACTTAATGCCACCTTTATAGCCACCCAGTTACGGTGTGGTGTTTGATGTCATCAAAGCATCCATCCGGTAAAGGTGATATGCATGATCTCATGGTCTAAGGAATTAGGTTACTATGTATCAGAAAGCATATAGCAATTGAACTATTGAAATGACTTGATCTTTATGCTACACTTATCTATAGGAGTATGTCCATCACATCATTCTCCTAATGATATGACCCTGTTGTTAATAACATCTCTATGTTCATGATCAGGAAACCATGATCATATATTAACCAACAAGCTAGTTTAACAAGAGGCTATACTAGGGACTCTTATTTTAGTTTACAAATCACACAAGTATTAATGTTTCCGGTTAATACAATTATAGCATAGTATGTAAACATTTATCATAAGTGTGAAGATATGATAATAACCACTTTATTATTGCCTCTTGGGCATATCTCCAACACCCTGGCCTTGCCGGGTTTGTTCTGAGTATTTCCTCATTTTGCTGGTTCGTGATGCGCACCATCTCATTCACTCTTTCTTGTTGTTTCTGCCGGGCTTCCCCGGTCAACCCCTCTAACTCCAATGCTGCGGCATTTGCCGCTCTCAGGTTCTTCGCCGGGGTACTGTACCTTGGCAAACCCAAATCACCTGATTCTGCTATGTGAGCTTCATGCTCTTTGTTAATGTCATCCATGAGGTTCTTCCCTCTTAATCTTAATTCGTCTACCCGCTCGGGTGCGATATCAAGCTTATTAGCTTTTGCATATTCTCTCAGGGTCCTGTTCAAGTACTCCATGAGGCGATACCTTTTTGGCCTCTACCAGCACCTTTTGCCTGGTTTCTTCTAACTCTGCCTGAGCATTTGCCGGATCAAGTATCGGCGCTACAGGCGTAGTCAAGTTTTCTATGGTCGCCTGAAGAATGTTCTCTGGCCTTTCCAGAGGTGGCCCTCTCACTCTCTGGCCTGAATAAAGACCCTAAGGCCATCTATGACCTCGTACAACAATATTCTATAGCGTCTGCCACGATCCAATATCGGGGACCAACCCACCTATAAGACATAGATGAGATGAAATAAACAACATGATACCTAAAAATACAAAGTTTTCAAGAGGGGGACGTCACTTGCATGCAAATGTTGTAAAAGCCAACTAAAAAGGTCAAACTTAGGATTATCATCCCCGAAGCAGAGCAGCAAGCTAGAACCTTGAACAAGGACTAGTGATGGCAACAAAACTAGTGTTTACCAATTCGTTAGGACTCCAAGCACATAATAATGTAGCAAGTGGCTCTTTCCCTACAAGGACGGCTCGAGGTTTATTACCAAACACTAAGGGATTTCTAGTTCCTTTTCCTTATCATCTCTAGCAATCCTACAAAATAAATATGATTGTATTTTGTCTCCAACTCAACTGTGGTGGTTGTCAATCCACATGGGGTATTAGAATGAGACGAAAACAAAGAAAATAAAGTAAAAAAGAATGCAATGGTGCTACAAACAGTTGGTGGTGATGGATTTGAGATGTAAAATATAAATGCAATTAAAGTAAATGATTTTGTATCTTAATACAAGTAAAGTAAAGTAAAATGTGTTTCTTACAGTAAAAACTGGACCCAAGTCTCTCTCATAAATATGATGGCACAAATATAGATTTTATAGATAAAATAATATTGATGCATGATCTATTTAGTGTTTGATTCGCATTAATATGTGCATTACGTCATAATGTGGAGATGATGCAACACATCTCTCCAATACTCTCCTAGTAAGGGAAACTCTGCATACCAAAATTACGTGGTGCACAGAGTATTGATCAGTGATATGATGTTGGATCTCTCACCTGCTTCTTCTAACACACAAGACTACATTTGTCCTCACTAGATAGATGAAGCTTATTTCTCATTCTCGCTAGTGATGTAAATATACAAAGGTAAAATCATAATAGTTTCCAAATGCTGTCACTGTTCAGTTGCCACTACAAGTTTACTCCAACTAACATGCATGTTCACCTTCTCACATCATAACATACTAGCTTGATCAGAACTCGGACAGATTAAGAGAGTAATAATATGCATCTACAAATACATCAAACACATACTAAATTCATATCTCATCAAATAATCATAAAATCCACCACCAAGAATTACATAGATGACCATAATTATGTAGGATGGCTCATATAGTTATAACAAGTATAGTACATAAAGAGATCAAACTAATGCCACAAACTCATAATTCGGAGTGGAATACTCCCGCTTCATCATGGTGGCAATGGAGATGTTATTGGAGGATTCAGATGGAGTAACCTTCCTATACATATTTCATCCCATCAAAGAAAGAGTAAATAGTTCCATTGAAAATATAATGTTTGATTGTTTCAGTATAGGTCAGAATGAATCTAAAATTCCAAGCAAAATTCCGTCTTGGTCAAAAACTTCCGACTGAATTCCGAAATGATTCTAGAGGGGGTACAATACATCTTGTACCCCCTCTAGAACCACTTCGGGATATGTTCGGAATATTTCAAAGGGGCAAAATATTATCCGAAATTTTGAATTGATTCTGGACAACTACGTACTGGCTCAAACAACTAGTTTAGGTGAACCTATTTGAAGGAAATATGCCCTAGAGGCAATCATAGAGATGATTATATTTCATATGTATCCATGAGTTATTGTAATGTTCCTTGAATATCCATATCAGGCAACTTGTATTGATTGGCAATTATGTGAATTGTTTGTGAAACTCTTTACTTATATGGTTATTTAAGAGTTGTCCCTAGTCGGAGTTCATGTGAGGACACATGTGAATATTAGACTAGCACATCGATTGGTTGATGACTATGTTTCGCAAGTCATAAACATGAAGATGTCAAACCAATGATGTGGACACATGTTATGAACATGGGATTGGACTGACCCAACCTGAGACTGGCAATTAGTTGCAGCTCTCTCTCTCTACACATCGTGTATGTTTTGTCCTTAGACCTGAGATTGTTGCATGTACTTGAGATGTGAATCGACGTACTTTAGGGCTATCAAACGCTGCACCGTAAGAGGATAGTTATAAAGGTAGCTTTCGGGTTTATCCTGAAGCATGCGGCAAGGCATGGTCAATCAAGATGGGATTTGCCCCTCTCTACTTGAGAGAGATATCTCTGGGCCCCTCGAGTGATCGAATCCAGAAATGCATGGCCGTGCTATATATGGTTAAGAGTTAACCTAGTAAAGGGATTCTGAATCACGGTATCGAGAAAGGGAGGTTGGCTTGGAGCTAGACCAAATATCGTGAGGCGAAAGGAAAGACATGTACTAAACCTTGTGATGGTCCGTCCGATGTGATCTTTGTATGCGTTTAGGAGTTGGTACGTCTTGCTAGAGGCCACTACCAACTATTGACAGAATAAGTGTATTCGTGTCATGTCTATACGCATATGAACCTATAGGGTCACACACTTAAGGGGATGGAAGCCTAGTGAGGATTGGATGCGAATTAGACCAGGTTTAGGCTACTAATGGGCTGCTAATGTAGAAGCCTACTAGGGATTCCTATATAAGAGAGGGTGGGGCGAGCTGGCCAGGGTTAGACCAGAGATCATTCCACCCAGCCACCACTCCTCACGCCTGTGTCGCGCGCGCGAACCTAGTAGTCCGGCGTCTGACGCTTCCACCATGTACGTGTGGATACCCCGGAGGCGCTGCATCTGTAGCGTTTGGACGAGCCGCTCAAGGGGAGCTGCTCGTGGGACGAGAACAAGGAGGAGACTTAGATCGTCTACACTGCCTTGACGCGCTTCATCAATTCCGCAACTACACGTCTAGTGGTAATCCCGTGATCTATGACAACAGTATTCCTGGTTTACATGGTAGAAAATTTTGATTTGCGCTAGTGTAGCCTAACCGTATCCCTTCAGTGGTATCAGAGCCGATGTTGTTCAGTTATAGGTTCGGGATGTTTGCATATGGTGATATGCAAATTGATATGAATGATGTGATCGTTTATATGGCGGTGGTTCGGGATTGATCTATGATCTTGCTTTCCATGATCGTGATTCTGAGGTTGTCGAACGACTTACCCCTACCGGTCTGTTTCCGCCATCGGGGTAGACAGTGACACATAAATCCTGTTGAATCACGCGAATATCAATATGATTGGTCGAATCGGAACCTAGATCTAAAATCATTGTATCGTGATCAAAGGAGTTTGATTAGATCGGAACAACAGACGGTTTATGGTAAATTTGATTTGCCGATCAAAATCCTTAAAGAAAATTGCTGCCCCTTCGAACCCCGCAGGGGGAGACCCCCTAGACCCCCCTTTATCATAGCCCCTTTTGTATCTCGTTAAGGTAAACTAGGTGCTGCGAGGTCACTTGATCCGGTAGAATGCGATTCTATGCATAACTTGCTTTTGCGGGATGTATGTGATCAGTATGGCCCATATATGTATGTGATGCATGTATGAAATTTTGCATGACCTGCGTTTCATGAGTAGGGCAACATGGCTGGAGCCATATGTGTTGTCATTTATTGTAATGGCCTGCGTGCCAACTTGTGATGATCCAAATTCTATGTAATTTTGATTACTAGCTGTTAGGAGTAATAGCTTGTATTAGTTCTTGGAGGACTCATCACTTGGAAGATGGCTCACATGGAACATGAAGATGGAGATCATCATGGTGGACAGGTTCTATGGCGATGGAGATCACCATGAGAAAATGGGCCATACTGTGTCACATTAATGTGAATGATATTCTTATGCGTTTTACTACTGTGCATGCTTAGATGATAGAAGTAGAACGATCCCTTAGAAAGTTTAAGTTAAATAGTGCCCTCCCAACCAAACCTTGCACCATCCTATGCCCTGTACAATCGTTGGTGGGCCTATGAAATTAGGGTGCCGCGGTTTTCCTTGGCTGGATGGGTTTGTATCGGATACCTACACGCATAAGGGTTGGTGAGCTTGACAAAGGTCATCTTAACAGTTAAGGACCTTGGGGCATAAAGGTTGGGCGCCTAGTTTTGACATAGAGATGTCACCCAACAACAAGAGTCATATGTGATATGATTAGCAAGTGTTGCTTACCGATTTAACTTGTCTTCTAGCAGTGATGCTAAAGCTCACTAGTCGACTTGTTAATTGTGGATCTTGAATCACTTAGTATCAATAGAGGGATATTGATTTAAGTGGGAGCATATGTTATTAAATTGTTTAATATGTTTTACTCTTTCATGGTTACATGGCTTAGTATTTTGCATGTTTTCTGTTGTAGATCAATGGCACCGAACACTGCATCACCTTTTTCTTTGCGTTCGATTCTTGACAAAGATAAACTTAATGGAACAAACTATACGAACTGGGTCCGTAACCTGAGAATTGTTCTCAGGTCTAATAAAAAGGAAACGGTTCTGGATACCCCAATCCCCGATGAATCCGCTGATAATGCATCTGCTTCCCTCAAGAATGCCTACAAGAGAGCATGTGATGATTCTCTTGAGGTTAGCTGTCTTATGCTTGCATGCATGGAACCTGAACTTCAAAAGAAGTTTGAGGACCAGGATGCGTACGATATGATCGTTGCGCTTAAGGGCATGTTCCAAGATCAGGCAAGGACTGAGAGGTACAATGTTGCCAAGTACTTTGTTTAATGCAAGCTAGCAGAGGAAGCAGCTGTAGGCCCCCATGTGATCAAAATGGTTGGTTATAGTCAGACTTTGGAAAAGCTTGGTTTTCCACTAGGCCAAGAGTTGGCCACTGACTTCATTTTGGCGTCTCTTCCATCCAGCTATGGGCAGTTCATTTCGAACTACCATATGCATGGGGTGGAGAAGGGTCTTAATGAATTATATGGGATGCTTAAAACAGCAGAAAGTGACATGAAGAAGTGTGCAGGGCATAGCCATGTGATGGCTGTGTAGAACAAGCCTAGCTTCAAGAAAAAGAGTACTTCTTGGAAGAAGAAGGGCAAGGCTAAGGATACGATCCCTAAGCCTGCACCCAAGCAAAAGGTTGGACCTATAGAAGACACTGAGTGCTTATTTTGTCATGAACATGGCCACTGGAAGAGAAACTGCAGGAAGTACCAGGCTTCTTTGAAGAAGAGTGGAAGTAAGAGTACTTTCCAGTCAGGTACACTTGTTGTAAATGTTGTGGACATTCTTCTCGTTGATTCCTATGTTAACTCTTGGGTATTTGATACTGGATCGGTTGCTCATATTTGCAATTCGATGCAGGGGCTAATAAGGACTAGAGAAGTGCAGAAAGGCGAAGTGGATTTTCGCGTCGGAAATAAAGCAAGGGTTCTTTGCATTGTTAAATCGGCGTCGTGCAACTTCACCTTCCGTCAGGATTTATTATGGAGTTGAATAATTGTTATTACATTCCTAGTATGGGTCGAAACATTTTATCACCTTCATGTTTGATGAGGGATGGTTATTCATTCGCGAGTGCAAACAATGGTTGTGTAATCTCTAAGAATGATATGTTTATGGCTAATGCTCCCATTGTGAATGGATTATTTATTTTAAATCTTGATGATGCATCTGTCTACAGTGTTAGTTCTAAAAGGCTTCGGCCTAATGATTTGAGTCCTACCTATTTATGGCATTTTCGTTTGGGGCATATAAGTGAAAAGCGCATGAAGAAGCTCCATGGTGATGGTCTTCTAACTTCGTTTGATTTTGAATCATACGAGACATGTCAAGCTTGTTTACTTGGAAAGATGACCAAGTCGCCTTTTTCGGGTTTAACCGAGAGAGCGACAGACTTGTTGGAACTCATACATACTGATGTATGTGGACCAATGAGCATGACAGCCAGAGTAGGATATCACTACTTCATTACTTTTACTGATGATTTCAGTAGATATGGTTATGTCTACTTGATGAGGCATAAGTCTGAAACTTTTGAAAAGTTCAAGGAGTTTCAGAGTGAAGTAGAGAATCAACATGGAAAGAAAATAAAGGCCTTGCGATCTGATCGTGGAGGTGAATATTTGAGTCACGAGTTTAGCGATCATCTTAAGAGTTGCGGAATTGTTCCACAACCTACGCCGCCCGGAACACCTCAAAGGAACGGGGTCTCCGAGCTGCGTAATCGAACTTTGTTGGACATGGTTCGATCGATGATGAGCCAATCAGATTTTACATTGTCATTTTGGGGTTACGCTCTAGAAACGACAACTTTCACACTTAATAGGGTACCATCTAAATTCTTTAGTTAAGACACCATACAAGATGTGGACTAGAAAGAATCCCAGTTTGTCTTTTCTAAAGATTTGGGGTTGTGATGCATTTATCAAGCGACTTCAGTCGGACAAGCTAACACCCAAATCGGATAAGTGCATTTTCGTGGGATATCTGAGGGAAACCTTAGGGTATTACTTCTACAACCGAGAAGAGGGCAAAGTGTTCGTCGCTCGTAGCGGTGTTTTCCTAGAGAAAGAGTTTCTCACAAAGGGAACAAGTGGAAGGTCGGTGCGACTTTAAGAAGTTCAAGATGAGCCAGTTGGGGATGCTTCTACGAGTGATGCTATTGTAGCAGAACAAGTTGAGGAACCCGTGGCAACAGAAGCACCACAACCACGAAGGTCGGCGAGGCTCCGCGAGGGAATTATTGTTAGACAATGATGAGCTGCGATCTATGCGAAGCGATGGTGGACCCGCACTACGAGAAATGGTTGATCGCCATGAGATCCGAGATAGAGTCCATGGGAGACAATCAAGTTTGGAACTTGGTTGACCTGCCTGATGGTTTTAAAGTCATCGAGTGCAAATGGATCTATAAGAAGAAGATTGATATGGATGGAAATGTTCACATCCATAAAGCTCGACTTGTTGCAAAAGGTTTTTGACAAGTTCAAGGAGTTGACTACGACGAGACTTTCTCGCCCGTAGCGATGCTTAAATCTATACGGATAATTCTAGCCATTGCTGCACATTTCGACTATGAAATATGGCAGATGGATGTCAAGACGGCTTTCATAAATGGAATCCTTACTGAGGACATGTACATGATGCAGCCCGAAGGTTTTGTCGATCCAAACAATGCTGGAAAGGTATGCAAACTTCTGAAGTCCATTTATGGGCTGAAACAAGCATCTCGGAGTTGGAACATTCGATTTGATGAAGTTGTAAAGGAGTTTGGCTTCATCAAAAACGAACAAGAACCTTGTGTTTACAAGAAGTAAAGTGGGAGAGCGCTGGTATTTCTAATCTTATATGTAGATGACATATTGCTGATTGGAAATGACATTTCTATGCTCGAGTCTGTTAAGACCTCATTGAAAAATAGTTTTTCGATGAAGGATTTAGGAGAAGCGGCATATATTCTGGGCATCAAGATCTATAGAGATAGATCAAGGAGGCTAATTGGATTAAGCCAGAGTACATACATTGACAAAGTGTTGAAACGGTTCAGCATGGAAGAGGCTAAGAAAGGGTTCTAGCCCATGTCTCACGGCATAAAACTGAGCAAGACTCAGTGTCCTTTGACTACTGATGAGCGTGAGCGCATGAGTAGGGTTCCATATGCTTCGGCCATTGTATCCATCATGTATGCAATGATATGTACTCGCCCAGATGTTTCCTATGCTCTAAGTGTTACGAGCAGATACCAGGCTGATCCAGGTGAAGGTCACTAGACAGCGGTAAAGAACATCCTTAAGTACTTGAAAAGGACTAAGGATGTGTTCCTAGTTTATGGAGGTGAGGACGAACTCAGTGTAAAGGGTTACACAGATGCGAGTTACCTTAACGACTCAGATGATTCGAAATCGCAATCAGGTTATGTGTTTGTCATGAATGGTGGTGTTGTGAGCTGGAAAAGTTCCAAGCAAGATACGGTGACCTCCTCTTCAACAGAAGCTGAATATATTGCTGCCTCGAAGGCTGTAAAGAAAGCTGTTTGGATTACGAATTTCCTGATCGCTCTCGGTGTGGTTTAGGGTGCGTCCAATCCCTTGGACGTTTATTGTGACAACAATGGTGCTATTGCACAAGCCAAGGAACCTAGACAGCACCAGAAGAACAAACATATTCGCATGCGTTACCATCAGATTCGAGAGTTCGTTGAGGATGGTAGTGTCATGATATGCAAAATACATACGAACTAATGTTGCTGATCCATTGACTAAGCCTCTACCGCAGCCCGCGCATGAAGCGCACACAAGAGCAATTGGTATTAGATACATTTTAGATTGACTCTAGTGAAAGTGGGAGACTGAAGGAAATATGCCCTAGAGGCAATCATACAGATGATTATATTTCATATGTATCCATGAGTTATTGTAATGTTCCTTGAATATCCATATCAGGCAACTTGTATTGATTGGCAATTATGTGAATTGTTTGTGAAACTCTTTACTTGTATGGTTATTTAAGAGTTGTCCCTAGTCAGAGTTCATGTGAGGACACACGTGAATATTAGACTAGTACATCGATTGGTTGATGACTATGTTTTGCAAGTCATAGACATGGAGATGTCAAACCAATGATGTGGACATATGTTATGAACATGGGGTTAGACTGACCCAACCTGAGACTGGCAATTAGTTGCAGCTCTCTCTCTACACATCGTGTACATTTTGTCCTTAGACCTGAGATTGTCGCATGTACTTGAGATGTGAATCGACCTACTTTGGGGCTATTCTGCACCGTAACAGGGTAGTTATAAAGGTAGCTTTCGGGTTTTTCCTGAAGCATGCAGCAAGGCATGGTCAATCAACATGGGATTTGCCCCTCTATACTTGAGAGAGATATCTCTGGGCCCCTCGAGTGATCGAATCCAGAAATGCATGGTCGTGCTACATATGGTTAAGAGTTAACCTAGTAAAGGGATTCCGAATCACGGTATCGAGAAAGGGAGGTCGGCTTGGAGCTAGACCAAATATCGTGAGGCAAAAGGAAAGACATGTACTAAACCTTGTGATGGTTCGTCCAATATGATCTTTGTATGCGTTTAGGAGTTGGCACGTCTTGCTAGAGGCCGCTACCAACTATTGACAGAATAGGTGTATTCGTGTCATGTTTATACGCATATAAACCTATAGGGTCACACACTTAAGGGGCTGGAAGCCTAATGAGGATTGGATGCGAATTAGACCAGGTTTAGGCTACTAATGGGCTGCTGATGTAGAAGCCCACTAGGGATGCCTATATAAGAGAGGGTGGGGCGAGCTGGCCAGGGTTATACCAGAGATCATTCCCACCTGGGCCACCCACTCACTGTCCGGCAGACCTAGCGATCAAGGCGTCGGCGCTTCCACCCATGCGTGTGGATACCTCGGGCCCTGCATCATGGCGTTTGGGCGCCGCTCAAGGGGAGATGCTCGTGGGACGAGAACAAGGAGGAGACGTAGATCGTCTGCACTGCCTCGACGCGCTTCATCAATTCCGCAACTGCGCGTCTAGTGGTAATCCCATGATCTATGGCAACAGTATTCCTGGTTTACGCGGTAGAAAATTTTGATTTTCGCTAGTGTAGCCTACCCGTATCCGTTCACTATTTAAGTCGCATATTCTTCCCCAATGGGGTATCTTTCACTTGTGTGAGAAATGCCAAGAATCCACCTCCATATCCTCCATTATTGAGCGCCAGAAAATCTTGAGATCTCCCTATTCCTCCACCCAAATCCAAATTACTCTGAGGAACTAGGAGAGGAGATCTAGATATATGTGTCCACCAAGCCATATCGTGATTCCCCCTCGAGTCCACTAAGTTGCTTATTACTCTTGGGTTTGTTGGGGAACCCTAGGAGTGTTATTTAGCTTACTGGTAGTGGTTTGTGCTCTGGGAAAGTTTGTTAGGATTTGAGTCACCTTAATACATGGGGCGGACCCAAGTAGCGCCCCACCCAAAATTTGAATTTCTACACTTTTTGTTCATATTTGACACCAAAATAACTAAATTCTGCAAAGTTTATGCAAGGAATGCCCCCAGTCACTCAGTTTGCCCCCACTCTTAGGTTTTTTTGGGTCCACCTTGAGACCTACCACTAGCGAATCTTCATGGAGGAGGCTCAAGGAGAAGAAAAGTGAGATTTTGTAGCGCTCGGGGGTCCTTCGTGGTATCCCACACCTTTCAATGACGACATAACTTCCCTCAGAAAAGTGAACACCGGGATACTGAAAGGATAGAGATGTCGCCTAGAGGGGGGGGGGGTGAATAGGCAATTTCAAAACTATTACGGTTTTGGCTTGATAGAATGCGGAATTAAACTAACGTTTATTTTACAAGCATAAAACCTAAATACACTAGGCTCAACTAAGTGCACCAACAACAAATTAATCTAATCAAGATAGCACAAGATAAATATACCACAAGTGATAAGCAAGATATAAGTACTTCAAGCTCGATGGCTATCACAAGGAAAGTAAGCTCGGATATAGAGATAACCGAGGCATGCGGAGACGAAGCTGTATTCCCGTGTTCACCACCTTTGGGAAGGGGGCTACGTCATGTTGGAGAGGTGTGAGGTTCCACGAAGGATTCCTCACGCGCCACAAAGGCTCACCTTCTTCTCCGAGTCTATATCACGAAGGAATAGGCCCTTTCCTTATGGCTAGCTTTTCCTCCACTCCGGAGATGGCAAGCTCCACAACCACTTCACAAGCTCCACGAAGGAGAAGCCCGGGTCTCTTCACAATATTCCACGAAGAGAACACCGCGGCACCAACCGCCAAGCCAACTAGGAGGTCACCCTCCAAGAGTAATAAGCTCACGGTCTCTCACTCGAACAAATCATAATGGAGAGCTCAACACTTATGCAAGAATGCAAAGCAAGAACACCAAGGGTGCTCAAATCCTTCACTCTCAAATCCCACCAAAGCAACAAGTTCTAGGGAGGAATTAGAGAGGAAGAACAATGGTGAAAACCAACAAATGACTCCAAGATCTAGATCCAATGGGTTCCCCTCATTTAGAGGAGGAATTGGTTGGTGGGGATTGTAGATCTAGATATCCTCTTCCAAATCCCTCAAAAAGATGCAAGAATCATAGGAGGGAAGGGGGAGGAATCAAGCTCAAGAGGTTCAACAATGGAGGTCAATTTCATGGTCAAGAACACCCTAAAACGTTGGGGGAAGAACCCCCTTTTTATAGTGGAAAGCAAATATGGCCATTGGAAGAAATCTGTGCAAACTCGATTGAAAGTTCGGTTGGACCGGCTCTAGAACCGGACGGTCTGGTTCCTGGACCGGAAAACCAAACTTAAAAACCGGAATTAGGGTCAGTACACAGTCTCGGATAGACTCGGTATAGGAAAACCGAAAATCCCGGTTTCAGATCCGGTTTTCCGGTCCTAGCACCGGACCACCCGGTCTGGGAGCCGGTTGAACCGAATCCACAACCGGGATGAACCACGCTTCACGAAAAACGCAATAACTTTTGCATCCGGACTCCGATTTCGATGATCTTGGGCTTGTTTTGACGAGGACAACAAGATCTACAGGATTGTGCAGAGAAACATCATATCCCAACAAAGGAGAATAAAACAAAATGAAGAAAGGTAAGAAGCCTCCTTTCAACACCCGGATTTTTAATCCCAGATGCCTGTTATTCCATACATCGCAATCCCAGGATTACCATTTTTGCGAGACATAACAGATTTGGATATCACAGTACATCATCCATTACAAACCATACATAAGGTCTTACACAAATAAGGATCTCATGATCCAGTTCTTAATACAACTCAAGCAGCGGAAGAACGTAATAATAAAGATAGCGTAGGCGAAGCTCCATCTTCGGTGTCACAGGCAATGCTGACGATGGGAGATGATCCTAGTTGTCGTAACCTTATCCTAGAATGTCATCAATGAAAACAACAACAAACTTATCCAGGAAGTCCATAAAAATCTTATTCATGAGATTCATGAAATAAGCGGGGGCATTTGTTAATCCAAAAGACATGACGGTATACTCGTATAATCCATATCTGGTGGTAAAGGCAGTCTTTGGAATATCCTCTGCATGAATCTTGAGTTGATGATAGCCAGTTCTAAGATCAATCTTAGAAAACACTTTGGCACCGGTCAACTGATCAAACAAATCTTCTATCTTGGGCAATGGGTATTTGTTCTTGATAGTGACATCATTCAACTTCCGATAATCCGTACACAAACGGTTACCTCCATGCTTATTGTCCACAAACAAGATAGGTGACCTCCAGGGTGACGCACTTGGTTGAATCAAACCAATTTCCAGCATGCCATCCAGTTGCTTCTTCAGTTCCACTAGTTCAGACGGGTTTATACTATATGGTCTCTGGGCTATGGGTCCTGTTCCAGGGATTAGTTCAATGATAAACTCGATATCCCGATCTGGGGTCATACCGTGCAAAACATCTGGAAATACATCGGGGTATTCACAGACTATCCGGACTTGGTCAATGGTAGGTTGGGCTATACTGTTGTTGCACTTGAATTGACGAGGTAAGGTTTCAGATACATGCTCGACTGATACTCCAGTTGTACTGGTCATGGTTATGGATTTCTTGGCACAGTCTATTAATCCTTTATGTTTGGACATCCAATCCATTCCTAGTACTACTTCCAAACCTTTTGTTCCGAGTACTATCAGATTTGCATAAAAATCTATGCCATGGATTCGGATAGGGACGGCCTTGCAAATTTGCCTAGCTTTGGTGGTTGAACCGGGGATTTGAACAATCATAACATGCTTCAGTTTGGTTGGTTGAATCTTACTAGTGCATGCAAATTCTTCGGTGACAAATGAGTGCGATGCACCAGAATCAAACAACACTCTAGCAGTCTTGAATTATCGTAAAACATACCCAAGACGACATCGACGCTTCACAGGCTTCTTCAAAGATGCATGAGAAAAAACGACTGCTATGGTTGAGCGAGTTCCACTGGGCAAACCTTCTTACAGGTGAACACGACGCCATCTTTGAAGGGCATTTGCATTGGGGGCTGCAGCATTCTTCTTGGGGCACTCATTGGAGTAGTGACCCTTATTTCCACAGTCATAACAAGTCACTTGCGACTTGTCCTTTGCTGCAACAGGAACATCATTGCTTCCAGTCCTCGGGGCAGTGTTGGGGTTGGCGGTATCATTTTTGTTGTTGAACTTGGATGGTGCATGGTTGAAATTGCTAGAGTTGCTGGGGTTGTTGTGTTTTCCTCTGGGCCTTGGGTTTCCACAGTTAGGATAGGTTGTACGGTTCATCTAGGGTCTGTTGGTTCTCGGGGCAAATCCTGGAGATGGGTTGGGGCGATACTTTGGGGTATGATGGGTTCCTGGCTGATGCATCATGCGGCGCTTGCGGTTCTCATTGGCTTGGTTGATCTTTCCTTCCATATGAATGGCAGAGTCGACAAGGGCTTCAGTATCAGCAAAGGGGATATTGACCAATACCATCTGCATCTCATCGTGCAGACCATTCAAGAATCTTTCTTTCTTCTTGGCTTCATTGTCGATATCATCCGGGGCATACCTAGCTAATGACAAGAATTTGTCACGGTATTCCACTACGGTCATCCTTCCATGCTTCAGTTCTCTGAATTCATCTCTCATTCTCTTGATCAAACCCGGTGGCACATGGGCTCTGCTGAACTTGACCTTGAATTCCTCCCAGGTCATCATCTGTCCTCCGGTCATGGCACGAACGCTGTTCCATAATGCTCTTGCATCTCCGGCTAGATAGTGGGTGGCGAACAGAACTTTCTCGTTAGCTTCCACTCCGGCAACTTCTAGGTTGTTTTCCATGGTTTGCAGCCAATCATCTACATCTAGGGGCTCGTCCGACTTAGTGAAGACAAGTGCGTTGGTGTTCTGAAAATTCTTGAGCTTAGATCCATGGTTGTCTTGATTTACTTGGCCTTGATTGTTGTTGGCCATCTGAGATATGTGCTGAAGGTTGGCTAAGTTAGCTTGACATTCGGCTCTTTCAGCTTCGCGGTCAGAAACCAACATTTGCAGGATCTGCAACATCGGGTCCGGG
Source organism: Avena longiglumis (assembly GCA_030063025.1). NCBI lineage: Eukaryota > Viridiplantae > Streptophyta > Magnoliopsida > Poales > Poaceae > Avena > Avena longiglumis. Next base: position 187,291,930 of record CP125979.1, read on the forward strand.
GATGAACCACTTCCTCCGCGAGGCATCTGAAGATTGAGATAGATCATGAGAAAAGAGGGAAATTTCTAAGGTTCGGGGACTTTGAAAAGTTTTTAAAGTTTGACTCAGATTTTCTAGCAACTTGCTTTTCATTCAGTCATTCATAGCACACGATACAACACACACCACAACAAAGGAAAACAGATGGTTTTAAGAACCATTCTGGAAACTACGATACAGTAGGACCGAATACAACTCACTACGCTAGTGCTCAAGTGCTACTAATCCTCGGACTCGGTGTAATCATCATCCTCATCGTCATCGATGAAGGTGAAATCCTCCTCATCGGTGAAGAAGTCCATGGGCTGATCCTGCAGAAAGTCATCATCATCGCTGAGATAAGAGTAGGGATCTCCACGAAGATCTTCTCCGGCATTCTCTTTCCTCCAACTGCATGTCTCTCTCGTGGATGGTCTCCTACAAATCCGAGATACAGTGACGAAGACGGGCAATGATGCACTCCTTCTTGTCGATCTGACGGCGACGAGACTTACGCTCCTTCTGTAGTGGGAGGTTCAATCTTCCCTCTAAGACTTGCAACAACTAGCCACTTATGATCTTCTCTTTGCTAATCATTGAGCTGAGCTCCGAAGAACTCGGGGTGCGGACGTTGCAGAAGTTCCGAAAGCTGGTCCAGGTCACGCTCAAAGATGAGGTCTCCTCCATTCCCCAACTGATAAAACTTGATGTACTTCACGTCCATCGATAAGAATATAGGATGAGTAAGTTAGTAGCGTGTTCAAGTGTGTCAAATTTTATGTATTTTGCAAGAGTTTTTGAGGAACATGAATTTTCATGAAAGAATCAAAGTGATAAGAATTGGAATAAGTTTTTGTAAATACTTGCTTCCTTTGGTTTTGAAACTAAGTTTTTGATTTAAACGTCGCAATCCCAGGATTACCATTTTTGCGAGACATAACAGATTTGGATATCACAGTACTTCATCCATTACAAACCATACATAAGGTCTTACACAAATAAGGATCTCATGATCCAGTTCTTAATACAACTCAAGCAGCGGAATAACGTAATAATAAAGATAGCGTAGGCGAAGCTCCATCTTCGGTGTCATAGGCAATGCTGACGATGGGAGATGATCCTAGTTGTCGTAACCTTCCTGTGGTCCATCATCCTGATACTCCTCTTCATAGTCTGGCCACGAGAATAGCCAGGGACAAAGCCATGAGTACTCTTTAAGTACTCGCAAACTAATACTAACAAGTTAAGGGGGTTTTTGTAGTAGGACACTAAGCTCTAGGGTTGTTTTGCAAAAAGCCAGATTTACCTCTAATAAGTTCTGAAGCAAAGAAAGCTTAGTTGAAAATTTTATAACACCTAAGTGGGAACTTGAATTTCATATCACAACTCTGTTGTGGTCAAGTCAAATTCTCAATTCATTTCACAAGTCATTTTGAAAACATCTGACGGGGGAACAGTATGGCCACTCCAACTGTCCATAACCACGGACGCGGCTATTCGAATAGATTGTACACTTTCACCACAACATTCGATACATCTGTCAGGAACAAATCCTGAATTCACCATACTCAGTATGCGGATAATCAATCCTAACCATTCAATTACACGCCCTAGTATAAGCACCTCTCCTGTGAGTTTGGCCTCCCAACCATGACCAACTGTCATCTTGGGTACTGCACAGGTGGACAATCTTCACAAGGTAGCCTCAGCTCAGACCTTGGCCGTGAGGGAACCCATACTAAGGTATATAAGTTTCCAGTCAAGCCCTACCCAAATTTCGGGTATTGTGGTTGTACGGTAAATTTGGAATGGTATCGCATCCAGACAACCATCAGTTTTTATAAAGGGCTAAGGCTCATGCCTCAACATTTTCATCATCAAAATCATCTGGTGTTCGGAAACACATGTCAAAACATTTCAGTAGAATGACTTATCATTCCAAGGTTTTCATAACCATTTTCACCAAGTATTACCATCTAAAGTTGATCAAGTTTTATGCTTAGCACTAGCATCTACAAGTGGGTTTAAGTACTAAGGAGGGGTGGTAAACAAGTGGAGATTAATGAAGTTCAATCTCATGCCTTAGGATGACATCAAGATTATCTACTTAGGCCAAATTTTACGCTCTTTATGCAACCTTCAATTATCTTTCTAGAATCTACAAGTTACTTAAGTAAACCCTAAGAGAAAGCTTTGATAAAGAAATAAAGTGTAAAAGCTTGCAAGTAAAACTAGGATTGGGTTATCAAGTGGGTAGGATCACATATGCTTAAGGCATATAGTTGGCATGGTAACAAGCAAGTCTTAGCTTGCATAAGTAGGGTATCTTGCAAGAGTTAGCTTGCCAAATCAACTAGTAGTATTAGGCTTTCCTTGTGCAGAGCAGTGGTTGAAGTTCTCCTCGGCTTCTTCCTCGTAGTATCCTCCTTCCTCCTCATATCCTTGGTCGGTACTAGCGTCTATAAATAAATACGAGGTACACAATCACCAAACAATACTTAACTATTTTCAATCACCACACAAAGGTGCACTATAGATGATCTAGCATCATCACCTATATTACAAGCTTAAAACATTTGTCTTATTTATTTTAATTTGAGAAAAGTAATTTCTACTCATTGAAAAACTACTTTAATATTATCCAACTCAAACATGGGATCATGTTGACACATGTCATCACCACATATTTTAGTACATGGGAATGTGATTTAAAGTGGTGTCACAATTTAATGAGGTTTAACCTTTTATTTTAAATAAATAAAGTGACTAGAAATGCCTATGTGGCATTCTTTTATTACTTGAACATTATTTATGTAAGTAAACCCATATGTTTTTATATATTCTGAAAGGTATGATCAAATGTGATTTTTGAGAGTTGGAATCAACTCAAAAGCTTTTATGTTTGAATTTTGAAAAATTTTTGAATGCAGAAAAGATTCTGCCTTGTTATTTTTACCAAGGTTGATCTATAAATCCAAAGGGTTTGAATCCAAAGGGCTTGGATTAAGCATTTCAGTACCTTTCTAACAAAATTGGTTTTATGCAATTTGGTTCATTCAATCGAGCTGGGTTGATTTTTGAATCAATGTACAGAACTGTGTTTGAATTAAAATGGAAAAATCTAAATTCATACTGCTGGGTTGCGCGGGAGAGGTTAATGCGCCGGCCCAGTGTCACTCCGCAGCGCGGGGCTCAGCTAACAGGGGGGTTCCACCAGTCAGTGGCTCATAACACGCGAAGCGGTACGGGGCCGTGTGGTTCGTTGGATTAGAAGGGAGATCGACGGCTAGGGATCATCATCGATGATGAACATGTCACCGGCGAGCTCGAACCCTAGTGGCTTAGTGGGGGTGCATAGGGGGCATACCAGGGCTCCAGCGACGACGGCGAGGAGGGCAAACAAACGAGTGGTCGACGACGCGCTCAGGGACGGTCGAGGCAGCTCCGGGGGTGGTCGAAATCAACGATCCCCTTCTTCTCCAGAGGCGGCCTGCTCCGACGCAATTCTGGCGAACTGCTGCTCCTCGTGCTCCGGATAGAGGGTGGCATGATCAGTGAGGTGAGGGGAGTGGAATGGTGTGCTTCAAACGGCTGGGGGTGGTCTCCTTTTATAGGCCCGACAGCGAGACCGAGAGGGATGGGCAGGCGATGGTGGCGACATGGCTACGGGCTGCTAGCGGTATGGCTGAGGTTGGCTATCGACGCGCGGTCTCTTGGCGATGCTCTAGAGCTTGAATGCGTGCTTAGGGGCAGTGGCAATCGGTCGGGAACGTGCAGTGCTCTGCGCGGCAAAGGCGGCGTCTTCGATGGCGAGCGGTGGCTGTGAGGCACGGGGCGGTGAACGGGGATGTCTGGCGTGTTCCTTAGATTACGGCGAAGCGGTGGGCACAGACTATGGTTGAGGGGCGGCATGTGCAAGCGTGCCGAGTGTGGTGCTCTGGGGCGGGCTCGGCACGTCACAGTGGCACTGGGCGCGCGGCGTTCCTGGTGGTCCACGACTTGCACTGGCTTGGGGAGGGGACAGTGGGCGGCGGTGAGGTGCGGGCTACCTCCCAAACAAGGTGTGCAAGGCTAGGGTGGCTGCTATCTGCCCGGCGACAATGGTGAGGCTCGGCTTGCTCACCATTGATGGCAAGGTAAGCTCACAGTGGTGCTAGATGTTTACAATTGAGCTAGATGATCTACTCAAGACTAGTTGCAACCAGAGAGGGAACAAGTTAGGCCAAATTTACTACACACTATAATGTTTGTGATTTGTTTGATTTGAATCTGCAAGGTGTTTGATGGAATGGCCGTAAGAAACTTATTTTTGAATTTTGAAAAGATTTTTGGTGGGTGTGCTAGGCATGTGCTGAGGATTCTGTGGGTGCTTGTGTTTTGAAACTTGATCTTGGTTGAGTGGTTTTTGAAATAGTGGGATCTTCCCATATGAGATAGATTCAATTTTAAACTGTCATTTAAACATAGTATTTGAATGTTTTTGGATGATCACAAAGTGGGACTTGGTACCTTATTATGAGTACTAACAAGGGGTGCAAAGATCCACAAATGTTTATGTTAAGTTTTGAAAACTAGGGATAGCCAAAGTAGGCATGAGAGTTAATTTGGCAAAAATGACCATTCACTTCATTTGTTTATTTTGAGTTGTTTTTCTTTGGGAAAAGTTTGGGGATTGTTTAGATGATGTTTATTTCACCTAAGAATCATTTTGCAAGCGAAGAAACACAAAACCATGGCAATTCAAAAGAATCCAAATTTTGAATACACACACATATGAATGCTTTCATCTTTTTAGTTAGGAAAGTTTTTGTTAACCCTAATTTTGATGATTATTATTTGATGATCCAAGTTTAATATTTTTGGGATGTTACAAACCTTCCCCCCTTAAACAAAATCTCGTCTCGAGATTTGAAAAAGGATGAAAAAGATTACCTAGGATTTGAAGAGATCGGGAAACTTCATCCTGATGTGATCTCCGCGCTCCCAGGTAGCTTCCTCTTCTGTGTGGTTGCTCCATCGAATCTTGAGAAACTTGATGATTTGGGTCCTGGTAGTTCTGAAAGCTTCTTCCAAAATACGTATGGGTACTTCGAGATAGGTTAGGTCATCGTTGATCTCTATGGTCCGGTGATCAATGTTCTTGAACACTTCAGTCTTCTCCGGAACTTCAAGCCATTTACGAAGTAATGAGATATGGAACACATTGTGCACGGCTGACATTTCTTCTGGCAGTTCCAATTGATACGACACTTCTCCTCGACGGTTCAGAATCTTGAAGGGGCCGATATATCTGGGGGCTAACTTTCCCTTCAGTTGGAAACGCTGCATTCCTTTCAATGGCGACACTTTCAGATACACAAACTCTACGATGTTGAAGGCGAGGTCTCGACGTCTCTTATCAGCGTAACTCTTCTGTCTTGACTGAGTTGTCTTGAGGTGCTCACTAATCTTGTCAACTTTCTCTTCTACTTCTCGTAGGATGTCGGGTCCGAAAATCTGACTCTCTCCTACTTCCGACCAGTTCAAAGGGGTGCGGCACTTCCGTCCATACGTGAATTCAAATGGGTCCATTTGCAAACTAGCTTGATAACTGTTGTTGTAAGAAAATTCCGCGAAAGGCAGACATTCTTCCCATTTAGATCCATACTCTAACACACATGCTCTCAACATATCTTCGTGTATTTGATTTACTCGCTCCGTTTGTCCGTAGGTCTGAGGGTGATAAGCTGTGCTGAAATCTAGTCGGGTTCCTAAACCTTCTTAGACTTTCTTCCAAAATCTCGAGGTGAAACGCGTTCCTCGATCAGATACGATGTTCTTGGGGACTCCGTGCAAACTAACGATTCTAGCGATGTATAACTCCTCTAGCTTTGAACTCTGATATGTGGTCTTGACTGGTAAGAAATGGGCAACTTTGGACAATCTGTCCACTATGACCCAGATAGAGTCATTTCCCCTACTAGAAGTAGGCAATTCGGTGATAAAGTCCATTCCAACGAAATCCAATTTCCATTCCAGAATCTGTAATGGTTGCAACAATCCAGCGGGTCTTTGATGTCCCGCCTTGACTCGCTGACGTATATCACACTTGGCGATATAGCTTCCGATTTCTCTCTTCATCTTATGCCACCAAAATTGCTCTTTCAAATCTTGATACATCTTCGTTCCTCTGGGGTGGATAGAATAAAGAGTATCATGAGCTTCCTTCAGAAAAACTTCTTTCAACTCAGAATCTGCTGGTACACAAAGGCGTCCTTTGTACCACAGAACTCCTTCTTCATCTTCGGTGAATCCGGGTACTTTGCCTGTACCGATACGACGCTTGATTCCTTAGATACTAACATTTCCTTTCTGCGCTTCCTTAATCTGGCTGATCAAAGTGGGTTGAAGTTCGATGCTAGCCAAAAATACTTCACTCACTAATTCCATTCGGAAATCTTCCATCTCTTTGTGCAGACTTGGTTGCTCCTTCAAAATCATGGAGTTCAAGCGGCACGGCAATCTGCTAAGGGCATCTGCTACCACATTGGCTTTGCCGGGGTGATAGTGAATGTCCAGATCGTAATCCTTGATTAGATCAATCCATCTTCTCTGTCTCATATTCAGCTCCTTCTGAGTGAATATATACTTCAGGCTCTTGTGATCCGAATAAATCTCACAACGATTTCCCATCAGGTAATGCCTCCATGTCTTCAGGGCTAGAACTACGGCTGCAATCTCGAGGTCATGGGTTGGATAGTTTTGCTCATGTTGTTTCAGTTGTCGGGATAGATAGGATATAACTTTGTCGTCTTGCATTAGCACACATCCGAGACCGATCTTGGATGTGTCACAATACATGTCAAAGGGCTTCGTGATATCCGGCATGATTAAGATGGGGGCTGAAATCAATCTCCTCTTGAGTTCTTGAAAACTCGCTTCACATTTGTCCGTCCATTCAAACTTCTTGTCCTTCTTCAGCAATTGGGTCATGGGTCTGGCGATACTCGAGAATCCTTCTACGAACTTGTGGTAGTATCCCGCCAATCCGAGAAATGCACGAACTTGGGTTTGGGTGGTTGGGGCTTGCCAATCTTCGACATCTTTCACCTTTGCAGGGTCAACAGAAATTCCTCCGGCTGATACAATGTGGCCGAGGAATCCTACCTCTTGTAACCAGAATTCACATTTGCTAAACTTGGCATACAACTGATGCTCTCTAAGGGTTCCAAGAATGGTCCTTAGGTGTAGCTCATGTTCTTCTTCTGATTTGGAATAAATCAGAATGCCATCGATGAAAACAACGACAAACTTATCCAGGAAGTCCATAAAAATCTTATTCATGAGATTCATGAAATAAGCGGGGGCATTTGTTAATCCAAAAGACATGACGGTATACTCGTATAATCCATATCTGGTGGTAAAGGCAGTCTTTGGAATATCCTCTGCGCGAATCTTGAGTTGATGATAGCAAGTTCTAAGATCAATCTTAGAAAACACTTTGGCACCAGTCAACTGATCAAACAAATCTTCTATCTTGGGCAACGGGTATTTGTTCTTGATAGTGACATCATTCAACTTTCGATAATCCGTACACAAACGGTTACCTCCATGCTTCTTGCCCACAAACAAGACAGGTGATCTCCAGGGTGACGCACTTGGTTGAATCAAACCAATTTCTAGCATGGCATCTAGTTGCTTCTTCAGTTCCGCTAGTTCAGAAGAGTTCATACTATATGGTCTCTGGGCTATGGATCCTGTCCCAGGGATTAGTTCAATGATAAACTCGATATCCCGATCTGGGGCATACCGGGCAAAACATCTGGAAATACATCGGGGTATTCACAGACTATCCGGACTTGGTCAATGGTAGGTTGGGATATACTGTTGTTGCACTTGAATTGACGAGGTAAGGTTTCAGATACATGCTCGACTGATACTCCAGCTGTACTGGTCATGGTTATGGATTTCTTAGCACAGTCTATTAATCCTTTATATTTGGCCATCCAATCCATTCCTAGTACTACTTCCAAACCTTTTGTTCCGAGTACTATCAGATTTGCATAAAAATCTATGCCATGGATTCGGATAGGGACGGCCTTGCAAATTTGCCTAGCTTTGGTGGTTGAACCGGGGATTTGAACAATCATAACATGCTTCAGTTTGGTTGGTTGAATCTTACTAGTGCATGCAAATTCTTCGGTGACAAATGAGTGCGATGCACCAGAATCAAACAACACTCTAGCAGGTACTGAATTAACAGAAAACATACCCAGCACGACATCTGGCGCTTCCTGGGCTTCTTCAGCATGCATGAGAAAAAAACGACCGTTGCGGTTGAGCGAGTTCCCTGGGGCAAACCTTCTTACAGGCTGAACACGACGCTACTGCTGAACTGGGGCATTTGCATTGGGGGCTGCAGCATTCTTCTTGGGGCACTCATTGGAGTAGTGACCCTTATTTCCACAGTCATAACAAGTCACTTGCGACTTGTCCTTTGCTGCAACAGGCACATCATTGCTTCCAGTCCTTGGGGCAGTGTTGGGGTTGGCGGTATCATTGTTGTTGTTGAACTTGGATGGTGCATGGTTGAAATTGCTAGAGTTGCCGGGGTTGTTGTGTTATCCTCTGGGCCTTGGGTTTCCACGGTTAGGATAGGTTGTACGGTTCCTCGAGGGTCTATTGGTTCTCGGGGCAAATCCTGGAGATGGGTTGGGGCGATACTTTGGGGTATGATGGGTTCCTGGCTGATGCATCATGCGGCGCTTGCGGTTCTCATTGGCTTGGTTGATCTTTCCTTCCATATGAATGGCAGAGTCGACAAGGGCTTCAATATCAGCAAAGGGGATATTGACCAATACCATCTGCATCTCATCGTACAGACCATTCAAGAATCTTTCTTTATTCTTGGCTTCATTGTCGATCTCATCCGGGGCATACCTAGCTAATGACAAGAATTTGTCACGGTATTCCACTACGGTCATCCTTCCATGCTTTAGTTCTCTGAATTCATCTCTCATTCTCTTGATCAAACCCGGTGGCACATGGGCTCTGCTGAACTTGACCTTGAATTCCTCCCAGGTTATCATCTGTCCTCCGGTCATGGAACGAACGCTGTTCCATCATGCTCTTGCATCTCCGGCTAGATAGTGGGTGGCGAACAGAACTTTCTCGTTAGCTTCCACTCCGGCGACTTCTAGGTTGTTTTCCATGGTTTGCAGCCAATCATCTGCATCTAGGGGCTCTTCCGACTTAGTGAAGACATGTGGGTTGGTGTTCTGAAAATTCTTGAGCTTAGATCCATGGTTGTATTTATTTCCTTGGACTTGATTGTTGTTGGCCATCTGAGCTATGTGCTGAAGGTTGGCTAAGTTAGCTTGACATTCGGCTCTTTCAGCTTCGCGGTCAGAAACCAACATTTGCAGGATCTGCAACATCGGGTCCGGGGATGAACCACTTCCTCCGCGAGGCATCTGAAGATTGAGATAGATCATGAGAAAAGAGGGAAATTTCTAAGGTTCGGGGACTTTGAAAAGTTTTTAAAGTTTGACTCAGATTTTCTAGCAACTTGCTTTTCATTCAGTCATTCATAGCACACGATACAACACACACCACAACAAAGGAAAACAGATGGTTTTAAGAACCATTCTGGAAACTACGAAACAGTGGGACCGAATACAACTCACTATGCTAGTGCTCAAGTGCTACTAATCCTCGGAGTCGGTGTAATCATCATCCTCATCGTCATTGATGAAGGCGAAATCCTCCTCATCGGTGAAGAAGTCCATGGCCTGATCCTCCAGAAATTCATCATCATCGCTGAGATAAGAGTAGGGATCTCCACGAAGATCTTCTCCGGCATTCTCCCTTTCCTCCAACTGCATGTATCTCTCGTGGATGGTCTCCTACAAATCCTAGATACGGTGACGAATACGGGCAATGATGCACTCATTCTTGTCGAGCTGACAGCGACGAGACTTGCGGTCCTTCGCTAGCATGGCGATGGTCTGATCCTTCGTCTTGATGATGGCGGACTTGTGGTTGGAGTAGTCACGGGCATTGTCCAGTTCCTGCTGATGATCATACATCATGAAGCTAAGGTGGTCCAACTGAGTCTTTAGCTCGTGGTGGTATGAGGCTTCCAGGGGTTGTCCCATAGCATCACGCCTTGGACAAAAATCAAAGAGGGTACCCTTGATCTGGTTGATACTCTGTCCACATAGACGAGCGATAGATTCCTGCATGGGCCTGGCAAGTCCATCGAGCCAATTGTTCGCTCTTAAGGTGAACTGAATTCCTTCTGCAGTGGGAGGTTCAATCTTCCCTCTAAGACTTGCAACAACTAGCCACTGCTGATCTTCTCCTTCCTGATCATTGAGCTGAGCTCCGAAGAACTCGGGGTGCGGACGCTCCAGAAGTTCCAAAAGCTGGTCCACGTCACGCTCAAAGATGAGGTCTCCTCCATTTCCCAACTGATAAAACTTGTTGTACTTCACTTCCATCCATAAGAATATAGTATGAGTAAGTTAGTAGAATGTTCAAGTGTGTCAAATTTTATGTATTTTGCCAGAGTTTTTGAGGAACATGAATTTTCATGAAAGAATCAAAGTGATAAGAATGGGAATAAGTTTTTGTAAATACTTGCTTCCTTTGGTTTTGAAACTAAGTTTTTGATTTAAACATCACAATCCCAGGATTACCATTTTTGCGAGACATAACAGATTTGGATATCACAGTACTTCATCCATTACAAACCATACATAAGGTCTTACACAAATAAGGATCTCATGATCCAGTTCTTAATACAACTCAAGCAGCGGAATAACATAATAATAAAGATAGCGTAGGCGAAGCTCCATCTTCGGTGTCACAGGCAATGCTGACGATGGGAGATGATCCTAGTTGTCGTAACCTTCATGTGGTCCATCATCCTAATACTACTCTTCATAGTCTGGCCACGAGAATAGCCAGGGACAAAGCCATGAGTACTCTTTAAGTACTCGCAAACTAATACTAACAAGTTAAGGGGGTTTTTGTAGTAGGACACTAAGCTCTAGGGTTGTTTTGCAAAAATCCAGATTTACCTCTAATAAGTTCAGAAGCAAAGAAAGCTTAGTTGAAAATTTTATAACACCTAAGTGGGAACTTGAATTTCATATCACAACTCTGTTGTGGTCAAGTCAAAGTCTCAATTCATTTGACAAGTCATTTTGAAAACATCTGACGGGGGAACAGTATGACCACTCCAACTGTCCATAACCACGGACGCGGCTATTCGAATAGTTTGACACTCTGAAGAGATTGTACACTTTCACCACAACATTCGATATATCTGTCAGGAACAAATCCTGAATTCACCATACTCAGCATGCGGATAATCAATCCTAACCATTCAATTACACGCCCTAGTATAAGCACCTCTCCTGTGAGTTTGGCCTCCCAACCATGACCAACTGTCATCTTGGGTACTGCACAGGTGGACAATCTTCACAAGGTAGCCTCAGCTCAGACCTTGGCCGTGAGGGAACCCGTACTAAGGTATATAAGTTTCCAGTCAAGCCCTACCCAAATTTCGGGTATTGTGGTTGTACGGTAAATTTGGAATGGTATCACATCCAGACAACCATCAGTTTTTATAAATGGCTAAGGCTCATGCCTCAACATTTTCATCATCAAAATCATCTGGTGTTCGGAAACACATGTCAAAAAATTTCAGTAGAATGACTTATCATTCCAAGGTTTTCATAACCATTTTCACCAAGTATTCCCATCTAAAGTTGATCAAGTTTTATGCTTAGCACTAGCATCTACAAGTGGGGTTAAGTACTAAGGAGGGGTGGTAAACAAGTGGAGATTAATGAAGTTCAATCTCATGCCTTAGGATAACATCAAGATTATCTACTTAGGCCAAATTTTATGCTCTTCATGCAACCTTCAATTATCTTTCTAGAATCTACAAGTCACTTAAGTAAACCCTAAGAGAAAGCTTTGATAAAGAAATATAGTGTAAAGCTTGCAAGTAAAACTAGGATTGGGTTATCAAGTGGGTAGGATCACATATGCTTAAGGCATATAGTTGGCATGGTAACAAGCAAGTGTTAGCTTGCATAAGTAGGGTATCTTGCAAGAGTTAGCTTGCCAAATCAACTAGTAGTATTAGGCTTGCCTTGTGCAGAGTAGTGGTTGAAGTTCTCCTCGGCTTCTTCCTCGTAGTATCCTCCTTCCTCCTCGTACCCTTGGTCGGTACTAGCGTCTATAAATAAATACTTGGTACACAATCACCAAACAATAATTAACTATTTTCAATGACCACACAAAGGTGCACTTTAGATGATCTAGCATCATCACCTATATTACAAGCTTAAAACATTTGTCTTATTTATTTTAATTTGAGAAAAGTAATTTCTACTCATTGAAAAACTACTTTAATATTCTCCAACTCAAACATGGGATCATGTTGACACATGTCATCACCACATATTTTAGTACATGGGAATGTGATTTAAAGTGGTGTCACAATTTAATAAGGTTTAACCTTTTATTTTAAATAAATAAAGTGACTAGAAATGCCTATGTGGCATTCTTTTATTACTTGAACATTATTTATGTAAGTAAACCCATATATTTTTATATATTCTGAAAGGTATGATCAAATGTGATTTTTGAGAGTTGGAATCAACTCAAAAGCTTTTATGGATGAATTTTTAAGAATGTTTGAATGCAGAAAAGCTTCTGCCTTGTTATTTTTACCAAGGTTGATCTATAAATCCAAAGGGTTTGAATCCAACGGGCTTGGATTAAGCATTTCAGTACCTTTCTAACAAAATTGGTTTTATGCAATTTGGTTCATTCAATCGAGGTGGGTTGATTTTTGAATCTATGTACAGAACTGTGTTTGAATTAAAATGGAAAAATCTAAATTCATACTGCTGGGTTGCGCGGGAGAGGTTAATGCGCCGGCCCAGTGTCACTCCGCAGCGCGGGGCTCAGCTAACAGGGGGGTTATTTTGAGTTGTTTGTCTTCATTTGCTTATTTTGAGTTGTTTGTCTTTGGAAAAAGTTTGGGGATTGTTTAGATGATGTTTATTTCACCTAAGAATCATTTTACAAGCAAAGAAACACAAAACCATGGCAATTCAAAAGAATCCACATTTTGAATACACACGCATATGAATGCTTTCATCGTTTTAGTTGGGAAAGTTTTTGTTAATCCTAATTTTGATGATTATTATTTTATGATCCATGTTTAATATTTTTTGGATTTTACACCTCCCTAAATAAGAACCGATAAAACCTTCAAACTCGAAAACGCCATAGAAGATGCATACGAATTCCGTTTTCGATGAACTTGGGCTTGTTGAAGAGCTAGCAACAAGCTCAAGAACCTCACATGGAGAAACACCAAGAAGTAACAAAATAGTAAGATGCAAAGGATTGAGCTTCCTATGATGATGTGATCAAGTTACACAACCGAAAGCCCCTCTTGATAGTGCAACTATCTATCCTATAACCCGGTCTCCCAACAACCACCTTGAGACCGGTAAAAGGAAAACCTAGCAAGGCCATACCTTTGCATTGCGCATCCCACTTGATCTTGATGACAACGCTTCAAGCTCCACCCAAGCCTGAATGTAACACTTGATCATTGTTGCTTCATGAAGACTCCTAATTTGCTCCCCATACACCACTATGGGATAGCATCGTTAATACATGTATTCACATGTCCATTATCACCAATATGGACGACAAGCTTCAAGCAAATGATCTTCTCGAGATGCTTATCTTGAACTTGCCCTTCTCAACCTTGATGACGATCACCACTTGATGTCATCCTCTCATGGTCTATATAATATCTTCATTTTGAAGCATGCCCATGGAAAGATACCTATCCCATATAGAAAACACAAAGGCAAATATATAATGGGTTAGTTCATGATGCATAATTTACAAGGCTTACCATACACAAGAACATGTGGTACATTATTTATGCTTCATGTGTTGACCAACTTGAAATCACTCTTCACTCTTTGTATTGGTCAACCAAGTATCTTCTCGTGCTCCATCTTAATATCTTGAGGTACATAAGGAACTCTTCATTTGATTACATGCTCTAAATCTTAGTCAACCATAGCTCAACTAATGAGGCAATCATGACACCAACTTAGAGCCATATCTTGAATTCTTCTATTGAGATCACACTCTCAAGATCTTGATCATATCATATTCTTCTCTTCAACTCGATGATTTTGATGCCAATACTCAAGGTATATGTTTATCTTCATGGCATCCATACTTTAATCCAACACATGGACTACACGCATGACTTATGGAATATACCTTCATATAAAACTCAGTGAAAACATTAGTCCATAGGGATTGTCATTAATCACCAAAACCACACATAGGGGCAATTACCCTTTCAATCTCCCCCATTTTGGTTATTAATGACAATCGCAACAAGAGGGTTTATATAATGAATATTATAAACAAGTACGTAGCTTATCCAAGAATAAGCTGTATACAAGAGGTTGTATTTGATATGGTTAAGTAACACAAAGATACTAGCCCATATCAAAACCGATTCTACTCACATAAGCTACAAGTAATGCAGGGGATGTGAGTAGAACCAATATATATAGAGCAAACACCCCCACAATATATGCACGTGTGATGATCTTGAATTTCATTGCATACATTGTTAATCATAGCCTTTGGGAGAGTTTCCACTATATATACAACCATGCAAAACATAATAAAGATGAAATGCATGAAAGGCAAACACTTAAGAACAAACCAATCTTAAGTAGAAAACCATTTCCCTTAAAACCCTCTAAACTTCTCCCCCATTGACAATAAGTGCCAAAATGGATAACAAGGTTAGAAGGACAATATAGTATGAGTTCCTACACAAGGTGTGCATTACTCGTAATATGAGTGAAATCACATGCACATATCCAATGACGAACACTTGGAGGAAATCAAACTATATTGAGGATCAAGGATTGCTAAAAGGATAACAAGGTGAAGGAACTTCAACGGATGAAGGAAGTAATCAAAATATCCAAATAATCAAATGGACAAATAGTGCTCTAAGTAAAATAAGGAAGCTCCACAAGGTTTGTGAACAAATTAGTTGTTTCATTTGAATACAATATGCACAAACATGGAATCCTCACTCCCTCTATATTATTTAAAACACAACCAAGATACAAGGATTAGATATAAACCAATACACTTGTCAAGACAAGCTTAAGTACAAAAGAAACCAAATATGATATATGAGTGTGTGAATATGCAATAAAAGTAAACCAAGCACTCACAAATCAAGTCCTTACCAAAACCATTAAAAATCAAGAGGATGAGAGTGATGGTCGGAAAAGAGCGAGCATATCAAGGCGAGAGATTAACAGTCTCGTGTATATAAGTTTCTAAGGGAAAACATGAGAATAATCCACAAAGAAACATCCACACATAAGAGGTTAATAAAAAGAATACATGATATCCAAGCGGAAGTCATAAGATATACCAAAAAGGATATTTTGCTTAAGTGCATATATAGCCCATGGCTCTATTTTATCTTACGGTATATCAATGAACTTCACCAAAGGAAAACAAACAAAAAAATCTCAAAACCATCACAACTAATACTAAGGGAACTAATGCTAGTTGGGATACTTTGAGAAAGGCAACAAGTATCAAAATGAATGATTCAATGCAATTTCAACAATATTGCACATGAGAGTACCTTGAGGAGTTGATATGCAATAAATTGCTAGAAGGCATATTTGGAATTGGTGAATCATGAACATGATTTTATATACTCCCCATTATATGCATCATCTCAAATTACTCACATAAGCAATAAGGATAAAAAAGTCTTTCAAAGATAATTGCAAGAATCGAACATTTACAAACAAATAAATTCATGCCAAGATGCAACCTACAAGAGATTGGATGGAAGAATAGTACGCATGAATAAGATACTTGTTACCGAGATAGCAATGGTTTGATGTAGTAGATAAGAATTTTTAGATCATCCTAGCTTGGATCCAATTATCATGTGGTGACAACACTTTCCTTATAGACGAGACAAGCATCCATTGCATCTTCAATGTACCTAAAACAACATTCAAGTATATCTTGGTCCCCAAACTTATTGGGTCCAAAGTGGTTAGAATAACCACAACACATAGGATACACTCCATAAAATATGTGCATATTTAGAGATGAAATTTGAATTTCATGCACATCTTAGCTGTTTAAGGATTTGATGGAGTATACCCTATATATTGGATCAAAGAAAGCAAAATATGATATAAGATATACATTTAGTAAACATGCATGCGTGAGACTTTCAAGATCCAATGAAGATATACTTTGGATAAATTACCAAAAATATTCAAGAAGGCATACAAGGTGTGACAAAACACATTTGTTGTCTAAACTATATCAAAGAATCAAATCAACACAAGATTTGTTCAATAAAGTTCAACAAATGAACCAAGCAAAAACTATTAAGCATGAAAGATGAAATAAAAACACAAATGCTCAAATATTTATCTCATTCAAGAAAATAAAATAGAGAATAAAGAATGAGATAACAAACTCCCAAAAGAGCAAGGTTTCAACAAATAAACCAAACCCTTAACACTTTTCACAATGGCACAAGGTTCCGAGAAGAAAAGGTTTGTCTTCCACTAAAACACATTTGATAATAATCAAAAACATCATCAAAGGGATGTTCAAAATCCAAGGAAGACAATGGGATCCACACCAAAGTTTGGAAAGAAAATAAGGCAATAAGAGGTTAACTCCAAAGTGAAGATGATCCACAAATGCTACCACACACAAGTATATCAATTGTCGAAGACAATGAGTTTATTGGAATAGATTTCCGGTGGTATATTGCACGGATATTAAAGATAAATCTTCACAATAAAAAGCATAGGATAGAAATAAAAAGATTAAGCACTATGCAAAGATAGAGATTCTTGATAGCTTCAACTAGTCACACAATCATGCAAAGCAATGATTAGAATAGCTTGAAGCAAATGGTATCCCAAATAAGATATAGATATATGTATTTGAGAAAGACCGCACCAAGAATTTCTTACTTACACAAAGATCAAAAAGACGAGCAATAAAATCTTTTAACAAAAATAGGACCTTGTTTGAGCCAACATGCCACCTAGAAACAAGATAATCAACAATATCAACTCTAAGTGGCACTACCTCATATATTCACATTCCTAGGATTGTGATATGCAAAAGAAGCATATTACTCCCCCAAAATGGGATGTTCCATTAACCACTCGAAAAGAGCCGAATAAGATACCATCAAGATGCATTAGAGGCTCAAAATAAAACACACGAGTAAATGATGTGCCAAACACCTAGACATACTTGAATACGCAAAATAATCAAGCATGAGGCACACCAAATACAAACACATACTTGGACAAAACCAAAACATGTAAAGGGGAAAGTAACTTACAATATAAATGAGTTAAGTACAAGTTACCGTGAAGAGGCACATTGGATATAAGATAGGGAAATGATAATCCTTATAGCTTGGCTTGATCAAATATAATATATGAAGATCCCTTAATTCTTCAAGAGTTAGCCAAGTCTCCAATACCCTCCATAAAGACCTATTGATCAAGTTTGAGCTAGTTGGTCCCCAACCAAGTTGGGTCCTAAGAGGTTAGTCACAATAGGCTTGGCAACCCAAATGGTTCTTTTCTTGACACCACTTTGAGTTCCAACAAACTTGGCAAACACATTGCCATCCTTATCCTTCCTAAGAGAATAATCATCATCAACAATGATAGGGTTAGATAAGTTGAACATGAAGAGGCAAAGTGCCCCTTCACACGACATATGTAGCAACAAGTGCTCCCCTTTCTCTTGTTTATTGATTTCTTGGCTTGGGGAGCATTATCTTGATTCTTCTTCGGAAGTGGCCTCACTTCAACTTGGGCTTGAACATGAGCTTGTGGCCGCTTCCCTTGTTGCTTATCACTCAAGTGATTTTTCTTCAATGTACAAGATCTTACATGATGTCCTTCAACCTTGCACTTGAAGCAAATAATCTTGGCCGAATTCTTTACTTGGTTTTGGCCCTTCTTCTTGTTTATAATGGACTTGTTCTTGTTATTGGTGTTGAATCCAAGTCCACTTTTATCATTAGGGGATTTTTGCACACTCAAGACATTATCGAGTGTGGATTTCCCTTCAAGACTCTTTTCCAAGTCATTCTTCAAGGAAGTGACTTGGGCCTTGAGCTCTTTGATTTAATCTACATGGTTAGTAGAAATACAAGTACTAGAGGAAGTATAAGCTTCATTGTTAGAGCAACAAGGCAAAGTAATTAATCCAACACAAGGTTTATCAATAGTATGGCTAAATGGATTACTAGGACTAGCACATGGCGAAATAGCATTTTGAGTAGAAGTTGTGCTAATGTCCAAAAGAGGCTCACAAGATGTTACCTTGGTAATACTTGCCTCACAAGCTAACTTTAGCCCATCATGGGAGATTAGAAGATCATTGTGAGAGTCCGAGAGCTTTTCATGACTTTCTTCCAATTTCCTATACTTTCTAGTTAGCAACTCAAGTTGAGCCCTTAGCTCCACATTCTCCTTTAGAGTAGATGCTTCACAAGAAGTAGAGTTAGTAGCACAAGCATCATTAATGGAATTTTCCTTTTCAAGCTCATAAGATTCAATTTTTTGTGCGAGGAGACAATTAGTGTGCTTCTCCTCGGCAAGCTCTTGCTTAAGGAGATTGAATCTCCGACTCCCATCATCAAGTTGGAAATCCAACTCCTCTATGGTTCCCGTTTGTTTAGTTATGGTTTCCATAACGTGTTTGAGACAAGTAATGGACTTATTATTACCACGAAGAGAGGTACACAAAAAAGTCAACTCAAGCAAGAGATCACTAGTATCCTCATCAATTTCATCATCATTATCATTGCTATTATCTTTACAATATATATTGGGATCCAAAGTAGGAGATACCTTTGATCCTCTTGCCATAAGGCACATGTGAGCACGGGAGGATGAAGATGAGGATATTATTGAATCTTCATTCATGATCATTTCTTGCTCCATAGAATGTTTGATTTCCTCTACATTGTTAGATAAACAACTAGAGGAAATAGAAGCATTTTGTTCATGGGAACAAGGCAAATCAAGCATATCATCTACACTAGTACTCAAATAATTTCTAGATGATATACATGGACTAGCACCACAAGGGGATATAGCATTATTGTTGCAAGAAGTGCTTAAGTCCAAAGAAGAAACATTGCAATGGGATATAGATGAAGGATCATCATTAGCGAGCATAATATCAACATTGCAATTCCCAGCACCACTCACCATATCTTTACCTTATGTCTTACCACACATTGGTGAAGTGGGTGAAGATGAGAACTCATCGCGACCGGAGGTGGAAGCAACTTTGATCTCTTCATGATGTGACGGAACCGAGATATCCTCGGAGAAACCACCGACAATATTAGAAATGGAACCACCAAATATTTCTTTAAGCTTGGTCCAATTCTCATGAGACGACTTGCGATTTACAATCGTCAAGAACAAATTAACTGTGGGGCTCAAAGAGAAAATAATCTCATTAGATACTTGAGCTTCGAGATGTAAATTTTTCTCATCCTCTAAAGATAGATTTTGAGGATCCATAGGAGGAGAAAAACCTACATCTAGAAATCGATCAATATTTGGACACAAGGTCCGAAGATTACGAAGCAAGCAATTTCTCCACAAAGCATAATTTGTGCCATCAAAGATAATTGTGTCATTGTGCACTATACTACTAGCCGACATCTTTAAACTCTAGGCGGTGAAGCCTAAACAAGGAGAGACCTTGCTCTGGTACCAATTGAAAGGATAGAGATGTCGCCTAGAGGGGGTGAATAGGCAATTTCAAAACTATTACGGTTTTGGCTTGATAGAATGCGGAATTAAACTAACGTTTATTTTACAAGCACAAAACCTAAATACACTAGGCTCAACTAAGTGCACCAACAACAAATTAAGCTAAGCAAGATAGCACAAGATAAATATACCACAAGTGATAAGCAAGATATAAGTACTTCAAGCTCGATGGCTATCACAAGGAAAGTAAGCTCGGATATAGAGATAACAGAGGCACGCGGAGACGAAGATGTATTCCCGTGTTCACCACCTTTGGGAAGGGGTCTACGTCACGTTGGATAGGTGTGAGGTTCCACGAAGGATTCCTCACGCGCCACAAAGTCTCACCTTCTTCTCCGAGTCTATCCCACGAAGGAATAGGCCCTTTCCTCATGGCTAGCTTTTCCTCCACTCCGGAGATGGCAAGCTCCACAACCACTTCACAAGCTCCACGAAGGAGAAGCCCGGGTCTCTTCACAATCTTCCACGAAGAGAACACCGCGACACCAACCGCCAAGCCAACTAGGAGGTCACCCTCCAAGAGTAATAAGCTCACGGTCTCTCACTCGAACAAATCGTAATGGAGAGATCAACACTTATGCAAGAATGCAAAGCAAGAACACCAAGGATGCTCAAATCCTTCACTCTCAAATCCCATCAAAGCAACAAGTTCTAGGGAGGAATTAGAGAGGAAGAACAATGGTGGAAACCAACAAATGACTCCAAGATCTAGATCCAATGGGTTCCCCCCACTTAGAGGAGGAATTGGTTGGTGGGGATTATAGATCTAGATCTCCTCTTCCAAATCCCTCAAAAAGATGCAAGAATCATAGGAGGGAAGGGGGGGGGGAAGCAAGCTCAAGAGGTTCAACAATGGAGGTCAATTTCGTGGTCAAGAACACCCTAAAACGTTGGGGGAAGAACCCCATTTTATAGTGGAAAGAAAATATGACCGTTGGAAGAAATCTGTGCGAACTCGGTTGAAAGTTCGGTTGGACCGGCTCCAGAACCGGACGGTCCGGTTTCTAGAACGAAAAACTGAACTTAAAACCGGAATTAGGGTCAGTACACAGTCTCGGTATAGAAAAACCGAAAATCCCGGTTTCAGATCCGGTTTTTCGGTCCTCGCACCGGACCACCCGGTCTGGGAGCCGGTTGAACCGAATCCACAACCGGGATGAACCAGGCTTCACGAAAAACGCAATAACTTTTGCATCCGGACTCCGATTTGGATGATCTTGGGCTTGTTTTGATGAGGACAACAAGCTCTACAAGATTGTGCAGAGAAACATCATATCCCAACAAAGGAGGATAAAACCAAATGAATAAAGGTAAGAAGCCTCCCTAAATAAGAACCGATAAAACCTTCAAACTCGAAAACGCCATAGAAGATGCATACGAATTCCGTTTTCGATGAACTTGGGATTGTTGAAGATCTAGCAGCAAGCTCAAGAACTTCACATGGAGAAACACCAAGAAGTTACAAAATAGTAAGATGCAAAGGATTGAGCTTCCTATGACGATGTGATCAAGTTACACAACCGAAATCCCCTCTTGATAGTGCAACTATCTATCCTATAACCCGGTCTCCCAACAACCACCTTGAGACCGGTAAAAGGAAAACCTAGCAAGGCCATACCTTTGCATTGCGCATCCCACTTGATCTTGATGACAACGCTTCAAGCTCCACCCAAGCCTGAATGTAACACTTGATCATTGTTGCTTCATGAAGACTCCTAATTTGCTCCCCATACACCACTATGGGATAGCATCGTTAATACATGTATTCACATGTCCATTATCACCAATATGGACGACAAGCTTCAAGCAAATGATCTTCTCGAGATGCTTATCTTGAACTTGCCCTTCTCAACCTTGATGACGATCACCACTTGATGTCATCCTCTCATGGTCTTTATAATATCTTCATTTTGAAGCATGCCCATGGAAAGATACCTATCCCATATAGAAAACACAAAGGCAAATATATAATGGGTTAGTTCATGACGCATAATTGACAAGGCTTACCATACACAAGAACATGTGGTACATTCTTTATGCTTCATGTGTTGACCAACTTGAAATCACTCTTCACTCTTTGTATTGGTCAACCAAGTATCTTCTCGTGCTCCATCTTAATATCTTGAGGTACATAAGGAACTCTTCATTTGATTACATGCTCTAAATCTTAGTCAACCATAGCTCAACTAATGAGGCTATCATGACACCAACTTAGAGCCATATCTTGAATTCTTCTATTGAGATCACACTCTCAAGATCTTGATCATATCATATTCTTCTCTTCAACTCGATGATTTTGATGCCAATACTCAAGGTATATCTTTATCTTCATGGCATCCATACTTTAATCCAACACATGGACTACACGCATGACTTATGGAATATACCTTCATATAAAACTCAGTGAAAACATTAGTCCATAGGAATTGTCATTAATCACCAAAACCACACATAGGGGCAATTACCCTTTCAGATACACATCGTCATCTTTGTGTGCCTCGGTTATTCTATATGATCTCTTTTACTTGTGTAATTATCGTTGTAATAGCCGTCGTGCTTGAAATCTTATTTCACCATATTGGTTGTTTTCACTTAGTTGTAGGCACACTTTATTTATCAGCAGAACCTAAAAATTGTGAAAATAAAAGTAAAATTTGTAGAAACCTCTTTACGACACCTAGCCCCAAGGACCACATGCGATTGTCAGATCCCTTTCTTTGTCTATATCTTATTAAAATCCATTTGCATATCAACTATTCTTCCAAATGTATAGGGTCTGCTAATTCATGTTCATTTGTCATAAGCTAACGGATTTTTTACAACCACCATCGACTACGAGGTCACCAACGTCAATTGATGACATTACTGTGTTGAGGAAAATAAAATATATATCTCAGCCTTAAATTCTACAACTTTCAACCAAATTTAGGCAAGCTTTCAACGAATAATGCGTAGCTCGCTAAAATTTTGAGCTCCAACTTCATAAATATAACTACAAAAGTAAGGCTCACATACCATAAACTTTAATCCCACCAAACATCCACTTTCAACCACACTTATACAAGATTTTACCACTCTTGATCAACCCAAAAGTCGTGCATATTTAGTTATATGCTTGCTTTTTTTTTCTGGCAAGTATCCTAAGAGCAGGTAGCCAAGACCAGCTATGACACTATCCCACATAATTTCACCTCTATACCATGCTTACGAGTGGAAACGAATCGGGGAATGCTCTTCCACTCTTGTTTTTTTTCAAGAGAAATATGAATGCAAATATGGACAAATGTTAGCTAATACGAATAGCTAGCGGATGTTACCCAAGTATGGATAGGAACGGATGATGGGTGCAGAATGAACACCCTGGGCAGTTTGTGACGTCCATATGGATGTGAAAAATTGCGTTGACCGGAGATAACCCACTACAAGGAAAGACCCGTAAAGGGCAAAGATCAATCTATAATAAATAGATGAAGGATAAAATTGATCAGCTAGAGGAGATTGGTAACTCCAAGTGATAAACAAAATACGAATTGTCGTCCTCCTCAAAGAGCAATCTAAAATATAGAATTGTGGCATATAACCTTCTCCCTACCAGATAAAAATGCATACAAGTTTTATCTGCTTGCCTTTTTTTTGCTCATTTTCAAATACATTCCAAATTCATATTTAGTGAGCTGGTTCATAAATGCATGCAATTTTGGAATTTCTTTATATTTACAAATACACTATCACCAATATTTTTGAATGTATACTGAATGAAAGTGTGAAAATAAAATAAAATGAATAGAATCAAATATTTGCATATTACATACACCTTAACAGGGAGTATTAAGATAATTTAATAGAGTAAAATCGATGGTCAAAAGTTGCGTCCCAGAGACCACATGATATAGTAATGAACAAAACATTAGGTGATCCTTTTCTAAAGATTAGAGGGAGCATTAATCATTTATGTAAGGAAGTGAGCCAGTGAGGAAACTTTCTTAAAGGCAGCAAAGGAGTATGAGGTCAGTTAATTTATAATTGCTTTCAGGAGATTAAATACTTTCAAACATCATACGCATATGTAAACATGGAGTAATTTAAAGATGTTGCTCGCTTAATTAGTTTGCTAGTTTTTTCATTAATCACAACATAAAATGTAGGAAAACACTTGATGATCCTATTCTTCACGAATACGTTCTGTTTTGAGCACGCAATTTACTTGAAGTGCACGGGACCGTTTTCCAAACACATGAAACACATGAGGTTTGATCGGTCACATCCACTACAGCACGCGATGGCTACGCCGACGGCAAAAAGCCCTCGGCGTAGTCCACTATGCCGTCGGCATACGCTATGCCGAGGGCTGCCGTCGGCGTAGCCCCCTCGGCGAAGGTCTCCCTCGGCGGAGCAAAAATGGCCGTCGGCGTAGCAAACAACCGTCGGCGTAGAGCTACGCCGACGGCCGAGGCGGGCCCGTCGGTGTACCAGCCGTCGGCGAAAGGCGTCGTCGACGTTACACGGCCAGCTAACGGCGCGGCCAGTACGCCGACGGCCGCGACCCTCGGCGTAGCACGGGCACGTGGCGGCTACTGGGCCTTCCCAGGAAATGGGCTGGGCCGACGGCCGCGGCCCTCGGCGTAGGGCCAGGTGTACGCCGACGGCCTGGCCCTCGGCGTAGAAGGGGCACGTGGCAGCTGCTGGCCTCCCCAGGACGCGGGCTGGGCCGATGGCTGGGGCCGTCGGCGTAGTCGCAACTGCTACGCCGACGGCCATGCCCTCGGCGTAGCCACGACCATATGACACTTGGCAGCTGCTACGCCGAGGGCATTGCCGTCGGCGTAGCAGCTGCACAGTATTTTTTTTTTGCCTTTTCACATCACCCCTCACAGCACATCACCATTCACAACACAACATCATCCATACATCAACATAATTCATACATGCATCAACATAATTCATACATGCATCAACATCATCCATAAATCATAATTCAAACATCATTCAAACATGTATCATCCATACATCGTTAATACATGCATCGACATCATCACACATGCCTACAACTCTGGAGGAGAGGGGGTGTACCCGAGATCTCCCCTGGTGAAAAGTGGCGACCTCTGCCGAGGGTTGCGTCCAGTAGAAGCAGCAGAAGAGCCACTGGCGAGGGTAGGAGAAGTGTGAAGCTCGGAGAACCACCTGCGAATGGCGGAGATGGACCATCGTCATGAAGCGGTGTGATCGGCGCCCATCCGAGGCGTGGCCAAAGTGCGGTTCCCGAGCTCCGTTCCTACATGTTGCCTACATGTTAGCAACTTCGAGGCAAAGTAAAGCGATAACGGTGGGTTCGCAAAGAACTTACCGGTGTCGATGCGTAGTAGGTCCTAAGCTTTCCTTCGATTGCCAAAATGGCATCGGACCTGTCATGGGAGGCACGGGCACTAAATCTCTATTCGCCAGTTTGAATATTCACCATCATGGCCCAAGATAGTTTAGAAGTCAGCCGTAGTACAACAAAGCGGGGAAGTGGGACTTGTATCTTTTGCAAAAATAAAGGTTCGGACTTACATTTACGTATTGCATGTAGATCACATTCGCCTCGATGCTTGAAAGGCCACCGATATTCCTCATAAGCGGCGGCCGTAGGCGCGTCTAACTCGAGCTACAATTTCAAATACAAGGAATCTCGTCGTCGGTTAGCCATGCAGAACAAAACTCATAAAGATGATGAAACGAGAAAAACTTACATCCTCGGCGACGAGGCTGGTCACCTGGCGGGATAGGGGGCCGTCGGCGGGTAGGTAGCCTTGAGACGGCTGAAGCTCGTCTTGAGGGTAGGCTTGACCTTCTTATTCGAATCTTGAGGCGTCCATGCTGCAATCCGTGCGACAGACCAACGACTCCTCGTCGATCTCCGCGTGAATGGGGTCATCCACATGGGGTGACGAGCCTTCACCATCGTCTTTGTAGTTCCCAAGTCGTTACGGGCGTCGAAGTACACGGGCAACGAGGGTTGAGGCTCCGAGTAATTGGGCTTCTTCGCGCATCATCTCATAGGCGGCGTCATGAATCACCTCCCGGGTTGTGCCTCGGCCACCAGACGCGAAAAGAAAATATTATGCATATGAAGTACAAACATAAGCGAAATGCACGCAGGTCGTTCCATGTATATCGTACCACCTTCCCTTGAAGCGGTCAAAG
Organism: Avena longiglumis; assembly: GCA_030063025.1. Lineage (NCBI taxonomy): Eukaryota > Viridiplantae > Streptophyta > Magnoliopsida > Poales > Poaceae > Avena > Avena longiglumis. Next base: position 187,318,071 of record CP125979.1, read on the forward strand.
TTGCGGTTTCCGCGCGGTCGTTCCACCATCGCCTCGGTTATCCGCGTTCGCCTCGACAAGGCTGCAAACTCCTCGTCTTCTCTGAGCCACCTCGTCCTAACCAGCTCCTCGCATGCGAGTCGATGCGGCTCGGCCCAATCGGGGATAACCTGAAAAGGCAATACTCAACTCCGGAAAATGCAATGGCAACTTAGAAGCAATGTAGAATCTCATTGACATTTTACTCACCGACATGTACTCTTCTCAAGGCCATCGAGTACTCAGGATTAGGGTTCCTACCGACAATGTCTTCCTTCACGACCCTCACGCCTGTCAGCCCGAAGTGGCTAGCGGTGACCTTCCGGTTGTACCACACAGGGGTCAACTTCACACAAGCCCCAAGCAAAGTCCTCTGCGCCTTCTCCGGTCCTCCTCGGCCACACGGTAAAAGCACTTCAATCATGCATAAGAGTCATGAGTTAGCACGGTGGGGTCATCAAGTATGAACATAACTCGAGAAATATGCCTTACCCAAAACTTGGTGATGACAGCAGGCCCGGTGTCGGAAAGCCGGGACACGGGTAGTCCGTAGTCCGCCCAAGTAGTAGCTAGCTTCCTGTCACCCTCGGGGTAATGTGATAGCCAGAACTTCCTAATCGAGCTCCAACGAGGCTGTTAGGAAGGCGAATTGGTCCCGGAGGAAATGTCCAATTGCTGCACAAAATAAACATTAGTACACAATATGGAATAATAAAATGTTTTAAATTGCCAAATTAGTAAACTTACTCAAGGCCATCTGGAATAATAAGGGCTTTCGCCTCCGAGTCCTAGGCTCAAACTTCTCGTCAGGACTCCCGATTCCCCACGATTCCATAATTTCTTGGCCCAACCAACTCGCGGCTAGTGTCCGCCTCCGTGTCGGTCCCGCCTCCCTCTCGGTCCTCGCCTCCTCTCGGACTGCCTCCCTCTCGGACTCTGCCTCCCTCTCGGCCTGAAGGCTGCTCAGAACAACTCAGAGCCACGTCGCGAGAGGGTGGTGGGTCAAAGTCCACGCCTCCTCCCGTGGCACCTCGTCCTCGTCCTCCTCGACCTCGGCCTCGACCCGTCCTCCAGCAGGAGCAAGATCGGGGTAACGCGGATTGGGATTTGGCTGTCTCCCACTCCGTGTAGCACTTTTCTTCTTGTTGCTTGGCATTAAGCAGAGACGAATGGTTGCCTTGCGCTGCTCATATTGTTCAATCACCTGCATTAAGTAAGAGAAAAGCAGTTAAGCACAAAGACATAATAAAATGTATACACAAAGAATAAAGGCATAATGCAATTAAGAAAAGCAGTTAAGCACAAAGACATAATAAAATGCATTAAAAATAAATACTCACTATCATTTTCATTCTCATTCTCATTCACATTTTCATTCTCATTCTCACTATCACTATCTTTTGAGTAGAAATCTGGATTCTCATCGAAGGGTGTAGGCTCATCATCGTTGTCATTCTCGGTATGGAGCTTCTCAGCATACTTATGTCATGTAGATTCACCTTGACTCACCCCGAGTTTCTACATCATTCCCAAGATCCTCAAGATCAACGGTTCTAAATCAAAGTGTCCAAGTCCTCTTGCTCTTGATAGAAAATTCCTAAATGCGTTAAAGGGTTAATGTTGTTGTAATCGTCCTCGGAGGAATCGGTAGGTTACCATGTGGCGATACACGGAACACGACTTCCCAGCCCAGAGTTCCGCTTTCGCATGGGTAGGGCAAATAATAAACTTGGTTGGCTTGGTGAGCAACAACAAAGGCGTCGGCTCCGCTATAGGTGGTTGAAGGCCTAACTTCAACTAACCCAATGGAAGGGTACTTCTCGGTCCACCCTTGGGTCAAACCAGTGGCACTTGAACACAACAAGATTGAGTTCGACATTAAATGCGATTGAAGGTCACCGTATACATTCTCTAACCTTCCGTAGTAATCAAGGGAATCGGCTCCTTTGGTGAACACCCGGTATTTACCGTTTTTGCATTGATGCGCCCTTTACGGTGCGTCTCGTATGGAAGCGAAACCCATTCACATCATACTTCTCATACTTCATGGCGACCTTGTTACAACCTTGGGAAACACATTTCAGCTCATCGACATCTCAACGTTGGGATCAGCTCCCTCTGGTACAAGAGGAATTTGTTGCGTTCGGTGTTACGTGGAATAAGAGCGACAAGTCACATATTGCAAGGTAAGAGGACAGTTAGAAATTACTTTTCCATAAACCAGACACAAAGTTTTTTTATTTCCGGAGCACCCTCTTTCATGAGTGTCCAACTCCATGGGAGAGGGATCGATCGGTCCCGACCCTTTGTTCATCCGTGAAATCGCTAAGAAGGAGAAAATAAGCATTAGGCGGAGACCGAGATACTAGCTGCATAGAGAAATAGGGTGTTCACCATTTTACCTAATGAAATCGACCACTTCCTTCATGTTCATAAGCACATAGAGCATTATGCAATCCTTCTCTTCCTTGACAACCTATATTTTAGTCCTTTACCGGCCTTGCCACCGGAAATTGGAATAGTTCGAGATTGGGGTCATTCTTGGGCAGGTCGACATTGTAACGAGAGACGGGTTATGCATAGTGGGAACATCATCGGGCGATGGGTTGTCATGGCGTCGCCATCTCCGAAGGCATGTTGCTTCAGCTATGCATGCTTCAATCTTGGCTTTGTTTCCGATTATCTTTCGAATATACTTTAACTCTCTCTCAATACAAAATTGCCAGCGAAATTGCACGCCCCCAATAGTGCCTCGTTCGCGAGGTGCACAATGAGATGTGCCATCGGAGTAAAGAAGCTGGCGGAAAGATCATCTCCAAATTGCATAGCAACTCGCACCTGAACTTGCAGCTTCTCAATCACCGGAGGACATATCTGCTTAGCGGAGGGTGCGGAAGAAATGGCTCAACTCATGCAAGCTTTTCGCCATACTTTTTCGGGAGATACCTCGAACCATCACCGCATCGGCCGCTCAATCCATATATGATAGTCGTGACTCTTGAGCCGTTGACTTGTCCCGTCAAAAGATTGACTCCTTACTTATATTCGAACAATAAGCGTCGGGAACATCACGGCGTATTTGAGCCACCTAAATGACTCCTTCTTTTGGACATTATCAAGGCAGTAGTAGGCATGCGGCTTGAACCAATTCTTTCGACAGACGGTAGGAGGCTGCATGTAATCTCTTCCTATCACAAAGCTTCTCAACATCAACTCTAGCCTTGACATTATCCTTTGACTTCCGGGAATGTTCGGGATTTGTGAAAAAGGACTCCCGACATTCTTTTCGGTGTGCATCACATCGATGTTATGGGGAAGTTCGAGGTCCTTGTAATACACGAGATTCGTTAAGGCTGCCACGTGAGTCCAATTATGCGTTACACCATATCCCGCAAATTGATGGCGGTTCCGGCGCACGAGCACGTATCTCGGCATCAACAAGCGCACCCTCGAACTTTGGTACCTCTTTTACTTCATGCACAACTTTGCCCTTCTTGAAGTTCTTTCTATCTTCTCTGAACGAATGATTTCTTTTGAGGTACTGTCGATTCGTGTCAAAAGCAACATATTTGCGACCCGACTTTAGCCAAAGGAACTCAAGTCGGTGCACGCACCTTGGGCATGGCCACTTACCACCGTACACCATCCGCACGTTAGGGCGTGCAGCATGTCATGCATAGTATACTGTAACCAAACTTTCATCAAAAAGTTTCTCTTTGATGCTCGGTCGTATGCCAACGTCCCGTGTATCCAAGAGTGGTTCAAATCATCCACAATCGGCTGCATGTAGACACTCAAGTTCTTCGCCGGATACTCAGGTCCTGGAATTATCAGCGACAAAAACATGGTCTTCCGTTGCATTAATACTCCGGGAGGGAGATTGAGCGGAATAACATACACCGGCCAACAGCTGTGCGAGGCCGTCGACATACCATATGGGTTGAAGCCATCTGTTGCTATCGCAATTCTAACATTCCGAGCCTCTTACGCTTGCACCGGTATTTGTCATCGAAGTTCTTCCATGCCTTACCATCGGATGGATGTCCCATCTTCTTCCGTCCGTGCGTCCTCGTATCTTTTCCCTTCTTGTGCCACGTCATCATTTGGCGTCTCCTCGCTCAAGTAAAGCCGCTGGATTCTTTTTATGAATGGGAGATACCGAAGTATCTTCTTAGCGACCTTCGACTGCCTCACCTGACCATCCTTCCCCTTTGTCTCTTCATATCTAGAGGCCTTACAAATGGAGCAGTACTTGTCACCCTCAAACTGTTTCCAAAACAAAAGGCAGCCTTTTGGACAACAATCTATCTTTTCATAATCCATGTTGAGCTCCTTCATGAGTTTCTTCGTTTCGTGAAAGGTTTTGGGCAGACAATGCCCTTCGGGCAACATGTTACCACATGTTCTCAGATTAGCTTCAAAGTGAGAACGGGTGGCGGAGTACTGGCACTTGTCGGCTAGACACTGAGAGATGGCATCGAGCTGAGAAATCTTTGCACCCTCGTACAGAGGCCTCTTAGCCGCGGCCATCATATCAAGGAAGGCCTTCGCGGTTGGCTCCGGTTCCTCCGGTTCTAGCGGTTCCTCCGGTTCTGGTGATTCCTCCGTGGAGGTGGCGTCGGCTGGTCGGCATCGATAAGATCATCTAGCATGTTTCTAATCCCATCGTGCTCATTGCCATTGAGCGCATCATCACCTCACCTCTCACGTTAAATGCAGAGCAAAGTCGACTTGAGTGACATAGTTAGACATGTACCCATATTGCGTAAGGTGTTTGTACATGTCATCCTTTCCAACGATGGACGCTTAGTGCAATGAGCGCGGGGACAAAGTGCCCGAACCATTGCCTTGAACCACGCTAACTCATTCACTAACAAATGAGTGTTCCGTACCCAATCGTCATTTTATTAGTCGCACTAATACGGACCTTGTACATCCACCCATTATCAGCCATCCTCTTACGCTTTGTTGGGAGACAAACAACAAATATAACATTTTATATCAAGCAGAGATTAAATGCTTCATATTTTTACGCATTCATCAACCTACATGTCCAATAGGAAAGAGGGTCTAACCAGCCCGGATCCGTAGATTGGGTAAGTTCTCCTGGTTCTACCCGATCCAAGCGAATTTTTGACACCTCCGCTGCTCTCCGATACGTCTCGACAAAAAGCCAAGAGGATGTGCATCCGGAGAACGAGGAGGCGCCACGAAATCTGTCTCGAATCGAGGTAGAGCCGGAGAACCAAACCAACTTCTGAATCCGACTGCCGATAAAAGCCATAAGCGTTACGGTCCAAAATATGCGAGACCACTAATGCATATTAAGTCGTAACGCTTACGGTCGAGATGACGCCTAGGTGACGCGACAGACTTGGTGATCTAGACACAAAAATAAAACCTAGGTACAAGAGAAGGAACATATTCTCACCCTCAGCGGTAGAAGTAGTCGAACAACCGAAGTGTTGAGGTCGGCGACGGAACTCGAAGACGGATCGAGGTGTCACCTACACCATCTCCATAGCGGTCATCCGCCAAGGATGGTCACTCCCGAAACTATACAAAGTCTGTACATTGACATAAAGAGAACACCTTAGTAAACATGCAACACACTCACGGCCCTAGTGTGTCTTCTCTCTTCAACGGCCATATGACTAAGCTAGCTTGCCACTAACCAACGGCTTAATCCTAGCAACTCGTGCATGCATATCACTGAACAAATGATATAAACTACTAATAGATGCAACTAATAAATTCTAACAAGATTAACAACAAGATTTAATCTAACAAAATTAAATATTTGCTTCTAGAGGGGAGTGGATGAGGTACCTGCAGAGGGGGCCGAGCTCGAGGAGGAGGGAGAGCTTGGGGAGGGGAGAGCTCGGGAGGGGGGGGCCGAGCTCAGGGAGGAGAAAGGGAGGAGGGAGGAAGGCCAGGGAGGAGGGGGAGAGCTTGGGGAGGAGGGGGGAAGGTCGGGGAGGAGGAGAGCTTGGGAGGAGGAGGCTCGGGGAGGGGCCGAGCTCGGGGAGAAGGAAGGGAGGAGGGAGGAAGGTTAGGGAGGAGGGGGCCGAGCTCGGGGAGGAGGAAGGGAGGAGGGAAGAAGGCGGCTGCCGACGGGGAGGAGGGAGGGAGGCGGCGGTGGGGGAGGGAGGCAGCAGTGGGGCTCGGGGACCGGCTCGGGGAGGAGGAGGGAGGAAGGCGACTGGCGGCGGGGAGGAGAGAGGGAGGCGGCGGCGGGGGAGGGCCGGGTCGGGGAGCTCGGGGAGGCGGTGGGGCTCGGGGACCGGCTCGGGAGGAGTGAGGAAGGCGTGGGGATTAGAGGGAGGCGGGGAGAGGGGGTCGGGAGGAGGAGGAGGCGGTGGAGCTCGTGGGAGGGAGGAGGCGTGGCTGCTGGCGGGGTCAGGCGTCAGGCGGTTGGTGAGAGGAGGAGGGTCGGGAGGCGGGCGTCTGAGCCAAAGTAGGATAGAGACTACGCCGGCCGGCCAGCATCTGTGAGGCGTGTCAGCGTAGCTAGGGTTTTTTTTTTAACTTTTTTTTGAAAGAAGGGTCCTTTGTTTAATATCAAATTTTACAACATACTTTATTTAGTGTCTACTATTATAGAATAAACTATATATTATTAATATATAATATATATATATACTCAAACCCGGCGAAACCCTAATCTGTGCACACTCGGATCGTCTACCCCCCTAGACGTTCCTCTCACAGGGGTAGCCCGGCGTAGCTCTCTCTTGTTTTGTGTTTGTTTAGGTCATAGGGTGATGTAAAACCATGTTGGTTCACAAGTTGGGGCACTATCCTACCTGGTTTCACCTCGACGGGGAGATTCCCCCTTATACGGGTCCGGAACCTTCGCTTCTAGGTTAGAGCGCATGCATGCGAGGAGGGACACATGCAAGCACCTATACCAACCTCTCACCACACTCACACACATATGCTAGAGACACATGCAAGTTTTCATCTGATTCAGATGTTCTCGTGGTCTTCCTCGTGAAACCACGATCTCTGTGCACACTCGGATCGTCTACCCCCTAGGCGTTCCTCGGAGGTAGCCAGCGTAGATCTCTCTTGTTTTGTGTTTGTTTAGGTCATAGGGTGATGTCAAACCATGTTGGCTCACAAGTTGGGGCACTATCCTACCGGTTTCACCTCGACGGGAGATTCCACCCTCATACTGGCCGGAACCTTCGCCTCTAGGTTAGGCGCATGCATGCGAGGGGACACATGCAAGCACCTATATATACCAACCTCTAACCACACCCACACACATATGCTAGGGACACATGCAAGTTTTCATCGATTCCGATATTCTCGTGGTCTTCCTCCGTGAAACCACGATCTGCACACTCGGATCGTCACCCCCTAGGCGTTCCTCGGCAGGGTAGCCAGCGTAGCTCTCTCTTATTTTGTGTTTGTTTAGGTCATAGGGTGATGTAAAACCATGTTGGTTCACAAGTTGGTGCACTATCCTACCGGTTTCACCTCAATGGGGAGATTCCCCTTATCTGGTCCGGAACCTTCGCTTCTAGGTTAGATCGCATGCATGCGAGGGGACACATGCAAGCACCTATACCAACCTCTCACCACACTCACACACATATGCTAGGGACACATGCAAGTTTTCATCGATTCCGATGTTCTCGTGGTCTTCCTCCGTGAAATCTGATCATGCACACTCGGATCGTCTACCCCCTAGACGTTCCTCCGGCAGGTAGCCCGGCATAGCTCTCTGTTGTTTTGTGTTTGTTTAGGTCCTAGGATGATGTAAAACCATGTTGGTTCACAAGTTGGTGCACTATCCTGCAGTTTCACCTCAACGGGAGATTCCCCTTATCTGGTCCGGAACCTTCGCTTCTAGGTTAGGCGCATGCATGCGAGGAGGGACACATGCAAGCACCTATACCAACTTCTCACCACACTCACACACATATGCTAGGGACACATGCAAGTTTTCATCTGATTCCGATGTTCTCGTGGTCTTCCTCGTGAAACCACGATCTCTGCACACTCGGATCGTCTACCCCCTAGGCGTTCCTCGGCGAGGTAGCCCAGTAGATCTCTCTTGTTTTGTGTTTGTTTAGGTCATAGGGTGATGTCAAACCATGTTGGCTCACAAGTTGGGGCACTATCCTGCGGTTTCACCTCGTGAGGAGATTCCACCCTCATCTGGGCCGGAACCTTCGCCTCTAGGTTAGGCGCATGCATGCGAGGGGGACACATGCAAGCACCTATATATACCAACCTCTAACCACACCCACACACATATGCTAGGGACACATGCAAGTTTTCATCGATTCCGATATTCTCGTGGTCTTCCTCGTGAAACCACGATCTGCACACTCGGATCGTCTGCCCCCTAGGCGTTCCTCGACGAGGTAGCCAGCGTAGCTCTCTCTTATTTTGTGTTTGTTTAGGTCATAGGGTGATGTAAAACCATGTTGGTTCACAAGTTGGTGCACTATCCTACCGGTTTCACCTCAATGGGGAGATTCCCCTTATCTGGTCCGAACCTTCGCTTCTAGGTTAGATCGCATGCATGCGAGGGGGACACATGCAAGCACCTATACCAACCTCTCACCACACTCACACACATATGCTAGGGACACATGCAAGTTTTCATCGATTAGATGTTCTCGTGGTCTTCCTCCGTGAAATCGATCTGTGCACACTGGATCGTCTACCCCCTAGACGTTCCTCGGCGAGGTAGCCGGCATAGCTCTCTGTTGTTTTGTGTTTGTTTAGGTCCTAGGATGATGTAAAACCATGTTGGTTCACAAGTTGGTGCACTATCCTACCGGTTTCACCTCAGCGGGAGATTCCCCTTATCTGGTCCGGAACCTTCGCTTCTAGGTTAGGCGCATGCATGCGAGGAGGGACACATGCAAGCACCTATACCAACCTCTCACCACACTCACACACATATGCTAGGGACACATGCAAGTTTTCATCGATTAGATGTTCTCGTGGTCTTCCTCCCGTGAAACCACGATCTCCGTGCACACTCGGATCGTCACCCCCTAGGCGTTTCTCGGCGGGGGTAGCCAGGTAGATCTCTCTTGTTTTGTGTTTGTTTAGGTCATAGGGTGATGTCAAACCATGTTGGCTCACAAGTTGGGGCACTATCCTACCGGTTTCACCTCGGGGGAGATTCCACCCTCATCTGGGCCCGGAACCTTCGCCTCTAGGTTAGGCGCATGCATGCGAGGGGACACATGCAAGCACCTATATATACCAACCTCTAACCACACCCACACACATATGCTAGGGACACATGCAAGTTTTCATCGATTCCGATATTCTCGTGGTCTTCCTCCGTGAAACCACGATCTGTGCACACTCGGATCGTCTACCCCTAGGCGTTCCTCGGCGAGTAGCCAGCGTAGCTCTCTCTTATTTTGTGTTTGTTTAGGTCATAGGGTGATGTAAAACCATGTTGGTTCACAAGTTGGTGCACTATCCTACCCGGTTTCACCTCAATGGGGAGATTCCCCCTTATCTGGTCCAACCTTCGCTTCTAGGTTAGATCGCATGCATGCGAGGGGACACATGCAAGCACCTATACCAACCTCTCACCACACTCACACACATATGCTAGGGACACATGCAAGTTTTCATCGATTCCGATGTTCTCGTGGTCTTCCTCCACAAATCGATCTGTGCACACTCGGATCGTCTACCCCCCTAGACGTTCCTCTGACAGGGATAGCCCGGCATAGCTATCTCTTGATTTGTGTTTGTTTAGGTCATAGGGTGATGTACAACCATGTTGGTTCACAAGTTGGGGCACTATCCTACCCGGTATCATCTAAACGGGGAGATTCCCCCCTTATCGGGTCCGGAACCTTCGCCTCTAGGTTAGAGCGCATGCATGCGAGGAGGGATACATGCAAGCACCTATACCAACCTCTCACCACACTCACACACATATGCTAGGGACACATGCAAGTTTTCATCTGATTCCGAGGTTCTCGTGGTCTTCCTCGTGAAACCCGATCTCTGTGCACACTCGGATCGTCTACCCCCTAGGCGTTCCTCCGGCGAGTAGCCCGTAGATCTCTCTTGTTTTGTGTTTGTTTAGGTCATAGGGTGATGTCAAACCATGTTGGCTCACAAGTTGGGGCACTATCCTACCGGTTTCACCTCGACGGGAGATTCCACCCTCATCTGGCCGGAACCTTCGCCTCTAGGTTAGGCGCATGCATGCGAGGGGGACACATGCAAGCACCTATATATACCAACCTCTAACCACACCCACACACATATGCTAGGGACACATGCAAGTTTTCATCTGATTCCGATATTCTCGTGGTCTTCTCCCGTGAAACCACGATCTGCACACTCGGATCGTCTACCCCCTAGGCGTTCCTCCGACAGGTAGCCCGTAGCTCTCTCTTATTTTGTGTTTGTTTAGGTCATAGGGTGATGTAAAACCATGTTGGTTCACAAGTTGGTGCACTATCCTACCGGTTTCACCTCAATGGGAGATTCCCCTTATACGGGTCCGGAACCTTCGCTAGGTTAGATCGCATGCATGCGAGGGGACACATGCAAGCACCTATACCAACCTCTCACCACACTCACACACATATGCTAGGGACACATGCAAGTTTTCATCGATTAGATGTTCTCGTGGTCTTCCTCCGTGAAATCGATCTGTGCACACTCGGATCGTCTACCCCCTAGACGTTCCTCGGCAGGGGTAGCCGGCATAGCTCTCTGTTGTTTTGTGTTTGTTTAGGTCCTAGGATGATGTAAAACCATGTTGGTTCACAAGTTGGTGCACTATCCTACCGGTTTCACCTCAACGGGGAGATTCCCCTTATCTGGTCCGAACCTTCGCTTCTAGGTTAGGCGCATGCATGCGAGGAGGGACACATGCAAGCACCTATACCAACCTCTCACCACACTCACACACATATGCTAGGGACACATGCAAGTTTTCATCTGATTCCGATGTTCTCGTGGTCTTCCTCCGGCGAAACCCTGATCTCTGTGCACACTCGGATCGTCTACCCCCTAGACGTTCCTCGGCAGGTAGCCAGGTGATCTCTCTTGTTTTGTGTTTGTTTAGGTCATAGGGTGATGTCAAACCATGTTGGCTCACAAGTTGGGGCACTATCCTACCGGTTTCACCTCGACGGGAGATTCCACCCTCATCTGCCGGAACCTTCGCCTCTAGGTTAGGCGCATGCATGAGGGGACACATGCAAGCACCTATATATACCAACCTCTAACCACACCCACACACATATGCTAGGGACACATGCAAGTTTTCATCGATTCCGATATTCTCGTGGTCTTCCTCGTGAAACCACGATCATGCACACTCGGATCGTCTACCCCCTAGGCGTTCCTCGACAGGTAGCCAGTAGCTCTCTCTTGTTTTGTGTTTGTTTAGGTCATAGGGTGATGTAAAACCATTTTGGTTCACAAGTTGGGGCACTATCCTACCCGGTTTCACCTCGACGGGGAGATTCCCCCTTATATGGGTCCGGAACCTTCGCTTCTAGGTTAGAGCGCATGCATGCGAGGGGGGACACATTCAAGCACCTATACCAACCTCTCACCACACTCACACACATATGCTAGGTACACATGCAAGTTTTCATCTGATTCCAATGTTCTCGTGGTCTTCCTTCCTCGTGTGAAATCTGATCCATGCACACTCGGATCGTCTACCCCCTAGACGTTCCTCTCCCGAGGTAGCCGGCATAGCTCTCTGTTGTTTTGTGTTTGTTTAGGTCCTAGGATGATGTAAAACCATGTTTGTTCACAAGTTGGGGCACTATCCTACCCGGTTTCACCTAAACGGGGAGATTCCCCCCTTATCGGGTCCGGAACCTTCGCCTCTAGGTTAGAGCGCATGCATGCGAGGAGGGACACATGCAAGCACCTATACCAACCTCTCACCACACTCACACACATATGCTAGGGACACATGCAAGTTTTCATCTGATTCCGATGTTCTCGTGGTCTTCCTCCGGCGAAACCCTGATCTCTGTGCACACTCGGATCGTCTACCCCCTAGACGTTCCTCTGACAGGGGTAGCCCAGCGTAGCTCTCTCTTGTTTTGTGTTTGTTTAGGTCATAGGGTGATGTAAAACCATGTTGGTTCACAAGTTGGGGCACTATCCTACCCGGTTTCACCTCGACGGGAGATTCCCCTCTACAAGAGAAACTATCGTCCGCTCCCCAGTAGGGTTGACAGAACCACTTGCGATAAAAGCATTGAATCTTTGAACAGCTTCTCCAAAATGTGTGATACATAAAATTCACACACATTTCATGTGGGCGTGGAGGGTGCTATTCAGAACCACATGCGATAATAACACTTACAAACATATAGAAATTTGTCGGGGTGTGAGAAGATTCGCAACGATATTTCATGTGGGCATGGAGACTGCTATTCAGAGCGTACGAAATCATCCAATTAATAAAAAAAAGAACATAAATAATTGATACAAATATAAAATAAGTGTGCAAGTAGAAAGGGAAAAATGCAGAGGGCTACGCCGAGGGTCACCGTCGGCGTACGTGATAGGTACGCCGAGGGTCACCGTCGGCGTACCTGGGATGGCGCTATGCCGAGGGTCGCCCTCGGTAATGGCGGCACCGTTAGCGCCGTCCGCTGGCGGTATGTGCCACGCGTCCTGGCTACACCGAGGGCCTCACGATGTTGAGGGTGACCGTCGGCGTGGGTATACTACGCCGAGGGCTGGCTGCTTGGGCTGGCCTGGTCCGGTCCTACGCCGACGGCCCCGACGTTTGGCCGTCGGCGTAGCAAGCGGCCGTCGGCGCATCTGGCCTTTCCTGTAGTGATCCAACTAGAGATCAACGGAGTAGTATATATATCGCCGCATCCAAGCGCAAATGTGCTCGACCTAGAGCTATAGTAGGAGCAGCGGCCTTTTGCACACACGCAAAGTATGCCGGTAGCCATCACCTGTTGCAAGCTCATGGATTTTCTACTCCTTTGCTATGCCTTCCTCCTCGGCTCCGCAGCCTACAACACCCACGGCGGCGCCGCCGCTTCCACCACCACCACCACCACTCACCTCCACTTCTACATGGACGACTTCTACACCGGCCAGAACCCCACCGCCTTGCGCGTGGTGTCCGGCCGCTCCCTCTCGCCCGACAACGGCACGGCGGCCACGTCGCCGCGGCAGTTCGGCGACATCGTCGTGCTGAACGACCCCCTGACGGAGGGCCCCGACAGAGGCAGCGCGCGCGTGGGCAAGGCGCAGGGGTTCGCCGTGCGGTCGTCGGAGGGCGGCATCGTGTCGGACCTTCACCTGCACCTGTTCCTGGAGACCGGCGAGTACAACGGCAGCTCGCTGGCGGTGAACGGCCGCATCGACATGGACATGGAGGTGCGCGAGTCGGTGATTGTGGGTGGTACAGGCCGGTTCCGTTACGCGCGGGGATACATGCTCTCCCGGAACTACGAATACGACCTCACCGACGGCGGCGTCGTCGAGCTCGACGTCTACGTGCAGCACTAGGCGCGCTCCGCTCACAGTCACAGGCCCACAAGGTTGCGCATGCAGCATGCCGGCCCGCATAGTACTACTGTTATAATAATCTGAATGTGGCGCGTGATTCTTATGTGTACGTGTGTAACCTGATTATTGTTATATATATAGACACCAAATAAATGCCATATGCCCATGTACAACTGTTATAGTAAGTGCTTATACCGACTCGCTGCGTACACATATCTTTACCTGTCTAACATGTCATGTAAATGTTCTAAATGTGTTACTCTGACGGAATGTGTACTCGGAATTATTGCTAAGTACTCCTTCCCTTTGCATAATTCTTATCATAGTTTTAGTACAAATTTAAATAAAAACCAGAACAAGATTTTTTTTTGAGATCACAACAAGAATTATTGAACGGAGGAAGTATCATTGTTTTACCAGGGTACATGCTAAGGCTAGTCATAGTAGGAATAACTTAAGTAGTAACATAGTCCTACATGTATTGCCAACTAAAAATTTAGATGATATGTAATGCAATTAAATGATGAAAAAGATGCTTGTGGTAACTAGCTATGTTACCATAACATCACACATTTCAAGATAAAATGAGTCTACATTGCATAAATAAGCCTTTGCATGACACCACACATATGTTATTTTCCACTATGGAGATAGTAAATTAGACTAGTAACATACGCATGTTACTACTCTAAGTTACTCCTCACTATGACCAGCCTAAGTATCAGTCGTCCGATGATTTTTTTAGTATAATATGTACTCCCTCCGATTTATATTAATTGTCACTGGATTAGATGTATCTAGCACTAAAATATGTCTAGATATATCTATTTCTACTATGAATCGGAGAGAGTAGCAATTTTCTATAACTTTTATGGACTAGCTTAAAAAAACATTTAAACAACTTGGGTGGTGAAAAAGGGATACTGGGTTACTAGCACATAACATTGCAGCGCATCGCAAATGGTCAAAAGGCTCATTGTACACGGATCGTGGGAATGTCGCTACCAACACGTCACTGTTGTGGAAGCCAGGCAGGTTGCAAACAGAGGCATACACTTTGAACCACGATGCACGGAATGCATGTGCAACGTGGTACCATATCACAAACGGTTTGTTCATGTCAAATGCCTGCTTTGTGTTTTTACCTTGTCCAACCAAGCTCTCTTTAATGCAACAGAAACATTGATAAATATTTCATAGCAATACAAAAGTTCACATACACAGCTCCATATCATACATAGGTTAACTTTCATTCTTCTATAAGCATCCACTAATTCACAGGTAACACATACAAGATCACATCCATCACAAAGTGTTAAATGGCATTACTTCGGTTCCAAAATATTGGACTTTTCGCTAGGCTATTTTAGCATACCAAAATCATCTTATATTTAAGAACAGATGTAGTAACATATAAGATCACATCCATTAATGACTATAACAATGTATTCGCACAAAAAATGGTTACGACCTACTAAATAGAAAACAAACTTGGTTACGTGGTTGTTTGCACATCTCCGGAAGACGATAGGAAAGTACCAGGCATAGCACATTAGAGAGTCGTGCAGTGTGAGCCTCAAGCCACAATCAAGACAATGTCTAGGTCCAAAGAACCGCTTCTAAATGTCATAGTAAAATCAACACATATATATGATATGTCAAACCACGAAATCATAAAAACCATGGTACCATGCCACCCCTATCTTCTTAACTATTATTAAATGTAAAATACAACAAATTCTTCTCTAGGTAGCATTACTATCTCTTGTACATCAAGGATTCATCCTTTTGGCTATCAGTGATAAGATTTGATGTTGCCATGGCTAAGGTTTAGAGATATTTCATCAAACATGGCGAAACCACAACTTGAAAAACACAAGAATATGGATCTAAGCTTCACTATTCTAGAGGCACTCTCTTAATTTGATGACAATATTATTCATTCAATTTGTATCTCATCTTTTTACCTCTTAAGTTTCCTTTACTCGACTCTCTTCTCTAATTTCAATATAAAGGGAGCTTTATTACTAAAAAGGCTAAGAATTACACCCGCCCTCTGTATAACTATGATTCTCACAACTGTAACATGTCCAAGATGACAAAAGTAAAAAGATGAAATACATATAATCATCAAGAAACTGCACGTCACCTAAGCTCATGCTGCCATCCATGTTGGATAAAAATATCCCTTTTGTGTCCTCTGACCATGTAGACACCTCCATAAATAGGTCTCGATTCTCCACGTGCTGAAAATACGACCATAAATGAAGTGTACTGGTGCACCGGTAACCTGCATAAGAGAATAATTTCCGCTAAAAACCATTTCTACATAGTCAAATCAACCAAATAACGACAAGTGCCCACGCCCTAGTAGAATTTTAAATCTGTGATCAATACCATGTTGTCAGCAAAAAATATGAGAAACACTACATGATGGATACAAGCCAGATGTTATTTGGATGACTAACTATATAGAACAATCAAATTAGGACCGGAATAATAAGTGTTTGATTGTCTCATGGTGATGGCAAAAACACACATTTACTTATGTGCCAACTCATCTTTACAAGGTTGTCTTTGGTGATGGTGACTCCTCGATGAAGATACCAAGCAAATACTTTTATCTCTAGTGGTTTCATCCATCTTCCAAATTTTGTTGTTCTTATTGACTGACACCTTTGACTAGACGTTGCTCTATACATTGAAACCAATGAGAATTTTCTACTCTCGTGTAGATTCTATCAAAACTCATCGGTCCCTAGCGTTAAATGTGTTATTGCCAAAGGCTCTATCAAATCATTCTAAGATGCAACTCTAGGACCAATTAAATCTTTTCTGAATGTCACATTTGGAGGAGAGGACCACAAACCATAGCAATAGTATCGCTCTTGTGATGAACAATGTTTTGTAGAGATGGATATTGTTCTCGGAGCCAGGTGTAGTATTTCTCAGCCACTTGTTCTCCCAAAATCTAATTTTTGAGCCATATTTAATTACAAAATGATCCAAACCAACCCAGAAATGCGATTACCCGGGCTTCCAATAAACTTGGGACAAATCATTTGAGCCTATGTGTTTTATTATTGTAAGGGTTTTCCGTACCGGTAAGTACCTTTTAAACCGTTTACCTAGTAGAGCTATATTTTTAACATCGAGGACATGACCTATCCCACCTTGATCCTTTGGATGGCAAACCACACTCTATTTAGCTAGTAGATACTCGTTTTTCTCACTTTCTCCTTGCTAAAAGAATCTTGATTGGAAATACTCTAATCTATGTAAGATTCTTTTTAAAAGATGGAAGACCATATTACTTAGCACTGAATTGATGAGAACTAATATTTTGTCTAGGATAGCAATTTTCCTTCCAACTGGTTGATTTTTGTTGTAATTGTAGGGTTCGCAACATAGAAAACAAAAATTTTCCTACGATGTGAACTATATACCAAGATCTATATACTAGATACAAACAACGGGCGGATGTATATCCGTAGAGAACATACCCTTGAAGACCGACAAAGCTTAACGAGTTCAACTCGTGGTTGATGTAGACGATCTCTTGCCGATCTCAAGATCGAGAGGAAGTCCTAGCGCCGCAAATCAGCAGCGCATCCGTGCTCGCACACACGTTCGAGGCACCGAGCAACCTCCGCCTCCTCGCTCCAGCGATGCAGCGGAAGCACAACTCTTTCTTGCCGAATAGCCACTGGGAACATGTATCTCGCTAGTCCGAGACCATGGGGGATAAATTCTAGAGGGGGAGAGAGATCCTTCACGAGGAGGTGTGAGAGACAAGTGAGGAGGGGGCTCCTTTTATAGGAGGAGGGGGGGAACCCCAAGGGGGTGGCCGGCGCATGGGGCTGCCCCCTTGCCCTCCCCTCTTCATGTGGGTGGACACTCCACTCACAAAACTCCTCTAAATTCCCTCCACTCAAAAGTCCACTCAAAAATTCCCATTAAATTTCCACCAAATTTAATGCAAACTCTCATTAAATAAAACTCTTTTATTTTATTCAGAATTTTGTCAATTACTTTAATGACAAACATTCACAAATAACCCCTTGCTAGAATTCTATTTCACATGCATAACCACTTTATGCAATTTCACCCGAAAACCTGTTTCGGTATCTAGTGAAATAAATTCCTGCGCTTGTTCATTCTTTCGGCATGAAACATTTTCTCCAATTGGATGCCGGTGTCTCTTAAGTGTGTCACCCTACGGTTCGTGAATAATGCGGACATGATCGAGACCCCTCTCGGATCAATAATCGGCGGGATCGGAGACCCATCGACTCCCACACATTCAACGATGACTTTCTTGTGATCGTCGGAACCTTTTACGCTAGTATCTTAATCCCTTTGTTTCACGATATTTACATGTCCGAGATTCGATCATCGGTATCTCCATACCTAGTTTGATCTCGTTATCGACATGCACTCTTTTCTCGTTCCTGTGATATAACATTCTAGTGATCAAGTCACTTGCTTGCAAGCTAATCAATGTGATATCACCGCGAGGGCCCAGTATATCTATCCGTCATCGGGATGAACAAATTCCTCTCGATCCATGAGCCTCAACATAACACCTTATTAGTTCTGAATCCATCTTTATAATCACCCTGTTACGTGTGACGTTTGATGTTATCAAGAAACTCTTCCGGTGTTAGTGATTGACATGATCTCATGGTCTAAGGATTAGGATCACTTCGTAAGTTGTTATAGCAATATAAACTCAATGACTTTGATCGTAATGCTATACTTCGGATGAATGTTCATCACATCATTACACTAATGTTGTGATCCCGTTATTAACAACATCCAATGTCCATGATCAGGAAACCTTGATCATCTCGTTAATCAACGAGCTAGTTTATGAGAGAGGCATAACTAGGAACTTTCTGTTTGTTTATTAAACACACATGTATTAACGTTTCCGTATTAATACAATTATAGCATGCAAAATAAACATCTATCATATACTTGGAATACACATAATAAACACTTTATTATTGCCTCTCAGGGCATATTCCCTTCAGTAATATCTCCTTGGAAAGTTCCCATTCAACATTAGTAAATCTCCAATAATATATCAGGATACCCAAGTAGCTAATTGGAAACTTTCCTTGCTTGCAACCAAATACTTCGGCATACCAGTGAGCCCTGTCTTAGGCCTTGCCAAAACAAAACAGTTCACTTTTGTGGAAGCTTATTTTTCAGACTCAAAAGTATTTCAAAAGATAACAAAATTAAATTATAGGTTTTTGCTTTCCCAAGGTCGTGCTCCATAAAGAGAATTACATCATCAGCATGTTGAATGATAAAGTCCACCACCAACTATATGTGGAATCACTCCCTTAATTTGGCCATCATTGTAAGTGCGCTAAAGCATGACAGCTAACATATCAGCTACGATATTAAATAGTATTGGTGACAATGGTTCACCTTGTATTATTTTTTTTATAAATATTTTTCGACGTCATCATTAACTTTGATGGTCACGCTACCTCCATACACGAAACTATGGATTAAAGGACGTCATTATGTAGAAAATCCTTTCATTCCGAGATTCAGTTGGTGAAAAGACAACTTGACTTTTTCATATATATGTGTTTTTTAAGTCATTTTTTAGTATTACTACCTTTTAACTTGTTCCAAAGTAGTTCGTTTGTGTTGTTTCATATAGGATTACTACCTCGTCTAGGGTGTTTCTTCTTTGCATGAATGCATTGCATTCTGTGTGGGACGAACAACATGATCAGATATCGAGTTTAGC
Source organism: Avena longiglumis (assembly GCA_030063025.1). Taxonomy (NCBI): domain Eukaryota; kingdom Viridiplantae; phylum Streptophyta; class Magnoliopsida; order Poales; family Poaceae; genus Avena; species Avena longiglumis. The sequence continues at coordinate 187,337,371 of CP125979.1, forward strand.
CTAATTGTCGTGCTTTTTGTGAAGATTTTGAAACTAATGTTAAGGAGAAAAGATGCCTATATTATTGGATCCTTTCTGTTTCATTAATATTAGGCAATAAAATCATCTTGCCAGAATTCATTCAAATAGTCGTCCACCATAAAGAAAGCCAAACAAATCTAAAATGTCCGATTGAAGTTCTGGTAGAACTCTCTAATGGAGGTTACAGAGGCAAACCATGTAATTTTGGTCACTTCCATGATGGTTGTTTGGTGGGAGGCTAAACATCCTACTCTTTGATATGCAAGCCCAATGTATCCCTTGGTTAAATTCTTAAGGATCATAATTTCTTGGAATTTTTTAAATTGAATGGTCCCTAAGAATCACAACATTGCAACTTTGCTTTTGAATACCAACATCGACATAAAATATTCTGACATTTTAATGTAATAAATTCCATGTGAGAAAAATGATATTTGCATGCTATAGAATAATTTTTTCACTACAATTCTAAATGAAATAAGGTAAAAAAAGAGCTAAGATCATAGCACGGATTTGCTTAGAAATGGGTATATAGATCTAGCAGATACGATCTATTTAAGTATGTTTCTGCACATCTAATGGCCGTAATTTACTAGTTCTTATGTTCCTTTCTATAAGGTGTTTTGACAGCCTTAGGTGGCTTGCGAAAACGTCTTATAAACAGGAACGAATGAAGTAATAAAAGACTTGATGTTTTAAATTTTGTAGAATTTCCATGGAGACTTCTATTTTTTGTCCAACGCCAAGATACTTTAAGAGTAAGTTTATCGAAATATATATCAACATCTACAAAACTAACTTAGTTCTATTGAATTTATCATAAAATAGATTTTCTACCGTGTAGATATGCCGCCGTAGATATTAACGGGTTTTCAAAGTGAGTTCTATCAAAATCAAAGAAATTTGACTGAAGACAACTCTAGAACTTTTATTATTTTAAAATGAAGAGGGTATAATGCATATATTCGTAGTTGGTGTGACTTGAGCGGCCGGTAGAACCATTTTTTCCTTAGTGATGCATACATAACATACGTTAGGAACACCGCACGTCTTTTATTCATTAATCGTTGCTAGCGAGTTCTCACGCTTGGTCCTTGAGGTTGGGTGAAACGTTGACAGATATCTAGCTGGTCACGTGATAAATGGAGATATAATCCATCGCAAATGACTTATATTTGTGTATATTTACATACATCTAGATGTATTTTAGTGGATATATACATATAAGTCTAGATAAATCGAAATTAGATAAATCCAAATAATTTGTTTTGTGATAAACTTTATATACCGTGAAAGAAAAGAAACACATAAAAGGCTCTGTTTCGCACACACTGATTCGATATTGACTTTTGCTTCGGTGTTCCTCCCTCCTTTTTAAACTTTGACAAACAAAAAGACCGTACGAACTCACTAGAAGCCCGTATAGTCCTTTTAGACGTATATTTACCGTACACATATACTCACGTGCCTGTGGCGATGTAAATCGGGAGGTATATAGCAGCAATAACAAAAATTTATGGCATATGCAAAGATGTAGATCGCGACAACGGGAGATGGGATCAGACGGTAAAAACGTAGGATATGCCCAGCTCGACCAAATACACATATACATAGGCATACATAGCATGAATATAGGTTTTGACGGGCTAAAAAAAACTGATCCATGTAAACTTAAGTTTGGAGGGGAGGAGGAGGGCACCGAAGCACGCCTCTTCTGGCCGGTGACTTCTGAACCTTCTTTCAAGACTCAAGTGGTACCGCTGAAGCTCAATGGGATTCGTTCTTGAACACATCCGGTTAGCCTAGGTTCTCTCTGGCGCTTGCTGCGGCAAAAATGCTAGACTCCCTCGATTATGTTTGCCGGCGTCAGGCCTCTCCACTCTCCACCTCTAGTCGTGTCCAGGAACGGATTCAGGAATTTAATTTTGGGTATATAAATTTCAACCAACATAAAACGTAAAGGTGAAAAACTGAAAATAGGTATTCATCAGGTCCTAGTATCTGCTAATTCGAGATTTCAGCTTGATTTGAATGAGAAAATGCGAGATATACGCTAGCAAATACCACAAGTGATACATATGTCCACCCTACACTATATATGATTTTTTCTGCTGGTCAAATCCTTACGAGTAATCTCCAACCACCGGTGATCTCTCCGGTCCTGGTCAAATCTGCGCCCGACGCTATAGTTACGTATCTAAAGTAAGAGTATGATCAACCGACAGTGACTCTATGGTAGCTATGGTGGCGATACACGAGACAAGAATAAGGTTTCCACGTCTCCTCGCCCACCTCGTCGACGGCGATCTCACCGGTTACGTTGAGGAGTGTAGAGAATCGTTTTGCTCGTTGCTTCCTTGGAGTGGTAAATAAGGTTTCCATGTCTCCTCGCCCACCTCGTCGGCGGTGATCTCACCAGTTACGTTGAGGAGGGTAGAGAATCGTTTTGCTCATTGCTTATTTGGAGTGGCAGATCCTGTCCAGTCTACGTGCGTTGCTGGTTTAGTATCAAGAGATTTGGATAGACTGAAGAGTTCAATGGTGGAGATTTTGACTCTAGAGCGCTAATCCTTAGGGAAATATGTACAAAGATCTCTCAACTGTCATCATCAAAATCATGCATGATGTGGTAGAGGAGCGGCTATAGAGGAACATCAGTGGCTCCCTCTAGCGGTATTAGTGGTTATTAGGCAGTTCAAGAATCTCGATTTAATTACTATTGGGGTGCTTTGTACTTCTTACGAACATTCTTGTGATTTTTTTGACCAATGGTGTTTCACTCAGGTGCCACAGGTTTGTCAGAAAACCTAGCATTGATGAACAAAAGGACAGTTCCCCAACAACATATCATTAAGGTTTGTTACCCTAGAACTTGAATTAAGCTAAGGAAGAACATAACCGGTACATACGGGATGATAGAGGAAGAGGCGATTTGAGGTGACACTAGAACCCATCTAGGATTTCGTCCTCCTCACCGTCGATGTCGCTGGTCCTTTCTGCCTCTAGTAGACTTGAGGCCTTGGAGGTGTGGCGGACCATAGACTCTCGCCGGCGGGATGTTTTCTGCTCTTTGTTTAGACTATTTTGAATGTCTTCTTTAGGATGGTGAGGTGTCGGTACATCCTGAAGTCAGAATAAGGTCATCGCCGTCCTATCCTCCCTCTGGTGATGCTCTAGCGCTGGTGGAGGGCTGTGGAGTTGTGTCCCCGACGAATCTCTTGGGATCCGATTGTTTTTTATGTCCATTTGTGTTGTTTCATGTCAAACTCTTACGATCAACGATTTTCATAATTGGCAATGATTGTTGCTCTAGTGTGATGTTCCTTTGTAGCTTTGGAGCCTTGGCACGACGACTTAACGTTTGTCTGATACAACCAGCTCTATTACGATAAGCTTTCCCGGCTTCGATGATAGAGGGTGAGGACGACACCATGTTTTTAGCTTGCGCTAGTGTTTGTAGTCGTCGCTAGGAGTGTTACGTAGCTGCGTGGTGAGCACAAAGTGAACTATTCTTTCGCCTAATGACCTAATTACAAATTTTTATTACTCCTAGTTGTAGTGTTCTTATTATTAATTGATCGGTGAAATTTTCGAAAAAAAAAGTTTATTACCCGAGGTGTGGCTCACTGACAGTGAAAAGCCATAAGAAAAAGCTCTTTTTCTTCAAAAAAAAAGAGCTCTTTTACGGTACACTCTAATCAGCCCGCAAGAACCGCATTTCTTCATTTTATTCATGAACGCAAAATGGAGGAATTAACAGATAACGCCATAACGGCGGCCGATAAACATCGTCCTGTATGGAAGCATATATTAATGCGGTGCGCCTACGCACGCGCGCGCACGTACATGTCGATCTGGAGCACCGCGTTGAAGGTGGTGTTGTTTGCGGAGTATGTCCGGAGCAGGCCGTACCCGGTGGCTCCGCGGAACGCGCCGGTGCCGCCGACGACCGGCAGCTCCCTGACGGGGTCGAGGATGGAGTCCCTCGCGAGCACCGCGATGGTGCTGCCGTTGTACGGCCCCGCCGTGAACACCATGTTGACGGTGAGCATCAGCGCGAACTCCGTCCGCGACGCCCAGATGTAGAACCCCTGCGCCGCGCCGACGGCCGGGGACGCCACGTCGGGCCCCTCCGTCAGAGGATCGTCGATGACGAGCATGTCCCCGAAGCGGATGGCGGGCTCGAGGGGCAGCGGCGTCACCCCCCTGGCGACGAGCACCGCCGTCGCCGGGCTCGACGGCACCGCCGTCACGATGTCGTGCATGTAGAACTTGAGGTGCGTCGTCTTCTTCCTGGCCGCCGCCGCTCCTACGAGGAGGGCCAAGGAGACTAGGACCGGTAGGAGCTTCATGGTGGGCTTGCTAGGCATGGCGCACGTACGATGTCTGCGCAGTATGAGCTAGCTAGACGAAGACTGCTACAGGTTGCTGTGCTCGATCTCCGCTTATCCTGACGACGAAAGTACACTATTCTCTCTCTTATAGACCTACGGTGGCGGGTCATTTTGGTACGGGATTCTCCAGCCCTGATATTTTCGATATAAAACCAAGAACCTGGTACTAGCTAGACTTCTCCGCTGCATCTAATTTCTGTTGGTGCTCTCTTATTCTAAAAGAGCAATATTTTTTTTATTGGAAACCCCTTGACCATGAACAGTTTACCAGACTAGATTATTGTACTTAGCTGTCCACTTGTGCATATATATGTCATATGCCTCTAAGTCAGATTTTTCAAATGTGGTACAGAAGATAAGATTCAGGTACTACGAAGCCGGCGGCTAGTGCAGTCAACCACTCCCTCTATTTTAAAATATAAAATGTTTTAGATTTGTATATCTAAACTTGTTTTAGTGTGTAGGTTCACTTATGCTTGAAACGAACCTAGTATATACTAAAACAAGTCTAGATATATTTTTTTTTACAAACCTAAAATATTTTATATTTTAAAATGAATGAAGTACATACTAATACCTCGTGGTACTCCCTCAGATCCATATCATATGTTTTGGCAAAACAGAGGCAAACTAAATTAGTTTTCGTAGCATACGGTGACTTTCTTAGAGTACGTATACGTGTATAGACTAGAGATAGACTAGGACTCTACATCTTGTACTCCAAGTCTCCGCATACCCCGTGTACGTCTATATATACTCCCCGTGAGGGTCAAATCAATACAAAAAAATATTAGGGATTCTATATTTTCACATGGTATCAGAGCGGTTAGCCTCACGGCGCCGATCCTAGACCTTCCACCACTTCCGCATCGCTCGCCGCCCCCGGGGAGATCTACTCTTCTCGGGGGCGCGGCACCCGGTTTCGATCAAAGATCGGATCGGTTCTTTAGATTAGATCCAAATTTTCGAGATTTCTAAATTTTCAATAGATTAGATCCAGTTAGCCAAATAATTCCCTTATCTCGATCCTCAAAATCAGAAGTCATCGGCGGTTCTCAAGCTGCGTCCAGATTGTGCATCTCCCATGATACGCGGCGATGGTCCGTGCGGCCCTAGGTTGGCAAGATTCGATCTTCATCGAGCTCATCGAGAAGACCCACACGAACCCCGCTCATGGGCCAGCTGCCCAGAGCCCCGGAGGGCTGCGCACGCACGCGTGTTGCCCGTGCTGTTCACGCACGCGTGTTGCCCGTGCTGTTCAGGAGCGCGACTGCAGATTCCACATCGCTGCATGCCGACGCACATGCTGCCTATCCAATCTGATACGGCCATGTAAAAGGCTTCTTCCAGGACGTGCATGCAGGTTGAATCTAACCTAGCAAAGAAGAGAGAGAAAAAAGTGCACGCATACGCTGCGTGCATGATTATTGTCCATGAGGACATGAGCAGGGGATCGACGCCGGTTTTTGAATCGATTGCACGCCTTCGCTGCGACGAAGAAGCCGGCGTACCTACACCGAGCAACATGCATGACCAAGCCATCTACACCAAGCAGCGCCAACGACCTGTATGATCCGGATAACTCCTCCGACCGATCCATCTACTTTAGCCGAGCCGAGCTACATGCCGAGAGCTGTACGACTACACATCTATGTCTTCATCGACCACATCTACGGAGAAGCGACATCGACATCATCCACACGTCAGGCTGGTGTGGAACACGACTTCTCCGACTTCTCCGACTTCTCCGACATCAAGGCTTCGACATTATCGTCGCCATAAGGGACGCCTTCGAGCGACGATCATCGCCGACACGCCTACTCCATCATCGCCGACACATCATCGTCAAGGTCTACATCAACGTGGTCTTAATCAACATCTTCGTCGACACATCGCCGCCGCCCCTATACCCGTCCACATGATGGACATAAAACTACAACGCCCTCTGACAGTATAACTGCAAGGCACGATGACGGCATCGCCGCGTCCACGACCCCGACGACTGGCCCCTGGGCACGTTGATCCCGAACTTCCCCATCAAGTCCGATATAGTTCAAATCTGCTTTAGCAGCAGCCACCTCTCTGGGGTCTTCCTGTGTAGTATCACGCATTGCAAATATTTCTTTCTGCCTAAATGCAGCATTGTCATCAAAGTTCAACTTTGCATCAGCAGCAACTAGCTTGTTGTCAGCTGTCTCAGCAAGAGGATTTATCTCCAGCATTGTGCAGTCAGTCTGGCAGAAAAGTTCATATAGCTTCTTAATCTGTTCTATAGAAGATTCTCTGTCTGCTGCCTTTGGTGCCAAACCATTTTCCTTAAGAATCCTCTTCCCTTGGTCTACGTTGGTGCCTTCGAGCCGAACAACAACAGGGACCTTAAGATAAACCTGTTTAGCTGCATTTACTATTCCACTAGCTATCACGTCACATTTCATGATACCTCCAAAAATGTTCACTAGAATTGCCTTCACTCTATCATATGAAGTCAATATCTTAAATGCTTCCACAACCTGTCCCTCTGACTGCATCAACAAACCGGCATCACAATTGTGACGCCCCTATGACCGCACATATGGTTGTGGCAAAACCGTGTGTGCTCGGTGACTTCCTCCAGTTCTGGCAAAGCTGGTGGTCTCACTTATGACCGCGTCCAAGAGACGCCCCGACGGTACCTCTACAAGGTGCAAAACGTCCACAACTGCAGCTTCGTCAACAACAACAACAACAAAAACCGCGCAATTTTTTGCGCCTTCGGCAATGGCGGCCACACCACTATGACGAATACAACATCGACCACACCTACCTCGACCACGGCTACGTCACGATCGGCTACCTCGACATAGACATCAAGAACAAAGTCTACAGCAACTCAAGAACTCCAGTCAACAGCGTCCGCGTCGTCACTTGCGTCCACGCCACTCCCGCTGTGACTGCGGGAGGGAAGAGAGGCACTAGAAGGGGGACGCAGTCACCGCCCCTAGGTGTCAGCCATGATCATGTTCATGCAGGTGATGATGACAAAGAGGTGAAAACGACGGAAGCGCAAGACTTCAAATCCAGTCGCAAGCGTCCGCTTCACTCCCGCTCCGACTGAGGGGGGATGTTAGAGTACGTATACGTGTATAGACTAGAGATAGACTAGGACTCTACATCTTGTACTCCAAGTCTCCGCATACCCCGTGTACGTCTATATATACTCCCCGTGAGGGTCAAATCAATATTAGGGATTCTATATTTTCACAGACTTCACAATGCAGCTCACGTCGGGCTGGTTCCGGGTGTACATGGCTCACGTGGATCGATAGCTCCAGCGCGCAGGGTTTCAGTTAGGAGGGGTATTTCACGGGGAATTTGGAAAAAATTAACATGAAAGAAATTTACAAACTTGAACTCGAGACAAAAATATTTTACTAGATCTAACCCTTATTACAACGTCGTATACAGTAGCGCTGCACTCTACAGTGTAACACCATAGCACGTGGTGTTGCACAACACAGGTCAGTGCCATCAGACATGGTGTTGCACTTACAAAGTGTGGCGTCACTGGTCATGGCGTTGCACAACACAGTGCAACGCCGTCGGTCATGGCGTTCCACCGTAGAGTGCAGCGCCACTCTATACGGCGTCGAAAAAGAGTTAGATCTAGTGAAATACTTTTGCCACGAGTTCAGTTTATAAATTTCTTTCGACTTTCGGTCAATTTTGTCCAAATAGCCGATTTCACGCCTTCATTGTCCGTATCATCTCCCCTGCACCAATAGCTATTCTAGCGGGTCCCACGAAGGTGTCCTTATCTATTTTCCTCGTTCTCTTTCCTTTTTCTCGTTTGTGAAGCAAAAGCTCCGCCACCGGCTCCCCAAGGAGCCACCGCTCACGAGCCGCCACCGCTCCATGGCCAACTTATCCCGCCGTGTGTCCGCGTCCATCTCCTCCTACCGCACGTCCGCGCCAGCTCCCGCTTGTGTCCAACATTGTCGTCGCCATAACAATGTGCCGCTGTTGCTGCCTGCAGCTCGCCGTGCGCCATGGTCGAGATTTTGGGGACTGTCAGATGGTTGTGCTGCCCCGCGCTAGTGGTGGTATCCATCTTCGCCTGCGTGTACTGCCATGCCCGACGCCACAACCCCATAGGCTCTCGGAGTAGCCGAGGGGCATGTTGCTACCAGGGTTGAGTCGTGGTGCTACGACAACATGATAACACTGCTACCATAGCACGACGGCTCTGCTACATTGGTTGGGCGGCTCTGCTACATTGGTACGGTGGCCCTGCTCATCAGAGGAACTCGTCGGAGTTTTTTGCTATGATGCTACAATAGCATTTTTTGCTACAAAGCCTTTGTTGTTTTGCTACGATAGTATATATGTTTTGCTATGAGATCTCTGGCGAGGTCTCCGACGAGGTTGGATTTGCCACAATAGGATATTTTATTTGCTACGTATGTTTTGTGGTTTTGCTACAGTAGCGTAAATGTTTTATTACACGGTCTCCGGCGAAAGTCTCCTACAAGTCTCTAGCGAAATCGGATTTGCTATATTAGCTTAACTTTTTTGCTACAAAGTCTTCGGCCAGACAATCTTTCTTATATTATTTTTAGAACAAATCACTTTTTTACATATAGAAAACTGAAGCATTTATAGCAAAAGCGAAATTTAGGAACAGAAAATTGGACACCTAGGGACCCGGAAGTATTTATTTTTTTAGCTTAGGGACCCGGAAGTATTGATCCCAGGAGACGCAGAGATCCTTTCAGTTATGCCATCAAGGTTTTGTCTGCTACTAGAACAAGTTGACCATCAAGGTTTTGTCTGCTAGTGGAACAAGTTGACCATCAAAGGTATTATAAATTCAGCAAGCAAACGTTACAAGTTGACAACACAAGCCGTCCTGCTATAGGAGTATTAACCTATATATGCTTCGTCCTTGTTTATGTAGCTGCATATTCTTCCTCCATTTAGAAATATAAGTTGTTTTAAGTTTGTAAAAAAAGTGTGCATGTATGACTTGATCATCCTTGATGAAGTGCATTTCCTAGAACTGGTCAGCACATCTCAACAACTAGGATTTTTTGTTAAAGGATACATATTTTTGCACTGATTTCCGAATCTTAGTAATGCACCCCTGTAACATACCTCAGGGAAAGCTCTCACACGAAACTGAGCTAAATCAGAACACACGCCGACGTCATTTATCCTTTTAAGGATTTTCTCAAAGTGAACAAACGTAAGCAGGCCAATCAACGCCTACTATCTTTTTCATTTTTGGCCGTAAAAAGCAGGCACCCCTCCGATTCTATAGATACAGAAAAATAAAATATGTGCAAGACCCGAAGGTCTAATTGAGGAACCCAAAAACAACATTGCCACACTACAAGTACACCTCCTCTGGGAGAGTTGTGGGTTAACCTATAAATCCACTTCAGCAACCTCCAACGGCCACAACACCTCTAGATCGATCTCCATATCCCGCAATCTTGCTCTGGTACCACTTATTAGACAAATCAGAGGCGCACATCGACTACACGAGGACAATCAATCAAAGCACGAGTCGATGTGGACTCTCTCAGGCCCATGTAGTTATCGAGAATATCACCGAGCATTCCATATGCAAGTTGCCAAATGGCAGCAGAACATTTTTGGTAAGAGAGAAGCCAATCTTACCGGTACAATTGTACTTGGCCTCGAAGTAGTTATCGTACTCCCTCACCCATTGATAATATACAAGAATAGGTTCCTGGACATCCTATAGTGACGACAAAATGTTTTCTCTTTGAAAACCGGATTAGTTGGGTGGAAGTAGTCCTTGTAAAGGCACATGTGGCCAGCTTCTCGGTCACGTTCATGGTTGGCTTTGCACCGCTTCGCCGAGCCACCTCTACATGGCGGCAGGAGGTAGTGTGGTCGTGTGCAGCTACCAGTAGAACTTCGGTCTGACCGTCGGACTCCTTTTCGGACGATGACTCGACGAAATTCTTGTATAAGAACTCAATTGCCCTTCAGCTGCTACCCATCTGTTAAAGTATATGACCGTCAATGTCCATGCCAACTCCCGCAGCGGACCAGATAACCTAGAAATGACCGGCGAACGTACCTCAAACATGGTTAGGCAAATGACCAAGCAGATTATGCGCGACGAACTCTAGAGGCTGTCGCGCATCCAGTCGGCAGGGGGAGGCCGGGGCGGCGGGATGGACTAGGGCACGTCCAGTCAACTCTTGCGGTGCTGCTCGATATCGCGGGGGCGATGGTGGTAGAGGGAAGTGGCGGTGGCAACAGTTGTGCCTGGTCTGGCCGCGGGGTATGGAGGGCGAGGGTTTGGGTGAGGAGAGTGTCTCTTCTACCACTGGCGAGAGGGCCCGGGTGAACTAGTGGGAGGACGCGCAAGTAAAAGCACGCTGTCCGGGCCAACCCAACTGAGTCCCAAATTTGGTGCATGGATGTGTCGGTTCGCGCGAGTTTGTGTCTGGATGGGTTGCCCTGATGGGCCGATGCGCAGATTTCCGGCTGTTCGGTCGGACGCGTTCAGACGCACTCGGACGGGTTGGATCGGTCCGATAAAGATGCCCTAACTACATAGATTTTTTTCTCCTTGCACGACACGGGCAGAAAATGTCCAGCTCCGGCCGCCGACGATCAGTTATCCTTGTTCTAGGATGCTAAAAACAGGGGCAAAGAACGTCCATCTCCAGTCGTCGGCGATCAACCCAGAAGATGGTGCTTCGTTGTGGCCCCGAATTGATCAACGTGGAAGTGGCACAATCCAACACAGTAGCTCCACCGCAGAAAGTTGGGCATACCAAAACATGAAGGGATACGGGTAGGCTACACTAGTGCAAATCAAAAAATTTCTACCGCGTAAACCAGGATTACTGTTGTCATAGATCACGAGATTACCACTAGATGCGCAGTTGCGGAATTGATGAAGCGCGTCGAGGCAGTGCAGACGTTCCACGTCTCCTCCTCTTCCTCGTCCCACGAGAAGCTCCCTTTGCGCGGCTCGTCCAAGTGCCACAGATGCAACACCTCCGAGGTATCCACACGTATAGGATGGAAGCGTCAGACGCCGGACTGCTAGGTCCGCGCGTGCAACACAGGCGTGAGGAGTGGCGGCTGGATGGAATGGTCTAACCCTGGTCAGCTCGCCCCACCCTCCCTTATATAGGCGTCCCTAGTGTGCTTCTACATTAGGAGCCCATTAGTAGCCTAAGCCTGGTCTAATTCGGATCCAATTCTCATTAGGCTTCCAGCCCCTTAAGTGTGTGACCCTATAGGTTCATATACGTATAGACATTACACGAATACACTTATTCTGTCAATAGTTGGCAGTGGCCTTTAGCAAGATGTGCCAACTCCTAAACGCATACAAATATCATATCGGACGAACCATCACAAGGTTTAGTACATGTCTTTCCCTTTGCCTTATGATATTTGGTCTAGCTCCAAGCTGACCTCTCTTTCTCGATACCGTAACTCGGAATCCCTTTACTAGGTTAACTCTTAACCCTATGTAGCATGTCCATGCATTTCTGGATCCGATCACTCGAGGGGCCCAGAGATATCTCTCTCAAATAGAGAGGGGCAAATCCCATCTTGATTGACCATGCCTTGCAGCATGCTTCGGGACAAACCCGAAAGCTACCTTTATGACTACCCAGTTACGGTGCAACGTTTGATTGCCCCAAAGTAGGTCGATCCACATCTCAAGTACATGCGACAATCTCAGGTCTAAGGACAAAACGTACACGATGTGTAAAGAGAGAGCTGCAACTAATTGCCAGTCTCAAGTTGGGTCAGTCCAACCCCATGTTCATAACATGTGTCGACATCATTGGTTTGACATCTCCATGTCTATGACTTGCGAAACATAGTCATCAACCAATCGATGTGCTAGTCTAATATTCACGTGTGTCCTCACATGAACTCCGACTAGGGACAACTATTAAATAACCATACAAGTAAAGAGTTTCACAAATAATTCACATAATTGCCAATCAATACAAGTTGCCTGATATGGATATTCAAGGAACATTACAATAACTCATGGATACATATGAAATATAATCATCTCTATGATTGCCTCTAGGGCATATTTCCTTCAGTCTCCCACTTGCACTAGAGTCAATCTAAAATGTATCTAATACCAATTGCTCTTGTGTGCGCTTCATGCGCGGGCTGCGGGAGAGGCTTAGTCAATGGATCAACAACATTTCTTCTCGTGTTGTCTGGGTTCCTTGGCTTGTGCAATAGCACCATTGTTGTCACAATAAACGTTCAAGGGATTGGACGCGCCCTGAACCACACCGAGAGCGATCAGGAATTCCTAATCCAAACAGCTTCCTTTACAGCCTCCGAGGCAGCAATATATTCAGCTTCTGTTGAAGAGGAGGTCACTGTATCTTTCTTGGAACTTTTCCAGCTCACAACACTACCATTCAAGACAAACATATAACCTGATTGCGATTTCGAATCATCTGAGTCGTTAAGGTAACTCGCATCTGTGTAACCCTTTACACTGAGTTCATCCTCACCTCCATAAACTAGGAACGCATCCTTAGTCCTTTTCAAGTACTTAAGGATGTTCTTTACCGCTGTCCAGTGACCTTCATCTGGATCAGCCTGGTATCTGCTCGTAACACTTAGAGCATAGGAAACATCTGAGCGAGTACAGATCATTGCATACATGATGGATCCAATAGCCGAAGAATATGGAATCCTTCTCATGCGCTCACGCTCATCAGTAGTAGAAGGACACTAAGTCTTGCTGAGTTTTATGCCGTGAGACATGGGCAAGAACCCTTTCTTAGCCTCTTCCATGCTGAACCGTTTCAACACTTTGTCAATGTATGTACTCTGGCTTAATCCAATTAGCCTTCTTGATCTATCTCTATAGATCTTGATGCCCAGAATATATGCTGCTTCTCCCAAGTCCTTCATCAAAATCTATTTTTTAATGAGGTCTTAACAGACTCGAGCATAGGAATGTCATTTCCAATCAGCAATATGTCATCTACATATAAGATTAGAAATACCAGCGCTCTCCCACTTTCCTTCTTGTAAACACAAGGTTCTTGTTGGTTTTTGATGAAGCCAAACTCCTTTACAACTTCATCAAATCGAATGTTCCAACTCCGAGATGCTTGCTTCAGCCCATAAATGGACTTCAGAAGTTTGCATACCTTTCCAGCATTGTTTGGATCGACAAAACCTTCGGGCTGCATCATATACACGTCCTCAGTTAGGATTCCATTTAGGAAAGCCGTCTTGACATCCATCTGCCATATTTCATAGTCGAAATGTGCAGCAATGGATAGAATAATCCGTATAGATTTAAGCATCGCTACGGGTGAGAAAGTCTTATCGTAGTCAACTCCTTGAACTTTTCAAAAACCTTTTGCAACAAGTCGAGCTTTATGGATGTAAACATTTCCATCCATATCAATCTTATTCTTATAGATCCATGTGCACTCGATGGCTTTAAAACCATCAGGCAGGTCAACTAAGTTCCAAACTTGATTGTCTCCCATGGACTCTATCTCGGATCTCATGGCGATCAACCATTTCTCTGAGTCTGGGTCCACCATTGCTTCTGCATAGGTCGCAGGCTCATCATTGTCTAACAATAATAATTCCTGCGCTTCGCGGAGCCTCGCAGACCTTCATGGTTGTGGTGGTTCTATTGCCACGGGTTCCTCAACTTGTTCTACTACAATAGCATCACTCATAGAAGCATCTTCGACTGGCTCATCTTGAACTTTTTCAAGTCGCACCGCCTTCCACTTGTTCCCTTTGTGAGAAACTCTTTCTCTAGGAAAACACCGCTACGAGCGACAAACACTTTGCCCTCTTCTCGGTTGTAGAAGTAATACCCTAAGGTTTCCCTCGGATATCCCACGAAAATGCACTTATCCGATTTGGGTGTTAGCTTATCCGACTGAAGTCGCTTGACAAATGCATCACAACCCCAAATCTTTAGAAAAGACAAACTGGGATTCTTTCCAGTCCACATCTCATATGGTGTCTTAACTACGGATTTAGATGGTACCCTATTAAGTGTGAAAGCTGTCGTTTCTAGAGCGTAACCCCAAAATGATAATGATAAATCCGACTGTCTCATCATAGATCGAACCATGTCCAACAAAGTTCGATTACGCCGTTCGGAGACCCCGTTTCTTTGAGGCGTTCCGGGCGACGTAGGTTGTGGAACAATTTCGCAACTCTTAAGATGATCGCTAAATTCGTGACTCAAATATTCACCTCCATGATCAGATCGCAAGGCCTTTATTTTCTTGCCACGTTGATTCTCTACTTCACTCTGAAACTCCTTGAACTTTTCAAAAGTTTTAGACTTATGCCTCATCAAGTATACATAACCATATCTACTGAAATCATCAGTAAAAGTAATGAAGTAGTGATATCCTCCTCTGGATGTCGTGCTCATTGGTCCACATACATCAGTATGTATGAGTTCCAACAAGTCTGTCGCTCTCTCGGGTAAACCCGAAAAAGGCGACTTGGTCATCTTTCCAAGTAAACAAGCTTGACATGTCTCGTATAATTCAAAATCAAATGAAGTTAGAAGACCATCACATGGAGCTTCTTCATGCGCTTTTCACTTATATGCCCCAAACGACAATGCCATAAATAGGTAGGACTCAAATCATTAGGCCGAAGCCTTTTAGCACTAACATTGTAAACAGATGCATCATCAAGATTTAAAATAAATAACCCATTCACAATGGGAGCATTAGCCATAAACATATCATTCTTAGAGATTACACAACCATTGTTTGCACTCGCGAATGAATAACCTGTTGGAGATATGCCCTAGAGGCAATAATAAATGTAGTTATTATTATATTTTTGTGTTTATGATAAATGTTTACATTCATGCTATAATAGTATTAACAAGAAACATTAATACTTGTGTGATTTGTAAACTAAATTAGAGTCCCTAGTAAAGCCTCTTCATAATACTAGCTTGTTGATTAATAGATGATCATGGTTTATTGATCATGAACATTTGAGATGTTGTTAATAATAAGATCATACCATTAGGAGAATGGTATGATGGACATACTCCTATAAATAAGCGTAGCATAAAGATCAAGTCATTTTAATAGTTTAATTGCTATAAGCTTTCTGATGCATAGTAACCTAATTCCTTCGACCATGAGATCATGCTTATCACCATCACTGGAAGGATGCTTTGATGACATCAAACACCACACCGTAACTGGGTGGCTATAAAGGTGGAATTGAGTGTTCGGAAAGTATGGGTTGAGACACATGGATCAAGAGTGGGATTTGTCCATCCATATGACGGATAGATATACTCTAGGCCCTCTCGGTGGAATGTCATCCATTTAGCTTGCAAGCATGTGACTGGCTCACAAGGGATCACATACCACGGGAACGAGAAAAGAGTACTTATCGGTAACGAGGTTGAACTAGGTATGCAGAGATACCGACGATCAAAACCTCGAATAAGTAAACTATCGTGAGACAAAGGAAAATTGGTATCGTATGTAAGTGGTTCATTCGATCGCAAAGTAATCATAGAAATATGTGGGAGACATATGAATTTCTAGATTCCTCTATTGGTTATTGTTCGGAGAAGTGTCTCGATCATGTCCGCATAATTCACGAACCGTAGGGAGACACACTTAAGGATTCGATGTTGTTGAGTAGTTATGGAATGATGAGTAAGAGACTAAATGTTGTTCGGAGTCTCGTATAGGATCCGGGATATCACGAGGAGATCCAGAATGGTCCGGATAATAAGATTCATATAAGGAAAGTCCTGTTTCGGAGTTGGGGAATGATTCCGGTGTTTTCATCGGGAATGTTCTAGAAGGTTCCGGAAGGTCCAGAACTCCGGAGGGGAAGGGTACATGAATGTGTCATGACAATGTGGAATGGTTGCATCATGTACTAGTTATCATGGCTGAGAAAAATAAAGGGATAAATCAAATCCTAGTTTGAAAAGTCAAACGCCAATTTGAAAAAGTCAAACAGCAGTTTTGCTTGGTGGAGGGAGAGTAGGAAACCTACTTGGGAAGGAGTTCCTCTCCCTCCACCCGCCGGCCAAGGAGGCCGACTTGGGGGAGGACTCCCTCCCCTTGGCCGGCTCCCTCCCACCTATAAAAGAAGGGGCAGGGGTGCCCCCTCTTCTCTACACCCAACACCACCCAAACCCTAGCCCTAAGCCGACGGCGCCACCACCCCCTGCTATCGCCGCCTAGGGCACCACCAACTCGCCGAGTTGGGGTGAACCCTTACCCTAGCCGCCGGCTAGACTCCTCCCTTGGTGCCCTCTAAACCCTAGATCGCCAAGGCCTCTCTCATAGTCCACCATACTCGCTCCGGCTTAAGGCGAAGCCCTGCGAGATATCCCCTCTACTTCCGGTACCACGCCGTCATGCTGCCGGAATCGCGAGGAGAGTGCTATAACCTCCGCTGCCTGCTGGAACAAGGGAGAGGAAGGTCTTCATCGAAAATAACGATGTGACCGATCAAGGAAGGCGTTCTTAACACAGTCTTGGAAGGATCGTCTACGCGATCTTGAGATCGGCAAGAGTACGACTACATCATCCACGAGAATCTGCTCTCGTTGAACACTTTGGAATCTTCGAGGGTGAGTTCCTTTATCGACTCGTTGCTACAATCTAGTAGATAGATCTTGGCTTGTTTGTTTGCATGCGGTAGATTTTTTTTGTTTTCCATGCTACGAACCCCTACAGTGGTATCAGAGCCGTGTCTATATATGTAGATCTGTTGCACGAGTAGAACACAATGGTCATTGTGGGCGGTGGTGCTTTTATTATCAATTGCTTCTTGTGTACTTTGCATCTTGCGGTATGATGGGATGAAGCAGCCCGGGCTAACCTTACATGACATCGTTCATGAGACTTGCTCCACGCTCAACATGCAACTTGTATTGCATAAGTGGCTTTGCGGGTGTCTGTCTCTCTCATTATAGTATAGATCTAATTTACAACGGGCACTTGATAGTTCAAACATCAACGTTGTGGTTCTTGTTCGTAAGTTAGATCGACACTTATTGAAATCCCCAAACCACGTAAAATATGCAAAGAAAATTAGAGGCGTCTAACTTTGTTTTGCAGGGGTGTGTTGTGATGTGATATAGCCATGATTGTGATTATATTTTATGTATGCAATGTTCCTTATTGTAAGTTGGCAACCGGCAGGAGCCATATGGTTGTCTTTAAATTATGTTAAGACCCGCGTGTCTATTCAAAGTAGTTGTAATAGTTGAAGCTGGTGGACGACAACCATGGAGCAGCGTCATTGACCCTCATGCAATGCCGGTGATGATGGAGATCATGTTCGTGCTTGAAGATGGAGATCGGAAGCACAAAGAAGAAAGGCCATATCATATCACATATTATGAATTGCATGTGATGTTAATCCTTTATGCATCTTGCACTACTAGAGAAAAGCCTATCCGAGGCGCACCAACAAGCCTATCCGAGGCGCATATCACATGTGCCTCTAGCTTCAAGCCACGGGTATTTCTTATGCGAGGCGCATCTGATATGCGCCTCCTATACTTCACATATGCGAGGCGCATATCGATATGTGCCTCGCATAATAATATGCATATGCGCCTCGCATAATAATATGCGAGGCGCATATCGATATGCGCCTCGCATATGTGAAGTATAGGAGGCGCATATCAGATGCGCCTCGCATATGTTTCAGAATGCGCCTCGGGTATTTATAGTATATGCGCCTCGCATATGTTTCAGAATGCGCCTCGGGTATTTATAGTATATGCGCCTCCAATAGTATCCTATATGCGCCTCCGGTAATATTTTCGAAATTCAAGTTTTACAGACCACTATAAATAATAATATACAGATATTCAAATATACAATATAGTCCACAGAATTTTTCAGAAACTTGCATTTTGCCAAAGTATAATAGAACCAACATGAATACAATACATTACACATCAATCATGACATACAAGTTCATACATCAAGTCTTTGTGCCACAAGTTCACACCTCCGATCGGTACAAGTTCACAATCACATTACACCTTCGAGTACAAGTTTACAATTCACATTACAACTCCAACGACGTAGCTCTACCTAGATGAAGTAGAACACAACCTACAATGAAGAGCAACAAGGTGGTGATCACGAGGAAGTTCCTCCACTTCTTCCTTTCATGCCTCCTCCACTTCTCTTCCGCCACCTCTCTACTCTCATAGCCTTGGTAGCTGTTGCCCGAGAAGTTGTTCACTTGCCCGAGAAGTTGTTCATTTACTTATTTAGATTATCACAGACAGACATGCACATAGGAGTACACTAACTGGAAAGGCCAACAAATTTCAATTGTGCACCTAACGTTCTGCTCTCATAGATCTCATAACTATTCAGGAACCCTGTCTAGATAAACCCAAAGTAGAAGCAATGATCAACTACACATGGAAAAAAATCTAATCCTCTAATCCCCCCTTATAACAAGAAACCCTGGAACAGCCAAAAACATGGATTAGTCTGTGCAGATCAACCAACGAAAAAAGGACAACATAGTGAATCAAAGCCCTGAAAACTTGACAAACTAGATAATACCCCGCGCGTTGCTGCGATAATTTTAGAAGTAATTGTTAAGTAAAATTAGAATACACAATAATTGGTGTACATAAATTTGTTCGTGAGGTGATCTAACATAACTCTAAGAAACTCCTTGCAGTTCAAGTGGATTTACCGTAAACTCTTTGTTCTGAGAGTTTGCCGTTGAGCATTTGAAGTTTAAGTTGATTTACCACAAATTCTACGTTCCAAGAAATGGGGCACATATAATATAATCCAATATTGATCTTTGACCAAAAGTTTGTTCAAATATATAATGATTATTTGTATAAAATTAGAATCCTTAGAAATATATACTAAATAATCAAGATATTGTTGTTCTTTTTTCTAGTCAACGCTCATCTTGTACAGTGTGTGCGTCTTCATAGAAATCGGAGAGACTATATGCTATAAAAGGTGGAACATCTATTCTTCTTCCATGCACGTGAACAATGGTAATCTAAAATTTAATTAGCCATGAAAAAATAAATAGGAAGTCATATTTGAATAAAAAAATACACAAATGAGTCAAAGATTAAATTTTTTACTAAAATGATACTAATCATGGGACAGATATGTTTCTTACCTGGCAGAAACCACTGTTCCTACCATGTTCAAGCCATATAATCAGCATAGTCCACAAGGTGCATTTGAGCACCCTTACTTCTGGGATATTAAGAAGAAAAAATTGGAAGTATGTTCCGAAAAGATCAGGATATTATTTTATTGTTTGAAACTCTCACCATATTGCAATTTTATTTTGTCTATACTGATAAGAAATTTAAGTTGGTAAAATTAAAAACATAGAAAAGGGAGTTTAGAACGAAAGACAATTGCACCTAGTTTTGTGCGTGTACAAATAATTTTAACATCATCTCCTTACCAACATTGAGACAACTATTCACAACCTAGTCTTAAACAGAGGATAATAAACAAAAAATACATGCTGGCTGAATCGATCTGTCTCACACTCACCTCTTACTTTCTTCCTCATAAAGCAACTACAGCGAAGCGTCTATGAGAGACTGGAATAGAAGCATGTCACAGTAAAACTACAGAGTGTGAGCTTGCTTCAGAGGAATCTGATTATGTGAAAGTAAGAAAAGGAAGGAAACGAAAGCTGATTTCAGATTAACTTTGTTGATTATAATGATTTTATAAAACTGGTCTTTTGATGAACAAAAAAGTATGCTTATCTTAGACAGGCTTGTCAAACAACTTCAGCAAATATTTGTATAAGTGTCAGCAGGTGAAGATTTGAACGATGCGATGAACTAACCAACACAATATGAAGAACCGGTACTCGCTGGTAACTAACTCCTTGTGCGATAGAATCAGCAAACAAAACCGAAGTCAAATGCACAACAGCTTCCCAAAGCATGAAACCACCGAAGAGGTAAGTCAAATCTGCAAAAAATATCCTCTCGCGACACTCCCTTGAACGAAAGAGCAACCCTTGTGGCAGTCCTCCATAGCGACGAATCGAGATCAGAAAGTCGATTTTGTATGGGAAGGAAGGAAAGAGGGATTAAGAATTTATATGCCAGCCCCGGCGTGCTCACCTTATAGACTACTCGGGATCTCAACGGGCAAAGCAGCTAGCTCATCGACTCCGGCATGGGTATTGGATTCGTTGGTCGCAGGCTCGCACCTTAACTCCTCGAGGCATAAACAATTTCCTGGTATACTGGTGGATCTCCTCCATGACACCACGGTGGGGAGGACACAATTCTGTGGACATACGGAGATGGCATGCAAGAGTAGATAACAACGGCGCATGGGGAGCTGATCGTGGATGGAGGATGCCAGATTAGCATAGGACTGAGAAGACAGAGATTTGTGGATGGAGGAGGCAGATTAGCGCAGAGAATGACTGGTCGTGGATGCGCATTGGTGGTAATATAGAAAAACAATTAAGAGGATATAGGACCACTCGGCTTCCCTAATTATGCTCAGGCTTTTCGTTTTCATGGAACTGTATCGACAAAAGGCAGCACTCGCACGTTAAAGAAAAAAAGGCAGCGCTCGCCCTAGATGATGATATGACGGTGGATGTTTGAATGAGATGGACCAATTAGTGGCTTGCTGATGTGGCATAGCTGCATGTTGAGAGAAATATGGTAGTGGGGGTGATCTTCTTAGTTATATAGGATAAATCTTGGAGCACTCAGAATTGCGAAGTTCACAAGGCTGTACAGACTATCATTAATAGCTTGGCTACTGACGCCTTGCTCACAGATGGAAAACGACATATGTAGTGAGTGCCGCCTTCGTCTCTAACTTGAAATTATATTAAATAATAACAGCCAAAGGACAACTGGAATGAACCCTCTAGCTGTATCCTGTATGTTGTGTTGACATGTTAGTCCTAGTTCGTCGAATGTACTCTTGGTTCATTCATATCAGACAGATTATGAACACTACCTAAGCTTGACTAATGATCATCTCAACCAGGTTAAAGCTAGTCTCAGGTGCTACAATTGCAGCTCAAACTAAGTGGATTCTTCAGCTATTATGTGAAGTTCGAAACTATAGGAATATTCCTAGGACTTAGAATTGGCTCAGCGCAATAGCACGAACCAGCAGGAACCAAAGGTGTAATGCTTTCTCACCAAATTGTACTAGTGCAACGAGAACAGCGGTGTTCTTCATTCAGTAAATTCAGGGAACACCAAAGAACCTGCAGAGCTTCAGAGAGAGAGAGAGAGAAAACAGACCTCTCATCAGGTCGTCAGAGCTTGGAAGCGAAGTTCCTGGCCTTCTCCTCATCACTCTCCTCGACGATCCCGACGGACCTGCAGGCGTCAGGGAACATGGAGATCCGGATGGACGCGTACACGGCGCCGTCCCACTTCCTGGCCGCGAGCTCCTCCGCGAGCCTGAGGGCCTCGGCGGCGGTCTCGGGCGCGCCGGGGCAGACGACGTCGACGACGCCCATCTCCTTGGCCTGGGGCGCCCTGAGCCGGCTCCCGCGGAGGACGACGTCGCGGAGGAGATCTTGGCGCGGAGCAGGGCCATGAAGTAGGGCGGGAGGGGCAGGCCGATGTCGACCTCGCTCATGTAGAGCACGCCGCGGTCGGCACGCATGACGCGGGTAGTGGCAGAGCGAGGAGGAGGCCGCCGCCAGCGTGGCCCGTGACGACGACGGTGGGCATGGGGAGCGCCAGAGGTCGGCGGCCACGGGCGCAGCGGAGACCATCTCCCGAGCTTGGCGCGGAGGTGCCGCCCACCCGATGTCGGCCGTTGAGAAGAAGCGCCCGCAACGGTCGCAGGGCGCACTGGCCGCCCGGGCGGCGACGGCGGATGGGCGAGGGCGGAGCGGATCGAGGCGGCGAGCGGTGGCCTAGGTGGTGCTCGCCGTCGCCCGTGAGGGTGAGCACGAAGACGCGGCCGCTGCTCCAGCTGCGGCACATCGCGGGCGGCGACGACCTTCCTCGCTCGGGTGTGTGGACTTGGGTGCTGCTGGGTTGGTGTGCGTGCGGAGGAGTCGTTCAGGAAGCCAGGAGTTGCGTGTGGCCCACACAGAATATGCGAGGCGCATTCTGGCCATATGCGCCTCACATATTATCAAATATAGGAGGCACATATAGCCATATGCGCCTCGCATATTCGTGCACCTACCAACACGCGGGCCCACACAGAATATGCGAGGCGCATTCTGGCCATATGCGCCTCGTATATTCGTGCACCTACCAACATGCGGGCCCACACAGAATATGCGAGGCGCATTCTGTCCATATGCGCCTCGCATATCTGATATATAGGAGGCGCATATGACTAGAATGCGCCTCGCATAATATGGGGCTGCTAGATTCTGTCCGTACAGGGATTATAGGAGGCGCATTCTTATCATATGCGCCTCGCCTATTTTTATACTAGAGGCGCATATCGCAAAGTGCGCCTCGCCTATTTTTATAGGAGGCGCATATGCTAAATGTGCCTCGCATAAGCATGTCTCCTATAGCCTTTTCTCTAGTAGTGTTGTATTGCTTAGTTAACGACGGTAGCATTATAAGATGATCCCTCAAGCACACAAATTTCAAGTTTTAAAGTGTTCATCCTTAGTAAGCACCGTTGCTAAAGCTTGTTGTTTCGAAGCACCACGTGATGATCGGGTGTGTTAGATTATGCAAGTGTATACAACGTGAGCAAGCCAGATTTGATCATGTGGAAGCTAAGGTTTGATCTTGATGAGCCTAGCATGTACAGACATGGTCTCGGAACACGGATCACCGAAAGGTAAAACATGAATCATATAGTAGATATGATGAACATGTCGATTGTTCGCCATTGAAGCTACATCAACTCTCGTGATGATCGGTTTTGATGTGGTCGATTTGGTTCGTGTGATCACTAAAACAATGTGAGGGATATTGTTTTGAGTGGGAGTTCACCTAGATTAATTAGAACTCAATTTGTCATAAACTTAGTCTAAACTATTGCAAATATGTTGTAGATCAATGGCGGCCCCTACCATCAAGTTTAATGCGTTCCTAGAGAAAGAAAAGTTGAAAAACAATGGAATCAACTTCGCGGATTGGTTCCGCAATTTGAGGATTGTCCTCAATGCTGGTAATTTGACCTATGTGCTGGATGCACCGCTGGGTGACCCGCCTGCAGCTGATGCTACCGATGAAGTAAATAACGTTTACCTCACTCAGAAGAATCAGTACTCCACAGTTTAGTGTTCTATCTTGTATGGTTTGGAATCGGAGCTTTAGAAAAGGTTTGAGAACCATGACCCACATGATATTGTCTGATGGGGGAATACCAACCGGGGTATACCCACGAAGCGGAGTCGCCAGCTGGATCGAGCCGACTGAAACCTATCCCTGAGCGGGTCGACTCGCCCAATACGACGACTGGCACATGCTGGACCTAGACGACTGGCGCCGACTGGAGGCCCAAGACGGCGACTCCAATAGAAAGTCCACCAAAATACTTATAAACCCTAACTGGCTGCATATGTAAAGTCACCAGGGGCACCCCCACGGGGCATCTTCTCCCAATCTAGTCTCCCTCCGCCTACGGCGGCTCTATTGTAAACCAATCTATGATCATATACTGGATTGACAGCAGGACGAAGCAATCCTCCATCGAGGGGACGTGAACCTGGGTACATCGTGTGCCAATCTCGCTTCCGGATTCTCCTACGTTGTCTTGCTCCCTCTACATAAGCTACCCCCAGTAGCATCTGCCGTGCAATACCACGACAGTTGGCGCCCACCGTGGGACAAACGGTGCTTGGAGGGTGATAATCCGGGCGAGATCCTCAAATTCG
This sequence comes from Avena longiglumis, assembly GCA_030063025.1. NCBI lineage: Eukaryota > Viridiplantae > Streptophyta > Magnoliopsida > Poales > Poaceae > Avena > Avena longiglumis. The sequence goes on from CP125979.1 coordinate 187,361,664, forward strand.
GCATCAACATACATGCATGATCAAGAAAAAGTACGGCTGCAACGTCCGGGGATCAACGCCAACACTGCCCATGCGCATGTCTTCAAAATTGTAAAAAACTTTTCGTGGCGGCCTGCAGATTCAATCGACATCTTCTCTTAAACTATCCGAATATTTTACTCAGATCTAATCGTCTAATGCCTTAGTGTTTTTTCTTGTGCATGTCTTACGACTGCGAGAGTCAGTCAGGTGCAGTACTGTGCGTGATTGATGGACCAAGGCAGAGTTATCCTAAAGGATTAGAGGAAGAAATCAGCTCCAGAGTGATACACATGCAAACACGCTGAATCCCACGCATTACTGGTTTTTCTAATTCAATCACGCATACCTCTATTTGATCTTACAGATTGATTACTTTGCTGATCAATTATTTTGGAACATAATCCTTCACATATTATTTGATATATACACATCGTTGGGAGAAACGAGTCATGGAGGAAATCAACTTGCTAGTACGTGGTCCGACTCGCCACGCCGGATGCCGAATCTTCTGTTGCTGACTCGCCTGGCGCCGTGCGAACTCGACATGGTCGTGGAATCACATACCTCCGACTCACATATATCCAATTCGTCGTGCTTTCATGGGTTTCTTTATTTTAGTCTAAATATATTACGTGATTATTTTATTGATTTATCATTTGATTAAGACTAGACTAATCTTTCCTATGTGATTTCTTATGTACGTGGGAGAATTAATTCGTGGCGATGAGGCGATCTGGCGATTATCTTTGTGTCAGATTCAATCCCTTGCCGTTTTGGTCGAGCTTGACTTGATCCGTCTATCTTCAAAAGGCTGGTTCAAGATCATTGTGTCATCGCGAACTTGCCATGCTCGGAGACTCGCCATCACGGATTCTCACTCGCAGACTCGCAATCGCGGAGTTGCCATGCTAACAGCTAAGTTTCTTTACACTCGTACATGTTATGGGTTCAAAACATATATGCATCTCCATTCATTCTTCAAAGCCGACCATGCAGTCGCATCTGACCCTTTTCAGGGACCAAAATTATACTTGGGATCGGTTTCAATTTTGTCTGCTGTTTATTCGCGTCTGTAGAAGTAGTGAGGCTGGGTACCAAAAGGCCGACCTTGTTTTCGAGTTCAACAGCCTGGCATCGCGTCCCTGTTACCCGGCAAGCGTTTGATGCTGAAGGTCTGCCTACTCATGAAATGACACGCATAAACCTTACATACTGCCTATCGATCCACCTAACAAACATGCTTTTTATTTAAATGTCTACAATTCGCATGTCTTATAATTATTCAATATATTATGCAAGTACACCTTAATGCAATTGTATCTTTTCTCCTTCTCAAGCAAACAAGTATCTTTCGCCGCCGCCGCCTGGGACTTCGGCGCCTGCCGGTCGCCGCTCGCTGCGCTTCGGGACTCGCGCCCGCTGTCGCCGACGTCGCCGCTTCGCTGGGACTCGGCGCCGGTCTCGGCCTCGCCGCTGCGCTGGGACTCGCACTGCCTGGCTGACCTCGCCGCCGCTTCGGGGACTCGACGCCCGCGGTGTCTCGACCTCGCCGCCGCGCTCGGGACTCGACACTCGCCGGTCCCTCGACCTCGCCACCGCGCTGGGACTCAGCGCCCGTCGCCGACTCGCCGGGACTCGACACTTCGGCTTCTCGCCGCTTCGCCGCTGGGACTTCAGCGCTTCGGGGACTCGCCGCTGGCTCGCCGACTCCGCGCTCGGGGACTCGGTGCCCGTCGGTCGCTCGGCCTCGATGCTCGACGGTCGCTTGACCTCACCACTCTCCGCGCTCGGGGGCTCGGCGCTCGCCGGTCGCTCGATCTCGCCACTCGCCATGCTCGGCAGTAACCACTACTATTTTCAGAATATGCATCTCTAAAGAGCCTCAAGTCGCCTCTACAAGCCAACTCGAGCCTCGGGGACTACTCCTAGGCATGTTGCGTGTACGTGTGGTTCCACGACCGCGGCTCGCCCTCGTCGACTCGCCACCGTGGACTCTCCACTCGCGTACTCAACGCGCTCGGGGACTCGCCACCGCGGACTCGCCCTCGCGTACTCAACACGGTCGGGGACTCGCCACCGCGTCGCCCTCGCGTACACAACACGCTCGGAGACTCGCCACCGCGGACTCGCCCTCGCGTACACAACAAGCTCGGGGACTCACCACCGCGGACTCGCCCACGCGTACTCAACACGCTCGGGGACTCGCCACTGCGGACTCACCCTCGCGTACATAACACGCTCGTGGACTCGCCCTCACGTACTCAACACGCTCGGGGACTCGCCACCGCGAACTCTCCACTCGCAGATTAACGCGCCAGGACTCGCCACCGCGACTCGCCTCACAGATTAACACGCCGGGGACTCGCCACCGCGACTCGCCCTCACGTACTCAACACGCCGAGGAATCGCCGCGCGGACTCTCCACTCAGATACTCAACGCTCGGGGACTCGCTATCGCGACTCGCCGCGTACTCAACACGCCGGGGACTCACTACCGTGGACTCTCCTCGCAGACTCAACTCGCCGACTCGCCATCATGACTCGCAGACTCAACACGCTTGGGGACTCGCCACCGTGGACTCGCCCACAGACACACGCTCGGGACTCGCCATCGGACTCGCGTACTCAACACGCTCGGGGACTCACCACCGCGGACTCGCCCTCGGTACTCAACGCGCTCGGGGACTCGGCGCGCTACAGACAACGCCACTCGTCGGTCGCCCGACCTCGCCACTCGCCGCACTTGGGGACTCGTCACGCTCCACGTTCGGGGACTCGCCGCAACTGGCGGCTTCACCGACACCCTGCGTCTTTTGCCAACTGGCCATCACCGACTGGCTCACGCCGACCGCCTCCCGCTTCACGGTTCTTTTTCCTGTTCAGGAGCTCGTCGCCGATTCGCCACGACCCATCGTCAAGACTCTCCGCGCCCTGCCTCACGCCCGTGTCGAATCGACAACGCGCTCGGGGACTACTGATGGGGGAATACCAACCGGGGTATACCCACGAAGCGGAGTCGCCAGCTGGATCGAGCCGACTAAAACCTATCCCTGAGCGGGTCGACTCGCCCAATACGGCGACTGGCGCATGCTGGACCTAGACGACTGGCGCCGATTGGAGGCCCAAGACGGAGACTCCAATAGAAAGCCCACCAAAATACTTGTAAACTCTAACTGGCTGCATATATAAAGCCACCAGGGGCACCCCCACGGGGCATCTTCTCCCACATCTCTCATTAGATCTAGTCTCCCTCCTCCTACGGCGGCTCTATTGTAAACCAATCTATGATCATATACTGGATTGACAGTAGGACGTAGCGATCCTCCATCGAGGGGACGTGAACCTGGGTACATCGTGTGCCAATCTCGCTCCCAGATTCTCCTACGTCGCCTTGCTCCCTCTACGTAAGCTACCCCCAGTAGCGTCTGTCGTGCAATACCACGACATTATCCGTGAACTCAAATTGATATTTGAGACTCACGCGACAGTTAAGATTTATGAGGCTTATGAAAAGTTCTTTAACTGCAAGATGGAAGAGGGCAACTCCGTCAGTGAGCATGTGCTTAAGATGTCTGGGCACGCAAACAAACTCCAACGCTTGGGTATAGTGATTCCTAATGCTTTGGGGATTTACCGTGTCCTCCAATCACTGCCACCAAGTTACAAGAACTTTGTGATGAGCTACAATATGCAAAGCATGAACAAGCAGTTGCCAGAACTCTTATCCATGTTGAAATCTGCAGAAGTGGAGATCAAGAAAGAGCACCAAGTGTTGATGGTCAATAAGACCACCAAATTCAAGAAAGGCAAGTCTAAGTAAAAGGTAAACTTCAAGAAGGGCGGTAAGAAAGTTACCGCACCGGCGAATAAGACCAAGGATGGACCTAAGCCTGATACTGAGTGTTTTTACTGCAAAGGAGAAGGTCACTGGAAGCGGAATTGCCCAAAGTACTTGGCGGATTTGAAGAACGGCAACATTAAGAAGAAAGGTATATTCCGATATACATGTTATTAATGTGTATCTCACTAGTACTCGTAGTAGTGTCTAGGTATTTGATACTGGTTCGGTTGCTTATATTTGTAACTCTAAACAGGTGCTGGAGAATAAACGGAAGCTAGCGAAGAACGATGTGACGATGCGCGTTGGAAATGGATCAAAGGTTGATGTGATCGCGATCGGCACGCTACCTCTTCATCTATCATCGGGATTAATTTTATACTTAAATAATTATTATTTGGTGCCTGCGTTAAGCATGATGTCACATCCCAAAATTTTCCAAAATTTGAAATGTGAAAAGTAAATAAACAAAATAAACAATTATTGAAAATTTATGGCAAAAAGAAACTTTTTGCTTCTAATTGGAAACATTAAAACCTTTTAAAATATTACAAAAGTTTTCCCCAAATAAAGGTACTCCTTAAAATAAAAATAGCATTTAACAAAAACCCTAAGATCAAGCATCAAGATTATCCATATATCTCCTCTACTTCAAAATTTTAATTTGCAAGGTTCCCCTTCAAAATATTTTTTCACAAACTTCCTGTATTTGAAAATCTATTTTTAATCTTGAGGAATGTTCTCAACCAAAAACCATCTATACATCTCAACTACTTCATTTACATTTTTCTAACAACCTTTGTTTTGTTTTGAACCAAAAATAAAAGCAAAGAGTCTCGTTTTAAAATAAGCACCATAGCTTATGTGAGCTATTTTAAGATTTTATAAAATTATCCTCTCATATTTTGAAACTTTAATTCATGGGTTATCCATGTAAGGTGGAACTAAATCAAATCAAATTTAAATAAGAAAAGAATCCAAGTCATTCCAAATATATTGCCCTGCAACTAGGCCAATATCGCGCACACGCAATCGTACAATAATTGACTAATTAATAATTGATAAAATTAAATATTTCCAAATATATAAAATTTATGTCCTAAAATATTGCCCATAAATTTACAAAGACACAGAAATTTAAATCAACAAATTCGAAGCTCTAAATCAAAAGTTATGAAAAAATTAAAAAATAGGAAAAAAATAAAACAAAGAAAAAAATGGCCGGCCAGGCCGGCCAAAATGGGCCGGCCCAACCAGGCCGATCGGCCAAGAGGAGGTGTATGAACTTGTGAACATGTAGGTGAACAAGGAACGAGTGTGCACCTATTTGTATCTAATGCACTTAAATAACCTTCAATTGCCCTTCTAAATTGCACTAAATGTCTCCTAATTCCTCCCCCTCTTTAATCCGGCCCCCACCCCCTCTTATATAAACCCCATTACATGAAAGTTCAAAGTTTTCAACTCATCATACCTCCATTTTCGTTCAAAAATTTTCCCAATCTTCTCCACCAAAATCGACCTTCAATACGACCTCGGATCGCGGCGGCTTAAAGACGTAAATTGTTTTCCTCGTCAAGACGGTTCCATTCCCGCTGGTTTCACCTCGTTTCGTTCATCGAGCAGAGAGAAAAACGCAGTCAAAGATTCAGATCTTAGAAGGTATAATCCATTTTACGCCCACTTCGTTGCTCCAAATACAATTTCCTTTAAACAGTAGATAAATCTAGTTGTTATCTACAAATTTTATGTAGAAAGTTTTTCTATCCGAGCAACTTTTTCTGTAGTCAAATCTGACATCATCATAACATCAGCGTAGTCAACAGTCAACTTAGTTAGATTAGTCAAAGTCAATTTCAGTCAATTCCCGAGTTTGACTTTTCCAGATTTTAGTATGAACTTGTATAATTCATAGAAAAAGATTTAGAAGTCCAAAAATTATAAATTTGGTATCCCTGTAAAGCTAAGATTCTGTAGAATCCATTTCTGCAATAATATTACTTATTCTCTGTTCAAAAATTTGATTTATAAATTAAATGGTTTAATTGGTCATTTTCACCATAAAAATTATATCTTTAGTTCTGTATATCCAAATTTAGCAAATAATATGTCTATGGATTCACAAAAACGAGTAGAACACGGTGGACCTATAATTCGGTATTTTTGAGTCTGTTAAAATCACGTTTTATACAGAACCATTTGTGGACTATTTTGAGTATAAAAATTGTTGTGTAAATTATTTTTAAGTGAATCCTTTTGTAGATGGTTGTATATTGAACCCTCTGTACAGTAAGACCAAAATATAATTTTATTCTAGTATAAATAAGATCGTGGAAATTATTTAGTAAGAACGTACTTTCCAAGTGTTAGAAAATATTGCTAATTGCTACAATTGCAAAAATGGTTGCATTTGTAATCTTGAAAATATAAAATGTTCAGAAATCACTTAGTAAATGTTCAGAAACTTGTTATAAAAATTTGTACAATAAATTTTTTCATCTTGCATGTTTGCATACTTTGCATGATTTTTGTGTTGCCATTAGTGTTGATCTTGTGTATGTTTTGTCTTGGTTGTTTTGCTTGATAGATTGTGTTGATTGTCAAGTGTGTTATTGCGAAGAGTGTACCAACACCACCAAATACTAAGGAAAGTGACACTATCATCCAAGTTATACTATTTTCATTACACTTAGTGGATTTTGTAACATGCATGGAAAGGTTTACTATATTTTATGCTATGCTAAATCCTAATAGGATACCCTTATATATTCCTTGGTGGAAACATTGTAGTTGTACTATGCTTAGCCCTGCTATATATATTGGGATGGGATACATGTTATGAATATATGAAGTGTTGAAAAGATATATGTTTTATATAATAAAACAAGTACTCAATGAACCACCTGGGTGGACAAGGATACTCAAGGTTGGACAAGGTGGCAACAAAAGGAACCATGTTTATATGGCTATCTCCTTTTGTATGTGCACTAGAAGAAAACCACCCAGGGACTTAGAGATTGAACATGTTTCTCGTACAGTGGCTTCCGTGTATAGCCACATGCTAAATGGGCTCTTGCTTAGTCAACTACATAGTGGAAGATCCATGCATTGGCATCTTTAGGTTAACTAGAATTGTGTATGGAAATATATCCCTACATTGGTGCCTGATAGACAAGCTAGCATTGTGTATTGGGAGGACTTCTATGGAAAGACTTTGTCACATTCTAGATCTGCCGGTACTCCATTTTGGTGAGCACTTATCCAGCGGCCACTGGTGGCGTCAAGACGAGATTGTGTCATGTGGGTAAAGTGTACAACTTCTGCAGAAGATCAAATTCTAAGTACTTAGCCGTGTACCCGGTTAAGGACAACTCTGAGCAACTAAGGCCTGAAGCTATGGAAGATCTCGACATTCCAATTTCTCAAAGTAAAACTTGATGGTGTCAACAAGGGATTAGAAGCACTTGGAGTTTTCCAAGGAGTTCAAAAAGATTTTCGAAAGATCAAAACTATTTTGAAAAGATAGGATAAAACTATATTGCTTTCTGCAGATGAACCTAAACCCTACTTAGCCAAATATGCATATATTGATAGGTTCCACTTATTTCTACATAGTAGTGAAACTTGCCAATACAATTCAAATGTATTGACCCTTGTGGCTGCAACTTATTATGTTGCAGGTTTGTTTGATGTTAGTGAAGTGTGTTGAATAGGATTACAAGTCTACAACCAACATGATTGCCTGTGGCACTTTGAAGATGAAGGACTCCATGCTATATAGTCATTCTGCTGCATTGTAATGAGATAGCCAAATGAGCTATGTAAGATGTAATGAATTATTTTATTCCTGGTTATAAAGTTGTATTATGACCTTTGTTTCTTGATATTATATCTTAACTATGGATGCTAGCTATTGATCCATGGACTAGCATTGTAAACAAATGGATCTCTACCTTATTAAAGGTTGGGACCTCTACAGATGGTATCAGAGCACTGTGTTGCCTGTAGGATTTGTAACCCTAGGATTGGACAAAACCCCTTAGGAAAAAATAGGAGTTGAATTTGTTCCAAAACTTATTTATAAACAATCTTGTAAACTCTTTACTCAACCTTTTTGGTTTTGATTCTACATCTCTCCCTTTTCAAACTTGATGGACAAAGACTTCAACTTGAGCAAAGACTTCACCATCATCAAAGACTTCAACATCAGATTTTCACGAAGGACTTCAACCTAGATATCACTAAGGACTACAAGTGAGATAAGAAGAATACTCAAGACTTGAAGACTAAGGGAACACAACCTAGAAGGAACCATCATCACCTTTGAAGTTTTGTGGCCAAGATGCAAGAACTTTTCCAAGGAAACATGATATTATTCGTGAAGAAACAACTAAGAAGAATGGAATGATCTCAAGTGAACCATATAGTTGGACCACCATATTAGTGTTTAGCTTAGATTACATGTTGAAAACACCAACTTATGTGGTGTAGGAAAAATATTGTGTTGCCTAAAAATATGCTAGAATCTTGTTGTTTGAGTGGAATGTTGATTGTGATTGCTTGTGTGAATTGTTGTGTGTGAGTAGACTTCTTCCCTAGAAATCTTTTGCCTATTATAATCCCAATCGAACCCAAACAGATGACTACTCCAAGAGACTCCAACATCAAGTATGGTAACAACAACCAAGAGATACACATGATGTAATCTAGTTGAAAATCTTTTAAGGGTGGTAGTACCCTAGTTGTCTTGAAGCCAACTTGTAACCTCTAGCCTTCCCAAATCTCTGGACGAGATTTCTTTTAAGGGTGGTAGCCTATCACATCCCAAAATTTTCCAAATTTTGAAATGTGAAAAATAAATAAACAAAATAAACAATTGTTGAAAATTTATGGCGAAAAGAAACTTTTTGCTTCTAATTGGAAACATTAAAACCTTTTAAACTATTACAAAAGTTTCCCCCCAAATAAAGGTACTCCTTAAAATAAAAATAGCATTTAACAAAAACCCTAAGATGAAGCATCAAGATTATCCATATATCTCCTCTACTTCAAAATTTTAATTTGCAAGGTTCCCCTTCAAAATCTTTTTCACAAACTTCCTGTATTTGAAAATCTATTTTTAATCTTGAGGAATGTTCTCAACCAAAAACCATCTATACATCTCAACTATTTCATTTACATTTTTCTAACAACCTTTGTTTTATTTTGAACCAAAAATAAAAGCAAAGATTATCGTTTTAAAATAAGCACCATAGCTTATGTGAGCTATTTTAAGATTTTAGAAAATTATCCTCTCATATTTTGAAACTTTAATTCATGGGTTATCCATGTAAGGTGGAACTAAATCAAATCAAATTTAAATAAGAAAAGAATCCAAGTCATTCCAAATATATTGCCCTGCAACTAGGCCAATATCGCGCACACGCAATCGTACAATAATTGACTAATTAATAATTGAGAAAATTAAATATTTCAAAATATATAAAATTTCTGTCCTAAAATATTGCCCATGAATTTACGAAGCCACAGAAATTTAAATCAATAAATTCGGAGCTCTAAATCAAAAGTTATAAAAAATAGGAAAAAAATAAAACAAAGAAAAAAAATGGCCGGCCAGGCCTGGCCGGCCCAACCAGGCCGATCGGCCAAGAGGAGGTGTACCTAAACGTGTGAACCTGTACATGAACAAGCAACCAATGTGCACCTATTTGTATCTAATGCACTTAAATAACCTTCAATTGTCCTTCTAAATTATACTAAATGTCTCCTAATTCCCCTCCCTCTTTAACCTCCTTTAATCCAGCCTCCACCCCCCTCCTATATAAACCCCATTACACGAAATTTCAAAGTTTTCAACTCATCATACCTCCATTTTCGTTCAAAATTCTTCCCAATCTTCTCCACCAAAATCGACCTTCAATACGACCTCGGCTCACGGCGGCTTGAAGACGGAAATTGTTCCCTCGTCAAGACGGTTCCATTCTCGCTGGTTTCACCTCGTTTCGTTTATCGAGCAGAGAGAAAAATACAGTCAAAGATTAAGATCTTAGAAGGTATAATCCATTTTACGCCCACCTTGTTGCTCCAAATACAATTTCCTTTAAACAGTAGATAAATCTAGTTGTTATCTACAACTTTCATGTAGAAATTTTTTCCATCCGAACAACTTTTTCTGTAGTCAAATCTGGCATCATCATAACATCAGCGTAGTCAACAGTCAACTTAGTCAGATTAGTCAAAGTCAATTTCAGTCAATTCCCGAGTTTGACTTTTCCAGAATTTAGTATGAACTTGTATAATTCATAAAAAAGATTTAGAAGTCCAAAAATTATAAATTTGGTATCCCTGAAAAGCTGAGATTCTGTAGAATCCATTTCTGCAATAATATTACTTATTCTCTGTTCAAAAATTTGATTTATAAATTAAATGGTTTAATTGGTCATTTTCACCATAAAAATTATATCTTTAGTTCTGTATATCCAAATTTAGCAAATAATATGTCTACGGATTCACAAAAACGAGTAGAACACGGTGGACCCATAATTCGGTATTTTTGAGTCTGTTAAAATCAAGTTTTATACAAAACCATTTGTGGACTATTTTGAGTATAAAAATTGTTGTGTAGATTATTTTTAAGTGAATCCTTTTTTAGATGGTTGTATATTGAACCCTCTGTACAGTAAGACCAAAATGTAATTTTATTCTAGTATAAATAAGATCGTGGAAATTATTTAGTAAGAACATACTTTTCAAGTGTTAGAAAATATTGCTAATTGATACAATTGCAAAAATGGTTGCATTTGTAATCTTGAAAATATAAAATGTTCAGAAATCACTTAGTAAATGTTCAGAACCTTGTTATAAAAATTTGTACAATAAAAATTTCCATCTTGCATGTTTGCATACTTTGCATGATTTTTGTGTTGCCATTAGTGTTGATCTTGTGTATGTTTTGTCTTGGTTGTTTTGCTTGATAGATTGTGTTGATTGTCAAGTGTGTTATTGCGAAGAGTGTACCAACACCACCAACTACTAAGGAAAGTGACACTATCATCCAAGTCCTACTATTTTCATTACACTTAGTGGATTTTGTAACATGCATGGAAAGGTTTACTATATTTTATGCTATGCTAAATCCTAATAGGATACCCTTATATATTCCTTGGTGGAAACATTGTAGTTGTACTATGCTTAGCCCTGCTATATATATTGGGATGGGATACATGTTATGAATATATGAAGTGTTGAAAAGATATATGTTTTATATAATAAAACAAGTACTCAATGAACCACCTGGGTGGACAAGGATACTCAAGGTTGGACAAGGTGGCAACAAAAGGAACCATGTTTATATGGCTATCTCCTTTTGTATGTGCACTAGAAGAAAACCACCCAGGGACTTAGAGATTGAACATGTTTCTTGTACAGTGGCTTCCATGTACAACCACATGCTAAATGGGCTCTTGCTTAGTCAAATACATAGTGGAAGACCCATGCATTGGCATCTTCAGGTTAACTAGAATTGTGTATGGAAATATATCCCTACATTGGTGCCTGATAGACAAGCTAGCATTGTGTATTGGGAGGACTTCTATGGAAAGACTTTGTCACATTATCGATCTGCCGGTACTCCATTTTGGTGAGCACTGATCCAGCGGCCACTGGTGGCGTCAAGACGAGATTGTGTCATGTGGGTAAAGTGTACAACTTCTGCAGAAGATCAAATTCTAAGTACTTTGCCGTGTCCTCGGTTACGGACAACTCTGAGCAACTAAGGCCTGAAGCTATGGAAGATCTCGACATTCCAATTTATCAAAGTAAAACTTGATGGTGTCAACAAGGGATTAGAAGCACTTGGAGTTTTCCAAGGAGTTCAAAAAGATTTTCGAAAGATCAAAACTATTTTGAAAAGATAGGATAAAACTATATTGCTTTCTGCAAATGATCCTAAACCCTACTTAGCCAAATATGCATATATTGATAGGTTCCACTTATTTCTACATAGTAGTGAAACTTGCCAATACAATTCAAATGTATTGACCCTTGTGGCTGCAACTTATTATGTTACAGGTTTGTTTGATGTTAGTGAAGTGTGTTGAATAGTATTACAAGTCTACAACCAACATGATTGCCTGTGGCACTTTGTAGATGAAGGACTCCATGCTATATAGTTATTATGCTACATTGTAATGAGATAGCCAAATGAGCTATGTAATATGTAATGAATTATTTTATTCCTGGTTATAAATTTGTATTATGACCTTTGTTTCTTGATATTATATCTTAACTGTGGATGCTAGCTATTGATCCAGGGACTAGCATTGTAAACACATGGATCTATACCTTATTAAAGGTTGGGACCTCTACACATGAATATTATATCAGGATCTTGTTTATTGCGAGACGGTTACTTGTTTAAGTCCGAGAATAATGGTTGTTCGATTTATATGAGTAATATGTTTTATGCACATGCACCTTTCATAGATGGTCTATTCTTATTGAATCTCGATAGTGGAAATACACATATTAATAACATTGAAGCTAAACGTTTGAAATTGAGCGATAACTCGACCTATATGTGGCACTGTCATCTTGGTCATATTGGAGTGAAGCGTATGAAGAAACTCCATTCCGATGGACTTCTTGAATCACTTGAAAGATGCGAAGCATGTCTGATGGGTAAAATGACTAAGACTCCATTTTCTGGTATGATGGAGCGAGCTACGGACTTATTGGAAATCATACATACCGATGTATATGGTCCAATGAGTGTAGCATCGCGCAGTGGTTATCGTTATGGTCTTACCTTCACGGATGACTTGAGTATATATGGGTATATCAATTTCATGAAACATAAGTCCGAAACTTTCGAGAAGTTTAAGGAATTTCAAAGTGTGGTCGAGAATGAACGTAACAAGAAGATTAAATTTCTACGTTCTGATCGTGGAGGTGAATATCTAAGTTACGAGTTTGGCGAGCATTTAAAGAAATGCGGAATACTTTCAAAATTGACACCGCCGGGAACACCACGGTGTAATGGTGTGCCCGAACGTCGTAATCGAACTCTCTTAGATATGGTTTGTTCTATGATGTCACTTACAGATTTACCGCTATCATTTTGGGGTTATGCATTAGAAACATCCGCATTCACTTTAAATAGGGCACCGTCTAAATCCGTTGAAACGACACCGTATGAATTATGGTTTGGGAAGAAACCTAAATTGTCGTTCCTTAAAGTTTGGGGTTGCGAGGCCTATGTAAAGAAGTTACAAACGAACAAGCTTGAACCCAAAGCGGAAAAATGCGTCTTCATAGGATACCCGAAGGAAACTACTGGGTATACCTTCTATCATAGATCCGAAGGCAAAATATTCGTTGCCAAGAATGGATCCTTTCTAGAGAAGGAATTTCTCTCGAAAGAAGTGACTGGAAGGAAAGTAGAACTCGAAGAGGTTGTTGAACCTTCTCTCGAACTTGCGAGTAGCACAGCACCGGTAGTAGTTCTTGTGGCGCCTACACCAATAAGAGAGGAAGCTAATGATGATGATCATGAAACTTCGGTTGAAGTTGCTACAGAACCTCGCAGGTCAACGAGAACTCGTACCACTCCTGATTGGTATGATCCCGTTATGAGTGTCATGTTGGTGGACAACACCGATGACCCTGCGACATATGAGGAAGCGATGATGAGCCCAGATTCCAATAAATGGCAAGATGCCATGAAATCCAAAATTGGATCCTTGTACGAAAACCAAGTATGGACTTTGGTGGACTTACCGGATGGCCGGAAGGCTGTCGAGAACAAATGTATTTTCAAGAAGAAAACAGAAGTTAATGGTAATGTTACTGTCTATAAAGCTCGACTTGTCGCAAAAGGGTTTCGAAAAATTCAAGGAGTTGACTACGATGAGACTTTCTCACCAGTAGAAGCTAAAGTCTGTGAGGATTATGTTAGCAATCGCTGCATATTACGATTATGAGATATGGCAGATGGATGTCAAAATGGCGTTCCTCAATGGAGACATTGATGAAGAGTTGTATATGATGCAACCCAAAGGTTTTGTCGATCCTAAAGATGCTAACAAGGTATGCAAACTTCAACGGTCCATATATGGGTTGAAGCAAGCATCCCGAAGCTGGAATCAACGTTTTGATAAGGTAATCAAAAGTTTTGGTTTTATACAAACTTATGGAGAAGCTTGTATTTACAAGAAACTGAGTGGGAGCTCTGTAGCATTCTTAATACTATATGTAGATGACATATTGTTGATTGGGAATGATGTAGAACTTCTTAATAGTGTCAAGGAATATTTGAATAATAGTTTTTCAATGAAGGATCTTGGGGAAGCAACTTACATATTAGGCATAAAGATTTATAGAGATAGATCGAGACGTCTAATATCTTTGTCACAAAGTACATATTTGGACAAAGTTCTAAAGAGGTTTGGAATGGAAGATAGCAAGAAAGGGTTCTTGCCCATGTTGCCCAATACGACCTTGAGTAAAACTCAAAGTCCAGCAACGGCAGAAGATAGAGAAAGGATGAGTAAGACTCCCTATGCCTCAGCCATAGGATCTCTAATATATGCCATGCTATGTACTAGACCCAACATTGCATAAATGTTTATGATAAATATTTATTATTATATCTTTGTGTTTATGATAAATGTTTACGTTCATGCTATAATAGTATTAACAAGGAAACAGTAATACTTGTGTGATTTGTAAACTAAAATAGAGTCCCCATTAAAGCCTCTTTATAAATACTAGCTTGTTGGTTAATAAATGATTGTGGTTTTCCTATCATGAACATTGAGATGTTATTAACAACAAGATCATATCGTTAGGAGAATGATATGGTGGACATACTCCTATAGATAAGCATAGCATAAAGATCAAGTCAATTTAATAGTTCAATTGCTATATGCTTTCTGATACATAGTAACCTAATTCCTTCGACCATGAGATCATGCATATCACCTTCACCAGAAGGATTCTTTGATGACATCAAACACCACACCGTAACTGGGTGGCTATAAAGGTGTAGGGTTCGCAGCATAGAAAACAAAAATTTTCCTACGATGGGAACAACTATGTACCAAGATCTATCTACTAGATACAAACAACGGGCGGATGTATATCTGTAGAGAACATACCCTTGAAGACCGATAAAGCTTAACGAGTCCAAACTCGTGGTTGATGTAGACGATCTCTTGCCGATCTCAAGATCGAGAGGAAGTCCTAGCGCCGCAAATGACAGCATCCGTGCTCGCACACACGTTCGAGGCACCGAGCAACCTCCGCCTCCTCGCTCCAGCGATGCAGCGGAAGCACAACTCTTTCTTGCCGAAAAGCCACCGGGAACATGTATCTCGCTAGTACGAGACCATGGGGGATAAATTCTAGAGGGGGAGATAGATCCTTCACGAGGAGGTGTTGTGTGAGAGGAGGAGAGGGGGGCCTTTTATAGGAGAGAGGGGGGCACCCAAGGGGCATGGCGCCCAGCCATGGGGCTGCCCCCACCTCTTCCACATTCATGTGGGTGGAGCTCCCACTCAAAATGAAAAGCCTCCACTCCCATTAAAAAGCCTCCGCTCAAAAATCCACTCACATGCATTAAATTTCCACCAAATTTAATGCAAGCTCTCATTTAAATAAAACTCTTTTATTTATTTATTTATTCAGAATTTTGTTAATTACTTTAATTAACAAACATTCACATAAAACCCCTTGCTAGTATTCCATTTTACATGCAGAACCAGTTTCAGCAATTTCAACCGAAACAGTTTCGGTATCTAGTGAAATAAATTCCTGCGCTTTCCTTTTCTTTTCGGCATGAAACTTTTGCTCCAATTGGATGTCGGTGTCTCTTAAGTGTGTCACCCTACGGTTCGCGAATAATGTGGACATGATCGAGACCCCTCTCAGATCAATAATCAGAAGCGGGATCTAGAGACCCATACTGACTCCCACACATTCAACGATGACTTTCTTGTGATCGTCGGAACCTTTTACGCTAGTATCTTAATCCTTTTGTTTCGTGATATATTACATGTCCAAGATTCGATCATCGGTATATTCATACCTAGTTTGATCTCGTTACTTACATGCACTCTTTTCTCGTTCCCGTGATATAACATTCTAGTGATCAAATCACTTGCTTGCAAGCTAACCAATGTGATATCACCGAGAGGGCCCAGAGTATATCTATCCATCATCGGGATGAACAAATTCCACTCTCGATCCATGGGCCTCAACATAACACTTTAGTAGTTCTGAATCCATCTTTATAATCACCCTGTTACGGTGTGATGTTTGATGTTATCAAGAAACTCTTCGGGTGTTAGTGATTGACATGATCTCATGGTCTAAGGATTAGGATCACTTCGTAAGATGTTATAGCAATATAAACTCAATAACTTTGATCGTAATGCTATACTTCGGATGAATGTTCATCACACCATTACACTAATGTTGTGACCTTGTTATTAACAACATCCAATGTCCATGATCAGGAAACCTATGATCATCTTGTTAATCAGCGAGCTAGTTTATAAGAGAGGCATAACTAGAAACTTTCTTTTGTTTATTAAACACACATGTATTAACGTTTACGTATTAATACAATTATAGCATGTAAAATAAACATTTATCATAAATAGGAATACGATAATAACCACTTTATTATTGCCTCTCGGGCATATTCCCTTCAAAAGGTGGCATTGAGTGTTCAGAAAGTATTGGTTGAGACACATGGACCAAGAGTGGGATTTGTCCATCCATATGACGGATAGATATAATCTGGGCCCTCTCGGTAGAACGTCATCCAATTAGCTTGCAAGCATGTGACTGGCTCACAAGGGATCACATATCACGGGAACGAGAAAATATTACTTATCTGTAACGAGGTTGAACTAGGTATGTAGAGATACCGACGATCATAACCTCGGATAAGTAAACTATCGTGAGACAAAGGGAAATTGGTATCGTATGTAAGTGGTTCATTCGATCGCAAAGTAATCGTAGAAATATGTGGGAGCCATATGAATTTCCAGATTCCTCTATTGGTTATTGTTCGGAGAAGTGTCTCGATCATGTCCGCATAATTCACGAACCGTAGGGAGACACACTTAAGGATTCAACGTTGTTTGAGTAGTTATGGAATGATGAGTAAGAGACCGAATGTTGTTCGGAGTCTCGGATGGGATCCGGATATCAGGATATCCGGAATGGTCCGAGAATAAGATTCATATAAGGAAAGTCCTATTTCGTGGTTGGAGAATGGTTCCGTGTTTTATCGGGAATGTTCTAGAAGGTTCAAATGTCCAAGCACTCAGGAGGAAGGGTACATGAATGTGTCATAACAATTTGGAATGATTGCATCATGTACTAGGTGTCATCGCTGAACAAAATAAAGGGTTTAATCAAATCCTAGTTTGAAAAGTCAAACGCCAATTTGAAAAGTCAAACGACTATTTTGTGAGGTGGAGGGAGAGTAGGAAACCTACTTGGGGAGGAGTTCCCTCCCTCCACCGCCGGCCCACTTGGAGACCGAGTTGGGGAGGGACTCCCCTCCCCTTGGCCGGCCCCCTCCACCTATATAAGGAGGGGCAGGGTTGCCCCTCCAAACACAACACCACGCCCCGCAAACCCTAATCCTAGCCGCCGGCGCCGCCATCTCCTGCTGCCACCGCCTAGGGCAAGCCGCCGCCGCCTAGGCAAACCCTAGCCGCCGGCCTTGCTCCTCCTTGGTGCATCTAAACCCTAGATCGCCGAGGCTCTCTCTCATAGTCCACCATACTCGCTCCGGCTTAAGGCGAAGCCCTGCGAGATCTCCCCTCTACTTCCGGTACCACGCCGTTGTGCTGTCGGAATCGCGAGGAGAGTGCTACAACCTCCGCTGCCTGCTGGAACAAGGGAGAGGAAGGTCTTCGTAGAGTACCGAACGTGTGACCGACTGCGGAAGCGCTGCCGGAACGCAGCGCCGGAAGGATCGTCTACGCGATCTTGAGATCGGCAAGAGTACGACTACATCACCCACGAGAATCCGCTCTCATTAAACACTTTGGAATCTTCGAGGGTGAGTTATTCCATCGACTCGTTGCTACAATCTAGTAGATAGATCTTGGCTTGTTTGTTTGTATGCGGTAGAAATTTTTTGTTTTCCATGCTACGAACCCCTACAGAACCCTAACCCTAGCCGCCGGCTAGACTCCTCCCTTGGTGCCCTATAAACCCTAGATTGCCAAGGCCTCTCTCATAGTCCACCATACTCGCTCCGTCTTAAGGCGAAGCCCTGCGAGATCTTTCCTCTACTTCCGGTACCACGTCGTCGTGCTGCCGAAATCGCGAGGAGAGTGCTACAACCTCCGTTGCCTGCTAGAACAAGGGAGAGGAAGGTCTTCATCGAGTACCGAACGTGTGACCGACTGCGGAAGCGCTGCCGGAACGCAGCGCCGAAAGGATCGTCTACGTGATCTTGAGATCGGCAAGAGTACGACTACATCATCCACGAGAATCTGCTCTCGTTAAACACTTTGGAATCTTCGAGGGTGAGTTCACCTATCGACTCGTTGCTACAATCTAGTAGATAGATCTTGGCTTGTTTGTTTGCATGCGGTAGAAATTTTTTGTTTTCCATGCTACGAACCCCTACATAACCATCCCTCATCAAACATGAAGGTGATAAGATGTTTCGAACCATACTAGGAATGTAATAACAATTATTCAACTCCATAATAAATCCTGGCGGAAGGTGAAGTTGCATGACACCGACGAACAATGCAGCAACCCTTGCTTTATTTCCGACGCGAAAATCCACTTCGCCTTTTTGCACTTCTCTAGTCCTTATTAGCCCCTACATCGAATTGCAAATATGAGCAACCGATCCGGTATAAAATACCCAAGAGTTAACATAGGAATCAACGAGAAGAATGTCCACAACATTTACAACAAGCGTACCTGAGTGTGAAGTACTCTTACTTCCACTCTTCTTCAAAGAAGCCTGGTACTTGCTGCAGTTTCTCTTCCAGTGGCTATGTTCATGACAAAAGAAGCACTCAATGTCTTCTACAGGTCTAGCATTTTGCTTGGGTGCAGGATTAGGGATCGTATCCTTAGCCTTGCCCTTCTTCTTCTTCCAAGATGTACCCTTTTTCTTGAAGCTAGGCTTGTTCTGCACAGCCATCACATGGCTATGCCCTGCACACTTTTTCATGTCACTTTCTGCTATTTTTAGCATCCCGCATAACTCATTAAGGCCCTTCTCCACCCCATGCATATGGTAGTTCGAAATGAACTGCCCATAGCTGGATGGAAGAGACGCCAAAATGAAGTCAGTGGCCAACTCTTGGCCTAGTGGAAAACCAAGCTTTTCCAAATTCTGACTGTAACCAACCATTTTGATCACATGGGGCCTTACAGCTGCTCCCTCTGATAGCTTGCTTTCAACAAAGGACTTGGCAACATTGTACCTCTCAGTCCTTGCCTAATCTTGGAACATGTCCTTAAGCGCAATGATCATATCGTACGCATCCTGATCCTCAAACTTCTTTTGGAGTTCAGGTTCCATGCATGCAAGCATAAGGCAGCTAACCTCAAGAGAATCATCACATGCTCTCTTGTAGGCATTATTTAGGGCAGCAGATGCATTATCAGCAGGTTCATCGGGGATTGGGGTATCCAGAATGCTCCTTTTTATCGACTGAGAACAATTCTCAGGTTACGGACCCAGTCCGAATAGTTTGTTCCATTTAGTTTATCTTTGTCAAGAATCGAACGCAAAGAAAAAGGTGATGTAGTGTTTGGTGCCATTGATCTACAACAGAAAACATGCAAAATACTAAGCCATGTAACCATGAAAGAGTAAAACATATTAAACAATTTAATAGCATATACTCCCACTTAAATCAATATCCCTCTATTGATACTAAGTGATTCAAGATCCACAATTAACAAGTCGACTAGTGAGCTTTAGCATCACTGCTAGAAGACAAGGTAAATCGGTAAGCAACACTTGCTAATCATATACATATGACTCTTGTTGTTGGGTGACATCTCTATGTCAAAACTAGGCGCCCAACCTTTATGCCCCAAGGTCCTTAACTGTTAAGATAACCTTGTCAAGCTCACCAACCCTTATGCATGTAGGTATCCGATACAAACACATCCAGCCAAGGAAAACCGCGGCACCCTAATTTCATAGGCCCACCGACGATTGTACATGGCATATGATGGTGCAAGGTTTGGTTGGGAGGGCATGGTTTAACTTAAACTTTGTGAGGGATCGTTCTACTTCTATCATCTAAGCATGCAGAGTACTAAAACACTTAAGAATAGTATTCACATAGATGTGACACAGTATGGCCCACTTTCTCATGGTGATCTCCATCGTCATAGAACCTGTCCACCATGATGATCTCCATCTTCATGTTCCATGTGAGCCATCTTCGAAGTGATGAGTCCTCCACGAACTAATACAAGCTATTACTCCTAACAGCTAGTAATAAAAATTACATAGTATTGGGATCATCAAAAGTTGGCATGCAAGCCATTACAATAAATGACAACACATATGGCTTCCAGCCGTGTTGCCCTACTCACGACACGCAGGTCATGCAAAATTTCATACATGCATCACATACATATATGGGCCATACCGATCACATACATCCTGCAAAAACAAGTTATGCATAGAATCGCATTCTACCGGATCATGTGACATCGCATCACCTAGTTACCTTATCGAGATACAAAAGGGGATACGATTAAGGGGGGTCTAGGGGGTCTCCCCCTGCGGGGTTCGAAGGATCATGTGAAACCGTGAAAAATGAGAGATCAAATCTTCACAATTTTCTTGAAGGATTTTGATCGGCAAATCAAATTTACCATAAAACGACTCTTGTGTCGATTCAATCAAACTCCTTTGATCACGGTACATCGATTTTAGATCTAGGTTCCGATTCGGTCAATCATATTGATCTTCGTGTGATTCAATAGGATTTATGTGTTACTATCTATCCCGATGGCGGAAACCGACCGGTAGGGGTAAGTCATTCGACAACCTCAGAATCACGATCACGAAAAGCAATATCATAGATGAATCCTGAACCACCTCAATATAAATGATCACATCATTTATATCAATCTGCATATCACCATATGCAACCATCCCGAACCTATAACTGAACAACATCGGCTCTGATACCACTGAAGGGATACGGGTAGGCTACACTAGCGCATATCAAAAAAATTCTACCACGTAAACCAGGATTACTGTTGTCATCCATCACGGGATTACCACTAGACACACAGTTGCGGAATTGATGAAGCGCGTCGAGGCAGTGCAGACATTCCACGTCTCCTCCTCTTCCTCGTCCCACAAGAAGCTCCTTTTCCGCGGCTCGTCCAAGTAACACAGATGCAGCACCTCCGTGGTATCCACACGTACATGGTGGAAGCGTCAGACGCCAGACTGCTAGGTCCGCGCGTGCAACACAGGCATGAGGAGTGGCGGCTGGGTGGAATGGTCTAACCCTGGTCAGCTCGTCCCACCCTCCCTTATATAGGCATCCCTAGTGGGCTTCTACATTAGGAGCCCATTAGTAGCCTAAGCCTGGTCTAATTCGAATCCAATCCTCATTAGGCTTCCAGCCCCTTAAGTGTGTGACCCTATAGGTTCATATACGTATAGACATGACATGAATACACTTATTCTGCCAATAGTTGGTAGTGGCCTCTAGCAAGACATGCCAACTCCTAAACGCATACAAAGATCATATCGGACGAACCATCACAAGGTTTAGTACATGTCTTTCTCTTTGCCTCATGATATTTGGTCTAGCTCCAAGCTGACCTCTCTTTCTCGATACCGTAACTCGGAATCCCTTTACTAGGTTAACTCTTAACCTTATGTAGCATGGCCATGCATTTCTGGATCCGATCACTCGAGGGGCCGAGAGATATCTCTCTCAAATAGAGAGGGGCAAATCCCATCTTGATTGACCATGCCTTGCAGCATGCTTCGGGACAAACCCGAAAGCTACCTTTATAACTACCCAGTTACGGTGTAGCGTTTGATAGCCCCAAAGTAGGTCGATCCACATCTCAAGTAAATGCGACAATCTCAGGTCTAAGGACAAAACATACACGATGTGTAGAGAGAGCTACAACTAATTGTCAGTCTCAAGTTGGGTCAGTCCAACCCCATGTTCATAACATGTGTCCACATCATTGGTTTGAAATCTTCATGTCTATGACTTGCGAAACATAGCCATCAACCAATCGATGTGCTAGTCTAATATTCACATGTGTCCTCACATGAACTCCGACTAGGGACAACTATTAAATAACCATACAAGTAAAGAGTTTTACAAACAATTCACATAATTGCCAATCAATACAAGTTGCCCGATATGGATATTCAAGGAACATTACAATAACTCATGGATACATATGAAATATAATCATCTCTATGATTGCCTCTAGGGCATATTTCCTTCAAAACAGAGCAAAACCGTTGGGCGTAACAACACTAGTGGAAAAAGGGCAATCCGTCCCGGTTTGTAACTGCCTTTAGTCTTGGTTGCGCAACCGGGACTGCACAATCGGGACTAAAGGCCCCTACCTTTAATCCTGGTTGTGTGGCAAACCAGGACTAAAGGGTATCCACATGGCTGGGCTCGAGCGTTCGGGCTAGAAGGGCTTTATTTCCGGTTGGTAACACCAACCGAGACTAAAAGGTATTCCGTCGCGGTAGCGCTTTGGGGCAATCAGCTGTCGTGGCAAGAGATGGGTTTGAGGGTTTAGGGTTTTTGTGTTTTCCTTTTCATTTTGTGTCCCTTTCCTTTGTGTTTTCATTTTCAATTTGTGTTTATCATTTAATATAGAGATCAAACATATTATATACAGTACACAAAGTGACCTCTTTTTCGTGCTTGTTTGAACATATTAGATACAATGTACATGTTCATGCATATACACTATAATTTATTTTACTATCCCTATTATACTCTAAATATGAATTGATGATGGTATTATCCGGCTGAAGATATGACCTCCTTAACCAAGAATCCCGCCAATTCCTCTTGAATTGCTCGTACGCGATCCTTTGATAGGAGATCATCCCACATCCGTTCACAATTTGGTTACAATAATTTTTTGTGATCCTCTAACATGCCCTTCAACTTTAACTTCTCATTTTCACTTCCGCATTCTCTATTTGCATCAACAATGGCCCGGTGAAGATCATCAATGAGCTCTGGCGCCTCTTCATATTCATCTCCCCCCATTTCAGTATCATCATATTCAGGGAACATAGGATAGTTATCATCATCATGTTCTTCTTTGTTGTCTTCCATCATAACCCATATTTCTCCGTGCTTGGTCCAACAATTATAACTAGGCATGAAACCAGACCAAAGAAGGTGAGTGTGAAGGGTTCTCGAGAAAGTGTAATCCTTCTTATTTTGACATACAACACATAAAACCATTCATACTATTTTCCTCAGCCACACCGATAAAATTATGCAGGCCCGTAATGAACTCGGCAGTGCGTCGGTCACCGTACATCATTGCCGGTCCATCTGCATTATATACTTAATTTATCAAAAACCATTACAGAACATCTAGAGAAATGACCACTGTACATCGACACATGCATTGTATCAATGACAAATCAAATAATAAAGTTGCTAACCTTGATCGAGGAGGAAAGAAAGAGGAGAAAGCGTAAGTGTGGATCATGCACTTCATATCATGTTTGTTTTGTGTGAACTCACGCATTTCATCGAGTACCTCTTGTGCATAGAAGGGGAAAACAAATGAGTATACACCTCTTGTACATAAGAAGTAAAAAACAAACCAGTTCACACACAAGCATGTCAGGTTGTGGGGTATATATATAGGAACATGGACCTTTAGTTCCGGTTGGAGACACCAACCGGGACTAAAGGACATCGCACCTGCCTCAACCCCTTTAGTATCGGTTGGTGTCTCTAACTGGGACTAAAGTTTTGATTCGAACTGGGGCTGATTCGGCCCTGCCCCGCGCGGGCTTCCTATGTGTTCAAACCAAGACTAGTGCTCACATTAATCCCGGTTCGTAACGTGACCGGGGACTGATGCTCCAGGCAGCTCTGAACGGAAGCCCTGTTTTCTACTAGTGCAAAATAAAGCAAAGCAGCGAACCTTTGAAAACATATCGATATATATGTTGACATGCATGGAATTTAAAGTTCCTTCTATGAACCAGCTAACTGGGCAACAGAAAAGGCATGTGATGGACCAAAAAACAGAGCAAACCTAAGAAAATAGAGCAAAAACACTAGAAACATGCATAGTTTGTTTACTAGAATTTCATCAAGCTAAAACACTGAATCCCCATGTTTGTTCTATAGAATTTTAGAGATGAAGTAATCCCTCCATCACAAAATACAAGACGCCTAATGATTAGTAAAATATCAACTTTTCTAAGTTTGACCAAGTTTATATGCAAAATAAACATTTAATTTACCAATTAATATCAATAGATTCACCATAAAGTAAATTTCATTAATGTGTCCATTTGATATTGTAGATATAGATATTTCCCCCTGAATATTTAGTCGAAGTTATTAAGATTTGATTGTTGTCTGATCCTTGGGCAACTTTGACGCGGGGTGATCACGTCAATGCTCATACTTGATGGACTTGGGTTTTCGGGAATAGAGCATACGCTAGAAACTTCATCGGCTTACATACAAATAAGGGGGACACGGGGTTTACCTAGGTTTAGGCCCCGGAGTGAAAATCCTACTCTTGTTTATCTATTCTTGATTAATGGAGAAATCAAAGATTACAAGGGCGTCGAGATGGCTATGGTGCGTGGATTAGATGGCGGGTGTGTGTGCTAGGGTTTTGAATAATCCTCCTCGGTGATCCCTCCTAGCCTTTATATGAGGAGGCTAGGTATAGGATATATGTTGGAATTATGCCCTAGAGGCAATAATAAAGATGTTCTTATTATAATTCTTGTTCATGATAATGTTTATATTCCATGCTAGAATTTTATTAAGCGGAAACATTAATACTTGTGTGGTTTGTGAACAACACCGTGTCCCTAGTACGCCTCTATGGACTAGCTCATTGATCAATGATGGTTAAGGTTTCCTAACCATAGACATGAGTTGTCAATTGATAATGAGATCATATCATTGGGAGAATGATATGGTGGACAGACCCAAACTAAGCGAAGCAATTAGATCGTGTCATCGTGTTCGTCTTTGCGAAGCTTTTCTTATGTCAAATATTGTATTCCTTAGACCATGAGATAATACAACTCCCTGGTATCGGAAGAAAGCTTTGAGGTCATCAAACGTCATCCTATGAGAGGGTGATCATAAAGGTGTCTCTCAGGTGATCGGAAAGTATCTGTTGGGTTGTATGTATCGAGATGGAATTTGTCCCTCCCAAGTCGGAGAGATATACTTCGGGCCCACTCGGTAATCGATATCAACACCGCTTGCAAGCATGTGGTTAAGGAGTTAATCACAAAGTGATATCGGATTACGGAACGAGTAAAGTACTTGCTGTGAACGAGATTGAACTAGGTATGACGGTACCGACGATCGAATCTCGGGCAAGTAAAATATCGCAAGACAAAGGGAATATATATATGGGATTGATTGAATCCTGGCATCGTGGTTCATCCGATATGATCATCGATGAATGTGTGGGAGTCAATATGGGTTTCCAGACCCCGCTGTTGATTATTGATAGAAGATCATGTCTGCATATTCTCGAACCCGCAGGGTCACACACTTAACGTGTCTCGACGCTAGGATAGATTGGATAATTGGTTTAATGATTTTTTGTTCGGAGTCTCGGATAGGATCCGGGACATCACGAGAGGTTCCGGAGTGGTCCGGAGAATAAGATTCATATAAGGCAGTGCAGTTTTTGGAGTTCGGAATTATTCTGGGTTAATCGGTATTGTACCGGAAGCTTCTAGAACCTTCCGGAAGGGGACCAACGTGGCCCCACCTTCCGGGAGGGGGCATGGGCCTATGAGGGAGTGCCCTGGCCGCATTGGGCCAGGGGCACAAGGCCCCATAGGGCCCAGCCGGCCTAGAGAGGTTTAAACTCGAGATAGAGTTTCTAGAAGGGGGGTTTCCTTGCCCCCCACTCCTCCTCCTTTGGGGCCGCCGGCCTTGGATTGGGGGAGGGGATAGGGCACCACTCTATATATAGAGGGCTGGGGGCGCACCAACCCCCCACACCTTCCCCTCCAACCCTAGCCGCCCTGCTGCCCTCCTCTCTCCCTCCCGACTGCTTGTAGGCGAAGCCCTGCTGCAGGAATTCTCCACCAATTGCACCGCGTCGTCGCGTTGTAGATCCAACCCATCTCTCCACCATACTTGCTGGACCAAGGAAGGAGGAGACGTTGAGGTGCCGCACGTGTGCATCTCACGGAGGCATCGCCACTTGTGGTGCTAGATCGGATCGGATCGCGAGGAGGAGAAGCGAGTACGACTACATCACCCACGTTCCGACGAACGTTCCGCTGTGCAGATCTTCAAGGGTATGAAGATCTAATCCAATCTCTCTCGTTGTTTGCATCTCCTAGATTAGATCTTGGCTTTCCCTCTGTTCGCATCCGTAGAAAATTTTGATTTACTATGCCGCGAAACCCTTCAGTGGTATCAGAGCTAGATCTATGCGTAGATGTGTTTCACGAGTAGAACGCAACATGGTTGTTGCGGGCGTTGATGTTTTCTGTTGCAAGCCTCTTGTTTGTGTTCTTCTTATGACGCGGGTGTAACACCCTCAGAATCGGACCTATGCAAGTTTTAGCGAAACCCGCCAAACCCGCATAGAAACGATTCAAAGGTGCCCACCAGGCACTTTCGTGCGGGTGGAAAACGAAGTAATAACATTACACAACAGTCCTCGATGGGACCCACAGAACAGATATATGTACAATAGCGACTCCATGAGTCAAGAATACAGATATACGGTACAAAGATCCAAATCACCTGTAAAACGATACAGCGTCCGACTACGGACAAGATGCAAATGGGGCTAAGAGCCCTGAAGAATAACCAATGCCCATAACCGCCTGTGCCAAGCGGAAGGGTAACCCTGCTAACGACGCCGATCTCAAAACCTGCTTTAACAAAAGGTGCCGAAAGGGCAAAGGAAAAAGAGGAGCCAAGATCGAGGCCAAGACACATGAGCTAGAATTCGGCGGTCCTCGCTTACATAGGTATGGTGGACTGAAGCGGCAGCGGCAGCAAGCACTAAACAACCTATAGAGACTCGATACCACTGGCGGCTATCAGAGAGGGATAAGAAAGACCTACTCGGATCCAACCTAAATCTAACACCAAACAATCCCATCCTGGTATTTCCCCCCTCGAGACCAAACGAGGAAGTCAACCGAGGAACTCACACAGTTGGCAGTTTTATTTATTCAGTTATCGTTGCAACAATTACTAGTCAAATATAGATAGTCGTCCTGATAAAATAAGCAGTGGACAGTTTTAGTTAACCATTCCGTTATAGTTGCAACACTTACTAATCAGATACAAATAGCATGAGATAAACCCAAAACCCAGCAGTTGTTGGTACTTTTATTTAGCCATTCCGTTGTAGTTGCAATACTTACTAGTCAGATACAATGGTCTCAAGCGACACTCCAACAAACAATTGTGGGCAGTATTATTAGCCATTCCGTTGTAGTGAAGCTGATTACTAGTCATTATAAAGTCAAATTTATAGCAGTAAACTTTAGTTATGCTTGTCTATGGTCGAGATACTGTGCTCCAAGTCGTCCATATCCGCGGACACGGCTTTCAGAAAGTTTTACCCGGCCGGGGTGCACCAATAGCAACACACGCTCGATCAACCTCGGAAAAACCAAATCAAAACCCAACGATGCCTTCACGACAAAGCAATCACAGGATTCAGAAATATTTCAGGGGCCACCCTTGAGTACACCAACGGCAAGCAAGCTCCGAGACGGACTCAAGGTTTGCGCTGCTGGTCAGAACGATGGGAACCCGAAAACTCGGGTGTCGATACATGAAAACACTCCGCTTACCTAAAAGACAAAGGTGCTCCTCGCACAATCGTAAATACATAAGTAGCATGGCATAAGTACAGGATCGTAAATAAAACCTCAAACTAGTTTGTGGCCCCAAGAAATAAGATCAATCAAGCTCGCTCGTGGGGTCCCATATACCTCCCGGATGTGGATAGCGATAAATCAAGGAACAGTATCAAGTACTCGGGTCCTACGGGACACAAGTGGGCGTCGAAACCAAATATTCTCTATCACCCACCGATGCCTCGCTTATTTCAATTTTAGTTGTTAAACAGGAATTAAAGTGAACGATAAGTAAAACTATGATCAACTCCAACATCAACATGCGGCAATACATCAACAATCGTGGTAATCGACGACACGCAACAACACTTGAGCAAGCGACTACGACGCGCAAGTCCAACTATCTACCAAACAACAGGTAATAGGATGTGTCCAAGGCAATATAGGGCTGCACGGTATATCATAGGTACGGAAACTACAACATCGCAACACAGATAGCAACAGATCAACAGGAGGGAAATAAATACTATAAAAGTAAGATAGGTAGAAAGGGGGAGATGCTCGCCTGAAAACATCGTCGAAGGTTCAACCGAAGATCGGGTCGACACTCGCATCAACTCAACGGCCTTATCCGCGAAGAAGCAAAACACTGGAAGAAACACCGGATGCTATATTTAATACAACAGCAGAAGATCGGCATGATGCATGTATGATGCATGACATGGCAAGGTGCGATGCAATTAGGCCAAATTAAGCGGAACCGGGGTCCCGACAATTAATTATATGGTTCGAGTTGTTTTAGAACCCCCGCAAATTAAATGTTGATTAACATGGCAGGAGATAGCACCGGGTTCGCTACACAAATTTAAATGAGGCCAAGATAAGGCTAGATTTGCCCGCATATGGGCCCCATATTAATTATTAGGTGAATCGGCATAAGGCCCCAAACAAATGATATGCATGAGAGATGACAATTTAATGTGCAGCAATTTATGTTTAGCATTTATAAAAATAGGGGTTCGGATAAGGGTCACACATTTGGGGTCTCGACGGTCTTGGGGTTCGGATCTGGGGTTCGCGTCCGTGTGATGGTCTGGTTGTTCCGTGAAGGAGGACTTGGTTCGGTGTCGGGGGCACCTCGGACTCGCCCTGGTCGGTGTCGTTCTTGTTGTCGCGACGATCTTGTCGGGTCCCACG
Source organism: Avena longiglumis (assembly GCA_030063025.1). Lineage (NCBI taxonomy): Eukaryota > Viridiplantae > Streptophyta > Magnoliopsida > Poales > Poaceae > Avena > Avena longiglumis. The sequence goes on from CP125979.1 coordinate 187,390,805, forward strand.
GGGTCGGTCTTGCCGTTGCGAGGGCCTTGTCGGGCCCGCGCCATCGAGTCGGTCTTGGCGTTTCAGGGTGACGAACTTGGCGTTCCGATTGAAGATCTTGGCGTCTTCAACCGGTCTTATGCTCGGATAGAAATACTTGTCGCACCAGGTCGGAGTCCTTGAATCCTGGAAGGAGAACTTGATACGACGCCGGGTTCGGGATCGGGCTTCGGGAGGGCGATCTTGAGGCTTCCACTCATTCGCCGGTTGCGAACATCGGTCGACGCGGACGGAAGTAGCTCTTGGAGAGGATACGGTTCAAGACAGGGTCGTCCGGGTGGCACCTAGCAATCTCACACGGCATCACCCCTACACTGTCTCGCCAAGTTTTTCCCCAACACACGACCACGCATGCGTCCAACATCTTAACATGGTCACGCTGCGGTCGAGGAGGGTGACAACAGGGAGACGGCGGCGAAGGGGCCCTGCAGGAGGAGGCGAGGCGCGGGTGGGGACGGTGGGGGCGGTTGGTGGCGGTGGCGAGCTCGTCGGCGGCGAGGAGAGCACGGCGGAGGCAGAGGAGGACGCTGGAGGGAGGGCAGCAGGAGCTCACGGAGGGAGCCAGGAGGCCGGAGACGGCGACCGGCCGGAGGCGGCGGGCAAGAGGCGACGGGCGCCGGAGGGCCGGGCCGGGCAGCGGTGGCGGCTTGCGCGGCCGGGCGGGTCGGGCGACGCGGCAGCCACGCAGAGCTTGGCTCGAGCGGAGGGCCGAGGCGGCCGCGGGCGGAGCCCGGCATGACGAGGCGGAGGGCAGACGCTTGGGGTCGGGACGCGGAAGCTGCGCCATGATCGGGAGGTTGGCGGGCTGGCGGTGAGCTCGAGCGGAGCGGAGGAGGGTCGACGCGCGGAGGCGGAGGAGAGGAGCCCGGCCGGACGGGGGCGAGCTCGCAGGCGGCGCGGCGCTCGCCGGCGCGGAGGCGGGCGGAGCAGAGCGCGGAGGCGGTGGTTGGGGTCGGCGCCAGAGGTGAGGGCGCGCACGCGAGGAGAGGAGGCCGGGGAAGCGAGCGGCTGCGGAGGGAGACGGAGATACGGCGGCGGGGACGGAGGGCGACGCCGCGGCAGGGGCGAGGCGGTGAAGCGAGCCGGAGGTTGGAGGAGCTCTGGGGGTCATGCGAGAGAGGGATGAGGCGCCACTGGGGAGAGATGGGGAGGAGGGAGGAAGGAGAGAGGAAGGAGGTGGGCCAGGGGAGGACGTGGGGTCAGGGAGTGGGTCCCAGGGGCAGCGGCAGCAGGGGTTAAGGGCGTGCACAAGGCGTGCGTGTGTGCTTGTGTGTGTGGCAGGGTGGGTTGGTTGTGTGGGTGGGGAGGGTGAGAGAGAGGGGGTCTAGGTGGAGGGCTAGGATTGGATAGAGGAGAGAGGGTAGCTGAGGTGGCGAGAGGCTATTGGAGGGAGTGAGGTGGAGGGGGTGTGTGGGTAGATAGGTTGGTAGCTGTAGGATTTAGAAGGACGGGTTAGGTGGACCGATTATAATTTCTGGAACCGTTCGACTGCCCCCACAAAAACAATTAAATGTTTATTTATTTCAAACAAGCCTTTTGCAAACTAGTAGCAGACAAAGAAAATAATCCGGAGACCCGGTTTTGATGTTTGAATAAAGATGGGGCGTTTTAGAAAACAAAACGGGCTTTGCGAAAATAGTTTTAGACAAACAACATATGATGATGACGATGCAATGCACCAATTCAACGCGATTTTCTAGTAGGGGTTTTGCGGGATGCCACAGCGGGATAGTGAGATTGAAGCGGTCCAGGCCAACCTTACGCGACGTTGTTCGCGAGACCGGCTTCGCACTTGACGTGTGGCTTATTCCACACATGCGGCTGGTGGATGTCAGTTTCTCTCACTATAGTTGTCATGGGATTAACACCGGAGTTTGGCAACCATAATATCACCATTGTGGCTTTCCGTAGGTAAGAATCGTTCTTAGCATCTACTCCCATAAGCCACGTAAAACATGCAACAACAAAGTAGAGGCATCTAACTTGTTTTTGCAGGGAGTGTTTTCTGTGATATGGTATGGCCCAAGATGTGATGTGTATATTGTATGCGATGATCATGTTTTGTAATGTTTCACGACTTGCATGTCGCTGAGTACACAACCGGCAGGAGCCATATGGTTGTCTTTATAATTTTGTATGACCTGTGTGTCAACTTCTTATACGCCATGTAATAGTTTCACTTTATCGCTAAGTAGTTAGCAATAGTTGTAGTTGCTATTCGTGGTGGAGGCAATCATGGTGGAGTGATGGAGATCATGCCAGAACGCACAAGATGGAGATCATTGCGCGAAGATTGGCTATACCATGTCACATAAAGTTATATGCATGTGATGTTTATCCTTTTATGTATCTTATTATGCATAGATCGCGACGGAAACATTATAAGATGATTCCTCACTTAAAGATCAAGATAAAACTGTGTTCTCCCCAAGTATGCACCGTTGCGAAAGTTCGTCGTGTCCAAGCATCACGTGATGATCGGGTGCTATAGACTCTACGCTCACATACAATGGGTGCAAGCCAGTTTTGCACACGCGGAAATACTTGGGTTTTACTTGACGAGCCTAGCATGTACAGACATGGCCTCGGAACACATGAACCGAAAGGTTAAGCATGAGTCATATGAATGATATGATCGACACTTCGTTGTCCACCATTGAAACCACATCTCTTCTCGTGAAGATCGGATTAGGTGTGGTGAATTTGGATCGTGTTCACTAAACAACTTGAGGGATGTTGAATTTAGTGGGAGTTCATCTAGTAATTTGATTAAAAGTTGAACTAGTTATCATGAACATAGTCTAATTTGTACTTGCAAATATTGTAGATCACATGGCTAAGTCCAACTTCAACTTCAACGTTTTTGCTGAGAAAGAAAAGCTTAAGAACAATGGGTCTAACTTCACCAATTGGTTCCGCAATCTAAGAATCATTCTCTCTGGCGGTCAAAAGGACTATGTCCTTGGGAAAGCGTTAGGTGACCCCCTGCTGCAACTGCGCCGGCTGATGAGAAAGCTGTCTATCAGTCGCGCAAAGATGATTATGGTGTGATTAAGAGCACCATGTTGTTTGCTATGGAACCGAACTTCAAAATCGCTTTTGAAGACTATCCTGCCCTTTGAGATTCTCAAGAGCTGAAAACCATGTTTCAAACTCAGCCCGCTCGAGAGATATGAGATCTCTGAGAAGTTCTTTAACTGCAAGATGGAGGAAGGGAGTTCCGTTAGTGAGCACGCCATTAAGATGACGGGATACACTCAACGCCTTGAGCAACTGGAATGCACGATTCCAGAGGAGCTCAAGATTGACAGGGTTCTGCAATCACTCCCTCCCAGCTACAAAAGTTTTGTAGTGACTCATAATCAGATTGGTTCCACTGATACGATCACCGAGCTCTTCGCAAAGCTGAAGGCCGCGGAAGTGGACATCAAGAAGGATAATCTTGTGTTGATGGTCAACAAGCCCTCCTTTAAGAAAGTTAAGGGTGCAAAGAAGCCCTTCAAGAAAGGCGGCGGCAAGTGCGTTGCCCCTGCTGAGAAGAAGCTCAAGTCTGGTCCTAAACCGGACACTGAGTGCTTCTATTGCAAGGACAAGGGTCACTGGAAGCGCAACTGTCCGAAGTACTTAGCGGACAAGAAGGCTGGCACCATCAAAGGTATATTTGATATACATGTTATTGATGTTTTCCTTACTAGCCCTCGCTAGTGCCCGGGTATTTGATACCGGTTCTTGCTAATATTTGTAACTCAAACAGAGCTACGGAATAGACGGCGCTTGCGAGGATGAGGTGACGATGCGCGTGCTGGCAACGGATCAAGAGTTTATATGATGGCCGTCAGCACGCCTCCTTAGTTTTACCTTCGATTAGTTTTAAACCTTAATAAGTGTTATTATGTGCCTCGTTGAGCATGAACATTATTTCTGGATCTTGTTTATTGCAAGATGGTTATTCATTTAAATCGGAGAATAATGGTTGTTCTATTTATATGAGTAACATCTTTTATGGTCATGCACCTATTGTGAATGGTTTATTTCTTCTAAATCTCGAAAGGGATGAAACACACATCCATAACATTGAGGCTAAGAGATGCAAAGTAGATAGTGATAATACTACTTATTTGTGGCACTGTCGTCTAGGTCATATTGGTGTAAAGCGCATGAAGAAACTCCATTCTGATGGACTTTTGGAGTCTCTTGATTTTGAATCATTTGACACATGCGAACCATGCCTCATGGGCAAGATGATCAAAACCCCGTTCTCCGGTATGATGGAGCGAGCAACGGACTTGTTGGAAATCATACATACCGATGTATGCGGACCGATGAGTGTTTCGACGCGCGGTGGATATCTCTATTTTCTCACTTTTACCGATGACTTAAGTAGATATGGGTATATCTATTTAATGAAACATAAATCTAAAACGTTTGAAAAGTTCAAAGAATTTCAGAATGAAGTGGAGAACCATCGTAACAGAAAGATTAAGTTTCTACAATCCGATCGTGGAGGTGAATATTTGAGTTATGATTTTCTCACGCATCTTAAAGCAAGTGGAATCGTTTCACAACTCACGCCACCCGGAACACCACAGCGCAATGGTGTGTCTGAACGCCGGAATCGAACCCTATTAGATATGGTCCGATCAATGATGTCTCTTACTGATTTGCCGTTATCATTTTGGGGTTATGCATTAGAAACCGCTGCATTCACTTTAAATAGGGCACCATCTAAATCCGTTGAGACGACACCGTATGAACTGTGGTTTGGTGCTAAACCTAATTTGTCGTTTCTTAAAGTTTGGGGATGCGAAGCTTACGTCAAGAAGTTGATGTCGGACAAGCTTGAACCCAAAGCGGAGAAATGCGTCTTCATAGGATACCCTAAGGAAACTATTGGGTATACCTTCTATCACAGAACCGAAGGCAAAGTGTTTGTTGCAAAGAACGGTTCCTTTCTTGAGAAGGAGTTTCTCTCGAAAGAAGTGAGTGGGAGGAAAGTAGAGCTAGACGAGGTTGTTGAACCTTCTCTTGAGTTGGAGAGTAGCACAACACCTAAAATTGTTCTAGTGCCGCCTGCACCAACAATAGAGGAAGCTAATGATAAGGATCATGAAGCTTCAGACGATGCTGCTACTAAACGTCGCAGGTCGACAAGGTCGCGTGCCCCTCCTGAGTGGTACGGCAACCCTGTCTTAACTGTCTTGTTAGTAGATGACAGTGAGCCTTCGAACTATGAGGAAGCGATGATGAGCCCAGACTCTGAGAAATGGCTAGAGGCCATGCAATCCGAATTGGGATCCATGAGCGAAAACCAAGTATGGACTTTGGTGGACCCTCCTAGCGACCGAAAGGCCGTTGAGTGCAAATGTATCTTCAAGAAGAAAACGGACGCGGATGGTAATGTTACCGTCTATAAAGCACGTCTTGTCGCGAAAGGTTTTCGACAAGTTCAAGGTGTTGACTACGATGAGACTTTCTCTCCCGTAGCGATGTTTAAGTCCATTCGGATTTTATTAGCAATTTCTTCGTTTCATGATTATGAAATATGGCAGATGGATGTCAAGACTGCGTTCCTCAATGGCAACATTGATGAAGAGTTGTATATGATGCAACCCGAAGGTTTTGTCGATCCTAAGGATGCTGATAAAGTATGCAAGCTTGAGCGTTCCATTTATGGACTAAAGCAAGCATCTCGGAGTTTGAACCTTCGTTTTGATCAAGTGATAAAGATCTTTGGATTTGTTCCAAATTGCTACGAAGCTTGTATCTACAAGAAAGTGAGTGGGAGCACTGTGACATTTCTGGTACTATATGTGGATGACATATTGATTATTGGAAATGACATTAACATGCTTAACGATGTGAAGAGTTATTTGAACAAGTGTTTTTCAATGAAAGACCTAGGTGAAGCTGCTAATATATTGGGTATCAAGATCTATAGAGATAGACAAAGACGCCTGATAGCTTTAAGCCAGAGTACATACCTAGACAAAGTTCTGAAAAGGTTCAGAATGGATAAGGCAAAGAAAGGTTCAGTGCCTATGTTGTCTGGTAAGATGTTGAGCAAGGCTCAGGGTCCAGCTACAGTAAATGATAGGGAAGCTATGAGCAAAGTGCCTTATGCCTCGGCCATAGGTTCCATCATGTATGCCATGCTGTGTACTAGACCGGATGTGTCCAATGCTCTTAGTTTGACGAGCAGATATCAAAGTGATCCAGAGTGGAACATCGACAACCGTAAAGAACATCCTAAAGTACCTAAATAGGACTAAAGAAATGTTCTTAGTCTATGGGGTGATGAACAGCTCGTCAGAAAAGGTTACGTCGACGCTAGTTTCGACAATCGACAAGGATGATTCTAAATCTCAGACAGGATACATGTATATTTTGAATGGAGGAGCTGTGAGCTGGAGAAGCTGCAAGCAAAGCGTGATCGCGGGATCTACAGTAGAAGCGGAATACATGGCTGCTGCAGAAGCGTCAAGTGAAGGAGTTTGGATCAGAAACTTCATCACTGAGCTTGGAGTGGTTCCAAGTGCAATGGACCCACTGGAGATATTGTGTGACAACACTGGTGCCATAGCACTCGCTAAGGAACCAAGATATCATCCAAAGACCAAGCATATCAACCGCAAGTTTCATATAATCCGAGATTATATATCAGATGGAGATCTAAAGATTAGCAAAGTACATACAGATCTGAATGTCGCAGATCCATTGACTAAACCTCTTCCACGTGTAAAACATGATCAGCACCTCAGTGCCATGGGTGTGAGATTGTTGCCAAATGTAAACTAGATTATTGACTCTAGTGCAAGTGGGAGACTGTTGGAATTATGCCCTAGAGGCAATAATAAAGATGTTCTTATTATAATTCTTGTTCATGATAATGTTTATATTCCATGCTAGAATTGTATTAAGCGGAAACTTTAATACTTGTGTAGTTTGTGAACAACACTGTGTCCCTAGTACGCCTCTATGGACTAGCTCATTGATCAATGATGGTTAAGGTTTCCTAACCATAGACATGAGTTGTCAATTGATAATGAGATCATATCATTGGGAGATGATATGGTGGACAGACCCAAACTAAGCGAAGCAATTAGATCGTGTCATCGTGTTCGTCTTTGCGAAGCTTTTATTATGTCAAATATTGTATTCCTTAGACCATGAGATAATACAACTCCCTGGTATCGGAAGAAAGCTTTGAGGTCATCAAACGTCATCCTATGAGAGGGTGATCATAAAGGTGTCTCTCAGGTGATCGGAAAGTATCTGTTGGGTTGTATGTATCGAGATGGAATTTGTCCCTCCCAAGTCGGAGAGATATACTTCGGGCCCACTCGGTAATCGATATCAACACCGCTTGCAAGCATGTGGTTAAGGAGTTAATCACAAAGTGATATCGGATTACGGAACGAGTAAAGTACTTGTGAACGAGATTGAACTAGGTATGACGGTACCGACGATCGAATCTCGGGCAAGTAAAATATCGCGAGACGAAGGGAATATATATATGGGATTGATTGAATCCTGGCATCGTGGTTCATCCGATATGATCATCGATGAATGTGTGGGAGTCAATATGGGTTTCCAGACCCCGCTGTTGATTATTGATAGAAGATCATGTCTGCATATTCTCGAACCCGCAGGGTCACACACTTAACGTGTCTTGACGCTAGGATAGATTGGATAATTGGTTTATGAGTTTTTGTTTGAAGTCTCGGATAGGATCCGGGACATCACGAGAGGTTCCGGAGTGGTCCGGAGAATAAGATTCATATAAGGCAGTGCAGTTTTTGGAGTTCGGAATTGTTCCGGGTTAATCGGTATTGTACCGGAAGCTTCTAGAGCCTTCCGGAAGGGGACCAACGTGGCCCCACCTTATGGGAGGGGGCATGGGCCTATGAGGGAGTGCCCTGGCCGCATTGGGCCAGGGGCACAAGGCCCCATAGGGCCCAGCCGGCCTAGAGAGGTTTAAACTCGAGATAGAGTTTCTAGAAGGGGGGGGGTTTCCTTGCCCCCCACTCCTCCTCCTTTGGGGCCACCGGCCTTGGCTTGGGGGAGGGGCTAGGGCTGCACCCACCCCTCTATATATAGAGGGCTAGGGGCGCACCAACCCCCACACCTTCCCCTCCAACCCTAGCCGCCCTGCTGCCCTCCTCTCTCCCTCCCGACTGCTTGTAGGCGAAGCCCTGCTGCAGAAATTCTCCACCAATTGCACCGCGCCGTCGCGTTGTAGATCCAACCCATCTCTCCACCATACTTGCTGGACCAAGGAAGGAGGATACGTCGAGGTGCCGCACGTGTGCATCTCACGGAGGCATCGCCACTTGTGGTGCTAGATCGGATCGGATCGCGAGGAGGAGAAGTGAGTACGACTACATCACCCACGCCCGTTTAACGCTCATTGCGAATCTTCAAGGGTATGAAGATCTAATCCAATCTCTCTCGTTGTTTGCATCTCCTAGATTAGATCTTGGCTTTCCCTCTGTTCGCATCCGAGTCGGTTACAAGATCGAGGGCGTAACCCTACAAGTTTCCTACCTAGTCTTGTTGTATCTGTCAAGGAGTAGAAGTATCCACGGGCTTAGCTTCGTCTGAATCACCATGGGCTTCGCAGATCGTAGCAGATCATCATATGTGATTCGCGTTCAGCCACACCGGGTAGACCAAGGGTGAGCACATGCAGGACATATACCTATGCCAGCCTTATATTTTGGAACAGAGGGGGTACAACAAAAATAATTGTTACAAAATATATTCAACACTAGAAACCTGCATCAATATCTTCTCTTCATCAAAAGTTATATTCTGCATCAATATCTTCAGCACTAGAAACCTGCATTGTTGAGAACATTTGATTTCTTAGAATACCAATGCATTTTTGAGTATTGTCTATACTAGCTTGAAACACTTGCACATGAAGCATACCATCAAGAGAGTTCAGTAAAACTTTACATGGACCCTTGGCCTTGAGAATTTTTGTTCTGACTTTGTGTTGTGCTGCTCCCATTTTCTTGTTTCTAGGAACCCAATAAAACATAAAGCTTTTAGAAAAAACATGGAAAGTAAAGTAATTTTTGAGTTGTATATAAAGAACATACCTTAGGTAACCCTTGTGATTCCATAACTTCAGCTGATCCTTCATTCGTTTTCTTCTTCTTCTTCTGAAACTTCTCAATCCAAGCTTGGTACAACATTCTCTATGTAAAATAGGCAAGAGTCACAAGGTTGAACACTGATTTCTACACATTAATTTTGTAAAAGAAATGGCAAAATTGGCAATGATTTGCTATTGCGGTGCTTCTCACTTACCTAGTTGAATCAGCCATGTTCTATTTTTCCTTATTAATCTGGCTTTCCATCTTACATTTGACGATAGTTTGCACAGAGTCACTAATGAATGGATGACACTAAGAAAGAAAACAAGAATGGCTCCCAAGTCTAGATGCACCTATTATGGCAAATGCATTTTATATAAATTTAAAAATGTTGAAAAAATCCCAAACAAAATGCCAGATGTATATCCGAACATGCTATGTCCTCACACAAAGTTTTGTAGTGGGAAGACATTTTTTGAGGTTTGTACAAAAAAAGGCAAAAAATGTCTTGCAGAAAACTAGTTTGTAAATAAAAAATGTCTTTTTTACACAATCCATATAAAATGTCTTTTTCGTGGTACTTTGTGTATGAACATAGAATGTCAACATATACACCCGGATTTATTTCTGAAATTTTTAATATTTTGAAAAATATTTGTTTAACAGTGGGTCTATCTACATCTAGGAGCCAAAGTGTGACGATGTTTAATCTCGTCAATTCCCATTGTTATGAGCTTGGATTTGGAAAAGATGGGGATGTTGGAGATCGTGAAACGGTTAGCAAACAAGCAACACGGGGACACGAGGTTTACCCAGGTTTAGACCCCCGGAGGGAAAACCCTACTCCTGCTTGTCTACTCTTGATTACGGCAGAACCAAAAGTTACAGGGATGCACAGATGCAATCTGACGTGGAGGTATGTATACGGTGGTATGAAGTGCTGGATCTGTAGATCTGTTGTTATCTAGTCTATCGGGGGTGCCCTCCTCGTTGGCCCCTCCTAGCCTTTATATATGGGGAGGCTAGGTCTCAGGACACAAACCGAGTCGGTTACATGTTTTAGGGTTTGCCCTTTTGAATATTCTATCTAATTTAGTCTTGCTCTCCAAGGATCCGAAGACGTCATGGGCTTGGACCACCCGAAAATCTTCATGGGCCGTGTATATGCTTGTGGGCCTTCCTTGGGCTGGACTAGGTATGCTAAGGTCGTGTACCCGTTGGGTATAACCATATCAGTAGCCCCGAGTATTCTGTCGAATCGTAGATTCGGCTAAGGACTCTTGAATCTTTCGGGTGCAGTTGTTTTTGTTCATCAAAGAATGATTTTAGTGTGTAGGGATTGTTGATGCGTGTGGCTGACTCTCCCGACGGATCGGGGCCAGTTAACTGTCTTAGGACAAAACAACACGATCTTCTTCAGATTCGAGTCCCTCGACTCGAACCCGGAACAAATGCTGCGTAATTCAACTCAGGCCGTTGAGGACTTACAGGAGTAGAATTCCAATAATTTTCAAATGATGTACCCAACGCGTCCGTCGGGATTTTCATCGCGCCTGTTGGCACGGATTATTACTAGCAGAGCGCAGTCGTGTGCGTTGCCAGACCATCAATGGTATTTGTAGGTCTTATCTTTACGTCGCAGACACAACATCCGAAATTTTATCACCGCAGAGGTGTTTCGGATGGCCAAGGAGGATGTTACTCACTTAGCGTTGACTGAGGCAGAGTTGCCAAAAAGTTTTTGCATGCTGATCCGAAGGATCGCAGTTGAAGAATTCATAGGGTGCGCGACCAGCGCTCCCTATGGGAGTAGCCCCCGAGTGTCTCTTCGAGTCGTAGACTCGAGCAGAGACTTTAATTCAGTCATTGTTGACTTTAAGTCCGTAGGACACAAAAAATTTCGGATGCTTGAATCAATCCTCCCTATGGAGTAGCCCCCGAGTCCGTAGTGGAGTCGTAGACTCGACGTAGGACTCGAAGATCTTGTGTGTGCGCGACCAGCTCTCCAGTTTGGAGTAGCCCCCGAGTGTCTGGCGGAGTCGTAGACTCGAGTGGATACTCATGCGAGGAGAAACCACTAACCCGGAAGTGCATCGAGTCAGCATCTCACGCATAAGGAGCCAGGAATTGACGTAGTGGAGTCGCGCGACGTTTAGTCGGAAAGACTCGACGTTCCGGATGAAGTCGACGCCATTGTCTCTGTCGGGTGCACGACCAACATCACGTCTGTCGGGTACGTGTCCAGCGTCGCGTCTTTGTAGCATCAAGACATGCAACCATCCGAGGAGTGACTCGACTCGGGTCTTGAGCTTATGGTGTAGCTAGTTGTTTTGTCGACTCCTGTTGGAGGACCCGATAGAATAGCTCGACGTAGTCGACGTCCTTGTAAGCTGCAGAAAACATAAAAAATTATGAAGTACCTGTATCTTGTAAGAAATATTTGCCTGTCACCTTGTATAGTAAGATTCTGGTGTCGATCGAGTCGACAATTTTGCACTGTATGCTAGGCCTTTTCGTTAGCCTGATCACCCTTAGTCTCAGTACCTTTCCGAGGCACTCGGAGTTCAAGGATTCGACGATCAGGCAGAATCAGCTACTCGGGATGTCTCGTTCGAGGTGCTCGAGTGCGTGGAGCCGATGGCACATTAGGTTACTCGAAGAGGGCGCAGCCCCCGAGTGTTTTGAGTGCGATTAAAATAAGAAATAAAATCAACTATGAGTAGTGAACTTAGCTTTGTTTATTGTCGCCGAGGTGAACGGGTCACGGGAGCCAACGCAACCGGCAGATCGCGGTCACGAGGGCCGATACGACCTATGGGTCGCGGTCGCGGGAGTCGAAGATTGTAGCGGATTACCGCAGTCGAAGACTGCAGAGGGTCGCGGGAGTCGAAGGAGCCTAGAGTTGCCGAAGCCGAAGGCCATAGCGGGTCACCAAAGAGGAGGGAGCCTCCGAGCCCCCGAGTCGTTGGAGCTGAAGATCGTAGTGGATCGCCGTAGTCGAAGACCGCAGCGGGCCACCGAAACCGAAGATTCTGGAAGCTCACTCGGCGGAGTCGGTGCAGCCCGCGAGTGTACCGCGCGATGGACGGAGACGACGTAGCGTGAACTGAGTCGATGCGACAGTAGGTCGCGTGGCGTTTAACCGGATGGAATCGATTTTGGCTCACTACGTGAGCTGCCTTCGAGTTGACCACGCAGACCGGCGCCTCACTGATGTACTATATTGTTTGTCTTCAAGTATCATAGTATCATAGGTACGTACGAGGTAGCTTTAGATAGCAACTTGATCAATCTCTTTTCCTTTTCTTTTCCGCATGTGATCCGAGTCGTGTATGTTGTTTGCACAACCGTGTGAGTCAAGGTCACATGAATTTTGCCAAGTCCTAATCTGGTTTGACTTAATTATCCTTGTAGTAATCCGAACACATGCACTTCATCGCCCATGTGAAGACCAACATGGCTGTCTTGGAAATTGGTGCAGGACATGTCAGGTGGCTGCAGCGCTAGATTTGATCCGATGATTTTGTACAACCATTGATATACACGTCGGGGCCAAGGTCGTTGATGTCCAATCGCGTACACTGAGCCGAGCCGAATAGAACGTAGCTTGCTCGGCCTGACTCCAGATCGCATCTCATCTTAGAAAATAGAGCCTTCCAGCTTGTGTTCGTGAAAATCAGGTCGACCGCGGTGAACACGCCGATGACGAAGTTCTATGAGACGACGCAGATGGATCTTCCGGATCCGATCTGCCTACCGTTGACGATGAGATATCCTGCTTGGATGGATATGCATGGCAGCTGAAGTAGATCTGTTTTCTGAAAACTTGCGAGTCGTAGATCGTTGATGATGGGACCGTCGCGACCGCACGATCAGCACCCCCAATTCCCACGGACGGCGCCAATTGACGAGGTTTAATCTCGTCAATGTCCATTATTATGAGCTTGGGTTTTAGAGAAGATGGGGATGCTGGAGATCGCGGAACGGTTAGCAAACAAGCAACACGGGGACACGAGGTTTACCCAGATCAGACCCCTGAAGGGAAAACCCTACTCCTGCTTGTCTGCTCTTGATTACGGCAGAACCGAAAGTTACAGGGGTGCGCAGATGCAATCTGACGTGGAGGTGTGTATGCGGTGGTATGAAGTGCTGGGTCTGTAGATCCGTTGTTGTCTAGTCTATCGGGGGTGCTCTCCTCGTTGGCCCCTTCTAGCCTTTATATATGGGGAGGCTAGGTCTCAGGACACAGACCAAGTCGGTTACAGGTTTTAGGGTTTGCCCCTTTGAATATTTTATCTAATCTAGTCTTGCTCTCCAAGGATCCGAAGACGTCATGGGCTTGGGCCACCCGAAAGTCTTCATGGGCCGTGTATATGCTTGTGGGCCTTCCTTGGGCTGGACCAGGTATGCTAAGGTCGTGTACCCATTCGGTATAACCATGTCAAAATGGATTTCCGAACAAGAATGAGATTCCCAACTTAGGAGAAAAAGATGAACAAAGTAGAAAACAAGATGGTGTTAAAACAAGATCGTAGATTGTATTTACCTTCAGATAGCTTGTGATCCTGATTGTCCAGAGGTAGAAGACGTCGCCAGTGGCGGCGACGGCAGCGGCGAAGCGCCATCTTCGGATATGATCACCGGTGGTCATGGCGGAGTGCCGTCTCCAGGGGCCAATCGCCTCGTCTCGATTGTGCGCTATGCCGCTGCGAGCCAACAAGGATGCTCTGTTTTTTGTGCTAGAATATGATTGAGTAACTCTGTTTTGGCGTGAAAGAACGGGCAGCTCAGACGGCGCGCTACTGGCTCGGAAGGAGCTAGACTTGTGGCCTTCATTGGATTGTTTTGTGAGAGCAAGTACGATAATGGCCTATCAGCTTGCTGACATGACATTTTTTAATTATGTGGAGGAGAGAAAAGAGCAAAATAGACGAATGGTGGACTCTTATACAAGAGTCAGTCTCTCAAGAGGCAAAGAACGGCTGATACGGTGTCCTACGACAGTTTTGACCATGTCCTATAGGCCTTCATCCTTCTTCTTTCCTAAAAGTTTCTTTGATGGAGTGGGACAGATCTGTCGAGATACGCGGAGAGGGGGGGCACCGCAGATTGCTGGAAGCACCCGAGTTTTCCATAGGAGATAATTCTCCTACTAGGTTAGTTTGTCCATGACGGTTGCACCTTGCAGAGCCGATAGCGGGTAGACGCCATGCGATCTCCGAGGATGAATGCCAGATGTAATCGAAGTAGAAGGGAGGGGCTTTGATACCGTGTAAGTTTCCGTAGACCGGTTTGGAAAACGTTACCTTGTTCTTGGGTGGTGTGCGGTGTTGTATTGGCCAGGATTACCCCTGACGTGGCATACAAGAAGCTTGACCAATTGGTCGTTACAATATGGCAGGTCATCATGTCACCGGATATATCTCCGATCTTTTAGCGCATGTACAATAGTTAAGAAGGCGGGTCTTGTACCAGTGGCGTGCTGCGTGAAACGTCACTACTGGTACACATCGGTTACGAATACACACGCACACGCTAAATTATACTATCGCTAACAAGGAGGCCCGAGGCGTTGGAAGTGACTGCTGCCCCTTTCGTTAGCAATATGAGCTTGATTAGGAAGAACTTCAGATCTCCGAACGGCAAGGCGCCTACTACACGTCGAGGTACATGTCGATCTGGAGCACGGCGTTGTTGGAGCTGGCGTTGAAGGTGTTCGTCCGGAGCAGGCCGTACCCGGTGGCCCCGCGGAACGCGCCGGCGCCGCCGACGACCGGCAGCTCCCTGACGGCGTCGAGGATGGCGTCCCTCGCGAACACGGCGACGGCGCTGCCGTTGTACTTCCCCGCCGTGAACACCATGTTGGCGCTGAGCAGCAGCGCGGCGTCCGTGCGCGACGCGAAGAGGTAGTACCCCTGCGCCCTCCCGACGACCAGGGACGACGCGCCGGGCCCCTCCGTGAGGGCGTCGTCGATGGCGTACATGTCGCCGAAGCGGTTGGTGGGGTCGTTGGGCAGCGGCGTCACGCCCCTGACGACGCGCACCGCCGTCGCCGGGCTCGCCGACGACTCCGCCGTCACGATGTCGTGCATGTAGAACCGGAGGTGCGTCGTCGTGGCCGGAGCCACGGCGGCGACGAGCGCGAGAGAGACCAGTGCCGGCAGGAGCAGCTGCATGCGGAACATGGCGGCCATGGCAACCAGTGCTGAAGATGGGACCTGAGAGGAGGAAACTGAAGTAATAGTGTGTGTGAAATGGGATCTTAGGTGAGATCAGGACGTGTTGTACAGTTAGTTGAGGAAAAGAGCTTTTCATCGTGACAGGACATGGTGTCGCGCGCGCGGTCCCGATTGTGCTCTAAAGCATGTGATGAGTGGACAGGATCGATTCGTCCATGTAGCTTCAGCGCGAATTTGAGCGGTGAGATACGAGTCGTACAAAGAGAGGGTTCGTTGCGAGCACGTACGGCTGGTCCAGGGTGATAGGATTGAGCAGCTGACAGTGTCGAGTCCAAATCGGAGGTCGGTACGTGCTCAATGTCGAAGGTTCCATCGGTCTGCCTAAGCATGCATGACGCCATATTAGCGTCACAGAAAACTAATTTTTACACACTGGTACAGATCAACATATTAATCCCCTCAATCGTTTTCCATGGGCGGTTCGAACGATCCCTTGAGGACTTGTTTGATTCAAAATAAAGAATCCTATAGGAATTTTGTAGGATTTTGATCCTTAAATATTTTTCCTATAAACATCGTTTGATTCGTAGGATTACATCCTTAGAATTTTTTGCATAGGATTGCATTGCACTATGTTTGGAAGGAAAATTTTCATCCTCAAACCTCATGTTACAATTCTTCTGTTTTTTCTATGATTCAAACATTGCTTAAAAAAATTATATACATTTCAAATCCTATAGGATTCGGCTGGACAAGAAACTCTAATCCTGCATTTTTTCTATTTCCTGTGTTTTTGCTATCCTGGAATCAAATAGGCCGTAAGACTCAAAACATCCACCTCGACTCGCGATCTGGGTGCTCTTCTTGGCCTGGACATCGCACATGACTTGTAATTATAAAGCGTGAGCAAGGTATCACACATGGAGCGGTAGGATTAGAAAGAATCGTCACCATTAGCTACGAGTATCGCACGTGATTTTCGATTTTCCAAACGAGCATTGTGTGCAATATCAAACAAGCGTGATTCATAAATTTTGAGTGTTTCTTTTATTTTGAGGCATCTCGGACAAGTGGGAAACAGTGGCCAGGTATCTAATGTGTTTAGACAAGTTGTATTCTCCTGCAAGCGCCACAATATATATAATCTGATACATGTAAATAAGCGGAAGTTTCTAACATATGGGGAAAATATAATATACAGATATATACATCTAACATTTCCCACTTTCTTTTGTGTGTCCTCCATCTCCAATCAACCATCCTCCACCAACGATGGTTAGACCTCTGCCTGCGGCCAGCCATCCGCAGCCTATGCTACTGAGACCTCTGGCAATTCCCATGCCACCAAGCAAACAATCACCGGCATGACATCCTATGATGCCGAGGATGTTTAGTTTAATCATTTGTTAGATTTTCACCGGCATGATGTACATGACTTATTTGAGGCGACAATTAACTATTCATTGGCTGGGAGATTATTATCTAGTTATTTTTATTTCTATTTTTTGTATTTTGTCTTATAAGCAATAAAACATCTAAATATGTGTTTCTAATTTTTGCTTTTGGCTTATCAGCAATAAAACATCTAAATAGGTGTTTCTAGTTTTTGCTTTTGTCTTGTATCATCATTAAACAATATTTAGTTAAAAGCCTGAATCACCTATCATCATGGAAGAATATTCATTTATAAGCCATAATACAAAAGACAAAAATAAACCTGACCAAACAACCCTCGGATGTTCCACCCCATCTTTGGTAAAACTACAAGGGAAGGTAGCGGCTCAGTGGGGTACGATCGTATGAGCACTATTCTGATAGAATTTGATCCCCTAAATCTGGTAAAAGCTCCGACGAGTAGAAAGTTCGATATGGCACCTCAAGGCGTTCTATCGAGACCTAACATGGTTTTTGCCCCATCCGTTCATGAAATAAATTAGCACACGAGTTAGCTACTCTAGGTGCCGCGCGCACGCCAGGATGATCATGTGTTAGTATGTGTAGAAACTATACCCGATGATGCTTTTAAGAATTCTAAAAGAGATTTATTAAGGGCCCAAGACCTGGGCTGCACCACGGGCTGCCCTGGGAGCAGGTCCACCCACCCTCGGGCTCCGACCAACCATCTACCACCAACAATGTTGATATCTCTGGCTACAACAGCCATCCGTTGTCGATGATGCTGAGACCTCTGATAATTGCCCTACCACCAAGCAAACAATTACCGACATGACATCCTCTGACATAGAGGACGTTTATTTTAATCGTTTGTTAGATTTTCACCGGCATGGTGTACATCACTTATTTGATAAGACCATTAAGTATTATTGGCTAGGAAATTATTGTTTGGTTAGTTTTAATTCTGATTTTTGTATTTTGGCTTATAAGCAATAAAACATCTAAATAGGTGTTTCTAGTTTTTTTTTTTTGCTTTTGTCTTGTATCATCATGTAGCATCCCAGTTGTCTAACACCTGTAATGCTACTTGTTCTAGTACTAAAAGGGCCACTTCCAACATATAATTGTTGCATCATCATCATATCATGCTCATGTCATCATGCCACCTTGCATTTGAGCATCATATAACCCCTTCTTGTTTGGTTCTTATCTCATGTGCATTATTAATTGTACTTGCCTCTTGATATTGTATTTGGTTCTTGATATACTGTTAAATGCCCAAGTTGATTTGGGGGCATATCTCTTATTGCCTCCACCACCTTTTCTTCACCACCTTGTAATTCCACCATCCAACTAATATGAGCTTGGCATTTTAATTGAGTTTTACTTCTAGCTCATGTGGGTTGGGATGGATCAAGTTCTAGCTCCACATGCTCCCATGTATGCACCATGTTGTTTTCACAATATTGGTATATGAGAGCCACATGGCCACCTTTGCATGTCTTGTGAGCGTGACCCTAATTCTAGCTCCCATATGTGTTGTTTTGGGGTTATCATCATGTTGGGATATTTTGTGGGCTTAACCAATATCTAGTGGCATACACACACTAGCAAGTCCCATTATATCTCAGATATGGTCATCTCCATCTATTCCACATGGGACATCCTTTTTAATTCCTTTTGCTTGGTCTTATTCCAATTTTTGGGAATGCAAAATAATAATGCCATGTAATAACATTGTTTTCACAAGAATCATCAGGGCATTAAATATTCTGCATGGGCCATGCAAGTACCATCTTGTGCTTGTCATTGGATTTTATCTGGTTTTGAATGGATCATCTCCATCTCTTTTTATCTTTTGGCTTGCTATATGTTGATCTTGCATAAGCCCTAAACCCCCACATCCCTCTCTCCCCTCTTCTTCTCTTGATCTTGCTTGATCTTTGTTGGAGCATGCATGCTTCTACACCCTAGCTCTCACCCCCCTCTCTCTCTAATCCTCTATCTAGTTTTCCTCTATCACCATACCCCCATATCCCATCTTGGCTAAATCCTAAGCTACACCTAAACTAACCAAACCCTAGCTAACATGTCCCCCTCTCTCTCCAGCTCCCTCCCTCTCTGCCTTGGGGCCCTAGCCCGAGCCTCCCCATGCGTGCCCATCCACCCTACCCGAGCCTCCCAACCAACCCTAGCATCCAACCACCCGAGCTCCCTTTTCTCTCCCTCTCCCTAGCCATGCCATAGCCCGAGCCTGCCCCTGCCTCCCAGACCACCCTACCCCACCCGCCAGCTCCCCATGCGCCTGCCCTGGCAGCCCCATCCACCTCGCCCTGCCTGCCCAAGCACGTGAGGAGGACAAAAGGTGGCACCGAGCCACCTTTATCTCCACAACCTCCCCATGGCACCCCTCTGCCTCTCCCCGTGCTTATCCTCTCACCACCCCTCTGCCTCGCCAGATCCTTCCCCCAGGGTTGCTGCCTTCCTCCCTTCTCTCTCCCGACGACGCCCCCGGCAGCCGACGTCGTCCGCCGTCTGCACACCGTCCCCTCGTCTTGCCGGTCGTCAAGCTCGTCGTGGAAGGAGCCGAGGGAGTCGAGGACGTTCCCCTGCATCGCCCTGCGCTCGTCGTCAAGGAGGAGGAGGACCGGAGCCGCCAGAACCAGCGCCGCGCCGGCCGAAACCCTAGCTACGCCCGGCGTCTGCCCCGTCGTCGATCCGCTGCTCGCCGACCCGTTCCAACGCCACCAACGACCTCCCGGTGAGCCCACGAACCCCCTGGACACGCTCCGCCTCTCTGTAACATCCTAGCCTCGCCGGAAGTTTCATCGAGCACCCTCTGCGCGCCGCTGCACGTTTTCTGTCCGCTAGCTTCCGCCGCATAGCAACCCTATCTAGGCCACGCCCGCTCTCCTAACACCTAGCCCAAGCCACCGCATCGCTCGCGTCTTGCGCCGTCCAGTTCGAATCCCGCTCGCCGTGCGCACCGATCTGTCGATCGCGGCAGGAAGAGGAACAGTACGGCTTGGCAGTTTTACCGATAACCCCCTACGTTTTTTTGCTGCATCAACCGCGCTCCCCCTAAGCCCCACTGTCAGCCCCTGTGTGCGTTTATAAAAAGGCTACCGAAGATCCTAGTAATCAACCCGCAGTCCCCCCCTGAGCCACGCGGACAGCCCGCAACATCTCGCTGTCAAGTGGGTCTGCGCGCCAGCAGGTCCCACATGTCCGTCTCTGAGCCTAGAGCAGGCCGTGGTGTCTAACGACGTCTGCGCGCGTGAGAGTCCAGTCAGCGCCGGTCCCCTCTGTCAGCGACTGGGGCTAACTGAGTGTGGCATCCCGCAAAACCACTACTAGAAAATCGCGTAGAATTTGTGCATTGCATCGTCATCATCATGCATTGTTTGCTAAAACTATTTTTCGCATCGCCCGTTTCGTTTTCTAAAACGCCCCAACTTTAACCAAATATCAAACCCGGGTCGCCGGATCATTTTGTTTTGGCATGGCGGTTTGCAAACGCCCAATTAACTAATAAAATTATTTATTTATTTTAGTGGCGGTGAGCAGGTCAGATCGACCGACGACCACCCCAGATTTCTAAACGCCCAACCTGTCCCGCTCCTAAATCCTAGAGTAACTAACTAATCTACCCACCCTACCCACATCACTCCCACCTATCCCATCGCGACACCTCACCTTCCTCACCCTCACACCACTCAGCCACCTCACCACCCCAAACCCCACTCCTCTCTCCACCTCTCCTCCACCACACAAACCCCCAAAGACACCAAACACACACACACACGCGAGAACCCCACCAGATCCCACCTTTTCTCCCCAGCCACCAACCCCTGGGCCCCATGGATTCCACCCAGCAGCATGCCAGACCAACCCCCCAACTGCGTCGTCTTCCTCCCTGGCTCGCCCGTGCTCCCTCCACCTCTCCCTCCAGGCCAAGCGCCTCCCAGCCGCGCCTCCGTAAGCCCTGCAAGCCTGCCCGCTCTCCTCCCGCCACCACCGCTCCTTCCCGTCCCCAGCGCCCGCCCACCTCCATCACCGGCCGCCTCGCCTCGCCCTTGCCTCGCTCCCTCCCGCGCGCCAACCGCGCTCCCACCGCCCGGCGGCCGCGCGCCCGCCTCTTCCACCGCCTCGCGGCCCCCAGCGTGCCTCCCGACCCCTGCAGCCGCCAGCGTCCCCGCGCCCCGCGCGGCGCCCGCCTCCGTCCGAGCCCGCGGTCCGCTTCCTCCAGCCTTGGCCCTCCCGTCGGCCCGGCCCCCCCAAGCGCCTCCTCCACCAACCGCCGCGCCCGCTCCTTCATCTCCGGCGCGCCCGCATGCCACCCTCGCCCAGCGCGCTTCGCCGTCTCCGCGTCCGCCGTCGCCGGACGCCGCTCGCTGCCACGGCCGCCGCCCAGAGCCCCGCCTCTGCGGACCACGCCTCCGTCAAGCATCGCCCCGCCG
Organism: Avena longiglumis; assembly: GCA_030063025.1. Taxonomy (NCBI): domain Eukaryota; kingdom Viridiplantae; phylum Streptophyta; class Magnoliopsida; order Poales; family Poaceae; genus Avena; species Avena longiglumis. Next base: position 187,411,979 of record CP125979.1, read on the forward strand.
CTGCCGCGCCAGTCCGCCGCCCGGCCCGCGTTCCCTCACTGAAGCGACCGCCCCAAGCCGTCTACGCCTGCAGCAGCCCTCGCTGGCCCGTCGCCATCGCCAAGGCCCGGGCTCGTCCCGAAGCTCCCGACGCCACCTCGAGTCCTTCCCCGCCATGAAGTCCCACCAGCGTCAAGCCGACGCCTCGATCCGAACGATGCGGTGTTCAAGACCGAACCAAACTCGGGAACCTCAAGACTCGCCACTCGAGTGTTCGCCAAGATCGACAAACGGAACCAAGACCGAACCCGATGGTTTTTGATGGGCCATCCACAAGATCTACAATGGGACGCCATGACTGGGACCCCGGACCCGATGACCACCAAGAACGCCTCGAGAACACAAGTATCGCACCCCGGACGCCAAGTGCTTCTTCCCTCGCCAAGACCGCCTCCATGGCGCAGGCCCGACAAGACCCCCGCCACGGCAAGACCTTCGCGATGACGAGAACGACACCGAACCGAGTTCTGCTTCCCGGACATCGAGGTCCCGAAGACTGACGCCCGGTGACCGAAGCCGAGAACCCCGACGCGGACACACCAAGTTCTTCATCGAGGAAACCAAGGCCGTCGACGTTGGAACGTAGAACGCCGAGTGCTTCACCCGGACACCGAGAACGTTCCGTCGAACCCTGAACCCCAGATCCGTCGAACCCTGGATCCCGAGCCCAACCCCGAACCCCGGAACCTCCAAGATCGTCGAGACCCCTAAATGTGTGAACCCCTTCCCGCAAACCCTATTTTATAACATGATATCAACTTGTTGCACATTTAATCATTTCGCATGCATATCATTGGTTTGGGGGCCTTATGCCGATTCACCTAATAATCAAATATGGGGCCCATATGCGGGCAAATCTAGCCTTATATTAGCCTCATTTAAACTTGTGTAGCGAACCGGTATCTTATCTTGCCTTGTTAAAACAACATTTAATTTGCGGGGTTCTAAATAACTTGCACCACCATATATTAATTGTCGGGACCCCGGTTCCACTTAACATGACCTAATTGCATCGCATCTTTGCCATGCCATACATCATACATGCATCATGCCGATCTTCTGCCGTGTATTAAATAGTGCATCCGGTGTTTCTTCTAGTGTTTTGCTTCTTCGCGGATAAGACCGTTGAGTTGATGTGAGCTCCGCCCGATCTTCGGTTGAACCTTCGACAATGTTTTCAGGCGAGCATCTCCCCCTTTCTACCTATCTTACTTTTATAGTCTTTATTCCCTCCTGTTGATCTATTGCTATCTGTGTTGCGATGCTTTAGTTTCCGTACCTGTGATATACCGTGCAGCCCTATATTGCCTTGGACACATCCTATTACCTGTTGTTTGGTAGATAGTTGGACTTGCGCGTCGCAGTTGCTTGCTCAAGTGCTGATGTGTGTCGCCATATGCCACAGTTGCTGATGTATTGCCGCATGTCGATGTTGGAGATGATCATAGTTTCACTTATTGTCACTTTAATTTCTGTTTAACAACTAAAATTGAATAAGCAGAGGCATCGGTGGGTGATAGATAATATTTGGTTTCCGAACGCCCACTTGTGTCCCGTAAGACCCCGAGTACTTGATACCTGTTCCTTGATTTGCGCGCTATCCACATCCGGGAGGTATATGGGACCCCCGAGCGAGCTTGATTCATCTTATTTCTTGGGGCCACAAACTAGTTTGAGGTTTTATTTACGATCCTGTACTTATGCCATGTTTCTTTGCTTTATTTACGATTGTGCGAGTGCACTGCTTTATCGCTTAGGTAAACGGATGTTTTCGCGTATCGACAGTCCCGATTGGGGACTTCTTTGTCGTTACAGCCATCGACGTAAACCTTGAGTCCGTCTCGGAGCTTGCTTGCTCCGTTGCGGGTATACTCCAAGGGGTGGCCCCCTGAAATATTTCTGAATTCTGTGATTGTTCAGTCGTGAAAGCCTCGTTGGGTTTTGATTTGGTTTTCCGAGGTTGATCGGCGTGTGTTGCTATTGGTGCACCCGGCGGGTTAAAACTTTCAAAGCCGTGTCGCGGATATGGACGACTTGGAGCACAGTATCTCGATCATAGACAAGCATAACTAAAGTTCTTGTTATAAATTTGACTTATAATGACTAGTAATCAGCTTCACTATACGGAATGGCTAATAACTGCCCACAATTGCTTGTTGGTTGTCGCCATGACAATTGTATCGACTAGTAAGTATTGCAACTTCTAGCAATTGGCTGAATAAAAGTACCAACAACTGCTGGGTTTAAGGGTTATCTCATGATAAAAGTATCGACTAGTAAGTGCTGCCACTATAACGGAATGGTTAACTAAAAGTGCCCACCGCTACTTTATCGGGACAATTATCTAAATCGACTAGTAAAGTGCCACAACTATAATCGAATAAGTAAAGCGCCAGCTGTGAGTTCCTCGGTTGACTTCCTCGTTTGGTCTCGAGGGGAAACACCAGGATGGGTTTGTTTGGTGTTAGCTTCGAGTTGGATCCGGATAGGTCATTCTCACCTCTCTAATAACCGCCGTTGTATCGAGTCTCTATAGGTTGTTTAGTGCATGCTTTGCGGCCGCCGATCCACCATACCTATGTAGGCGAGGACCGCCATTCTAGCCTCGCCGTGTCGGCCTCAAGATCGACGCTCCTTCTTTGTTTTCTGCTTTGCCTTTGTCGGCACCTTTTGTTAAGCGGTTTTGAGATCGACGCCGTCAGTGAGGTTACCCTTCCGGCTTTGGCAGGGTTATGGGCGCCATTGGTTATTCTTGAGCTCTTAGCCCCATTTGCATCTTGTCCGTAGTGGACGCTCTATCGCTTTCAAGGTGATTTGGATCTTTGTATATTATACCGTATTCTTGACTCTTTGAGTCATTGTTATATATATCTTACGTGGATCCCATCGAGGACTGTTGTGTAATGTTATTACTTGTTTTCCACCCATGCGAAAGTGCTGGTGAGCACCTTTGAATCGTTTCTATGCGGGTTTGGTGAATTTTGCCCAAACTTGCATAGGTCCGATCGAGGGTGTTCTGAGTGGTATCGAGCTCAGCGATTGCGATACCCCTAAGTCCAACTGTAGGATAACCTTAGCTAACGGCCGAAGTAGAAGTGTCAAAACTATTTTTGAAAATCGGTTGGATAGTTCTGATTAGGTCTGATTTTACTCCTTACCCCTCTGCTGTTCCCCTCTTACCCCTACGTGATTTGAATCTGCTCTCTTCTCTCTTGAGTCCGTGAATTCTCGTGGTTGGGTTTCCGTCGCACCTTGGGTTTCGTTTTCTCCCTTTTATGCGGAGGTGCTACGGTCATCAATCGCAACTTGTCTATTGTGCCCTTCCTCCAATCTTTTGTCCTTGACCTCTTTATCCGTATGTGTTCCTTCTTTGGATATCAGTGTCGTTGAAAAACATACGAGAAGGACGAGCTTTGGTGAAGTTGGGGTTAACCTTGAGCATGTGTTGTTCATGCCAATGAAACCATCGCGGAACCTAATCATTGTGTCTTTCATACGATTTCTGCTGGCATCATTCCATTGTTCCGGATACCACCTAAGGAGATCTTCAGTCTAAATCTCGAGAGTTGAGTTGCCTGATTCTCCTACCCATGTATAGAGTTGATAGTTGGATCCGGGATGGACTGATCACCCTACCCGACTCTTACTGTTTGCTCGGTACATCGAACTGGTGGATCAATGTAACTTTTCCCTCTTCTAACGGGAGTTAGGGGTGGCCTTATCGTTTGATGCCTCTATCTTCGTCCTTTGTTTATCCGGAGTGTTCTCTCGATGATCAAGGACAACGACCCTTTTGTTGGTGGTGTCGCCAATTTCAAGATGGCGGAAGAACTCTTGTTAGTGGTGTCGCGAGGATCTACACGAAGCGCGAAGGATCAGACGCCGACCCTTCTTCCGGTACCATGAGGCGGATCTCGAGGGCGAGATCCATTGTTAGTGGTGTCGGTGTGGCATCCATCCCGCAAAACCACTACTAGAAAATCGCGTAGAATTTGTGCATTGCATCGTCATCATCATGCATTGTTTGCTAAAACTATTTTTCGCATCGCCTGTTCGCTTTTCTAAACGCCCAACTTTAACCAAATATCAAACCCGGTCACGGATCATTTTGTTTTGGCATGAGCGGTTGCAAACCCAATTAACTAATAAAATTATTTATTTATTTTAGTGGGGCAGCGAGCAGATCGACCCGACGACCACCCAGATTTCTAAACGCCCAACTGTCGCTCCTAAATCCTAGAGTAACTAACTAATCTACCCACCCCACCGCCACATCACTCCCACCTATCCCATCGCGACACCTCACCTTCCCTCACCCCTCACACCACTCAGAACCTGCCACCTCACCACCCCAAACCCCACTCCCTCTCTCCACCTCTCTCCTCCACCACACAAACCCCCCCAGCACACCAAACACACACACACACGCACGCGAGAACCCCCCACACCAGATCCCACCTTTTTCTCCCCACCACTCCCCCTGGCCCCTTGGACTGCACCCACGCTGTACCAACCCCCAACCGTCGTCTTCCTCCTGGGCTCGCCCTTTCCTGCTCCTCCACCCTCCCTCCGGCCGTGGCCAGCCTCTCAGCCTGCACTCCACAAGCCCCGCCACACGCCCGCCTCCTCGCCACCACCGCCCCGCTCCTTCCCGTCCCGCCCACCTCCATCACCGGCCGCCTCACGCCCTCGCCCGCCCGCCTCGCTCCCTCCGCGCCAGCCGACGCGCTCACCGGCAGCCGCTGACCGCCTCTTCCACCTCGCCTCGCGGCTGACCCAGCGTGCCTTCCGACCCCTGCGGCCGCCGGCCCCCACCGCCGAGCCGCGGCGCCGCCTCCGTCCCGCCGAGCCGCGGTCCGCTTCCTCCTCGCCCGGCAGCCTCGGCCGCCGCCCCAGCGCCTCCTCCACTACGCGCCGCCTCCTTCATCTCCGGCCAAGGCCTCCCGCATGCCCTTCCTTGCCGCCCGGCTCTGGCCGTCCGCCGCGCCGTCGCCGGACCACGCTCCGTCGCTTCGCTGCCGGCGACCAGCTCACCGGCGCCCGCCCCGCCGGACCACGCCTCCGTCAAGCATCGCCCGACCCGCTGCTCGCCGCGCCCGGCCTTGAGTTCCCTCCACGGCGTCGCCGCCACAGCGCGACCGCCCCCAAGCCCGTCTACGCCTTGGCGGCCTCGCCTCGCCCGTCGCCGGCGGGCCCTCTGCGAACACGTCCCGAAGCTTCCCGAGCACCTCGAGTCCTTCCGCGCCATGAAGTCCCACCAGCGTCAAGCCCCGACGCCTCGATCCGAAGAACGATGCCGGTGTTCGAAGACCGAACCAAACTCGGGGAACCTCAAGACCTTCGCCACTCGAAGTGTTCCGCCAAGATCGCCGTCGACAACGGAACCAAGACCGAACCCGATGGTTTTTGATGGGCCATCCACAAGATCTACAATGGGACGCCATGACTGGGACCCCGGACCCGATGACCACCAAGAACGCCTCGAGAACACAAGTATCGCACCCCGGACGCCAAGTGCTTCTTCCCTCGCCAAGACCGCCTCCATGGCGCAGGCCCGACAAGACCCCCGCCACGGCAAGACCTTCGCGATGACGAGAACGACACCGAACCGAGTTCTGCTTCCCGGACATCGAGGTCCCGAAGACTGACGCCCGGCGACCGAAGCCGAGAACCCCGACGCGGACACACCAAGTTCTTCATCGAGGAAACCAAGGCCGTCGACGTGGAACCGTAGAACGCCGAGTGCTTCACCCGGACACCGAGAACGTTCCGTCGAACCCTGAACCCCAGATCCGTCGAACCCTGGATCCCGAGCCCAACCCCGAACCCCGGAACCTCCAAGATCGTCGAGACCCCTAAATGTGTGAACCCCTTCCCGCAAACCCTATTTTATAACATGATATCAACTTGTTGCACATTTAATCATTTCGCATGCATATCATTGGTTTGGGGGCCTTATGCCGATTCACCTAATAATCAAATATGGGGCCCATATGCGGGCAAATCTAGCCTTATATTAGCCTCATTTAAACTTGTGTAGCGAACCGGTATCTTATCTTGCCTTGTTAAAACAACATTTAATTTGCGGGGTTCTAAATAACTTGCACCACCATATATTAATTGTCGGGACCCCGGTTCCACTTAACATGACCTAATTGCATCGCATCTTTGCCATGCCATACACCATACATGCATCATGCCGATCTTCTGCCGTGTATTAAATAGTGCATCCGGTGTTTCTTCTAGTGTTTTGCTTCTTCGCGGATAAGACCGTTGAGTTGATGTGAGCTCCGCCCGATCTTCGGTTGAACCTTCGACAATGTTTTCAGGCGAGCATCTCCCCCTTTCTACCTATCTTACTTTTATAGTCTTTATTCCCTCCTGTTGATCTATTGCTATCTGTGTTGCGATGCTTTAGTTTCCGTACCTGTGATATACCGTGCAGCCTATATTGCCTTGGACACATCCTATTACCATTGTTTGGTAGATAGTTGGACTTGCGTCGCAGCTTGCTTGCTCAAGTCTTGATGTGTCGCCATATGCCACAGTTGCTGATGTATTGCCGCATGTCGATGTTGGAGATGATCATAGTTTCACTTATTGTCACTTTAATTTCTGTTTAACAACTAAAATTGAATAAGCAGAGGCATCGGTGGGTGATAGATAATATTTGGTTTCCGAACGCCCACTTGTGTCCGTAAGACCCGAGTACTTGATACATTCCTTGATTTGCGCGCTATCCACATCCGGGAGGTATATGGGACCCCCGAGCCAGAGCTTGATTCATCTTATTTCTTGGGGCCACAAACTAGTTTGAGGTTTTATTTACGATCCTGTGTACTTATGCCATGTTTTATGCTTTATTTACGATTGCGAGGTATCGCACTGTCTCGCTTAGGTAAACGGATGTTTTCGCAGATCGACAGCCCCGATTGGGGACCTGCTGTCGCTTTACCATCGACGTAAACCTTGAGTCCGTCTCGAGCTTGCTTACTCCGCTATGGTATACTCAAGGTGGCCCCTCAAATATTTCTGAATCCTGTGATTGTTCACGTGAAAGCCTCGTTGGGTTTTGATTTGGTTTTTCCGAGGTTGATCGGCGTGTGTTGCTATTGGTGCACCCCGCCGGTAAAACTTTCTCAAAGCCGTGTCCGGATATGGACGACTTGGAGCACAAGATTCTCGATCATAGACAAGCATAACTAAAGTTTATCGTTATAAATTTGACTTATAATGACTAGTAATCAGCTTCACTATAACGGAATGGCTAATAACACCGCCACAATTGCTTGTTGGTTGTCGCCATACAATTGTATCTGACTAGTAAGTATTGCAACTACAACGAATTGGCTGAATAAAAGTACCAACAACTGCTGGGTTTAAGGGTTATCTCATGATAAAAGTATCTGACTAGTAAGTGCTGCCACTATAACGGAATGGTTAACTAAAAGTGCCCACTGCTTACTTTATCAGGACAATTATCTAAATCTGACTAGTAAAGTGCCACAACTATAACTGAATAAGTAAACCGCTAACCGTGTGAGTTCTCGGTTGACTTCCTCGTTTGGTCTCGAGGGGAAACACCGTGATGGGTTTGTTTGGTGTTAGCTTCAGTTGGATCCGGATAGGTCATTCTCACCCCTCTAATAACCGCCGTTGTATCGAGTCTCTATAGGTTGTTTAGTGCATGCTGCCAGCCGCCGATCCACCATACCTATGTAGGCGAGGACCGAATTCTAGCCTCGCTGCATCGCCTCGATCGACGCTCCTTCTTTGTTTTCGCTTTGCCTTTGTCGGCACCCCTTTGTTAAGGTGTTTTGAGATCGACGCCGTCAGGGTTACCCTTCCGCTTGGCACAAGGGGTTATGGACGCCATTGGTTATTCTTCAGGGCTCTTAGCCCCATTTGCATCTTGTCCGTAGCTGGACGCTCTATCGTTTTCAAGGTGATTTGGATCTTTGTATATTATACCTGTATTCTTGACTCTTTGAGTCGCTGTTATATATATCTGCTCATGGATCCCATCGAGGACTGTTGTGTAATGTTATTACTTCGTTTTCCACCCGCACGAAAGTGCCTGGTGGGCACCTTTGAATCGTTTCTATGCGGGTTTGGTGAATTTTGCCCAAACTTGCATAGGTCCGATTCTGAGGGTGTTACACTGAGCCTGGGTGCAAAAAGTTTAGCTGGCTGTCTGTTTAAATTCAAATCTAAATCAAATTAGTTAAATTCAAACTCAAATTCTGTTTTAATATAACTTTTAAAATACAAACTCAAATAATACATATAATATATGAATTTGAATCAGAAAAATGTGAGAATTTCAAATATGCTATTCAAATTACCTTTTGCGCATTTAAAATTCCAAGTTGATTAAATTACAACCAATGCCACTAAAACTTAATAATTTAATAACTTTTGATTTATAACTCCGAATTTAACAAATGATATGTCTAAAATGATCAGCTCGACGAGACCTTTCTGTTTGTGCTATCCTTGACTTCAATTGCAGCATGCATCATGTAAATATATAATATACAGCAACTAATATGACAATAAAATGTGATCCAAAACCCTTAAAAATGTTATTTCTTGTCTTCCACACCTCACCCATGCCATGCTACATTAATGCCATGCAAATTGTGCATCATTCATCATGGCATGATTGTTTGCTTGACGCATCTTATTCATATGCTTGTGCACTATATTTATGTTGGCCCTTGTTTGTTTGGTTTTTCTCGGATAGACTCTGAGCAGGGGATATATCAAGAGAACCAGGAGCACTACCCAGATCCGTCTCTCGCTTCAACTGAGTTGCCAGGCAAGCACTACCACATGCTTGCATACATACAGTACCTATTGCCTCTATCTTATTCTTGCATCATTGAGTCGCGATTGCATTAAATTGAATCCCAAGTATTGCATAGCCTTTACTTTTAAACCCCACCAAGCTTGTTCCTCCATCCCATGAGCCATTACTACATGAGTTGTTTGAGCCATGCGAGTCGTAGAACAGCATGCGTAGGGTTTGTGAGAGTCTGATGGATAACGAGGTACCTAAACAACTTAACCTGGGTAGTAATGGGATAACTAATGAAAGTTGCGCCGGTGAGCAACATCTGCTATTTGGTTTTTCCTGCTCACTTGTGTCCCGTAAGACCCCGAGTACTTGATTCCTGTTCCAAGATTTATTCGCGCTATCCACATCCGGGAGGCTTATGGGACCCCCCTGAGCCAGAACTTGATTCAGTCTTATTTCTTGGGGCCACAAACTAGTTTGAGGTTTTATTTACTATCTTGTACTTATGCCATGCTACTTATGTATTACGATTGTGCGAGGAGCACACTGTACTGTTTAGGAATTGTGACCCGTTTACGCGGTATCGACAAGCCCAGTTTTGGGTTCCTGCCATACCGGCCCCACAAACCTCGGGTCCGTCTCAAGTCGCTAACTTCGCTATGGTGTACTCCAAAGGGTGGCCTGAAATATTTCAATCCTGTGATTGCTTTGTCGTGAAGGCCTCGTTGGGTTTTGATTTGGTTTTTCCGAGGTTGATCGAGTGTGTGTTGCTATTTGTGCACCCCGGCCGGGTTAAAACTTTCTGAAAGCCGTGTCCGCGGTTATGGACGACTTGGAGCACAGTTTCTCGACCATAGACAAGCATAACTAAAGTACCGCTTTAACCTGACTAAGTAATTTGACTAGTAAATAGTGCAACACTCATGGAATGGTTAATAAAATTGCCAACGGCTGGGGAGGTTGTTCGTCCGCTTCCTCGTTGGTAAGCGAGGAGGATGGATCTGATGAAATTACTGTTATAACTGTTGTCATTAATTCACGGACATCCGTCTATCATTGGTTAGGCGGATGATTAGCGAGTATCTATAGAACTGCTAGGGTTTATCTTTTGCTGCAATTGCGTCACCCCAGGTTGTGTCCCCTTTAGAGGCATTAAGACTTGTTGAGTATCCTTAGGGTCTCACACGATAAATTATTGGTTCAGATGAACAGGTACACTCGCAGGACGGATACTGGGTGGAAGAGGCTGATGATGTGGGCAACGATCGTTCGGTGTAGAGATTCTGGGAACGGGGCTCCGTGAGATCTGTGGGCGGGATGTGCTTATTTCTATGGCATCTTATGCCGATTTGCTTCTTATCCGTACTCGGACTTGTCTTGCCGCTTTCGCTTGTTACTCTTAGGTGTGATGTATGAGGAATTATCCTAAAATATTATACCTATCTAGGTCATTTGAATATTGCCGTATGGCGTTGCTATATTTCCTTTATTTCTAGATGGTATGGCTCTGATGTACTCTTGTATGGTGGCTTGCATACATACCCACTTGTGTATGTAGTTGTTCCCTTCGCCTGCCGATTACGCCGCCCGTACAGGTCCCGATGAGATGGAAGTGGTTGGGACGGCCGAAAGGTCTACCCGTGAGTGGCTTTTGGGGCCCCACCGTACTATTTCAACCACTACCGCTCATCCAGGCTTGTATCTAGGAGCGTAATTCACCGAGGTAGTTACACATCATTAAACAATACTCAATTAAAAATCAAAATCACCTATCATCATGGAACAATATATTCACTTATAAGCCAAAATATAAAAGACAAAAATAAACCTAACCAAACAGCCCTGAGATGTTCGACCCTATCTCTGGTAGAACTACAAGGGAAGGTAGCGGGGGGGGGGGGGGGATGACCGTATGAGCACTATTCTGACGGAATCTGATTTCCTAAAGACGAGTATAGAGTTCGATCTGACACGTCAAGGCATTATCTTTTTTTTAAGGGAGCATATATTAATATCTCGATGATATCAGTTACACTTAGATTTTGCAACAACGCATTACCCTATTGGTATTACGGATGCACACAGCCAGAAAAAAAGAAGAATTACAAAAAAGAAAAGTCCCGCTAGAGTGATAAGATCCTTAGTAGCAACGACACTAGCCCCACCAAAACAACGTCAGAAGTCCAACATCTCCAATAATAACGCCTTCAAGAAGGAAACAGAGCACACATACCGTTGTCGCCCGATCAAAGATCATAGGTTTTCACCCTAAAAAAGTCTCCGCTCACAAAACAATGCCTTCAACAAGGTCATTGCCAGACACAACCAATTAAGGCCAGACCTTGGATTTTCATCCTACAAGATAAGACTGTGAACTCCTCCTGTGCTGCCCCACCCCCCACCTTTCGATGTTGCTGCTACAATTCACGAATCACCAAGCCAATTCCCCATCGCCACCAGGACTCGACACACCATAGCTAGTTCACAAATCTTGGCTTCTATGACATTCTCCGCACAGTGACTTCACCATGGAACTAGAGACATGTTCCACGATGGCAACACACTGCAGAGCTTCGCCTCGCTCCCTCTAAAACCAAACGGTCAGAAAAAACACCGGTTGTGCGCGACCGAATTCCATCTGTTCCAACAATCTTCAGGCATGAATCGCCCATGGGAGTTTGCCGGCGGAGCCTTTCGGAACACGACACTGCCACCAGATCAATGAAAACAAGTTGAAGGTAGATCTTCGTCTTGGTGTGAGAGAAACCCTAGAACTGCGCCGCTGGCAGCAGATGCAACCCGCGCGCCATCCGCCGAGGGAGAACCTCCATCAAAGCCCGAGGACGCCGCCCCGGCTTCCAGACCCCGCCGCCATCAGATCGCCGTCGGGGCGACAACCTTCGAGCGCCAAAGAGGCTCCCTACGGGGAAGAGGCCACCATGCGAGGAAGCAGCCCCGCTGCCACCGTCGGCCGGCCGGACTTTGCCCATTGATGTCCTCCAATAGTAGCGGGAGAGAGGTGGGAGAAGGAGTCGGGGACGGCGGCGGCTTTGGGTTCCGCCTGTGCCGCCTTACCCGAGAGACAGCGCGTGTCAAGGCGTTATCTACCGAGACTTGAGGTGGTTTTTCCCCTTCGGTTATGGAATAAATTAGCGCACGAGTTAGCTACTCCAGGTACCGCGCGCACGCCAGGATGATCGCGTGTTAGTATGTGTAGAAACTGTGCTTGCTGATGTAAACGTTGTGTTCGCAACCATTTTATGGAATCGTGGTGTTCCATGTAAAAGAACCCAGAAACCAAATATGCAAAAAAAAAAAAAAAAGCCAAGACAGACGCGTGTGCCTACAACATCAATAGCAACGGTACGGAAAGAAAAAAATTACACCCAATCGCCGGCCAGCACGTCAGCACGTAAGGTTATTCCGTAGGGTTGTTTCCATAGATGTAGGATTATCGGGAGCATTATTATTGGCGCGGCCTCGATAAGCAGGGAGCAACTTATTTAGCACTTGACTGCGCGCCCCGCCAGCCGCTAGTCGTCCCGCACGTAGACGTCGATCTCGACGACGCCGCCCGTGGCGAGGCTGTAGTCGTAGTTCTTGGTGAGCATGTACCCCCTCGCGTACCGGAACCGGCCCGTGCCGCCGATGATCAACGACTCCCGCACCGTGGCGTCCATGTCGATGCGGCCCTTCGCCGTGAGCGAGCTGCCGCGGTGCTCGCCGGCCTCCAGGACCAGGTGCAGGGTCAGGTCGGACACGATGCCGCCCTCCGACACGCGCACGGCCCAGCCCTGCGCCGTCCCCACCCGCGCGCTGCCGCCGCTAGGACCCTCCGTCAGCGCGTTGTTCAGCACCACGATGTCGCCGAACCGCCGCGGCGCCGTCTTCAGCGTCGTCGTCGTGTCGTCGTCGCTGGTGCGCCCGGACACGACGCGCTTCGCGGTGGGGCGCGGGCCCGTGTAGTCGTCGTGCATGTACATGTGGAGGTGCGTGTACGTGGTGGCGGTTTTGCCGCCAGTCTTGTTGCCGCCGGCGTCGTAGCGGTAGAAGAAGGCGGAGCCAGCGAGGAAGAAGGCCGACGCGAGCAACAGGGAGGAAAGGGAAGCCATGATCTATAAGCTAGTTGTGTTTACTTGGTTAGACCCACTCACTCAGTGTCAGTGCACATGTGTTGCCATAACCTAGCGATTGCGGAGTATATATAGACATATCCACGTAGCTGTTACAATTGCGACAACTGTTACAATTGCGACAAGAAGATAACGAAGAACGAAAACCAAAAACACAGCAAGGGGACACAGATTTAACGTGGAAAAACCTCTCCAACAAAGAGAGGAAAAAACCACAGACGCCAGCCAGCGAAACTTCGCTACATCGAGGAGTGTTTACAAACGCCGTGGATTTCACGGATGCAACTCATCCCAACCGACGGCTTACAAGGGGTTTATATATCGGTGGAAACCTAGGTCTTGGACGATCCAGACTGCATCATGGGGTTGTCGCCTCGCACCCCCAAGGCCCCGTTGGGCACGGTGTGGGCCAACTTCAGGCTCGTTACACTCGGCCCAAGCCTCCGGCGACGGGTCTCGCTCCACTCGTCAGAAGTTGGCCTATACTTTGTAGAATTTGGATCAATATATAACAGTAGCTACTGTATTAAGCTAGTCATGATCTGCCACCGACAACAGAATCAATGCCAACAGCTCAATGATGCTGCACCTTTGATTACATTCTCAGTGATATTTATATATTTATGGTATTGTGTTCTGCACACACAAAAGTGAAATGATTAATTTTTTTTTTTTGAAATGTTCCCACCTTTTAGTACTCCTTGGAAAAACTTGCTGGGCACAGTTTTTTTCTTTGGTGGTACTGTCTATTAGATTAGATACCAGTAAGATTTGGTCTATGGATTTTATATTCAAAGTAATTCCTTAAGGACCAAATGTGTCATGTTGCGCTCAAACGCATCGCTCCAAAGAGTGGAGGGTGCATGGACCAATGAGCATATATGCCTGTGTGAGTGTGTTACATGATATGATGTAACGGGTGAACTAAATTATTCTCAACGACGTGGAAAATAATTTTCTATTTTGAATGAAAAAATATACAATTATTTCCAACAAACCGTGGCAATATTATCTTTCAAACTTTAACCCCGAGCATTTGAAACGCAATCTCAAACTATTGATAAATTGCGCATTTCATAATCCTGTGTTTCCAGCTTACCATGCCACACGAGACCAGCAGTCACCACCACAGTTTATTTTAGTTTACTTTTTTGTGCTATAATCAGGTTACCGTTTGAGGAAAATTTAAATAAAAATAACCTAAAGTCATAACTATTTTAAACAATAACCCTATCTAAAAAGAAATTCACAACAGATAATCCTTTTCTGCTGCTTTCGCCCGCGCGGCGCCGTACGCACTACTACGGCGCCATCTAGGACGGCACCGCACGCCGGCCACGCTGTCCGCCGGGGACCCGGCGCCGCAGTGATGCCACGCTGGCGCACAGGTGCAGCGCCCGATACAAGGGCGCCGCACGCAATCCCGTCGCGCCGTTCGGGACGGCGCCGCACTCCCTGCCACGCTGGCGCAGCGGGTCCAGGCAGTGCAAGTGCTGCGCCAGTCGGAAGGGCGCTGCACGCTAGCCTGCTGCGCCGGCTCGCCCGGCGCTGCACAAGTTGGATCACTTCGACGCGCGCGGGTCGGCCCGGCCTGCTTCTCTTCTCCCTTTCCTTCCTTTCCTCTACACAGAGACATGGAGGCGGCTAGGGCTCATCTCCCCCTCCTCTAATCTCCCTCCCCCCCTCCCCCAATTGCTCAGGTCTGAACAAACCCTCCATGGATCTTGTTCTTCACCACATCCCCCAGTTATTCCTCTCAAATTTGTCCAGGAAATCTCTCTATTTTGCCCTAATGTTGATGGTTTAGGGAAACCCTAGTTCATCCAAAAATCAAGATATATAGTTGATTTGTTGATTACTTAGAGGGAGAATAGATAAGATGGTAGTATATTTAGGTATAGGATGAGCTTCTAGTATGAATATTCCCATATTATTACCTACAACAAACATACTATAAATTTATATTCCTACATATTTTCCAACCTCATCCTATACCTAAACATACTATCATTTTATCTATTCTCCCTCTAAGTGATCAACAAATCAACTATATATCTTGATTTTTGGATGAACTAGGGTTTTCCTAAACCATCAACATTAGAGAAAAATAGAGAGATTTGTTGGACAAATTTGAGAGGAATACCTGGGGGATGTGGTGAAGAACAAGATCCACCGAGGGTTTCTTCATATCTGAGCAATTGGGGGAGGGATTAGAGGAGGGGGAGATGAGCCCTAGTGCCGCCATGTCTCTGTGTAGAGGAAAGGAAGGAAAGGGAGAAGAGATGAAGGCCGTGCCGACCAGCACGCGTCTAAGTGAGCCAACTTGTGTGGCGCCGTGCGAGCCGGCGCAGCAAGCTACCGTGCGGTGCACTTCCGACTGGCGCGGCACTTGTGTTGCTTGGGCCCGCGGCGCCAGCGTGGCAGGGAGTGTGGCGCCGTCTCGAACGGCGCGACAAGATTGCGTCTTGGCGCCTTATATCTGGCCAGACCTGGCGCTCCAGGCATCGCCACAAGGCCGGGTCCCATGTGGACAAGCGTGCGGCGCCATTCTAGATGGCGCTGCAGTAGTGCATGCGGCGCCGCGCGGCGGGAGCAGCAGAAAAAGGTTATCCGTTATGAATTTATTTTTAGATAGGGTTATTGTTTAAAATAGTTATGACTTTAGGTTATTTTTATTTAAATTGCCCCGTTTGGGCTTACACTCGTGGACTGTGATGCTATTTAAGGGCAGAACCACTTTTAGTGATAGAAGTTCAGAACCGAACATTAAGTATCCTGAGGTGACAAGTTGCTCCACCGGGGGACCTATAGGGTACTGACATGTATTAAAAGGCTATCGGCTTGAAACGGTTATCAGGAACCGCTCTCTGCCCCGCGTCTTCCCCCGCGCAGGCGAATGGGGCCAGACCTAATCCCTGCCGCTGCGCACCACCCTTTCTATCCCCTTCCCCACTATCGCCAGCTGACGCCGCCGGGCAAAGTCCCTATGGTGCCGATGGCGACGGGTCTTCCTTTTCTCGGCGGCACCGAGAGTTGGCGGGAGCTTGACATGGCGGCGGAGCGATTTGGTGATGGTAGCGGGCTCGACCGGTGGTGGTGTGGCGGCGACGACGCGCGTGACTACTGGGCGTCGTGGTGGGAGGGCTCTTCGGCGTCGGCTCTGTCCGGCTCGGATGAGCAAGGATATAGCGGCGCGGTCCCAGATCTGCGGCAGTGGAGCTCGTGTGCGATGCATCTCGGTGGTGGAGGGTATAGGGTGGCCACTCCCTATACTCGGACAGCGGCGGCCGGGGAGCAGCAGTGCGGCAGCGGGACAGATCTGGGCCTGATTTGGGCCTGCGGGTGACGAGGTTTAATCTCGTCAATGCCCATTGATATGAGCTTGGGTTTTGGAGAAGATGGGGATGCTGGAGATCGTGGAATGGTTAACAGACAAGCAACCAGGGGACACGAGATTTACCCAGGTTCAGGCCCCTAGAGGGAAAACCCTACTCATGCTTGTCTGCTCTTGATTACGGCGGAACCGAAAGTTACAGGGGTGCGCAGATGCAATCTGGCGTGGAGGTGTGTATGCGGTGGTATGGGAGGTGCCCTCCTCGTTGTGCCCTCCTAGCCTTTATATATAAGTAGGCAGGTCCCGGGCACAGTTCGAGTCGGTTACAGGTTTAGGGTTTGCCCCCTTTGAATATTCTATCTAATCTAGTCTTGCTCTCCAAGGATCCGAAGGCGTCATGGGCTTGGGTCACCCGAAAGTATTCATGGGCCGTGTATATTTTCATGGGCCTTCCTTGGGCTGGACCAGGTATGCTGATATCGTGTACCCATAGGGTATAACCATGTTAGTAGCCCCCCGAGTGTTCAATCGAATCGTAGATTCGGCTGAGGACTCTTCAATCTTTCGGGTGCAGCTGTTATCTGTTCATCAGAGAATGATTTTTAGGGTGTAGGGATTGTTGATGTGTGTGCCTGACTCTCCCGACGGATCAGGGCTAGTTAACTGTCTTGGGACAAAACAACACGATCTTCTTCAGATTCGAGTCCCTCGACTCGAACCCGGAACAAATGCTGGCGTAATTCAACTCAGGCCGTTGAGGACTTACAGGAGTAGAATTCAGGTAATTTTCGAATGATGTACCCAACGCGTCTGTCAGGATTTTCATCGTGCCTGCTGGCACAGATTATTACTAGCAGAGCGCAGTCGTGTGCGTTGCCAGGGCATCAGATGGTATCTGTAGGTCTTATCTTTGCGTCGCAGACACAACATCCAAAATGTTATCACCGGGGAGGTGTTTCGGGTGGCCAAGGAGGATGTTTCTCACTTAGTGTTAATCGGAGCAAAGTTTCCGAAAAGTTTTTGCATTCTGATCCGAAGGATCGTACTCGGAGAATTCATAGGGTGCGTGACTAGCGCTCCCTACGGGAGTAGCCCCCGAGAGTCTGTTCGAGTCGTAGACTCAAGCACAGACTTTAATTCAGCCTTTGTTTGTTTCAGGTCCGTAGGACACAATTTATTCGGATGCTTGACCAGTCCTCCCTATGGGAGTAGCCTCCGAGTCCATAGTGGAGTCGCATATGACGAGGTTTAATCTCGTCAATGCCCATTGTTATGACCTTGGGTTTTGGAGAAGATGGGGATGCTGGAGATCGCGGAACGGTTAGCAAACAAGCAACACGGGGACACGAGGTTTACCTAGGTTCAGGCCCTCGGAGGGAAAACTCTACTGCTGCTTGTCTGCTCTTGATTACGGTGGAACCCGAAAGAAAATGCAGGGTGCAGATGCAATCTGGCGTGGAGGTGTGTATCGTGGTGCATGCAGTGCCCTCCTCGTCGTGCCCTCCTAGCCGTTATATAGAGATAGGCAGGTCCCAGGCACAGATCGAGTCGGTTACAGGTTTTAGGGTTTGCCCCTTTGAATATTCTATCTACTCTAGTCTTGTTCTCCAAGGATCCGAAGGCGTTATGGGCCCTGGCCACCCGAAAGTCTTCATGTACTGGCGCATGTTCTCGTGGGCCTTCCTTGGGCTGGACTAGTTATGCTAAGATCGTGTACCCGTAGGGTATAACCATGTCAGTAGCCTCCGAGTGTTCAGTCGAATCGTAGATTCAGCTGAGGACTCTTTAATCCTTCGGGTGCAACTATCTTGGAGGATGGTTTTGCCATAACCGATGGTGACGCACCTTTGGAGTACACCCGAAATGCTGCACTTGTATAGCTCGCCATTGATGATGGTGAAGGCCTTGGACCGACGAGATATGCGCCGGGCATCTGTCGGGCTGTTAGGCAGCTCCCCGTCTATCAGATATCGGGGGTATGGCTGTGTCCATGTTTCTTCCACTGCCATGACCTGCATCAGGTTGACCACTGCAACCTCTATGTCGAGTTTTTCTGGTCCTTCCTGTCCTTCGGGTAGCGCAGCCCCCGAGTGCTCTGCTTCTTCGGGTGATCCCTTTGGGAATTTCCTTTTGATGGATGGCACGCAGATTTGTTCGAGGAACACACCTGGTGGCACCCATGCGCAGGTGGATCCGATGTTGGCGAGTCTGTCGGCCTCTTCATTGCTTTCTCTCCTAACGTGCCGAAGCTCGCAGCTGTCAAAGTCTCCTTCGAGTGCGTTGTAGAGTGCGATGTACGCAATCATGTTGGTGGCATGTGCATCGCACTCGTTCATCATCTGCTGGACGACAAGGTTCGAGTCTCCGTAGATGACCAGGCGCGTCGCACCGCAGATCTTGGCCATCCTTATGCCGTGGATGAGTGCCTCATACTCGGCCTTGTTGTTGGAGGCTCAAAATTTCATCCGGAGGACGTACTTCATCTTGTCGCCCTGCGGGGAGGTCGATGACCCGGCTCGCTCGCCTCGCTTGGAGCCGTCGAAGCATCGCCCATGACCGTGTCATGTCCGGTGTGTCAGGCGCTGCGGTTCCATCCATTGGACGAGGAAGTCCGGAAGGACCTGAGACTTGATCGCGTGGCGCTTCTCATAGACGATGTCTAGAGGTGACAGCTCGATGCCCCACAGAGCCACACGTCCTGTGGCCTCCGGGTTGTTAAGGATGCTGTTCAGGGGTGCTTCGTTGACGAACATCACCTGATGGTCCTGGAAGTATTGGCTCAGCCGACGAGCCGTCATAAATACGCCGTAGGCGAGTTTTTTGTAGTGAGGGTACCTCTGCTTGGTCGGCGTCAATACCTCGCTGAGGTAGTAGATTGGGCGTTGGACCCCGTGGGTCTTGCCATCTTCGGGTCTTTCGACCACAAGCACGGTGCTTACCACATGGTGTGTAGCTGCTATGTATAGCAGTAGAGGTTCGCGCTCTTTTGGCGTGACCAATACGGGCGAGGTAGAGAGCAGCCGCTTTAGATCTTCGAATGCGTCGTCCGCTTCGGGCGTCTACTCAAATTTGTCTGCCTTGCATAGCAGCTGATAAAAAGGCAGGGCTTTTTCGCCCATGCGGCTGATGAACCTGCTCAACGCCGCAATTCGCCCAGCAAGCTGCTGGACCCCCTTGAGGTTCTTCGGCTTCTCCATGGCCATTATGGCCTGGATTTTCTTTGGGTTCGCTTCGATTCCTCGCTGGGAGATGAAGTAGCCTAGCAGCTGACCAGATGGGACGCCGAAGATGCACTTTTCTGGGTTTAGCTTGATCTTGTATCGATCAAGGTTGTCAAACGTCTCGCGGAGATCGTCGATCAGTGTCTTGGCCTCCCGTGTTTTGATTACTATGTCGTCGACATAGACTTGGATGTTGCGTCCGATCTGGACCTTCAAGCATGCCTGCATGCACTGTTGATACGTGGCGCCTGCGTTCTTCAGCCCGAAGGGCATTGTGTTGTAGCAGAACACTACGAATGGTGTGATGAACGCCATTTTCTCCTGATCTTCGACCTTCAGTCGAATCTGGTTGTAGCCTGAGTAGGCGTCGATGAAGGAGAGCTTCTCGCATCCTGCAGTCGAATCGATGAACTGATCGATCCGAGGGAGAGGGAAGTGATCCTTCGGGCAGTGCTTGTTCAGCAATGTGAAGTCCACGCACATCCGCAGGATGTCCGTGTCCTTTTTGGGGACCATCACGGTGTTGGCGAGCCACTCGCTTTCCTTGATCTCCCTGATGAAGTTTGAGTCGAGTAGTCTGTTGACTTTGACTCCGATGGCCTCGGCCCGTGGTTCGGACAGTCGTCGGATGGACTGTTTGACGGGCTTGGCATCTGGAAAGACGTTGAGTGCATCCTCGGCGAATTCCCTGGGAACTCTTGGCATGTCCGCAGGACACCAGGCGAAGATTTCCCAGCGCTCACGGAGGAATTCGACGAGCGCACTTTCCTATGCGGGGCTGAGGTCGTTGGCTACCAGCGCCTCCTTGGAGGCGTCCGTCGGGTGGACCTGCACCTTCTTTGTGTTAACGGTGGAGTCGAAAGACATGTAGGGTGCGTTCTGTCTTGCAACTAGGGGTGCCCCGTTGTCCGTCACCTCTCGGAGTCTTATGAGCTCCTCCTGCATGCCGAATGACTGGGAGATTCTGTTGAAGTCCCTGTCGCAGTGGTCCGATCGGGTGAAGCTCCCGTGGACCATGATGACGCCCTTTGGTCCTGGCATCTTGAGTAGCAGGTACGCGTAGTGCCTGCCAGAACGTCACGAATGCCACACGCCCGAGGATGGCGTGGTATTGTGATGGCCAGTCCACCACTTCAAACTCGAGTCGCTTGCACCAAAAGTTGTCGGGCTTGCCGAAGATAACGTCGAGCCATATCTTTCCCAGGGGGAATATACCCTTTCCTGGGACGATGTCGTGGAACGTTGTATCAGATTGTTCCAGGCTGCACAGCGGGATCCGCATTGCTGCTAAGGTGCTGGCGAACATCAGATTGATGCCGCTGCCGCTGTCCATGAAGACGCGGCTCATATCGAATCCTTCGATCTGCGCCTCAAGCACCAGGGCAGCATGACCTGGGCGAGGGACCTGGCAAGGGTGATCTGAACGGCTGAACGTGATGTAGGACTCCGATCCGCTGAGGTACTCAGGGATGGCGGGTGGAGCGGTCACAACCAGATTGCTCTGACGGGTGATTTTCTTCTGCACCCTGTTCGTTGGATGTCGTGGTATTGCCGACGAGTACGCCATGGAGGGGTCCTCACAGTGCATGTTTAGAGACGTGGGGTAAGGAGGACGGTTAACGGGTACGAGGTAACACAGCTTACCCAGGTTCAGATCCCATAACGGTGGCGGAATCCTACTCCTGCTATAAATCACTATAAGGGCAATACGCCGAGTTATAGAGATAGGTTCGATGTGCGAGGTTGTGTGTGTCGATCTATGATCGTATGAGATTGTCTGAAGTTGTGCCCTAAAGGCTCCCATAGGCCCGACTTATATAGTCGCCAGGTCCTAGGGTTACAGGGAAAAGTCCTAGCCGGACAGGTTACAGAGTCCTACACCGTCTATCACTAGTCTTGTGTATCTTGCACTCCAAGGCTCCGGGTACGCTGGTAACTCCACCGTAGCCTTCCTTTATACGGCATGGGCCTCCCTTCTGGATCCACCTAATCGCCGCCAAGGCCATAGGCCATGCTACCGACTATGGGCCACCCGGGTTAGCCGGATAAGAGACATGCTACAAGGATACCCATATAGCATATCCCCAACAGTAGCCCCCGGAGAACTCCGAGATCCTGCGCCGTCTTGCCTCTTCACGTGGAATGCTCCGTCTAGATGGATGTCGGCAGATCGTCAAGCAACATATTGTAGTCCTCCCAAAGAACCCTGCAAGGTTTTCTTCATCTTCGATTTGTAAGCCGGAGAAATGCTGAATCTTCCATCGTACTCTTTCATAGTCGGATTAAATCCGTCCATGCCAGAATCTTTGATGTGACGGCTCATCTACCCGTGTCAGCTAGGACGACATAGGCTTAGGTCAGCGACGCCTCGTAACTCACACATGCAGAGAACGCAATCATATCCGATTTTCCCGCGCGAGCGATACGAATCGTTGGCGGAGGCGGTTGGAGACATGGCAAAATTTCCGCGCACGTCTGCGAACACGTCGTCTACGCGGCAACCGTCCGATTAGCTGCACGAATCTTGACGGCGAGGATGATAAATAGTAACCGTGGGGAATTTTCCACTTTTACCCCATTCTTCTCGCGTCGTCTTCTTCCTCCAGCCGCACGTCTCCTCGAGCTCTCCGCGAGAAACCTCGAAAACCCTAGCTTCCATCTGTGTCAGTCGCACCCGTCCATCACTCCATGGCCAGCAGCAGCACCTCCCCGTCGATGGCGGCATCGAGCGAAGACGCGGCGAAGCCGGAAAGATCCATCGTCGTGCCCCCAGAGGGCTTGGTCATCCCCGCATCGGCGGTGATCGAGTCCACCGGCGGCAACCACAATTTGGCGGCGCTGGAACCACTGGAGGAGGAGCCAGACTCGCATAAGGGCGACTGACGCGGCTCGGACATCACCGACCGCGACATCCAAGAGATGGTCGCCGAAGGCTACCTCATGACGGAGGGCTCGCTGGGCGTCGGCGAGGTGACACCTTCTACCCAAGCCGGAGAAAAGGTGTACCTCAAGGCTCAGATGGTACGCGGCGTTTCCCTGCCCATCTCCCACATCTTCCTCTCTGTCTTGAACCATTACAAGGTCCAACCCCATAACCTCTCCCCCAATAGCATCTTAGTGCTTAGCAACTTCGCGACACTTTGCGAGGGTTACCTAAGGATAAGGCCTAGGTTAGACTTGTTCGTGTACTTCTTCACCGTCAAACGTGAAACCGGACATAGTAAGGAGGAGCTTAGGAATTGCGGCACCATAAGCTTCAAGATTCGACTTGGCCGGCGGTTCCCCGACATCGTCGGCCACGAATCCTGCAAGAACTGGCAGCGGACGTACTTCTACGGCCCCGACATTCCTCTGGCGGGCCAAGAAGTGACGTACCCGGACTTCGCGGATGGAGCCGCCGCTGAAGTTTCCACATGGAGATCCCAAGCCTCCGTTCCTTTAGACCTCGACGCTTCCCGCGCCATAAGGCGGATCGAATGGTTCGTAGAGACGGGTTTATCCGGCTTGGACCTAGCCATGTGCTGGTTCATCAGGCGAATCCAACCTCTGCAGAACCGCGCGAAGTATATGCACGAGTATACCAGTGATCGAAGGGATATCCTCCGGATCTCCGTGGACAACTTCTCGAGCGACTCCGTCAAGCTCCGTCTAAAGGACATTGTCAAGGTGAAGGATAAGAAGCGTGGCTTCACCATCACCTACGACATGTTCGTAGACGGCAAGTGCCCAAAGGTAGGTATTTATTTTCCGTGTACGACATATGCTCCAGTTTTTCCGTCTTGCCAATACTATCTTATCTAACACGGTGATTTCTCACTTAACAGCTTAGTGATCTAGATGAGGGCAACCTGGCTGCCCAAATCTACGATCCAAAGATGAAGGAAGCCATGGTCGTGTCCGACGATGATGTCCCGTTGGCGCGAAAGCGGAAGAGCTACACCTCTGACGCTGCCGATGGAGGCAAGAAGAAGAAGACGGAGGGTGGAGCCTCCAAAAAGACTACCGCCGCCCTGGAGGTGGAAAAGAGAAAAGCCACCGGGATTTTTGCCAAAGCGCCCCCCTAGTGTAAGCTTCTCATTCTCCGACAATGTCTATTTATCTGTCTTGTTCCTATACTTATGCATTTTGCACGTCTCAGGAAGAAAGCCACGACCAGCCTCAAGAAGACCTCAAGACTTTGGGGGCTTCTCGAAATATCAAAGAAATGCTGCATCGCGATGCCTCCCCCGCCATCGCCCCTGCTACTCCTGCCTTCAAGCCCTCGTCCGCCCCAACAATCTCAGAAGCTAAGGAGGCACCAGGACCTTTCGCCATGGAAGTGGACTCTGGACCCTCTACCGAACTCGATGTTGTCGGCGAGCAGGAAACGCAGGAGAGCACCGTTCAACAAATGGCTGAAGCTCCGGCTAAGGATGTCATCGGTGGCGGCAAGGCGATGGTGGAAGCTGGTACTTCTGCCAAAGGCGGTGCCCTTGCTCCCCAGAAACCCTTTGAGTTTCCGAAGATAGTTTACCCGGTGCTCACGCCGAGTAACACAACTTTGGTTCCTGGAGGAGTACCGTCATCTCCGACGTGTGGTCTTGAGGAGCTCCTCCGACAAGCGGACATCTTGCAAGGAAATAGCATCTCCTTTGGCAAGCTGCTAGCCGAGAGCGCTACAAACCTCAAGATCATTGCATTTGTAAGTTTTACTTTGCCTTTTGCATTTCATATGAGTATCCCACTGTAGCCCCCGAGGATGTAGACGGAAAACCATAGGTTTTGCATCTATATGCTCTAAGAGTGACTAAGTTAGAAAAAACTCCCACTGTAGCCCCCAACCATTTAGATGGAACAAACTATTCCGACTAGATGCTTTAAGAGTAGCATACCCAGTGTTTATAATTTTCAATACTGTAGCCCCCAAGACTCTAGTTGTAACTGAATTAGTTCCGACTAGATGCTTAAAGAAAAGCTAAGCAGATTCCGAGTTAAAAACTTTATACTGTAGCCCCCAAGCTTCTAATCGAGAACTAAATTAGCTCCGACTAGATGGAAAATTTATGACTAGAGTTAAAAAATCTAAGTACATTGCTAAGTAAAAAACTCTCGCTGTAGCCCCCGAGCGCCTAGGTGGAAAATTTACGACTAGGTGCTCCAAGCAGACTAAACAACGGTTTAACTTTTTCCTTTTTTTCCACAGAACGAGAATGCTCGGAGGGGTATGGCCAACGACAAGTACCAGAAGATGCGCACAGATCTTGAAGCCGAAAAGGGTAAGACCGCCATCTTGAAGGAACAGATGATCAAAAACAAGAGTCTGTTTTCTTTTTGCGCATTTCCGTCTTGTTTCTGTGCCTTCATTCTCTGAGTACTCACTATGTACTTTGTTTTCTACGACTTGCAGAACATGTCGCCAAGGCCAAGGACATTTTTTAGCAGTCCAAGCACATCCAGCAGCTGGACAGCGAGAACAAGATCCTTAAGGAGGAGAGGAAGGAGATGCTGAAAATGCATGAGGATTCCATGAAAGGCCCTGCAAGACTCTGCATCCGCAGAAATCAATCGCTTGAAGGAGGAGCTTGCGATCTTAAAATATCATAAGCAAGCTGCTGATGAGCAAAACAAACGCCACAGCGAGGCGTTTAAGCTCCTCCAACAAGAGAAAGAATCATTGGCGGACACCCTCTGGCAGGCTAAGGCCAGCATCTTCAGTAAGGTTTCTCCGACTTGTATTTCTGTAGTCTGGATACTTTGAATTTATTGAACTCATGCGCTCCTTGTCGGAATTTGCAGCTCCTATGGGTTTAACCCTCTCGCCTCCTTCGGACAAGGAATGCATGGTTCTTGCCGGTAACTTTATCAACACCGCCATCACCCAAGCCAAAGAGATTGCCAAGTCCCTCCAGATATACATCAAGGCCTCGGACTCCGTGACGAAGTACTCGGAGATTCTGCGTTGAGCCCCCGAGCGTGTCACGAGCTGGAAAGCTTCATGTGCACGGGCTGGCGCTAGGATGGCGCTGTCAATGGTGAAGGCACACTACGAAGGTGCCGACATCGACATGGTGACCTCTGGTATCCTCGACGTCGACGATGACGACAAAGATATTGATCATGAAGCTATCCTTTCGTCCCTCGCGGGCTATGACACCAGAGTTGCCGATTTGGTGGACATCGACGTCTTCGTGCCCATGAACACCATCGACAGCGTCAGCCAAGATTCCTCCGAGTCTCATCATAGTGCTGAAGTTGAGGGTGATTCTCCGGCTAGGGATGATGCTGCTTCCAAGTCTCCTGCGCCCAAAGAATGAAAAAACAACTTTGTAATATTTGTTTCACCTTTGGTGTATGCGCGGAAAAAACTTGATGATGTAACATAAGGCGGAAAACAATGCTTGTTATTTCCTGCTACTTAAGAACTAGTTTCCAACATTATATATTTTTAAGCAAGTGTTGGGTTATCCATTACTTTGGTTCTTATGCTTGACTTTTCATGAGTCGGAAGACTCGTTGTCGGAACCATGCGCTCAGGTGATGATACCCAATGGCACCGTCAATAACCTGAGCACAAAATCGCCGACAACAAGTGCTGAAAGTCACTACTCCAGAATCCACATAAAAATGACAAAGAACGTGTAGACCAGAAAACTTAAGCTAATGCCCGTAGGCGGAATTTTCACAAGTGCAAACACAAAGCTTGTGCATAAAGGTTTTACATGACCCAAAAATGAACACTAAAGGAGGTAAAAGACTCAGAAATATGATAGAACCAAAGAGCTTTATTTCATTGATCATATAAGAGATACACAATTAGATAAAAAATGCTAAGTGTAAAAAGGACGTAGCTGTGCTATGTTCCATGGCCGATCAAGCTCCGGGTAGTCATCATCCGGGTCACGTCGCTTACGCTTATGATCCTTGTTGGGTCTATCCTTTAGTTCACGATTTTCAACAAGGTAGTAAGACCCACTGAGCAGCGCCTTGCTTATGATGATAGGTCCTTCCCATGGCGGGGATAATTTGTGTGACTTCTTCTGCTTAAGTCGGAGCACCAAATCCCCCTCTTTAAACGAGCGATGCCGAACGCGGCGACTATGGTAGCTGCGTAGCTTCTACTGGTAGATGGCGGATCTTTGGCATGCCAAAACGCGCTCCTCCTCGAGAAGGTCCACATCTAGGCGTCTGGATTCTTCAGCGTCATCCTCGTCGTAGGCGGCAACTCTTGGTGCATCATGGAGGATGTCGGAAGGCAAGATGGCTTCAGCTCCATATACCATGAAGTAAGGGGTGTAGCCGGTGGATCTGTTGGGTGTAGTTCGTAAACTCCACAACACAGATGGCAATTCTTCCGCCCAGGCTCTAGCTGCTCTATGTAGCGGCGCCTCAAGACGTGGCTTGATTCCCTACAGAATTAATCCATTGGCTCGCTCAACCTGACCATTGGATTGTGGGTGTGCCACAGATGCAAGTTCAAGTTGGATGTATTTCTCCCAGCAATAAGCCTCCACTTCTTCGAGTGACAAGTTGCTTCCGTTGTCGGTGATAATGCTATGTGGGAGACCAAATCTCACCACTAGATCCCGGACAAACCTGAGGGAAGTTGCCCCATCAAGCTTTCTAATGGGTTTAGCTTCTATCCATTTGGTGAATTTGCCAGCTGCTACAAGCAGATGCGTAAACCCACAAGGTGCCGTCTGTAACTGTCCCACCATGTCTAGCCCCTAGACTACAAACGGCCAAGTTATTGGTATTGTTCGCAATTCTTCAGCAGGAACATGTGGTTGTCGAGCATAGTACTTGCATCCCATGCATGTCTCAACCAGCTTGTCGGCGCCTTCATGGTCACCAAGAGAATCCTTGCCGGAAGGCTTTCACGACCAACGATCGAGGAGCGGCGTGATGCCCGCAATCTCCGAGATGGATTTCGCGCAGGATTTCCATACCTTCTAGCTGGGAAACACACTTTAGGTATACACCAGTAGTGCTCCTTTTGTATAGTTGCCCATTGATTATGGTATAACCCTTTGCTCGATGTACTATTTGCCGTCTTTCGAATTTGTCGTCGGGCAAAGTTCCGTGTTTGAGGTATTCCATGAACGGTTTTGTCCAAGCCGGAGGGACCTTGGTCACCATGTTGACGAAAGAGTCAACTCTGTCTGGGTTGTCAATGTCGGCTCCCTTCACGGATGGTGTGCGCAGATGCTCTAGGAAAACTCCTGGCGGAATTCGCTTGCGCCCTGACCCAAGCTTGGACAGCAGATCAACCACCTCGTTTTGCTCCCTAGGAACATACTTGACTTCATAGCCCAAGAAGCTCTTGGCTATCTCGTCCACGTCGTCTCGATATTCCGCCATCATAGGGTTCCGTGCATTCCAGGTGCCAGCCACCTGCTGGGCAACCAAGTCGGAATCTCCACAGCAAACTATGCACCTGATGCCAATATCCTTGGCTACATGTAGTCCGTGAATGAGTGCTTCATACTCTGCCATGTTGTTTGTAGCCTCGAAGTGGATCTGCAGAACGTAGTGTAGCTTGTCTCCTGTTGGTGACTGTAGCAATACACCAGCCCCCGAGCCGTTGAGCAGCTTTGATCCATCAAAGTGCATCACCCAGTACTCTGGTTCTGGCAACGGAGTAGCGTCTGGCATCTCCGTCCAATCTGCAACAAAATCCGCCAAGGCTTGTGATTTGATAGAGTCGCGTCTCTTGTAGGTGATCTCGAAGGAGGCAAGTTCAATGCCCCACTTCGCGACCCTTCTTGTAGCGTCGTTGTTATTGATAATGTCGGACAGTGGAGTCTTGCTCACCATTGTGATTGGGTGCTCCTGAAAGTAATGCCTCAGCTTCCGAGAAGCGAGGAATACTCCATAAGCTATCTTTTGGTAGTGCGGGTAACGCTGCTTGAACTCCGTCAAGACCTCGCTCACGTAGTAAACTGGTCGTTGAACTCTGTGCTCATAGCCTGGTTCCTTCCGCTCTACCACGACGACAATGATGATTACCCGGTTGGTTGCCGCCATGTAAATTAATAGGGCTCTCCGTGCTCGGGTCTTTGCAAGGATGGGCCGAGGAAAGAATCTCCTTGAGTTGCTTCAATGCGCATCTTCTTCGTCCGTCCACGTGAATTTGTCCACCTTCTTCAGCAACTTGTACAGCGGCAGAGCCTTCTCTCCAAGTCAGCTGACGAACCGACTAACTGCTGCAACACAACCTATTAGTCGTTGAATGTCCTTTAGGCATGTCGGACGGTTTATGTTTAAGATGGCCTTGATTTTCTCCGGATTGACCTCGATTCCACGTTGGGAAACGATGAAGCCCAACAATTTGCCGGCTGGAACCCCGAAGACGCACTTCTTGGGGTTGAGCATCATGTTGTATTTCCGGAGATTATCAAAGGTTTATTTTAAGTCGGAGATTAAGTCGTTTGACTTTTTAGACATCACCGCGATATCGTCCACATAGGCGTGAACGTTCCGACCAATTTGGTCGTGAAGGCAATGTTGCATTGTCCGCTGGTAGGTAGCACCTGCGTTTTTCAGCCCAAAGGGCATCGTGACATAGCAAAACGTGCCGTATGGGGTAGTGAACGAAGTGGCCAATTGGTCCGACTTCCTCATATTGATCTGGTGGTATCCTGAGTATGCATCGAGAAAACACAAAAGTTTCGATCCAGCCGTAGAGTCAATGACTTGGTCAATGCGAGGCAAAGCAAACGGATCTTTGGGGCACGCTTTGTTCAATCCGGTGTAATCAACGCACATTCTTAATTCATTGGTTCCCTTTTTAGGGACAAGTACAGGATTGGCCATCCATTAGGTGTGAAGGACTTCTCGGATAAATCTAGCCTTAAGTAACCTAGCTATCTCTTTGCCAATGGTGCGTCTCTTCTCATCTCCAAAGCGTCGTAGAGGTTGTTTCACTGGTTTGCATTTTGGATCAATGTTTAAGCTGTGCTCGGCGAGTTCCCTAGGTACACCTTTCATGTCGGCAGGTTGCCAGGCAAAGATGTCCCTGTTCTCACGGAGGAACTCGACGAGCGCGCTTTCCTATTTGGGATCCAGGTTCGTCCGAATGGCGATGACCTTGGAGGCATCGCCTACCACAAGTTCCACCGGCTTGGTATCGATGGCGGTCTTGAACGCAGGATCGGAGTCGGAGATCTGCTTCTTCGACACGGGCATCTCTGAGTAATCGACCTTGATCTGGATCTCTTTGAATTCTTCGCTGTAGAGGACAGCTTCTGCAACGGCTGCTTCATTGATCTCGCAGTCCCTTGCCTTGGTAAAGCTTCCGGATATGGTGATGATGCTGTTTGGTCCGCGTATCTTGAGTTTTT
Source organism: Avena longiglumis (assembly GCA_030063025.1). Classification (NCBI taxonomy): domain Eukaryota; kingdom Viridiplantae; phylum Streptophyta; class Magnoliopsida; order Poales; family Poaceae; genus Avena; species Avena longiglumis. The sequence continues at coordinate 187,441,825 of CP125979.1, forward strand.
TGTAGACGAAGCATGGCTTGGCCATGAATATGTGGAATATGTCGCAGCCGAATATGACGTGGTACACGCTCTTGAAGGGGACCACCTCGAAGGTCATGCGCTCTTGGCGGTAATTATTAACATCGTTAAAGGCTACCTGAAGTGTAATGCACCCAAGGGACCGAGCTTCCCGACCAGGAACTACGCCGTGGAAAACGGTGTTGGTCCGCCTTAGGTTTGCCTCCGTCAAGTTCATCTTCTGCAGTGTATCCAGGTACATGATGTTGATGCTTCTTCCACTATCCACCATGCACTTGGTGAACTCCACGCCGTCAATCAATGGGTTGATGACCATGGCGTACTGGTTCTCCGTGGGCACATGGTCTGGGTGGTCCGTCTTGTCCCAAGTTATTGGAACTTCCGACCAGCGCAGGTATTGGGGGACTGGAGGGAGAGTGGCCATCAGGATCCTCAGAGAGGTCTTCTATTGTCGGACGGTGGGGGTGCCAAGGAAAGTGTGGTAGACTGGAGCCTTCTTTGCGAAGGGGTTCTTGCCTTTGTCGTCGCTCTTGGCGGCGTGCTTGGGGTCAACATCTTCGTCCATGTCACTTGAATCCTTGGACTCCTCCTCCTTCTTCTTCCCTTTGGCCTTGCCTCGTGGTCTGTTCTTCCGACTTTGCTTGTAGCCGGACTCCGGGTCTTCCTTGAGGTTGTTGACGAACTTGCAGTGTCGATTGGTATGGGTGGCCTTGCCCTTGGCGTCGAGGTGTACGAGGCACGGCATATCGCGGTACTCCTCGTAGGTTTGGGGAACACGGAGCTGCGTTGAGGTGGTTTCACTTACTCGTTGCTGCCCACGGTCAGCTCCCCTTCCCCGGCCATGTTTTCCGCCTTCTCCTCATCCTGCAAAAGTCATAGCGACCATGTCGGTAGATTGCTTTTCTTCTGGAGCGGTTTTCCGCTTTGTACTGCTGTTCCTCCGAGCTTGAGTTGGAACGGCCGTTGCCGGTAAGGAGCCACGAGCATCGTCATCAGCAGCTGCGAACTCCCTAGCCAACTGAATCATCTGGTTCAAGTCAAGCTGGTGATTGTCCTGCAAGCGCTTTAGCTTATGTCAGAGCAGCGTGCCCCTTTCCAACCCATCGATGAAGGCGGCCATGGCGGTCTGAGCATGCACTCCTGTGCAGGAATTCTTCATATCCAGCCAGCGGGAGAGATAGGCGCGAGATGTCTCATCTTTCTCTTGCACGCACCGCTGTAGATCGCCCATAGTGCAGGGACGCTTGTATGTACCCTCAAAGTTCTTGGTGAATGCTTCTTGCATATCCAGCCAGTTGTAGATAGATTTATCCGGCAAGTCGTCGATCCATTGACGGGTCGTGCCCGCCAACATTAATGGGGGGTACTTGACGGCGATGTTGGGTTTGCCTCTGGCAATCTCCACCGTGTTGCCGTAGTCCTGCAACCATGTGGCTGGCTTGGCGGTGCCGTCATAGGGCTTAATGGTCTTGTCAATCCGGAAACCTTTGGGGTAAGTTGCGGACCGTATTGCAGGTCCAAATCAACATGGTCCCAGGTATGGTCCTTCTCGGGCCTCGTGGATCTTGTCGATCCGTGAACATGCATCGTACGGCTCCGGGTTCTTCCTTTTGTCAACAGGGGATGGGCTGCGTGAACGACGCGGGCCTCTTCCGTCATGGTGACTGCTTGGAGGTGACGGAGGCGGAGGTGGCGGTGGGTTGGCCTTCTTGCTGTTACCTCCCGCAACACCTCATGTCTGTCACGGTTGCTTGTCGGACGCGGAGGGTCATGGCGCGACCTGCTCTTGTGTCCTTGGTTGCGCTCTCCGTCATGACGGGTCTGCTCCGCGTTGTCGCGGATGACAATGCCGCACTGCTTTGGTGGGGGCATATCCGTACGATGGTGAGCCTTGTAATCTTTGTGATGTCGGGGAGATCGGGGCGATGGCGATGGGTGACGAGGTCGGGCCTTTTCTCCGTGGTCGGAGGATATGGGGATGGCATCCTTCCTGTTGCGTGCATCCCTCCGTCTTTGTTCTGATGAACCCGTCCGGGACCCGACATCAAGAGGAGATCCGTCCCTTGGCGGCTTGTACTGGCTAGACTGGCAGAGCGCTGGGTTAGACTCAAGCCTCTGAGAGGTAGCCTTTTCCTGCTGCTTCACCGCCTTGGCCACTAGGTAATAGACCTGTTCCACTGCCTCAGGTGATCTATCCTGCTCCAGAAGGGTCTTGGCGATGGAAAGGTTAAGGAGTGGGGTGGGCATCACCTGCTTGCCTTCGTTGTCAATGTATGGCTTGGCCTGTGCCGGCTTCGGGGGAGCCCATCCTAGGTTGCGCCGTACACCAGGATCGTTGATGACGCGAGCCAGAGCTTTCTTAGACTTCTGCTGCTATAGCAAAGTCTTGTACTCGGCCTCCATTGCTCTAGATTTCTCTATGGATTTCTGCGCGTTGACCAGATCTCGATCTAGTTTAGCGCCTTGCTCCGCGATGGCTTGAGCCTCCTCCAGCAGCTGCTGGCGCTTCTCGTCAAGCTGGGTCACATTCCGGATATGAGAGACGGTTAGTGGCTCGAAAAGGAGATTGTCGTACATCACTCTATCAGCTGGAGTAACTTGGGCTGCTGCCGATGTAGATGCTGGAGGCGGCAAGTTTGCGGTGTTATTGTTTCTCGGGCCGGTGCCGAGTTCCTGTGGCTGCTGCACTGGGTTAGGAGGGGGAGGCATGACTTTTGCGCGATCATCGTCAGCAGCAATAAGTGGCCCCTTCCCCTTTTCCAGCGTCGTAGGCGGAGCTCGTCCGGGTTGATCTTCATCCATCGTCATCCCAATGGTGACGAACACCCCTCGAGACGTGAAGGTGTTGTGGGATTGCTCGTCGCGCGAGTACTCCTCCTCCATCTCCTGCATGGTAGAGTCTAGCTCTTCACCACGCCGACTAACTTAGATCTCTGCTATCCAGACGCACTGACGAAGCCGGCGGATTTGCAGTGATCTTCCACCTTTATATCTGCACAGGGGCGGTTTGGGTGGGCCTTGAATTTTTCCGATCTTTGCCGGCAAACTCCGAAGAGAGATCCGACATCGATCCTTCTGCGAACGTGTCCTACCCGTAGGCGGTCCGTGCAGGCCTTGAATTTTTCCGATCTTTGCCGCCAAACTCCGAAGAGAGATCCGACATCGATCCTTCCGCGAACATATCCTGCCCGTAGGCGGTCCGTGCGGGTCTTGATGCTCCTCCGACTCCCAGGGAACTAGTGCCCGAGTCGGTTTCGCCGATGAAGAGGTGGATGTCTCCGATAGGAACGATCGAACACCGCGTAGGGTTCTTCTTCGCCGGGATATAGAACTCGTCAGGAGGGACGATCGGAATGTTGCCGGAGAAGAGAATATGGCCGATGGCTACGGTTTCGCCGATTCCCGCGAAGACCTTGGTCCTCGCCCGCTGAAGAGCCTGAAGCGCCTCTTGCCCCACGGTGGGCGCCAACTATCGTGGTATTGCCGACGAGTACGCCATGGAGGGGTCCTCACAGTGCGTGTTTAGAGGCGTGGGGTAAGGCGGACGGTTGGCAGTGCAGGTAACACGGCTTACGTGTTCGGATCCCTAACGGTGGCGGAATCCTACTCCTGCTATAAATCACTATAAGGGCAATACGCCGAGTTATAGAGATAGGTTCGCTGTGCGAGGTTGTGTTTGTTGATCTATGATCGTATGAGATTGTCTGAAGTTGTGCCCTAAAGGCTCCCATAGGCCCGACTTATATAGTCGCCAGGTCCTAGGGTTACAGGGAAAAGTCCTAGCCGGACAGGTTACAGAGTCCTACACCGTCTATCACTAGTCTTGTGTATCTTACACTCCAAGGCTCTGGGTACGCTGGTAACTCCACCATAGCCTTCCTTTATCCGGCATGGGCCTCCCTTCTAGATCCACCTAACTGGGCCGCCTAGCAGGCCATAGGCCATGCTACCGACTATGGGCCACCCGGGTTAGTCGGATAAGAGACATGCTATAAGGATACCCATATAGCATATCCCAAACATTGGACGCCCCTTTTGGATCATCAGTGATCCCTTTGGCACGGGGTACCCGTTTCCACCGTTGTTCTGCGCGGGTGCGATTGGATGATTCGAAGGTCCCATGGGTGGTGGTGGAGGAGCTTCGTGGGCTATGTCGCCTGGTGCGGGCGCGTTCCCGTATCCGGGGTTCATGGCTTGTTGCCTCATCTGGTACATGCTCTCGCTGAGTTTCTGGAACTCGCGGCAATCCTTGAGCATGTGGCTTGCCTTCTTTTTACCATCCCGCTTGTCGATGTAGAAGTGGATGGTGCATGGACCCGACAGCTTGTCGTATGCTGAGGGTCCATCGTCACGGCCGCGATGTTGCCATGACTGCGTTGGGCGTCCTCCATCGCGAAAGTTGCTTCCGTGGTATCCGCCGCTGCAGTTGCCGTCGTTGTGGCGGTCGGCGTAGCCAGCCGCGACCATGTCGGGTCCTTCGCGATCGTCGTAGACGCACGATCTTCTCTTGCTAAGGCGTTCACATCGCCGGCCGTAGTCATCTTCCTCTTCTGAGTGAGCTCGTTGGACGAAGTCCTCGCCATCTGCCCACCTGTTGGCGATGTCCATGAGGTGGTCGAGTGTCTTGGGCTTGACGCTCCCAAGTTCTTCCTTGAAGTCCTGGTGCTTGATGCCATCCTTGAATGCATCGATCGTTCTCTCCTCAGAGATGTGCGCTGCGGAGTTCTTGGTGTTGGACCAACGTAATATGTATGAGCGAATGGATTCGCCTGTTCGTTGGGTGCAGGCCCGCAGCTCCTTGATCGAGGCTGGCCTTTTGCTGGTGCCTTTGAAGTTTCAGATGAAACCGCGCGATTCTTCCAACCGGATGGATCCGAGGATAGGCTGCTGCGCGGATCCGGTACTGCGCTGTCGCTGACTAAAGGCATTGCAGGGTGGTGTCCTTGTTTCCACCGTGTAGTTTGACGGACGACATGTGGTCGTTGAGCCACGCCTTGGGGTCCTATGTGCCGTCGAACTTCGGAGTGTCTGAAGGAAGCTTGAAGTTCCGTGGCATCCGTGTCCACCGAACGGATCTGCTGAAGCATCGGGCTCCGCAGAGTTCTCCTTCGTCATCGTCCTCCTCGGATTCGGACGAGCCTATGCGCTTGGGGCGCGCTTTGTCGATCTTGCGCTGGGTGAGCTTGCTTAGAGCATCGTAATCACGGCTGCGATGGAGCGAGCTCTTGTGCCTTCGAGGTAGGTCGTGCTCTTCATCGTCGAATGGAGGCGTGGGGTTGCGGTTGAACCTGATCGCAGCCTTCTTCTTTGGCTCCGCGGGAGCTTCTCCATGGAGCGCAGCTCCAATGAGTCCGAGTCCGGTAAGCGCGGACTTGTGCATGGCCCTTTTCGGGTCCCCCACCGGAGGTGGATGCGACGCGAGGTATGTGGTAGCTACCATGATCGTAGCTTGCGGTGTCTTCGGGATGACGTTGCCGTCGGCATCCATCTCCATGAAGTACATGTTGAAGGTCTGAGTCACCTAGTGACGCGCCCTTGGATCCATGTTCTCCGTTCGAGAACGGTGCTTGTTGCCATGGTTGCCGTGCGAGCTGGAGCCGCCCATGGCGGAGAGCGTAGCTCGCCGCGCACTGGACTCCGAGGCTGCTTGCTTGTGTTTGTCAAGCACCTCTTGCATCTTCACCTGCTTCTTGTGCTCTTCGACTAGGAGCAGGTGGTACGCCATCAGTAGGTCCCGTGAGGCACCCACAGGCAGGATCTTGTTGCCTTCCATGGCTTCGCATGCTTGAGCCCATCCTTCATTGCTGAGGTGGATGATCCGATTGTGATCGGTGTCATCCTCGTTGGGCGGGGGGAGACTGGTTTCTCTTGTTCTCGTCGTTTCTACCCTGCGGGTTGGGTGGCGGGTTGTGCTCCTGATCCACGTCGCTCTGGATGACTGTGGAACATTAGTAGCGCTCGTAGATTGGATGGCTGCTGCCGTAGCTTTCGGATCCAGAACCGTAGGTCCCTTCCTCCGATGGTGGATCACACATATCTGAGTTGCAGCTGCTGCTGTCATAGGACTTTGATGGTGATGTACGTAGCACGGGGTGTGGAGCCCACGAAGCAGGCCTGGTTGATGGCAAGGGCACCCGCTCTAGGAGATGGAGAGTGCCGGTCTGCCCCACCTGGAAGCAGAAGCTTCCGAACAAGATCTCGAGCCCGTCGCCAATGGGCTCGAAGTCCTTCAGGGTGGCTGGCGAGTGGGCGGTGAAGTCGAAAGTGCCGAAGAGGAGATGACTCTCCGTCGCCGCGGAGTTGTAGATCGCTTTGGTTGGGACCGTCACGATCGCACAATCAGCGTCCCCAATTCCCACAGATGGTGCCAATTGACGAGGTTTAATCTCGTCAATGCCCATTGTTATGAGCTTGGGTTTTGGAGAAGATGGGGATGCTGGAGATTGCGGAACGGTTAGCAAACAAGCAACACAGGGACACGAGGTTTACCCAGTTCGAGCCCGGAGAAAACCCTACTCCTTCTTATGCTCTTGATTACGGCAACCGAAAATGCAGTGCGCATATGCAATCTGGCGTGGAGGTGTGTATGCGGTGGTCTACGAAGTGCCCTCCTCGTCGTGCCCTCCTAGCCTTTATATAGAGATAGGCAGGTCCCAGGCACAGATCAAGTCGGTTACAGGTTTTAGGGTTTGCCCCTTTGAATATTATATCTACTCTAGTCTTGTTCTCCAAGGATCCGAAGGCGTCATGGGCCCTGGCCACCCGAAAGTCTTCATGGGCTGGCGCATGTTCTCGTGGGCCTTCCTTGGGCTAGACTAGGTATGCTAAGATCGTGTACCCGTAGGATATAACCATGTCAGCAGACTCGACGTAGGACTCGAAGTATTGTTCATCGGCGTAGTACGCTATTCATGCTTTGGGTGCGCGGCCAGCGCTCCTGATAGGAGTAGCCCCCGAGTAGTTGCTCGAATCGTAGATTCGAGTGAGTACTTTAGTTGTTTGAGCCAAAAATTTGTAACCGTTGCTCGTATAGCTTGGATGACGTTAGTGCTGACGATCGGTGACCTCAAGCGTCTGCAGCGCCAGAGGTGACGCGATTGGACGAACGTGGGTCCCACTTTCTGACTTGGAGTTGACTGGTCACGCGCGACGTGGCTATAATTAGGGCGTCTCCTCGGTTTCCATGCTTAGTGGACGGCGTGCGAGTGACGGTTCGCTGCTGTGCTAACACATGGACGGCTTGGATTTGATGCTGGCTCTAGGATGAACGGTCCCTGTTTATCGTCCTCGTCCTTATAATTTGTGGGGAAAATTTTGTTTGATTTCACCGCAGCCATTCGCGCTTCACTGTTTCCACTTTCTTGAGCTTTTCTCGCCGCGCGCTGGAAGTTCTTCGATCCTTCCCATCCTCTTTTCTTCGCTCACGCCGCCGTCGTCGTACTGCAATGGGGAACCGAAGAAGGCCTACACCGTAGTGGGCACCAGCGCTACTGCCGGCGGCAAGAAGGGCACCTTCGCCACTCGTGTCACCGACGGTGGCTGGCGACGGTCGGAGACGCGCGAGGGCGACCTGCGTAAACTTCGTGAGCGGGGTCTGATCTCGCAGGACAACGAGGCTGTCAAGATTCCCGGTGACGAGGTAATTCCCCGTCTACCTGCAGGGTTTCGGGTCATGTTCGTTTCTTTTGTCCTTCGGGGCCTTTCTCTCCCAGTCCACGATTTTCTCCGTGGACTGCTTTTTTTCTATGGCATCCAACTCCATCATCTCTCCCCAAATTCTCTTCTCCACATCGCCTGCTTCATCACTTTCTACGAGTGCTGGCTCGGTATCAAGACGCACTTTGCCCTCTTTCGGAATCTCTATTCCGTGAAGAGTCAATCCGGCTCCGACGGAGTTTATCCGATCGGTGGCTGCATTATTTCCCTTCGATCCAATTTTCTCTTCTTTTCCTTTTCGATGTCTGAGTCCGTCCAATACTGGCGGAGGAGCTGGTTTTATATCCGCGACTCCACGGTGTACGGGCAAAACTTTGGCCTTGCCCCTTTCAACTCCACCCAGACAATCCAGCCAAAGAGGTCCTTGAAGAACCACATCCTGGAGGGTGAGGTGGAGGATATTGAGGGGCTCTACCGTCGGGTGGAGGACCTCCAGGTGATTCCGGAGAAGGAGTGAACGGTGTGGATATTATCCGCACCTTCCTCAAACGTCGGCTGCAACCGCTCCAGGCTAGGGCGCATCCGATGTTCCTTTATTCTGGTTGCCACGACCCGACAAGAGTTGTGGTTGAGGAGCTCTCCAGGGGGACCTCGACGGAGTCCTTCGGCCACTGCTGAAGTTCAAAGATGACGAGGACCTTCTAGGTAGTTCGCTGACCCTTCCGTTCAGGGCCTCTCGACCGGTGCCGCAGGTGTAGAACTGGGACGTGCGCATAGCGCTTTTTCCGACCGTGTTTTCTTGTACTTCTTTTGTTCTGAAAGTTTGTTTCTTTTGTGCAGGAGTTCAAGGTACCTGGCATGGTGCTTCCGCTACCCGAATGTTTTCCGGATGCGCCGGACAATGAGGTAGTGGACTCCATGTCTGATCTTCCCTCGGCGCGATCACCGGTTGAAGAAACCTTTGAGTAGAGCGAGGAGCAGACCCGAAAGCAGAGACGGAGCTCGAGCAATCGCCGGATGCCTCGACTCTGCCGATGCCTAGGAACCCGCCATGCCTTGCGCGTCACAGTGAAGGTGATGGTGGTTCTTCCTCCCCTATTCCGGTCGTTCATGTGCGGGCTGTAGCGCCGCAGCCGCCGGCGAAGCGGAAGAAGGAAGAGAAGAAGGGCAAGAGGGCCTTGCCTATCTTCAACTTGAGCGATATGGACTCGTAAGTACCTTCGGTTGCCTTTAGCTATCTTTCACTTTTGCTTGCTTGTGTTTGACTCGTGTTTTCTTTTGTAGCCACTCCTCTGATGGCTCGTTTAGTGGTGGCACTTAGGAGATGGTGGGGGAGTCAAAGATTACGCCTCCTCCTTCTCAGACGGTGCCCACCTCTGGGGGCATTGCTCCAAACCCCTCTTCGCAGGAGGCTTGGGTGATCGTCTCCCATAAGACTACAGCCGGACCTTCGGAGTCTCCGTCTGGTCATGTAAGTATTTTTGTTCTTGCCGTGGGGGGAGCCCCCGAGCGTTTTTCGTATGATCTGCTAATCAGTGCTTCTGTCTTGTGCGTGTCTCGGGGGGGGGGGGGGGGCCCCCGAGCACTTCTTGATTTTGTTTTTCTCGCTTCTTGGGTGCAGCCCCCAAGCCTTTTTCCTGATAAGTTGCGTCTTCTCGCAGCCTTTTGTGCAAGGCGCCAACCAGCTGGTGAAGCAGCATCTGGCATTAGAGGCCAGCCTCCAGCGGCTTCAAGGTACATCTGTAACTAGGCCTTCTAATTCTTCGTCTGCTTGCTAGCTTATAAAACTCACACATGTTCTTGTTGCTTTTTGCAGATGAGAATAATACGGCCCTCCGCGAGCTTGATGCTCTCAAAAAGAGCCTCAGGCGAGCGGAGAAAAAAGTTGAGGAAGCCGTTGGCGCTAAGGAGAGCCTCGAGCAGGAGCTAGCCAACGCAGCTGCGGCCAAGGAGCGCCTGCAGCAAGAGGCCATAGACCGCGAGGAGCAGCTCGCCACCGCTGTGGCCTCGCGCGAGAAGGAGGTAGCCGACAAGCTGATGGCTGCTACCAAGGCTATTTCGGGTGAGTAGTTTCATCTGTTACTTGTTCCTTTTCGGCTTCCTTGTCTCTCTGGTTTTTTTTTATTCTCACTTTGCCTTTTCCGTTTATCTAGATGCCGCGGGCATTGAGTTTGACCACAGTCTCTGGAGCACGGAAGTGCTTTGGATGATGCTACTACGGCGGTCGAAGACCGCTGCAGCACTATGGTTGTCTCTCTTGCCAAAGCCAAGGAGGTTCTCGGGTGCTTCTACAAGGAGCTCGTCCCCAAGGGCGTTGCCCTCGAGGATGTCGGCTTGTTGGCAGATGCGCTGTCAGTCGAGGCGCCTGCGGCGTACAAGCGCAAGTAGATAGGCATCGGTGCATCCATGGGGATGGCGATGGCCATGGCGTCTGGAGCGGATCTGGATCTTCATCAGGTCACCTCCCAGACGCCGACGGCTCTCGACGGATCCGAGGTAGCCTTTGCCCTCTATGATGCCCGTTGTAAACGCTATAGGCCGAAGCTGATTGACCTGCTGGCGGAGTACGCGATGAGGCAGCAGGGGGAGGCTAAGAGCAGGCAATCCGGCTCCGAGGCCACGCAGAATGCAGCTGCTTAGGCCTTGTAGTTGTAGGATAGCTTTCGTCTGCTTTTGTTGTAATATATTTACAAACACTGCTTGTGCCACGCAGTGGCTTTTGTTGTATATAATGAATCTTCGAGTTTTTGCCCATTCATGTGTTATTCATATCCTTGCCTCTTTTCCTCTAGGGACCTTCGGGTGATGATCCCGTCGATACTTCGTCTGCGCCACAGCTGTGGCCATCCTTGGATCATGCGTCGCAGCTTGTATTTCTTTGTGACCGCCTCCGTAGTCTTGAGAAGGTGTTGCTTGGCATCCGAGGCCACGCGGATATTTGGAAGTCGAAGGCGAAGCGAGGTGCCACCAGAGTGGAGTATCTTATGGGAGAGTTGTGGCGTTTGTCCGAATAGCTTCAGTGTAAGTTTCTTCGAGCTGTTGCTCATTTTCGGATGCGCCTGTTGGCTTGTCATCTTACTTTGTAGGTGCTGCAGGTGCTAACCTTGTTCCTAGGGAGGAAAAGGAGCGCGTTGCTATTCGGATCAACTTCTTGACGCAGCAAGATATGGAAGCCGGTGGCTTTTTCTGGATGGACCGCGATCGTGCCATGGTCCTTGCGACTGTGCAGGATCGTGTTCACCAGGTGTCGCGGGTGCTGCGACAAGTGAAGACTTCCTTGGCGTCAATTCTGCACGCAATGTTTCCCCTGGATGAGGCACCATCAACTCTTTGGGGCTTGCTGGCGAAGTTTCGAGATGTGCATCATGTCAGGGAGCTAGTGCGGCATCAGTTGGTTGCGGGGGTGAAGTTCGCGCTTTCCCTCATGCGGCTGCATCGTCCTGATGTAGATATTGTTGTTGTTGCGGTTGGGCCGCCTCCTCGGCCAGATGGTGGCATGTGGGACATGCGTCTGCACTATCCGGCTGTAAGGCAGTATGCCGAACAAGTTGTAGATCTCTTTGAGCATCGTGCGCAGGTGATTCTTTAGAATAGGTAGGACCTGTAAAAAGATAGATGTAAAATTTGCATATATTCGACTGGGCGTGTTATGCCCTTTGATGTAAAGGTTGATTGTTGTTGGCATGTGGTGCTTTGTTTGTATGCATGCCCTTTTCGTTAGCCTGACACGAACAGCTACTCAGGTGTACATGTGTTATCCTCAGTAGACGAAGTCGTGAGGTGAGGGGGAGCCCCCGAGTGTGTTGTAGTATAAAGAAGTGCGAGTGAAAGATAAATTTTTGGGCGAGACACTTAGCTTTTATTCATACCGTAATGAGGAGGTACATTGTTCGGCTGAGTAGCCTTATTGAAAGTAAAGGGAAGATATCTAGGGTTAGAAGCGTCGTAGTTGTGCGACGTTCCATGGGTTGGAGTATGCGACTCCAGACTCCACGTGCTTGAGGCGATAGGCGCCACCTGGGATGACTTCGGGGACGACGTAGGGTCCTTCCCAGGGTGACTCGAGCTTCTTCGGTCGCTCTTGCTTGAGTTGTAAGACTAGGTCTCCTTCGACGAAGGACCTTGGGCGCAGCCGGCGGCTGTGATAGTTGCGGAGGCTCTGCTCGTAGACCGCCGATCGGGCTGCGGTGACGTCGCGTGCCTCGTCGAGTGTGTCGACGGCGTCTTCAAGTGCGACCGTCGATTCGGCTTTGCTGTAGGTGACGACCCTTGGGAACTTGTGTAGTACTTCTGCAGGCAACACGGCTTCGGCTCCGTGCACCATGAAGAAAGGCGTGTAGCCAGTTGAGCTATTTGGCGTTGTGCGCAGGCTCCAAAGGACGGAGGGTAGCTCTTCTGGCAATGCTCCCGCAAGTCGCTGGAGCAGGCTCATCAGGCGTTTCTTGATGCCGCCACCGACGAGGTCGTTGGCCTTTTGGACCTGCCCATTTGTTTGCGGGTGCGCCACTGAGGCGTATATTATGTTGATCCCGAGGCCTTCACAGAAGTCCTGGAATTCTTTGGAGATGAAGTTCGATCCATTGTCGGTGATGATGCTGTGCGGTACGCTAAACCTGTAGACTATGGATTCGAAGAATTTCACGGTCGTTTTACCCTTTTGATTAGTAACGGGTATGGCCTCGATCCACTTGGTGAATTTGTCGACTGCGACCAGGAGGTAGACATGGCCTCCTTTCGAGGATTTGGGTAGATTGCCGATCATGTCGAGGCCCCATTGGGCGAAGGGCCAGGCCAGGGGTATGGGACTGAGCTCCGATCTGGGTGCGTGTGGTTTGTCTGCGAACCTCTGGCATCCGTTACAATTTCCGACGATGTCCTTGGCGTTTTTCATGGTCGTTGGCCAGTAAAACCCAGGTCGCAGAGCTTTGGCGATGAGGGCGCGGCTGCCCGCATGATGGCCGCAGATGCCCTCGTGGATGTCTTGGAGAATAGTTTTGTCGTCACCGATGGTGACGCACCTTTGGAGTACACCCGAAATGTTGCGCTTGTACAGCTCACCATTTATGATGGTGAAGGCCTTGGACCGGTGAGATATGCGCCGTGCATCTGCGGGGTCTTCAGGCAGTTCCCTGTCTATTAGGTATCAGAGGTATGGTTGTGTCCATGTTTCTTCGACTGCCATGACCAGGTTTCCACTGCGACCTCTGTGTCGAGTTTTTCTGGTCCTTCCTGTCCTTCGGGTAGCGCAGCCCCCGAGTGTTCTGCCTCTTCGGGTGATCCCTTGGGGAATTTCCTTTTGATGGATAGCACGTAGATCTGTTCAAGGAACACACCTGGTGGCACCAGCGTAGGTGGAGCCGATGTTGGCGAGTCTGTCGGCCTCTTCGTTGCTTTCTCTTCCAACGTGCCGAAGCTTGCAGTCGTCGAAGTCTCCTTCGAGTGAGTTTTAGAGTGCGCGATACGCGGTCATGTTGGTGGCGTGCGCGTCGCACTCGTTCATCGTCTGCTGGACGACGAGATTTGAGTCGCCGTAGATGACTAGGCACATTGCGCCGCAGATCTTGGCCATCCTCATGCCGTGGATGAGGGCCTCGTATTCGTCTTCATTGTTGGAAGCTTGAAATTTCATCCGGAGGACGTACTTCATCTTGTCGCCCTGCGGGGATGTTAGTATGACCTGGATCCTGCTCCTGTCTCGTGCTTGGAGCCGTCGAAGTGCATCGTCCATGAGTGTGTCATGTCCAGGGTATCCGGCAGCTGCAGCTCCATCCAGTGGACGAGGAAGTCCGGAAGGACCTGGGACTTTATCGCATGGCGCTTCTCATAGACTATGTCTAGAGGTGACAGCTCGATGCCCCACAGGGCCACGCGTCCTATGGCCTCCGGGTTGTTCAGGATGTTGTTCAGGGGTGCTTCGTTGATGACCATCACCTGATGCTCCTGGAAGTAGTGGCTCGGCCGACGAGCCATCATGAACACGCCGTAGGCGAGTTTCTGGTAGTGAGGGTACCTCTGCTTTGTCGGCGTCAATACCTCGCTGAGGTAGTAGATTGGGCGTTGGACCCCATGGGTCTTGCCATCTTCGGGTTGTTCGACCACGAGCGCGGTGCTTACCACCTGGTGTGTAGATGCTATGTATAGCAGTAGAGGCTCACGCTCCTTTGGCGTGACCAAAACGGGCGAAGTGGAGAGCAGCCGCTTCAGATCTTCGAATGCGTCGTCCGCTTCGGACGTCCACTCGAATTTGTCTGCCTTGCGTAGCAGTTGATAGAAAGGCATGGCTTTTTCGCCCATGCGGCTGATGAACCTGCTCAACGCCGTGATTCACCCAGCGAGCTGCTGGACACCTTTGAGGTTCTTCGGCTTCTCCATGGCCATTATGGCTTGGATTTTCTTCGGGTTCGCCTCGATCCCTCGCTGGGAGATGAAGTAGCCGAGCAGTTGGCCAGATGGGACGCCGAAGGCGCACTTTTCTAGGTTTAGGTGATCTTGTATCGATCAAGGTTGTCGAATGTCTCGCGGAGATCGTCTATCAGTGTCTTGGCCTCCCTTGTTTTGATTACTATGTCGTCGACATAGACTTGTATGTTGCGGCCGATCTGGTTCTCCAGGCATGCCTGCATGCACCGCTGGTACGTGGCACTTGCGTTATTTAGCCCGAAGGGCATTGTGTTGTAGCAGAACACTCCGAACGGCGTGATGAACGCCGTTTTCTCCTGATCTTATACCTTCAGTCGAATCTGGTTGTAGCCCGAGTAGGCGTCGAGGAAGGAGAGCTTCTCGCATCCTGCAGTCGAATCGATGATCTGATCGATCCGAGGGAAAGGGAAGTGATCCTTCGGGCAGTGCTTATTTAGTGATGTGAAGTCCACGCACATCCGTAGGATGTCCGTGTCCTTTTTAGGTACCATCACGGTGTTGGCCAGCCACTCGATCTCCTGGATCTCTCTGATGAAGTTAGCGTCGAGTAGTCTGTTGACCTTGACTCCGATGGCTTCAGCCCGTGGCTCGGACAGTCGTCAGATGGATTGTTTGACGAGCTTGGCGTCTGGAAATACGTTAAGTGCGTGCTCGGCAAATTCCCTGGGAACTCCTGGCATGTCCGCAGGACACCAGGCGAAGATTTCCCAGCGCTCACGGAGGAATTCGACGAGCGCTCTTTCCTATGCGGGGCTGAGGTCGTTGGCGATCAACGCAGTCGTGGAGGCGTCCGTCGGGTGGACCTGCACCTTCTTTGTGTTGACTGTGGAGTCGAAGGACATGTCAGGTGCGTTCTGCCTTGAGACTGGGGGTGCCCCGTTGTCTGTCACCTCTCGAAGCCTTATGAGTTCCTTATGCATGCCGAATGACTGGGAGATTCTATTGAAGTCCCTGTCGCAGTGATCTGATCGGGTGAAGCTCCCGTGGACCGTGATGACGCCCCTAGGTCCTGGCATCTTGAGTAGCAGGTACGCGTAGTGTGGTACTACCAGGAACCGTGCGAATGCCGATCTCTGTTGTCTCTTCTGGTGTTTCCGACGCAACGGCATCATCTACGCCAAATCCGATGCAGAGTCCGCATCACTCCCTTGTTTCCGAACCTCGCTTGTCGAGATCTTCAGTCTAATTCCGAGAGTTGGATGCTTAATCCGCTTATTCGTGTGCAGAGTAATGGTTTGAGTGCGGGATGGAGTAGCTACCCTACCACTGCTCTTATCATTCGCTCTTGTACGTCGAATCAGTGGATCCAGCAATTTTACTCCGTCCACGGAAGTTAGGGGTGGCTCTATCTGCGATACCCCTACCTTCAACCTTTCGTTCCCGGAGTGTTCTCCCGACGATCAGGAGCCACGACCCTTTGTTGGTGGTGTCGCCGTTTTCAAGATGAAGAAGGAACCATCGTTAGTGGTGTCGCGAAGATCTACACGAGGCGAGAAGACGCAGATCGCCGACCTTCCTTCTGGTATCATGAGGCGGATCTCGAGGACGAGATCCTTTGTTAGTGGTGTCGAATTGTGGCATCCCGCAAAACCACTACTAGAAAATCGCGTTGAATTTGTGCATTGCATCGTCATCAGCATGCATAGTTTGCATAAAACTATTTTTCAAAACCAGATTTGTTTTCCAAACGCCCCATCTTTATTCAAACGCCAAAACCCGGGTCGCCGGATTATTTTGTTTTGTTGCTATCGGGTTGCAAACGGCCCAATTAAATTAAATAAAAGATTTAATTATTTTAGTGGGGCAGTCGAACGGGCCAAGTAGACCCGAACGACCACCCCTGTTATTAAATCGGTCCACCTCCTAAATTCCTAAAGCTACCCACTATCCTACCCACACCCCCTGGCCACCTCACTCCCTCCAATCAGATCTCTCCACCTCACCCCTCCCCAAATCCCCACCAACCCCAACCCGCCACATCAGCCTGGCCTACCCCCTCTTTTCTCTCTTTCCTCCCCCTCCCTGGCTGGCAACACACGCCACGCACACGAAAACGCACGCACGCACACCTCTGCACTGACCCGTCCCTCTCTCTCCCTGTCCAACCGCCCCGCGGGACCCACCCCTGGGCCCCACCCCAGGCACGCACCCACGCAACCCGGCCGACCCCATCTTCCTCCTCGCTGCTGCCGCCCGCCTTGGCCGCCGCCCTCCTCCACCCTGGCGCCCTCTCCTGCCCCCTCGCCTCGCCGCCCTCGGCCCGCCAAGCCGCCGGCCACCGCGGCCCTCCTCTCCCTGTGCCGGCCGTCTCCTCCCTCTAGCCCGACCCCCTCCCCTTCTCCACCTCCGCCGAGCCAGGCTCACCCGCCTGGCTCCCTCGGCCAGCCTCGCCCACCGTCCCGTCGCCCTGGCGCCAGCTGCTCGCCTCCGCCGCCGCCACAGCGACCTCCGCGCACCCCGTCTGCCCCGACCTCCGCGCACCCCGTCTCCCCTCCTCCGCCCATGAGCCACAGCCTCGGTGCCCTCCCTCGCAAGGACCTCGTCGGACGCGCCTTCTCGGCCCGCCGCCATGCCCAAGCTTCGCGGTTCCTCGCGAGCGCGCGTCCGTCCGCGGCAGACCTGCCGCCGAGCCGCCAAGACCTCCTCGCAGCATCCTCGAGCTCCACCGATGGCCATGTCACCTCCGAGCGCCGCATCCCTGTCAGACGGTGCTCGCCCGGCGACATGCTCACTGGACCGGTTCCTTCGCAGAAAGGGAGGGGCGCTTGCGCGTGTCACCCATGTTGGACAGCATGTTCTTCGTGTGTTTGCAGCAGCCAAGACCGACCCATAAACCCGATGCGCGACACGGATCTTGGGGGACACCTTCCGAACCAAGATGCCGTTCAGAAGGCTAATCCGTAACGGTGCCGCACTAAGATCTCCGAGAGACCCGTGCAGGCGAGTTAGCGCGACCTCGAGTTCTCCCACACGGATACTGGCGACAAGATCATCGTCATGGAACCCTAAGGCCACATGCGACAAGTGCTCTCTTCCGACGCCAGATCTCCGCGAGAGACGCATTTAACCAACAACATGACCCGACGGCCGCGGATGCGACAGGACCGTCCCAGAAAACGCCAAGTACTTCCCTCGAACGCCAAGGCCCGAACCCGAAGACCGTCAAGATCGCCACCGAACGCGAAGTCCTTCTCCCCGGAGCTCAAGATCTGCCTTGTTATCCGAGAACGTTTACGCCGAGGCCGACCCGTCGAACCCTGGACCCTGAGACCGACCCCGAACCCCGGAACCCCAAGTTCGTCGAACCCTAACAAGATCTGCCGAACCCTAATGTGTGACCCCTTTTCTCGAACCCTATTTTATAAATGGAATAACAAATTGTTGCATATTTAATTGTCATCTCGCATGCATATCATGTGGTTTGGGGGCCTTATGCCGACTCACCTAATAAGTAAATATGGGGCCCATATGCGGGCAAAACTAGCCTTATATTGGCCTCATTTAAACTTGTGTAGCGAACCGGTGAAACTTTCTGCCTTGTTAAACAACATTTAATTTGCGGGGGTTCTAAATAACTTGAACCATTTAAGTAATTGTCGGGACCCCGGTTCCCCTTAATATGACCTAATTGCATCGCACCTTTGCCATGCCATGCATCATACAAGCATCATGCCGATCTTCTGTCGTTGTATTAAATATTGCATCCGGTGTTTCTTCTAGTGTTTTGCTTCTTCGCGGATAAGGCCGTTGAGTTGATGTGAGCTTCGCCCCGATCTTCGGTTGAACCCTTCGACAATGTTTTCAGGCGAGCATCTTCCCCTTTCTACCTATCTTACTTTTATAGTATTTACTTCCCTCCTATTGATCTATTGCTATCTGTGTTGCGATGCTCTAGATTCCGTACCCTTGATATCCCTTGCAGCCATATATTGCCTTGGACACACCCTATTACCTGTTGTTTGGTAGATAGTTGGACTTGCGCGTCGTAGTTGCTTGCTCAAGTGCTGATGTGTGTCGTCATATGCCACAGTTGCTGATGTATTGCCGCATGTTGATGTTGGAGATGATTCTAGTTTTACTTATCGTCACTTTAATTTCTGTTTAACAACTAAAATTGAAATAAGCAGAGGCATCGGTGGGTGATAGAAAATATTTGGTTTCCGAACGCCCACTTGTGTCCCGTAAGACCCCGAGTACTTGATACTTGTTCCTTGATTTATCGCGCTATCCACATCCGGGAGGTATATGGGACCCCCCCTGAGCCAGAGCTTGATTCCGTCTTATTTCTTGGGGCCACAAACTAGTTTGAGGTTTTATTTACGATCCTGTACTTATGCCATGCTACTTTCTGTATTTAAATTGTGCGAGGAGCACCTTTGTCTTTTAGGAATTGTGACCCGTTACGTGGTATCGACAGTCCCGTTTGGGGATCTGGCGTTTACATGCCCCCCACAAACCTTGGGTCCGTCTAAGCTTGCTTACCGTTCTTGGTGTACTACAAGGGTGGCCCCTGAAATATTTCTGAATCATGTGATTGTTCACCGTGAAAGCCTCGTTGGGTTTTGATTTGGTTTTCAGGTTGATCGGCGTGTGTTGCTATTGGTGCACCCGGTAAAACTTTCTGGCCGTGTCATGGATATGGACGACTTGGAGCACAGTATCTCGATCATAGACAAGCATAACTAAAGTTTACTGCTATAAATTTGACTTATAATGACTAGTAATCAGCTTCACTACAATGGAATGGCTAATTAATACTGCCCACAATTGCTTGTTGGTTGTCGCTTGCGACAATTGTACCTGACTAGTAAGTATGGCAACTACAACGGAATTGGCTGATTAAAAGTACCAACAACTGCTGGGTTTATGGGTGATCTCATGTTAAATGTATCTGACTAGTAAGTGCTGCCACTATAACGGAATGGTTAACTAAAAGTGCCCACTGCTTATTTTATCAGGACGATTATCTAAACGTGACTAGTAAAGTGCCGCAACTATAACCGAATAAATAAAACTGCCAACTGTGTGAGTTCCTCGGTTGACTTCCTCGTTTGGTCTCGAGGGGGAAACGCCAGGATGGGTTTGTTTGATGATAGTATTAGGTTGGATCCGAATAGGTCATTCTTACCCCTCGATAACCGCCGGTTGTATCGAGTCTCTATAAGTTGTTTAGTGCATCTTGCTGCCGCTTGATCCACCATACCTATGTAGGCGAGGGCGCGAATTCTAGCCTCGCTGTCTTGGCCTCAAGATCGACGCTCCTTCTTTTTCCTTTGCCCTTTGTCGGCACCTTTTGTTTAAGCAGGTTTTGAGATCGGCGTCGTTAGCGAGGTTACCCTTCCGGCTTGGCCTGCAGGGTTATGGACGCCATTGGTTATTCTTCGGGCTCTTAGCCCCATTTGCATCTTGTCCGTAGTCGGACTCTATCATTTTCAAGGTGATTTGGATCTTTGTATAATATATCGCATTCTTGACTCTTCGAGTCATTATATATATCTCTCATTACGTGGGTCCCATCGAGGACCTGTTGTGTAATGTTATTACTTCGTTTTCCACCCATACGAAAGTGCTGGTGAGCACCTTTGAATCGTTTCTATGCGGGTTTGGCGATCTGCTCAAACTTGCATAGGTCCGATCGAGGGTGTTCTGAGTGGTATCAGAGCTCAGCAGTTGCGATACCCCACAAGTCCAGCCTGTAGGATAACCTAGCTAACGGCCGAAGTAGAGTGTCAAAACTATTTTTGCAAAATCGGTTGGATAGTTCTGATTAGGTCTGATTTTACTCCTTACCCCTCTGCTATTCCCCTCTTATCCCGACGTGTTTTAAATCCGCTCTCTTCTCTTTCTTCGAGTCCAGGATTTCTCGTGGTTGGGTTTCCGTCGTACCTTCAGGGTTTCGAATTCTCCCTTTTGTAACGGAGGTGCTACGATCATCAATCTGCAATTTGTCTGTTGTGCCCTACATCTGATCTTTTGTTCTTGAGCTCTCTATCCATATGTGTTCCTTGCCGGATATCAGTGTCGTTGAAAAACATATGAGAAGGACGAGTTTTGGTGAAGTTGGAGTCGACCTTGAGCATGTGTTGTCCATGCCAATGGAACCATCGCGGAACCTAATCATTGTGTCTTTCATACGATCTCTGTTGTCTCTTCTGGTGTTTCCGACGCAACGGCATCATCTACGCCAAATCCGATGCAGAGTCCGCATCACTCCCTTGTTTCCGAACCTCGCTTGTCGAGATCTTCAGTCTAATTCCGAGAGTTGGATGCTTAATCCGCTTATTCGTGTGCAGAGTAATGGTTTGAGTGCGGGATGGAGTAGCTACCCTACCACTGCTCTTATCATTCGCTCTTGTACGTCGAATCAGTGGATCCAGCAATTTTACTCCGTCCACGGAAGTTAGGGGTGGCTCTATCTGCGATACCCCTACCTTCAACCTTTCGTTCCCGGAGTGTTCTCCCGACGATCAGGAGCCACGACCCTTTGTTGGTGGTGTCGCCGTTTTCAAGATGAAGAAGGAACCATCGTTAGTGGTGTCGCGAAGATCTACACGAGGCGAGAAGACGCAGATCGCCGACCTTCCTTCCGGTATCATGAGGCGGATCTCGAGGACGAGATCCTTTGTTAGTGGTGTCGAATTGTGGCATCCCGCAAAACCACTACTAGAAAATCGCGTTGAATTTGTGCATTGCATCGTCATCAGCATGCATAGTTTGCATAAAACTATTTTTCAAAACCAGATTTGTTTTCCAAACGCCCCATCTTTATTCAAACGCCAAAACCCGGGTCGCCGGATTATTTTGTTTTGTTGCTATCGGGTTGCAAACGGCCCAATTAAATTAAATAAAAGATTTAATTATTTTAGTGGGGCAGTCGAACGGGCCAAGTAGACCCGAACGACCACCCCTGTTATTAAATCGGTCCACCTCCTAAATTCCTAAAGCTACCCACTATCCTACCCCTGGCCACCTCACTCCTCCAATCGATCTCTCCACCTCACCCTCCCAAATCCCCACCAACCCCAACCCGCCACATCACTGGCCTACCCCTCTTTTCTCTCTTTCCTCCCCTGGCAACACACACGCACGCAACGCCACGCACACCTCTGCCAGACCGTCCCTCTCTCTCCTGTCCAACCGCCTTGGCTCCCACCCCAGGCCCACCACGCAACCCGGCCGACCCCATCTTCCTCCTCTGCTCGCTCATGCCCTCACTTGCTCGCCGCCCCCTCTCCCCACTGGCCGCCTCTCCTCGCCCCTGGGCCGCCCGCCTCGGCCACGCCCAGCTGCCACCGCAGCCCTCCTCTCCCCTCAGTCGTCTCCTCCCTCCTCGACCCCTCCCTTCTCCACATCCGCCGAGCGAGCTCACCCGCCACCGGCTCCCTCGGCCCAGCCCGCCTCACCACCGCCCGTCCCGTCGCCAGAAGCCGCGCCACTTCGCCTCCGCCCACAGCGACCTCGCGCACCCGTCTGCCCGACCTCCGCACCCGTCTCCCTCTCCTCGCCCATGCCTCAGCGCCATGGTGGCTCCTCCCTCGGCCCGCAAGGACCTCGCGTCGGACGCGCCTTCTCCGGCCGCCGCCATGCCCAAGCTCGTCGCCGGTTCCTCGCAGAGCCGCCGCGTCCGTCCACCGGCCAGACCTCGTCACCGAGCGCGCCAAGACCTCCTCCTCGCAGCATCCCTCGAGCTCCACCCTGATGGCCATGTCCTGCTCCAGGAGCGCTGCATCCCTGTCAAGACGGTGCTCGCCGGCCGGACACGCTCCGCCTGGACCGGTTCCTTCTCGCAGGAAAGGGGACGCTTGCGCGTGTGTCACCCATGTTGGACAGCATGTTCTTCGTGTGTTTGCAGCAGCCAAGACCGACCCATAAACCCCGATGCCGCGACACGGATCTTGGGGGGACACCTTCCTGGGAACCGAAGATGCCGTTCAGGAAGGCCAATCCCGTAACCGGTGCCGCACCAAGATCTCCGAGAGACCCCGGTACCGGGCGAGTTAGCCGCGACCTCGAGTTCTCCCACACGGATACGAAGCGACAAGATCATCGTCATGGAACCCTAAGGCCACATGTGCGACAAGTGCTCTCTTCCGGACGCCAGGATCTCCGCAGGAGACGGTGAACCAACAACATGACCCGACGGCCGCGGATGCGACAGGACCGTCCCAGAAAACGCCAAGTACTTCCCTCGAACGCCAAGGCCCGAACCCGAAGACCGTCAAGATCGCCACCGAACGCGAAGTCCTTCTCCCCGGAGCTCAAGATCTGCCTCGTTATCCGAGAACGTTTCCGCCGAGGCCGACCCGTCGAACCCTGGACCCTGAGACCGACCTCGAACCCCAGAACCCCAAGTTCGTCGAACCCTAACAAGATCTGCCGAACCCTAATGTGTGACCCCTTTTCTCGAACCCTATTTTATAAATGGAATAACAAATTGTTGCATATTTAATTGTCATCTCGCATGCATATCATGTGGTTTGGGGGCCTTATGCCGACTCACCCAATAAGTAAATATGGGGCCCATATGCGGGCAAAACTAGCCTTATATTGGCCTCATTTAAACTTGTGTAGCGAACCGGTGAAACTTTCTGCCTTGTTAAACAACATTTAATTTGCGGGGGTTCTAAATAACTTGAACCATTTAAGTAATTGTATGGGACCCGGTTCCCTTAATATGACCTAATTGCATCGCACCTTTGCCATGCCATGCATCATACAAGCATCATGCCGATCTTACGTCGTTGTATTAAATATTGCATCCGGTGTTTCTTCTAGTGTTTTGCTTCTTCGCGGATAAGGCCGTTGAGTTGATGTGAGCTTCGCCCCGATCTTCGGTTGAACCCTTCGACAATGTTTTCAGGCGAGCATCTTCCCCTTTCTACCTATCTTACTTTTATAGTATTTACTTCCCTCCTGTTGATCTATTGCTATCTGTGTTGCGATGCTCTAGATTCCGTACCCTTGATATCCCTTGCAGCCATATATTGCCTTGGACACACCCTATTACCTGTTGTTTGGTAGATAGTTGGACTTGCGCGTCGTAGTTGCTTGCTCAAGTGCTGATGTGTGTCGTCATATGCCACAGTTGCTGATGTATTGCCGCATGTTGATGTTGGAGATGATTCTAGTTTTACTTATCGTCACTTTAATTTCTGTTTAACAACTAAAATTGAATAAGCAGAGGCATCGGTGGGTGATAGAAAATATTTGGTTTCGAACGCCCACTTGTGTCCGTAAGACCCCGAGTACTTGATACTTGTTCCTTGATTTATCGCTATCCACATCCGGAGGTATATGGGACCCCGAGCGAGCTTGATTCCGTCTTATTTCTTGGGGCCACAAACTAGTTTGAGGTTTTATTTACGATCCTGCTTATGCCATGCTACTTTTTGTATTTAAATTGTGCGAGGAGCACCTTGTCTTGTTAGGAATTGTGACCCGTTTACGTGGTATCGGATCCCGTTTGGGGATCTGCTGTCGTTCACCGCCCCACAAACCTTGGGTCCGTCTCGAGCTTGCTTACTTCTATGGTGTACTACAAGGTGGCCCTGAAATATTTCTCAATCCTGTGATTGTTCGATCGTGAAAGCCTCGTTGGGTTTTGATTTGGTTTTTCCGAGGTTGATCGAGCGTGTGTTGCTATTGGTGCACCCGGCGGGTAAAACTTTCAAAGCCGTGTCGCGGATATGGACGACTTGGAGCATGATATCTCGATCATAGACAAGCATAACTAAAGTTTCTGCTATAAATTTGACTTATAATGACTAGTAATCAGCTTCACTACAATGGAATGGCTAATTAATCGCCACAATTGCTTGTTGGTTGTCGCGACAATTGTACCTGACTAGTAAGTATGGCAACTACAACGGAATTGGCTGATTAAAAGTACCAACAACTGCTGGGTTTATGGGTGATCTCATGTTAAATGTATCTGACTAGTAAGTGCTGCCACTATAACGGAATGGTTAACTAAAAGTGCCTTTGCTTATTTTATCGTGACGATTATCTAAACGTGACTAGTAAAGTGCCGCAACTATAACCGAATAAATAAAACTGCCAACTGTGTGAGTTCCTCGGTTGACTTCCTCGTTTGGTCTCGAGGGGGAAACGCCAGGATGGGTTTGTTTGATGATAGTATTAGGTTGGATCCGAATAGGTCATTCTTACCCTCGATAACCGCCAGTTGTATCGAGTCTCTATAGGTTGTTTAGTGCATCTTGCGCTGCCTTGATCCACCATACCTATGTAGGCGAGGACCGCCAATTCTAGCCTCGCTGTGTCTTGGCCTCAAGATCTTGACGCTCCTTCTTTTCCTTTGCCCTTTGTCGGCACCCTTTTGTTTAAGCAGGTTTTGAGATCGGCGTCGTTAGCGGGGTTACCCTTCCGCTTGGCACAGGCGTGGTTATGGGCCATTGGTTATTCTTCAGGGCTCTTAGCCCCATTTGCATCTTGTCCGTAGTCGGACGCTCTATCATTTTCAAGGTGATTTGGATCTTTGTATAATATATCTGCATTCTTGACTCTTCGAGTCGCTGTTATATATATATCTGTTCTGTGGGTCCCATCGAGGACTGTTGTGTAATGTTATTACTTCGTTTTCCACCCGCACGAAAGTGCCTGGTGGGCACCTTTGAATCGTTTCTATGCGGGTTTGGCGAATTTTGCTCAAACTTGCATAGGTCCGATTCTGAGGGTGTTATAGAGCAAGTCTCATGAACGATGTCATGTAAGGTTAGCCCGGGCCGCTTCATCCCAACATACCGCAAGATGCAAAGTACACAAAAGGCAATCGACAATAAAAGCATCAACGCCCACAATGACCATTGTGTTCTACTCGCAATGAGATCTACATATAGACACGGCTCGATACCCTTTGTAGGGGTTCGTAGAATGGAAAACAAAAATTTTCTATCGCATACAAACAAACAAGCCAAGATCTATCTACTAGATTGTAGCAACGAGTCGATGGAATAACTTACCCTCGAAGATTCCAAAGTGTTTAACGAGAGCGGATTCTCGTGGGTGATGTAGTCGTACTCTTCCGATCTCAAGGTCGTGGACGATCCTTCCGACGCTGCGTTCCGCAGCGCTTCCAATCGGTCACATGTTGGTACTGACGAAGACCTTCCTCTCCTTGTTCCAAAGAAAATGGAGGTTGTAGCACTCTCGCGATTCCGGCAAGACGACGTGGTACCTAAGTAGAGGGAGATCCCGAGGCTTCGCCTTAAGCCGGAGCGAGTATGGTGGATTATGAGAGAGGGCTATTAGAGGTCTAGAGATTAGACACACCAATTAGAAGGCTCTAAACCGCAGGCTAAAGTAATTAGAAGCTCTAAACCAAACGGCTCTAAACCTGAGATTAGAGGTGGAAACTTGTGTGTCTCAAGGAAGAGCCCTGCCCCTCCTTTTATGGGTGGAGGGGCTAGGCGCGCTAGGGGAGGGAGGGAGTCCCTCCCCAACTCGGCCTAGGAATGGGCGCCGGCCTGGAGGAGTGGGACTCCTCCTCCAGGTTGGTTCCAACTCCTCTTGCTTGTTTCCCACAGTTTCCTGTTTCCCACAGTTTCCTGTTTTAGCCGTTTGACTTTCAAACTGGCAATTTGACTTTCATGTTTTTGGAACAGCAAGAACACTTAGTACATGATGCAATCATTCAATGACACACTCATGTACCCTCCCCCCCCCCGGAGTGCCGGACAATCCGGAACCTTCTAGAACATTCCCGATGAAAACACCGGAATCATTCCCGAACTCCGAAACGGGACTTTCCTTATATGAATCTTATTCTCCGGACCATTCCGGATCACCTCGTGATATCCCGGATCCCATCCGAGACTCCGAACAACATTCGGTCTCTTTCTCATAATACCATAACTACTCAAAACAACGTCGAATCCTTATGTGTCTCCTCACGGTTCGTGAATTATGCGGACATGATCGAGACACTTCTCCGAACAATAACCAATAGAGGAATCTGGAAATTCATATGGCTCCCACATATTTCTACGATTACTTTGCGATCGAATGAACCACTTACATACGATACCAATTTCCCTTTGTCTCACGATAGTTTACTTATCCGAGGTTATGATCGTCGGTATCTCTGCATACCTAGTTCAACCTCGTTCTGAGATAAGTACTCTTTTCTCGTTCCCGTGATATGTGATCCCTTGTGACCAAGTCACATGCTTGCAAGCCAATTGGATGACATTCCACCGAGAGGGCCCAGAGTATATCTATCCGTCATGTGGATGGACAAATCCCACTCTTGATCCATGTGTTTCAACCAATACTTTCCGAACACTTAATGCCACCTTTATAGCCACCCAGTTACGGTGTGGTGTTTGATGTCATCAAAGCATCCATCCGGTAAAGGTGATATGCATGATCTCATGGTCGAAGGAATTAGGTTACTATGTATCAGAAAGCATATAGCAATTGAACTATTGAAATGACTTGATCTTTATGCTACGCTTATCAATAGGAGTATGTCCACCATATCATTATCCTAACGATATGATCTTGTTGTTGATAACATCTCAATGTTCAAGATATGGAAACCACAATCATTTAATCAACCAACAAGCTAGTGAAGTATAGAGGCTATACTAGGGACTTTCAAATTAAGTTTACAAATCACACAAGTATTAATGTTTCCTTGTTAATACTATTATAGCATGAATATAAACATTTATCATAAACACAAAGATATAATAATAACTACATTTATTATTGCCTCTAGGGCATATCTCCAACAGTCTCCCACTTGCACTAGAGTCATCTAATCTAGATTACATGGTAATATACCGAACACCCATGGCAGTTTGGTGTTGGTCATGTTTTGCCCTCGGGAGAGGTTTAGTCAACGGATCCGCCACATTCAGATCTGTGTGTACTTTGCAAATATTTATATCCCCATCCTGGATATGTTCTCGAATAGCGTGAAAGCAGCTTGATATTCTTGACTTCTTGTGTGACCTTGATTCTTGCGCATTGGCTATGGCGCTCATGTTATCACGAGAGATAGACATTGGGTCCAGCGCCTTGGAACCACACCCAGCTACGTAATGTACTCTTTCATCCATATCGCTTCTTGTGAAGCCTCCGGCGACCATGTATTCGATTCAGTTGAAGATCTCGCCACAACGCTTTGCTTTGCACTCCTCCATTAATCTTTGCACCATTCAAAATAAATACGTATCCAGATTGTGATTTAGAATCATCTGGATCGGTGTTCCAACTAGCATCGGTGTAACCATTAACAACGAGTTGTTCATCACCTCCATAAGAAAGAACCATATCCTTAGTTCTTCTCAAGTACTTAAGGATGTTTTTGACCGCTGTCCAATGATCCACTCCTGGATCACTTTGATATCTGCTAGTTAAACTAACAGCATATGCAATGTCGGGTATAGTACATAGCATGGCATACATTAGAGATCCTATGGCTGAGGCATAGGGAGTCTTACTCATCCTTTCTCTATCTTCTGCCGATGTTGGACTTTGAGTTTTACTCAAGGTCGTATTGGGCAACATGGGCAAGAACCCTTTCTTGCTTTCTTCCATTCCAAACTTCTTTAGAACTTTGTCCAAATATGTAGACAATGATATTTGGCGTTTGATCTATCTCTATAAATCTTTATGCCTAATATGTAAGCTGCTTACCAAGATCCTTCATTGAAAAACTATTATTCAAATATTCCTTGACACTATTAAGAAGGTCTACATCATTCCCAATCAACAATATGTCATCCACATATAGTATTAAGAATGCTACAGAGCTCACACTCACTTTCTTGTAAATACAAGCTTCTCCATAAGTTTGTATAAAACCAAAACTTTTGATTACCTTATCAAAATGTTGATTCCAACTTCGGGATGCTTGCTTCAATCCATAGATGGACCGTTGAAGTTTGCATACCTTGTTAGCATCTTTAGGATCGACAAAACCTTTGGGTTGCATCATATACAACTCTTCATCAATATCTCCATTGAGGAATGCTGTTTTGACATCCATCTGCCATATCTCATAATCATAATATGCAGCGATTGCTAACATAATCCTCACAGACTTTAGCTTCGCTACCGGTGAGAAACTCTCATCGTAGTCAACTCCTTGAATTTGTCGGAACCCTTTTGCGACAAGTCGAGCTTTATAGACAGTAACATTACCATCTGCATCTGTTTTCTTCTTGAAAATCCATTTGTTCTCGACAGCCTTTCGGCCATCCGGTAAGTCCACCAAAGTCCATACTTGGTTTTCGTACATGGATCCAATCTCGGATTTCATGGCTTGTTGCCATTTTTTGGAATCTGGGCTCATCATCGCTTCCTCATATGTCTCGGGGTCATCGGTGTTGTCCACCAACATGACACTCATAACAGGATCATACTAATGCAGGTACGAGTTCTTGTTGACCTCCGAGGCTCTGTAGCAACTTCAAGAAGTTTCATGATCATCATCATTAGCTTCCTCTCTAATTGGTGCGGGCACCAGGAACTTCTCTTGGTGCGCTACTCGCAATTCGAGAGAAGGTTCGACAACCTCGCCGAGTTCTACTTTCCTTCTAGTCACTTCTTTGAGAGAAATTCCTTCTCTAGAAAGGATCCATTCTTAACGAAGATTTTGCCTTCGGATCTATGATAGAAGGTATACCCAATAGTTTCCTTGGGTATCCTATGAAGACGCATTTTTCGCTTTGGGTTCAAGCTTGTCCGGTGTAACTTCTTTACATAGGCTTCGCATCCCCAAACTTTAAGGAACGACAATTTAGGTTTCTTCCCAAACCATAATTCAAACGGTGTCGTTTCAACGGATTTAGACGGTGCCCTATTTAAAGTGAATGCGGCTGTTTCTAATGCATAACCCCAAAATGATAGCGGTAAATCTGTAAGTGACATCATAGAACGAACCATATCTAAGAGAGTTCGATTACGACGTTCGGACACACCATTACGCTGTGGTGTTCCCGGCGGTGTCAATTGTGAAAGCATTCCGCACTTCTTTAAATGCTCGCCAAACTCGTAACTTAGATATTCACCTCCACGATCAGAATGTAGAAATTTAATCTTCTTGTTACGTTGATTCTCTACTTCACTTTGAAACTCCTTAAACTTCTCGAAAGTTTCGGACTTATGTTTCATGAAATAGTTATACCCATATCTACTCAAGTCATCTGTGAAGGTAAGAACATAACGATAACCACCGTGCGATGCTACACTCATTGGACCACACACATCAGTATGTATGATTTCCAATAAGTCCGTAGCTCGCTCCATCATACCAGAAAATGGAGTCTTAGTCATTTTTCCCATCAGACATGCTTCGCATCTTTCAAGTGATTCAAAATCAAGTGATTCAAGAAGTCCATCGGAATGGAGTTTCTTCATACGCTTCACTCCAATGTGACCAAGGCAGCGATTGCCACATATAGGTCGAATTATCGCTGATTTCAAACGTTTAGCCTCAATATTGTTGATATGTGTATTTCCACTATCGAGATTCAATAAGAATAGACCATATATCAAAGGTGCATGTGCGTAAAACATATTACTCATATAAATCGAACAACCATTATTCTCGACTTAAACAAGTAACCGTCTGCAATAAACAAGATCCCGATATAATGTTCATGCTCAACGCAGCACTAAATAACAATTATTTAAGTATAAAACTAATCCCGATGGTAGATGAAGAGGTAGCGTGCCGAGCGATCACATCAACCTTTGATCCGTTTCCACGCCGTCACCTCGTTCTTCGCTAGCTTCCGTTTATTCTGCGACCGCCTGTTTGAGTTACAAATATGAGCAACCAACCGATTATCAAATACCCGAGCACTACTACGAGTTCTAGTGAGATACACATCAATAACATGTATATCGGATATACCTTTCTTCTTGATGTTGCCGTTCTTTAGATCCGCCAAGTACTTTGGGCAATTCCGCTTCGATGACCTTCTCCCTTGCAAGAAAAGCACTCGGTTTAGTGCTTTGGTCCAGCCTTGGTTTTCTTCGTCGTGGTAACTTTCTTACCACCCTTCTTGAAGTGTCCCTTTTGCTTAGACTTGCCTTTCTTGAGTTTGGTGGTCTTATTGACCATCAACACTTGGTGCTCTTTCTTGATCTCCACTTCAGACTTTAACATAGCAAGCGTTACGCAACTCTTTGTTCATGTTACGCATGTTGTAGTTCATCACAAAGTTCCTGTAACTTGGTGGCGATGGAGGAGGACGCGGTAAATCCCCAAAGCATTAGGAATCACTATACCCAAGCTTTGAAGTTTGTTTGCGTGCCCAGACATCTTAAGCACATGCCTTCGACGAGTGCCCTCTTCCATCTTGCGGTTAAAGAACTTTTGAAGCCTCATAGCTTTCAATTGCCGCATGAGTCTCAAAAATCAATTTGAGATCCTCGACAATATCATATGGGTCGACTCTTCAAACCTTTTCTCAAGCTCGATTCTAAACCATACAAGATAGCACACTGAACTATGGAGTACCTTGATTCTTAGGCGAGGTAAACATTCTTTACTTCATCGGAAGCATCACCGCAGTGGGTCACCAATGTGCATCCAAAGACATAGGTCAAATTACCGCTTTGAGGACAATCCTCAAATTGCGGAACCAATCCGCAAGTTGCTTCCATTGTTTTTCAACTTTTCTTTCTCTAGGAACGCATTAAAATTGATGGTAGGGGCTGCCATTGATCTACAACATATTTGCAATAGTTTAGACTAAGTTTATGACAAATTGAGTTCAAATTAATTAATGAAATTAAACTAGGTGAACTCCCTCAAAACAACATCCCTCACATTGTTTTAGTGATCACACGAACCAAATCCACTACATCAACACCGATCATCACGAGAGTTGATATAGTTTCAATGGCGAACAATCATCATGTTCATCATATCTACTATACGATTCATGCTTTACCTTTCGGTAATCCGTGTTCGAGACCATGCATACATGCTAGGCTCGTCAAGATCAAACCTTAGTTTCAGCATGAGCAAATCTGGCTTGCTCACGTTGTATACACTTGCAGAATCTAACACACCCGATCATCACGTGGTGCTTCGAAACAACAAGCTTTAGCAACGGTGCTAACTAAGGGCGAACACTTTATGATTTGAAATTTATGTGCATGAGGGATCATCTTATAGTGCTACCGTCGTCTACTAAGCAATACAAGATGCATAAAGGATTAACATCACATGCAATTCATAATATGTGATATGATATGGCCTTTCTTCTTTGTGCTTCCGATCTCCATCTTCAAACACGAACATGATCTCCATCATCACCGGCATTGCATCAAGGTCAATGACGCTTCACCATGGTTGTCGTCCACCGGCTTCAACTATTACAACTACTTTGAATAGACACGGGTCTTAACATAAATTAAAGACAACCATATGGCTCACGCGGTTGCCAACTTACAATAAGGAACATTGCATACATCAAATATAATCACAATCATGGCCATATCACATCATCAGACACCTGCAAAACAAAGTTAGACGCTTCTACTTTCTTTGCATATTTTACGTGGTTTGGGGCTTTCAATAAGTGTCGTTCTAACTTACAAACAAGAACCACAACATTGATACTAGCATTGTTGATTACCCGTTGTAAATTGGATCTTAACTATGCTAGGAGAAAGCAGGCACCATAAAGCCACTTATGCAATACAAGTTGCATGTCAAGCGTGGAGCAAGTCTCATGAACGATGTCATGTAAGGTTAGCCGGCCGCTTCATCCCAACATACCGCAAGATGCAAAGTACACAAAAGGCAATCGACAATAAAGCATCAACGCCCACAATGACCATTGTGTTCTACTCGTCTGTGAGATCTACATATAGACACGGCTCGATACCCGTAGGGGTTTTCGTAGCATGGAAAACAAAATTTTTATCGCATACAAACAAACAAGCCAAGATCTATCTACTAGATTGTAGCAACGAGTCGATGGAATAACTTACCCTCGAAGATTCCAAAGTGTTTAACGAGGCGGATTCTCGTGGGTAATGTAGTCGTACTCTTCCGATATCAAGATCGTGTGGGCGATCCTTCCAAGGCTGCGTTAAATGGCGCTTCCATGATCGTCACGTTGATTTTCGATGAAGACCTTCCTCTCCTTGTTCCAAGAACAGAGGTTGTAGCACTCTCCGCGATTCCGCAGACGGCGTGGTGCAGGAAGTAGAGGGAGATCCATGAGGCTTCGCCTTAAGCTGGGAGCGAGTATGGTGGATTATGAGAGAGGGCTATTAGAGGTCTAGAGATTAGACACACCAATTAGAAGGCTCTAAACCGCAGCAAAAGCAATTAGAAGCTCTAAACCAAAGCGGCTCTAAACACGAGATTAGAGGTGGAAACTTGTGTGTCTCAAGGAGGCCACCCTCCTTTTATGGGTGGAGGGGCTAGGCGCCCAGGGGAGGAGGATTCCTCCCCAACTCGGCCTAGGGCTGGGCGCCGGCCTGGAGGAGTGGGACTCCTCCTCCAGGTTGGTTCCAACTCCTCTTGCTTGTTTCCCACAGTTTCCTGTTTCCCACAGTTTCCTGTTTTAGCCGTTTGACTTTCAAACTGGCAATTTGACTTTCATGTTTTTGGAACAGCAAGAACACTTAGTACATGATGCAATAATTCAATGACACACTCATGTACCCTCCCCCCCGGAGTGCCGGACAATCCGAAACCTTCTAGAACATTCCCGATGAAAACACCGGAATCATTCCTGAACTCCGAAACGTGACTTTCCTTATATGAATCTTATTCTCCGGACCATTACGGATCACCTCGTGATATCTCGGATCCCATCCGAGACTCCGAACAACATTCGGTCTCTTTCTCATAATACCATAACTACTCAAAACAACGTCGAATCCTTAAGTGTGTCTCCCTACGGTTCGTGAATTATGCGGACATGATCGAGACACTTCTCCGAACAATAACCAATAGAGGAATCTGGAAATTCATATGGCTCCCACATATTTCTACGATTACTTTGCGATCGAATGAACCACTTACATACGATACCAATTTCCCTTTGTCTCACGATAGTTTACTTATCCGAGGTTATGATCAGCGGTATCTCTGCATACCTAGTTCAACCTCGTTACCGATAAGTACTCTTTTCTCGTTCCCGTGATATGTGATCCCTTGTGACCAAGTAACATGCTTGCAAGCCAATTGGATGACATTCCACCGAGAGGGCCCAGAGTATATCTATCCGTCATGTGGATGGACAAATCCCACTCTTGATCCATGTGTTTCAACCAATACTTTCTGAATACTTAATGCCACCTTTATAGCCACCCAGTTACGGTGTGGTGTTTGATGTCATCAAAGCATCCATCCGGTAAAGGTGATATGCATGATCTCATGGTCGAAGGAATTAGGTTACTATGTATCAGAAAGCATATAGCAATTGAACTATTGAAATGACTTGATCTTTATGCTACGCTTATCAATAGGAGTATGTCCACCATATCATTCTCCTAACGATATGATCTTGTTGTTGATAACATCTCAATGTTCATGATATGGAAACCACAATCATTTAATCAACCAACAAGCTAGTGAAGTATAGAGGCTATACTAGGGACTTTCAAATTAAGTTTACAAATCACACAAGTATTAATGTTTCCTTGTTAATACTATTATAGCATGAATATAAACATTTATCATAAACACAAAGATATAATAATAACTACATTTATTATTGCCTCTAGGGCATATCTCCAACAAGGAGCAGGCAGCGGGAGTCCTTGGTGGTGCGGCGCTTCGGCTACGGCAACACCTAGATCGTGGTCTGAAGTCTGGGCTCGGCGATAGCGGTTGATCCTTTAGTGGACGTGTGTGTAGGTTTATCCGGGCGAAAGCCCCATGTTTTGACGCCGATGGCGATGATGCCTGAGGGTACCGTCTCCCTGTTGGGGGCGCCGTTGTGCGTACCTTCCATGCAAGGGCTCTGGGTGAAAACCCTAGACCATCGCTCTCGTCGACGGCGGCGCGTGGCGTCATTACCATCTTGCGGGAGTCGAGGTGGAGTCCCTTTTCCCTTAGGTCTTGACGTTGTCCACGATGGCAAGTCTTGGTTTTTCTTGTCCTTTTTTAATTTTTGATCTGCTGTGTAAGAGGTCTCCTCATTATCTTGTATTGGTTCGGCCGTGTTGACTTTATTTATAAAGCGGGGCAAAAGCAATGTGACATAGCCATCGATAAATCCTGGATCCGGCACTCCAGGGAGAGTCGGACAATCCCTAGATGTCTCAAATCTATCTCCCCTTCCCGCCCACCTCACTAACACCAGAGGAAGCAAACTTACATGCATAGCCTGCTTAGAGGACGACAGTGGCGGGTTTGCATCCTTGTAGCAGCCTTGGGCGATGCACGGGCACATCGTCGGAGGTCGGACTCCAAGTCGGCGACCCATTCTTGGTGGTGGGCACGCTGTTATGGCCTAAGGGGTAGGGCGTGGGCGTCCGTGCGGTCGATAGGGTCAACGGTCTACGACAAAGGCTTTCTAATCACTTGTATAAAAAGAGTCTTTGGTTCGGTCCACAGTCTAACACTAGTCTCGATTTGTTACGGGCCGGAACTAGTATGAGCACTAGTCCCGATTCGTACCGTTTTCGGTGGCTAGGAGTCCGAGGAAACTCTAGTCCCGGGTTGTTTTGGACCTTTAGTCCTGGGTCATGATACGACCCAGAACTAAAAGGGTTCGGGCACGGGCAACACCCTTTAGTCCTGAGTCGTGATACAGCCTAAGACTAAAGGGGTGCAGGCCGCGGCAGAAAAACTTAAAATGGCTATAACTTTTGGGTATGATGCAGAAAAAATATAAAATCTGTCAAAATGTGAAAAAAAATTGTGAGTTCGTTTTCAACAGCCTTAGACCGTTTTGGATTATTTTAGATTTTTTAAATTCAAAAAGAAAAAATTATTTAAAAAATTAATTTTTTTGCAATTTTATTTATTCCATATTTGGATTCCTCGTATTTTTCTGATAATTATGGATATATTATTTGTCGAATTTTGATTTACAGATTTAAATATATTGTTCATGCCATATTAAATGAATAAATGACAAAAAAATGAATAAAATATTATTTTATTTAGTTTTTTACTTTCATTAGATTAAAATATTATTATTACTTATTTATTATTGTTTACTAAAATAGTTGTTTGTAATTTCAAAAAATAAAGATGTATGACATATTGATATGGGCTAATATGATTGATATAGTAGTGTTGAGAATAAGGTACAAATGGGCTTCGCGCAAGAACATCCTCGTGGAACAAAGAAGTTAAGCGTGCTGAGGGTGGAGCAGTGCTAGGATGGGTGACTAATCAGAAAGTTTGACCATAAGTGTAATTTGACCTTAGATTAAATATACTTAGTGCTAAAAATATTTCAAGTGAGAGGATTACGAGTCAAACAATTCAAAAGTTTAAGAAAAAATTGAAAATAAAAATAAAAAAAATCTTTAGTCCAAGACCATATTACGATCCGGGACTAAAGTTCCTTCGTCTACCGGCTACAAAAACGGCCATGCGGTGGTCTCTAGTTCCGAATTGTAACAAACCGGGACTAAAGATAGAAGACTTTAGTTCTGATTTCGCAGTTCCGGATATAAAACCGAGACTAAAAGCCCTTACAAGGACTATATGCCCTTTTTTCACTGGTGAATCCATGATTCACATGGTGACGGTAGATACTTCTGTTCGTGTTTCCTGGCAACGATGACAAGGACCCATCTTTTCGATCCATGGCAAGATGCAATTTGCAGCCTCGTGTGGCGGCTCTCTCTTGTCAGATGCAGGTTGCCTCTATGCACACGCGTGTCGGTTATTTCGCACTTGGCGGCACGACACTCTAGGCTACTAACCGTCTCTACGGTGCACAAAGTTGGCGGGTTTTGCCTCGATGTTCGAGGTTCCCGCCTACGTGCTCTGGTTATTGCACATCCTTATCTAGTGCGTGAGGTTAGAGTGCCAACATGGCCCGTGAAGCCGTATGTGATGGAAGATCTAGCAACTCTACTTCTGCTCGATATGTTGGTTCTGCCCTTGTTTGCGGTGCCCATGTTACTAGCCTACTAGCTCTATATATGTGGGTAGTCCGGACTCTCTTATAATGGAATCAACGTTGATACCGGGAAACTAAGATTGCTCGGAGTTTGCTTACATTTTCTTTTTGTGTGTGGTGTGGGTGGGTGTGTGGTGGGGGGTGGGGGGTTGTGGGGGGGGGGGGGATCTTGCACATTTTCTTTAGTCCATGAACATAACCTAGGCATGTAAATACATGGATCTGCACATCGCAATCAGAAAAGAATCGGTAGAAGGAGAATCAGACGAGGGGAGGGATGTTTGAAAACCCATAATTTGGCACTCTATGATAGGATTCAACGACGCTAGAGTTCTGTGTTGTTCCCTTTTTTGAGACGTTGCTGACCATCTCTCATGTCACCCTCCGGTTGCAATGTTTGGTGGTTGATGGTATCACTGGTTGCAGTTGTTCCATATCTACTCCCTCCGTTCAAAAAAAGTCATATAAATATTTGGTCAAAAACCAATATTGTCTAAGTTTAACCATATATTTAGATAGAAATGTGAATATCTGAACCATGAAACCACTATCAATAGATCCACCACATAATATTTTTTTAGTATATTTACCAAATATTGTAAACATTGATAGTATTTTGGTCAAACTTGCAAGATTTGACTTTTAACTAAATTTATTTGCCATGTTTTGTGAAATGGAGGTAGTATTTTTTTCAATAATCTGGTCGTACGTATCATTGATATCTTGACTAGCTCCTCGATATCATATATTTTTTAGGAAAAGCCATTCAACATGCTTTATTTATTTTCAAAAGTGGTTATATAGTTTATGAGCCTAGGAAATAAAGTTGTCGGGTGGGATTGAATCTTCCGATATAAATATAATTTCATTAATTATTTAGAGCTTAACAACTTATTTGATTTGCAGGATCACAAATGGATAATATGGAAAATCGCCATAATGCCATGTCCAACAGAATTCAAAAGGTTTGTGTTTGCACCAATATTTAACAACTATCCAATCAAAGGTGGGCATTTTAGAGCAAGTGCAATAGTGGTCTTATAAGTCCGCTTTACGTGACACTTTTAGCTATACGGAGAAGAGAGACATGAAAAAGTGAGGGGAATAAGCTCTCGTGCGAGAGCCATGAAAAAAGAGAGGGGGAAAATGCAGAGAAGGGACGCATGAAAAAGTGGAAGATCGGTCTAGTTTATACTTATAGTTAACTATCATATGTATTGACTATAGATACCATGTCAATAGCTTATAGTCAGTGTTGATTATGTTATTAAACTTGCTCTTAGCGCAACAGGGTCTGTTAGTGTTATATGATAGGCAAACTAGTGATGTGCCATATCAATTAAGGAAGAGAGCGGGATTGTTCTATCCTAGACTAGTCATAGTGGGGAGTAAATTAAGTTATCAACTTCATACTCCCTCCATCCCACTTTATGTTGCATATGAGGTTTTATTAAAGTCAAACTTTATAATATTTGATCAAGTATTTTGATACAAATATGAACTTATATAATGCCAAATTAATATTATTAGAATTGGATTAAAATATAGTTTCATATTATATACATTTTATATCTTACATATTTATATTATTTTTATATATTCTTGGTCAAATGTTACAAAGTTTGACTTGCATGCAAAATTATGCACAACATATTATGGGAGGGAGTAGTGAATAGTAACATTGAGGTAGTATCATAGATGACTACATTAATTAGGTTGTAGATACATTTATTCTTAAGTGTAATGTTATAAACTTATAATAACATAGCTTGTTACCACAATTCGTCTATCTCCTCATTTAAGATTGACAATTCACATAGTTGTATGATGCTGCCTATGCTACTCCTACTATACTAGTCAGTCAAAGATAAAACCTTTGCATGCAACCATAGAGTTATAGTCCAAATACATGCACGAGACAAAACTATAGGCGGTTTTTTGATAGTCCAATCCTATACATTGTAAAAACCATTAGGCTAGTCATAGTGCTAGTATCATGTATCTAGTATCATACGTATAATACTGGTGTATAATAGTATCTATATAATGCATAGTATCATATACTCCCTCGGTCCCAAAATATAGTGTGCCTAAGGTTTAGTCAGAAGTCAACATTTTCTAAGTTTGATCAAGATTATACACAAAAATATAATATTTACAATATCAATAGATTTATCATCAAGTATATTTTCTTAATGTGAACATTCCATAATGTAGATATACATATTTTTTTCTAAATATTCGGTCAAAGTTAGTAAATTTTGATTTTTCACCAGTCCTTAGGCGCCTTATATTTTGGGACGAAGAGAGTAGTAATTGTCTTTTATTTAATTATAATTTTAAAATCTCAATGTAAACTAGTGTACAAGATCTACTTATAATTAAATAATCTAGTATTACATGGTATCATAATATAATACTAGAATTATTTCTTTTTTTTTAATTATTATATCACATTAGCTTTTTATCAATTTGTTATGCATGATACTACTTGTGATACTACCAATAGTTTAGCCTTTTGCTTCCTTTTGCCTTCTCAGATACATACAGGCGTTTGGCCGAATGTACCCTTAACCCTAGATCTTACACTTCCGTCACCACTCCCGAATTTTTTGACAGTACTATTCCCCGAATTTGAGCTCCCTATTAACCCACCCGCCGGAGCCAGATTCCGTCGATCCAAAACCTGGAACCGGTCGCCACTCCTGACAGTTGCCGTCGTCGCCATGCCCCGCCGCAGGCACTGCCAGAGCAACCAGCCTATCGACCTCGACGGCGAGGATGGTGAGCGTCCCCCAATAAATCCACCCCCTTCCCTTCCCTTCCCTCTCTGCGATTTAAGGCTAGTCGTTGTGATTCCTGGGGATGCTTGTTGACCTGCTTGCTGCGAAAATGGTTAATGCTGCACTTCTGCTCCTTCCTCTGTAAGGGTTTAGATGGTTCCATATGTTTTGTGAATAGGTCAAGGGACACTTTGCATTAGTGCTGCGGCGTACATGATGGCAATGTTGGGATTTGGCGATTCATTTCCCAGAAGGACGCCGTGTTGCAAGGCTTGCTTGATTGCTGGTGCTTGCACATGAACATTGTGTGTAGAGGATGTTTTTGTATGCATATTCTGCT
The DNA here is from genome assembly GCA_030063025.1 of Avena longiglumis. Lineage (NCBI taxonomy): Eukaryota > Viridiplantae > Streptophyta > Magnoliopsida > Poales > Poaceae > Avena > Avena longiglumis. Next base: position 187,481,130 of record CP125979.1, read on the forward strand.
TATTCTTAAGGAGTATAAATGTTTTGGGTTTTCTACTAGTTAGTGTTGTTCATCAAGGTTTTGGCACAAGCCTAGGGAGTGAATCAGTTTATATGCGCCTTCTAGATGGGAAACCGCTGCCCCGTAGAACACTCTAATTAAACTGTATATGTAAATGTAGACAAGGCCGCATGTCCGACAAGGCTGCATGTCCTCAAGCATTAAAAGCCTAAGCGGTCACCTTACTGCTGACTTCTGCCCTTTTAAGCACCAAGGATTCTGAAGTTTAGTTTATTATACTCTGGAAGCAGTGTGACTGTTTCTTTGCTAGTCGCTTTGCAAGCAAATATTCAGGCCCTGCTAAAAGTGACAGTCTAAATGTAAAATTGAAGGAGTTTTTTTCTTTGCTCATTTCAACTTTTCAATTCGGGATATCAGTTATAAAGGCTATTAACTTAGCACTTCCTTAGATTTGTTGGCACATTCTAAAACCATGGTATAATTATTTATTTAGCATATATGTTCTCCTAGCAGGGAGGGACATTTATTTCTGGTATCTATTTAGTGTGTTCATTTACATGATTTGTAGCCTAGTGCATTACACTATCATGTTATAGGATAGTTCTTGTCTCATATATTGGAAGTTGCAACTAAAAAGAGCTACCTATTGATTGAGGTCAGATTATTGGTTTGCAGTTTGTTGAACTTCCTGTATTCGGAATATGTTATTTAGCTTGGCAAACTGTTTGCATCCTTATTCTTGAGAAATGAGAAGGCATCTCCTATCATTTTTCCATATCCTTATTTCCTACTCCTTCCATCCCAAAATATAAGGCGCCCTTGATTTTGCTGGTCAACGACTTACAACGTTGACTATGGTTTGTACTTATAATATGTCCACTAAATTAGTATAAAAATATATGAAATGAAAGAATTTTGAAGACATGCCATTTATATGTTCCCAATCCATATAATTTAATATATAGCAGTGGTCAAAGTCGTGTATCAAAGACTAGCAAAAAAATAGCGCGTCTTATATTTTGAGATGGGAGGGATTATTATCATTTCTAGATTATCACATACTTTTTTAGGCAAGATTATGACATAATTATGCTAATGCTGCTCTTGATCGGTAGAATATTAGATTATCTAAGAGTATAGTATTGTTGATTGTGTTCTTGTTTTTATTTTTTTTATTGTTTCGTATGTATGGCCAGCAGAACAGAACAATGTTGTAGCCTGGATGAGTGTTTATCATGTGTCAGAACATGATAAGGATTCTTGTAATTGAAGATTGCAAAGATGATTAAACTAACCTTTCGAGCAAATTGAGAATAGCTAAGGAAAAGGGCAATTTATTGTTTAAAACTGCAAAGGGTTTGTTTTCCTTGATGCATCAACCAGAGTTCTTCCATTTTAGTTCGACAAGAGAAAATACTTGACCCCATAGAGGCATGGACATTAAATCCTTTGTACGCTCGGTTTAAATAGAGTCAGTGGTTGTTATTTATGCTCGGTTCTTTGTCATGCATCTTATTTTGATTTAACACAACAGTAAATGTATTATTTCCAGATGGAGAGAATGAACTTTAGCCACATGCAGTTCCCTTATGGTGAATGTACTTGTGATACAGATTTCTTATTCTGAAAGTTGGGCCTTCTAACTATGCCTTCAAGTGTTACTAATTACCATTTCTTGTTACCAAGAAATTTGTGTATAATGTGTGGGTATCTTGTGTTGTAATGTTATTCTTATGTTTCCTCGTGTAGAGTGCAAGAGCAAGCGTTCTCGAACAAGTAGCAGGCCGGCAGTGAAGGGCTCAAATCGCATTGTAAGTAGCAGGAGGGACAAGACAAATCAAGACAAACTGGATACCCGCATTTTCGATCTATACATGGAGTATGTGTGCTGCCTCCCCCCTGCCCCTTCCCCTCCTCCCAAAGAAAAGGAAGGCCGATTACTTGGTCTTCTTGGAGAATTTTGTATACTTATTTGCTGCTACAAATTTGTGCGTATAGGGATCTTTGGAAGCACATAGAAGAAGACAAGAAAAGTGCTTATGCATATTTGGATTCACTATGGTTTAACAGTTATATCAACGCGAGTGACGAAAAGAAATCAAAAGTTCTTAAATGGACGAAGTCTCTGAAAATATTTTCAAGACAATATGTGTTTGTCCCTATTGCTTGCTGGTAGGTTGGTCTTATTTGTACCTCATGCACGACCTTATTTTATTGCCAAAGAGAGACAGAATTCACTTTCCTGACTACAGGGGACACTGGAGCCTCCTTGTCTTATGCCACTTTGACGAGACAGACTGCTCAGATGCTAAAAAAGGACCACGCATGCTGCTGCTGGATTCACTTAATCAAACAGATCCGACAAGGTTGCAATCAGATATCAGAAGGTGTGATCCCTTTATTCCTTCCTTTCAAACCTCCAAGATACTTATAGTACTGACCTGAATGATAATACTCCCTCCGACCCATATTAGTTGACTCAAATTTTTCTAGATACGGATGTATCTAGTACTAAAACTTGAGTAGATACATTCGTATCTAGATGAATCCAAGTCAACTAATATGGGTCGGAGGGAGTACTATGTTTTGTTATAGTAATGGTTATGTGACTGACCATTTGTTTGGTCTAGTAGATGATTCAAATATTAGAAACAAGATGCTGTCAGAGGATGTATATATTATGTCGCCAAATAGATGGTTCAAGTTAGTGAGCCAGTCCAATCACTAAGTTTTCTACACATATTATGCAACTGTCAGAGGGTAACAACAACTAGCAGTATATGCCCCCATCAAATCCAACTTTAGTACAACACATCACAAACCATCTGACCCTTGCCGTAGTTAGTTTTAATGTTTCTAGGCATTTAGCGGTCCTTCTATTTAGCTGGGAATTTTTAATCTACGTTCGTGGAAATGAATGACTTCAATCATACATAGTGTGCTTGTGATGAGCGAAAAAATTGTATCATGCCAAGAGCCCTAGGATCCCATGGTTTTTTAAGTTTGTCTTTGCTGGTATACCAGATTTATTCGAGGTATTTATGAAACTGAAGAGCGGGAAGAAAGCAAGCACTTTATAAACAAAATCCGTCTTGAGCTTCCTAAGGTATGATGGTTAATATCTAGTGTACTGGTAGCCAGTTCATATAACTTGTTCTTTTGAATCTGGAGTTTTTGACATGGTCCATAAACAACCATGCAGGTGCCACAGCAAAATGGGGAGGAATGTGGTATATATGTTCTGTACTTCATCTACTGTTTTCTTCACAGCAAAAAATTGGCAGAAGTTCTTGAAAACAAAAAACTGGAAGAAGATTTTGGCAAGCTGGTGTGTCATACTGTCATGTGTTTCCATCTTCATACCATCCTGCCTATCAAATCCTTTGCTAATTTGTTTGATCTCTATAAATAGTTTGATGATGGCTTGTTTGATCCAGAGGAATTTGAGAAATTCCGCAAGGACGTTCACTCATTTCAAGTGTATGTTTTTCATGTTGTCTGTCTTTATTCATGTATGTTAATTGGTGATCTTACTGTATTTTTTCTTATGAATTTGCAGGAAAAGGAGTACTGCGGTTGAAGATCAGGGTTGATCGTAACATGGCGATGCATATATGTAGTTACTATTACAAGAGAATGCCGAGGAAGTTTTATCTTCACTGGTGGCGAATACCGTGGAAGTTTGAAGGTTGTGGAGAAGCTGGTGATAATATACAGTTTATGCAGCCGAGCGAAAGTTATCAATCTGTCCAAAGATGGAGCTTCATGATAGTTAGCATATATGCGTACGGTATCTGTAGATGTTTCCTTTTTAGCGGGTGTTATGTGATCTGTATTTTAGGGGGTGTTCAGATCAGGTTTAGATGCCAACCGTGGAAACCGCTCAAAGCTGCTGTGGTTTGTCCTCTTTCGGTAGCTCTAATCACGGGGGCAAAGCTAGTGCAAAAGGTTGGCCTCTACGGGTTGAGCTCAACCCGTCTTTGAACACCACTGTCTGTATTAGTATCACTATTGGCATCTTAGAGGTGTTGTATGTCCATCTTATGTATAACATGATCAGGGTTATCCACTTGATGCACTCGAATGGTCTCAGTAGTCTCAAGTACTCCCTCCTATTCTAAATAAGTGTCGCAATTTTAAACTAACTCTAGTTCAAAACCACGACACTTTTTTAGGGTTGGAGGTAGTACTTTTCCCCCCACGAATATTAGCAAGTCTTAAGGTTGCAACATGGTGTGAGATGTGCATTATCATTTGCTATACAGAGGTGATGCTGGCTGCGGCGAGGCATGGGAGGAGCACTGGCTGCTCATCAGGGCTAGGGCTAGGGCTAGGAGCGTTGACACGAGGCACTTCCAAATTTGCTTGATAATTAGAGCATTTCTTTCTTCATTTTGTGGAACCAAAGGCATATAAAATATCATGTGCTTCTTTGGAAATTCCAAAAGAGGCGACAATATTATCATTTATCATTTTCGTCAATTATAGTTGCCAAAAATATGTGAAAATTCCAAGCACATCCCAGTTTTTTTAATAGGATGTCAACAATATTATGAAATTGCACCTTGTGTAATATCAATCTCCCATATCTCCTCTTCATTCGAGCAACACTCTTCATGATTTGCTTTCTTGTAGTTGGTCCTCTGAGCTACACTCTTCAACCATCACTGTTATTGTTGGAGCTACACTCTTGACCCGTGTCTTCATTGTCAAGACCATCATCGTTGCCAGGGCTAGAAAATGACTGCAGAATGAGTGATGGTTGATCCTTTTTTAACATTCAGGTCCTAAAGCTGTCAGGGATGGTGACTCCCTGTCATGCTTAGAGCATCTCCACGAGCCCCCAACCCCCCCACACACCCCCACACACACACACACACAAACAGCGTGTCCGGCAGCGCCGGTGGAGTGCTATTGGGAGTATATTGGAACCATGCCAGCTACAAGTCGCTATTGGGCGCCCAGTATGGTGTGCACTTAACTAAGTTGATCGGTCATCGTTTATGCGTTTTGCCGCTGACAAGAAGGGCCGTTAGAGAAATCCAAGTGGCGTCTCGTGTCAACGCTCCCACATCAGTCCCCATGGGACGAGGCCGGCGTTGGAGTGTCGGCTATACTATGGCCTCTATGACTGCCGACAACGTATCGAGAACGCCGATGTGAACCCATTTTGTGTTAGCGCTCCAATAGACCAATTATGGGAGGACAATAGAGCCGCTGGTGAAGATGCTCTCGTAGCGGCGAATACTAATGGGAGGTCTGCGAAAATGTTTCTCCAAACAAATATTTAGACAGCAAAAAACACCTGAAATTTTTAGCCAAGAAGTTCTTTCTGTGCCGCGTAGAAAATGATAGGTGGTTTATGGATTTATTTATGATTTTATTACACTACTTTTAGTCTTTCGCCGCAAAAAAAAAATGTTTAGATGCTAACCGTGGAAACCGGTGAAAGCTGCTGTGGTTCATTCTCTTTTGATAGCTCTAACCACGCCGGCAAAGCTAGTGCAAAAAGTTGGCATCTATGGGTTGAGCTCAACCTGTCTTTGAACAACACTGTCTGTATTAGTCTCTGTATTGGCATTTTAGAGGTGTTGTATGTCCATCTTATGTACTCCCTCCGATTCATATTACTTGTTATTGAAATGGATGTATCTAGCACTAAAACATGTTTAGATACATCCATTTTAGTGACAAGTAATATGGATCGAAGGGAGTATAACAAGATCAGGGTTACCACTTGATGCACTGGAATGGTCTCAATAGTCTTAAGTATTTTTCTTTTCGAATGTTAGCAAGTCTTAAGGTCGCAGCATGTTGTGAGATGTGCATTATCATTTGCTATCCAGAGGCGGGGAGGAGCACTGGCGCAGCATGCTAGCGCTCCCACGTCGGTCTCTGGCCTCTAGGACCGTCGTCGACATTGGAGTATCGACTACACTATGGCCTCTAGGACAGCCGACAATCTATTGGGAAGAGCATATTTTGTGTCGGCACTCCAATAGCCCTATTGTTGGGTTGGGTGGGGGGATGGGTGGGGGGGAGGGGGAGGGGTATTAGGGCTGCCAGTGAAGATGCTCTCGTGACAGCGAATGCTAATGAAACGTTAGCGCACGAATAATGGTTGAGACAATAGAGTCACTTTCCAAGTAGTGCTTCTCCAAACAAATATTTGGACTGCGAAAAAAAAATCCTTTTGTACATCCTGTTAAGCACCTGAAATTTTGGTGAAAAATTTCTTTTCAGTGCTGAGTGAAAAAATGCTACTACTCCCCGCAAAAAGTAGGTGATTATGGATCTATTTATGATTTTATTACGTACACTTTTATTAGTCTGTCTCCCGCAAAAAAAAGATTACTTCCAAAAAAAAAAAAAGCACGTGAAGCCTCGTACAGAACGCAGGGTCTCGTCAAGTCGTTCCCGCAGAAGCAGCACTTCTTTCTGCTCGCACTCGCACCGCTGAAACGCTCACTTTTAAAACTGACCCAAAACAGCTCCAGAGAAGGAGGCGAGCAAGAAACAGGCGTCCCATCCCATTTGACTTCCCACTCCCCAAACTCGAGCTCGCCGTCGCCAGCCGAATCAATCAATCCGACCCTGGGAATAGATCTCCGCTCTCGAGCGCCCGCCGCCATGCCTCGCCGAAGCAGCAGCCGCAGCCGCGGCCGCACCCAGGTGTTCGTCGACCTCGACAGCGACGACGGCGAGGGTGAGCGCCCTCAGTCTCCCCCCTTTTTCTCTCTTCGAATGATTATGCCTATCCTTTTGATTATTGCTCTGTTTATTTGTTTGCTTGCGAGAAAGATTTGGATCTATTTCATGAGTTCAAAAGAAGTAGAAAGCACACCAACAATAATAAAAAAATATATTGAGGTCCTTAAACCGCCTAACGACCACTACTACCTCCAGAGCGAGCTGCCGACGCGCCGCTGTCGCCGTTTTCTTACTGGAGCCGGTCTGACGTTGTTGATGCACGTGCCGTAAGGACCGGTGCCCTAGAGCCGAAGTCGTCCTCATTGAACCCTTGAGTTGATCCAAAGCTTCAAACACCAAACCTATAAAATAAGTAGATTGGACGAGACCGACCACTCCATGGAAGCAGCAACCAGACGAATCCCCGCCCTCCTCAGCGCCACCTGTGAGATCGCCACCGATGAGGTGGACGAGGAGGCGGGTATTCCTTATTCTTGTCCCGCACAACGTCATCATAACCACCATAGCGCCGATGCCAGTTAACCAAACTCTAACTTTAGGGACCCTTCTACAGCGCCGAGTGCAGGTCCGAGGTCCCCACCCCCTCCCGCCACCGGAGCGGCAACCAGAGGAGGTGGAGACCCGTCGATTTCTTATCGTAGACGGTGAAGGCGAGGCACAGATGGCCGCGGCAGGCTAGGGTTCCACCTTAGCCGCCGCCTCTTTTTTCTTTGCGGGAGGAGACAGACGTGTGGCAAGGGATCGTGGCCAGGTTATTTCTGGAAACACTTCAAGTACGAAATCCATTATTGCTCTGCTTGTTGCCGTGGTACATATCTGTGGAGATTCACTGTTCGTTTCTCAGTCGCACTCATGGTTAGTGATGCGGCGGTGGTAACATTTGGGTGGTAGGCTAGATTGAGATACTCATATTAGTATTCAGCTTGGGTTATACCGCTGCTCGATCCCTGTTTAATTTCGTTAAATGGAGAAGCTTACTGGTGCCTGGAAACTTCTTTTATTACCAATTTTTTTTATGGTCCTTGTGCAGCTTTTTGAGAAAACGCAAAAAACCTTTGCGTTTCATTATATTGGAAAGAAAGAGTTCGATTACAAGCCTCCTAAGAGGTTAACCCGGCACACACACACATACGCTCTAGTGTACATCCCATGTCGTTGGCACTATGTCACTAAGGCCTTTTGCCCCTGCCTGGACCCAAGCGGCCGCCTCGTCCTTGATCTTGATGAGCAGCGCCGATATGGAGGGCTGCGCTTGGTTGAAGACACAGTCGTTGCGATGTTTCCAGATCATCCATGGGACTAGAAGGGCCGTCGAGGCCCGTCTGCGCATTGGCTTCGGGGTGTTTCGCTTGGCCTCGGTCCACCAGTCAAAGAGCGAGCTCTCGTGGTTAGGCGGGGAGCAAGACATGCGCATCCAGGCCAGGGTCTCGTGCCAGACTTGGCGAGAGAAAGGGCAGCCGGTAGTGAGGTGCTGCATCGTTTCCATAGTCTGGTCGCAGAGCAGGCAGCGCGGATGATGTTGTAGTTGTCTCCTGGCTAGCCGTTCCGCAGTCCAGCAGCGATCCATGTCGGCGAGCCAGTGGAAAAACTTGACTTGATTGGGCGCCAAAGTTTTCCAGATGAGCTGCCAGGACGCCGAGCTGTTCGAGCCATGGAAGGCGGCGAGGTACGCCGATTTGTGCAGCTAGCTTACATGATTGCTTGTTTGTTGGGAAAGTTATTTTTGAGCTCCCACTTATGTACGCCTGCTATCTCCACATGCCCCTTTCCTTCACTTGTTGGACCTGGCTTCGATCCTTGTAGCTCTGTAGCTGTTTTGGCTTATAATTTTCCTTGCTATTATGGTTTGTTCTGCCCAAGCTGGCCACGTCCTGACAATCTACTTGTCATTTTGTTTTCCTGTCGCGGGCCGATTTGTTCAGGAGCCAAAGCTGTCCACTTAAGTTGGGATATATGTGAAGGCTATGTGCAGTGAACAATGTAAAGGCCGAGGAAGATCCTCTCCTCCTTTATCTGATCTTTTTGGGTTCATCTATATGAGTTTTCTATCTGGTGCTTGCATAAGTAGCAATTTTGTTTGTAAATCATAGCCTAGTGTGTCTACTGTGGAGGATCCAAATCTCTGTTGGTGCGCTGGCACATACATTAGATGCTGTAACTGAAAAGATTGCTTGTGAAATTTGATTAGGAGGACCGGATTATTAGTTTGCTTCTTCTTCTAGAAACATTGATGTGTAGCTAGGAAGTAGAACATTTCAATATTTATTAGTTTACCATTCCTCAGTTTCCGGTTAGTCTGTGGATCTTAACATGACTTACATATATGCTTATGAAGCATAGGTGTTTATCTGTTTGGATGGTTTTTATACGCCATTTCTATTTTTCCATGTATAGAGTGCAAAAGCAAGTGCTCTCAAACAAGCAGAAGGGAAACCATGAAGACACCAGGGAGCTCCAAAAATGTACTACCCTCCTGTGGTGACGACCTTCTCCCAAAAAGAAGTTCAAAGCGCATTGCAAATAGCAGGAGGGACAAAATGAACAATGACAAGTTGGATACCGATGTTTTTGAATCGTACATGGAGTATGTCCTGCTTTTGTCTGTCTTTTCTTATTTTTTCAACACTGGGTTTTCTTATTTGCTGCTATAACTTTGTGAATAGGGATCTTTGGAAGCGAATAGATGAAGATAAGAAGAGTGCATACACATACTTTGATTCGATATGGTTTTACATGTACAACAGCGGGAATAATAAATCAAACGTCCTTAAGTGGATAAAGGCTAAGAAGATATTCTCAAGGCAATATGTTTTTGTCCCTATTGTCTGTTGGTAGGTTAATTACTCTCGTTATTACTTTGTTAAGTGACCTACTTTGCTTGTGTAATATAGTATCATATTTGCACTTTCTTCACCATAGGGGACACTGGAACCTCCTTGTGTTATGCAATTTTGGTGAGACGAATTACTTGGATACTAAGAAAAAACCACGTATGCTTCTGCTGGATTCACTCAGAACAACTGATCCGATATATTTGCGATCAGCCATCAAAAGGTCTGATTCCTTTATATCTCTGTTTATAGGCCTCTAAAATGATCATAGAAGCGATCTGTTTGCAGTCATGATTTACACTTCGTAGCACATATTTGGCAACCTTGTGTTATGCTTAGATTATCGTAGTCTCATTTTGTTTTCTTCACTGTTATTACCAGATTGATTGTTGATATTTTAAAAACTGAAGAGCGGCAAGACATCGAGCAGTTCATGAACGAAGTCCAGCTTGAGCTACCTGAGGTATGTTATTAACTCCCTCCGTTCACTAATGTAAGACCTTTTAGATATTTCAAAATGGACTAGATACACTTCAAAATAAGTGAATCTACACACTAAAACATGTTTACATACATGTGTTTCAGAAAAATGCTAGAATGTCTTATATTCGTGAACGGAGAGAGTAACATCTTGAATTAATTTTTCACGTCTACATCATTGCTTCTGATTTCAATTTCTCATCATGGCACGTTGGTACTTAATACAACTTTGCAGGTGCCACAGCAAATGGGGGATAAATGTGGCATATATGTTCTTTTCTTTATCAACTGTTTTCTTCAAAACGAAAAGTTGGGAGAAGATTTCAGCCAGCTGGTGCAGCACACATTTCAACCTGTATATACTTTCCTACCTGTACCTGTTTTTTTACTAATTTTTATTTTCTCTGTGTGATTTAGTCTAAGGATGTCATGTTCAATTCAGAGGAACTAGAAAAATTTCAGAAGGATATTGATTCATTTCGAGCGTACGTTTCTCCTGTCATCTATATTTTCTGTACGTTCAATCGTGATCTTGCTGCCTTTGTTATGTGTCTGCAGGAATAGAAATGTATTACCATCCTGTGGTGATGACCTTCTCCGGAAAAGAAGTTCAAAGCGCATTGTAATTAGCAGGAGGGAAAAAACAAAGAAAGACAAGATGGATACTGATATTTTTGAATTGTACATGGAGTATGTCCTGCTTTTGTCTTTCTTTTATTCTTTTCTCAACACTAGGTTTTTTATTTGCTGCTACAACTTTGCATGTAGGGATCTTTGGAAGCGAATAGAGGAAGATAAGAAGAGTGCATATGCATACTTTGATTCGATATGGTTTTACATGTACAACAGCGGGAACAATAAAGCGAACGTCCTTAAGTGGATAAAGGCTAAGAAGATATTCTCAAGACAATATGTTTTTGTCCCTATTGTCTGTTGGTAGGTTAACTGCTTTAATAATTACTTTGTAAAGTGAGCTTCTTTGCTTGTCTAGTATAGTATCATATTTGCACTTTCTTTACCATAGGGGACACTGGAGTCTCCTTGTCTTATGCAATTTTGGTGAGAGGAATTACTCGGATACTAAGAAAAAACCACGTATGCTTCTGCTGGATTCACTCAGAACAACAGATCCGGTAAATTTGCGATCAACCATCACAAGGTCCTATTCCTTGATATCTCTTTTTATAGGCCTCTAAAATATTCATAGAAACAGTTTGTTTGCAGACATGATTTACATTTCCTATAGCACCCAGTTGGCAACCTTGTGTTATGCTTTGAATATTGAAATTTATTGTTCTCTTTGCCGGTATTACCAGATTGATTGTTGATATTTTTAATACTGAAGAGCGGCTAGACAGCGAGCAGTTCATAAACGATGTCCATCTTGAATTTCCTGAGGTATATCAGTTAACATCTCAAAGTCAAATTTTCACATCCGCATCATCGCTTCTGATTTCAATTTCTCATCATGAAACATTGGTACTGAAACAACTTTTGCAGGTGCCACAGCAAACTGGGGATGATAGTGGCATATATGTTCTTTTCTTTATCCACTGTTTTCTTCAAGACAAAGAATCGGGAGAAGATTTCAGCCAGCTGGTGCGTCAGAAATTTCAAGCTTTATATACTTTCTTACCTGTACTTTGCTTTTTACTAATTTTTCTTTTGTGTGTATGATTTAGCCTAAGGACATCATGTTCAATTCGGAGGAACTAGAAAAATTCCAGAAGGACATTGATTCATTGCGAGCGTACGTTTCTTGTGTTATATTTATTTTCTGCTTGTTAAATCGTGATCTTGTTGTCTTTTTATGCCTCTGCAGGATTGGAAATACCACAGTTGCAGAGTAGGGTGGATGGCAAGGCTGCATCAAATAGTGCAGTATCATCTTGCTTTTGGGTACCGAAGACTGCCTTTTTGTCATTAGACCATTTGACATTCCGTTATGCTCTGCACTCTGGTGGTAGTTATAAAGTTCGTTTTGTTACTTACCTAGGTACAAATCGCCGACTTTCATCATCTCTGGTAACAACAAATCCTGATGAAGTTTGAAGGCTGCCAAGAAACAGTTGGTTATATACGGTTTATGAGCTTGGATTTGCTACCCTGCCATCCAGGCATCCGATTTATAGAGATTCAAGCTGATGGGTTCTTAGCTAGTAGTAGCATGGATGGTGGCTAAATCTGGATTATGTTGTTTGACCTGGACATGTGATTGGACTGTATGCTCGATGCTTTCCTAATTAGTCTGTTGAGATCAACTGAGGACGTACCCTAAACTCTTATCGGGTGCGTGTGATACCACTGCGGACATGTTACAGTGCATGTTAGGTTTCATTGTTTCAGACTAACTAATTACACGGCTGCATGAGTGTATACATTTCGAATGTTATCACTTCATATGTTATCTCATAGGTAGGAATGTCTACTGGTTTCTTTGACCTTCTATTGCTCCTTAGATAATTCATATGCTTCTTCTTTGGTCCTTTAAATTGAGTTGTATTGCATGGAGGTACAAGTGGAGCTTTTCCTTTGTCCTCATCCTTCTTGGTAGACTTAGCTTCCTCTTGATAGTTTGCAATCAGTTGTTGCACTCCACCTTGTTTCCTTTGTTCAACCATGGAATAGATGGGGCATTGGATAGGGACATGAATATTTCCTTCACATAGGAAGCAAGTAGCTTGAGATGTGGGGCATTGGCCAACTGGATGTTCCTCTTCACAATTGGGGCATTGATCCCCATGTTCCTTGGAAGTGTGATCCTTGTCTCCACAAATATTGCAAGCTTTGGTTCCTTCTAAAATAACATCTTTGTCATCCTTGTTGTCATAAACTCCTTTGGAAGAGTTGTCTCCAATGTTGATCATTTGAGTGGCCATCCCTTGCAACAATTGGGATTGAAGTTTCAAAATCCTTTGTATAGCTGGGTCTAATCCATTGTTGTTGGCTAATAGCTGAGTTGTCACTTGGCTCAACTGGGTTTGGTTTGCTAATAGTTGGTCTCTCATGTCGACCTCTTGGTTGTTGAAGTCTCTTGGAGAGGTCATCTGTTTGGGTTGGATTGGGATTAGAATAGGCAAAATATTTCTAAGGGAATAATTCTAATCACACACATCACAATTCACACAAGCAAAATACAAGCAATCTCAAACAAATACTCAACAACAAGTTTCAAGCATATTTTTAGGCAACCAAAAATATTTTTGTTACACCACATAAGTTGGTGTGTTTGATCTATACTTAATATGGTGGTCCATCTATATGGTTCATTTGAGATCTTTCCTTCCTCTTTTTTGGTTGTTTCATCTTGCATGAGATCATGGTTTCCTTGGGAAAAATTCTTGGTCACAAAAACTTCAAAGGTGTTGATGGCTCCTTCTAAGTTGTGTTTCCTTAGTTTCCAAATCTTTGAGCAAGATTTCTTGTCTCACTTGTCCTTAGTGATATCCAAGGTTGAAGTCCTTGGTGAAAATGTTGAAGATGTTGAAGTCATTAGAGTTAAAGATGTTGAAGTCATTAGAGTTGATGAAGTCCTTTGCACATGGTGAAGTCTTTGGCCATGGGGTAGGTTTTTCCATCAAGTTTGAAATAGAAGAGATGTAGAATCAAAACCAAAATGGTTGAGGAAAGAGTTTACAAGATTGTTTGTAAATAAGTTCTGGAACAAATACAACTCCTATTTTTCTAAGGGGGTTTTGTCCAATCCTAAGTTTACAAATCCTACAGGCAACACAATGCTCTGATACCATCTGTAAGGTTCCCAACCTTTAATAAGGTAGAGATCCCTGTGTTTACAATGCTAGTCCCTGGATCAATAGCTAGCATCCACAGTTAAGATGTAATATCAAGAAACAAAGGTCATAATACATCTTTATAACCAGGAATAACATAATTTATTACATCTTACATAGATCATTTGGCTATTACATTACATTGCAGCAGAATATCTATAAGCATGGGGTCCTTCATCTTCAAAGTGCCACAGGCAGACATGTTGGTTGTAGACTTGTAATCCTACTTCACTAATATCAAACAAACCTGCAACATAACAAGTTACAACCACAAGGGTCAATACATTTGAATTGTATTGGCAAGTGATACTATGGTAGTATAGTGGAGTCTATCATCTATATGCATTTGGCAAAGTGGAGTTGAGGCTTGCATTGCTCAAAAATAGATTTTCCTTATCATTTGAAAACACTAAGTTTTTGCTTGACAAAAATCTCCCAAGGCATCTATCAATCAAAGATTGAAGATCCTTTAACCCTTGTTCAACCACAAGTTTTTAACTTATAAATTTGGATGATGAGATTCTTGATATCTTCCATGTCTTGTTGCTCATATTGTCCTTTGCCAGGGACATGGCTAAGTACTTAGATTTTACACTCTGCAGAGGTGGTGCACTTTCCCCACAAGACTTGGTTTCACCAAGACAAGATCTTTCAGAAGCCTTCCCTTAGACCAAAATGGACGCGCTCCAACCTATCAATCCCCTACCACCAACTGTCCATTTGGCTAAGTTATTGCAACCTATATGATCCAGGCAGAGCCCATAATGCCAAGTGGTTGCACTTGAAGCTTCTCAACATTTGACATCTCAAATCTCTTTGTTCCTGGGTGGCTTTCCACAAGTGAGATACACAAGGTAAACCATAAAAATGAGCCTTGTGAACCACTCAACACAAACCATTCCTTCCATTCCACCCAGGTGATTCATTCACTTAGTTGTTTTTATTTAAACAAAACACAAGTCCTCAGACTTAGAGATTTTTCCATAGCATGAATATATATTCCACCCTTGTTTTCTATTAGCTAAGCTAAGCATGATAGTAGTAGGAATCTTAACTTAGGAAAATTCTACTAAGGTTTCATCTACTAGGTTTTCCCATAGCATGGTTTATACTTAGCAAAATTCCATGCAAGTCTTACTTAGAAATATCACTAATGCATAGTGAAAATAATGGGACAAAAGTATGTAGCATCACTTGCCTTTTTGGTAGAGGGTATAAGTTCACCCTTGATCTTTGCAATGTTCACACACTTCAAGTCACTACAATTCAATCAAGCAAACAATATTTCAATCTACCATTCAAGCAAAACATCACATAAAATAATAAACAAAACAATACATGCAAGCATGCAAAAGGGTTGTTTTATTTTTAAAAGTGGTTTCTATTGAGTTATGAACATTTGGTAACACCATTTGGTCATTTTGTAAAGTGGCAAAACCATTTGCAAAAGATTCTACCTCTAAACCATTTTTAAACCAAATCATTATTTCATGTGATTGAAATTGCCTTTAGCAAAGTAATAATTTTTATAGGGTTTACCAAATACATTTTCAAGTCACAAAACTTGGTGTCAGAGAGTTTATCCCAAAACATTTCTCAAATGTTTTCATCTAAAACCATTTTTAACAATTAAACCATATTTTTATTTGACTAGAAATGGTTTAAATCCAAGATTCATTCTTTTGCTTCTCCAAATACATTTTTGAAACCACCAAGTGATTTCTATGGTCAGTAGGTTCAAAACACACCATTTGCCAAAGATTTTATCCCCAAAATAATTTTAGAATAATATTTATATCCTAAACAAGCATACTTAAGTTTCTGCAAAAACAAACATTTTACCAGAAACTTTTTACTAAACAAATGGCATGGTTGGCTAGGGCTTGATTTTGTGAATCCATTGATATAAAGTTTGTAAAATTTGGACGTGTAGAACTAAAGTTATTAATTTTTCAAATTTGCAACTCAATCAGATTCTATTTCTGTTTTTAAACTAAACTAGTGCCACGCGGCGTGTTTCTACTGGCTGGTACCGGTTCGCACGGATCGGCCTCTGTGAGGCGTTGGATCTAAACAGATCGCGCGGCTCAGACTGCTTCTTACCCTTTCGCTTAAGTTCTATTTTTAGCCACAGGATCAAGATCCAACGGGCTCAGTTGCTTTGACCACGAACTGGCGGTGCTAGCGGCGGCTGGCGGCGACGTACGCTGTGGCTACGGCGGAGCGGGCGATACAGGAAGCAAGGAGGGTAACGGAGACGCTCACCGTGCTCGCAGGGCTGCGCTGATTCTCGACGTGGTCTCCACAAGGTCAGGGGCGCACGGGGGTGAGGACAATTGCTCGCCGGAGGAATGCCTGGCGTCGGGTGCGGTCAGTCGTCGAGGGTGAAGATAGAGGACCCGCTAAGACAAGTAGAATGCACTGTTAGGTTCGCAAGAGGGAGGCGAGTATGTGTGCGTCACAGAGAGGTGAAAAGGAGGTCTGGTCTCACCAGTAGATGCTGCCGGAGTTGGAGAAGGAGGTGGTGGCGTGCAGGTGTCGTCGGGGGCGACGTCCTAGGGCGTGCGCGAGCGAGCTACCACCACTGGGAGGTACTCCTGGTGCTGGCGAGCACTCTCATGTGCTGCAGGGGAAGTGGGGTTGTCTGGCTTCGCCGGAATTCGAGCAGAACCTTGTCGGAGTTGATGTGGTTGCAGCGACCAATTAGAGTAGCCCAGGCGGAGGCTGAAGCAGAGGGGAAATGGGGAGAAGAGGGAGGCGTTTAAGGGGGCATGGTCGCGGCGAGATTAAGGCGAGGCATTGAAGCGAATTCAATCGCGGCATCAATGGCAGAAAACGGCCGGGAGGAATTATCGCGGTGAAGACGATGCTGAGGTGGCATGGGGCCGCGCTGTCTGCGAGAGAGAGGAAGAGGGAGTGGGGCCGAGCGTTCAGTGACTCTGCGGGTTGGTTTTTCGGTGGAAAACGATTCGTAGAGGGGGGGGGGGGGGAACTGGGCTGCGACTGGGCTGTTGGGCTAGATGGGTTGGGCTTGGTCTGATCCCTTTTTTTGTTCTGAATTTCTTTTTCTTTTTCTAATTGATTTCCTGTTTTGAATCTCAATCAAACAATTCAAACAATCACATGAATTCAAACCTTTGTCAAAGTTTGTGTAGTTTTTAATTCTGTTCAACAACAGAATCCAATGTCCCAAATTAAAATAATTTTTCTCTATTCTTTTAAGGTCTATCTAATAATTAAATAAAATAGTCCTTAGTTATTAATTCAAATAGGATTTGATTTATTAAAATCTCCATTTGAAATCTAAATATTATCAAAACCAAATCAGTAGGTTTTATTTGAAAATATAAATACTTGGAAAACTTATTTAAAATAAATTAATAAGTTTTAGTGTTTTATTAAAATGGAAAAGCCTTTACTTTCACAAAATTGGGTATTAATAAATCCCCATTATTTTATTTAAATAAACCTTTACTATTTTTATCAAATAGAAATATTTTATTTCCAAGGCTTGGCCAAGTTTTAATTTGGCTCTATAAAATAATCCTTATTTATAAATCTACCCTTGCTTTATAAAATCCAAATCTTTTTATTAAAAGATTCAAAAATAGTAATTTCACATATTTAATATTTTCCTTATTAATTGTTTATCTTTACAAATCTCTTTAGGATTTGTTTGATCAGAAATAGGTTTGAAGGTTTCCAATTGGAATCAAAAAGTTTCTTCTCACCCTGAAAATCAACAAAGTTTTATTTTATTCATTTATTTTTCACATAACAAGATTTGGAAAATCTTGGGATGTGACATGTTCCTGTCCTCATGAAATTCTCCACATCTGACTTCACCATGGATCGTCAAAGACATGACATGATGGTAATATGTAGCAGAGCTTCCCACGCTCCATCTGAATCCAAACGACCAGCAAAATTCCTTCTAATCCAGCAATCTTCAGGCATGATGCGCCCATGAGAGTTTGCGGACAGAGCCTTTCGGAACTAGACACTCCAGACAGATCCATTAGGCACGCGTCAAGTATATCTTCGTCTTGATGTGAGAGAGATCCGAGGACCACCACCGTTATCCATGCCTAGTCGACAGCTCCCATGCCACCGCCCGGCAACCTGCAAGATCCGCCGCTCCGACCCCTAGTAGCATCCCTTGGGCTAGGCTAGCATCGAGAAAGGCAGCGGCAGAGCATGATCGACCCTCCACCGGATCCGACCCAACCATACATCAAAGAGGAATTGGGGGACGACACAAGAGACACCCAGATTTTAATCTAGGGTTTCGTCCATAGCCACCAGGTCCACCCCACCTCCGTTGCCGGCCATGGTGCCACCGGGAGATGATCTCCGCCACCACCCCGACCAGGGACGCTGCACATCAGTACGTCGACGATCCTTGCCCCAGCAGATCCAACGGGAACCTCCGGAAACCACGACCCCAAACCTCCTTCGAAGGCTGGGCACACTGTTAATCTGTTGTAGATACCTACCTTGTCAATGATGAAAGAAATATCATGTTGGATTAACACGAGGTATTGAAGAGCACTGATGACACTCCGAATTTAGGTCAAGTGATATGTGCGTCAAGAAGCGGCACCCCTTCCGTCTTTGGAAGGTTCTATGATGTGGACATCATAGAGGAACCTGGTTTACAATCTTCCATGACAATGCATTTTACTGTCCAGGTACTATTTTTAGCTTGCCACAAAACACCGCCAAACCACCCTTGCAAGAGATCTAAATACCCCTAGAGTAGATCATGAGAGAGAACTCATCATTGAGGAAGTGAACTAGCCCCTAGCTTTCCGAGACGGAAGGGCTTGCCACAATGTTGCCATCCACATGAGTCACCACATAAATGGTTAATTATACTACCCCTTGCCGAGAAAGGGATGTATCAGCTTGGGAAGGGCAAAAGCAAAAAATCTATAATCTTGAACCTGATCAGGCAGGGATACCATGCGTGCGAGTACCATTTCAATCCTAAGTACACAGAGTTAAAAGGTTGAGGATCCATGTAGCCTAAGGGTTGACACATGAACACTTATTCTAAAACTCCATGGAGGAAAGCATTCCGTATTAGAGATGTAATACCGACGCGTATATGAGATGGTGTAGTACACCACTCGTATACGTGTCCAACTCTGTATTGCCCTGCGAGGGGATATTCCTCGCTAATATAAACACGAAACCGGTGGACAGAAAGGACACACCGTTCCACCCAACCAAAACAGGATTTCTACATGGTATCGAGAGCCCCTCCTCTCCCTGCCTTCTAGCGCCGTCGGTGCTGAAAATCGCCGCACCGCTAGGATCTCAATCGCAAGATCGCCAGGACCAGGACCATCCTCGTCGACTAGGGAATCAATTCCCTATCTTCGATTGAAGAAACCCAAGTTTTTTCCTCCAACGTGATCGCCGCCAGGATCTGTTCCCGATCATGATCTCGCCAGGACCCGATCGTGAGCTCGCCAGGAATCCACAACCATAAAAACCCACAATTCCCTCCCTCCCAAGGTTCCCCAAGGATCGATGGAGTCTTCTTCGACTCCATCAGCGTCGGCCGCCATTGGTATGTCGCCCGCGATGAAGCTCACCAGAGAAAACTTTCTCTACTAGCAGGCCCAGGTATTGCCCACCCTGCGTGGTGCTCGCGTTATGGACCTCCTTGAGGGGACTGATGCGCCCCGTCCGAGAATTTGGAGGCTGAAGATGCAAACAAGAAGAAGGTGTCGGTCCCTAATCCGTCCGTCCTACGACGTTTCGATCACCAGGGATCAGCAGGTGGTCAGCTTCCTCGTCAACTCTCTCTCCGAGGATGTGCTGCCCCATGTTTTCGGTCTTCATCATGCCGTTGACGTGTGGCGCGCGCTGCATGCTATGTACTCAACACAGTCCAAGTCCAGGGTCTCCACCCTCCGTGGCTCCCTCACAAACACTAAGAAGCTTGACATGACAACCCAACAATACATCACCAAGATGAAAGGATACGCCTCTGAACTTGCTGCTGCCGGTAAGATGGTCGATGATGATGAGCTAAAGGATTATATCCTGAATGGCCTCGATGGCATGTTCAACAACCTCGTCGCTGCCATCAACGCTATTCCATCCACCTCGCTCAATGACATGTGCTCTCAGCTGCTCTCCTACGAGAATCGTGATGCTATGCTCCAATCCACTGGCCAAGCCCTTGGAGGTTTTACCTCTTCCATCAATGCTGCCTCTCGCCGCCCTCCTAACTATGGGGTCGCGCCTCCACGCCCACCACCACCTCAGCCATACATACCCCCCTACACCCACCTACCAGCCACCATACATGCCTCCTACACAAAACTTCCAGCCATCATACATGCCTCCTACACCATACCAACAGCCATACATGCCTCCCCAATATCCGCAGCACCCCCCATATTTTATGCCATCTCCATGCCATCCAGGACCGATGCCCTACATACCTCCGCCGATGCGCCAGCCTCCTCCACCTCAACGTCCATCACCTCCTCCCCAAAACGTGGACCACCTCGGACGGACCAACAACATCATCCCAAGGGCGGGCGCGGGAAGAAGGATCGTGTGGCCACGCCTTGGCAGGAGGGAGTTTTTTGTCAGATATGTAAGAAGGAAGGACATGAAGCTAGTGACTGTTGGTGGCGCTATGGTGATGATGATGATGACACTCCCCCTGACACCACCAAAGGTGCCTATGGAGTAGACACAAATTGGTACATTGATACTGGAGCTACAAATCATGTGATAGGACAACTAAATAAGCTTCAAATTCATGAGACTTACCAGGGGCGTGATCAAGTTTACAATGCTAGTGGACAAGGTATGGATATTGCACATATTGGCCATTCTGTTTTGCACACCCCAAATAGTTCTATACAACTTCGTAACATTTTACATGTTCCTGATGCTTCCATGAATTTATTTTCTTCTCATAAAATTGTTCTAGATAACAACGTTTTTATAGAAATCCACCCATTTTTTTCTTGATTAAGAACCAAGCAACGAAGCAAATCATGTTTAGAGGTCCTTGTCATTGTGGCTTATATCCTCTAGTTCCAGTTTCTTCGGAGTCTTCCAAGCATGCTCTTGTCATCGTCAAGCCTTCATCCTCCACGTGGCATCGTCGTCTAGGGCATCCATCCTCCTTTATAGTTCAGCAGGTTCTTAGGAAGAATAATCTTCCATATTCATCAGAAATAAATCCTTACATATGTGATCCATGCCAACAGGCCAAGAGTCATCAGCTACCCTATCCCGTCTCCACTAGTGTTTCCATAGTTTCTTTGGAACAAAATTTTTCTGATGTATGGGGTCCAGCTCCTCTCTCTATAGGCAAACATGCATATTATGTAAGATTCATTGATGATTTTAGTAAATTCACTTGGATATATTTGCTTAAGAAACGTTCTTAGGTGTTTCAAGTGTTTCTTGATTTCCAACAATATGTTGAGCGCCAATTTGGTAGAAAGATTCTCACCATGCAAACCGATTTGGGTGGTGAATATGAAAAATTAAATGCCTTTTTTCAACGTGTAGGCATTGTTCATCATGTGTCCTGCCTCATGCTCATCAACAAAATGGTTCTGCTAAACGCAAACACTGTCACATTATTGACGTCGTCCTTGCTCTTCTCGCCAATGCTTCCATGCCTCTCAAATATTGGGATGGTGTGTTTATCACAACCACTTTTCTCATAAATTTGCTTACTACAGAAGTCCTAAATTTTGAGACTCCCAGTGAAAAACTTCTTCAAGCCAAACCCAACTATGAGCCTCTACGTATCTTTGGTTGTGCTTATTGACCAAATCTTCTCCATACAACAAACAAAAACTTTCTTTTCGTTCCAAACATTGTGTTTTATTGGCTATAGTCCTCGTCATAAAGGAGTCAAATATCTAGATATCGCCACTGGTCGTGTTTATGTCTCTCGTGATGTTGTGTTTGATGAGCATGTGTTACCATTTGCTGCACTTCATCCAAATGCTAGCCGACGCCTTCGCGAAAAAATTCTCTTCTTCCATCACATGCATCTCTTTCGGATACCAATGATAGAGGTGTGCATACTAATGATCACTATTTGCAAATTATGCCTGCTACTAATCCTTCCTAGGTACTAGTTGGTGATAATCCTGAAAATTCTACTCAAAATTCTGAAGAAGCAGCTTCAAACGGCACCTCAAATCATGCCCCCACCAGTGCAGAAAAGACAACAGGAGACAACATGTTTTCCTGTACAGATTCTCCCGCCGAATTGGCCTCGTCTGGCTCCCAGGTCGCTTCGGACGACAAGCCTGCCTTGCTCCCCTCGCCGTGTACACCGGCGAGCCACCGCCTGGCCGCCACGTCGCCACATGCTACGCCTGATTCTACTACCACGCGCGCGCCTTTCCGTGCCGTACAACGCGAGTTGCCGCTGCCTTCTTCGCTCCTGCATGTAGACGAGACGACGCGCGCGTTGTTTTCCCCAATTACACACCTGCATGCAACGCGTGGGCCTGAGGACAATGATAATGGCAATCATGACAGGAGTGATAGTGACAGCTCTGCCTCTCCTCTCGTACGTGATGTACAATCTGAAGAATCAAATGCTGGTGGCGATAGTAGTGGACGGACTGCTACTGATTCATCCGCACGGGAGGATATTTTGAGATTTTCTGCTCCGCCCACATTTGTAGTACCATCTGTTGCTGCACCTGGAGTTCAAACTCGCCTAAAAAAGGTATACGCCAACCGAAAAAATATTCTGATGGTACTATTAGGTATTTCTACAGGAGAACCTACAAAACTCACCGAGGCTTTAGCTGATACAAATTGGAAGCACACCATGCAAGATGAGTATGATGCCCTTATTTCCAATAACACCTGGCACCTGGTGCCTCCCAGCTCCAACAAAAATATTATTGACTGCAAATGGGTTTACCGCATCAAGAAACATGCTGATGGCACTGTGGACAGGTATAAGGCATGTTTCATTGCCAAAGGATTTAAGCAACGGTATGGTATAGACTACGAAGATACTTTCAGTCTTGTTGTTAAAGCTGCTACTATCAGGCTTGTTCTATCTATATCTATTTCTAGAGGATGGACTTTACGACAGCTAGATGTAAAGAACGCGTTTCTAGATGGTGTTCTAGAAGAGGAGGTTTATATGAAGCAACCACCTGGTTTTGAGTCTTCCGCTACGCTAAACTACATATGCAAGCTTAATAAAGCTTTATATGGTCTGAAATAGGCCCATCGAGCATGGTACTCTCGTCTCAGCTCCAAACTTCACACTCTTGGTTTTATTCCATCCAAGGCTGACACCTCATTGTTCCTATATGAAAAGTCAGGAATCACTGTGTACATTCTTATTTATGTTGATGACATCATCGTTACAAGTTCCTCTGATCAGGCCATCTCAACTCTTCTTCATAATTTGAGTTCAGAGTTTGCTCTTAAGGATCTTGGAGAGCTTCATTACTTTTTAGGCCTTGAGATCCACAAACAGTCCAATGTTTTGCTTTTAAATCAGGAAAAATATGCTACAGATTTATTGACACGTGTTGGTATGAGCACATGCATGCTATCTCCTATGCCACTTTTTACTACTGATACACTAGCCTTGACAGATGGATCTCCTCTTGGTCCTAAGGATATTACTCGTTACAGGAGTATTGTTGGTGCTCTTTAGTATTTGACATTGACTAGACCCGATATTTCCTTTTCAGTTAATAAGGTATGTCAGTATCTGCATGCTCCCACAACTGCACACTGGACTGCTATTAAGAGGATTTTGAGGTATATTCATGGCACAAGCAGAGTTGGTCTAACCTTTCAGAGGTCTTCCTCCACTCTTCTTAGTGCCTATTGAGATGCAGATTGGGTAGGTGATTTAGACGACAGACGCTCCACTGGTGGACTCGCTATCTTTTTTGGTACCAATCTAATTTCTTGGAGTGCCAGAAAACAACCTACTGTATCTCGTCCTAGCACATAGGCTGAATATAAAGCGCTTGCAAATGCCACTGCTGAGCTTATTTGGGTTGAAGCTCTTGTTCGAGAGCTTGGTGTGATACTCAAGGAGAAACCGTGTCTATGGTGTGATAATCTTGGTGCCACCTACCTGTCTGCTAACCTAGTTTTTCATGCTCGTACTAAGCATATTGAGATTGATTTTTTCTTTGTTCGAGAATGGGTTGCTAGCAAGCAACTTGATGTTACATTGTAGATGGCTTCACCAAAACTTTATGTTGCAAGAAACTAGATGAGTTTAAGCGTAATCTAAACCTCTCCCGGGTCTAAATTAGGGGGGGGGGGTATTAGAGATGTAATACCGACACATATATGATATGGTGTAGTACACCACTCGTATACGTGTCCAACTCTGTATTGCCCTGCGAGGGGCTAGTCCTCGCTAATATAAACACGAAACCGGTGGACCGAAAGGACACACCATTCCACCCAACCAAAACAGGATTTCTACTTTCCGAACATACAACTAATGAACACAACAACTCTTGGAGGTTTCCATGGACAATATCAATCGGATAATGGCATGTTTGAATGTTTATGCGTAGTCTACCTCATAGCGCTGCTTAAACCTTTTAGCGACCAATCTGATTTTGTTGCGGTCAACGGTGCCATTTTTGCATGGTGCTTTAATTTGAAGACCACCTTGCATTCAATGAGATTGCACTGTCCATGGCAAGTAGCGAACCCAAGAATTTTAGAATCCTAGGCAAACTATAAATTCAAAGGCTTACATAGCTATTTTTTCTCAAATAGTCATAGAAATATGCAACGTCGGCCAACTGGAATCCCGGGCAATAGGGATGGTATGTCCTCCACTGTCCATGGGTGTATACAGCGGGTGGGTCGTGGCCCACCCATAATTTTAGGATATCTTTAAGTATTTCTAATAATTTGGTCCATCTTTTTGTCTCTATGTCGCTTGTTTTGGTGCGCAAGGACTGGTTGTGTGAGGAACTGACATTGCTGGAAAATGAGGACCGAGTTCCACCGATTCATCTAGATTCCATCTAAAAGTAGACCTAAATCATGCGGCTGCCCACCAAATCGACCTCGCCGGCTCGCTCACGTGCTCTACTACTGGGTCACCCCTCCCAAGCTCACCATCTCACCCCTACCGGCCCCGTCCCGTGGCCCGATCACAGCGTCGCTGGCTCCTCTCTCCTTCTCTGCTCTGGTCTCCTGTTCTGCTCCGGCCTCCCGATTCCCGCTCTGCTCCGGTGGTCTGGCCTCCCGGCTCTTGCTATGCTCTGGCTAGGTGGCTAGCTATCACTAGTACAAAGGCGTTACTTAGATACGGTTATTGCCCACAGGCCTCAACCAGTTTCTCGCTCTGGCTCAAGCGCATAGCCTCTAAGAGCACACCTAAGCCGGTTTTCCTTTGCGGCTATAAGATACACGACCTGAGACTATGCAAAAAGTGAAACGTCTCTAAGATGTATGAGCTGAAGACTGCTAGTAGTCCTGACCGCTTGCAAGAATTCCTCACCCTCAGACGGACCCAAGTAGGGACCGTTTCCAATAGTCAGGTACCCTGAGTCGGATTAAAATAAAGACCGTCTCTAAAACTAGGACGTCTCAAAGCGGCTGGTTAAAGTGACCATCTCCAGTGTGTATAAACCCTTTTAAATAGTACACACCATGCTAATTCAAACTCAATCATAGCTTACATGACACATTATCATGATTCAACAGCCAGATAGATGGATTAACTCAAGTACTTAGCAACCAGTTAAAAGAAGACCATTATATTAAAAATTAACATTAGCCAGATAGTTGGGGAAATACATACAAATTTAGCCATTACGTTATGGCGGTACATACAAAGTGGAGTCCATACATCAAACAACTAGCATAATTAGTACAAACCAGCATTGCATTTATAATGGGCCGTCCGGTGGAGGTTGTTGAACCGCAATATGTACCTCTCTATTATCTTTTCATCAAAGCAAAAAAAGGACAATGCTATTCTGCTTTAAGTTGAACCTTATCGCAACCTTATCCTATCCAGTCGTCAAGATTATATTTTACCCATCTCCCATCTTCATCCTAACCATATTTGGCTTCTTGCTGTTCATTTGCCAAACATGGAAATTAATAGGTTAATCAAGATGATTATTTAGGTATTTTCTTGTGAACTCAACTCCAAATGTTTGCCCAAGTATAAAGAATTGAAGAATTAGCATGTTTGTGATTACTGGAAGTATTTAAATATCATAGGGTAGCTTGTTGATCATATGTTCAAGAATATATCATCTTACCAGCTTGCACTTCTTTTTCATGACAGATGAATAGGAAAACCTATAGACATAGTACTTGATTTTTGGTGGAAATTTGGGTTCACACCAGTCTAAGAGGAAGTTTACATGAACTTTTTTTAGATACATGTCATTTCCAAAAAGGCTCTGCTTATCAAAATCAGTGTCCCCCTTGTGTTGAGGCCCTAATCTAACAACACATAAAAATTTCAATGCGGTGGAATATTCATGTCTACCGTCTAAATGCATACAAAACAGATGACTGCAATTTTGATGTTCTTTGATACCTCTAAACTCAATCCTCTCAATGGGCTCTTCATCTGATGACTTGAATTCAAAACTACCAAAGTTAATGTGAAAACTGTCATCGCTAGAGAGCATTATTGCATTATCACTACATGTTCTCATCTATTAAATAGATTGATACGTCCATTTTGCATCACCATTCTATATCATAATTTACCTCTATTCATTGATATATGTCTTATTATGAGGTATTACTTATGTCTTTTCATCTGTTTATGCATGTTGGATGATTCTTGGAGGATGGACTGCTGGAGTCTGGATTCTGATGGAAAAAGAGGTGGTTTGATGCAATTTCTCGAAGATCAGAAAAATACCAAAAAAATATGGGAAAATTATATTTTCCTAGAAGACAGAGAAAGCCATAAGGGGAAGCGAAGAAGGGTCGCAGGGGCCCCACATCCCCTAGGCGCGGGTCCCCCTGGGCCGCGCCTAGGGAAGGTGTGGCCCACCTGCCTGGCTACCAACTCCGCCCTTTCGCCTATATCTTCCCTACAGAACCCTAACATCTGGGGGCGGCCACAAATAGATTTCCGCCGCCTCTGCGGGGCCGAAAACACCGAGAGAGAAAGATCTCTCTGGTAGACAGATTTCTGCCGGGGGAATTCCTTCCCGGAGAGGGGAGATCGCGCCATCAACACCATCGTCAAGCTAGGATTCATAGGGATCATCATCATCATCATCCACACCATCATCTCCACCAGCACCATCATCATTACTCCATCCCGCTGTAACAATTGTGTTGGATATTGCTTTAGTTCTGAGGGGAAACTTTCTCGGTGTTGATTACTATTGTAGTTGATGCTTGTGAGTGGAACCATTGGATTATTGTTTATGTTCAGATTGTTATCCATTACCATATCATCTTTGATCTTGATCCATATGATGTCTTGTGAGTAGTTCGTTTAGTTCTTGAGGACATGGGAGAAGTCATGTTGTTAGTAGTGGATTTGTGTTGAGTTATTATTCAATGGTTTAGTATTTAAGTTGTGGGGCTATTCTTCTAGTGGTGTCATGTGAACGTGGACTATATGATACTTCACCATTTATGGGCCTAGGGGGATGCATTGTGTATTTGGCTACTAATTGTGGGGTTGCCGGAGTGGCAGAAACCTGAACCCCCGTTAGGACACCTTTGCACAAGGGAGCGTAGGATCTCAAAGTTTAAGGCTGTGGTTAGATTTATATCTTAATTACTTTCCTGTAGTTACGGATGTTTGCAGGGGGGTTAATCACAAGTATGTATTAGTCCAAGTAAGGTCGGTATGTTAGCACAGGTTCACCCACACAACACTTACAACACCAGAGAAGAGTACTCAGCTGTTTGAAGCGAAAGCACTTGACAAAATTCCCATGTGGCCTCGAGAATGTTTGGTCCTTATATGTATTTCCATCGGCTAGTCCTTTGCTAAGAAAGGATTGGGCCACTTGCTCCGTTTGTTCGTTGTCTTTATTACTTTCTCTTTGTTTTGTTGCCTTACCAGAAAACCGCTAAAAATTCGTTTGCTAAGTATTCACAGGGATTTCCTACTCCATACCACTGTTCAACACCTTCTGCTCCTCGTTGGTATCGACACTCCTATTTATTGAAAGTACTGCGATACACCCCCTATACTTGTGGGTAATCAAGACTATTTTCTGGCACCATTGCCGGTGAGTGAAGCTCTATTGAAGAGTGGAACTGGTAAGGGAAACTTCTATTGTGAGTGTTGCTTTTGTTACTGCTTGTTACTTTGTTTCCAATATGGATAACCCACTTGGTTTTCTTATTGGTAAAACTACTACCACTGTTAGGGTAGTAGATGAACCACCACCTGTTGAGATAGATCCTTGTAAGATACCTACAAGTATTGTTGATCGTGTTATGGATAATTATTATTTAGGGGATGGAACTGTCCATCACGGTGATCATTTACTTTTTATCCATGAATTATGCGGGTTGTTTAAGTGTGCATGTATCACAACTAAATAGGTGAAGAAGAAGTTACTCTCCATATCCTTGAAAGGGAGAGCTGAAGAATGGTATAAGCTGCCGAAGAATGGACAATCCATGGAATGGGAGGAGATGGCATCTCTGTTTTATTCTAAATTTTATCCTCCCAATGAGATTCATAAGGATATAAATTTTATATATAACTTTTGGCCTCATGATGGAGAGATTACAGCTCAAGTTTGGGGGAGATTAAAGTTACTAATGCTTAAATGTCCTATTCATGAACTCCCTAACAATATTATTATCAATAACTTTTATGCTAGGCTTTCTCTTCATGATAAAGATTTACTAGATGCTTCTTGTGCTGGATCATTCACATGTATGAAGGAAGAAGATAAATGGGATCTACTAGACCGTATTCGAGAGAACACAGAAGCTTGGGAGAATGACAAAGGAAGAAAGTCAGGTATAAACTATGATTATGAATGCATTAAATCTTTTATGGGAACTGATGACTTCCGTGATATTAGTAATTAGTTTGGTCTTGATTCCCAAAGTATTGCCAACTATTTTAAGGCCTTTTCCTCTTATATTATAATTCCCAAGAAGAAGTGGAATCAGTACCATGCTCCGTATAAAGATGTTGTTACTCATGTTCCTGTTAGAAGTACTGAAGTTTGTACTACTAATCGTATTGTGTCTGAACCTCATGTTGAGAAAGTTCCTTTCCCAGCTAAGGTAAAGGAGTATTCTATGATTATTAGTGCAAATAACAAAGGTACAAAGGAAACTATGGAGCCTGATAAGCAATTGAATGTTGAGCCTGTGGTAGCTATTGTGAAAGATCTTGTCACTAGAAATATAGAGGATGAGCACATTGTCTTCTGTGAAGACGCTTCTAATATTATCTCTCATCCTAGTAAATCTAGAAAGCTAGTGTTCCTGTGCTTTCTGTTAAAATTGGTGATCATTGCTACTATGGTTTATGTGATATTGGTGCTAGTTCTAGTGCTATTACTTATGAGATTTACAGGGAAATTATGCATGAGATTGGTCCTTGTGAGATTGAGGACATTGATGTGGTTATTCACCTTGCTAATAAGGAAACCATTTGCCCCATTGGTATTGTAAGAGATGTGGAAGTTCTATGTGGTAAGATTAAATATCCTGCTGATTTTCTAGTGCTTAACTCAGCAGCTAGTAAAACTTGTACTATCATTTTTGGTAGACCTTTCTTGAACACTTGTGGAGCTATTATAGATTGTAAGAAGGAAAAAGTCTTAAATAAGTTTAATGGAGACTCTTATGAGTTTAACTTTTCCAAATTTGCTAAAGCTCCTTGTGAAAATAGCTTGCCTAATAAAGATTTCAGGATGGAACAACTTGCTTCTATTGATCAGGTCTATGACCTTGAACCTCTTTTTGACGACTGTAAGTATGCTTATTCTAATGATAAAGTTGTTGCTAGTGATAGTTATATTGTCAACTTTATTCAAAGTTCTACTGAAAGTTACTATGAGAGAGGGAAACATGGTTTTATGCATCTCAATAATGTTAAGTTTCCCCGTTTTATGTTGAAAGATTTGAAGTTGCATCTATTTTGTCTTCCTATGATAGTGGCCTTTTGTTTCAAAAATTCGTTTTCTCATGATACTCCCATGCATAGGAAGTGGGTTATACTCAAATGTGTTGGTTATTTGCTTCTTGATGCTCTCTTTCACTTCAAATATTTATCTCCTTTGTGAGCATCTTTGAAAGTATCAAGCCTATCTTAAAGGCATTAAAGAAAAGTACTTGTTGGGAGATAACCCAAGAGTTTTGTCGAGTCTTGGAAGTTACTACTTCAGTAATAACCGCTCCTTATCCTTTTTTGCTTTGGTTTTTGTGTCAAGTTCAACTACTTTTGTGAAGTAGAGGAGTTGTGAAAAGTGGCTGTCCTGGGACAGATTTTTGTGCTGAATTGTAAAAATTCGCGAGGAAGCTAGATACTTCGGATGGAGCTGCATTTTTTTGTGCTTGTTATCCAAGTTGTTACCCAACTTTCATTAGTTTTGCACTTTTTGATTTGAGCAACAAAAGGTTTTAGAAAAAATCAATCTTTACCTGCTGGTCTGTATTGACAGATTTCTGCCGTCATTTCCATTTGCCTCTTACAGAAGTTTTTGTTTTGATGGGTTTTCAGTTGAAGTGTGCACCCAAAGGTTTATTGTTTTTGCTTACACTAATTTTGTAATTGAGGTTTGTGTATTGCCTTGTGAAGAAAGGGATTTCCAGGAGAAGGAGAAAAGGAATCTGTAGAGTTCGTCTTTGAATAGGTAAAAGTGGTGAAAAAAGAAGGTTCGTGAAACCCCAATATTTTTATATTTATGATGTTTTTAATACATAAGGGAAGTTTCGAGACGGAACAGAGGAGGAAACAGAGTCTGGGGTGGACAAACCCACCCCAGGCGCGTGCCCCTGCCTGGCCGTGCCTGGAGGGGGTGTGCCACCCCCGAGCTCCATCTCTGCCTCATTTTCATATCAAAACCTTCCTTATGCATTGGACTTCGTAATATATACCCCCCATATCCCCCGAGGTTCGTGCATCGTGTTCTCATCGTGTTTTTGTTTTGATCTGTTTCTGTCAGGAAATCTTCTCAAGTTTAGAGCACCATGGTCTCCGCCAACGACAAAGGCAAGAAGCCCGAGGAAGAAGATCCTCAAAACCCCAAGGAGGAGGAGATTTTGGTAGGGTATGAAGGTGACATGTAGGAGGACAAGCATCCGGACACCCGCGCTACCGTCGCAAGCATTGGAGTGGTGGCAAGCCCTATCAAGCTTAGGAGGACAGCACAGATGTCTGTAGGAGGGAGAGATCCACGCCATATCCTCGCTCCACGGACACTTCCTCCTCGTACCACTCGCTCTAACCATGCAGGGAAGGAACACTTTAAGAAGGAAGAGTGAAGAAAGAATAACAAGGACTAGAATTCTCAGCCCGACATGATCATGAACCGCATAGAGCAAAACTCGGAGTTGATTCGTGCTCTAACCTTTGAGTTTGAGGATTTGAAGAAACTTATTGAAGATCTTATCAAGAGAACACCACCACCACCGAAGGAGTAATTCATCATCAGGTTGACATCCCCTTGGCTTGTTCCAAGCTTGGGGGAGTGCCGCGGTATCACCACCATCATCTTTTATCTTTTACCTTTTTAGTGGATTCATATCTTTGGTACAGAAGTTATCTTATAGTTTGATTTGCATGTGGAAGTATCTCTCCTTTAGTTGGTTATCTATGTATCCCTTGGTGTGAGTCCCCTTATTGAATATTAATGAGAAGTCTCATCTTTTACTTTTTGCACTTCTTATTTTAGTTTGCAATCTCTATTATATGATGAATCTTGTTGATCAGTATTTGGCATCACTTTGGGAGCATCAAGTAACTCTAAATTGGTTTTGGCAAACCGAGATCTGGTTAGTAGCAACAATTTTTGAGGTTTGAAAGAAAAAAGGAGAAAAAAGATTACAAGTATTTTGTATCATCTAGTTTCTTTCTTGATTGGCTCATAAGCTTAGTTTCCTTTATTTAAGATATGCTGTGTATTCAAGGAAGATTGCATGTTTGGATTTATTACTTGTATGTTTGCTTGTTTCTTTCAACTCTCTTGCTTGCTACCTAGCCTTGCTAGCCAAAAACCTGTTTTGAGGAGGCATACTTCTCATGTTTCCAAATCCCTTTGAACCAAAACCTATGCCATTTGTGTCCACCATATCTACCTAGTAGCATTGTTGCTATTCCAAGCAAATTCTCAAGCTTCATCTATCTTTCGAATTAAAAAGTATTTTGTTATGTGAAAACTAGTTAGTAAAGCTCTCACGAACTTGATGTCACACCTTATTTTCTTGCCCCTAATAGACTTGAACCATTGTGTCATCGAAGTTGTATATGCTTGCACCTATAAGTTGGAATTAGCAGAACTGTGCTGTCATGGGGAACGTTTTCAACATTGCACTTGTACTCTGTACATGGTTGATATCGTGCTCTTTTGTCTGTGGATGTCACGGGTGTGAAATAAAGAGGGAACTTGTAATTCCATGGAGTATGTATTTTGTGTTAGAGAAACGCCTGGGCCGCTAGCCTAAGCCATGCCTAATCATGGTGGAAACTTGCAGCATCACCATAGTGAGCTATCTATGAAGCATACTCAATAAAAAGCTGTGCACATAGTAAATAAAAAGATCCCTGAGATGCTTATTGTCTGCTTGCCTTGTCATTTTGTTTATGGGAAAGCTCATGTACCATGTGCAAGGGGTACCCCGTTGGCGGTTCTCTATGATACGCATGTACTTACAATGACAAGAACTTACCGGTAACTGAAGTTGAGTAGCATGAGGAGTGACCCTCATATTTAAGGGACATGAGATTGACAACTTATATTTCGTCAAGCATATACTCCATCTTTGTGCACTTTAACCTTAATCATCTCAAGATGCCTATGATAGGGGCAATGAGGGCTCAAAGCTAGTAAGTACCATAATCTTTTGGAAGCTCTTTATGACTTGTAATCCCTGCTACCCTCTAGAAGGGACCTTTTTCCCACTTCAAAGTTGAGTCAGTAAACCTACTTCCTCTCTATCTCCAGCAAGCATTTGAGTTGTTGTGTTTCAAGCATTCATATGGTGATTTATTCAATCATGTTTTTATCTTCCTTGTTTGCACAAAACTCTTATATATTGAGTATTAATTTGAAAGCCTTCATTGTGAAAAACCTTTTGAGCAAAGAGTGCTCCTGTTTTGAAAACTTCCACAAAAAGCTTTTTGTGAAACTGTTTGCCAGGTGTTCTCTGACCAAGAACAAGAGTTTGCCAATTCCAATTATGATTTATATTTATGCATCTCTATTGTGACTCCTGTACTTGTTGCAAGCTAAGTTATATAATGACGAGTTGCTTTCTTCTATGAGTTGTGCAATGGTAAGTGTGATGCTTCTTGTCCGTATTCTTTTATCGACACTTCACTCCATAAACTTGTGGACATGTTTACTGAGATCAGTTTTCGCTTGGGGACAAGCGAAGGTCTAAGCTTGGGGGAGTTGATACGTCCATTTTGCATCACCATTCTATATCATAATTTACCTCTATTCATTGATATATGTCTTATTATGAGGTATTACTTATGTCTTTTCATCTGTTTATGCATGTTGGATGATTCTTGGAGGATGAACTGCCGGAGTCTGGATTCTGATGGAAAAAAGAGGTGTTTTGATGCAATTTCACGAAGATCAGATAAATACCGAAAAAATATGGGAAAATTATATTTTCCCAGAAGACAGAGGAAGCTAGAAGGGGATGCGAAGAAGGGCCGCAGGGGGCCCACACCCCCTAGGTGCGGGTCCCCCTGGGCCGCGCCTAGGGCAGGTGTGGCCCACCTGCCCGGTTCCCGACTTCGCCATGTTGCCTATATCTTCCCTATGGAACCCTAACATCAGGGGGCGACCACGGATAGATTTCCGCTGCCTCTGCGGGGCCAAAAACACCGAGAGAGAAAGATCTCTCCGGCAGAGAAATTTCTGCTGGAGGAATTCCTTCCCAGAGAGGGGAGATCTTTGCCATCAACACCATCGCCAAGCTAGGATTCATCGGGAACATCATCATCATCATCATCCACACCATCATCTCCACCAGCACCATCATCATTACTCCATCCCGCTGTAACAATTGTGTTGGATATTGCTTTAGTTCTTAGGGGAAACTTTCCCGGTGTTGATTACTATTGTAGTTGATGCTTGTGAGTGGAACCATTGGATTATTGTTTATGTTCAGATTGTTATCCATTACCATATCATCTTTGATCTTGATCTATATGATGTCTTGTGAGTAGTTCGTTTAGTTCTTGAGGACATGGGAGAAGTCATGTTGTTAGTAGTGGATTTGTGTTGAGTTATTATTCAATGGTTTAGTATTTAAGTTGTGTTGCTATTCTTATAGTGGTGTCATGTGAACATGGACTACATGATACTTCACCATTTATGGGCCTAGGGGGATGCATTGTGTATTTGGATACTAATTGTGGGGTTGCCGGAGTGTCAGAAACCTGAACACCCGTTAGGACACCTTTGCACAAGGGAGCGTAGGATCTCAGAGTTTAAGGCCGTGGTTAGATTTATATCTTAATTACTTTCCTGTAGTTACAGATGTTTGCAGGGGGTTTAATCACAAGTATGTATTAGTCCAAGTAACGTCGGTATGTTAGCATAGGTTCACCCACACAACACTTACAACACCAGAGAAGAGTACTCAACTATTTGAAGCGAAAGCACTTGACAGAATTCCCATGTGTCCTCGAGAACTTGGTCTTTATAAGTATTTCCACCGGCTTGTCCTTTGCTAAGAAAGGATTGGGCCACTTGCTCCGTTTGTTTGTTGTCTTTATTACTTGCTCTATTTTTTGTTTCCTTACTAGAAAACCGCTAAAAATCCGTTTGCTAAGTATTCACAGGGATTTCCTGCTCCATACCACTATTCAACACCTTCTGCTCCTCGTTGGGATCGACACTCCTATTTATCAAAAGTACCACGATACACCCCCTATACTTGTGGGTCATCATAGATATAGACAGAGATAATCTTAATACAATCAAGATGCAAGGAGACTAATGAAGGGACAATTAAATCTCTATTTCTAGAAGGGCAACAAACAATGAGCAATCAATAAAGAATTGCAGATTTTGAGATTTATACAAGAGAAAAGAGCTGGGGCAGATGGAGGCTGGCTAGGGGAGGCTCTCCCGATGGCGCCATTGGATCTTTTAAGCTAGATAACCCTAAACCTTAAAATCGATAAGCAAAATGGAAAATTCCATACCAAAATTCCTAAATCGAAGCTATATATTAGGGTTTTGTGGGTTTGGTTTTCACGCATACCTACCTGGATGATGAAGGGGATCCTCAGAGGCGAGGGAGAGTGTCTGCACTGCAGGAGACTGGAGGTGGCGGGGAGGATAGGCAGGGTATCGAAGGTGGCGGTGGTGGAGGGCAGCGACAGCGACGGCGGTGGACAGTGGTCCGGGGCGGGGAAGAAAAAATGTGGCACAAATCTAAAATATTTGTCCAAATATTTTCAGACCTTTGCCACCAACTACTAATCTCAGATAGCTGCAAATGGAAAATTTCTCTAAGAATGCTCGTTCTCCGAATATTTCATATTTTATCGCCAAGTACTTCACTAGCTAAGATGACTAGAAATTTGAAAAGAACTAATATTCGGAACTCCAGATATATTTGGAACTCCGAAGTTTTCTTATCCTAAAATTTGAGAATTATTCATAATTTAAAGGCAAAGGAAGGTGTCTATACATGCTTGCTAGTGTAAAATTGAGTCTCATAAGACTAAATGAGGTTTATACATTGAATAAAATAATTGGCGTAGTACAAACCTTGGATATTACCCTGAAAGGCATGAGGACTCTTAGTGTTGAGGTTCTTTCTACATAGCAATACTGTGCAAGTATTTGGAATTTGACTAATTCAAATGTTTAATCATGAAGTGAGATAATTTGGTTACTTAATATGAATTTTCACCATCATAACCATGTAGGGGTTCGTAGCATGGAAAACAAAAAAATTCTACCGCATGCACACAAACAAGCCAAGATCTATCTACTAGATTGTAGCAACGAGTCGATAGAGGAACTCACCCTCGAAGATTCCAAAGCGGTTAACGAGAGCAGATTCTCGTGGGTGATGTAGTCGTACACTTGCCGATCTCAAGATCGCATAGACGATCCTTCCGGAGCTGCGTTCTGGCAGCGCTTCCGCAGTCGGTCACACGTTCGGTACTCTATGAAGACCTTCCTCTCCCTTGTTCCAGCAGGCAGTAGAGGTTGTAGCACTCTCCTCATGATTCCGGCGGCACGACGGCGTGGTACCAGAAGTAGAGGGGAGATCACGCAGGGCTTCGCCTTAAGCCGGAGCGAGTATGGTGGACTATGAGAGAGGCCTTGGTGGTCTATGGTTTAGAGGCACCAAGGGGAGAGGTGTAGCCGGCGGCTAGGGCTTGGGGAAGCCCTAACTCGGCGAGTTGGGAGGAAACCCTAGGCGCGAGACTTGTGTGGAGGCGCCAGAGCTAGAGTTTTGGTGTAGGGAAGAGGCACCCTGCCCTTCTTTATAGGAGGGAGGCGCCTAGGAGGAGGGAGTCCTCCTCCAACTCCTCCTCCTTGGCCGGCGGGTGGAGGGAGTGGCACTTCCTCCCCAAGTAGGTTTCCTACTCTCCCTCCACCAAGCAAACTTGCCGTTTGACTTTTCAAATTGGCGTTTGACTTTTCAAACTAGGATTTGATTTATCCCTTTATTTTGCTCAGCGATGAAACCTCGTACATGATTCAACCATTCCAACTTGTTATGACACATTCATGTACCCTTCCCCTTCGGAGTGCCGGACATTCCGGAACCTTCTAGAACATTCCCGATGAAAACACCGGAACCATTCTCCAACCCCGAAACAGGACTTTCCTTATATGAATCTTATTCTCTGAACCATTCCGGATCTCCTCGTGATATCCCGGATCCCATCCAAGACTCCGAACAACATTCGGTCTCTTACTCATCATTCCATAACTACTAAACAACATCGAATCCTTAAGTGTGTCTCCCTACGGTTCGTGAATTATGCGGACATGACCGACACACTTCTCCGATCAATAACCAATAGAGGAATCTGGAAATTCATATGGCTCCCACATATTTCTACGATTACTTTGCGATCGAATGAACCACTTACATACGATACCAATTTCCCTTTGTCTCACGATAGTTTACTTATCCGAGGTTTTGATCATCGGTATATCTGCATACCTAGTTCAACCTCGTTACCGATAAGTACTCTTTTCTCGTTCCCGTGATATGTGATCCCTTGTGAGACAGTCACATGCTTGCAAGCTAATTGGATGACATTCCACCGAGAGGGCCCAGAGTATATCTATCCGTCATATGGATGGACAAATCCCACTCTTGATCCATGTGTTTCAACCCATACTTTCCGAACACTCAATGCCACCTTTATAGCCACCCAGTTACGGTGTGGTGTTTGATGTCATCAAAGCATCCTTTCGGTGATGGTGATAAACATGATCTCATGGTCGAAGGAATTAGGTTACTATGTATCAGAAAGCTTATAGCAAATGAACTATTTAAATGACCTGATCTTTATGCTACGCTTAACTATAGGAGTATGTCCATCACATCATTCTCCTAATGATATGACCCTGTTGTTTAATAACATCTCTATGTTCATGATCAGGAAACCATGATCATATATTAACCAACAAGCTAGTTTAACAAGAGGCTTTACTAGGGACTCTTTTATGTTTACAAATCACACAAGTATTAATGTTTCCGGTTAATACAATTATAGCATGGTATGTAAACATTTATCATAAGTATGAAGATATGATAATAACCACTTTATTATTGCCTCTTGGGCATATTTCCAACAGTCTCCCACTTGCACTAGAGTCAATTATCTAGTTTCAAACCTTTGTGTATTCAACACCTATGGCTTTCTGGTGTCGTATGTACACGATTGATAGTGGTCAACTGATCTTCGGATCTGACACTTCCAGGTCCGTGTGTAATTGCATGTCTTTGCGTCTCTACGCATCACTCATTCTCTAATGAGATGGCTTTGTATAATTTTGGTCCTTTGGTGAGACCTTTAATTCTTTGGGGTTAAAACATGTTGATAATATTGTTGTACAATATATCTTCATAGTATTATCCCGTTGTGAACTACACCTAGTTTGGTAACTAACTACTTGACACAAATGCCCTCTTTAGCTGCTATTATAGCAGTCATATACTTAGCCTTTTGTTGTAGTATCTGTCACAATGTCTTAACTTTGGAACTCATCCAAATCCATTATGGAACTTACTTTCCATTATATTGTGCCACCCTTAGTTTAGATTGGGATAAACTTAATTTGTACTTTGTGACAAAACTAGTATCAATGTAATACTTTTACAATGAACTAACAATCTATTTGCCACTTCTACAAAATAATATACTCTTAGTTCTTCCAAAATATCATAAGAATATCCTTTCTATCGTCCAATGATCATCTTATGAATTATTCTGGTATATGCTCATAACATTTAGAGCATAGGACATATCTGGATTTGTACATATCACAGTATGATTGATATAAATACTCTTTGTGATTTCATACATCAAGTATCAATCTATACTTGAATCTTTGTTTCACTTACCAAGTGTCAATACACTTGAATATATCATCAATATTGAACTCATTCAATCCTTTCTGTGCGATAAGAACCTTTCTTGCAGTTTCTATATTGAACTCATTCAATACATCATCTATGTACTTTCGGCACAACCATATTAGCCTCTATTGATGCCAAATATTTGGGTTTTGCCTAAGTCTTTCATCGGGATGAAATTCTTAATATGTGTTAATAAAACATACATCATTTCTAATCAACAATATGTCTTCCACATAATGTATTAGAAACATGTATTAGCGCTCCCACTTAATTTCTTGCAAATGCAAGCATCTTCATCGTCTCCGACGAATTTAAACTCCTTTAACAGTTTCATCATGGTGAAGATTCCAACTCCGCGATGCTTACTTCAACCATTGAAGTTTGCATATGCTTTTAACATCCTTTGAATTAACAAAACCCTTTGGACCGTGTCATGCACACGTCCTTGGTAACCATTCTATTAGAAGAACTTGTTTTGTTTATTCAACACATAATAAAATTATATGTCGTGGTTGCTACATTAATCCGTCTAGACTAAATATCGCTATGAAAGATCAGATCTTGTCATAGTCAACCTTTGAACATTGTTGTGAACTCTTTCTCAACATGTCGACTATTTCATAGATGTGAAACATCCATGTCTATCTCTTTATTGATCCAAATACGACTGTAAGGTCTTGTACCTTTCCAGAGGGTCTTTCAAGTTCAAAGCTTGATCTCTCGTATATGGAAATATCACGGATTTTATGGCTTTAAGCCATTTGACGGAGTCAGGGCCCATCATCGCTTCTTTGCATGTAGTCAGATCATTATTGTCAAATAATGATTTAACTCTCAAATCTTGGTATTTGATTGTTTACTCGACCTACTTGTTTCAATAGGAACTTAGATCTCCGTGACCACAACCTTTGAGGCACGTGAGCCATGAGCATTGTTGCTGCCTCCGGAACACTTTTCGGCGCTGCGCAACTTTGCACATATAGCCAAGGTTCTTTTAACCTTATCAAAGTTCTATTGTCCTCCCACTTATCTTTTCACGAAAAATTCCTTCTCAAAGAAACTTGACGTTCTAAGTGACAAACACTTTTGTCTCCGAAGTTATGGAGGATTACTTAACAGTTATTCGAAATAACATACAAAGACAGGTTCATCCGACTTTGGTTGCAAACATCTTTCTTATGCATAGCATACCAATGTATAAGAAAGGACAACTTGGGTTTTATCCCAAACCATAACTTTATATGGTGTCATTTCAACGGATTATGATGGAGCTCTTTTCAGTGGAAAAACGGTAGTCTCTAAAGCTTTTAATCTTTAAAATATAATGGCAGTTTTATGAATTACACCTTCGATCTTACCATGTTAAACAAGGTTTAATTACATATCTCGAACGCTCCATACTCTTATGGTGTTTCGGGACATGCAAATCTACGGAACGATTCCTTAAATCTTAGGTATTATGCTAAAATTGTAACTCAAAATATCTTCCTTTATGATCTTATCATAAACTATTTATATTCTTGTTACAATGATCTTGCACTTCATCTTGAAAGTCTTTGAACTTTTCAAATGTTTCATACTTCATCCTTATTAAGTAAATATTCATATATTCACTCAAATTTTCGGAGAAAGCATATGATGTTGAAATCCATCGCTCTTGACTACATATAATGGACTTTGTACAACAATATGTACAAGTTCTAATAAGCTAGTCATTCGTTCCCTTTTGGCCTATGAACGAAGTTTTAATTATCTCTAGGAAAGTTTCACAAGCGTCATTTGATCAAAAATCAAAAGACTCCAAAATTCCATCCACATGGAGTTTCTTCATGTTTTCTTTCCAATATAATTTAAACGGCGATGTCACTTCCTAAGTGATCTTTCAATCAATTTGTCTTTCGACATATTTAGCACTAGTTTTATGGATGTGATTTCTCCAACGAGATTTGTGAATCATCCATCTTTTATGGATTACGGCAATTATTTGAACAACCCTTTTATTCTCATAATACCTGATAAAACAAATCTTGAAGGCAAGCTTTGATGTTTAATGAGCAGCACAATAACCCTTTATTTGTTCTCGATGAACATCATCACATATTATTTTGCTAGTTACTTAGGCCATTGTGGTTCATGAATTCTGTTGTTTCGTATGACGATTCATACCAACAAATTCAGTATCCAGTACTTAAGAACCATATTATTTAATAAGCAAAGAATATAGCCATAACACGTATATCCTCTATATACCCAAGCTGAACAATTCTAGTCTTTTCTTTTCTGCCATATATTTCTGAGATTCTCTTTCAGTATTTCCTTTTCTGTTTGAAAGAATCTATCAACATCAATAGTGGAGTCATACATATGACACATAGTCCAAAGCGTGTATAATTAAATACCAATGTCTTTGGACCTGCACTTTGAAGTAGATCACCATCATCAAATGTTTGGTGTGCTTTCAAATTCCATTCTTTAGTAATCTCTTGGTGTAGTAAATATTTTACCTACATCAAATATTCACCCTTACCATGGAATTATTCATGATCAAGCTACTTTAGCTTATTGCGGTGAATCGCGAGTATAATGTTTCTCTCCAAAACCTTTTGGAGGATTAGGACAACTAGTGTCTCCAACCTTTTGCAAATTCTCATCAAATATGAGAACATGACTTTTGTCATATTATACTCTATCATGTTGCAACCAAAACTTCGTTTTAGATATCACAATATCTTCCACACATCATGGTTTCTGAAACAACTCTTTCAGATCCTAGATAACCTTGATATTAAGACAATTTTTTGAATATCAAGAATCATGGAGACAAACATGATACTCATACACTAACTCTTGGAATTGTCACTCTTGATTTAATACCAATTATTAAACTTTATGGAGTAACCGTAAATTACTGAAAGTTTGCAATAGGACTTTTAAACTTTAGATTAACACTTCAAAACAATATGATACCGGTTCGTAAAGTAACTAACCAGAATTCTATAGTTCTATCATCTCAATTATAACTAAGCGCAAGGTGGTAAACGGATGCCAATGACTACAACAATTATGCAAATTCACTTTGATATAATTTATGATAAATAGTGTTCAACTTTTAATCATATTGCCGTTGAACTCCCACTCAAAACAATATCCCTCACATTGTTTTAGTGATCACACGAACCAAATCCACCACATCAAAACCGATCATCACGAGAGTTGATGTAGCTTCAATGGCGAACAATCAACATGTTCATCATATCTACTATATGACTCATGCTTTACCTTTCGGTGATCCGTGTTCCGAGACCATGTCTATACATGCAATGGCTCATAAAGATCAAACCTTAGCTTCCGCATGAGCAAATCTGGCTTGCTCACGTTGTATACACTCGCAGAATCTAACACACCCGATCATCACGTGGTGCTTCGAAACAACGAGCTTTAGCAACGGTGCTTACTAAGGATGAACACTTTAAAACTTGAAATTGTGTGCTTGAGGGATCATGTCGTGGGAATTGTCACGACAGATGCTGCAATTGGCAACGAGTAGTAGAACGAGGGGCAAGGGCGGCCAGCCATCTGCGGTGCGAGATGAGGGCAAAGACACAGGGTTTTACCCAGGTTCGCCCCCCGGAGGGTAAAGACCTACTCCTGCTAGATTGTATTATGGAGGTGTTACAATGGGCGAGCTCGGCGGCTAGGCGGCGAGTCGCTTGGGTGTATGAGGGAACGTGTCTCTACTCGCCCTATTGGGAGGTTTATATAGGCTCACCTCCCCTAGGGTTTACATATCTCAACCGATTCGGTTACAGCTTCAATAGTCGTTTAACCTAGTCCGACTGGGCCTATCTACTCGCCTGGGCCTTCAGCTTCCAGTCGCTCAACTCCTGGCTGGGCTTTGATCCACTCGCCGTTCTGCAGGCCCACTCGCCGGGTCTTGGGCCAGTCGGAAACGTCCTGCTGGGTATACCCCGGTACGCATATCCCCATCAGTAGTCCCTGAGGCCGTCGTCGATTAGGCATAGGTGGCTGCGGATCGGGATATCTGGCTTCAGAGTAGGCATCCAGTCGAATCGTCGGCGGGCTCCTGTATAAAGGAGACAACCAATGATCCAGGTCGCATCCTTGGCCGAGTCGAGTTGGCGGAAACACTGTCTTAGTGATCGGGTCGGCGAGCCGAGTGGCCGTAGTTGGACCGTCAGGCGTGGTCAAACTAGCCGTTGAGGTAATCCAATGGTAACTTTTGATGTAATCACCGCGTGGTAACGACTCCCTTATTTGGCGGGTAACTCCCGCTATATAAGGGGAATGGCAGGCAGTCGTAGAGCCAACTCCTCACCACTTCTTCCGAGTGCGTGCATTTTCTTTCCTTCGCTCCGCGATCCAGCCGACCCGAAATCTTCCGATCTCCAACCAATCTCTCGGCCATGGCCCTTTCCACCGAGCCGTGGGGTAGGT
Organism: Avena longiglumis; assembly: GCA_030063025.1. NCBI lineage: Eukaryota > Viridiplantae > Streptophyta > Magnoliopsida > Poales > Poaceae > Avena > Avena longiglumis. The sequence continues at coordinate 187,524,178 of CP125979.1, forward strand.
CCAAGTGCACAAGGGCACAGCTGGCCTCCTTCGAGGAGGCGGGATCTCGCGAGCCTGTTGGCGTATCCTTGCCGGAGAAACGACCCCAAACCCGCGAGAGAGGGAATTCATCTGTTTCACTAGTCATCTCGAGCGGGGGCTAGGGTTTCCTACGTCCCTATTCTTCCGGCGCTTCTGCGCCTACTACGGGATCCAGCCTTCAGATCTGGGTCCCCATAGCATCGAGCAGCTCGCCATCTTCGTGGCGTTCGCGAATGCTACTTGGTTGCCGGCCCTACTTCCCCTTGTGGCAAGATCATTCCCAGACGGATCAGCGCGAGGCAAAGGGCGGCCAATGCTTGCCGCTTGACAGCGTTCAGCTCAAGTCCAAAGCTTCTTTCTTTGACCTGCTACCCGCCAAGGCGAAGCGGAAGAAGTCGTGGTTCTACGTGGCCGAGGCGACCCTAGAGGGCGAGTGGCGATCGCGGTACTCCGCTGGTCGCCCGAGCCGCAATCTTCAAGTCGGCAAGCTCCCGGCGACCAGCGGATGGTCGTCGAGATGCTCCGCACCATCCGCGGGATGAAAAGAAGGGCCTTCAAACGATAAACTTGTACAATTGCTAGCTCGGGCGGCTCGTCCCCACCGCGACCACTACATGTACCAAGACACGGGCGGGAGACTCGGCGAAGGCCTGTCTCGATGAGTGGAAGCGGAGGATTATCTCCCAGTTGAAGAAGATTACCTGTGGTGTACGGATGCGTGGCTGGGGTCGCCCCTATACTACCGCGTCCGGCTCCCACGGTAATTTCTTTACCTTGCTCGCAGTCGCAGTAAATGCATTCGCGGTAATTCTGATTTCGTCTTGTATTTGTTGCAGCTACTCCAAGTGGTGGAAGGGTGGCTCCCACCCTCGGATGATGAGAGCTCGGGCCCGGACATAGGCGAATCGCTGCCTACCAAGGGCAACGAAGACGACGAGGACGAGTCCGAAGAAGAGGTCGCCCTACTGGTCCGAAAGACCCGCGGGCAACGACAGCGCGAGATCGAGGCAATCAGAAGCCTCGAACGTCATGACGATGACAACGAGCTCCCAGAGACCACCTCGCGCCATCAAGCCACCCCGTCAAAGAAGAAGAAGAAGGAAAGGGAAGCAAGGGCCTCCCCGAAGAAGAAAACGAAGCCGTCGAGAACGGCCTCACCGCCACACTCGGCGAGCAGCTCTAATGCTCCCAGCCCAGCCGGTGACGGCGCGCCTCCAGTGACAACCGCGCTGGACGCGGCGACCGTGGAGGTGCTGCTGGCCTCAATGCCTCCGTCATTCTCCCCAGTCTCTGGGCTGGGGGAGGCTCCGACTACGGTGACTTCGCCTCGCAAGGAGGCTCCGACTGCGGCGGCTGTGCCTTGCAAGGAGGCTCCGGCTACAGCGGCCCCAACTCGCGAGGAGGCTCCCGCCAAGGATGTCCCAGAGGCACCAGCCGCGGCCTCAACGACGAAGAAGCCGTCCGTGTCTTGGGCACGCGACGTCCTGGAACTGGGGATCAGTCGCCCGATCGGCCTGAAGAAAAACCAGCCGCCTCAGCGGGGCTGCGTTTCATCCCAGTCGCCAAGTGAGTGCGCTCACCCTTCCTTATTTTCCATAACTATTCCAATTGTCTCTGTTGATTTGATTAATGCGCATGACCGGAGTGAAAAGAATGGGCCACCCGACCGTGGCCAAGGTACCTTCCGCCGCAAGCGAGGAGGACCCTTCCCGCAAGAGGAAGGCGGACGAGGTCGTCACCTCAGCAGACGGCAGCAAGAAGGCCAAGGGTGATGATGTCGTCACGATTTCTGATGACGCGGCGGTCGCGCCGTGGGCTCATGCGGAGGCAGCGTCTCTGAAGGAGGGTGCTTCCTTGCTGGCAGCGGAAGCGACCTCCTTGAGCGGGTGCCTCTCGCTACCTTCCGCCGTGACCAAGGCAGCCACGGCGAGTGAGGCTACGCCCTCGAGCCACGCGCCTGGGACCGCCGATGCTGAAGTCGACCAACGTCGTGGACACACGCCGGCGTTACTCGCATCCGTGGACGCGATACAACTCCATGGCATGCTCGGGCGGCCATCCGGTACATCAGTCCACGAGGATCGGTCGGTGCTTTGCGGCGCTTGATTCTTATAATTTCGCTTTTTTATTTTCGCATCCAGTCCCGAGTGCGCTTTCGCTGAATTTCAACGAGTGGGCACTTAGGAATTTCTTGATCGCCGGTCCCGAGTGCTTTCGCTGAATTTCAGCGAGTGGCGCTTAGGAATTTCTTGATCGCTACCGGTCGAGTGCGCTTTTCTGAATTTCAGCGAGTGGGCACTTAAAATTCTTGATCGCCAGTCCCGAGTGCGCTCGCTGAATTTCAACGAGTGGGCACTTAGGAATTTCGCGTTTGACTGACTTTTGGTGATGTGCGGGTGCATGGAGTCGGCGGACGACCGGCCGCAGCGCGCGGAGAAGGAGCTGGCCATCATTCAGGAGGCGAACAAGGGGCTTCAGGCTGCTGCTGTGAAGGCAGAGGAAGCTCGCCAGGGGCTTGTCCCCGCTGGTGAGTTAGTGGCGGCGCGATCTGCTCTGGGTGCCGCTGAACAGCGGATCGCCGACCTCGAGCGCGAACTGCGAGAGGCGAGAGAAGAAGCGAGCTCGGCGGACGGGCGAGCTAAGGCCGCCATTGCGGCCGCTGAAGAGGATCGCAAGGTGTCGGAAGTCCTTATTGCTGGGCTTCAGGACGACCACACGTCGCTTCAGTGCTTCATCACGGGACTCGCCCGCCCGTTGCTTGGTGAGTGCATCTCCCCTTTATAATAGTTGTGGTTTTTGTGGTGTCCGTCATACTTATCATTGTCTTCTACTTGCAGGTCGCATCATTGATAGCGAAGAAGAGGCGAGCTCGCTCGACGCGAGGCAGTGCGTAAGTATGCTCGTCGATTCGGCGACGTTGTCGGCGACGTGCATCCGTGCCTACCTCCAAGAAATATCGCCCACGGAGGTGATTCCAAGAGACCTCGTTGAGGTGTGGAGGTACTTGGAGAAGGCGCCCACGGTCGTTGAGTTCATGACGCGGTCGGCGTTTCGCCGTGGAGCGTCGACGGCGCTGAGCCTTGGACTCGCCCACTTCCCCGAGGATTTCGACATCGACGATGTGACGAGTGGGTATCCATCGTCGACTGGCGCGGTGGAGCTATCCGAGGTCCTCAAGTTGCAAGAACGTGCCGCCACGTACTCGGAACGTGTCTGGGCAATGGGCGACCTCCTGCCGTACCAGGAGACGGTTTTCGCGCCAAACGACCCCGAGCCGCCGCATGGTGACTTCAAGGTCGAGCAGCCTTTTCGCGCGGCAATGGCGGGTGAACTGACGACGTATCCATCCAACCCGTACACGGCGTTCATCCGCAGTCACCGGGATGCTGGCGAGTCGTCTTCGAAGCCTGCAGAGTAGGGTAGTTTGCCTTGTGGCGTTAGCAGCAGTTCTGCCACGCGGGCATATTTTGTAACATGAAACAATGCAACATGTGATTGAATGAGACGTCGTGTCTATTTTGATATTTGTTTGTGTGCTTTTGATTGATTTTGGACGAGTCCCCGAGCGCGTCCGCCCTTTTGTGGGGTTTACCTCGTATATGATGTATGTGTTGTTGTTATGTGTTTTGATGTTTTAGTCGACTCGCCCGAGCTCGAAGAGCCAGTCGCTAGGCGACTCCCTTGAGTGCTCTGTACTTTACCGTTTTTCCCGTCTTGTGAACGAGGTCGGGTGGCGAGTCCCGGCGTGGTACTTGGTAGTTCTAGGCGCGACTCGAGGTGGTTGAGGACTTAGCGTTGGTGTGAGCGTCACTCTGACCGCCCGTGGTCGGTCGCGGCAGTCTGGGCATGCTCTCTTACTTGGCGTTTTCACGACCGCTCGCGACGAACTGGTTTCAGTCCCCGGCGTGGTACTTAGCCGTTAGTCGCTATGCCGAGGATGCGGAGGACCAAGGTCATTTGGAGAAGCGAGGCGATTGTCTTGGCTCAGAGAACCGGTCGATCTAGGCGACTCAATGGGGCTCAGGTTGGCGTTATTCGTGGGCGGTGCAAGACCTGAAGTGATTCAGTGCTCTTACACGCACTACTTAGCGCTACGATCGCTGTACCAAAGGTTGACTTCTGCGTTAGCATAACGCTGTTTTTCTGGTCGAGTGGCACAAGTCATGGAGTAAGCGCAAGTTGCGGAACCATTTCTTTTTATTTCATAGCTTTTGACTGAAAGTACATGTGTGGGGTTCTAGGAGTAGAACTTCCGGAGGAGGTTTACATTCCATGGTCGCTGACGTCGAGTTCGCCGTCCCCTGGACGTCGATGAGGTAGTAGGTCGTTGCCGATCTGGCCCGATAGCGAATGGGCCTTCCCACGGAGGGGAAAGCTTGTGCATCCCCTTCTTGTCCTAGATGAGGCGTAACACCAGGTCGCCTTCCTGGAAGGTGCGAGCTTTCACCCGCCGGCTGTGGTAGCGGCGAAGTCCTTGCTGGTAGATGGCGGTGCGTGACCGAGCGAGGTCGCGTGCTTCGTCGAGCTGGTCGACCCCATCTTGGCGGGCCAGCTCGTTTGCAGCCTCCGTATAGTGGACGACTCGCGGCGAGTCGTGTTCGAGGTTGGTGGGCATGACTGCTTCGGCACCGTAGACCATGAAGAAGGGGGTTAATCCCGTCGATCTATTGACGGAGGTCCGGATCCCCCAAATGACAGAGGGCAACTCCTCGACCCAGCACCCAGCGGTGCGCTCGAGTGGTACTTGGAGTCGCGGCTTCAGGCCGTGGAGGATGCTTTGGTTGGCCCGTTCCGCCTGGCCGTTGGATTCCGGGTGGGAGACTGACGCGAGGTCGAGCCGGATATGGTGCTCTTCGCAGAATTCGGCCATGGCTCCCTTGGCGAAGTTGGTGCCGTTGTCCGTGATGATGCTGTTGGGGAACCCGTAGCGATATATGAGCTCGCGTAGAAATTTAGTGGCGGTCTTCCCGTCGCATTTACGGACTGGCTTGGCCTCCACCCACTTCGTGAATTTATCGACGGCGACCAGCAGGTGGGTGTAGCCAGAGGGGGCCTTTTTGAAGGGGCCTACCATGTCCATGCCCCACACAGCGAATGGCCAGGTGATGGGGATTGTTTTGAGCGCCGAGCTCGGTACGTGCGTCTGATTGGCGTACTTCTGGCACCCGGCGCATCGCTGGACGATGTCGACAGCGTCGGCGTGTGCGGTGGGCCAGTAGAAGCCGTGTCGCATAGCCTTGGCGACCAGGGAGCGAGCGGCGGCGTGGTGGCCGTAGTCACCTGAGTGAATGTCGTGGAGGATTTTGCGTCCTTCAGCCGGTTGGACGCAGCGTTGGAACACGCCGGTGACGCTGCGCTTGTGGAGCTTGCCGTCGATGATGGTGTAGGACTTGCATCGACGAGTGATCATTCGAGCGTCTGTCTCGTCTGCTGGCAGGCTGCCGGCTTCCAGGTAGGCGATGTAGGGCTTGGTCCAGTCGTCTGGCTCGGTGACGAGTGCAACCAAGGCTGCCTCTGGTTGGAGTGGGACTCCGATGTCGATCTCCCTCGGGGGAGAGACTGATGGCTTGGAGATTGTGTCGAGGAACACGCCGGCGGGTGGTGCGAGTCGAGCCGACCCGATGCGAGATAGGGCGTCGGCTTCCTCGTTTTTCCGCCTGTCGATCCAGTCGACGGAGTAGCCGGTGAAGTGGCCGCCCAACTTGTCCACTGCTTGGAGGTACGTCGCCATGGTAGGGGAGACGGCGTCGCAGGTGCCGACGACTTGCCCCGCGACAAGGTCGGAATCTCCGTAGCAGCGGAGGCGATTGACGTTCATCTCCTTGGCGGCCCGCATGCCGTGGAGTAGGTCCTCGTATTCAGCCATGTTGTTGGTCCAGGGCGTGAAGTCGAGGCAGAGGATGTAGCGGAGCTTGTCGCCCTTTGGTGAAGTCAGCACTATCCCTGCGCCTGCGCCGTCCGCGTTCTTGGAGCTGTCAAAGTGCAGGCTCTATAGTGGAGGTACGGCAGCTTCTCTGGCTGCTGGGCCTCCTCCCAGTCGGCGATGAAGTCTGCCAGTGCCTGTGACTTGATCGCCTTTCGTGGCTCATACTTGATGTTGTGGACGCCGATCTCGACGGCCCACTTGGCGACTCGTCCGGTCGCCTCGCGATTGCGGATGATGTCTTGCAGTGGTGCTGAGGAGACGACCGTGATCGGGTGTTCCTGGAAGTAATGCGGCAGGCGACACTGAGCCCGAAAGACCACGTATACTAGCTTTTGGTACTGCGGGTACCGCTGGCGCGATTCGGTGAGGACCTCGCTGATGTAGCACACCGGCCGCTGAACCGGGCGCTCCTTTCCTTCCTCTGGTCGCTCGACGACCATCACGGCGCTGACGACGCGCTCGGACGCCGCGACGTAAACCAGCATGGGTTCTTTGTCGGCGGGGGCGGCGAGTAGTGGTGTGGCGAGTAGCACCTTTTTGAGGTCGCGCGTCGTCCGCCTCCTTGTCCCACTGGAAGGTGGGGTTCTTGCATCAGCGGTATAGGGGCATCGCCTTTTCCAGCGGGGATGAAGCGATCGAGAGCCGCTACTCGCCCGGCCAGCTTCGGGCGTCAGCGCACTCGGGTTTGCGAGCGGCGATCGTGTCGATCTTTGTGGGGTTCGCCTCGATCCCTCGTTTGGAGACGACGTACCCCACTAGTTGTCCGGCGGGTACACCGAAGGTGCACTTGCCTGGGTTAAGCTTTATCTTGTATCTTCGCAGGTTGGCGAAAGTTTCCGCCAGGTCGGCGAGTAGGTCGCCTTGGCGAGCGGACTTCACGACCACGTCGTCGATGTAGACGTGGATGTTGCAGCCAATTTGGCTCGCGAGGCATTCTTGCATGCACCGCTGGTAGGTCGCCCCGGCGTTCTTGAGGCCGAAGGTCATGGCGGTGTAGCAGAAGGCTCCGAATGGCGTGATGAACGCCGTCTTCTCCTCGTCTTCGACGCCCATTTTGATCTGGTTGTACCCAGAGTAGGCGTCGAGGAAACAGAGCGACTCCGAGCCCGCGGTCGAATCGATTATGGTCGATCGCGGGAGGAATGACTGCTCCTTTGGGCGGTATTCAGGTTTGTGTAGTCGATACACATTCTCGGTCCCGTTTTCTTCTCGACCAGGTGGGTTTGCCAGCCACTTGGAGTACTTGATTGGCGGATGAAGCCGGCGGTAGACGTACTTCCTCGGTGATTGCTCGCGGCGTTCTTCATTGAAGGCCGGCGGCTTGACAGGTCGCACTTTGGGGTCGGCGTTTAGCTTGTGCTCAGCGAGCTCCCTAGGGACACCGGGCATGTCGGAGGGTTTCCATGCGAAGATGTCCCTGTTCTCACGGAGGAACTCGATGAGCGCGCCTTCCTATGCTGGGCTCATGCCCGTCCCGATCGTCACCGTCTGGCTGGAGTCGCCTGGTACCAGCTCGACGGTGCGCGTGTGTGTCGTGGCCTCAAAGGTTGAGGTGCCTGCGCCCTCTGAGTTGGGCTTCTTGAGTATGGTGGGGTCGTCGTTGTTGACCCCGCTCGCGTACTTGGCGAGCTCGTCGGCGTGGTTGGTCTCCGCCGCGATGACGGCGTCGGCGAGCTCGGCTCCTTTGGCCTCGCACTCGGCGGCCATGTCGGGGTCGCCGTTGATGGTGATGACGCCGCACGGCCCGGGGAGCTTCATCGCGTTGTACGCGTAGTGGGGCGCTGCCATGAATTTAGCGAACGCCTGGCGCCTCAGACGCGATGGTAGGGTTGTCGAAGGGCACCAGCTCGAAGACGATCCGCTTCGCGGAAGTTTGCCGGTGTGCCGAAGGTGACTGGCAGCGTGACCTTGCCAATCGGGTACGCCTTCCGACCGGGGACGATGCCGTGGAATGTGGTGTGGGTCGTCTCGATCATCGACTGCGGGAGTCGCAGCCGCCTGAAGGTGTCGAGGCAGAGGATGTTGATGGAGCTGCCGCCCATCGGTGTCTTGGGGAGCGATGATCGCCAACCTTGGGCTTGACCACCAGGGCGACTCGTCCCGGGTACTCGATGCGCGGCGAGTGGTCTTGCCGGCTCCAGGTGATGGGCTGCTCCGACCAGTTCAGGAACTGGGGGACGTCTATTTGGGCCACCGCATTGACGGCGACGGCGCGGGCGATGACCTTCTTCTCGCGCTTTGTGTTGAAGCCTATGAAGGTGTGAAGCGAGCCGGCTACTTTGCCGAATTTTCCGCCGTTTGGCGGGTCGTTGTCGGGGTCCTCCCGCGCTTGCCGTGCCTTCTCGATTTCCCTGAGGGTGTGGCAGTCGGCGGTGGTGTGCGTTGCGGATTTTCCTTCCCTGCTATGGAACGCACATGGTTGGTTAAGGAGGGCCGCGGGATCGAACCTTGGCTTGTTCTTGTAGTTGCCGCCGTCGCGGCGTTTCCCTCCGTCGCGGCGGTAGCTCTTGGGCTCGCGCTGCGCGTGCGGCGTTAGCGGCGAAGTCGACTTCGCCGCCGTCACTTGCCACTGCGAGGCGAGTGCCGCTGTAGCGTAGGTCGGTTCGGCGTCCGCCGTCGTTGCCGCCCATGCGGCGCTGGCTTCCTGACTCGTCGTCAGTTTCCTGGTTTCGATCTTCCTCGGCGTACCGTTTGGCGATCTCGAGGAGGTCGGGGATGTTGTCGAGTGTGCGGGAGTGTCGCTTGAGCTTGGCGACTAGAGGCTCGTAGCGGCACGAGGTCTTGAAGCAATGGATCGCGGTGTCCGGGTGGATGCCGACCGCGTTGTACCAAAGTTCTTGCCACCATTGGACCCAGTTGCGGGTCGACTTGCGGGGTCCCTGGACGCACCGTTCCAGGTCTTCAATAGTGGTGGCGCGGGTGTAGGAGCACTCAAAGTGCCTGACGAAGGCGTCGCGCATTTCCTCCCAGGAGTCGATACTGTCCTGGGGGAGAGTGTTGATCCACTGCCTGCACGCCCCCTCCATCATCAGGGGGAGGTAACGGGCGGCGAGTAGGTCAGTGTGACCCGCGATCCCCATCGCCATGAGGTATGTGTCGAGCCAGACAGCGGGGTCGTATGAGGAGTCGTACTTTTCTATCTCTTTTGGCGCCTTGAAGTTTGGCGGGTACTTCTCGCCTCGGATCATTGGTCCGAAGCACTTGGGTCCGAGTCGACTGAGCGACCCCATAGGCTCGCCGTCGCGGCGATTAGTTAGGGTGTGCCGCAAGTCATCGGGATGGCGTGCGCGCCAGCTTTGGTTGTTGATGATGTGGGTGCGGGCGTCGATGGGTTGCCCGTTGGCGGCGACAAGGTTGGTTGGCGGCCTGGGGTCGTTGGTGGAGAGTGCTGCGTTCGCGGGTCGGTGTTGGACTGCAGCGGCTCCGGTGGCGAGCAGTTGAGGGTGTTTGCCGTCGCAGGGCGGCTGCTGGAGGCCGCTCTGCTTCCCGAGGAACGCGATTATACTCGACCTGCGGTCGGCGCGCTTCGCTGCTCGACGGCGTTCGCGAGCAGGGCCCTGACGTATTGGATCTGTAGGGCGCCGTCGCCGGTGGCTGTGATGGTGTCGGCTGCTGCTCGACCTGCCACGAGGTTGTCCATTGGGGTGGAGAACAGTGGGAGGCCGTTCGCGTCTCGCTCCCGTGAGGAGACTACTATCCGCGGCTGGTCCCTGGGAGGGGTGCCGTTGGGTGGAGGTGGGGCGCCCCTCGCCGTTGATCCTGGCGGGGGCCGGGCGCTTCCTCCTGGTGGCGCGTTCTCGCAGATCGCGCACTCGGCCACTTGGGCCGGGTCGTTTTCGTCGTCGAAGTTCAGGGCGCGCCCCTGAACGGTGGGGTTCAAGCGTGACCTGATCCGCTGCTGGTGGTAGCATGACAGCTCCTGCGCCGTCACCTGCTCGAGGCGAAATTTTTCGCTCTCGGATTGCTCTTTGCGTACCGCCTCCGCCAGTTTCAGGCGGAGTTCCTCCGGCGGATCGGCGCCGGTGGCCATGTAGGTCGCGGCGTGGCGACCGGTTCCATCGCGGAGGTCGGCGGAGTTCTCCGAGCCGGAGTCGAATTCGAAGATCCCGAGGATGGAGGGGTCCTCGAAATCTCCCGCGTTGGAGACCTGGGCGATGGAGCCCGCGGATGAGGCTGCGGTGATGGATCCGGCGAGTGACGCCGGGGTCGCCGAGTCGGCGTCGTCGGTGAGGGCCGCATCCTCTGCGGCCGCTGAATTCCCGGCCACGTTGCTGTGGGCCGAGTTGTACTCGGAGGCGAGGCGGTGGATCGTGCGGATCTGGCTCTCGGTGAGCCGATCGCGTGGCGGCGACTCGCGGATGCAAGCCGAGTCCTCCGAGACGATGACGTCGGTGAGGCCGACGAAGAGGCTGATCGTGCCGATAGGCAGGATCACGCTGTGCGTGACGGGTCGCGCCGCCGAGACGTAGCTGCTCGGCAAGATCTGGAGCATCTCGCCGATCGCTATCATGCGGCCGGTGGCGACCGTCTCGTTGATGGGCAGATTGGATCTCGCCGCAGAACACCGGCCAGACCGGCCAGGCCCCACGGTGGGCGCCACTGTCGTGGGAATTGTCACGGCGAATCTGCAATCGGCGGCAGTAGTAGAACGAGGGGCAAGGGCGGCCAGCCATCTGCGGTGCGAGATGAGGGCAAAGACACAGGGTTTTACCCAGGTTCGGCCCCCCGGAGGGTAAAGACCTACTCCTGCTAGATTGCATTATGGAGGTGTTACAATGGGCGAGCTCGGCGGCTAGGCGGCGAGTCGCTTGGGTGTATGAGGGAACGTGTCTCTACTCGCCCTATTGGGAGGTTTATATAGGCTCACCTCCCCTAGGGTTTACATATCTCAACCGATTCGGTTACAACTTCAATAGTCGTTTAACCTAGTCCGACTGGGCCTATCTACTCGCCTGGGCCTTCAGCTTCCAGTCTCTCAACTCCTGGCTGGGCTTTGATCCACTCGCCGTTCTGCAGGCCCACTCGCCGGGTCTTGGGCCAGTCGGAAACGTCCTGCTGGGTATACCCCGGTAGGCATATCCCCATCAGATCATCTTATAATGCTACCGTCGTGAACTAAGCAATACAAGATGCATAAAAGGATTAACATCACATGCAATTCATAATATGTGATATGATATGGCCTTTCTTCTTGTTCTTCCGATCTCCATCTTCAAGCACGAACATGATCTCCATCATCACCGCTGTGGCGTCAAGGTCAATGGCGCCGCTTCATGGTTGTCTTCCACCAGCATCAACTATTACAACTACTTTGAATAATAGACACGCAGGACTTAATGGAAACAACCATATGGCTCCTGCCGGTTGCCAACTTACAATAAGGAACATTGCATACATCATATATAATCACAATCATGGCCATATCACATCATAGCACACCCCTGCAAAACAAAGTTAGACGCCTCTAATTTTCTTTGCATGTTTTACGTGGTTTGGGGCTTTCAATAAGTATCGTTCTAACTTACGAACAAGAACCACAACATTGATACTAGTATTGTCAATCACCCGTTGTAAATTGAATCTTAACTATGTTGGGAGAAACAAGCACCCGCAAAGCCACTTATGCAATACAAGTTGCATGCCAAGCGTGGAGCAAGTCTCATGAACGATGTCATGTAAGGTTAGCCCAGGCCGCTTCATCCCACCATCCCGCAAGATGCAAAGTACACAAGAAGAAATTGACAACAAACGCATCAACGCCCACAATGACCATTGTGTTCTACTCGTGCAACAGATCTACATATAGACACGGCTCTGATACCACTGTAGGGGTTCGTAGCATGGAAAACAAAAATTTTCTACCGCATGCACACAAACAAGCCAAGATCTATCTACTAGATTGTAGAAATGAGTAGATATAGGAACTCACCCTCGAAGATTCCAAAGCGGTTAACGAGAGCAGATTCTCGTGGGTGATGTAGTCGTACACTTGCCGATCTCAAGATCGCGTAGACGATCCTTCCGGTATTGCGTTAAGCGCTTCCATGATCGGTCACAAGTTCGGTACTCGATGAAGACCTTCCTCTCCCTTGTTCCAGCAGGCAGCGGAGGTTATAGCACTCTCCTCGTGATTCCGGCAGCACGACGGCGTGGTACCGGAAGTAGAGGGGAGATCTCGTAGGGCTTCGCCTGAAGCCGGAGCGAGTATGGTGGACTATGAGAGAGGCCTTGGTGGTCTAGGGTTTAGAGGCACCAAGGGGAGAGGTGTAGCCGGCGGCTAGGGCTTGGGGAAGCCCTAACTCGACAAGTTGGGAGGAAACCCTGGGCGGCGGCAGCACTTGTGTGGAGGCGCCAGGAGCTAGGGTTTTGGTGTCGGGAAGAGGGGCACCCCTGCCCCTTCTTTTATAGGTGGGAGGGAGGCGCCTAGGAGGAGGGAGTCCTCCTCCAACTCCTCCTCCTTGTCCGGCGGGTGGAGGGAGTGGGACTTCCTCACCAAGTAGGTTTCCTACTCTCCCTCCACCAAGCAAACTTGCCGTTTGACTTTTCAAATTGGCGTTTGACTTTTCAAACTAGGATTTGATTTATCCCTTTATTTTGCTCAGCGATGACACCTAGTACATGATGCAACCATTCCAACTTGTTATGACACATTCAAGTAACCTTCCCCTCCAGAGTGCCGGACATTCCTGAACCTTCTAGAACATTCCCGATGAAAACATCGGAACCATTCTCCAACCCCGAAACAGGACTTTCCTTATATGAATCTTATTCTCCGGACCATTCTGGATCTCCTCGTGATATCCCGGATCCCATCTGAGACTCCGAACAACATTCGGTCTCTTACTCATCATTCCATAACTACTCAACAACATTGAATCCTTAAGTGTGTCTCCCTACGGTTCGTGAATTATGCGGACATGACCGAGACACTTCTCCGATCAATAACCAATAGAGGAATCTGGAAATTCATATGGCTCCCACATATTTCTACGATTACTTTGCGATCGAATGAACCACTTACATACGATACCAATTTCCCTTTGTCTCACGATAGTTTACTTATCTGAGGTTTTGATCATCGGTATATCTGCATACCTAGTTCAACCTCGTTACCGATAAGTACTCTTTTCTCGTTCCCGTGATATGTGATCCCTTGTGAGCCAGTCACATGCTTGCAAGCTAATTGGATGACATTCCATCGAGAGGGCCCAGAGTATATATATCCGTCATATGGATGGACAAATCCCACTCTTGATCCATGTGTTTCAACCCATACTTTCCGAACACTCAATGCCACCTTTATAGCCACCCAGCTACGGTGTGGTGTTTGATGTCATCAAAGCATCCTTCCGGTGATGGTGATAAACATGATCTCATGGTCGAAGGAATTAGGTTACTATGTATCAGAAAGCTTATAGCAAATGAACTATTTAAATGACTTGATCTTTATGCTATGCTTAACTATAGGAGTATGTCCATCACATCATTCTCCTAATGATATGACCCTGTTGTTTAATAACATCTCTATGTTCATGATCAGGAAACCATGATCATATATTAACCAACAAGCTAGTTTAACAAGAGGCTTTACTAGGGACTCTTTTATGTTTACAAATCACACAAGTATTAATGTTTCCAGTTAATACAATTATAGCATGGTATGTAAACATTTATCATAAGTATGAAGATATGATAATAACCACTTAATTATTGCCTCTTGGGCATATTTCATCGATCTCCACCACCATCTCCATCGCTGTTGCTGATTGCCATGATGAGGAGGGAGTAATTCTTCCTCGAGGCTAAGGGTTCTACCGGTAGCTATGTGTTCATCTCTATCTCTATGCATGGCCTTATTGTGATCATGAGCTTTGTAATCAAGTAGATCTACTCTGATACGCAAGTGCTTTAATAGATCTTCGGCTCTCCCCACGTGTGTGAAACTGATAGCATGCACACCGTGTGGCACTTAGGCTATAGATCACATAAATACTTGTCATGAGTTATATTTTGAGTTGGATATCTTAATGAAATTGTGGTGTTTGAAGGAACCATCTAGCGCTCAAGGTGACAGTGTGGGGTTATCTAGATGGGGATTGCAAACTTTAATGAGTGCTTTTCTAGCCCTACCGTGGATTAGAGCTGTCCAGCCAGAGAGTAGTTCAGATTAGTATCATGAAGAGAAGATATTTATATGAGAGTGTTCACTAGTGATAGTATGATCCCTAGGCCTTGTTTCTAAGCATTGAAACACCATTTACAACAAGTCCTGCTACATGTTTGCTTGCTTCCATCTTTATTTCATATTGCCTTTAGTCTCTTCCACGACATCAAAGCTCTTTTCTGGGGCCGTTGCGAGGGATCTATAGGACAACTTCAATCCCGTCCTCCCCGTCAAAAGCTCTTTTTTGGCACCGTTACCACTTATAATCATCCATATCACTTGTATTTCACTATCTCTTCGCCGAACTAGTGCACCTATACACCTGACAAGTGTATTGGGTGTGTTGGGGACATAAGAGACTTCTTGTATCTTGATTGCAGGGTTGCTTGAGAGGGATACCTTTGACCACTTCCTCCCCGAGTTCAATAAACCATGGGTAATCCGCTTAGGCCTTGTTTGGCAGAGGAGTTTTAACCGGTATTGTGGTGTATTATCCTGGTCTAATCCTAATACACGTGAAACCGTCAGCGAGCCGTTTGGCAGGCCGGTGTTGGCCGGGCTTAGCCCGAGTAAACCCTTCGATACACGTCGGGTCGAAGTGTTTTCGATACGCTCCACACCCCTCGCGTTTTTTGCCGGTTCTGGCGATGCATGCACCTCGCGGTGACGCCTAATCGCTTCTCGCGGCGATGCCGGCGACTCCGCTGCCCCGCAGACAAAAAGTCCAGAACTCCAGCGACTCCTCCTCCGTCGTCACCTTAGCACCTACCGCCGCTGTCCCAGCACCTGATGTCGTCGCCACCTTGCACCTGATGCGGCCGTCGCCTGAGCACCCTCTGGTGCCGAGGTTCCTGCTCCTTCGGTCGTTCCTCCTCTCCTGTAATCTCTCTTTCTCCTCACCCCTTCCCCTCCCTATCTAGTGCTAGATCCAAATGTTATATGAATGCCCTAAGGTTCTTTGATGCCTCCCATGAGATCTTGTTAATTATTTCTAGTTGTTGATGCCTACGGTGAACCAGTGGCTACGAATTCAGATTTGTGTTCCAATGAATTTCCTTTTGCATCTGTTAATTATTGAAGTAATATATGATTACAATTTTTGCCTATAGTTAAGTGCATATAGTTCATTATGCCAAAGCATTTCCTTTTGGATCTGTTAATTGCCTCTACTAACTATAGATTTGTATATGCCACAGTAATATATGATTTGTGTTCCGCTGCATTTTCTTTTGGATCTGTTAATTTGCCTCTAGACATTGTTCTAAGAAAGTCAGTTCTTGCTTTGAATTGTTGTTCCGCGGTCGTTCTTGCGATCAGTGTTGTTCCTCTTCCGACTGGGAGAGCAGCTAGAAGAGTTGCCTCTTTTTCGCATATGACATGGTCTGGCTGGTTGTATTAGGCATGCTTTAGATGTTATATCATGCTTAGTTCCCCTGTGTTTAGAGTTCAGTGTTCACTTCCTTTCAGTTATTTCTTGGTATCATCCTTGTACAAACTTGCAAGTAATATTTATAACAACATTGTGTTGCGCTAACTACCTGAAAATAGTGTTTGAATTTTGCAGTGATCGAGATGAGTAAAGGGGATAGAGAGTAAAGTTCGAGACGATTCAACTTTGTTCCTTGATAATTAAAGTAAAGAGAAAAGTAGAAGAGTAGAGTAGCAGGTAGCATGCTTAGCCTTTTTATTTTGCAGGGGTCGATCTTACTACTTGTATGTGATGTGAACATGTTAAGAATCTTAGCAGGAACAATTAAGTGAAATTTTGTTCAGTAAAGACAAGCATCACACTTATGGTCAAGTGAGATGGATAGCTAGATTCGAAATACTTAGTCTCTGTACATGGTACATAACTTTGTGATTAAAGTTGTAGTGTCTACACTGTTATACATCATCATGCCATTGTTGTTGATGAACCGGTCACTCACTCAGTTGTTCTCCTTCCCTTCGACAACACCTAATGATTCAACTAGTACTAGTAATTGTGTCTATATGAATTCTAGTCTACTCGTTGTCTTAATATGCCTTGTAATAATTGTTAGATTGATCCTTTACATACATTGCAACAAACGGATCACACTTTCTCCCCCTTGTCATGTATATATTTTGTTTCTAGTTAAGTTCACATTATTACCTTCCCTTGAAAGTTCATCTTTGTTCTCAATCTTAATGGAATTTAACCACTGAGTACGATTCAGTTATAATGGAATAATAGTTTGGTAGCCTATGCATGATTAGTTATGTGTGGTCATCGAACATGCGGTGTTTGTTCTGTAGTCCGCTTACTGTCTTTTTTCTTGTCTTTTATTTGATGATTACTAAAATGCCTACCTTCCTTGCTCAGGTGTCCAACTTGCTAAAACGTTTGCATGGACCGATAAGTACCAGTTTGTGCGCCAAAGCTTTGTTCGGTTAGACAGTAAAAGTGAGGATTCTGGTTCATATGAGGGTTACAACCATTTTTGTGATAAAGTGAGTTCTTATTCCTGCAATACTATGTGAGAGGTTTATATGTCTTTGTTCCTGTAGTGATGTGTGAGATGTTCTTGTTCGTAAGCAAAATCATTTCGTAACAAAATGACGAGGTGTTCCTTTTCTTATAATCCTACTTGACATGATAAAAAAACCAGTGTTGAAACCGCCGTGTGCTGAAGTGCTATAACGATTAGATTTTTATTCATCATATACCAAAAGTATTTTCTGGTGCACGTCTGTTGATGTGTTGTGAAAAAAGTCAGGTTTTTATTGCTGAAACACTCGTGTGCTAACCCCTTCTCCCAAACAATGTGTTTTAGTGATAGGGGGTTTATGAGGAAGGGGATTGGACGGGGGAAGTGTATTGGGTGTCGTGAGTGTTTTCACCAAATCCCCCTAGGATAATACACAAGAAAACCCTACAAAACGCTGATACCAAACAAGGCCTTAAGGGAAACTTGCTGCTCTTCTAAAAACCTCTGCACTTGGAGGCCCAACAACTGCCTACAAGAATAGAAGTGCGTAAACATCAAGCTCTTTTCTGGCGCCGTTGCCGGGGAGGTAAGGTAAAAGGTACTCACATCCTCTTGGTGTGTGAGTGCTCGAAGTTATTTCCTTTAGATTCTGCAATTTTGTTTTTTTTTCTTGTTTTCACTAGTTAGGCTTAATGGAAAACAAAAAAAATTAGAGAGCTTTATAGTATTTATCTTGAGTTAGGACATGAAGTGTTTGAAGAGAAAATTAAAAAACCTATGGAACTTTATTTGCATGCTAATAGTAATGTTATTAGTATGAATTCTTTGAACACCATCATTGCTAATGCTATGGAAATGTCTAAGCTTGGGGAAGCTAGTTTTTATGAAAATGATCTTTTTAGTTCCCCGGCTTTGGAAGATAGCTATTCTATTTCTTATGATGATACCAAACCTCCAATGTATGATGATTACAATGATGAATATGATATTTTCAGTCCACCTACTATTGAGGAGAAAATTAATTATGATTACAATATTCCTCTTATATTTGATGATTATGGTGATGAGAATAACAACAATAGCTATTTTTGTTGAATTTTCTCCCACTACAATTAATAAGAATGACTATGCTTATGTGAAGCGTAATAATCATTTTATGCATGTGGCTCATGATAAGAATGTTTTATGTGATAGTTATATTGTTAATTTTATTCATGAAGCTACTGAAAGTTATTATGAGAGAGGGAAACATGGTTTTATGCACCTCAATAATATTAAGTTTCTCCTCTTTATGTTGAAATTTTTGAAGCTGCACTTGTTTTGCTTTCCTATGCTTGTTGCTTTGTGCTTTCATGACTTGTTTCTTTACAATATTCCTATGCATAGGAAGTGGGTTAGACTTAAATGTGTTTTGAATTTGCTTCTTGATGCTCTTTTTTACTTCAATTCATATTTCTTATGTGAGCATCTTCTCAAACTATCAAGCCTAACTTAAAGGCGGTAAAGAAAAGTACTTCTTGAGAGGTAACCCAATAGTTTTCTTGAGTCTTGGAAGTTATTGCCTCTGTAGTAACCTCTCCTGATCCTTTTTGTTTGATTTTTGTGCCAATAATAACCTCTAATGAGAGAGAAGTAAGATTTGGGGAAGTTACTGTCCCGAAACAGATTTTTGTGCTTCACTGTAAACATTCGTGAAAAAGTTATTTAAGTCGGATTGAGCTGTAATTTTCTGATTAAATCCCCCAAGTTGTTAGCTAACTTTCGTTAGTTCAACACTTTTTTATTTGAGAAACATAAGGTCTTTGAAAAAATCGGTTTTTACCTGCTGGTCTGTTTTGACAGATTTCTGCCATTATTTGCATTTGCCTCTTTATCGATTTATTTTTGGGTTCTCTTTGGTAAATTGAGCTTTTTGAAGGAATTTCTACAGTAGCTTGTGCTTTTAATGAAAGTTTTTCTCTTTTAAAACTAAACCCAAAGGTTTATTTACTTTTGAATGCACTAATGTTGCTAATGAAGATTGTGTGAAGTTTTGAATGAAGGAAATTTTTCAGGTGTAAGGGAAGAATGATGTAATGAGATGAAGAATGGACAAAAGCTCAAGCTTGGGGACGTCACCCTGTGTCACCCCAAGAAATATTTAAGAGGTAAAAGCGTCAAAGCTTGGGGATGCCCAAGGCATCCCCTTCTTCATCAATAAAAATCTCAGGTCTCTTTCTAGACACTTTATTTTTATTGCTTTATGCACTTTTGTGTTGTTCTTGGAGCGTATTTGTTTTTGTTTTTAGTTTTATTTTTCTTGGTTTGCTGCAATAAGTTCATTGGATCCTAGAACACTTATTTTGGAGAGAGATACACTCTGTTTTCAATGTTTAGAACACTCTAATTTGCACTCTGATTGTTCTGTGAGTGTTATCTTTTGCTAGAACTGTGTTTAGCTTTAGTTTTCTTGTGCTTATTGCTTAGAAATTTTTAGTTCTTCTTTTTGGATTTGTGAGATAATATCACTGATCTTTATTCATTATTATCTTTGTGAGTTGTTTCAAATAAGTTGATTAGTGTTGGAAAAGAGTAGGAAGTTTCATGCTTATAGTGGTACAAGAAGGAGCTTGCTTTGACTATGGCTTAGACTTTATCATGTCATGCTAGATGTTGTTTTGACCTTATGCTTAGTGATTATTGCTGTAGCATTACTTGTTCCAAACAATTGAGATTGCTTCATGTGCCTTGAAAGAATCATGCGTTGTTTTAGCATACAAAAGCATAATATTCTGGTATTCTCCTTTGATGCTTTGTTTGGGTTGACTTGGCACATGCTTACACCATGTTAAGACTATGAACTAGTCACCTTAGCCTCTATGATCATATAGTTTTTGACTTGTGATACCACTTTATGCTTTAGTTGATAATGTTTTGTCGCTTTGCATGATTATGGCCATTATTGCTCTCTTAGTTGGTGGCTCCTAGTCTTTTGCTAGCCTCCACTTATATTGAGTAAGCTCTACTCATGCATCCAACTCTCAAGAAACCAAAGTTATTCCAAAGTGTCCACTATAAATTCCTATGCATGGTGTGTTACACCATTCCAAGTATATTCTTGTTTTATCTATCTTCCAAATTAAACTTGTTATGTGAAAGTTAGTGATTAAAGCTCTCACAAACTTGATGGCACACTTTATTTTTCTTTCCCCTGATAAACTTGAACCATTGTGTCATCTATGTTGTATATGCTTGCACTTATAAGTTGGGAATTAGCAGAACCATGTTATCACGGGGAACGCTTTCAACACCTGTAAATATCTACCCAGTTGATATCATGTTGTTTTGTTTATGGATGTCGGCAGTTT
This sequence comes from Avena longiglumis, assembly GCA_030063025.1. Classification (NCBI taxonomy): domain Eukaryota; kingdom Viridiplantae; phylum Streptophyta; class Magnoliopsida; order Poales; family Poaceae; genus Avena; species Avena longiglumis. Next base: position 187,544,086 of record CP125979.1, read on the forward strand.
GAAACAAAAGGGGAGCTTGTAAGTCCATGGAGTTATGTATGTGTGTTAGAGAAACGCCTGGGCCACTAGCCTAAGCCATGCCTAATCATGGTGGAAACTTCTTGCATCTTCTTGCTTGCGCTGGACTCCGAGGCCGCTTGCTTGCGCTTGTCAAGAACTTCTTGCATCTTCACCTGCTTCTTGTGCTCTTCGACTTGGAGCAGGTGGTACGCCATCAGTAGGTCCCATGAGGCACCTACAGGCAGGATCTTATTGCCTGCCACGACTTCGCATGCTTGATCCCACCCTTCCTCGCTGAGGTGGATGATCCGATTGGGATCAGTGTACTCCTCGTTGGGCGGGGGGAGGGGGGAATGGTTTCTCCTGTTCTCGCCGTTTCTACCCTGCGGGTTGGGTGGCGGGTTGTGCTCCTGATCCACGTCACTCTGGATGACGGCGGTGCATTGGTAGCTCTCATAGATTAGATCGCTGCTGCCCCAACTTTCGGATCCGGAACCGTAGGTCCCTTTCTCCGATGGTGGATCGCACAGATCTGAGTTGCAGCAGCTGCTGTCATAGGACTCATCTGTCGATGGCAATGTGCGTACCACGGGGTGTGGAACCCATGAAGCGGGACTGATCGATGGCAGGGGCACCCGCTCTAGGAGACGAAGAGTGTCGGTCTGCCCCACCTAGAAGCAGAAGCTCCCGAACAGGATCTCGAGCCCGCTGCCAACGGGCTCGAAGTCCTTCAGGGTGGCTGGCGAGTGGGCGGTGAAGTCGAAAGCGCCGAATAGGAGATGACTCTCCGTCGCCGCGGAGTTGTAGATCGCTTTGGTTGGGATCGTCACGATCACACAATCAGCGTCCCCAGTTCCCACAGACGGCGCCAATTGACGAGGTTTAATCTCGTCAATGCCCATTGTTATGAGCTTGGGTTTTGGAGAAGATGGGGATGCTGGAGATCGCGGAACGGTTAGCAAACAAGCAACAAGGGGACACGAGGTTTACCCAGGTTCAGGCCCCTGGAGGGAAAACCCTACTCCTGCTTGTCTGGTCTTGATTACGGCGGAACCGAAAGTTACAACGATGCGCAGATGCAATCTGGCGTGGAGGTGTGTATGCGGTGGTATGAAGTGCCCTCCTTGTCGTGCCCTCCTAGCCCTTATATAGAAGTAGGCAGGTCCCGGGCATAGACCGAGTCGGTTACAGGTTTTAGGGTTTGCCCCTTTGAATATTCTATCTAATCTAGTCTTGCTCTCCAAGGATCCGAAGACGTCATGGGCTTGGGCCACCCAAAAGTCTTCATGGGCCGTGTATATGCTTGTGGGCCTTCCTTGGGCTGGACCAGGTATGCTAAGTTCGTGTACCCGTTGGGTATAACCATGTCAGCAGCATAACCATAGTGAGCAATCTATGAAGCATTCTTCTTATAAAAAAAGAGAGATAGAAAAAAGAGAAAAAGAAAAAAAGAGGAAAGAAGAGAAAAAAGCACCATTTTTCCATGGTAAATAAGAAGATTGCTGAGATGCTCATTGTTTGTTGCCTTGTCATTTTGATATGGGATAGCTCCTGTGTCATGGGGCAAGGGGTACCCCGTTGGCGGTTCTCTATGATACACATATACTTATAATGAAAAGAACTTACCGGTGACTAAAGTTGAGTAGCATGAGGAACGACCCTCGTACTCAAGGGACATGAGATTGCTAACTTATACTTTGTCAAGCATATACTCCATACTTTGTTCACTATAACCTTAATCACTTCAACATGCTTATGATAGGGGCAATGAGAGCTCAAAGCTAATAAGTACCATAATTTTTGGAAGCTCTTTATGAAACTTGAAATCCCTGCTTCCTTGTGAAGGGCCTTTCTTCCTACTTTTATATTGGTCACCACCTTCTATCTTTATGCACCAATTAAGAGAGCATAGTTGTCATTCTTAGTTTTATGTGCATTGTCCAAAAACTTATTGATTGATTCATAATGTTGATATTGCTTATTCTTGAACTATTTGTATCTAGTCACTCTTATGAACTTGGAAGATGTCATATGCATTTATGTTTTTCTACTCCATGAGGGACAAGCTGAATGCCACTATGCCATGTTTTCTTTATGTGAAACAAACAAACGTCTTTCAATGCATTGTTATTCATGACCTTTGTTTGTATCTTTTCATGTTTCAACATAGTTACTATGTCTTATTGTCAGAACTTCATCTTTCATGCTCATGTTTAGAGTAATTTGATCCCAGCTTTCAATGCTTTGCAAACGGTTTGATGAGGATTATGATGGTGCATGTCACCTCAAAAATTATTCTTTTTATCACTTACCTACTCGAGGACGAGTGATATCACGTGGTAGCGCTTCGTTGGGAGACCCCAAGAGGAAGGTGTGATGAGCACAACAGCAATTCTTCCCTTGGAAAGAAACCGAGGTTATCGAACTAGTAGGAGGAAGGAAATGACTCAAAGGTGTTTCTAGCAACTTGGAGACCTGCACAACACAAACTCAAGACTTTGCCCCAACGAACAGTGAGGTTGTCAATCTCACCGGTTTGCTGTAACAAAGGATTAACTGTATGGTGTGGAAGGTAATAGTAGCTTTGCAGAAAGTAAACAGTAACAGTGGAAGATGTATCAATGGTAAAGATTTTACCGGGGTCCATAGTTCACTAGAGGTGTTCTCCTTAGATAAACAAACATGGAATGGTGGGTAAACAAAATACAGCAGGGCAATTGACAGGACTGAGCAAGGCATAATAATGCAATAATAGACATTCATGATCCTATGAGATTAAATTGGGCAATACAACAAGATACATAGACCGCCATCCAACTGCATCTATGACTAGTAATCCAACTTCAGGTTATCATCTGAACCCCCTCCAGTATTAGGTTGCAAGCAATAGATCACTGCTTTAAGCAAAGTGTGTAAGGTAAATAATCCACTTGTTCCATGAACAAGAGACCGTTGTTTTCTCCCTGGTAGCAACAACACATCTACAGCCTTAGAGATTTCCGTCACTTCCCTTAGATTAAATAGAGGTATGAACCCACTATCGAGCATAAATACTCCCTCTTGGAGTCACTAGCATCTACTCGGCCAAGATAGATACTAGAAACGGAGATCATGCAAGATCTCAAACAACATAGACATGATAGAATCAATAAGACAAAACTATTAATCAATCTGACATAGTAATCTCAATATCCATCGGATCCCCACAAACACAACATGCATGAATACAAATAGAGATGATCTTGATCCTGAAAGGAGCTCACAAGATCTAGACATGGAAGCACAAATGAGGAGATACAACCATCTAGCTACTACATGGACCCGTAGTCCAAGTTGGAACTACTCACGCTTCATACCGGAGGCTGGCATGATGATGAAGAAGGCCTCCGGGATGATCTCCCCTCCGGCAAGGTGCGGGGAAGAGCTTCAGACCCCCCGATCTAGGGACGATGGTGGTGGAGGCTACAGACTATTTCGTGGAAGATTGATCGGGTACTTAGGGTTTTGGTATCGTGGGGACTTTATAGGCGAAGAGGTGAGGCAGGGGACGACCAGGGTGGTCACACCCCCCAGGAACGTGCTAGGGCTAGCCGCGCCGCCAGGGGGTGTGGCTAGGGCTGTCAATGAGCCGAACTCGAGCGATCATTGTTAGGCTTGGCTCGAGCTCGGTAGAAGCTCGAGCCGAGCTCAAGCGAGCCTAGGTTGAACTTCGATCTTACATTTAAGCTCGAGTTTGGCTCGACCAAAGCTCGAGTAGGCTTGAGCTTGTTTCGTTGAAGCTCGGTAAGAAACTTTCAGTACATCCAAAGATAGATATACAGCTACATAGAAAGAAAATAGTAAAGCTTGAAAACAGAATAACAAAAAAGGCTCGGAGTCTCATATAATAGTAATACAGTGCCAACATGCCAACATAATTATTTTAGCAGTCTTACAACAGATGGAATAATAATAGAAGTATCAATTTTGCGGCTATACAAAAATCACGAGCTTTATCGAACTGTTTGAGTTTGGCTCGTCTAAGCTTGCGAGCTCTAAAAAAGGCTTGGGCTTGGTTTACTAGAGAGATGAATCAAGCTCGAGCCGAGCTATTAACGCGCTGAACTCGCACAATTTGTCAAGCCCGAACTTTTTTGACAGCCCTAGGTGTGGCCCCCTGGTGCCTCTCCTCTGTCTCGTATTCAGGCTTCGTGTTCCTGTAACACCCTCGCCTGATAAGGCTGAGTTCATGTGTATAGTGCCAATCCCTGGATCGGTTCACTGGCACACACAGTACAAAATGATACCAAATATAACTGTGCATCATAAATACAACGAATATGATCCAGAATTTATATTATTTACTCAAGTACACAGCGGAAAACGAATACAAGGTAGATCTCCATCCTTCAAATGTGCCACAGGTGAACAATTTTTGAGTGGAGTCTCGCGACCTATGAACGATCACTCAGATACGATATAACCTACAACATTAAACGTTGCAGCCACGAATAGTCAATACATTGAATGTATGGCAAGTAGGCTAAAGTGGTTAACAACATATCTATCAACTACATGCTTATTTGACCAAGTGGAGTTCAGGCTCATTTGCATAAAGCAACATTTTTATCCTAACATTTGTAACAAAGTAGTTTTCCAATACGATAAATAGGACACTCTAGTTCATTCCCAGGTGCTCCTACCCAATTATATTCACCCAACAAGTTTTAAGTAATTAAGAAATAAGGATGAGTAAGAAATATCATAGCATCAGTACCAGGTTGCTCAAATTGTCTATAACCGGGGACACGGCTAAGTACTTAGTTTATACACCCTGCAGGGTTAGTACAATTTACCCATGTGACTTGGCCAGCCCAGCTCATACTACCAATCTCATATTGGGTGATGATAGGGAGAAGTCCAAGAAGGAGCCGTTCGGGAAGTAGCTCCCCAAACCCGACATGCACCGGTCCAACCTACACTATCTACATCTCTGGATACGTGGGTTCGAGTTACCACAACCTACTGAGTCCAACCAACCGCCCATTTCATTATTGGCACATGGTTGCACATGAAAGCTACCAAACAAAGAAGCCAATCCTTTCTCAGTGTCCTGGGTGCCTTTCCGCAATGATACCACCAATAATTATCAATCCCATCACACCCAGGAGATTCATTGATTAAGTTCTTTTAGTTTTCGCAAACCAACACATTTAGAATCAACGTTAGTGATGTAACCCAGCCCTCGTTCATCATAGCATGGCTAAGCACATCTACCAACGGTGGCTCATAAACAAGGAATGCTAGGGAATGATATGGGACATAGCATAGCATATACACATCAATTCCTACACATGCAATTCTACAAAAACATCTACAATGCATAGGAAAACAATAGGACATTTATGACCAAGATAGCACCACTTGCCTTTGTTGTAGATGTAGTCGATTAGATAATCCTCACAATTCTCATATATATAATGGTTGCACTCGTCATAACCATAATACTTTCAATCATAGTAGTTGCAATCACACACGTTGCACTCCTCGCAATCTATCGATCAAAAAATTGCATACAACATAAACAATAGCACATAGAGATCAAACAAATGCAACAAATGCATGCATGACAATTTAATAAGTCACAATGGTTGTTACTTTAGTTCTCTAAACAATATTGAAGTATATGATGCATGCAAGAGGCCAATTAATGCAATGGAGTACTTGTTATTAATAATTACTTGCCAATATAGGGTTTTTAATAGTTCTGTTGTAACGCCTGTTCTAACTGTCGAATTAAATTTGTTTCTTGGGTTTACTGGATAGAGGACGTTAATACGAACCAGTAGGCGTTGGATTCACCCTAATCGAAGTTATAGATATTTTTGTATTATTTAAATAGTGTTTAATGGGTTTTAAATGATTCATATAGTTGCTGTTGCCTACAAATCAAAGTAAAATTATATCTGTAATCTCCACAGAATTGTGATTCCAGGGACATATTATTTGTAATTTTCTGAGCATTATTTATTTTCTTATAAATATATTACTCCAGAAGAGACATTAATCTATTTAAATCTTCACGTAAAACCTTACAGTCAAAGCCTGAACTAATTGCATAATGATGATCTACATGGAACCAGCTTTCCATCGGTATATCATTTATATTTTTGTGACAAGCAATTAATTTACTATGAATTTAATGATTTATAAAGCCATTAAAACTAATTAAATTTCTACGGGTTAAATAGTCCGCAAAAGCTGGATCCAACCAGATATTATTAATCTACATTCTAGTAGCTTCAATTTGATATATTGTTCATATTTTTCGGAGTTACAGATAATTTCCTATGAATTTATTAACCTAAAAGACTATTAAAACTAATTAAATTACTGCAGTAACCACGTACAGTAAAGATTGGATCTATTCTGATAAGATGATTCTACGTAAAATTATCTTCAATTTGATATATTATACGCAATTTTTGGACGCGGTATGAATTTCTAATGAATTTTACTAGTTAGATCTATAATGTGCAATTTTAAATTCGAATGGAATATTCGAGAGAATATTCTGCTGACTGGACAGGTTGACTTTGCAGGCTGACTGAGACTAGATGCTGACATGACGATGACATGGCGTTGATGAGGAAGCTGACTGGAATGACGACATGGCACGCACCGGTTTGATTGGATCTCGACTATTTGGATAGGATCCGGTGACTAGAAGAAGAGATCGACCCGATTTTTGGCTTAGAATAGACAAGAAACAGATTTGTGTTAGAGAGACAAATCCATAAGTCAAATTGAAAAACTTATAATATAAAAGTTGTGGGGAATCATTAGTCCTACCTTCTCACCAAAGGAATTTGGATTTAAAGAAACGAGCGTGAGTACATCTTGGATTTACACCGTCAGATCTGAAATATTGCGATGCGAAATTCTCCGGCTATGATGGATGAAAAGAGGCGAGGTTTATCGGAATTGAAAGATTTCTACAAGTTCTACAACTTTCGTTTTTTGGCCGAAGGCAAACAACAAAGTCTAGATAGGTTAAAAAGCGAAATAAGATTCGGACATGTGTAGATTCGGGATTTCGAGAAGAGAAACTCGTACAAGTGTGGCTCTACGAGTTTATATGGAGGTTTAAGACGGTGGGGAGATAGTTTTTGGAGTAAGAAACAAGTAGAAACAAACGGAAGTCGATTTGGAGTTGCAGATAAAAAGTTATAAGAGTTTAAATAGAGATAGGTCTAGAAAACAGGTTTTTGCACGAATTTTAAAGCACTCGGATCGATCCCTTCTTCACACTGGCTGGTTCGGTCGGTCTGGGCCGCCGGCCCGTTAGTTTTTTTTCTTTTTCTTTTTCTATTTACTTGTTTCCCTTATATCTTTTGCATACGAACTCCAAATGATATAATTCTTGTTTCTAAATTTTACTAAAATCGAATAGATCATTGTAGGATCATATTTATAATTTTTTACTAGTTTGCAAATAGTGGATTCATAAATCCTTGTATATTTCATTTTATTTATATCTTTATTTGTTTGTATTTATTCCATAACTTTTTCATAATAGATCCAAATGAGCTCAATTTTGTTTCTAAACTTTTGTAATATTAATTGGATCTCTTTAGGCTATAATTATCAATAATTTATGCCTTAGAAACAGTGGGTTTTATAAAGTCAATTTAATTTCCTTTAGGAACATTTGGGCGAATCAACTATAGAATTTAGATACCAGGATTTGGATTCAGTTTGTGAGAACTTTGCATGGATGTAATGAAATGCTTATGAATGCTTCATGATTTTCATTTTGAAATCTTGCACACCAATTCTACAATCCATAATAAATCCATGCCCTTTTGCCTATATGGCTACTTAGGTCATAACAAAAGAATATAAGATTTTGAATTCAAGGTTGAGAGGATTTTCTATTCAAAAAGTTTCTTCTCTTTGAGAATTTTCAACATAGTCAAACAATCAATCAAACTTATTTATTTATTTCACATTCCAAAATTAGGAGAATTTTGGGATGTGATAGACTACCACCCTTAAAAGAAATCTCGTCCCGAGATTTGGGAAGGCTAGAAAGAAAGAAAGTTTCGAGATCCATTAGGATGCTACCGCCCTAAAAATTGACTAGGTCATTTATCGGGGATTCAGTTAGCTCAGATTGATTCTCCTTTAGACTTTTATTGTCACAATGTGTCTAGCATATTCTAAACATCATGATTGATAGTTTCCGGGAAAACACTTCTTAAACTAGCAAAACTCTCATGGTGGGCAAATAGGGAACGTTTACTTCACGGTGCCCATAATTCACGGTTGGGATTCATCCTTACCGTACATTCCTATGCTTAGCAATGAATGCTTTTAGAAGGGTGTAACAATATACCATTCTAAGGTCTAGGCTTAACGCCGGATCTTTGCTAAGGTTGAAAAGGGCACTCAAGATTCGCAAAGCCAACAGTACAAGAGCGAATAATAAGAGTAGTAGGAATGGTGATCAATCCATCCTGCACCCAAATCATTACCCTATATGAGGATAGGTGAATCACGTTTTTCTATCACTCGGGAATTCTTACTTGCCTTCAAGAATGTTTCCATGGGCACGAACTAATGCTCTATGTATACTCCCATGTATTCAATCAACAAAGCTACTACTAAAACTAAACTATCGATACTTCAACTTTTAGGTTGCGTAATCTACTACATAACATCATGTGCAACACTTCATACTTCCACATCCTTTTTCCATTAGGTGAAACATTATCTTTCCTAAATGCATTGTATTGTCAAACCTTCCACTTAACACATCATTATATCTCCCAGGGTTCAAGATAGGGAAGAATAGATTCTATAGGAAAGAAACGACTAAGAAAATAATCCTACCCATAACTATATGAAGCAATCAATGTTACCAACAAGGAAAAAATCATAGGCGATCAACACACAATCAAACACTTGTATAATAACATTACATGGGTCTAAATATAGCAGTATATAACCACACAATAGTTTGAAAGCATTGGGAACAATACTAGAGTAAAACATAGCAACATATAAGCACTAAACTAAATCTGTCAAAACGGTACAGCAGACTTCACGAATTTTTCTGACCGACCTAAACTCGTCAGGAATTTTAGCCAATTTTTGTGCATGTACTACAGGTAATTACGCTCCAGATCCAATTTTTTAGATTTTTCTGAGTTACCAATAAAATATGAAAAATCGCGCGGTACAACAGGTCAGGAAGAAAACTGCAGCAGCAATCCCACGAATTTCAGTCAATTCACACCATTAAAATAATTTTAAAACCACATGAAAACTCCAGAAACTTTAGAGTTTCAAAACAACAGATCCTAACAAGGCATGACACGATATGGTTCAGTACAAACAAGCAAGCAACCTATATTGTCATACCACATAAGTTGGTAAGAACAATATGCTAACACGATAGCGATGATCTCCTAAAGAGATAAAATATGGTGGTCTAGACCTACCCAAACTTGGTGAGATGTTCATTTATGTCATGTTATTTGTTCTTTACTTTTAGGCCAACTCTCATATAGTGATTTGCTTTATAGAAAACTAATAATAAAATTTTCCAATTCTTGTAGTTTTTATGGTAGATCACTTCTTCTACTAATCAAATAAATGGACATCTACAAGTTTGAACAAGGAGAGGTATTGGAAAATGATAGACAAGGAATATAAGAACTCTAATAAGTATAAAATATGATAGTTCTCCTAATAGAGGTCTCCTATTGCTAATCCATTACTAAGGTCACGATCCTACAGTCAACACACAGCTCTGATACCATCCTGTAACACCCTCGCCTGATAAGGCTGAGTTCATATGTATAGTGCCAATCCCTGGATCGGTTCACTGGCACACAAAGTATAATATGATACCAAATATTACTGTGCATCATAAATACAATGAATATGATCCAGAATTTACATTATTTATTCAAGTACACAGCGGAAAACGAATACAAGGTAGATCTCCATCCTTCAAATGTGCCACAGGCGAACAATTGTTGAGTGGAGTCTCGCGACCTATGAACGATCACTCAGATACGATATAACCTGCAACATGAAACGTTGCAGCCATGAATGGTCAATACATTGAATGTATGTCAAGTAGGATAAAGTGGTTAACAACATATCTATCAACTACATGCTTATTTGACCAATTGGAGTTCAGGCTCATTTGCATAAAGCAACAGTTTTATCCTAACATTTGTAACAAAGTAGTTTTCCAATACGATAAATAGGACACTCTGGTTCACTCCCAGGTGCTCCTACCCAATTATGTTCACCCAACAAGTTTTAAGTAATTAAGAAATAAGGATGAGTGAGAAATATCATAGCATCAGTATCAGGTCGCTCAAATTGTCTATAACCAGGGACACGGCTAAGTACTTAGTTTATACACCCTGCGGGGGTTAGTACACTTTACCCATGTGACTTGTCCATCCCAGCTCGTACCACCACTCTCATATTGGGTGATGATAGGGAGAAGTCCAAGAAGGAACCGTTCGGGAAGTAGCTCCCCAAACCCGACACGCACCGGTCCAACCTACACTATCTACATCTCTGGATACGTGGGTTCGAGTTACCACAACCTACTGACTCCAACCAACCGCCCATTTCATTATTGGCACATGGTTGCACATGAAAGCTACCAAACAAAGAAGCCAATCCTTTCTCAGTGTCCTGGGTGCCTTTCCGCAATGATACCACCAAAAATTATCAATTCCATCACACCCAGGAGATTCATTGATTAAGTTGTTTTAGTTTTCACAAACCAACACATTTAGAATCAACACCAGTGATGTAACCCAGCCCTCGTTCATAATAGCATGGCTAAGCACATCTACCAACGGTGGCTCATAAACAAGGAATGCTAGGGAATAATATGGGACATAGCATAGCATATACACATCAATTCCTACACATGCAATTCTACAAAAACATCTACAATGCATAGGAAAACAATAGGACATTTATGACCAAGATAGCACCACTTGCCTTTGTTGTAGATGTAGTCGATTAGATAATCCTCACAATCCTCATATATATAATGGTTGCACTCGTCATAACCACAATACTTGCAATCATAGTAGTTGCAATCATACACGTTGCACTCCTCGCAATCTATCGATCAAACAATTGCATACAACATAACAATAGCACATAGAGATCAAACAAATGCAACAAATGCATGCATGACAATTTAATAAGTCACAATGGTTGTTACTTTAGTTCTCTAAACAATATTGAAGTATATGATGCATGCAAGAGGCCAATTAATGCAATGGAGTACTTGTTATTAATAATTACTTGCCAATATAGGGTTTTTAATAGTTCTGTTCTAACGCCTGTTCTAACTATCGAATTAAATTTATTTTTTGGCTTTACTAGATAGAGGACGTTAATACGAACCAGTAGGCATTGGATTCACCCTAATCGGAGTTATAGATATTTTTGTATGATTTAAATAGTGTTTAATGGTTTTTAAATGATTCATATAGTTGTTGTTGCCTAAAAATCAAACTAAAATTGTATTTGTAATCTCCATGGAATTGTGATTCCAGGGACATATTATTTGTAATTTTCTGAGCATTATTTATTTTCTTATGAATTTATTACTCCAGAAGAGACATTAACCTATTTAAATCTTCACGGAAAAACCTTACAGTCAAAGCCTGAACTAATTGCATAATGATGATCTACATGGAACCAGCTTTCCACCAATATATCATTTATATTTTTGTGACAAGCAATTAATTTACTATGAATTTAATGATTTATAAATCCATTAAAACTAATTAAATTGCTACGGGTTAAATAGTCAGCAAAAGCTGGATCCAACCAGATATTATTAATCTACATTATAGTAGCTTCAATTTGATATATTGTTCATATTTTTCGGAGTTAGAGATAATTTCTTATGAATTTATTAACCTAAAAGACTATTAAAACTAATTAAATTACTGCAGTAACCACGTACAGTAAAGGTTGGATCTATTCTGATAAGATGGTTCTACGTAAAATTATCTTCAATTTGATATATTATACGCAATTTTTGGACGCGGTATGAATTTCTAATGAATTTTACAAGTTAGATCTATAATGTGTAATTTTAAATTCGAATGGAATATTCCGCTGACTGGACAGGTTGACTTTGCAGGCTGACTGGGACTAGATGCTGACCTGACGATGACATGGCGTTGATGAGGAAGCTGACCAGAATGACGACATAGCACGCACCGGTTTGATTGGATCTCGACCGTTTGGATAGGATCCGGTGGCTAGAAGAAGAGATCGACCCGATTTTTGGCTGAGAATAGACAAGAAACATATCTGTGTTAGAGAGACAAATCCATAGGTCAAATCGAAAAACTTAGAACATGAATGTTGTGGGGAATCATTAGTCCTACCTTCTCACCAAAGGAATTTGGATTTAAAGAAACGAGTGTGAGTACATCTTGGATTTACACCGTCAGATCTAAAATATTGCGATGCGAAATTCTCCGGCTGTGGTGGATGAAAAGAGGTGAGGTTTGTCGGAATTGAAAGATTTCGACAAGTTCTACAACTTTAGTTTTTTGGCCGAAGGCAAACAACGAAGTCTAGATAGGTTAAAAAGCGAAATAAGATTCGGGCATGTGTAGATTCGGGATTTCGAGAAGAGAAACTCGTACAGCTGTGGCTCCATGAGTTTATATGAAGGTTTAGGACGGTGGGGAGATAAGTTTTGGAGTAGGAAACAAGTAGAAACAAACGGAAGTTGATTTGGAGTTGTAGATAAAAAGTTATAAGAGTTTGAATAGAGATAGGTCTAGAAAACAGGTTTTTGCACGAATTTTAAAGCACTAGGATCGATCCCTTCTTCACCTATTGGCTGGTTCGGTCGGTCTGGGCCGCTGGCCCGTTAGTTTTTTTTCTATTTTTTTCTATTTACTTGTTTCCCTTATATCTTTTGCATACGAACTCCAAATGATATGATTCTTGTTTCTAAATTTTTCTAAAATCGAATAGATCATTGTAGGATCATATTTATAATTTTTTACTAGTTTGCAAATAGTGTATTCATAAATCCTTGTATATTTCATTTTTGTTATATCTTTATTTGTTTGTATTTATTCCATAACTTTTTCATAATAGCTCCAAATGAGCTCAATTTTGTTTCTAAACTTTTGTAATATTAATTGGATCTCTTTAGGCTATAATTATCAATAATTTATGCCTTATAAACAGTGGGTTTTATAAATTCAATTTAATTTCCTTTAGGAACATTTGGGCGAATCAACTATAGAATTTAGATACCAGGATTTGGATTTAGTTTGTGAGAACTTTGCATGGATGTAATAAAATGCTTATGAATGCTTCATGATTTTCATTTTGAAATCTTGCACACCAATTCTACAATCCATAATCAATCCATGCCCTTTTGCCTATAATGCTACTTAGGTCATAACAAAAGAATATAAGATTTTGAATTCAAGGTTGAGAGGATTTTCTATTCAAAAAGTTTCTTCTCTTTGAGAATTTTCAGCATAGTCAAACAATCAATCAAACTTATTTATTTATTTCACATTCCAAAATTAGGAGAATTTTGGGATGTGACAGTTCCCCACGGTAAAATATTGACTTTGGCTTTTGTCCCGTCCAATTCCGAGAATATTGATTTTCTGCCTTTTCTGGAACCAAAAACAGAAGAAAACAGGCAACTGACACTATGGCAACTTGTTAATAGGTTAGTCCAGAAAAACATATAAAAACACCTCAAAGTAAAGACAAAGCAAAGTATATAATAAACAATCATGGAGCATCAAAAATTATAGATACGTTTATTGCATATCAACGATGAGGAGTTAAGCTTGGGGATGCTTGATACGTCATAAACGTATCTATAATTTTTGATGCTCCATGCTTGTTTTGTATCAACTATCTTATGTGTTATCTACAGTTTGAGTTATTTTTATACATTTTCTGGAACTAACCTATTGACAAAATGCCGCAGTGCCAGTTGCCTATTTTCTGCTATTTTTGGTTTCAAAAAAGCTAGAAAAGAATATTCTTGGAATTGGACGGGACAAAATCCAATCTGCCTACTTCTCCCGAAGCAATACGGAAACACGAAGCAGAGATGTAGGAGGACACCAGGATGGGCACACCCTAGGGTGGTGCGGGCCCACCCTGGTCGCGCCACCACTGGGTGTGGCCCACCCTGGCGTCACCGACGTCCCCCTTTCGCCTATAAGAAGCCCCCGATGAAAAACACCTAGATAAACCGGCATACATCCACAAAAACTTCCGTAGCACCGCCGCCACTGAAGGGGAGATTCGGGGGACAGAAGTCTCTGTTCCGGCACCCTGCCGGGACGGGGATTTACCCCTGGAGCCATCTCCATTGATCTCCACCACCATCTCCACCACCGTTGCTGATTCCCATGATGAGGAGGGAGTAGTTCTTCCTCGAGGCCAAGAGCTCTACAGGTATCTATGTGTTCATCTCTCTCTCTATGCATGATCTTATTGTGATCACGAGCTTTGTAATCAAGTAGATCTATTCTGCTACTCAAGTGATTTAATAGATCTCCGGCTCTCCCCACGTCTGTGAAAGTGACAACGTGCACACCGTGTGGCACTTAGGCTATAGATCACATAAATACTTGTCATGAGTTATATTTTGAGTTGGATGTCTTTATGAAATTGTGGTGTTCGAAGGAACCATCTAGCGCTCAAGGTAACAGTGTGGGGTTATCTAGATGGGGATTGTAAAATTTAAGGAGTGCTTTTGTAGCCCTACCATGGATTAGAGTTGTCCAACCGGGGAGTAGTATCATGAAGAGAAGATATTTATATGAGAGTGTTCACTAGTGAAAGTATGATCCCTAGGCCTTGTTTCTAAGCATTGAAACACCGTTTACAACTAGTCCTTCTACATGTTTACTTGCTGCCATCTTTATTTCAGATTGCCTTTAGGCTCTTCCACGCCATCAAATCTCTTTTTTGGGGCCGTTGCGGGGGATCTATAGGACAGATTCAATCCGTTCGTCCCTATCAAAAGCTCTTTTCTAGCACCCTTACCACTTATAATCATCCATATCACTTGTATTTCACTATCTCTTCGCTGAACTAGTGCACCTATACACCTGACTAGTGTATTGGGTGTGTTGGGGACACAAGAGACTTCTTGTATCTTGATTGCAGGATTGCTTGAGAGGGATACCTTTCACCACTTCCTCCCTGAGTTCGATAAACCTTGGGTAATCCACTTAAGGGAAACTTGCTGCTGTTCTACAAACCTCTGCACTTGGAGGCCCAACAACTGTCTACAAGAATAGAAGTGCATAGACATCAAGCTCTTTTCCGGCGTCGTTTCCTTGGAGGTAAGGTAAAAGGTACTCACATACTCTTGGTGTGTGAGTTCTCAAAGTTATTTCCTATAGATTCTGCAATTTTGTCTTTTTGTTTCTTGTTTTCACTAGTTAGGCTTAATGGAAAACAATAAAAAAATTAGAGAGCTTTATAGTGTTTATCTTGAGTTAGGACATGAAGTGTTTGAAGAGAAAATTAAAACACCTATGGAACTTCATTTGCATGGTAATAGCAATGTTATTAGTATTAATTCTTTGGACACCATTATTGCTAATGCTATGGGAACGTCTAAAGCTTGGGGAGGCTAGTTTTAATGATCATGATCTTTTTATCCCCCATCTTTGGAAGATAGCTATTCTATTGCTTATGATGATACCAAACCTCCAATATATGATGATTACAATGATGAATATGATATTTTAAGTCCACCTACTATTGAGGAGAAAATTTATTGTGATTACTATGAATAATTACAACATGCTAGAGGTGTATCCTACATCCCGAGAATGTATTAGCCCTATTGAGTTCAACCACCATTCCAAAAGCACTCTTTTTACTTGCTTTGTTTTAACTTGTTTATTTTCTTTCTTGCACTTAAACCAAAAACCTTTTAGACACTCTTTGACCTGAAATCAAAGGCGTCTTATAAGTATCCTTTGGTAGATAGTGATGAGGGGCATAAAGACCCCAACCAAATAGCTCTTTGTGGGTTCGATACTCTTATTTTGAAACTAGCTACAATTGATTTGTGCACTTGCAGTCATCAATCATGCTTAGTTTTTTTAGAAGAGATTCTTTTGTAAGAGGTGTAGAGGATCACTTGTGCTATGTTTCTATTAGAGCAGATTTTTAATTATCCTTATTTTTATTTATAGATGAACACAAGGAGCCATACATGTGCAGTGGTTGCGGAACAAGCCGCACCACCTGTCGATATGCTAACTCCAAGTCATTTGGCATCGATTTTACCAAGGAGTTACTCACTCGTTTCATCCGTCTCAAGAACCGAGAAATTAAGTCCACCAAGTGGGCGTGTCATTATATCCTTAACCAACTAGGCATTCGTCATGATTTTGATTTACCTTGCAACAATGTTGGTTTGTATCACTTTGTATTTTAGGACGCCGCCACATATCGCCACTTGACACTTGAGTTCCTCAGTACGTTGACGCATACGATGGGTTCACACTACTTCTCCGAGGAGTATATCCTGGGAGTTGATCGCATCAACTTCTGCCTTATGAATCGTGAGTATACCTTGACACTCGACCAATAGGCTCACTATTTCGGGTTTGACAACACCACCACTGACATACGCTCCACCACCTTTGAAAGGATTGTATGGGCACCTAGAGGGGGGGTGAATAGGTTCTACTTCAAATTTTCTTCTTTTTCAAATTAGGGTTTGACAAGAAAGGTAAATTCTCTAGATTATGCAATTAAGGTGACTTTACCTATATGTCAAACCAGAATTAACTAGCACAACACTAAGCAAAGGTAAGTAAAGTGCGGTAAAGGATATAAGTAACCAAAGTGGTGGACGCGGAGACACAAGGATTTGTTTCCCGTAGTTCCTTCCTTTTGAGGGGAAGTACGTCTATGTTTGGAGAGGGGGTGGTTTAACTCCATGAGAGGCCTCCCTTGTTCTCCGATGAACCTCACCCCAAAGGGTTCGATTCACCTCTTCCACTATATTGGCAACCTTCAAGGTGGAAGCCGACACCTTTACAATAAGTTTGGGGCACACATCCACAACCTAATTGGAGGCTCCCAAATACAAGAAAGCTGTTAAATAATCAAAGACAAGCTTGTAAGAACCAAATCAAAGCTAGGGTTTCCAAAGAAACACTAGAGCAAGGGGCCCTCAAGTGAATGAGGGGGAAATGAAGATCTCTCTTGGTGAATCTATAAATCAAGGCCTCCTCCTTTGATTCTCCAAAGATCAAGGACTTTGGATGGATGAATGAAGAGATCTTGTGGATTTGGTGGCTCAAAATGTGCTGCTGTTCTTGAACTGTACGAGCAGGTTCCAAGGTAGAAGAAGGGGTCCTTTTATAGGGCCCCCGAATTTAGAGCCGTTGGAACCACTTAAGCCGGACAGTCCGGCCTGTATGAGCCGGGCAGTCCAGCCTGCCCGGACATTCCGGTGAACACCAGCCAGACACTCCAGCCTGGCCAAGTTTCCGGCCAGTGTCCGGCCAGCGTACGATTTTCCTTACTGGTTGTCCACAGCTGAGGAGAAATCCTGCCAAAAAATCACGGCCAGACATTCCGGCAGCTTTCGAGCGGAATCTCCGGTTGGGCCAGACAGTCTGGCGCACGCCAGCCGGACATTCCGATCAGATACTAATTCCCCTCGTTTTGTTCCTATCAAGTCCTCTTTACATATGTATATATATTGCCCACAATAAATCTGATATCTCCTGAAACATTCAGCAAAGCATTAAACCAATCCAAGTGTTGTCAACAATCATCAAAATAATATGAAAGGCATAAATGCCCTTCCAATCTCCCCCTTTTTGGTGTTTGATGACAACCCAAGGATTTGCATATGGGATTGATAAAAAGGATAGTTTTACACAACATAGCAAGGCTCCCCCTAGATGTGTGACCAATTTTGGCTTTGCATTTGAATACAAGATCACACATCCTAGGATCATTTCCTTACTAGTATGTTAAACAAGTTATGACAAGATATGATAAAGACTAGATAAATAAGCTAGATAAAGCATAGTCTTAAACATAACCGGGTACACAAGTCATAACACACATCACACATAGTTCTCAAACCAATCTCAAACGAATAAGATAAAGACACGAAGCTTCAAAGAGGCAAATCGAGATAAAGTGAAGCCCGTGTACCCATGCAAATCCCGATGGCAACCTAATATGGGGCTACTTCTCCCCCTTTGGCATCAAGACGCCAAAAAGGGGAAAGAGCAAAACTAAAATGCCCCAAGACACTAGCCACTGAAGTCCTCATCGGCATCCTCATCCTCATCATCCTCCTCATCCTCGTCACCATCCTTGTCATCATCGTCATCCTGAGTCGAGCGCTAGCCGTGAGGGCGAGAAGAAGAGGACACATCCTCAAACATGGACCAGTCCACACATCCCTGACTCCAGTGCCCATAAGAGAGAGTGCAATTTGATGTCTGCTGCTAAGAGGGATCAACATCCATGGGCTGGTTGATCCGCTTGAGCTCCTTCAGGACGTTCCTGTTAGCCTTGTATGCATCATACTGTCCATGGCGAATGTCAATGTTCTAGTATAGGAGGAGTCTCTTCCATTATGAGGCCTTCTTCACCTTCTTGTGCACTTCCTCCTTGCAGGAGTTGAAGCGATATGCATTGCTAGCATGCTTCATCCTAGGGCCACGAGACGGTGGTGCCTGTACCTCCTCAGAATCGTCACTGTCAGATTCATCAACCTCAATCTCATCATCCTCAAATATGTCCTGAGCTGGAGGGTAGCCTCGAGGATCCTTGGTGGTAGGGCCCCCTTCCTCTATAGCTTGGCAGCGGTGTGGGGAACAAGATCCTGATAGAGCAAGGGAGTGACTGGAGTGTGGGCAGCAATGAGCTTCATTAAATAGGGGGCATACAGAGGGCACTTCTTGTTAGTGATGCACTTGTATAGATCCTGATAGATGAAGTCCATAACATCAATATCACCACCTGAATGATCTGGACCATGAATGTACACAGAGTGAGCATGAGCCATCAGGTTGATCTCAGCGCCTCTCATCGCATCCTTGTTGCCAGCCTTGGGAGTGAGACTGTGGCGAAACATGCAAAGCAAAATGTTGTAAATGAGCTTGATATTGGTGGTTTTCCCAACCACACCATTCTGAGCATAAATCGGAGCCAGCTGATTCTTATCATATGACTGTCCATGAACATGCATCTGGATACCACCGGGGCCATTGGAATTGAAAGGCAATCCAAGAATGTGAGCAAACTGAACCATGTTGGAGCGAATCATGGTAGTACCAGACATCCACTCAAGAGGAATGTCAGTAGTCTCCCCAAAGAGCACCGTGGCATAGAACTGCTGGACCAACTCAACATTGTAGTCTTCTTTTGCCCGAAACATGATGTGTAGCCCCATCTTCTCAGTCACCCAAAGAGCATCCTCAAAGTACTTGTGAGCACGAAGCTTCTTAAGGTCCAACCACTGCACGGGACAAGTAGGAGTCTAGAAGGTATCATAGAGCTCAGAAAATAGCAGGGCTTGCTCAGTCCTCCAGAAGCACTCATCAGTTGAGGTGCGAGGCAGGGAATAGAATTGTTGGAGTCTCATCTCCACATACTCCTCGGTACCCAAATCAGCTAGAGTAGTCAAAGACTCAAACTTCATCCGCTTGAATTCATCTCTTTTTAGCTGCCTCATCTTCTCATGCTTTGCCGCGGCACTGTCTCGAGCAGCCTGCCTGACCATAGATGGATCAATATGAATGTCACGCTCATCATCATACTGGAACCTGCGACTTGCAATCTTCTTAGCAGCCCGGGGATGGCGAGGACGAGAACCACCTGTGAAATCAGAATAGAGGGATATCATATGGGGTAAGCACATTTGTCTAGGAGATATATAAAAAAATAGTTGTTAAAGAAATCTGGAGCTGTATAGATTGAAAACACCGGACATTCCGTAAAATCAGAGCCGGACAATCCGCAAGGTCCGGACAGTCCGGCGTGTACACCGATCGGACATTCCGGCTGAACTGGAGTGTCTGGCCCATACACGTCGGACATTCCGGCGGGGTCCTAGGCGATATTTCAGGCTACACGAGTGAGTTCAATCGGTACAGATCGGGATTGCTAAAACCACTACCAGGATGGATATTGCATGCAGGAGTGATGTATCCATGGATTTAGGTGAGACATTGCCCAAGAAAAATCATCTAGTCCAACCCTAGAGATGAAGAGGAAAGGGGCATCATACCAGCATCCATGGGGACCTTCACCGGTGGGGAAAGGATCCCAGCGACAAGGGGAGGCAAATGGCCGGTGGCAATGGCAAGATCCGGGGTGGAGGATCCCTCCCGGTAAAGCTCCTGGTCGAGGGCTGTGGTTTGAGAAGAGGAGAGAGTTGGGGAGAAGAAGGTGTACTGAACCGTCCACTTCTCCCCGACCTCTATTATCAGAGCGAAACCGTAGGGGCCGGACAGTCCGGGCCATATGCGCCGGATAGTCTGGCCCGGCCGAAACGTCCGGTCTGTATCAAGAAGAGAGTCCGGCTAGGCCATATACTCCGGTTGGTACATGGCAGACACTCTGGCCCCTTCGACCAGAAACCCTAGATTCAAGTTTTTGGACAAATGTGTGGCAAGAAGAGCATGTTTGTAGATGAGAGTAGGCCTGGGATTCAGAGGATGTACTATGAAAAACCAATGAGTCAAAAAAGATCTAAAAAGATGACAAAGATGAAATCCAATCAAAACAATCCAAAACCAAACTCTTCACTAAGAAGAGGGCGATGGCCGAGGCCACCATATAAGAGTATGTGACATGACACCACGAAGAATTATCCTTGGGTTCATAATCACTACTCATCAATAAATCTCACATATCACAAAATTAATGTTGACATTATGGGGGGAGGGATATTCCAATGTATTTGGACCGCAGTACCCCTATCTCCATGCCTACACCTAAACCAAATAAGGGTCAAGACATAGGTGACTATGCAAGGTGATCAAGTCAAGCTCCTTGAATCTATGATATTTAGTTCATTCCTCAAATAACAAAACCTTGCTTCATCAAGTGGCTTCGTGAATATGTCGGCAAGTTAGTCTTTGGTTGACACATATGATAGATTAATATCACCTCGAGCAACATGATCCCCAATGAAGTGATGACGAATCTCAGTATGCTTTGTCCTTGTGTGATCCACCGGGTTATAGGCAATCTTGATAGCACTTTCATTGTCACATAGAAGAGGCATTTTGTCACAAAGGACACCGTATTCCTTTAAAGTTTGCCTCATCCATAGCAATTGAGTGCAAGCACTAGCAGGTGCCACATACTCGGCTTCGGAGGTGGAGAGAGATATACAATTTTTCTTCTTGGAAGGCCAACATACCAAGGTCCTACCAAGGAATTGGCAAGCCCCGGATGTTGATTTTCTATCATCCTTATCACCAGCCCAATCTGAGTTAGTGTATCCACAAAGATCAAATGTTGACCCTCGAGGATACCAAAGACCATAATGTGGGGTATGAACCAAATATCGAAAGATTATCTTGATCGCCAACAATTGGCTTTCTTTAGGAGCCGCTTGATATCTTGCACACACACCTACACTCAACACAATATCAGGTCTAGATGCACAAAGGTAAAGCAAAGAACCAATCATAGACTGGTATACCTTTTGATCCACATCTTTACCATTTGTATTTTGTTCTAGATGAGTCTTTGTAGCCATGGGAGTAGGAGCTCCATTTAAATCTTGCATATTGAATCTTTTGAGCATATCTTGAGTATACTTGGCTTGGTTGAAGAATGTCCCTCCTCTAACTTTATTTATCTCAAAACCAATAAATACCCTTAATTCCCCCATCACAGACATCCGGAACCTACTAGTCATAAGCTTTGAGAATTCATCATTAAACACTTTGTTAGATTAGCCAAAGATAATATCATCAACATATATTTGGCATACAAAAAGCTCCCCATTGACCTTCTTAGTAAAAAGAGTGGGATCGATTTTCCCAACCTCAAACCCACGGTCAAACAATAACTCTCTAAGGTGCTCATACCACGTGCGTGGGGCTTGTTTAAGCCCATAGAGCATGTTCTCTAGTTTGTAGACATGGTTTGGGAAGTTGGGATCCTCAAATCCCGGGGGTAGCTTTACATATACGAACTCATTTAATGGAACATTAAGAAATGCACTTTCTACATCCATTTGTTGCAACTTAAAGTTATAATGTTCCGCATAAGCAAGAAGGATACGGATGGACTCAAGGCGAGCCACGGGTGCATATGTCTCTCCATAATCAATGCCTTCAATTTGAGAGAACCCTTGTGCAACCAATCTTGCCTTGTTCCTTACTATAATTCCATGCTCATCTTGCTTGTTCTTGAATATCCACTTGGTGCCTATAACATTGCGGCAATCCTTTGGCTTCTCAACTAACTTCCATACTTTGTTTCTCTCAAAGTTGTTGAGCTCTTTGTGCATTGCTTCCAACCAATCCAAATCTTCAAGAGCTTCCCACACTTTCTTTGGTTCAATCATGGAGATGTGAGCTTGATGTTCACTGAACCTCTTCAATTGTGCTCTTGTGTAAATTCCTCTCCTTAGATCACCAACCGCATTCTCTAGAGAGTGGTCTCTTAATTCCAACATCCTATCCGTTCTATCTTCGCAACGAGTGTGGATCTCCCTGTTGTTTCTCGTCTTGACCATCAAATTGACCTTGATCATCATCGGAATCATTATCTTCATTGAGAGACAAAGATTGACCTTGGTCTTGATCATGCAGATTACTAGCATTGAGTTAAGCTTGTCTTAAGGCATTTTGTATGGATCTTCCTTGTGTAATTGACTTGGCCGCACTTGACATTCTGGAGAATGGTGACTCAAGATCCTCCTCACTAGGAATGTCACCTTGATCAACATGCTGAGGGTCCACAACTTGTCTTTGGCTTAGGTCATTGTCCTCCTCGATAGATGGAGCTTGTTGTTGTTGTTGTTGTTGTTGTTGTTGTTGTTGTTGTTGTTGTTGTTTTTGGTGTTGTTGTTGTTGTTGTTGTTGTTGTTGTTGTTGTTGTTGCTGTTGTTGTTGTTGTTGTTGTTGTGAAGATGAGGGATCCACTTGAGTAGAGCATATTTCTTCTCGATCCGCCACAAGGGGTTCCTCAACGGGGCAGATATATCCCACACCCATTCTTCCTATGGCATCCTGAGGCATTTCATCATCTGCATCACAAGCATCAACACGCCCCCCTTCGGGACCATCATATTCTTCGAAGGTCACACTACAAGATTCTATGACGCCTCCAGAGAGCTTATCATAGATTCTATAAGTGTGAGATTAGAGACCATAGCCAACAAAAATACCCTCTAATGCTTTGGACTCGAATTTAGACAAAGGAATACCTTTTATGAGATATAAACACTTACAAACGAACACCCGGAAGTAAGATATGTTGGGCTCGTTACCGATAAGTATCTCATATGGAGTCTTGTTCACTTCTTTGCGGAGGTAGAGCCGATTTGATGCATGGCAAGCGGTGGAGATGGCTTCGGCCCAAAAGTTGTATGGAGATTTAAACTCTGCCAACCTGTCCTTGCCATCTCAATAAGAGTCCGGTTCTTCCTCTCGGCTACACCATTTTGTTGAGGGGTATATGCAATGTAATATTGGTGTTTTATCCCCTCATCACTAAGAAAATCATTCAAGGTGTAGTTCTTGAACTCGGTGCCATTGTCACTTATTATAATCAATATGGGGAGATTGTATTGGCGTTGAACCAAGTTGATGAAGTCGATGAAGGTCTTTTGGGTCTCACTTTTCAACTTAAAGAAATATACCCATGAGTATCTTGAATAGTCATCAACAATAACCAAACAATATTTCTTCCCACCAAGACTTGCATGAGATGGAGGACAAAAGATATCCACATGAAGGAGCTCCAAGATCTTGGTTGACTTGATGCGGTTCTTTGGCTTGTGGGGAGCATCATGCATTTTTCCTTCAACACGTGCCCTGCAAACACGATCTTTGGCAAAGGAAACATTTTCTTTTAGTCCAACAATATGGCCATACTTGTGGAGACTTTTCAAAGTTCTCATATTGACATGGGCTAGTCGGCGATGCCATAACCAACCCACATCGGCCTTTTCGAATAAGCACATCGCACTTGTAGTGGTTTGCCCCGAAAAGTCCACCACATACAAGTCATTTTCGACGTACCCAACAAAAGCGACCTTGAGAGACTTGCTCCACACGAGGACCACAATATCATCATCAATAAAGACGGCAAAGCCCATCTTTCCAAGAGCACGGACTGAAAGTAAATTGTAACCAAGGGTCTCAACAAGCATGACGTCCACGAGTGTAATATCGTGGGAAACCACTACCTTGCCAAAACCCATTACCTTAGACTTTGAATTGTCGGCGTAAGACATGGATATTTGATCATCATTTAGCCTTAAATCCTTGACAATAGTAGAGCTTCCGGTCATATGACTTGTGCAACCACTATCAAGCACCCATTTTGACCCTCCGGAAGCATAGGTCTACAAAAGATCAAGCTAGTTTTTAGGTACCCATTTTTCAGTGGGTCCTCTTTTGTTAGCAACAAGGATCTTGGGGACCCAAATATACAAAGCAATGTAACCATCAAAAGGACCAACATATTGTGCATACACATCACCATAATAATCACGCATTAGGACATAGTGAGGGTTAACACTTCCAGCAAAATCATCATGAGACATAATTTTCACACTTGTGGTCTTACTACCCACAATGGCTTTGTCCTTTTCTTGTGCGGGCTTGGCCTTCTTATTCTTGTTGTTCTTCTTCTTAGCTTTGGACACAAAGACAACGCCTCCTTTGTCGCCATTTGACCTTTGCTTACTCAAAATGTCATCAATGGACTTGTTTCCTTTTGGAAAGGTGGCCTTTGCTAGCTCCCCCTTCAACCTAGCATTTTCTTCAATTATATTTGTACTACTAGAGGGAATAAAAGTACTAGGTGAAGCAATATTGGTCAATTGAGTTTGAAGCTTTTCATGGGACTTTGTGAGGGACAAGAGTTCACTTTCCAAAGCCTTGTGAGCCTTGTCAAGCAACCTAAAGTCCTCGGCAAGTTTTTCATGAACAACACAAAACTCAATCTTGTCCTTTTTAGCCCTTTTATATTTAGCACTAGCATAGTCTCGTTCCTTAACGAGTCTATTAACAATTAAATCGTTAGCCTCATCAAGTCCTTCAAGTTTTAGTTCAAGGGGCATCCTAGTCTCTTGTTCTTCTTCTAGAGCATTGTTTAGGGCTTCTACCTCAACCATATGTTCTCTTCCTAATTTACATCTTTCATCAAGAAGCTCTTGAGTGTGAGAAAGTTGATTTAAGAGGTCCACAAAATGTCTTTTGTGTTCCCCTTGCAAGTTATTCATAAACTCATCAAAAGAAATTATTTCCTTTTTAACCTCAAGAGACATTTCATCATCAATTTCATTATTCATTTCATCATCAACTAAGAGAGTGGTGTGGGATTATGATGATGATACCTCCGTTCCTCTTTCCATAAGGCAAGTGACGTTCTTGTTGGGAGTATTCTAATTTGGGGAGTCGAAGAGGGAGTATGTTGGGGTAGAGGTAGTGTCAAGAGCAGCCACTTCATCATCATCATCATCTTACTAATTGTTGGAGGAGTATTCTTCATGAGTGATCAACACAATTTCACCCGACTTCTTATTGATGGGATTCTTATTGATGAAGGGTTTCTTGTAAGGATCTTTGGAAGATTTCTTCCACACAAGTTTTTCACCATGATCTTCTCTCTTCTCATAGGGACAACCCTCCACAAAGTGATAGCGCTCACCATAATTGAAGCAAGTTCTCAATTTAGTGACATTCTCTCTTCTTCCATTTGGGTTGCTTCTTCGTTGCATTTCCATCTTGGCCTTGGCGGGGTTCTTCCAAAAGTTCTTTGCATAAAAGTCCATGTATTCACCATGAGTAATCTTGACATCATCGGGGTGGCTCATGGAGAAGCCTTCATCACTATCATCTTCATCCCCATGATCCACAACTTTGGCCTTCAATGCAAGGTTGGCAACATTGCTCATTTCAAGGGCACGAGCACGGGCATCCTTGGCATTCTTGGCGGCAACCTTGAAAGAGGACATCTCTTGCATAACTTCATTGGAGGTCATGAGGTGGTAGTTATGTCTTCCTTGTAGGATCTTCAAGTCGGTGGGCTCAAAGGGCATGAGTGCACTCACATATTTCCTTTTTATCCAAGCATCATCCACATGTGAGGCACCCACATTCCTAAAAGCGGTGGCGGTGGTCTTGAGCCTACTATACATGTCTTCATGATCTTCACCTTCCTTCATATAGAAGCCTTCGGCTTCATTTCTTAGTGCATCATACCGGTTCCTTCTCATGCTCTCATTCCCAACAAACAATGTTGTGAGAGCATCCCAAGCTTCATTGGCGGTGTTGAGGTGCTCAATGTGTGGGTAATCCTTTGCACCAAATCCTTGTTGAATCATGTGCAAGGCGGTGGCATTGAGTTGACTGTTGACAACTTATCTTCTTGTCAAGTTGTTTGGATCCCCAATATAGAGTCCTTGTTTAATGATGTTCCATAACTCAATGCAAGAGCTGCACACATGAGATTTCATTAGAGATTGCCATTGAGAAAAAGTAGATGCTTCTAGCTTAGGCGGGTCTCCTTTATTGTTTATATGAGCGTGAGGAATTGGAGGGTCGGGAGTGTACCATGCATGAGAGTCATGGTGCTCTCCCTTACCACCATCCTTTTTAGTGGAGGAATTATTGATGTCTTGTTTACCCCCCACCACTAAGCCCTCGGGTGATGCCGGAGCATTCCCTTGAGGTATTAGTGGAGGTTCCTCTTGAGGAGAAGGGGATGATGAGACACCTTTATCTTTAACAAGTTGCTCAAGTAACTTGTACAAGTGTTTGATCTCGTTGGCCATGGTGGAGCTCAATCTTGTTTCCAAGTTATTGAGATCATCCATGGTCACCGAGGTAGACTTGTCATGGTATTGCCGACGAGTACGCCATGGAGGGGTCCTCACAGTGCGTGTTTAGAGACATGGGGTAAGGCGGACGGTTGACGGGTACGAGGTAACACAGCTTACCCAGGTTCAGATCCCACGACGGTGGCGGAATCCTACTCCTGCTATAAATCACTATAAGGGCAATACGCCGAGTTACAGGGATTGGTTTGCTGTGCGAGGTTGTGTGAATCGATACTAGGTTGTGCCCTAAAGGCTCCCATAGGCCCGACTTATATATTCGCCAGGTCCTAGGGTTACAGGGAAAAGTCCTAGCCGGACAGGTTACAGAGTCCTACACTGTCTATTACTAGTCTTGTGTATCTTGTACTCCAAGGCTCCGGGTACGTTGGTGACTCCACCGTAGCCTTCCTTTATCCGGCATGGGCCTCCCTTCTGGATCCATCTAACTGGGCCGCCCAGCAGGCCATAGGCCATGCTACCGAATATGGGCCACCCGGGTTATCCGGATAAGTGACATGCTATAAGGATACCCATATAGCATATCCCCAACAGTATCCCCCGGAGAACTCCGAGATCTTGCGCCGTCTTGCCTCTTCAAATGAATGCTCCGTCTAGTTGTATGTCGGCAAATTGTCAAGCAATATCTTGTAGTCCTCCCAAAGAACCCTGCAAAATTTCCTCCGTCTTTAACTTGTAAGCCGGAAAAATGTTGAGTCTTCCATTGTACTCTTCCATAGTCGGATTGAATCCATCTATGTCGGAATCTTTGATGTGACGGCTCATCTACCCATGTCAGCTAGGACGATGTAGGCTTAGGTCAGCGACGCCTCGTAACTCACACATGCAGAGAACGCAATCATATCCGATTTTCCCACGCGAGGGATACGAACCGTTGGCGGCGACGGTTGGAGACGTGGCGAAATTTTCGCGCACGTTCACAAACACGTTGTCTACGCGGCAACCGTTCGATCAAGATGCACGAATCTTGACATCGAGGATGATAAATAGTAACCGTGGGGAATATTCCACTTTTTACCTCATTCTCCTCGCATCATCTTCTTCCTCGAGCCGCGCGTCTCCTCGAGCTCTCCGCGAGAAACCTCGAAAAAACCCTAGCTCCCATCTGCACCAGTCGCACCCAACCTTCACCCCATGGCTAGCAGCAGTACATCTCCATCACTGGCGGCGTCGAGCGAGGCCGTGGCGAAGTCGGCGAGATCCGTCGTCGTGCCCCCAGAGGGTTTGGTTATCCCCGCATCGGCGGTGATCGAATCCACCGGTGGCGACCCACATTCGGCGGCGCTAGAGCCACTGGAGGAGGAACCAGACTCGCACAAGGGATACTGGCGTGGCTCGGACATCACCGAATGCGATATCCAAGAGATGGTCGCCGAAGGCTATGTCCCCGCGACGGAGGGGCTTGCCTGGCGGGCGGCGCCGGCCGGCGAGGTGACACCTTCTCCCCAAGCCGGAGAAAAGGTGTACCTAAAAGCTCAGCTGGTACGCGACGCTTCCCTGCCTATCTCCCACTTCTTCCTCTTCGTCTTAAACCACTATAGGGTCCAGCCCCATAACCTCTCCCCCAATAGTATCTTAGTGCTTAGCAACTTCGCGGCACTTTTCGAGGGATATCTAGGGATAAGGCCTAGGTTTGACCTGTTTGTGTACTTCTCACCGTCAAACGTGAAGCCGGACATAGTAAGGAGGAGCTTAGGAACTGCGGCACCATAAGCTTCAAGATTCGACCTAGCCGGCGGTTCCCCGACATCGCCGACCACGAGTCCTGCAAGAATTGGCAACGGACATACTTTTATGGCCCCGACATCCCTCTGGCGGGCCGAGAAGTAACGTACCCGGACTTCATGGATGGAGCCGACGCTGAAGTTTCCACATGGAGATCCCAAGCCTCCCTTCCCTCCGACCTCGATTCTTCTCGCGCTATTAGGCGGATCGAATGGTTTGTAGAGATGGGTTTGACCGGCTTGGACCTGGCCATGTGCTGGTTCATCAGGCAAATCCAACCCTTGTAGCACCGCGCGAAGTACATGCACGAGTATACCAGCGACAGAAGGGATAGTCTCCGCATCTCCGTGGACAACTTCTCGAGCGACTCCGTCAAGCTCCGCCTTAAAGACATCGTCAAGGTGAAGGATAAGAAGTGTGGCTTCACCATCACCTATGACATGTTCGTAGACGACAAGTTCCCAAAGGTAGGTATTTATTTTCCATGCATGACATATACTCCAGTTCTTCCGTCTTGCAGATGTCATTTTATCTAACACGGTGATTTCTTACTTAACAGCTTAGCGATCTAGAGGAGGGCAACCTGGCTGCCCAAATCTATGATCCAAAGATGAAGCAAGTCACGATCGTGTCTGACGACGAAGTCCCGTTGGCGCGAAAGCGGAAGAGCTCCACCTCTGACGCTGCCGACGGAGGCAAGAAGAAGAAGACGGAGGGTGGAGCCTCCAAAAAGACTACTACCGCCCTGGAGGCGGAAAATAGAAGAACCATGTGGCATCCCGCAAAACCACTACTAGAAAATCGCGTTGTTTTTGTGCATTGCATCATCATGACCGCATGCTCATGTCATCATGCCACATTGCATTTGAGCATCATCATCATCTTGCATCTGATTGTACAAAACTATTTGCAGAAAACCCTATTTTGTTTTCTAAACGCCTCATCCTTATTCAAACGCAAAACCCGGGCTTGTCCGGATTATTTATTTGGTCCAGCATCGGCTTGCAAAAGCCCCGTTTAAAACATTAAAAATATTTAATTTGTTTTAGTGGGGCAGTCGAACAGGCGAATAGACCCGAACGACCACCCTGTTTAAATCGGTCCACCTCCTAAATTCCTAAAGCTACCCACTATCCTACCCACACCCCCTGGCCACCTCGCTCCCTCCTATCATCTCCCGCCACATCAGCACTCCCCAAACCCCCCACCAACCGTGGGCTGGCACTTGTCCCAGTCCACCCCTCTCTCTCACCCTCCCTCTCCACTGGACACAACACACACCTCTCGACGCGCCTTTGCCTCCCCAGATCCCACCTCCCGGCCACCTGCCCGTGGGCCCCCAAAGACACCCAGCCAACTCCCTGCCCACCCCACACACCACGCGCATAGCACGCAGCGGCCCCGCGCGGCCCCACCCCCTGACGCCGTCCCCTTCCTCCCACCTTCCTCACGCCCGCATGTCCCGCCTCGCCTCCCTCGGGCGCCGGCCAGCTTCTGCCGCCGCTGAAGACTCGCGCCTCGGCCCGCCTCTCCTGCCCCGGCCGCCGCTGCCGCCCCTCCGCCGGCCGTCCCGCCGCTTGGCGCCGCCAGCAACCGCCTCGCACCTCCCGCTGCTCTGCGCCGAGCGCCACCTCCCCTTCGCTGCCGCGCTACGCCCGCCGCGCCCGTCGCCTCGGCCGCCCGTCCTCCCTTCCAGCGTTCGCCCGACCCAGTCGCCGTCCCGCCATCAAGCCGCCCAACCGCCACTCGAGCCGCCATCGCCGGGCCAGACCTCCGCGCGCCCGCCCTCAACCCAGGCTTCCCGTCCGCCATGGCCCACCTCCTCGCCCATCCACCACCTCCTGCCTCCCCGCCCGCCGCGCCTCTGACGCCCACCTCGCTGGGCCCCGCGAGCGCCACCCCCCTTCCTTGCAGGCCCGCCAGCCGCTTAACCACCGCCCGTCCCGTGCCGAGCCGCTGCGCCTCCGCGCCCAACCCCGAAGCTGCCCTGCCGCGGCGCCGGCCAAGACGCTTGTCTCTGCGAGTTGCCGACCGACCTCGGCCTGGCGCCCAGCCGCGCGGCCCCGCAGCCGCGCCGTCGGCCGTGCCCGCCGCCGCAGCTCACCGGACCCAGCCGCCTCCGCAGCGCAAGCCGCCGTCGCGCGGGCCCACCTCGCCTCGGGGGCTGCAGCCGATGTGCTCCTCTGTCCCTGTGTTGTTGTTCTGACAAGACGAGGTCGCCGTGAACCGCCAAGATCGTCCCCCGTTGGTTCCACTCGAGATCGACAACGACAACGGTCGTCGGGACCCCAATAACTCCTGCACCGAACTGATGACCAAGCTCCCGACGCCCGATCCCGGTGACCCAAGGGCCACGCCAGGACCCGAACCTGAAGAAAACCCCAAGATCGCCATGGAACGGAACAAGTACCACAACGCCAACGACAAGGGGCCGAACAAGATCTTCACCACGGACACGCCAAGTCCTCCTCGTGAACCCCAAGATCGGTGGACGCCAAGACCCGCTCACGGAGTCCGTTGGTCGAGTCAAACCCGTGGAACCCCGAAAACTCCCCAAGATCCCCGTTGCGGAACAATAAGGTCGATGGCTTGGAGTCGACAAGATCTACCATCTACCGCCAAACTCGCCTCCGTGGGACGCCAAGTTCGTCGAACCCCGAGGACCGGACGCGACTAGGTCTACCTCACGGACACCGAGAACTTCCCCCCCGGACGCCAAGACCGACAACATGGCCGTAGACCGCGGATGCGACATGATCATCCCCAGAATGCCAAGGCGGCCGAGAACGCTCCCGCTAAGACCGAACCGTCGAACCCTAGACCCTGAGACCGACCCCGGACCCCGGACCCCCAAGACCGTCGAGACCCCTCAATGTGTGAACCCCTTATCCGAGAACCCTATTTTATAATATAATAACAATTGATGCATATTGAATTGTCATACTTGCATGCATAATCATGTGGTTTGGGGGCCTTATGCCGATTCACCTAATAATTAAATATGGGGCCCATATGCGGGCAAATCTAGCCTTATATTGGCCTCATTTAAAACTTGTGTAGCGAACCAGTGATAATTTCTGCCTTGTTAAACAACATTGAATTGCGGGGTAATTAAATAACTTGAACAATATAATCAATTGTCGGGACCCCGGTTCCGCTTAATATGGCCTAATTGCATCGCACCTTGCCATGCCATGCAACATACATGCATCATGCCGATCTTTTGCCGTAGTATTAAATATTGCATCCGGTGTTCCTTCTAGTGTTTTGCTTCTTCGCGGATAAGGGCGTCGAGTTGATGTGAGCTTCGCCCCGATCTTCGGGAAAACCTTCGACAATGTTTTCAGGCGAGCATCTCCCTCTTTCTACCTATCTTACTTTATAGTCTTTATTCCCCTCCTGTTGATCTATTGCTATCTGTGTTGCGACGCTTTAGTTTCCGTGATATACCGTGCAGCCCTATATTGCCTTGGACACACCCTATTACCATTGTTTGGTAGATAGTTGGACTTATGGCCGTAGTTGCTTGCTCTAGTGCTGATGTGTGTCATATGCCACGATTCTTGATGTATTGCCGCATGTTGATGTTGGAGATGATTCTAGTTTTACTTATCGTCACTTTAATTTCTGTTTAACAACTAAAATTGAAATAAGCGAGGCATCGGTGGGTGATAGAAAATATTTGGTTTCCGAACGCCCACTTGTGTCCCGTAAGACCCCGACTACTTGATACTGTTCCTTGATTTATCGCTATCCACATCCGGGAGGTATATGGGACCCCCGAGCGAGCTTGATTCATTCTTATTTCTTGGGGCCACAAACTAGTTTGAGGTTTTATTTACGATCCTGTACTTATGCCATGCTACTTTCGTATTTAAATTGTGCGAGGAGCACACTTTGTCGTTTAGGTAAGCGGATTGATTACGCGGTATCGACAAGCCCAGCCACACTTTCGGTTCCCGATTCTGACCATTGTCGCAAACCTTGAGTCTGTCTCGAGCTTGCTTACTCCGCTATGGATCTACTCAATGGGGTGGCCCCGAAATATTTCTGAATCCTGTGATTGTTCGTGAAAGCCTCGTTGGGTTTTGATTTGGTTTTTCCGAGGTTGATCGGCGTGTGTTGCTATTAGTGCACCGCCGGGTAAAACTTTCAAAGCCGTGTCCGCGGATATGGACGACTTGGAGCACAGTATCTCGATCATAGACAAGCATAACTAAAGTTTATTGCTGTAAATTTGACTTATAATGACTAGTAATCAGCTTCACTATAACG
This sequence comes from Avena longiglumis, assembly GCA_030063025.1. Lineage (NCBI taxonomy): Eukaryota > Viridiplantae > Streptophyta > Magnoliopsida > Poales > Poaceae > Avena > Avena longiglumis. Next base: position 187,577,216 of record CP125979.1, read on the forward strand.
GAATGGCTAATAATATTGCTCACCATTGCTTGTTTGGTTGTCGCCTGCGACAATTGTACCTGACTAGTAAATCTTGCAACTACAACGGAATGGCTGAATAAAAGTACCAACCACTGCTGGGTTTTTGGGTTCTCTCATGATAATTGTATCTGACTAGTAAGTGTTGCCACTATCACGGAATGGTTAACTAAAAGTGCCCACTGTTTACTTTATCAGGATGATTATCTAAACCTGACTAGTAAATGCTGCAACGATAACTGAATAAATAAACGCCAACCGTGTGAGTTCCTCGGTTGACTTCCTCGTTTGGTCTCGAGGGGAAACACCGAGATGGGTTTGTTTGGTGTTAGCTTCGGTTGGATCCGGATAGGTCATTCTAACCTCTCTCGATAACCGCCAGTTGTATCGAGTCTCTATAGGTTGTTTAGTGCATGCCGCCGCTTGATCCACCATACCTATGTAGGCGAGGACCGCAATTCTAGCCTCGCTGTAATCGCCTCGATCGACGCTCCTCTTTTCCTTTGCCCTTTGTCGGCACCCTTTTGTTAAAGCAGGTTTTGAGATCGGCGTCGTTAGTGGTTACCCTTCCGCTTGGCCAGGCAGGTTATGGGCGCCAATGGTTATTCTTCAGGGCTCTTAGCCCCATTTGCATCTTGTCCGTAGCTGGACGCTCTATCGTTTTCAAGGTGATTTGGATCTTTGTATATTATATCTGTATTCTTGACTCATGGAGTCGCTGTTATATATATATCTGTTCTGTGGGTCCCATCGAGGACTGTTGTGTAATGTTATTACTTCGTTTTCCACCCGCACGAAAGTGCCTGGTGGGCACCTTTGAATCGTTTCTATGCGGGTTTGGCGAATTTTGCTCAAACTTGCATAGGTCCGATTCTGAGGGTGTTACAGAGTGGTATCAGAGCTCAGCAGTTGCGATACCCCACAAGTCCAGCCTGTAGGATAACCTAGCTAACGGCCGAAGTAGAGTGTCAAAACTATTTTTCAACATCGGTTGGATAGTTCTGCTTATTTCTGATTTTACTCCTTACCCCTCTGCTATTCTCCTCTTATCTCTACGCGTTTTAAATCTGCCCTCATCTCTTTCTTCGAGTCCAAGATTTCTCGTGGTTGGGTTCCGTCGTACCTTCAGGGTTTCGCTTCCTCCTTCGATAACGGTGTCCTATCATCCGGTGTCCAAGCTGCCTGATGAATCCGTCTGCTGTGGAATCATTCTTTGTTCCTTGTTGTGTTATCCGGTGTTTCCCGACGCGACGACATCATCTACGCCATATCCGATGCAGAGTCTGCATCCCTCCTTTGTTTCCGAACCTCGCTTGTCGAGATCTTCAGTCTGTTTCCGAGAATGGTTGCACTCCCTTCCACTGATTGTGCGGAGTAATAGATTGGGTGCGTGATGGATTGGCCCCCATGCCGACTACCCCTTCTATTCGCTTTTGTACACTGAAGTGGACGAGAATGCATCGGTTCCCTTTCTCCATCGAAGCTAGAGGTGGCTTTAATTGTTGATACCCCTACCTTCGACCTTTTGATCCCGGAGTGTTCTCGCGACGATCACGGACAACGACCTCTTGTTAGTGGTGTCGCGAGGATCTACACGAAGTGAGAAGATGCAGATCGCCGACCTCCCTTCCGGTACCATGAGGCGGATCTCGAGGGCGAGATCCTTTGTTAGTGGTGTCGAATTGTGGCATCCCGCAAAACCACTACTAGAAAATCGCGTTGTTTTTGTGCATTGCATCATCATGACCGCATGCTCATGTCATCATGCCACATTGCATTTGAGCATCGTCATCATCTTGCATCTGATTGTACAAAACTATTTGCAGAAAACCCTATTTTGTTTTCTAAACGCCTCATCCTTATTCAAACGCAAAACCCGGGCTTGTCCGGATTATTTATTTGGTCCAGCATCGGCTTGCAAAAGCCCCGTTTAAAACATTAAAAATATTTAATTTGTTTTAGTGGGGCAGTCGAACGGGCCGAATAGACCCGAACGACCACCCCTGTTTTAAATCGGTCCACCTCCTAAATTCCTAAAGCTACCCACTATCCTACCCACACCCCCTGGCCACCTCGCTCCCTCCTATCATCTCCCGCCACATCAGCACTCCCCAAACCCCCCACCAACCGTGGGCTGGCACTTGTCCCAGCCCACCCCTCTCTCTCACCCCCTCCCTCTCCACCTGGACAACACACACCTCGACGCGCCTGCCCTCCCCCCAGATCCCACCTCCCCGGTCAACCCTGCCCCGTGGGCCCCGCCCCAGCACGCACCCAGCCAACTCCCTGCCCACCCCACAAGATAGCACGCAGGCCCCAAGCGCCCCACCCCTGACGCCGTTCCCCTTCCTCCCACCTTCCTCACGCCCGCGTGTCCCGCTCCCTGCTCCTCCCTGGCGCCTGACCCTGCCGTCTGACGACCATGGCGCCGCCCGTGCCTCCGCCTCCGCCGTCGCCTCGTTGCAGCCGCTGCCCGCAGAACCTCCGCCCTCCTCCTGCCGCCGCTGCCAGCCCTCCGATCATACGCGCGCGAAAGCAACCGCCGGACCCCGCAACCACCCCCCGCCGCTCGTCCTGCGCCCGAGCGCCACCTCCTCCCTCTCTGCTCCTGCCGCCCCGCTGCGCCCGCCGCCATGTCGCCTCGCCGCCGTCCTCCCCTTCAGCCGCGTTCGACCGCCGCCGTCCCCGCCTTCATCAAGCCCGTCCAACCGCCACCTGAGCCGCCCATCGCCGCCGGCTCGTACCTCCGCCGGACCGCCCCTCCGCGCCGCCCCTCCAACCCAGAGCTTCCCCGTCCGCCGCCGCGCGCCCCCCCTCCGCGCCGCCTCGCCATCCACCACCTCCGCCATGCCCCTCGCACGCGCCTCCCTTCGCCCCAGCCAGACCCGCCTCGCGCCCGCCGCCCGCCGCTTGCCGCCTCGCCACCGCCTCGGCAGCCGACGCCCACCGCCTTCTCGTCGGGCCCGCCATGAGCGCCACCTTCCTTGCAGGCCCGCCGAGCCCGCTAACCACCGCCCGTCCCGCCGGAGCCCCTCGCGCTTCGCCTCCGCCCAACCCCGAGCTGCCCGTCCTGCCGTGAGCCCGGCACACGCTTGTCTCTGCAGGCCGCCGACACCTCGACAAGCGCCCAGCCAGCGCCGCGGCCCGCAGCCGTGCGGCGCTCGGCCGTGCCCCGCAGTCGCCCGCAGCTCACCGGACCCGGCCGCCTCCGCAGCGCAAGCCGCCGTCGCGCGGGCCCACCTCGCCTCGGGGGCTGCAGCCAATGTGCTCCTCTGTCCCTGTGTTGTTGTTCTGACAAGACGAGGTCGCCGTGAACCGCCAAGATCGTCCCCCGTTGGTGCCACTCGAGATCGACAACGACAACGGTCGTCGGGACCCCAAGAACTCCTGCACCGAACTGATGACCAAGCTCCCGACGCCCGATCCCGGTGACCCAAGGGCCACGCCAGGACCCGAACCTGAAGAAAACCCCAAGATCGCCATGGAACGGAACAAGTACCACAACGCCAACGACAAGGGGCCGAACAAGATCTTCGCCACGGACACGCCAAGTCCTCCTCGTGAACCCCAAGATCGGTGGACGCCAAGACCCGCTCACGGAGTCCGTTGGTCGAGTCGAACCCGTGGAACCCCGAAAACTCCCCAAGATCCCCGTTGCGGAACAACAAGGCCGATGGCTTGGAGTCGACAAGATCTACCATCTACCGCCAAGCTCGCCTCCGTGGGACGCCAAGTTCGTCGAACCCCGAGGACCGGACGCGACTAGGTCTACCTCACGGACACCGAGAACTTCCCCCCCGGACGCCAAGACCGACAACATGGCCGTAGACCGCGGATGCGACAGGATCATCCCCAGAATGCCAAGGCCGCCGAGAACGCTCCCGCCGAGACCGAACCGTCGAACCCTAGACCCTGAGACCGACCCCGGACCCCGGACCCCCAAGACCGTCGAGACCCCTCAATGTGTGAACCCCTTATCCGAGAACCCTATTTTATAATATAATAACAATTGATGCATATTGAATTGTCATACTTGCATGCATAATCATGTGGTTTGGGGGCCTTATGCCGATTCACCTAATAATTAAATATGGGGCCCATATGCGGGCAAATATAGCCTTATATTGGCCTCATTTAAAACTTGTGTAGCGAACCGGTGATAATTTCTGCCTTGTTAAACAACATTGAATTGCGGGGTAATTAAATAACTCGAACAATATAATCAATTGTCGGGACCCCGGTTCCGCTTAATATGGCCTAATTGCATCGCACCTTGCCATGCCATGCAACATACATGCATCATGCCGATCTTTTGCCGTAGTATTAAATATTGCATCCGGTGTTCCTTCTAGTGTTTTGCTTCTTCGCGGATAAGGGCGTCGAGTTGATGTGAGCTTCGCCCCGATCTTCGGGAAAACCTTCGACAATGTTTTCAGGCGAGCATCTCCCTCTTTCTACCTATCTTACTTTATAGTCTTTATTCCCCTCCTGTTGATCTATTGCTATCTGTGTTGCGACGCTTTAGTTTCCGTACCTGTGATATACCGTGCAGCCCTATATTGCCTTGGACACACCCTATTACCTGTTGTTTGGTAGATAGTTGGACTTGCGCGCCGTAGTTGCTTGCTCTAGTGCTGATGTGTGTCGTCATATGCCACAGTTGCTGATGTATTGCCGCATGTTGATGTTGGAGATGATTCTAGTTTTACTTATCGTCACTTTAATTTCTGTTTAACAACTAAAATTGAAATAAGCAGAGGCATCGGTGGGTGATAGAAAATATTTGGTTTCCGAACGCCCACTTGTGTCCCGTAAGACCCCGAGTACTTGATACCTGTTCCTTGATTTATCGCGCTATCCACATCCGGGAGGTATATGGGACCCCCGAGCGAGCTTGATTCATTCTTATTTCTTGGGGCCACAAACTAGTTTGAGGTTTTATTTACGATCCGTACTTATGCCATGCTACTTTCTGTATTTAAATTGTGCGAGGAGCACACCGCATTGCTTAGGTAAGCGGATTGATTACGCGGTATCGACAAGCCCAGCCACACTTCGGGTTCCCGCCATGACCATTGTCGCAAACCTTGAGTCCGTCTCGAGCTTGCTTACTCCGCTATGGGTCTACTCAATGGGTGGCCTGAAATATTTCTGAATCCTGTGATTGTTCAGTCGTGAAAGCCTCGTTGGGTTTTGATTTGGTTTTTCCGAGGTTGATCGAGCGTGTGTTGCTATTGGTGCACCCCGGCCGGGTAAAACTTTCTGAAAGCCGTGTCCGCGGATATGGACGACTTGGAGCACAGTATCTCGATCATAGACAAGCATAACTAAAGTTTATTGCTGTAAATTTGACTTATAATGACTAGTAATCAGCTTCACTATAACGGAATGGCTAATAATATTGCTCACCATTGCTTGTTTGGTTGTCGCTTGCGACAATTGTACCTGACTAGTAAATCTTGCAACTACAACGGAATGGCTGAATAAAAGTACCAACCACTGCTGGGTTTTTGGGTTCTCTCATGATAATTGTATCTGACTAGTAAGTGTTGCCACTATCACGGAATGGTTAACTAAAAGTGCCCACTGTTTACTTTATCAGGATGATTATCTAAACCTGACTAGTAAATGCTGCAACGATAACTGAATAAATAAAACTGCCAACTGTGTGAGTTCCTCGGTTGACTTCCTCGTTTGGTCTCGAGGGGGAAACACCAGGATGGGTTTGTTTGGTGTTAGCTTCAGGTTGGATCCGGATAGGTCATTCTTACCCCTCTCTGATAACCGCCAGTTGTATCGAGTCTCTATAGGTTGTTTAGTGCATGCTGCCGCTGCCGCTTCAGTCCACCATACCTATGTAGGCGAGGACCGCCGAATTCTAGCCTCGCCGTGCACCTCTTGATCGACGCCTCCTCTTTTCCTTTGCCCTTTGTCGGCACCCCTTTGTTAAAGCAGGTTTTGAGATCGGCGTCGTTAGCGGGTTACCCTTCCGGCTTGGCTCAGGGGTTATGGACGCCAATGGTTATTCTTGAGGCTCTTAGCCCCATTTGCATCTTGTCCGTAGCTGGACGCCTATCGCTTTTCAAGGTGATTTGGATCTTTGTATATTATATTCGTATTCTTGACTCATGGAGTCATATATATATCTGCTACATGGGTCCCATTGAGGACTGTTGTGTAATGTTATTACTTCGTTTTCCACCCGCACGAAAGTGCCTGGTGGGCACCTTTGAATCGTTTCTATGCGGGTTTGGCGAATTTTGCTCAAACTTGCATAGGTCCGATTCTGAGGGTGTTACAAACCACCAGGATTTTTGCCAAAGCACCCCCATTAGTGTAAGCTTATCATTCTCCGACATCGTCTATTTATCTGTCTTGTTCCTGTACTTACGCATTTTGCATGTTTCAGGAAGAAAGCCACGACCAGCCTCAAGAAGACGTCCAAAACTTTGGGGGATTCTCTAAATATCAAAGATATGCTGCATCGTGATGCCTCCCCCGCCATCGCCCCTTCTACTCCTGCCGTCAAGCCCTCGTCTGCCCCGACAAGCTCACAAGCTAAGGAGGCATCAGGCCCTTCCGCCATGGAAGTGGACTCTGGCGCCTCTACCGAACTCGCGGTTGTCGGCGAGCAGTCAACGCAGGAGAGCACCGCTCAAAAAATGGCTAAAGCTCCGGCTAAGGATGCCATCGGTGGCGGCAAGGCGGTGGTGGAAGCTGGTACTTCTACCGAAGGCGGTGCCCTTGCTCCCCAGAAACCCTTTGAGTTCCCAAAGATAGTTTACCCGACACTTACGCCAAGTAGCACATCTGTGGTTCCTGGAGCAGCGCCGACATCTCCGATGTGCGGTCTTGAGGAGCTCCTCCGACAAGCAGAAATATTGCAAGGAAATAGCATCTCCTTTGGCAAGCTGCTAGCCGAGAGCTCTACAAACCTCAAGATCATCGCACTTGTAAGTTTACTTTGCCTTTTGCATTTCATATGAGTATCCCACTGTAGCCCCCGAGGATGTAGACGGAAAACCATAGGTTTTGCATCTATATGCTCTAAGAGTGACTAAGTTAGAAAAAACTCTCACTGTAGCCCCCAAGAATTTAGATGGAACGAACTATTCCGACTAGATGCTTTAAGAGTAGCATACACAGTGTTTATAATTTTCAATACTGTAGCCCCCAAGACTCTAGTTGTAACTGAATTAGTTCTGACTAGATGCTTAAAGAAAAGCTAAGCAGATTCCGAGTTAAAAACTTTATACTGTAGCCCCCAAGCTTCTAATCGAGAACTGAATTAGCTCCGACTAGATGCTTAAAGGAAAGCTAAGCATATTGCTAAGTAAAAAACTCTCGCTGTAGCCCCCGAGCGTCTAGGAGGAAAAGTTCCGACTAGATGCTCCAAGTAGACTAAACAACGGTTTAACTTTTTTCTTTTTTCCACAGAACGAGAATGCTCGGAGGGGTATGGCCAATGACAAGTACCAGAAGATGCGCACAGATCTCGAAGCAGAAAAGGGTAAAACTGCCATCTTGAAGGAACAGATCATCAAAAACAAGAGTCTGTTTTCTTTTTGCGCATTCTGTCTTGGTTTTGTGCCTATATTCTCTGAGTACTCACTGTGTACTTTGTTTTCTCCGACTTTGCAGAACATGTTGCCAAGGCCAAAGACATTGTCGAGCAGTCCAAGCACATCCAGCAGCTGGACAGCGAGAACAAGATCCTTAAGGAGGAGAGGAAAGAAATGCTGAAAATGCATGAGGATTCCATGAAGGCCCTGCAGGACTCCGTCTCCGCAGAAATCAATCGCTTGAAGGAGGAGCTCGCGATCTTAAAAGATCAGAAGAAAGCTACTGATGAGCAAAACCAACGCCACAACGAGGCTTATAAGCTCCTCCAACAAGAGAAAGAATCCCTGGCAGACACCCTCTGGCAGGCTAAGGCCAGCATCTTCAGTAAGTTTTCTCCGCCTTGCTTTTCTGTAGTCTGGATACTTTGAATTTATTGAACTCATGCGCTCCTTGTCGAAACTTGCAGCTCCTATGGGTTTAACCCGATCGCCTCCTTCGGACAAGGAATGCATGGTTCTTGCCAGCAACTTCATCAACACTGCCATCACCCAAGCCAACGAGATTGTCAGGCCCCTTCAGATACACATCAAGGCCTCGGACTCCATGGCGAAGTAATCGGAGATTCTGCACCGAGCCCCCGAGCGTGTCACAAGCTGGAAAGCTTCATGTGCACGGGCTGGCGCGAGGATGGCGCTGTCAATGGTGAAGGCACACTACGAAGGTGCCGACATCGACACGGTGACCTCTGGTATCCCCGACGTTGACGATGACGACAAAGAGATTGATCATGAAGCCATCCTTTCGTCACTCACGGGTTATGACACCAGAGTTGCCGAGTTAGTGGACATCGACGTCTTCATGCCCATGAACACCATCGACTGCGTCAACCAAGATTCCTTCGAGTCCCACCATAGTGCCGACGTTGAGGGTGATTCTCCGGCTGGTGACGATGCTGCTTCCAAGTCTCCTGCGCCAAAGGAATGAAAAACAACTTTGTAATATTTGTTGCACCTTTGGTGTATGCGTGGAAAAAACCGGGTGATGTAAATTAAGGCAGAAAACAATGGTTGTTATTTCCTGCTACTTAAGAACTAGTTTCCAGCATGTATATATTTTTTAAGCAAGTGCTGGCTTATTTATTACTCTGGTTCTTATGTTTGACTTTTCGTGAGTCGGAAGACTCGTTGTCAGAACCATGCGCTTAGGTGATGATGCCCAATGGCACCGTCAATAACTTGAGTACACAATCGCCGACAATAAGTGCCAAAAATCACTACTCCAGAATCCACATAAAAACAACAAAGAACGTGTAGACCAGAAAACTTAAGCTAACGCCCGTAGGCGGAATTTTCACAAGTGCAAACACAATACTTGTGCATAAAGGTTTTACATGATCCAAAAATGAACACTAAAGGAGGTAAAAGACTCAGAAATATGAGGGAACCAGAGAGCTTTATTTCATTGATCATATAAGAGATACACAATTAGATAAAAAATGCTAAGTGTAAAAAGGACGTAGCTGTGCTATGTTCCATGGCCGATCAAGCTCTGGGTAGTCATCATCCGGGTCACGTCGCTTACGCTTATGATCCTCGTTGGGTCTATCCTTTAGTTCACGATTGTCAACAAGGTAGTAAGACCCATTGAGCAGCGCCTTGCTTATGATGAACGGTCCTTCCCATGGCGGGGATAATTTGTGTGACTTCTTCTGATTAAGTCGGAGCACCAAATCCCCCTCTTTAAACGAGCGATGCCGAACATGGCGACTATGGTAGCTGCGTAGCTTCTACTGGTAGATGGGGGATGTTTGGCATGCCAAAACGCGCTCCTCCCCGAGAAGGTCCACATCTAGGCGTCTGGAGTCTTCAGCTTCATCCTCGTCGTAGGCGGCAACTCTTGGTGCATCGTGAAGAATGTCGGAAGGCAAGATGGCTTCTGCTCCATATACCATGAAATAAGGGGTGTAGCCGGTGGATCTGTTGGGTGTAGTCCGTAAACTCCACAACACAGATGGCAATTCTTCCGCCCAGGCTCCAGCTGCTCTATGTAACGGTGCCTCAAGATGTGGCTTGATTCTCTGCAGAATTAATCCATTGGCTCGCTCAACCTGACCATTGGATTGTGGGTGTGCCACAGATGCAAGGTCAAGTCGGATTCCTTTGTCCCAGCAATAAGCCTTCACTTCTCCGAGTGATAAATTGCTGTCGTTGTCGGTGATAATGCTGTGTGGGAGACCAAATCTCACCACTAGATCCCCGAAAAACCTGAGGGCAATTGCCCCATCAAGCTTTCTAATGGGTTTAGCTTCTATCCATTTAGTGAATTTGTCAACTGCTACAAGCAGATGCGTAAAACCACAAGGTGCCGTCTGTAACGGTCCCACCATGTCCAGCCCCCAGACTGCAAATGGCCAAGTTATTGGTATTGTTCGCAGTTCTTCAGCAGGAACATGTGGTTGTCGGGCATAATACATGCATCCCATGCATGTCTCAACCAGCTTGTCGGCGTCCGCCTTCGCGGTCAGCCAGTAGAATCCTTGCCGAAAGGCTTTCGCGACCAACGATTGATGAGCGGCGTGATGCCCGCAATCTCCGAGATGGATTTCGCGCAGGAATTCCATACCCTCTAGATGGGAAACACACTTTAGGTATACACTAGTAGTGCTCCTTTTGTAGATTTGCCCATTGATTATGGTATAACCCTTTGCTCGTCGTACTTTTTGCCGTCTTTCGACTTTGTTGTCGGGCAAAATTCCGTGTTCGAGGTATTCCATGAATGGTTTTGTCCAAGCCGGAGGGACCTTAGTCACCATGTTGACGAAAGAGTCAGCTCTATCCGGTTTGTCGATGTCGGCCCCCTTCACGGATGGTGTGCGCAGGTGCTCTAGGAAAACTCCTGGCGGAATTCGCTTGCGCCCTGAACCAAGCTTAGACAGCAGATCAGCCCCCTCGTTTAGTTCCCAAGGTACATACTTGACTTCGTAGCCCAAGAAGCTCTTGGCTATCTTGTCCACTTCGTCTCGATATGCCGCCATCATAGGGTTTCGCGCATTCCAGGTGCCAGCCACCTGCTGGGCAACCAAGTCGGAATCACCACAGCAAACTATGCACTTGATGCCAATATCCTTGGCTACACGTAGTCCGAGAATGAGTGCTTCATACTCCGCCATGTTGTTTGTAGCCTCTAAGTGGATCTGCAGAACGTAGTATAGCTTGTCTCCTTTTGGTGACTGTAGCAATACACCAGCCCTCGAGCCGTTGAGCAGCTTTGATCCGTCAAAGTGCATCACCCAGTACTCTGGTTCTGGCAACGGAGTAGCATCTGGCATCTCCGTCCAATCTACAACAAAATCCACCAAGGCTTGTGACTTGATAGCGTCGCGTATTTTGTAGGTGATCTCGAAGGCGACAAGTTCAATGCCCCACTTCGCGACCCTTCCTGTAGCGTCGCTGTTATTGATAATGTCGGACAGTGGAGTCTTGCTCACCACTGTGATTGGGTGCTCCTGAAAGTAATGCCTCAGCTTCCGAGAAGCAAGGAATACTCCATAGGCTATCTTTTGGTAGTGCGGGTAACGCTGCTTGGACTTCGTCAAGACCTCACTCACATAGTAAACTGGTCGTTGAACTCCGTGCTCATAGCCTGGTTCCTTACGCTCTACCACGACGACGATGCTGATAACCCGGTTGGTTGCCGCCATGTAAATTAACAGGGCCTCTCCAGGCTCGGGTGCTGCAAGGATGGGCGCTGAGGAAAGAATCTCCTTGAGCTGCTTCAATGCTGCATCTGCTTCGTCCGTCCACGTGAATTTTTCCGCCTTCTTGAGAACTTGTATGGCGAGCCTTCTCTCCAAGTCGGCTGATGAACCGACTAACTGCTGCAACACAACCTGTTAGTCATTGAATGTCCTTTAGGCATGTCGGACGGTTTATGTTTAATATGGCCTTGATTTTCTCTGGGTTGACCTCGATTCCACGTTGGGAAACGATGAAGCCCAAAAATTTGCCGGCTGGAACCCCGAAGACGCACTTCTTAGGGTTAATCATCATGTTTTATTTCCGGAGATTATCAAAGGTTTATTCTAAGTCGGAGATTACGTCATTTGAGTTTTTAGACATCACCGCGATATCGTCCACATAAGCGTGAATGTTCCGACCAATTTGGTCGTGGAGGCAATGTTGCATTGTCCGCTGGTAAGTAGCACCTGCGTTTTTCAGCCCAAAGGGCATCGTGACATAGCAAAACGTGTCGTATGGAGTAGTGAACGAAGTGGCCAATTGGTCTGACTTCCTCACCTTGATCTGGTGGTATCCTGAGTATGCATCGAGAAAACACAAAAGCTCCGAGCCAGCCGTCGATTCAATGACTTGGTCAATGCGAGGCAAAGCAAACAGATCTTTGGGACATGCTTTGTTCAAGACAGTGTAATCAACGCACATTCTTAATTCATTGGTTCCCTTTTTGGGGACAAGTACAGGATTGGCCACCCATCGGGTGTGAAGGACTTCTCGGATAAAGCTAGCTTTAAGAACCTAGCTATCTCTTTGCCAATGGCGCGTCTCTTCTCAATGTTTAACCTAGCTAGAGGTTTTTTCACTGGTTTACATTTGGGATCAATGTTTAAGCTATGCTCGGCAAGTTCCCTAGGTACACCTTTCATGTCAGCAGGTTGCTAGGCAAACATGTCCCTATTCTCACAGAGGAACTTGATGAGCACGCTTTCCTATTTGGGATCTAGGTTCGTCCCAATGGCGGTGACCTTGGAGGCATCGCCTACCACAAGTTCCACCGTCTTGGTCTCGATGGCGGCCTTGAACGCAGGAGCGGAGTCGGAGATCCGCTTCTTCGACGCGGGCATCTCTGAGTCATCGACCTTGCTCTGGATCTCTTTGAATTCTTCGCTGTAGAGGACAGCTTCTGCAACGGCTGCTTCATTGATCTCGCAGTCCCTTGCCTTGGTAAAGCTTCCGGATACGGTGATGATGCCGTTTGGTCCGGGTATCTTGAGTTTGTTGTAGACGAAGCATGGCTTGGCCATGAACGTGTGGAATATGTCGCGACCGAATATGACGTGGTACACACTCTTGAAGGGGACCACCTCGAAGGTCATGCGCTCTTGGCGGTAGTTATTAACATCGCCAAAGGCAACCTGAAGTGTAATGCACCCAAGAGACCGAGCCTCCCGACCAGGAACTACGTCGTGGAAGATGGTGTTGGTCCGCCTTAGGTTTGCCTCCGTCAAGTTCATCTTCTGCAGTTTATCCAGGTACATGATGTTGATGCTGCTTCCACTATCCACCATACACTTGGTGAACTCCACGCCGTCAATCAAAGGGTTGATGACCATGGCGTACTGGTTCTCCGTGGGCACAAGGTCTGGGTGGTCTGTCCTGTCCCAAGTAATTGGATCCTCTGACCAGCGCAGGTACTGGGGGACTGGGGGCAAAGTAGCCATCAGGATCCTCAGAGAGGTCTTCTGTTGTCAGACGGTGGGGGTGCCAAGGAAAGTGTGGTAGACTGGGGCCTTCTTTGCGAAGGCGTTCTTGCCCTTGTCGTCGCTCTTGGCGGCGTTCTTGGGGTCAATGTCCTCGTCCATGTCACTTGAATCCTTGGACTCCTCCTCCTTCTTCTTCCCCTTGCCCTTGCCTCGCGGTCTGTTCTTCCGACTTCGCTTGTAGCCAGACTCCGGGTCTTCCTTGAGGTCGTTGACGAACTTGCAGTGTCGATTGGTATGGGTGGCCTTGCCGTTGGCGTCGAGGTGTACGAGGCACGGCATATCGCGGTACTCCTCGTAGGTTTGGGGAACGTGGAGCGGCGCCGAGGTGGTTCCGCTTCCTCGTTGCTGCCCACGACCAGCTCCCCTTCCTCGGCCATGTTGTCCGCCTTCTCCTCGTCCTGCAAAAGTCATAGCGACCATGTCAGTAGATTGATTTTCTTCTGGAGCGGTTTTCCGCTTTGTACTGCTGTTCCTCCGAGCTTGAGTTGGAACAACCGTTGCCGGCAAGGAGCCACGAGCATCTTTGTCGGCGGCTGCGAACTCACTAGCCAACTGAATCATCTGGTTCAAGTCAAGCTGGTGATTGTCCTGCAAGCGCTTCAACTTATGTCGGAGCAGCGTGCCCCTTTCCAACCCATTGATGAAGGAGGCCATGGCGGTCTGAGCGTGCACTCCTGCGCAGGAATTTTTCATATCCAGCCAGCGGAAGAGGTAGGCGCGAGATGTCTCGTCTTTCTCTTGCACGCACAGTTGTAGATCGCCCACAGTGCAGGGACGCTTGTATGTACCCTCAAAGTTCTTGGTGAACGCTTCTTGCATGTCCAGCCAGTTGTAGATAGATTTCTTCGGCAAGTCGTCAATCCATTGACAGGCCGTACCCGCCAACATTAATGGGAGGTACTTGACAGCGACATTGGGGTTGCCTCCGGCAATCTCCACCGCGCTGCCGTAGTCCTGCAACCATGTGGCTGGCTTGGCGGTGCCATCATAGGGCTTGATGGTCTTGTCAATCCGGAATCCTTTGGGGTAAGTTGCGGACCGTATTGCAGGTCCAAAGCAACGTGGTCCCAGGTATGGTCCTTCCCGGGCCTCGTGGATCTTATCAATCCGCGAACGTGCATCGTATGGCTCCAGGTTCTTCTTCTTTTTGTCAATAGGGGATGGGCTGCGTGAATGACGCGGGTCCCCTCCGCCATGGTGACTGCTTGGTGGTGACGGAGGCGGAGGTGGTGGTGGGTTAGCCTTCTTGCTGTTACCCTCTTGCGACGCCTCACGTCTGTCACGGTTGCTTGTCGGACGCGGAGGGTCATGGCGTGACCTGCTCTTGTGTCCTTGGTTGCGCTCTCCGTCATGACGGGTCTGCTCCGTGTTGTCGCGGATGACGATGTCGTACTGCTTTGGTGGGGGGATATCCATATGATGGTGAGCCTTGTAATCTTCACGATGTCGGGGAGATCGGGGCGATGGCGATGGGCGACGAGGTCGGGCCTTTTCTCCGTGGTTGGAGGATATGGGAATGGCATCCTTCATGTTGCGCGCATCCCTCCGTCTTCGTTCTGATGAACCCGTCTGGGACCCGACATCAAGAGGAGATCTGTCCCTTGGCGGCTTGTACTGGCTAGATTGGCAGAGCGCTGGGTCGGACTCAACCTCTGAGAGGTGGCCTTTTCCTGCTGCTTCACCGCCTTGGCCACTAGGTCATAGACCTGTTCCACTGCCTCAGGCGACCTTTCCTGCTCTAGAATTGGTCTTGGTGACGGCGTGGTTAAGGAGTGGGGTGGGCATCACCTGCTTGCCTTCACTGTCAATGTATGGCTTGGCCTGTGCCAGCTTCGAGGGGGGCCATCCTAGGTTACGCCGCACACGTGGATCGTTGATGACGTGACCCGGAGCTTTCTTAGCCTTCTGCTGCTGTAGCAAAGTCTTGTACTCGGCCTCCATTGCTCTAGATTTCTCTATGGACTTCTGCGTGTTGACCAGATCTCGATCTAGTTTAGCGCCTTGCTCCGCGATGGACTGCGCCTCCTCCAGCAGCTGCTGGAGCTTCTCGTCAAGCTGGGTCACGTTCCGAATATGAGCAACGGTTAGTGGCTCGACGAGGAGATTACCGTACATCACTCTATCAGCTGGAGTAACTTGGGCTGCTGCAGACGTAGATGCTGGAGGCGGCAAGTTTGCGGTGTTGTTGTTGCTCGGGCCGGTGCCGAATTCCTGCGGCTGTTGCACTGGGGTAGGCGGGGGTGGCATGGCTTTGCGCGATCATCGTCAGCAGCAATGAGTGGCCCCTTCCCCTTTTCCAGTGCCGTAGGCGAAGCTCGTCCGGGCTGATCTTCATCCATCACTGTCCCAATGGTGACGAACACCCCTCGAGACGTGACGGCGTTGTTGGATTGCTCATCGCGCGAGTACTCCTCCTCCATCTCCTGCATAGCGGAGTCTAGCTCTTCCGGACTGAAGTCTATCTCCTCTGAATATGCACTGAAATCAGCATAAAGCGCGTCAATGACAGAGTCGGAGGGTGCCAGGACTTCCTCGATGACGGGCGATGGAGGTGCAACGGCCTAGACGATGACTGGAGGTGGAGGTGCTGCTGCAACGATGGCGGCGGGAGGCGGCGGCGGCTGCTGAATCGGAGGTTCTCCGTATCTGAGTGCAAGCTCCATCTGGGCTGCTGCATCAGCTTCCGCATAGCTGGTGACGGTGCTCACCATCTCTTCGAGGGTAAGGCGTCCTGTTGCATGCTGCCGTCTTAGAGAATGTCGGAGAAGCGTGCCATGGTCCAGTCCTTCCACAGAGTGATACATAGCATCATCATTGGGATAGTGGGCCAGATCAGCCCGTATACGGAGCCACCTGGCCAGGTAATCGCGGGGTTTTTCGCCTTCTCTCTGAACGCAGCGCGCCAGATCGAAGATGGTAACCACGCCGACGAACTTGGATCTCTGTTGTCCAGACACACGGATGAAGCCGGCGGATTTGCAGTGATCTTCCACCTTTATATCCTGCATAGGGGCGGTTTGGGTGGGCCTTGAATTTTTCCGATCTTTGCCGGCGAACTCCGAGGAGAGATCCGACATTGATCCTTCCGCGAACATATCCTGCCCGTAGGCGGTCCGTGCGGGCCTTGGTGCTTTCTGATCTTTGCCGGCAAACTCCAAAGAGAGATCCGACATCGATCCTTTCGCGAACGTATCCAGCCCGTATGCGGTCCGTGCGGGTCTTGATGCTCCTCCGACTCCCAGGGAACTAGTTCCCGAGTCGGTTTCACCGATGAAGAGGTGGATGTCTCCGATAGGAACGATCAAACACCGCGTAGGGTTCGTCTTCGCCGGGATCCAGAACTCGTCAGGAGGGACGATCGAAACGTTGCCGGAGAAGAGAATGCGACCGATGGCTACGGTTTCGCCGATTCCCGCGAAGATCTTGGTCCTCGCCCGCTGAAGAGCCTGAAGTGCCTCTTGCCCCACGGTGGGCGCCAACTGTCGTGGTATTGCCGACGAGTATGCCATGGAGGGGTCCTCACAGTGCGTGTTTAGAGACGTGAGGTAAGGCAGACGGTTGGCGGGTACGAGGTAACACAGCTTACTAGGTTCAGATCCCACGATGGTGGCAGAATCCTACTCCTGCTATAAATCACTATAAGGGCAATATGCCGAGTTATAGGGATTGGTTCGCTGTGTGAGGTTGTGTGAATCGATACTAGGTTGTGCCCTAAAGGATCCCATAGGCCCGACTTATATAGTCGCCAGGTCCTAGGGTTACAGGGAAAATTCCTAGCCGGACAGGTTACAGAGTCCTACACTGTCTATTACTAGTCTTCTGTATCTTGTACTCCAAGGCTGCGGGTATGTTGGTGACTCCACCGTAGCCTTCCTTTATCTGACATGGGCCTCCCTTCTGGATCCATCTAACTGGGCCGCCCAGCAGGCCATAGGCCATGCTACCGACTATGGGCCACCCGGGTTATCCGGATAAGTGACATGCTATAAGAATACCCATATAGCATATCCCCAACAAGACTCACCACCACCTTCCCCATCATCGCTACCCATGTACTCTTAGGCGGTAAAGCCTGAATAAAGAGCCGAGGCTCTGATAACAATTGAAAGGATCGTATGGGCACCAAGAGGGGGGGAGTGAATAGGTGCTACTTCAAATTTTCTTCTTTTTCAAATTAGGGTTTGACAAGAAAGGTAAATTCTCTAGATTATGCAAATAAGATGAATTTACCTATATGTCAAACAAGTATTAACTAGCACAACACTAAGCAAGAACAAGTAAGTAAAGTGCGGTAATGGATAGAAGTAACCAAAGTGGTGGACGCGGAGACACAAGGATTTGTTTCCTGTAGTTCCTTCCTTTTGAGAGGAAGTACGTCTACGATTGGAGAGGGGGTGGTTTCAAACCACCAATGCCACGAGAGGCCTCCCTTGTTCTCCGATGAACCTCACCCCAAAGGGTTCGATTCACCTCTTCCACTATATCGGCAACCTTCGAGGTGGAAGCCGACACCTTTACAACAAGTTCGGAGCACACATCCACAACCTAATTTGAGGCTCCCAAATACAAGCAAGCTGTCAAACAATCAAAGAGAAGCTTGTAAGAACCAAATCAAATCTAGGGTTTCCAAAGAAACACTAGAGCAAGGGGCCCTCAAGTGAATGAGGGGGAAATGAAGATCTCTCTTGGTGAAGCTATAGATCAAGGCCTCCTCCTTCGATTCTCCAAAGATCAAGGACTTTGGATGGATGAATGAAGAGATCTTGTGGATTTGGTGGCTCAAAATGTGCTATTGTTCTTGAACTGGACGAGTAGGTTCCAAGGTAGAAGAAGGGTCCTTTATAGGCCCCTAGAATTTAGAGCCGTTGGAACCACTTAAGCCGGACAGTCCGGCCTATATGAGCCGGACAGTCCGGCCTGCCTGGACATTCCGGTGAACACCAGCCGGACACTCCGGCCTGGCCAAGTTTACGGTCAGTGTCCGGCCTGTGTCTGTCCTGTGTCCGATTTGCATTACTGGTTGTCCACAACTGAGGAGAAATCCTGCCGAAAAATCACGGCCGGACATTCCGGCAGCTTTCGAGCGGAATCTCCGGTTGGGCCGGACAGTCCGGCCAGATACTGATTTCCTCTCCTGTTTTGGTCCTGTCAAGTCCTCTTTCCATATGTATATATATTGCCCACAATAAATCTGATATCTCCTGAAACATTCAGCAAAGCATTAAACTAATCCAAGTGTTGTCAACAAACATCAAAATAATATGAAAGGCATAAATGCCCTTTCAACCTTTGTTCTTGATCCCTCGCCCTTGGAGTACTTTAATAGAATGAGAATCCGTGGAAACATTCCCAAGGTAAATCAAATTGATCATCATGCTATTCATTATTTGTTCTATGTTACTGCTAAAACCTTGCAGATATGCGATGAGTTTTCTAGAGCCAATGAAGAGGAAATGATAATCCTCGCAACAGCTGCTATTCCAAACTGTAACTTGACGCCAAATTTGGGCACCCTTCTATTGTTTTATCTTAATCATCAAGCTCTTCAATCTATGGTCCCATATGTGGAGGAGGAGTTATCACCATTCTTGCGCGTGCACTTCACGTCAACCTAGGTAATATCCAACCATTGGTAGGTGACCGCCGCCAATGGTAGATAGTTTCTTGATATACCTGGAGCCGATCACTTGATTCCAGCTCCTTTGCCTAATTATCTGTTCTCTATAGAGGATGGACGTTTGCCTTTTGCCGCACATGTTGAAGTAAGTCTATCCCAACAGGAAGAACCAGTGCATCAAGGAGAAGATGAAAAAGTAGAACAAGGACCCGAACAAGATGTGCAGCCACCAAACTACTACACCACTTATGAAGATCCAACAACCAACATTTCAACCCTGTTCACCAGTTAGAGCAGCCAATGGAACTTTGGATATTATCCACCACCACCACAATGAGAAACAAAAGGGATTGCAAAAGCCTGAGCTTGTGGATATGTCCCCGGCATTTATATTTGTGTAATTATGAGGTTGTAATCCATCTCCTTAAGAGCTTTGAAACACTCGTGTTGGCTTGTTCCAACATTTCACATTTCACTTTTTATTTATTTTTTGTTTTATTCTGCTTTTTTTGTTTGTTTTTATTTTCTTACTTTATTGCTTTATCGCAAGCCTTTTCTATTCTTTAATCCCCATCCTCAAAAATACAAAAAAGATTTTTCCCTTTTATCCTTTTTCATGAAAGTGGATTTTCCTATTGCCTCTTTGCTTTAATATTATTATGAGAGTGATTTTGATTTGAGTTTTGAAGGAACACATCCCCATAAGGAAGAGAATTATGAAGTCACTCATGATAGGTATGTCCTATGTCTCCCACTTTAGAAGTTTGAATTGTTTATCTTAGTTGATTTGTTGAGATGCTATGCTAGTGGGAGTAATTCAAAATAGTTAAAGTAAAGCTTTTTATTTGTATGAGTAATTAGTTGTGGAAGCTTTTGCTCTAGTTCTTGTAGTTAACCGAGTCTTGCCTTGGAAATAATATTTCCAAACAAGTACAACAAGAAAAAAGTCTCCAATTTATGAATTTTTTGATGAGTTATTGTCTTGAGAGTTTACCTTTGAAGATACTTAACCCCATAGATGTTACAATTCTATAAACATTGATATTAATGCCAAGAAAGAGGTTATGTCCTTACAATTTGGGGAATATGATTTAAAAGTTGACTTTAATCAATTCAAGAAGTTGTCGTATGAAAATAAAACTGAGATAAAGGAAGAAAATATTATTGAAGAGTTGGCAACAATTTACTTTGGTACCCCACAAACTGAATTGGAGAGAAGCTTAACCAATAATGACTCAATCCAAAATGATAAAGGAAAAGAAGATCTTGATAATATGATACTACGCTTGAACTAGAAAATCTTCTTAAAGTTGAATATGAAGAACCGGAAAGGAAGGGAGATGAGGATCCACCTCCATTGTTATGAAAACCCCTTCCACTAGGGCTAGAGTATGAATTTATAGACAGTGAAGGTTAGTTTCCCATAATCATTAATGATCAACTTTCCACTAAAGAAAGTCAGAAATTACTAGAAGTATTTGTCTAGTAACGTGAAGCTTTTGGATATACTCTTAGTGATATAAAAGGAATAGATCCTTCCATAGTTACTCACAAAATACCTATGGTTTTGGATGCTAAACCTTTTATTGACACTCAAAATAACTAAATCCTAGAATGAAATAAGTAGTGAGAAAATAAGTAATACGCATGCTAGACACCGGTATTATCTACCCAATTTCTGATAGTAAATGGGTTAGTCCAATTCATTTGCATACCTAAAGAAGGATGCATAACCATAATTAATAATAATAATGAGGATGAGATAATACCCACAAAGACCATAGCAGGGTATAAAATGTGTATAGACTTAAGAAAGTTAAGCAGGGAGACGGTGAAAGATCATAAACCTATAACTTTTATGGAGATGGTTTTATAAAGAATAACTAGCAACTCATATTTTTGTTTACTTGATGGTTATTTGGAGTATGCTCAAATTTCTATTCAACCTGAAGACCAAGAGAAGACAACCTTTACTTTCCCTTATGGTACCTATTGACATGGATATACCCTACGGGTGCACAACGTTGGTATACCCGGTCCAGCCCAAGGAAGGCCCACGTAAGGACACGCAACCC
Source organism: Avena longiglumis (assembly GCA_030063025.1). Classification (NCBI taxonomy): domain Eukaryota; kingdom Viridiplantae; phylum Streptophyta; class Magnoliopsida; order Poales; family Poaceae; genus Avena; species Avena longiglumis. Next base: position 187,597,986 of record CP125979.1, read on the forward strand.
ATGAAGATTTCGGGTGGCCCAAACCCATGGCGGGTTCGACTCCTTGGAGGACAAGTCTGGATTAGATAGAATTTCGAAGGGTATCAACCCTAATTTGTAACCGACTCGACCTATGCCGGGACCTGGCCTATCTATATAAAGGCTAGGAGGGCATGGTGAGAAGGACAATCACCACCCCATACCCCTGTAATCTTCGGTTCCACCGTAATCAAGAGCAGACAAGTAGGAGTAGGGTTCTCCCTCCGTGGGCATGAACCTAGGTAAAAATCGTGTCCCCGTGTTGCTTGCCTGTTAACCATTCCGCGACTTCCAGCATCCCCATCTTCTCGAAACCCAAGTCCATAACAATGGGCATTGACGAGTCGAACCCTCGTTAATTCGCACTGTCTATGGGAAGCAAGGACGATGATCGTGTGGTCGTGACGGTTCCATCCGGAGCGATCTATGATTCCTCGGCGATGGAGAGTCACCTCCTCTCCGACGCTTTCGACTTGACCGCCCACTCGCCGGCCACCCTAAAAGATTTCGAGTCCGTAGGCGACGGGCTCGAGCTACTGTTCGGGAGCTTCTGCTTCCAGGTGGAGCAGACCGGCATCCTTCGCCTCCCAGAGAGGGTGCCACTACCATCCATCAGGCTCGCTTCATGGGTCCCACCCATCGACGCACTGCACACATCGATGCTGACAGGCGATTCGAATGATAGAAGCAACCGCACCTCTGATCTATGCGGTCCCCCTTCGGATGAAGGAACCTACGGTTCCGAATCTTAGAGTTGTGGAAGCAGCGACCCACTCCGTGAGCGCTACCTGTGCGCCGCCATCCACGATGGCAACGTCACCAATGGATCCAACGCTAGGTTCGGGTGCCATACCGCAACCCAATCCCCATCCCAACCCGCAGATCGAGAACAGGGGAAACCCGTCTAACTGAGCCACCGAAGGCAGAAATCGCGGCTATGACCAGATCAACCTCAACAAGGAAGGCTGGCGCCAAGAACGCAAAGCTGTGCAAGGCAACAAAATCCTACCCGTGGATGCCTCCCGTGACCTGTTGATGTCCTACCACTGGCTCCTGATCGACGAGCACAATCGGCAGGTGAAGCCACAAGAGGAGCTCGAAAAGCGTAAGAAGGCAGCCGCAGAATCAAGCACATGACGAGCTGCGCTCTCCACCGCTGGCGGATCCACTTCACACGGCAACAACGCCGACAAGTACTGCTCCTTCATGGAGCACATGGACCATGCCGCGTGACGCGAGGTCACCAGGGACCTCGACATGTCCTTCATGACGATGGACTCACAAGGCAACGTCATGCCAAAAATGCTGCAGGCTGCAATCATGGTGGCCACCACCTACCTCGCGTCCAATCCGCCTATGGCGGGTGACCCGAAGAATGCAATGCACAAGTCTGCGTTGGCAGGCCTCAGACTCATCGGAGCTGCGCTCCGCGACGAAACTCCCATGGAGCCAAAGAAAAAGGCCGTAGTCAAGTTCACTCGAAACCGCACACCCTCATCCGACGAGGAGGACCATGACCTTCCCTAGCACCGTTAGAGCCCACGGCGCCGCAGTAGCAACTACGATGCTCGTAATGTGCTCACCCAACGTAAGATCGAAAAATCACGTGCTAAACACACGTGTTCAACTGAGTTCAAAGAGGAGGACGACGGAGAGCTGTGCGGAGACAGATGCTTCAGCAGATCCATTTGTCAATCGCGAATGCCAAAAAATTTCAATCTCCCTTCGGATAACCCGAAGTTCGACGGCACGTAGGAGGCAAAGGCTTGGCTTGATGATCACCTGTCGTCTGTCAAGCTCCACGGCGGGAACAAGAACACCGCCTTCAAATTGCCTTCACCGGCAAAGCGCCAGTGGTCCTGCTCAAGGCCTATCCTCCGGCTCCATCCGAAGCTAGGAAGAGCTAGCATATAGCTTCATCCGCAACTTCAAGGGGACCAGCAAGAGGCCAGCCTCAATCGAAGAGCTGCGAGCCTATACCCAACAGACCAACGAGTTCATCCGCTCGTACATACTATGCTTGTCCAACATCAAAAACTCTGCCGCACACATCTCCGAAGAAAGAGAAATCAACGCCTTCAAGGACGATGCCAGGTGCCCATATTTCAAGGAGCTTAGGTGCGTCAAGACCAAAACCCTTGACCAACTCATGGACATCGCCAACTGCTGGGCAGACGGCGAGGATTCTGTCAACCGAACACATTCGGATGACGAAGACGACTTCGGCCGCAGGCGCAAACGCCACAGCAAGAGAAGATCGCGCATCTACGACGATCGCGACTGGATATGCCGGTCGATGTTATGAAGGCAACCGCAACAACAGATATCGCAGCGGCAACTACCACGACGGTGGACGACCCACGCAAACGTGGCAACGTTAGCCTGGGCGTGACCTCCCCACTAGCCATACCTGAGTACCTCAGCGGCTCGGAGTCCTGCATCACGTTCGACCGTTCGGATCACCCACACTAGATACCTCGCCCAGGTCACGCTTCCCTGGTGCTCGAGGCATAGATCGAAGGATTCAAAATGAGCTGCATCTTCATGGAAGGCGGCAGCAGCATCAACCTGATGTTCGCCAGCACACTCGCAGCGATGTGGATCCCTCTGTGCAGCTTAGAGCAGTCAAACACGACGTTCCATGGCATAGTCCCAGGGAAGGGCATATATCCCCTGGGCAAGATATGGCTCAAAGTCATCTTCGGCCAGCCTGAAAACTTCATACGCGAGCGGCTAGAGTTCGAAGTGGTGGACTAGCGATCACAGTACCACGCCATCCTCGGGCGCGTGGCATTCGCAAGATTCCTGGCAGTACCACACTATGCGTACCTGCTACTGAAGATGCCAGGACCTAGGGGCGTCATCACCATCCAAGGAAGCTTCACCAGATTAGACAGCCGTGACAGAGACTTCAACAGAATCTCTCAGTCATTCGGCATGCATGAGGAGCTCATGAGACTCAGAGAGGTGACAGACAATGGGGCACCCCCAGTCACTAAGCAAAACGCACCTGACATGTCGTTCAACTCCACTGTCAACACAAATAAGGTGCAGGTCCACCCGACGAACGCCTCCAAGACGGCGTTGATCGCCAACAACCTGAGTCCTACATAGGAAAGCACACTCGTCGAATTCCTCCGTGAGCGCTGGGAAATTTTTGCCTGGTGTCCTGTGAACATGCCAGGAGTTCCCAGGGAATTCACCGAGCATGCACTATATGTGTTTCTAGAGGCGAATCTAGTCAAGCAGTCGATGTGTTGACTGTCCGATCCAAGAGACGAAGCCGTTGGAATCAAAGTCAACAGACTGATCGATGCCAACTTCATCAGAGAAATCAAAGAAAGCGAATGGCTGGCCAACACCGTGCTGGTCCCCAAGAAGGACACAGACATCCTGCGGATGTGCGTGGACTTCATATCGCTCAACAAGCATTGTCCCAAGGACCACTTCCCACTGCCACGGATTGATCAAATCATCGACTCCACTGCAGTATGCGAGAAACTCTCCTTCTTCGACGCCTACTCAGGCTACAACCAAATTCGGCTGAAGGTCGAAGATCAGGAAAAACAGCGTTCATCACGCTGTTCAGGGTGTTCTGCTACAACACCATGCCCTTCGGGATGAAGAACAAAGGCGCCACTTACCAGAGGTGCATGCAGGCATGTCTGAAGAACCAAATTGTCCACAACATCCAGGTCTATGTCGACGCCATAGTGATCAAGACCAAGGAGGCCAGGACGCTAATCAATGATCTTCACGAGACGTTCGATAATCTTGATCACTACAAGATCAAGATGAACCCAGACAAGTGCGCTTTCAGCATCTCATCTGGATAGTTACTCGGGTACTTCATCTCCCAACGGGGCATCGAGGCGAAACCGAAGAAAATCAGGGCCATACTGGCCATGGAGAAGCCAAAGAACCTCAAGGGAATCTAGCAACTAGCCCGACGAATTGCGTCTCTCAGCAGGTTCATCAGCCAAATGGGCGAGAAGGCCCTCCCCTTTTATCAGTTGTTACGCAAGACGGACAAATTCGAGTGGACACCCGAAGCAGACGATGTGTTCGAGGACCTCAAGCGGATACTCTCCACCTTGCCTGTCCTGGTCACGCTGAAGGAGCGGGAGCCTTTACTGCTCTACATCGCATCCACACACCAGGTGGTCAACACCGCACTCGTGGTCAAGCGACCCAAAGATGGCAAGACCCACGGGGTCCAACGCCCAATATACTACCTCAACGAGGTACTAACCCCGACAAAACATAGGTACCCTCATTACCAGAAGCTCGCCTACGGCGTATTCATGACGGCGCGCCGGCTAAGCCACTACTTCTAGGAGCACCAGATCATGGTCGTCAACGACGCCTCGCTGTCGAACATCCTGAATAACCCCGAATCCACGGGGCGCGTAGCCCTGTGGGGCATCAAGTTGTCTCCTCAAGACATAATCTATGAGCAGCACACCGCCATCAAGTCCCAGGTCCTCCCTGACTTCCTCGTCCAAGAGATGGAGCTCCAGCTGCCGGATACTCCGTACATGTCGCAGTCCTGGACGATGCACTTCGACGGCTCCAAGCATGAAGCTGGATCAGGGGCCAGCGTCATAATGACGTCCCCTCAAGGCGACAATATGAAGTATGTCATTCGGATGAAATTCCGTGCCTCCAACAACGAGGACGAATACGAAGCCCTCATCCACGACATGAGGATGGCCAAGGTATGTGGTGCAACACGCCTTGTCATCTACGGCGACTCGAACCTTGTTGTACGGCAGACGATGAACGAGTGCGACGCCCATAGCGCCAACATGATCGTGTACCGTGCGCTCTACAACTCACTTGAAGGGGAATTTGACGACTGCGAGCTTCGGCACATTAGCAGGGAAAGGAACGAAGAGGCCGACAGGCTCGCCACAATTGGCTCCACTTGTGCATGGGTGCCACCAGGAGTGTTCGTCGAACAAATCTGCGTACCCTCCATCAAGAGGAAATTCCCAAAAGGCTTAGCCGAAGAAGTAGAGCACTCGGGGGATGCCCTACTCGAAGAACAAGAAGGACCCAAAAAGCTCGACACAGAGGTCGAGTTGGTTAGCCTTATGCAGGTCATGGTGGTTGAAGTAACATGGACTTAACCGTACCTTCGGTACCTGATAAACAACCAGCTGCCCGATGACCCAACAGATGCTCGTCGCATATCTCGCCGGTAAAAGGCCTTCACTATCATCAATGGCAAGTTGTACAAGTGCAGCATTTAGGGTGTGCTCCAACATTGTGTCACCATAGATGACGACAAAAACATCCTCCAAGACATCCATGAGCGTATCTGCGGCCATCACGCAGGCAGCCGCGCCCTAGTCGCCAAAGCTCTACGAGCTGGGTTCTACTGGCCAACCGGAATGAACGACGCCAAGGACATAGTCCATAGGTGCAACGCCTGTCAGAGGTACGCGGACAAGCCACATGCGCCAGGATCCGAGCTGAGGCCTATACCACTGGCCTGGCCCTTCGCCCAGTGGGGCCTCGACATGATCGACAAGCTGCCAAAGTCCTCGCCAGGAGGCCACGTCTTCCTCCTGGTCCTAGTCGAAAATTCTCCAAGTGGATCAAGGCCATGCCCGTCACCAACCAAAGAGGCAAAACTGTCGTCAAGTTTTTGGAGTCCATTGTCTATAGGTTTGGCGTCCCCATAGCATCATAACGGACAACCGCTCAAACATCATATCGAAGGAATTCTGAGACTTCTACGGGAACCTTGGAATCAACATATCATACGCCTCCGTGGCGCACCCGCAGACCAATGGGCAGGTCGAAAAGGCCAACGGCCTCATAGGAAACAACATCAAGAAGCGCCTTTTATGCCCGCTCGAAAGGCTTGTGGGAGGCTAGGAAAATGAGCTACCTTCAGTCCTCTAGAGCCTTCGCACAACTCCAAATAGCTCAACTGGCTATACGCCCTTCTTCATGGTGCACGGAGCCAAATCCATGCTACCTGCTGAGGTATGCCACAAGGCCTCACGGGTCGTTGCTTACAGCGAGGCCAAATCATCGGCTGCACTCGAAGACGCCGTTGACACGCTCGACAAGGCATGCAACATCGTCGCGGCTCTCTCAGCAGTCTACCAGCAGAGCCTCCGCAACTACCATAGCCGTCGGCTGCGCCCAAGGTCCTTCGTCGAATGAGACCTCGTCCTACGACTCAAGCAAGAAGGGCACAAGAAGCTCAAGTCACCCTGGGAAGGACCCTACATCGTCACCGAAGTCATCCCAGGTGGTGCCTACCTCCTCATGGACGTTGCATCAGGAGTCGAGTACTCCAACCCTTGGAACGTCGCATGACTGTGACGCTTCTACCCCTAGTTACCCTTTACTTTCAATAAGGCTATCCAACCAGGCTACTCAGCCAAACAATGTACCTCCTCATTTACAATGAATAAAAGCTAAGTTCATTGGCCCAAATATCTTTTCTCCTTGCATTATTTATCGCTAAACACGCTCGGGGGCTGCGCCTCACCCTACGACTTCGTCGATTGATAATAACGCATACAACCTGAGTAGCTGACCACGTCAGGCTAACAAAAAGGATATGCACATTACACAATCATACAACGCACCACGTGCCAGCACATACAAACTTTACAAAGGGCATTACAAAGCCCACTTGAATAGGCAAACTTTACATTATATCGTTTTTCTCTACAGGACTTAACCACGTTGCAGCAGAACGTTAGTCTGCTCCTCAAATACATCTACAATCTCTGCGCGTACTGCGCCACAGCCACATAATGGGGTTGCATATCCCATGCCATGCCATATCAAGAAGGAGGAGGCTCAGCCTCCATCTCTGCTCAATCAACATCACGATGGTGTAGTCGTACAAGGGATAGGGCTGCCTTCACACCCGCAATCATCTGATGGCGCATCAGCTCCTTCACATGACCTGCATCTTGAAACTTTTCGAGCAAGCCTAGAGAGCTTGAAAGTGCAGCATCCAAAGGAAACATGGTAGCCCAAATAGCCGCAAGGGACGACCTCGCCCGCTTTAGCACCCGAAGAACTTGGTGCACGCGATCTTGCACCATCGCAAGGACGATGGCTCGATCACGGTCCATTCAGAAGAAGCCGCCGGCCTCCAAGTCTTGTTGTGTTAGGCAATTCATCCGAATTGCGACACGCTCCTTCTCTTTCTTAGGAAGCAGATTTACAACTGCACAAAACATTGGGTGAGATAGCATAAAAATAAAGTGCCCTCGCAGAAACAATAGATCGCAAGGACTCACATTGGAGTGTTCACCCATTTGCCGAAATTCTTCAAGCAAGAACTCTTCTCTGGCGATGGCTTGCTCAGCCTTCGACTTCCACACATCCGCATGGCCGCGGATGCTAAGGATATCCTTCTCTAAACTTCGAGAAGTCATGCAGGAAAGGAAACTGTGATGACTCGCTCAGCGATGGGCGAGGGCCAGGCGCAGGAGAAGGCATGATCACTGGCGCCTCACCCGAAGGACCCTAAGGGAAAAAATAAGGAAAAAAATGAAACATCACAAACACTTTCGACAATAGTTGAAAGACAGGTTCACACATATATATAAGGCCATTTCATGGCAAATTGATACTTGTTCATCGAAAAGGTGTTACAAGCAAAAGGAAGAACTCTAGACTAGATACAAGACAAAAGGGCCTAAGCGCCAGCACCCGAAGCAGCCTCGGATCCAGAGTGCCTACTCTTGGCCTCTCGCTGCTGCTTTGCCAAATAGTCGGCCAGGAGGTCGATGAGCTTAGGCCCAAAATGCTTGCAGCGGGAGGCAAAGGTTGCAAAAGCTACCTTGGAGCCATCCGCCACCGTCGGCATCCGGGACATGACATGCGCTAGATCCAGCTCCGCTCCGGACGCCATGGCCATGGCCAACCCCATGGCAGCACCAACCCCCTTCTGCTTGTGTTTGTACTCCACCGGAGCATCGTCCGACAGAGCATCCGCCAGCGAGTCAATGTCCTCGAGGGCAATGCCCTTGGGGTTGAAATCCTTATAGAAGCGTGCAACCACCTTCTTGTCCTTATCTAGGGAGCTCACGGCAGCAGAGCAGCAATCCTCGATCGCTACGGCAACATCGGCCAGGAGATCCTCATGCTCCAGCACACCGCAGTCAAACGTGATGCCAGAAGCATCTGACATGAATAGAAGCAGGAAAATTCGAGTGAGGAATAGGAAAAAGCACCCCAAGATACAGATGATGCAAAAAGGAAACAATGGGAGCTTACCAGAGATAGCTTTGGCAGCGGCCATGAGCTTGTCAGCCATGGCCTTCTCCCGAGCAGCTGAAGCGGCCGCGAGCTGCTACTCATGATCTTCGGCCTCCTTCTACTGGCGCTCCAAGGCCTCCGCAGCATCCGCTGCCTTCTTCTCTGCCTGGCCAAGGCTATTTTCGAGAGCGTTCAGCTTACGGAGAGCAGCATTGTTCTCATCTGCAGCATGGAGAAGTATTGGGTAAATACAAAAACAAACTTGGTGCACTTAGAAAATAACCAAGAAGAAAGCTACGCACCTTGGAGCTTCTTGAGCTCACCCTCTAGCGACATATGCTGCTGGATGAGGAGGTTGGCGCCACGGACAAAGGGATGCAAAAAGGCCAACAGGTCTGATGAGTAAAGGACTCGGGGGCTCCCCCATGTGCAAGGATGGAAATACACTTACGTGGTCTGGCATGGACTCCGAATGTTTGGATGTCGTCTTCCAGTCAAGAGTGCATGAGCCTTGCGCCTCGCGGAGCTCGACCCATCGTCCTCGGAGTTGGCCACTATCTTGGGAAACGAAGTCGTCGGCTTCGATTCCGTGATCATCTCTTTGGAGTCCTCATCAAGAGACAACTCCGAGGGATTACTGCTAACACTTGCAAGAAACCACATCAACATCAGGCTAATGCTTAGCAAATCTGCACAACTACAAAAGTTCGGTCAAGCGCAACTTACGACTCTATGTCGGACAGGTTAAAGACAAGAGCTTCCTTCTCCTCCTCCTCCTCCTCCTTCTTCTTCTTCTTCTTCTTATTATTATTCTTCTTCTTCTTCTTCTTGGCTGGCGACTGTAGGGCCACCGCTCGAATAGGCACGGCAGGAAAGGGTGCGTACGTCGCACTCTCATCCCCACCGTGTTGCTCGAGGAAGGACAGACCCTTCGGAGTTGGCGTCATCCGTCCCACCCGAAGTTTCACTTCGATACCGCTTTCGGGTCTGCCCTTCGCTCGGCTTGGGGGATTCCCGAGAAGGAGAATGTGCTGGGGAAAGCTCGGATTCAGACTCTGCCCCTTCCTTGTCTGGCGGGTCCGGGTACTTCTTAGGTAGAGGGGGCATCATCCCCGCTACCTTGAGACTCTACAAGCAAAATACAAAAGAAAACAACATAAGCAAGCTGGAAGGCACAAAGCATTCGAAAAGTGCTACATGCACACAAAAAATTTCACCTGAGAGACTACTTTGTTGGCGTCAAAAGGGGCGGTCAACGATTTCCCCGGAAGGTCCTCATCGGCCTTGAAATTCAGCAGAGGCCGAAGCGCTCTGTCAAGGTCACCCGAAGACAGATTCTTAGGAGAGACCCTTGTCAGATTCACTGTGGCCAGCATATAGAAACATCGGGTGCGCCCTCGCCTGAAGAGGCTGCACCCGGCGCTTGAGGAAGGTGCGGATGATGTCGACATTGTTAACCTCCTTGTCGGCCACCAATTGGAGAGCTTCCACCCGCTTGTAGAGTTTCTCCACCTCCGCAGACTCACCCTCTAAGATGTCGTTCTTCCACGACCTCTTTCGGGTGATCTTCTGTGTAGAATTGAAAGGCGGGAGACCAAAATGTTGCCCGTCTAGATTGACGTCATGGATGTAGAACCACTTATGGCACCAGTATTGGACGGACTCGCAAATGGAAAATTAAAAGAACTGGATGGAGGAGCGGATGGAGATGATGCAGCCGCCGAGCGGATAAATACCGCTGGTGCCAGATTGCCTTTTCACGGAGTAAAGTCTCCGGAAAAGGCCAAAGTGTGGCTCGATACCGAGCCAACACTCGCACAGACTAATGAAACAAGCGATATGAAGAAGAGAGTTGGAAGACAGATGATACAGCTGAATCCCATAGAAAAAGAGAAGCCCACGAAGAAATACGTGGGCGGGCAAAGAAAGACCCCTAATCACAAAGGCATAAAACATCACCCGAAACCCTTCAGGTGGGAGAGGAATTACCTCCTAATCGGGGAGGATGGCGTCGTCCTTCTCCTTGGAGATCAGTCCGACGTCGTGCAGTTTGCGCAAATCCGCCTCGCGCATCTCCGTGTGCTTCCACCCACCGTCAGTGATGCGGGCCGAAGCGGCGGCCTTCTTGTCAGCGCCGACGGTGCTCGTCCCACCGTAGCAGCTGACGCCTTCTTTGGCTTGCTCATCTTGGAGCGGCGAGTGCGGCGGTGCGATTGAAGGAAAGAGGAAGGAAAGGTGCGGAGAACGTCCAGTGCGCAACAAAAAGCAACGAGCTCATGAAAATGGTGGCAGTGGGGATGAGGCATAAGCAAATGGCGAAGAGTAAAATCATTGTTTTTCCTCATGGTATAAAAGGACGAAGACGACGCACTAGAGCCGTCGATCAAGAAGCCCAAGCGTGCACCTCAGATATCACCATACACGTATCAGCACTAAACCGAACTGTCGCCAACACGCCGTCTACTATGCACGGAAATCGAGGAGACGCCATAACTTTTGCCATGCCTACGCGTGACAAGTCAACGTCAAGTCAGGCGATGGGACCCACGACCATTCCATCGCATAATTTATGCTGCCATAGACGGTTGAGATCACCAATCGTCAGCAATGACGTCATCAATGCAAAGCTAGCAATGTCTCGAAGATTTTGACTGATCATACAAGTACTTACTGGAATCTACAACTCGAGAAACTACTCGGGGGCTACTCCTATCAGGAGCGCTGGCCGTGCACCTGAGAAATTGTAAAGGTAACGTCACCTCGAAATTATCTTCGAGTCCTACGTCGAGTCTGCGACTCCACTACGGACTCGGGGGCTAATCACATAGGGAGCGTTGGTTGCGCATTTGAAAAAATGCGTCCTTCGGACTAATAATGAAATCGACTGAACTAAAGTCTCTACTCGAGTCTACGGCTCGAACAGACACTCGGAGGCTACTTCCATAGGGAGCGCTGGTCGTGCACCCTATGAATTATTTGACTAAAGATCCTTCGGATCAAATACGACAAAAAATATTTTGGCAACCTTGCGCAAACCAACGCTAAGTGAGAAACATTCTTCTTGGCCACCCGAAACACCTCCGCGGTGATAAAATTTTGGATGTTGTGTCTATGATGCAAAGATAAGTCCTACAGATACCATCTGTCGGCCTGGCAACGCACCCGAATGTGCTCTGCTAGTAACTTTCCGTGTCAACATGCACGATGAAAATCCTGACGGATGCGTTGGGTACACCACTTGAAAAACACTGGGATTCGACTCCTATAAGACCTCAACGGCCTGAGTCTAATTACACCAGCATTAGTTCCAGATTCGAGTCCGGGGACTCGAGTCTAATGAAGATCGTGTTGTTTTGTCCTATGACAGTTAACTGGCCCTGATCCATTGGGTGAGCCAGGCACACGCATCGACAATCCCTATGAACTAAACTTTTTTTCCTGAAAAAACAGGTTTAACTAGAAAGCACCCAAAAGATTGCGGAGTCTCAAGCCGAATCTATGATTCTACTGAACACTTGGGGGCTACTGACATGGATATACCCTACAGGTGCACAACGTTGGTATACCCGGTCCAGCTCAAGGAAGGCCCACGTAAGGACACACAGCCCATGAAGATTTCGGGTGGCCCAAGCCCATGGCAGTTTCGACTCCTTGGAGGACAAGTTTAGATTAGATAGAATTTCGAAGGGTGTCAGCCCTAATCTGTAACCGACTCGACCTACCACGGGACTTGGCCTATCTATAGAAAGGCCAGGAGGGCACGGCGAGAAGGACAATTACCACCCCATACACACACCTCACGCCAGATTGCATCTGCGCACCCCTGTAATCTTCGGTTCCGCCGTAATCAAGAGCAGAAAAGAATGAGTAGGGTTTTCCCTATGGGGGCCTGAACCGAGGTAAACCTCGTGTCCCCGTGTTGCTTGCCCATTAATCGTTTCGCGACTTCCAGCATCCCCATCTTCTCGAAACCCAAGTTCATAACAGTGGGCATTGACGAGTCGAACCCTCGTCACCTATGCTTATAGATTTATGTCGTTTGGTTTGTGTAATGCAGCTGCAACTTTTTAGGAATGTGTCTTAAAGATATTTGACAATTTTGTTGAAAACTCTATGGAAGTTCTTATGGGTGACTTTGTTGTTTACGAGACTGCTTCGAACAGTGTGTCTATAACATTAACAAAGTATTGCAGCACTATAATCAAACCAAATGGGTCCTCAATTGGGAGCATTGTCGGTTCATGATAAGAGAAGGTATAGTTTTCGGACACAAAGTTTCTTAAAAAGGTATTGAGGTTGATGATTCTAGCATTGTTGCCTTAGAAATATTACCAATACCTCAAGACATAAAAGGTGTAAAGAATTTTCTTGGGCACGCATACTTTTACCGACGCTTTATTAAAGATTTTTCCAAACTAGATACACCCTTGACTTATTTGCTAAATAAAGATATTCCTTTTGTTTTTTGACAATAGTCATATCACCTCTTTTGAACAACTTAAAAAAGCTCTAGTATCTGCACCTATTATTCAACCACCAAAGTGTGATGAGCCATTTGAAATTATGTGCGATGCTAGTTACTATGCAATTGGGGCCGTTCTTGGACAAAGATAAGGCTTAAACTTAAATGTTATTCAATATGCTAGTCGCGTTTTTAACGAAGATCAAAAGAATTATGCCACAACTGAGAAGGAATTTCAAGCCATTGTTTTTTCCTACGATAAATTCATAAAATATATTATAAACTCCAAAGCAATAGTGCACACTGATCACCAAGCTTGAAGACATCTTTTAGCAAAGAAAGATGCGAAGCCACATTTGATTAAGTGGGTTTTGTTATTACAAGAGTATAACTTACAAATAGTGGATATAAGAGGTAAAGATAATCCTGTAGCTGATCATTTGTCACGTATAGAAGGCATAATTGATGATCATATCCCTATTAATGAATCTATGCATGGGGAGTACCTTGCTACCTTAGAATCACACGACCATTGGTTTGGAAATTATGTTAATTTCCTTGTAGATAAGTTTCTACCCAAGGAAATGAATTATAGTCAAAGGAAGAAATTCTTTAATGATTTGAAATATTTATTTTGGGAGGGTTCTTATTTATATAGGCATGGGTTTGATGGGATGATTAGGAAGTGCGTGTACCCGATCAAGAGATGAATGCTATATTGAAAGCTTGCTATGATAGTCCTTATGAAGGGCAACATGCCGACGACCGTACGGCTGCTAAAATGTTGCAATCCAGATTCTACTAACCTACTTTATTTAAAGATGCTCATAATTATGTTAAGAATTATGATGTTTGTCAACGTATGAGTAACAAAGAGAAAAGACAAGAAATGTCCATAAATTATAACCTTATAAAGAACCATTTGATATGTGGGGAATGGATTTCGTGGGGCCATTCCCATCTTATAATGGATACACTCATATTATTGTCGTTGTTGATTATATAAATCCCCCTCCCTCACACAGTGGGCATCATGGTCTAGTTAATATAGTGTTCCTATCCACTGACAACCGTTAGTGCACCCTCCTTTTTCCTCCAGGCACATGTGCTCTAAACCACCCCCTTTTGCATCTTTAGACCATAACTCTTGTTTTGAAAACAACTTATTGGGCATGGTCTTGTCCATGAACTTCTCCTCCAAGGTATTCCGGTCCATCACATGATACAAGACCTGATTAGTTAGGCTCGATCGTAAGGTTTTAAATGAAGGAGTGGAGTAATATTACAAAGCATTGTCCAACATGGAAGAAGACTAATGTAGCCACAAATGTCGTTGTAAATTTTGCAGCCGATTCTGATAGTGAAATTTTGGCTTTAATAAGTGAATTGTTCAAATACGTGTGGGCATTGGATTCAGAAAGCTCTTATCATGTGACATCTAACAAAGAGTGGTATGTTACCTACAAGTCTGGAGACTTTGGAGTTGTTATTAAGTCGTTGGTGTGCCTTAGCACATTATGGTCATTGGAGACATCAAGATAAGAATTAAGATTGTGACGAACGGGTGCTCCAGAATGTAAAATCTATGCCAAGGGATTGGAGGAGTCTAGTTTCACTTGTGGAATTCCATGACAAAAGTTATATCTACCGTGTGGATAGGGACAAATTTACCATGAGAAACAAGAAGGATAAAAATCTGGTGATGAAGGGCCTGGTGAATAGGAATAATATGTACAAGGTGCATGTGAGTATCATTCCATTAGGAGCAAAATACGGCGACCGGATCAGTCGGGGAAAGGGAGTCTGATGAGGATTCTCCCTGGCTCGTGCAAGTGAGCAACAAGAAAAAATAAGTTCAATATACATAGGTGTTCCCGTGAATATGATAGTTTCAAGTTGGCAACATATTTGCCAATGTGCAGATTGTTGAAATCGTGTCGAATATGTATATATGTTATAGTTGGACTTGGATTATGTGGTAGTTTAGGTGTTCGGAATGAACACTTGTATCCTAGACTAATATATAAATATACTGGAAGTAGCCAAAATAGATTAGATGCAAGTTGTAAGTTTGACACGAGATTGGTTTTGGGACGGTCCAACGCCCGTGGCAGGGGCTGTCAAACCGGCGTGTGTTTGGGATTTGATGTATCTGTAGAATATATATCATGTTGGAATAGCACGGGGTGTTGAAGAGAATTGATGACAATCTAATATTAGGTGATTCGTACGCCAAGAAGTGGTACCCCTTCTGTCTTCAGAATCCTCTATTATGCTGACATCCAAGAGGAAAGTGGTTTACAATCTTCCATGACAATGCATTTGACTGGCTCCATATTATATTTAGCTTGCCACAACACCGCCAAGTACTAGTACAGAGGGACCCTAAGGACACCCCTATCAAAACAGCAACGCTACGGCCAATGGTTAGACGAATTTATATGTGGCCATAGGGGGCTAATAGTACTGGGCAGTAGACGCGTCCCACACTCATTGTCAATGTTTGGAACAATGGCCCATTGATACTTAAGTAAGTAACAGGGTCGTTGGATGCCACCATTGTTGATCGACCCTCATCTCAAATAGAGATATGGATATATTTGTTTCCATGCTTAGCAGCCCAGTGACCCACTAGGCATGCGCGACACTTATAATCACCTACGCATGTCGCTCTCAGTCTAACTCTTCTCCCTACCCTAACCGATCACTACACACGGCCTTCTCCACGAGCTTCACTTATATTCCTTCTTGACCATGTGCTCTTCGATGGCAAACCACTCCTCCTACGCAACCACGTCCACGGGCGCGTAGTCCCCCAGCCGCCAACCGCACCGATGCACAGTGGGACGGCTTTAGCTTCTCCACAGCCGGCCACTGGGCTCCCTAGACAGTGAGTACATCCTGCAACATTGGAGCACCCCCACCTAGACCCCGCGCCGGCCTACCCGATCTTCTCATCTTCCTCGTCCTCATCGGAGGATGCAGATTCAGATCTAGAGGTGGTGTGCCTTCTTTCTTGCGCCAACTTTGAGCGCGAGCGCGTCAACGTCCAGATCCGGGTGTCGGCGGTAGAGAGCACCCTCCGCATCACTGTCATCGAGCACTGGATTGAGCGGACTGAATAAGCGGTGTTAGAGATGCAGCTTTGAGACGCCACACCCAAGCATGTGCTCCCTAACAATGTCCTAGGGCCAGAGGCGGCCCCGGCAGTGGAGGAGGAGCAAGAGGCAGAGGAGGATGCAACGGAGGAAGAGGAAGGAGACATAAGAGAAGGAGGATGACTCCGACTCTTCTGACAGTGGCTTCGATGCCGATGCATCGGCCGACGATGCTAAGTGAGCCCACGTCACCTAAGGTAAAAAAATAACTAACCCTAGATCTGTACGGGAAGTATCTTAATTACATTAACTATGCAATTAGATTAAGTACTTCACTTAATTGGATTACCTATGCAATTAGATTACCTATGGCCTTAGATTATGTTCTTCACAACACTGAGTTTACTAAATAACTCTGTTTTTCATCTTTTACCCGTAGCTGAATGACTTTGTTTTTCATCTTTTAGTTCTAATTGAATACTTTATTTTTCATCTTTAAGTTGCAACTAAAGTTTCCATGTTTTGCATCGTTTAAGGCGAGGAGAAAACCTGGAAACGATGCAACGACTATCAAGATGTTGAAGCAGGGCTCCGTCAACGGTGTTGTGAAGTCGGCGTCTCTAGGAATAGAAACACTTTTATGCAGTAACTGTTGGAAATATAAGCAATAATCCATATGATTTAATCCGAATAATAAACTTATAAATCATGATCATACAGATAGTAGTAAAACCAATCATGCAGATCAACAAAGTAGATGAACAGATTACATCTATACAAGATAAACCTATCATATCTACACCAAACGCTAGAATAAAGTACTCTAGCATAATCAGAAAAAGACAGTTGAGTATCACGTACAGAGTAGGCTGAATAGCAGCCGCAGCGGTCGCAGCAGCGTCGCCCATGTTGTGGTTGTCGAAGAGGTCGCTGACGTACGGGAAGAAGTCGTCGTTCGGGAACTCGTCGTCGGACGACGCAGCGTGGTTACGATAATCGCTTGAGCGCTCCCCAAAAACCTGATCGCCCCTCACCTGTACAGGTTCACGAGAGACGGGGTTCCGGAGGCCTACTGTCCCGATCTGCGGTGCATGCCGCAAGCCGGGATGGAGAAGACGAAAGCGGCGGCGCAAGGTTCTGGAGGTAGGCACGTGAGTGGATTGATACCGTACCGATTAGGTTTAGCCCAGACGCTTTATATAGTGCAGGTTAGGAGGATCGTGGGCTTAAGCTCGGCTCGGCGAGATTCCATAACCAGCGCTTGGCCGTCGTGTGACGAGGCGAGGCGGCGTCGGAGGAGTGCGCGAGGGCTACTCTTCTTGTCACACCTTAGTGAGTGGTGCAACACTCTACTATATAAGGTGGTCCAACTCCCCTTCAACTAGCAATGTGGGACTAAACTTTAGCACCACTACACAGCCATATGCTGCCATATACAAGTGGGCCAAAGAGAATTTCAGAATTTTTCTAATGGTCCAATAGCCCAACATACACCAAATTCCAACAATCCCTCACAAAGTCTCATTGGAACATCACATCACTTTTTTTCCAGAACATTGTTTTATATACCGGTGTGTAGTGGAGACTGTTAAGTTGAACTTCCACGTTAAACTTCATGCTACACTAGCTTGCAACTTGAATAGTGGACTATGCCTTGAACTACAAGTTTTCTGCGCGCTAGTTTCACACAAAATCTAGACCGGTACAAGGCTACCGTCGGCTTCCCATGATGCGGAGCTTATCGTCATACTCCGGGCCTTTCATGAGTTTACTAGAGAGCACCCAACTCTCACGGACTGACGTTTGTGATCAGACTCATATAGGTGTGTTCCTCAAGAGATGTTCTGCAGGACAACATCTCCGCTTATAAAAAGCCACTTGGAACACATTAAGATAAATATCAACCTGCCATGCAGATTAAGAGAGTATTGCATCTTTATGGAGATGTAAATATAATATGGAAATACTCTCCTCTCAGCTGACCAACAGCTTGTCTCCCATCTCTAATTCACGGGATCTCCGATCACATAGAGTGGGTTGCCACTGGGATCAACTCATAGTGTGGGTCTCAAACCCATCTCCCTCGATGCATTATCTATCACATTACGTGATAGTCCCTTTGTGAAAGGATCTGCCAGGTTCTTAGATGTTTGGATATAATCCAACGCAATAACTCCGGAGTTTCTCAGTTTCCTGACAGATTTCAATCTCCTCTTCACATGCCTTGATGACTTCATATTATCCTTAGAACTGTTTACTTTGACGATCACAGTTTGATTATCACAGTTCATTGGGATGGCGGGTATTGGTTTTTCAACCACAGGTAAGTCCATCAAGAGCTCACGAAGCCACTCTGCTTCAACAGTGGCCGTGTCTAATGCTGTGAGTTCTGCTTCCATTGTTGACCTCGTTAAGATGGTCTGCTTGCAAGACTTCCAGGAAACAGCGCCACCACCAAGTGTAAACAAATAACCACTTGTGGCCTTAATCTCATCAGCATCAGATATCCAATTTGAATCACTATAACCCTCAAGTACCCGAGGATACCCAGTATAGTGAATACCATAACTCGCAGTGCCTTTCAAATAGCGCAAAACTCTTTCAAGAGCATGCCAATGATCATCTCCAGGATTTGACACAAATCGACTCAGTTTGCTTACAGCAAAGGAGATGTCAGGTCTAGTAGCGCTGGCTAAATACATGAGCGAGCCAATAATTTGAGAATATCTCAATTGATCTTTAGCATTCCTTCGATTCTTTCGAAGTAGCACACTCGGATCATAAGGCGTTGGAGAAGAATTGCAGTCACTATACCCGAAGCGACTCAATATCTTTTCCATATAGTGAGACTGAAGCAATGTAATCCCACCATTGTCATCCTTTAGTAGCTTGATGTTTAAAAATTACATCAGCCACTCCCAAATCCTTCATCTCAAAGCAGCGAGATAGGAACTCTTTGACCTCCTCGATAACAGCGAGGTTGGTCCCGAATATCAATATGTCATCAACATAGAGACACATAATAACTCCCTCGCCCCCACCATGGCGATAGTACACACATTTGTCAGCTTCGTTTACAACAAAGCCTTCAGCAGTTAAACTTCTTTGAAACTTCTCGTGCCACTGTTTAGGAGCTTACTTAAGACCATATAAAGACTTCACTAACTTACATACCTTTGCTTCTTGACCATCTACTACAAATCCGTCAGGCTGTTCCATATAAATTTCCTCATCTAGCTCTCCATTTAGAAAAGCTGTCTTAACGTCCATTTGATGAACGAGAAGACCGTGTGAGGCAGCCAAGGATAGCAGTACTCGAATAGTGGTCAATCTGGCTACAGGTGAGTAGGTATCGAAGAAGTCTTCACCTTCCTTTTGGGTATAACCCTTAGCCACAAGACGTGCCTTGTACTTTTCAATAGTACCATCAGGTCTAAGCTTTTTCTTGAACACCCATTTACATCCTACAGGTTTACACCCATAAGGACGATCAGTGATTTCCCAAGTACCATTAGCTAAGATGGAGTCCATCTCGCTTCGGACAGCTTCCTTCCAGTAGTCAGCATCTTGAGATGCATAGGCTTCTGAAATAGAAGTGGGAGTATCATCCACAAGGTACACAATGAAATCATCACCAAATGAGTTTGCAGTCCTTTGTCTCTTGCTCCTTTTGGGAGCTTCATTGTCATCCTCCACAGGATCATTAGAGTGTTCTATCGACATAGTGGGTTCAGGAATTATAGAAAATTCCTGACTAGATGAACTAGTCATCTCCTGATTTGATGAGCTAGACATGCCTTTCATAGGAAAGATGTCCTCAAAGAAAGTCGCATCATTCGACTCCATAATTGTATCAACATGCATGTCGGATACCTTAGATTTTACTATCAAAAATCTATAGCCAATGCTATGAAAAGCATATCCCAGAAAAACACAATCAACGGTTTTTGGTCCAAGCTTTCGCTTCTTGGGTATTGGAATATTGACTTTCGCCAAACAACCCCAAGTTCGTAAGTAAGAGAGTTTAAGCCTTTTCTTTTCCCATTCCTCAAATGGAGTCATGGTTTTATCCTTTACAGAACACGGTTTAGGACATGACACGCATCATTAGCGCCTCCCCACCATTCCTTGGAAAGACCGATGTATCTAACATGGCGTTAACCAAATCGGTTAGAGTGTGGTTCTTCCTTTCGCCACCCCATTTGGTGAGGTGAGTAGGGAGGCGTCCTCTCATGTATAATACCATGTTCCGCATGTAATAAATCAAATTCATTTGAAAAGTACTCTCCACCACGATCCGACCTTACCAGCTTGATTTTAAGATCAAGTTGGTTTTTACCTCGACTTTATAGATTTTGAAGTAGTTCAAAGCTTCATCTTTAGATTTCAGGAGATAAACATAGCGGTATCTAGTGTAGTCATCAATCAACGTCATAAAGTATCTTTTTCCACCTTTTGTCAACACACCATTCATCTCACAAAGATCCGAATGTATAAGTTCTAGCGGTGCTAAGTTTCTCGGTTCATGACCGTATGAGACTTATGGGTTGCTTTGCTTGCACACAAACTTGGCACTTAGAACCTTTGACAGTGGTAAATTTCGGAATTAAACTCATATTGGCTAGCCGCGTCATGCAACCAAAGTTAATATGACAGAGTCGTGAATGCCAAACATTGGACTCATTATCATTGCAAACATGATTAATAACTTTAGTACATGTGTCTAACAGAGACAAGCGGAACAGACCTCCGCACTCATAACCTTTTCCAACAAATTGTACATACTTAGAAATTACAACTTTATTGGACTCAAAAACCAACTTAAAGCCATCTCGACATAGAAGCGATCCGCTGACGAGATTCTTATTGATGGAGGGAACATGCTGCACGTTCTTCAGTTGTACGGTCTTCCCCGAAGTAAACTTCAGATCTACCGTACCAACACCATGAACAGAAGCACGTGAGCCGTTTCCCATCAGCACGGAAGAAGTCCTTGAGACCTGATAAGAGGAGAACATGGAAACATCAGAACATACATGTGTATTAGCACCCGTGTCTATCCACCAATCAGGAGAATGACATACTGAAAGGATAGTAGGTAAAATCATGCCCAGCATCCTTCATCTCGGTATCGCTAATAACAACATTAGCGGCATTGCGCTGTTCCCATGTTGACGCTTGTCAAAGCGATTAGGGCCTAGGAGCCCAATGACCCGGATCACCAGACGTGGCAAGAGCCTTTCCTCTTATCATTTTTCTTCTTGAAGTTGGTTGAGTCGTGGCCTTGTTCTTGCCATCGAACTTTCCCTTTCCTTCAGTTTTGTTCTTATTCTTGAACTTGTGGGATTGGAAGTTTTCTCTGCACTAAATTGGTAGAACCTCCCTCAAGTCCTCGAGCAGTTTTGTCCTTTGCTCTCGCCTTCTCTTCCACATGAAGAGACCCAATGAGATCCGTGAACGGAAAACTCTTGTCTCTTATGTTTTAGAAGTAGCAAAGTTCCTCCACGAAGGAGGAAGCTTGGCAATAATGCCACCAGCCACAAATTTGTCCGGTAAGAAACACTTGAACTGCTCAAGTTCTTTGGCAAGTGATTGTATCTCATGAGCTTACTCAGCGACGAAACTAGTATCAACCATCCTGTAGTCATAGAATTGCTCCATGACATACAACTCAGTGCCAGCGTCCGAGACCCCAAACTTGGCCTCGAGCGCTTCCCACGCGTCCTTGCCATTATCAAATGACATATAAGGGTCAACAATGTTGTCCCCAAGAACACTGAACAAAGCCGCCATAAACATGGTATCGGCTTTCTTAAAGTTCGCTTCCTGCTCAGCAGAAAGATCTCCTTCAGGCTTGCCAAGAGTGGCGCTATAACAGTTTAGGTTTTCAAACCAGAGAACTGCTCTCTTGCGCCATCTCTTATAGTGCATGCCATCAAAAGGAGGCGGCCTAGTAGCCGCGGCTACACCAGTGGAATTCAGTTGTCTATAATCAGGTTTTTGGATTGTTGGAAATATAAGCAATAAACCATATGATTTAATCTGAATAATAAACTTATAAATCATGATCATACAGATAGTAGTAAAACCAATCATGCAGATCAACAAAGTAGATGAACAGATTACATCTATACAAGATAAACCTATCATATCTACACCAAACGCTAGAATAAAGTACTCTAGCATAATCGAAAAACAGCTTGAGTATCACGCGTGAGTAGGCTGAATAGCAGCCGCATGTCGCAGCAGCGTCGCCCATGTTTTGTTTGTCGAAGAGGTCGGCGACGGGAAGAAGTCGTCGTTAAGGAACTCGTCGTCGGACGACGGCGTGGTTACCGATGGTGAGCGCTCCCAAAACCTGATCACCCCTCACCCGTCAGGTTCACGAGGCGGGGTTCGAGGCCTCTTGTCCCGATGCGGTGCACGCGCAAGCCGGGATGGAGAAGACGAAAGCGGCGCAAGGTTCGGAGGTAGGCGTGAGTGGATTGATACCGTGCGATTAGGTTTAGCCCGGACGCTTTATATAGTGCAGGTTAGGAGGATCGGGCTTAGCCCATGTCCGAAGTCGATAACAGCCACGCCCATAAAACGGCTACCATGGCAGCCGCGTAGGCCGTGACGAGGCGAGGCGAGGCGGGCGGCATCGGAGGAGGAGTGCGCGAGGGCTACTCTTCTTGTCACACCTTAGTGAGTGGTGCAACACTCTACTATATAAGGTGGTCCAACTCCCCTTCAACTAGCAATGTGGGACTAAACTTTAGCACCACTACACAGCCATATGCTGCCATATACAAGTGGGCCAAAGAGAATTTCAGAATTTGTCTAATGGGCCAATAGCCCAACATACACCAAATTCCAACAGTAACATAGGATTTGAAGGAGAATAGGACACATGAAGTTGGACGAACTGGCGGATCTCAGGTTGCAGGAGCGGGGCTTCGTGCAAGACGCCATCATCACTAAGTCTTCTTTATTCCCTATAATCCTTATTATAAACAGTTATTAACAATGCCCATAGATGATGTAAATATGTTAGGCAACAGTTATATATGATATTTACCAATATAATATAGACAAGGACCAAAATCTATGTAGCAATTGAGTCTTCATATCGTTGACCCCTACTTGGCAATGTATCATTTCTCCATTTGTCGAGAGGGGTTTTGACCCGTGACAATAGCATTGCTATGTACTAGTGAAGCCACCTTTATGACATATCTCAACACCCATAGTGTAGATCATGAGAGAGAATTCATCACTGAGGCATTGAACTAGCCCCTATCTGGCCGAGGCCAAAGAACTTGCCACAATATTTTCACCCACATGAGTCACCACATAAATGGTTAATTACATTACCCCTTGATGAGAAAGGATGTATCGGCATGGGAAGGATGAAAATCAAAATCTATAATGTAACACCCAGTTTTAGCTAGTACAAATTAGGGTTGATTGTGCATTCATGAGCATCATCTACTTTGCTAAAGAAGAATTAACGCAAAAACCTAACCCTAGTTTCCTCTCTCTCAAAGCAACTCAAAATGTTTTGAATTTTGAAAAATACCAAAGTTTATGGAGCTCAAATGGACTAAAAGGGCCCCACAATATTTCATATGTTTTACAAAACCTCTGGTATTTTTGAAATATCTCAAAATAGGAAAGAATTTGAAAATACAAACAGAAAACAAAAACAGAAATAGAAAATGTTTTCAGAATAAAAAAAGGAGCAGCAGCAGCCAAACAGGTCGGCCCATAGCTTCACCCCTCCCCTCTTTTCCATGCGTGCAACAGTCAGTGGCCCATCTTGACCTAGCTGCAACCCAACTTTGGCATGTGCTGCTTCAACCTCTCCCTTCGTCGTCTTCCTTCCCAGCGCAAGCTCCTCTCTGTCGCCGGCATCGCCATTTATCTCCGCTTCCATTTCATTGTCGTCCGTCGAGCTCCAAGATAAGGACAAGAGCGCCACGACGCCCCGGCCTCGACCCTATCTTCTTCTCCTCTCTCTCTCTCTCTCTCTCTCTCTCTCTCTCTCTCTCTCTACCTCCCTCTCGTGTTTTCTCCCTTGGCAAAACCCTAGCCGCCCTAGTCACCGGCGAGTCCCGCCATTTACGGCCACCCCGAGCCCATCTGCGACCAGCATCGGCTCCGCCTCGTCGCGCTGGTGCTTCGCCCTGAAGTAATTGAGCCCGGGCGCCCGCACCGGCCGTATCTTCCCCGTGTCCGACGCCGCTCGTCGTCGCCATTGTCGTTGCTCCGGTCGTCGCCTCGCCTCGCCATTGCCACCACCCGCTTCAGGGTGAGCTTCTGGTGCTCCAGGCACCCTCTGTTTGCTCTATTGCTCCCTGTATCCGACGCCCATCGTTGCTTTGCAAGCGCTGCCGCTTGGCCCTATCACCGGTTGTGCTCCGTTGACCTCTCGGTAGCAGCGCATCGTCTTTTAGGTTCGTCATGTTGCCCTGATTCGAACGTGCGTAGCCCCGCAGCCCCGCGCGCTCTCCAGCATCGCCGCCGGCCACCGTTTGCCACGCCGCCCGTCGTGGTGACGTGGTGCTCGTGTGCCTATTGCGTGGCCCCGGTCCCACCCGCCAACCTCATAGGCTAGAGGCCTCTGTGGTGCAAAAAGTTTAGGGGTAGAGTTTGATGATGTCAGCCTATTGTCATAAATGGTTTAATAAATCTAGAAAATGATATAATCTTATAAATTCAATACCTAATTATTTATAACTCATTAAAGTATGTATAATATATCAAAATGTTCAGAAAATGAGATCTGTCTATTTAATCTAGGGATTTCTATTTTCGTGCCCTTGGTTCCTTAGTTGTACTCACTTTTTCCTATCCGCTTAGTTTTTCCTCAATTTTGCCCATCTCCTATTATGGAACTCTCGCACGGTCTGAAATTCGCTGTCCGTCAGCATTGGCGTTAGATGCTGACAAGTGGGGACGCATTCAGTCGGGTCCAGTAGTGGACCCTCGTCGTTACATGTTGACAAGTGGGGTTGCGGTCTGTCAGGTCCTATAGTGGACCCTTGCTGTTACATGCTGATAAGTGGGCCGCGTTTAGTTGGTTCACGTAGTGGACACCTCTCTCCACTTATCCAGATCAGCATGGGACCCACAACTTATCCACGTGAGCGTCGGACCCACAACTTATCCACGTGAGCCAACCCCGTGCCCACGCCCATGACGTTGCCTCCCTTTCTTCTTCTTCGGTGATGGCGGCCCTTTGCCGAGTTTCACTTCGGCCTCCCGTTCGTACTGGACGTAGTATGGTGTTGTCTCGTTGACCTATACGAATGATGACAATGGCAACCGTGCGCAGAGAAGGTTAGATATCGCACCAAAATGCACCAAAATAGCAACCAGGACGCTTGATGTGGAGAATGCGGCCGGCGAGCCGTTCTGATAATTTAATTGGTTTATCGAGTTAATGTCTCGGTTGCAATTAAGTGAAAGAGTGTTTATAATTAAAAATTAGGGACATGGATGTAAAATAAATAATAAAATGACACAACTCTTGAACACTTTCAAATTAAAAAAATTACAACTCTTAATGTACAAGAGTGTTTATAAATGACATAACTCTTGAACACTTTAAAAATAAAAAAAAGTATACATCTCTTAATATAAAAGAGACGTAAAAGAGTGTTTATAATTGACACTACTCTTGAACACTTTCACATTAAAAAAATTATACAACTCTTAATGTAAATGAGTGTTTATATTGACACAACTCTTGAACACTTTTAAATTAAAAAAATCATACGACTCTTAATGTAAAAGAGTGTTTATAATTGACACAACTCTTTAACACTTTCAAATTGAAAAAATTATGCAACTCTAAATATAAAAGAGTGTATATAATTTACACAACTCTTGAACACTTTCAAATTAAAAAAATATACAACTCTTAATGTAAAAGAGTGTTTACCAATTTTATAGTGTAAAAAGTGTTCCCTAAACTTGCATATACAAAAATTATAAACCTTTGAACACTGTGAAATCGCACTTAATACGTGATAATGATGTGCTAAGAAAATCTTGAGATATTATCATTTTCATAGAATGTAATGCATAAACTTGCATATGGCAAAAATTATATACCTTTGAACTCTTTGAAATCGCACTTAGGACATGATAATGTTGTGCTAATAAAATCCTAATCAATTATCATTTTTATGGAGTGAAATATAATACAAAAATTATACACCTTTGAACACTTTCCCTTCAAATTATATTCAAAATCATTTGTTTATGGATTTAAAGCATCGGTGGCCCCCGATAGATACAGGGGTTATCCTGTCCTCTAGATCAGAGACGATCAATTAGAGGATCAACGGTTGGTGGGTATGATCCGCGTGAAAACTGTCTTGGTCAATCAGAGCGTAGCAGCCAAGATGAGCACAGGTGTGAGAGTTTGTGACTTAGAGGAAGGGGAAAACTGAGTAGAACTTAAAAACCAAGGGCAAAACCGAGTAAAACTTTAAAACCAAGGGCAAAACTGACAGGGGGGTTCAAATAGAAAACAGAAAGAGATTTAAAAAATGGAAAATGCTTATTTTATACAATAAAATACATATTCACATACATCAAACTATTTGCAATTCAAATATATATCAGTTTGACAATTATTGTCTCATTCAGACAAATTATGTTTTGGGAGGGATATTTTGGAAAGAGGCTTGAGTAGAAATCCATGAACCTTCATATATAGTAGGTGATTTGAGAAGTGGTGATTTAGGTTAAACTTCATTTGTATACATTTCTTATGGTGGCAAGTCACATAAGACTCCCTGGGTAGATGCCACTATGTTTTGATCTTTTTGAATTTGTTGTGCATAAAATGACTCAATTAGCTAGCTAAAACCTATTCATTGAGTCTCTGTTGACCAGCCACCGGAGGGTAAAAGTGAGTATAATGCACACGGCAGTGTTAGTACTGGAGGGCAAAACTGAGTATAACCAAACTGCCAGTGCTACACTCGAGGGTATAACTGAGCACAACTAAGTGTCCAAGGTTAGACACGAGGGGAAAACGTGATGCACGGTACGCATGTCGCGGTGCGCGGGGCGGTAGCGGACGCGTGTGGCTGTGCACGGTGTCGTAGCATACGCGTTTACGTGGTGCACAGTGGTGAAACGAAACGTCTCTTCCCTTCGCCTTTATAGAGGCCTCCTCACTCTCACTCATCACTCGCTCACTCACTCACGGCAACCATCTCCACTGTCCCATCACCTTCTGCAAACCCCCAAGAAAACCCCAACCACGTCAGCGATGGAGAAGAACGGCGCAGTGGCCATCGTCGCCTCCAAGGCGGTCGACGAGGAGGCCCCCGTCCCCGTACAGGCCCCCGTCGAGGCATTGAAGGCAGCCGCCATCCCCGTCCAGACCCCCGTCCCCGCTTTCGTCGTAGCCGTCGGCGAGGAGGCCCTCGTCCCCGTATAGTCCCCTCCCATTCTCCTATAGATCCCGCATGGCTGGGACCCCTAGGGGGACAACGATTACATCAGGCCAGAGAAACCCTTCGGCACCAGCTTAGATGACCCATGGTCGGAGGTAACTAGGGTTTTCTCCCTTCCTTTGTTCTTCCCCCATTCCCATCGTTGGATGCTAGATCGTGTTTTATTAGGGCTCGGTTGTTTGTATTTTCAATAGTTGGATGCTAGCTATTTTTACAGTAGCTAATCCTCTTGTGTTAGATATCGTATTTCGATGAATGCCCCTAGTTGGGATCAGTACTAGCACCGATCTGTAGTTGGGATCAGTACTAGCACCGATCTATAGTTGGGATCAGTATTCGATTTGGTTCGAGATTTGGGGATTGGAGAATAATCAGGGATCTTAATCGGTTAATTTATGCTAGTAATCAATCCCGATAATCACGGTATCTCAATCATGTCCTTATTGCACGCTACTATTTTTTGTAATAGGTGGATAGAAGCGACGTCTGCAGCAACGATGAGTCCACGGGCACCAAGACTCGTCAGATGCTTAGGAAGCTGAAGTCCGGCCAGTTCAACGACTTCTTTGTCGGAGACGTCTGCAGCTGCCCCTTCTACACCTGGGGCCTCTCCACTGACTTCAACTCCCTCGTGAGGCATGCCAAGGACGTCAAGACCTGCGTCCCATCAAAGAATGTCCACGGTGTCGTCGGATTGTCGACAAATACGCCATAGGGGTGAAGGGATACGGGTAGGCTACACTAGCGCAAATCAAAAAAAATCTACCACGTAAACCAGGATTACTGTTGTCATAGATCACGGAATTACCACTAGATGTGCGGTTGCTGAACTTGATGAAGCGCGTCGATGCAGTGTATACGATCTACGTCTCCTCCTCGTTCTCGTCTCACGAGCATCTCCCCTTGCGTGGCTCGTCCAAGCGCTACAGATGCAGCGCCTTCGAGGTATCCACACATACAGGGTGGAAGCGTCAAACGCTGGACTGCTAGGTCCGCGCGTGCAACACAGGCGTGAGGAGTGGCGGCTGGGATGAATGGTCTAACCCTGGTCAGCTCTCCCCACCCTCTCTTATATAGGCGTCCCTAGTGGGCTTCTATATTAGTAGCCCATTAGTAGCCTAAGCCTGGTCTAATTCATATCCAATCCTCATTAGGCTTCCAGCCCCTTAAGTGTGTGACCCTATAGGTTCATATATGTATAGACATGATACGAATACACTTATTCTGTCAATAGTTGATAGCGGCCTCTAGCAAGACGTGCCAACTCCTAAATGCATACAAAGATCATATCGGACGAACCATCACAAGGTTTAGTACATGTCTTTCCCTTTGCCTCGCGATATATGGTCTAGCTCCAAGCTGACCTCTCTTTCTCGATAATGTGATTTGGAATCCCTTTACTAGGTTAACTCTTAACCATGTGTAGCACGGCCATGTATTTCTGGATCCGATCACTCGAGGGGCCCAGAGATATCTCTCTTAAGTAGAGAGGGGCAAATCCCATCTTGATTGACCATGCCTTGCAGCATGCTTCAGGACAAACCTGAAAGCTACTTTTATAACTACCCAGTTACGGAGTAGCGTCTGATAGCCCCAAAGTAGGTCGATCCACATCTCAAGTACATGCGACAATCTCAGGTCTAAGGATAAAACGTACACGATGTGTAGAGAGAGATGCAACTAATTGCCAGTCTCAAGTTGGGACAGTCCAACCCTATGTTCATAACATGTGCCCACATCATTGGTTTGACATCTCCATGTCTATGACTTGCGAAACATATTCATCGACCAATCGATGTGCTAGTCTAATATTCACATGTGTCCTCACATGAACTCCGACTAGGTACAACTATTAAATAACCATACAAGTAAAGAGTTTCACAAACAATTCACATAATTTCCAATCAATACAAGTTGCCTAATATGGATATTCAAGGAACATTACAATACCACATGAATACATAAGAAATATAATCATCTCTATGATTGCCTCTAGGGCATATTTCCTTCAGTCTCCCACTTGCACTAGAGTCAATCTAGATTGTATCTAATACCTATTGCTCTGGCGTGCGCCTCATGCGCAGGCTACGGGAGTGGCTTTGTAAAGGGATCGGCAACATTTGAGTTTGTATGTATTTTGCATATCATGACACTACCATCCTCAACGAACTCTCGAATCTGATGGTAACGCATGCGAATATGTTTGTTCTTCTGGTGCTGTCTGGGCTCCTTGGCTTGTGCAATATCACCATTGTTGTCACAATAAACGTCCATGGGATTGGACGCTCCCTAAACCACAACAAGAGCGATCAGGAAAATCCTAATCCAAACAGCTTCCTTTGCAGCCTCCGAGGCGGCAATATATTCAGCTTCTGTTGAAGAGGAGGCCACTATATCTTGCTTGGAACTTTTCCAACTCACAGCACCACTATTCATTGCAAACACATAACCAGATTGCGATTTGGAGTCATCTGAGTCGTTAAAGTAACTCACATCTTTGTAACCCCCTGTAGGGTTCGCAGCATAGAAAACAAAAATATTCCTACGATGGGAACAACTATGTACCAAGATCTATCTACTAGATACAAACAACGGGTGGATGTATATCCGTAGAGAACATACCCTTGAAGATCGACAAAGCTTAACGAGTCTAAACTCGTGGTTGATGTAGACGATCTCTTGCCGATCTCAAGATCGAGAGGAAGTCCTTATCACCGCAACTTAGAGGCGCATCTGTGCTCGCACACACGTTCGAGGCACCGAGCATCCTCCGCCTCCTTGCTCCATCGATGCAGCGGAAGCACAACTCTTTCTTGCCGAATAGCCACCGGGAACATGTATCTCGCTAGTTTGAGACCATAGGGGTATAAATACTAGAGGGGGAGAGAGATCCTTCACGAGGAGGTGTGAGTGAGAAGTGAGGAGGGGGTACCTTTTATAGGAGAGGGGGAACCCCAAGGAGGTGGCCAGTGCATGGGGCTGCCCCCTTGCCCTCCCCTCATTCATGTGGGTGGACACTCCACTCACAAAATTCCTTTCAATTCCCTCCACTCAAAATCCCACTTAAAATTCCCATTAAATTTCCACCAAATTTAATGCAAACTCTCATTAAATAAAACTCCTTTTATTTATTCAGAATTTTGTCAATTACTTTAATGACAAACATTCACACATAACCCCTTGCTAGTATTTCATTTCACATGCAAAAACACTTTCTGCAATTTCACCCAAAAACATGTTTCGGTATCTAGTGAAATAAATTCCTATGCTTGTTATTCTTTCCGGCATGAATCTTTTGCTCCAATTGGATGTCGGTGTCTCTTAATTGTGTCACCCTATGGTTCGTGAATAATGTGGACATGATCGAGACCCCTCTCGGATCAATAATCAGAAGCGGGATCTGTAGACCCATACTGACTCTCACACATTCAACGATGACTTTCTTGTGATCGTCGGAATCTTCTACGCTAGTATCTTAATCCTTTTGTTTCACGATATATTACAGGTCCGAGATTCGATCATCGGTATCTCCATACCTAGTTTGATCTCGTTACTGACATGCACTCTTTTCTCATTCTCGTGATATAACATTCTAGTGATCAAATCACTTGCTTGCAAGATAACCAATGTGATATCACCGAGAGGGCCTACAGTATATCTATCCGTCATCGGGAGGAACAAATTCCACTCTTGATCCATGGGCCTCAACATAACACTTTATTAGTTCTGAACCCATCTTTATAATCACCCTATTACGGTGTGATGTTTGATGTTATCAAGATACTCTTTCGGTGTTAGTGATTGACATGATCTCATGGTCTAAGGATTAGGATCACTTCGTAAGTTGTTATAGCAATATAAACTCAATGAATTTTATCGTAATGCTATACTTCGGATGAATATTCATCACATCATTACACTAATGTTGTGATCTTGTTATTAACAACATCCAATTTCTATGATCAGGAAACCTTGATCATCTTGTTAATCAACGAGCTAGTTTATGAGAGAGGCATAACTAGGAACTTTCTATTTGTTTATTAAACACACATGTATTAACGTTTCCGTATTAATACAATTATAGCATGCAAAATAAACATCTATCATATACTTGGAATATACATAATAAACACTTTATTATTGCCTCTCAGGGCATATTCCCTTCACCCCTTACACTGAGTTCATCCTCACCTCCATAAACTAGGAACACATCATTAGTCCTTCTCAAGTACTTAAGGATGTTCTTTACCACTGTCTAGTGACCTTCACCTGGATCAGCCTGGTATCTGCTCGTAACACTTAGAGCATAGGAAATATCTGGGCGAGTACATATCATTGCATACATGATGGATCCAATCAGTGGTGGAGCCAGGATTTGACAATAGGGGGGCCGACTGGGCGGCAAAAAACCAAAAAAATTGTCGTCTACGGAGTGCCAAGTCAATTGATAAAAAATGTTCCATTGATCTAGTATATATTCACCTTTTATAGTAATGTTTTAAAAAAATCAAACTTCAAGTAAATCATCTGGTTTGAGAACCAAGTATTGCTCGGATGGTTAATAGAGTGATCTCACACTTCGGGTTTAAAGTTCTTTTTGGTGGTGGGATTTATCCTGGTCGCGTGGCACTTGTCAAGAAGTGTAATGGTGGTTTGGTCAATACCTATGCTCCCCAGTTTTTGGTAGACGATGTATTTATACGAGGTGTTCATAAGAAAATCTTCATTAACAGTTGTATATTAGTATACAAACAAGTATGCAAAATTTTAATCCATCTAACAAGTACTAGTCGGTAGATCGTACAGATCTACACAACATACCTTGAGACTTGGGTTTAGACTAAACCTTAAGCCATCGCGTACTTTGGCCAGTGGGTGGCACCTGCGCTTTCATGGATGATCGACAAAGCAGCGTGCGGCGGCTGCCGATGGGGCCCTAAATTGGACGGCGGCGAATCAGATGAAATAAAGGATTTTGACATCATTGGTCCACAGCTGTAACTACCTCGGTGAGTTACGCTCCTAGATACAGGCCTGGATGAGCGGTAGTGGTTGAAATAGTACGGTGGGGCCAAAAGCCACTCACGGGTAGACCTTTCGGCCGTCCCAACCACTTCCAACTCATCGGGACCTGTACGGGCGGCGTAATCGGCAGGCGAAGGGATTAACTACATACACAAATGAGTATGTATGCAAGCCACCATACAAAAGTACATCAGAGCCATTCCATCTAGAAAGAAAGGAAATATAGCAACGCCATACGGCAAGATTCAAATGACCTAGATACATATAATATTTTAGGATATTTCCTCATACACCACACATCAGAGTATCAAGCGAGCGGAGAACAAAGTCCAGTACGGATAAGAAGCAAATCGGCATAAGATGCCACGAAGTAATCACATCCCGCCACGCTCTCACGGATCCCGTTCCGGAATCTCTACACCGAGCGATCGCTGCCCACATCATCGCCTCTTCCACCCAAAGATCCGTCCTGCGAGTGTACCTGTTCATCTGAACCAATAATTTATCGTGTGAGACCCTAAGGGTACTCAGCAAGTCTTTATGCCTCTAAAGGGGACACAACCTGGGGTGACGCAATTGCAGCGAAAGATAAACCCTAACAGTTCTATAGATAAACGCTAACCATCCGCCTAACCAATGATAGACGGATGTCCGTGAATTAATGACAACAGTTATAACAGTAATTTCATCAGATCCATCCTCCTCCTCGCTTACCATCGAGGAAGCGGACGAACAACCCCCATCCGTTGGCAATTTTATTAACCATTCCATGAGTGTTACACTATTTACTAGTCAGTTACTTAGTCAGATTAAAGCGGTACTTTAGTTATGCTTGTCTATGATCGAGAAACTGTGCTCCAAGTCGTCCATAACCGCGGACACGGCTTTCAGAAAGTTTTACCCTGCAGGGGTGCACAAATAGCAACACACACTCGATCAACCTCGGAAAACCCAAATCAAAACCCAACGAGGTCTTCACGACAAAGCAATCATAGGATTCAGAAATGTTTCAGGGGGCCACCCCATTGAGTAGACCCGCAACGAAGCCAGCTGACTCCGAGACGGACTCAAGGTTTGCGACAATGGCTGTAAACGACTGGGAACCCAAAACTGGGACTGTCGATACCGCGAAAACATTCCACTTACCTAAACAGTACAGTGTGCTCCTCGCACAATCGTAAAATAAACAGTAGCATGGCATAAGTACAAGATAGTAAATAAAACCTCAAACTAGATTGTGGCCCCAAGAAATAAGATTGAATCAAGCTCTGGCTCAGGGGGGTCCCATAAGCCTCCCGGATGTGGATAGCGCGAATATTCTTGGAACAGGAATCAAGTACTCGGGGTCTTACGGGACACAAGTGAGCAGGAAAAACCAAATAGCAGATGTTGCTCACCGGTGCCACTTTCATTAGTTATCCCATTACTACTCAGATTAAGTTGTTTAGGTACCTCGTTATCCATCAGACTCTCACATACCCTACACATGCTGTTCTATGACTCGCATGGCTCAAACAACTCCTGTAGTAATGGCTCATGGGATGGAGGAACAAGCTTGGTGGGGTTTAAAAGTAAAAGCTATGCAATACTTGGGATTCAATTTAATGCAATCGCGACTCAATGATGCAAGAATAAGATAGAGGCAATAGGTACTGTATGTATGCAAGCATGTGGTAGTGCTTGCCTGGCAACTCAGTTGAAGCGAGAGACGGATCTGGGTAGTGCTCCTGGTTCTCTTGATATATCCCCTGCTCAGTGTCTATTCGAAGAAGAACCAAACAAACAAGGGCCAACATAAATAAAGTGCACAAGCATAGGAATAGAATGCGTCAAGCAAACAATCATGCCATGATGAATGATGCACAAGTTGCATGGCAATAAAGTAGCATGGCATGGGTGAGGTGTAGAACACAAGAAATAACATCTTTATTGGGTTTTGGTCACATTTTATTGTCATAGTAGTTGCTGTATATTATATATTTATATGATGCATGCTGCAATTGAAGTCATGGATAGCATAAACAGAAAGGTCTCGTCGAGCTGATCATTTTAGACATATCATTTGTTAAATTCGGAGTTATATATCAAAAGTTATTAATTTATTAAGTTCCAGGGGCATTTTGTTGTAATTTAATTCAACTTGACATTTAAAGTGTCCAAAACAAATTTTAGATGGCATATTTGAAATCCTCAAATTTTTCTGATTCAAAAACATATATTATTTGCATTATTTGGACTTATGAATTAAAAGTTATTTAAAACAGATTTGAATTTGAATTTGAAATAATTTGAATTAAATTTGAACTAAAACAGGCAATACAAAAACTTTTCGCACACAGGCTGAGCTAGCCACAGCCGCAGACAGATGGGGCCATGCTGACTGGGTTGACACGCACGCACCAGACCTTTCTTCACCGTGGCTCAACCTAGCTAGCGAGACTGACAGGCGGGCCCAGGAACCAGCAGGGCCACACACGCTCGCGGCCACCCGGTGCGCGACACGTGGGCAAGTCAAGGACTGCAGGCTGCGAGGCTCGGATCTACGGGGGCCTAAGCGCAAGATGGAATGGGAGGCTGCCAGGTGGGGCTACGGGGACGGCGGGTTTAGGCGGGAGATTTAGCAGGGGCCTAAGCGCAAAAATGGCGGGATCGGGAGGCTGGCCTCATAGGCACCGACGATCGGCCGGGGTTTAGTCGACGATGGCGACGCACCGAGTGCGATCTAGGCGATGAAGGTAAAACAAAAAGTGACGAGGGCAGATCGGGCTACAACTTTTGTTCAGGGGGCTAGCGCGAAGAAAGGCTGCAGCGCGCGGGGCGGGGAGACGAACAGAGGCGAAACGAGCTGCTGCGTAGGCTGCGGCCAGCAGCGCTTGACAAGCTTCGGCCGACAAGCTTGCGATGCAAGGCAAGAGGGGAGGAGACGATGTCTAGGGAAGAGGGCTCACCAACCTGACGGCGGTGAGAGTTTGGCCGAGGGCTGATCGACGCTGGCTGGCTGGCCTGGAGCTCTGGTTCTCGGGCACGCCGGCAAGGGGCTTCTCCGGCGGGGTTCGGCAGCTGCCTCGCGTCCTGGGCGTCGAAGAGGAAGCGAAGGGGGGCCCTGGTGCTTCTGGCTTGCCTTGGCGCGCTCGGGAGCGAAGGAGAGCAGAGGGGGTGTCGTAGCTAGGGTTTTGGGGCCATGGTGGAGAGGGGGGTCTGCCTGGGGAGGAAGAAGGGAGGAAGGGGAGGCGAGGCAGGGCCTCTGGGGTGGATAGGGGGTAGCTGGGCGAGGCAGAGAGGTGGAGGGGTGGATAAGAACGGGGGGAGGTGAGGATGGCGTGGGGGAGGGGAAGGTGGCTTCGGCCACCCTTTTTCCTCTCCTTCACGTGCAAGGCATGGGCCAGGGGAGGGTTAGCTGGGCAGGCAGGGCTGGGGGGGAGACTGTCAGGTGGGCCAGGTGAGAGGGGCTCGGGGAGGGGCAGGTCAGACAGAGAGAGAGAGAGCAAGAGAGGGGAGAGGGGTAGGCTCGGCTAGTGTAGATGGGTTTGGGGTGGAGAGAGAGAAGAGAAAAGAGAGGAGATGACATGTGGGGCCAGGGAGAGGGGTGGATCTGTGGCCCATGCATGGAAGAGAGGGGAGGCCGAGAGAGAGGTGGAACATGGTGGGGTCGAGCTAGGGTTTAGAGGAGGGAAACAAGTGAGAGAGGGTAAAAACCTCGGGTTAGGGTTTGCTTAGAGGAGGATTAGGGTTAGAGGGAGGTTAAGGAGAGGGGTAGATAAGAGATAAGGTAGGTTTAGGATCTAGGTAGGAGGGGTGTATGATGGATCAAACACTCATGGTCAAGCAAAGAGGGAGAGAGATGATCTATGCAAGAAAAACAAATGAAATTCAAATGACAAGTAAAAAGGTGGTGCTTGCATGGGCCATGCATAATCATTAATGTCATGCTTATTTTGTGAAAACAAGATCATTTACATGGCATTGCTCCTATGCATTCCAAAAGTAGGGTAAGGCCCAAGCAAAGAATTTGAAAGGAAGCCCCCAAGTGGGCTAGATAAGGATGAGCATATTGGATTAAAATTGGGGCTTGCTAGTGTGTTTAGTCCACTAGATGTTTAATAGCCCCAAGAATAACCCAACATGAACATGACTCCAAACTAATCCACATGGAAGCTGGAAGAAGGGTCCCACTCACAGGGCATGCAAAGGTGGCCATGTGGCTCTCATATATCAATAATGTGAAAACATGATGATGCCAAGATGAGAGCATGTGGAAAAGAATTTGGATCCATCCCAACCCACATGAGCTAGAGGTAACTCAACTAAAATGCAAGCTCATATTAATTGGATGGTGGAATTATGAGGTGGTGAAGAAAAGGTGGTGGAGTCAATAAAAGAGATTCCCCCAACTCAACTTGGGCATTTGAACAATCTATCAAGAACCAAATACAATATCAAGAGGCAACTACAATTAATAATGTATATGAGACAAGAACCAAAACACAAAGGGTTTTATATGATGCTCAAATGCAAGGTGGCATGATGACATGAGCATGATATGATGATGATGCAACAATTATATGTAAAGTGGTCCTTTATTACTAGATCAAGTAGCATTACAGATGATAGACAACTGGGATGCTACAACAGCTGTAATCGTATTCTATCTGGGCTTCAGCTGTGGTATATATATATGTCCTTCTAATAGTGAGGACTAAGGAGTCCACGTCTAATTCTTTTTAGGCCTGGGCCATAGAATTTAGGCTCTGTAAACTTTTTTTAGTTTAATGGACGACTAAATAATCACAATTAACACGAGATAGTACTCGCTATTGGCACTCAGACGTACGACAAATCAATAGGGGGCGACTGGTTAGGGGGGGTCTGACCCCTGCTAGCCCCCCTTGGATCCGCCCCTGGATCCAATAGCCGAAGCATATGGAACTCTGCTCATGCGCTCGCGCTCATCAGTAGTCGAAGGACACTGAGTCTTGCTGAGTTTTATGCTGTGAGACATGGGCAAGAACCCCTTCTTAGCCCCTTCCATGCTGAACTGTTTCAACACTTTGTCAATGTATGTACTCTGGCTTAATCCAATTAGCCTCCTTGATCTATCTCTATAGATCTTGATGCCCAGAATATATGCCGCTTCTCCTAAGTCCTTCATCGAAAAACTATTTTTTAACGAGGTCTTAATAGACTCGAGCATAGAAATGTCATTTCCAATCAGCAATATGTCATGTACATATAAGATTAGAAATACCAGCACTCTTCCACTTTCCTTCTTGTAAACACAAGGTTCTTGTTTGTTTTTTATGAAGCCAAACTCCTATACAGCTTCATCAAATCGAATGTTCCAACTCCGAGATGCTTGCTTCAGCCCATAAATAGACTTTAGAAGTTTGCATACCTTTCCAGCATTGTTTGGATCGATAAAACCTTTGGGCTGCATCATATACACGTCCTCAGTTAGGATTCCATTTAGAAAATCCGTCTTGACATCCATCCGCCATATTTCATAGTCGAAATGTGCAGCAATGGCTAGAATAATCCGTATAGATTTAAGCATCACTATGGGCGAGAAAGTCTCGTCGTAGTCAACTCCTTGAACTTGTCGAGAACCTTTTGCAACAAGTCGAGCTTTATGTATGTGAACATTTCCATCCATATCAATCTTCTTCTTATAGATCCATTTGCACTCGATGGCTTTAAAACCATCAGGCAGGTCAACCAAGTTCCAAAATGGATTATCTCCCATGGACTCTATCTCGGATCTCATGGCGATTAGCCATTTCTCAGAGTCTGGGTCCACCATCGCTTCTACATAGGTCGCATGCTCATCGTTGTGTAACAATAATAATTCCCGCGCTTCGCGGAGCCTCACCGACCTTCGTGGTTGTGGTGCTTCTATTGCCATGGGTTCCTCAAATTGTTCTGCTACAATAGCATCACTTGTAGAAGCATCCCCTACTGTATCATCTTGAACTTCTTCAAGTCGCACCGACCTTCCACTCGTTCCCTTTGTGAGAAACTCTTTCTCTAGGAAAACACCGCTACGAGCGACAAACACTTTGCCCTCTTCTCGGTTGTAGAAGTAATACCCTAAGGTTTCCCACGGATATCCCACAAAAATGCATTTATCCGATTTGGGTGTTAGCTTGTCTGACTGAAGTCGCTTGACAAATGCATCACAACCCCAAATCTTTAGAAAAGACAAACTGGGATTCTTTCCAGTCCACATCTCATATGGTGTCTTAACTACAGATTTAGATGGTACCCGGTTAAGTGTGAAAGTTGTCGTTTCTAGAGTGTATCCCCAAAATGATAATGGTAAATCCGACTGGCTCATCATCGATCAAACCATGTCCAACAAAGTTCGATTGCGCCATTCAAAGAACCCATTTCTTTGAGGCGTTCCGAGCGGCGTGAGTTGTGGAACAATTCCGCAACTCTTAAGATGATTGCTAAATTCATGACTCAAATATTCACCTCCACGATCAGATCGCAAGGCCTTTATTTTATTGCCACGCTGATTCTCTACCTCACTCTAAAACTCCTTGAACCTTTCAAAAGTTTCAGACTTATGCTTCATCAAGTAGACATAACCATATCTACTGAAATCATCATGAAAGTAATGAAGTAGTGATATCCTCCTCTGGCTGTCGTGCTCATTGGTCCACATACATCAGTATGTATGAGTTCCAACAAGTCTGTCGCTCTCTCGGGTAAACCTGAAAAAGGCGACTTGGTCATCTTTCCAAGTAAACAAGCCTGACATGTCTCGTATGATTCAAAATCAAACAAAGTTAGCAGACCATCACCATGGAGCTTCTTCATGCGCTTTTCACTTATATGCCCCAAACGACAATGCCATAAATAGGTAGGACTCAAATCATTAGGCCGAAGCCTTTTAGCACTAACATCATCAAGATTTAAAATAAATAACCCATTCACAAAGGAAGCATCATCCATAAACATATCATTCTTAGAGATTACACAACCATTGTTTATACTCGCAAATGAATATCCATCCCTCATTAAACATGACGGTGATAAAATGTTTCGACCCATACTAGGAATGTAATAACAATTATTCAACTCCATAATAAATCCTAATGGAAGGTGAAGTTGCATGACGCCGACGAATAATGCAGCAACCCTTGCTTTATTTCCAACGCGAAAATCCACTTCGCCTTTCTGCACTTCTCTAGTCCTTGTTATCCCCTGCATCGAATTGCAAATATGAGCAACCGATTCGATATCAAATACCCAAGAGTTAACATAGGAATCAACGATAAGAATGTCCACAACATTTATAACAAGCGTACCTGAGTGGGTAGTAATCTTACTTCCACTCTTCTTCAAAGAAGCCTGGTACTTGTTGCAGTTTCTCTTCCAGTGGCCATGTTCATGACAAAAGAAGCACTTAGTGTCTTCTACAGGTCCAGCCTTTTGCTTGGGTGCAGGCTTAGGGATCGTATCCTTAGCCTTGCCCTTCTTCTTCCAAGAAGTTCCTTTTTTTCTTAAAGCTAGGCTTGTTCTGCACTGCCATCACATGGCTATACCCTGCACACTTCTTCATGTCACTTTCTGTTGTTTTTAGCATCCCGCATAACTCATTAAGGCCCTTCTCCACCCCATGCATATGGTAGTTCGAAATGAACTACCCATAGCTGGATGGAAGAGACGCCAAAATGAAATCAGTAGCCAAGTCTTGGCCTAGTGGAAAACCAAGCTTTTCCAAAGTCTGACTGTAACCAACCATTTTGATCACATGGGTCCTATAGCTGCTCCCTCTGACAGCTTGCATTCCACAAAAGACTTGGCAACATTGTACCTCTCAGTCCTTGCCTGATCTTGGAACATGTCCTTAAGCACGACAATCATATCGTACGCATCCTGATCCTCAAACTTCTTTTGGAGTTCAGGTTCCATGCATGCAAGCATAAGACAGCTAACCTCAAGAGAATCATCACATGCTCTCTTGTAGGCATTAGGGCAGCAGATGCATTATCAGCAGGTTCATCGGGGATTGGGGTATCCAAAACCGTTTCCTTTTTATCAGACCTGAGAACAATTCTCAAGTTACGGACCCGGTCTGAATAGTTTGTTCCATTTATTTTATCTTTGTCAAGAATCGAACGCAAAGAAAAAGGTGATGCAGTGTTCGGTGCCATTGATCTACAATAGAAAACATGCAAAATACTAATCCATGTAACCATGAAAGAGTAAAACATATTAAACAATTTAATAGCATATACTCCCACTTAAATCAATATCCCTCTATTGATACTAAGTGATTCAGGATCCACAATTAACAAGTCGATTAGTGAGCTTTAGCATCACTGCTAGAAGACAAGGTAAATCGGTAAGCAACACTTGCAAATCATATCACATATGTCTCTTGTTGTTGGGTGACATCTCTATGTCAAAGCTAGGCGCCCAACCTTTATGCCCCAAGGTCCTTAACTGTTAAGATGACCTTGTCAAGCTCACCAACCCTTATGCATGTAGGTATCTGATACAAACCCATCCAGCCAAGGAAAACTGTGGCACCCTAATTTCATAAGCCCACCAACGATTGTACAGGGCATAGGATGGTGCAAGGTTTGGTTGGGAGGGCATGGTTTAACATAAACTTTGAGAGGGACCGTTCTACTTCTATCATCTAAGCATGCATAGTAGTAAAACGCATAAGAATAGCATTCACATAAATGTGACATAGTATGGCCCATTTTCTCATGGTGATCTCTATCGCCATAGAACCTGTCCACCATGATGATCTCCATCTTCATGTTCCATGCGAGCCATCCTCCAAGTGATGAGTCCTCCAAGAACTAATGCAAGCTATTACTCCTAACAGCTAGTAATCAAAATTACATAGTATTGGGATCATCACAAGTTGGCACGCAGGACATTACAATAATTGACAACACATATGGCTCCAGCCGTGTTGCCCTACTCACGACACGCAGGTCATGATAAAATTCATACATGCATCACATACATATATGGGCCATACTGATCACATACATCCTGCAAAAACAAGTTATGCATAGAACCACATTCTACCGGATCATGTGAACTCGCAGCACCTAGTTACCTTAACGAGATACAAAAGGGCTACGACTAAGGGGGTCTAGGGGGTCTCCCCCTGCGGGGTTCGAAGGGGCAGTGCCCCCTCACGGAAAACTGTGAAAAATGAGAGATCGAATCTATACAACTTTCTTTAAGGATTTTGATCGGCAAATCAAATTTACCATAAACCAACTATTGTTCCGATTCGACCAAACTCCTTTGATCACGGTACATCGGTTTTAGATCTAGGTTTCGATTCGATCAATCATATTGATCTTCGCGTGATTCAACAGGAATTATGTGTCACTGTCTACCCCGATGGCGGAAACCGACCGGTAGGGGTAAGTCGTTCGACGACCTCAGAATCATGATCATGGAAAGCAAGATCATAGATCAATCCTGAACCACCGCAATACAAACGATCACATCATTCATATCAATCTACATATCATCATATGCAAACATCCTGAATCTATAACTGAACAGCATCGGCTCTGATACCACTGAAGGGATACGGGTAGGCTACACTAGCGCAAATCAAAAATTTCTACCGCGTAATCCAGGAATACTATTGTCATAGATCACGGGATTACGACTAGACGCGCAGTTGCGGAACTTGATGAAGCGCGTCGATGCAGTGTAGACGATCTACGTCTCCTCCTCGTTCTCGTCTCACGAGTAGCTCCCCTTGCGTGGCTCGTCCAGGCACTACAAATGCAGCGCCTCCGAGGTATCCACATGTACAGGGTGGAAGCATCAGATGTCGGACTGCTAGGTCCGTGCGTGCAACACAGGCGTGAGGAGTGGCGGCTAGGGGGAATGGTCTAACCCTAGTCAGCTCGCCCCACCCTCTCTTATATAGGCGTCCCAAGTGGGC
This sequence comes from Avena longiglumis, assembly GCA_030063025.1. Classification (NCBI taxonomy): domain Eukaryota; kingdom Viridiplantae; phylum Streptophyta; class Magnoliopsida; order Poales; family Poaceae; genus Avena; species Avena longiglumis. The sequence goes on from CP125979.1 coordinate 187,640,226, forward strand.
TTCTACATTAGCAGCCCATTAGTAGCCTAAGCCTGGTCTAATTTGGATCCAATCCTCATTAGGCTTCCAGACCCTTAAGTGTGTGACCCTATAGGTTCATATAGGTATATACATGACACGAATACACTTATTCTGTCAATAGTTGGTAGCGGACTCAAGGAAGACGTGCCAACTCCTAAACGCATACAAAGATCATATCGGACGAACCATCACAAGGTTTAGTACATGTCTTTCTCTTTGCCTCACAATATTTGGTCTAGCTCCAAGCTGACCTCCCTTTCTTGATACTTTGATTTGGAATCCCTTTACTAGGTTAACTCTTAACCATGTGTAGCACGGCCATGCATTTCTGGATCCGATCACTCGAGGCGCCCAGAGATATCTATCTCGAGTAGAGAGGGGCAAATCACATCTTGATTTACCATGCCTTGCAGCATGCTTCAGGACAAACCCGAAAGCTACCTTTATAACTACCCAGTTACGTAGTAGCGTCTGAGAGCCCAAAGTAGGTCGATCCACATCTCAAGTACATGCGACAATCTCAGGTCTAAGGACAAAACGTACACGATGTGTAGAGAGAGCTGCAACTAATCGCTAGTCTCAAGTTGGGTCAGTCCAACCCCATGTTCATAACATGTGTCCACATCATTGGTTTGACATATCCATGTCCATGACTTGCGAAACATAGTCTTCAACCAATCGATGTGCTAGTCTAATATTCACATGTGTCCTCACATGAACTCCGACTAGGGACAACTATTAAATAACCATACAAATAAAGAGTTTCACAAAAAATTCACATAATTGCCTATCAAAACAAGTTGTCTGATATGGATATTCAAGGAAGATTACAATAACTCATGGATACATAAGAAATATAATCATCTCTATGATTGCCTCTAGGGCATATTTCCTTCAAGGGGGTCCTAGTGGAGTTGGAAAGATGGGGTGTGAGACGTCGGATGTTCCAGGAGCGGTGAGCACAAGTTTACCCAGGTTCAGATCCGTCTGCGGTGATCGGATCCTACTCCTGCTAGCAACCCAGTAATATATCGACGTAAGTCGGATGTTACAGCGGATTACAAGAGAGGTTCGCCTGTGCGAGTTGTGATTGTGGTATTAAGATTGGTTGTGCCCTAAAGGCTCCCATAGGGATGGTTTATATAGATACCAGGGCCTAGGGTTACAGGAGATACCTATCCGGCTACGTTACAGAGTTGATAACTAGATATAGCTTGGACTACAAGTAATACTATAAGCCTAAGTCGGTAACTCTTCTGGGCCTTGTCGTAGCCGAAACTGGCTCCTCCTCTTTCTCTGACTGGGCCGACCGTGAAGCAAAGATCTAACCCGTTGATGGGCCACCCTGGCCAGCGAGTCCTGTGGGTATACCCTGAAAGTATATCCCCAATAGTAGCCCCCGGAAGTCTCCAAGATCCAAAGTCGGATAAATCGTCTAGCTTGATGGTTTCTTCGTCTTGAGAATCTTGAAGGGTTCCCGAAAAACTTCTTTCAATAGTGTAGGATTCCGAGTCAGTTGAGTCGGATATGTTTTGTTCTGACTTTAGTCTTTTCCTTGCTCAGTTTGAAATATGAGCCGGATTTTACAGCGGCCTGTGGGCTGACAACTTTTCAGACCTGGTCTTGTCACTGACAAGAGTCCCATCAACACGACTGTTGGTGGGTCCGCTCCTTACGAAACAAAGCACCGTTTTAATGCCCACGCGAGAATCGAGGGGGAGAAGGATTCGCAAGGAAGTTACCCACCTCTCTCCTATACACGTGGCGTAAATTGTGCGACCAACACATGAATCTTGGCGTAGAAGCAAATAAAAGAGAGGAAAAAACCCTTCTCTCAGATATATCTCTCCAGCGCTTCGTTCATTGCCTCCTCGTACTCCTCAAGCACTCCGCAGCCATTCACATCTACACACCACGAGAAAAAATCTCTCTCCCCCACCAATCCTTCTTATCCAAGAGCAATGGCATCTGCATCTGGCTCAGGAGCGGCGGCGGGTGCGTCAGCAGCAGATGACAAGAAGATGCGGGGCCTCTGGGTCCCCAGCATCATGGACGACGCCGAACTCCAGGTCATGGAGGACGAGGGATTCATTGTCACCAGCGCATGGCGGAGCGCCTCAGGGCATGTCGTTCCCGCCCCGCGCGACGGTGAGCCGGTGCTGTTCGGCACGCACATCGACCGTGGCCTCAGCCTGCCACAGTCGGACTTCTTCATCGAGGTCCTCAAATACTACGGTGTGTAGCTCCATAACCTCCCTCCCAACTCTCTGCTTGATCTTAGTACTCACGCGGCTCTGTGTGAGGGGTTTCTTGGCATTAGGCCAAGTCTCACCCTTTTCCGGTACTACTATGGTACCCGGAAGAACTCCATTAGCATCGGTGTGCCTTATACCACTGGCACCCTTAACTTATTCTTTAGGAGAAACTGTGTTTATCCTAGGACTAATGCTAGTGAATACGTCAAATGATGGGCCAGAACCTTCTTTTATCACAAGGATACCCCGACTCCTGAAAAGGCGGAAGGTCTTCCGGCCTTCTTCGATGGTGCCGCTCCCCACCAAAGGTCATGGAACGCGGATGCGCCAGAACTGTCAGATATCTTGATCCTCGCCAAGAGGCGAATTGAGTTTATGATGAAGAAAATGGGGCTCCGTGGATCCGACTTGATCCACTGCTGGATGGAACACCGGATTCAACCTCTGCAGCACCATGGAGACTGCCTCATGTACCAGATCACCGGTGATAAGAAGGAAAAAATGTGGGTCAGCCCGAACCAGATTCTGGCGAAGGATTACAAGACCCTTATGCAATATTTAATCAAGGAATGAGTGGAACGAAAAGTTCCGGATGTTTCCGTGAAGATGTTCACGTCCAACCGTCCTCTGACTCCGGTTAATATTGCGACTCTTCTTTCGCGTTTTGTTGTTCTATTCTGTTCTTTCTCTGACTCTATTTTTATCGATGCTTTTTGACTTTGTCAACTCGGGAAACTCCCCGAGTCTTAGCTAGCTCCACTAGAGGGCTATCTCTCAGATGGTCCGGAGGCGACAGAGGATGATGAGGTGCAAGAAGTTACCGCCTGCGCCTCCAAGAAGCGTAAGGCAAAGGAAGTTGTTATCACTGCTGGTAGCCAAGTGTTGCCAGTAGTTAAAAAGTAAGCACCCTGTCTTTTTATTTGCAGTACCATGTGCCTTTATTTATTTCCAAAGCATACATAACATTTGGATTTTCATGCTTCAGAGCTAAAGCAGTTTTGAAGAGTAAGACCAAGCCGGACAGCAGGTCGGGCAAGCAACTGCGTCAACAGAAACTTGTCATCTCCCCTTCCATGCCACCACCAACTCCATCCAGTACTCCATCAGCACCAGAGGCTTCTGCCTCTCCTGATGCTGGCAACGTCTCGAAAGCCTTGGTCACCGTTGGTGATCAAGCAACTAACAAGGGTGAACCCGTCAAGGGTAATGATCCCATGGTAATGTCTACAGGAACTTTGGATAAAGTGGCGGGCTCTGCTGTCTCTGGCCTAAAGAGGAAGAAGAAGGAAGATATCCTCAGGCTGGCTCAGTCCAGCCTTGAGAAGCAAACCTTAACCGCAGAGGCAACAAGCTAGGAGCAGGAGGACGTCAAGCTGGTTAGCCTCCTGGACCAAATTTTGGTCCGGGATGCTAAGATACAGTCTAGCAAACTCCCAGCGATGGATGTTCCCTCCCTCTCCCTTGCCTAGAAAGTGTTTCACAACACTAAACTCGGATTTGAGAAGTTGCACTTGGAACACATTGTAAGTTTCCGATTCTTATTTGCATTTATTTTATTATCATATCCTCTAGCACCCAAGCATAAAGTCGGATAAACATCATTGGATCCGAGTTGATGCGTCTAGAATGCAAAATAACGATGTAGTGTAGCCACCAAGGCTCGTGCTGTATTTTTACTTAGTTAAATTTGCAGCCCAAGTCTTAGTAGCCGTCTGACGGTATTCCTTCTCTAAACTTTTAGAAAATTGCATCTTCCAACCAGGAATTGCTCAAGAACATTTGTAATAAAAGCAAGGATATCAAAGCCTTGCGCCTTGAGAATTCAAAGTTAAAAGTAGAGAAAGATGAAGCAGAAGGTAAACTTTTCCGACTTCCTCTTTATCAGTTAGCTATTGTCATAGTCAAACTTGTTCTGTCTGACTGATATTTTTCCCTTTGCAGAACTATTGTGCGAGTCTAGCAAGATGGTGGAGCAATACGAGAACTACAAGGTCTTGGAACTGGAAAATGCTGAACTCTGGAACAAGATTGAAAAGCTGACTATTGAATCATAGAAATCCGTAGTTGTTGTCCTGGAGTCAAGCAATCATGAGACCGTGAGGCTCAAGAAGCTGTTGGCCCTCCGAGACAAACAATTGGATGATCTTCGGAAGGACTTTGATAGCCATAGGGATCTAGCCCAGGCCACAGAAAATGAGCTAAACATCCTCCGTGAGGAGCATGCCCAATGGGATTATTTTGTGCTAGGTAAGATTTCTGACTTACTCTGTTCGATTGGTTTTTCGACTTTATTTTTTGAGTCAAATTTTGAATTTTGGTTCTTTCCCAGTCCCCCTGAATCTTTCTGACTCTCCTACCTTCGAACCTCGAGCGCATAAATCTCGTCGGAGATGTGTTGTTCGACTTTCGCCAAACTCTTGAAGAGGGTGGCAAGACAGTCAAACTTTCCGACTTGCACAATATGTCTGTGCAAGAGGTGAGGGACAAGGCCAAGGATATTCCGAAGCTTATCGAGGACTGGAAGATCTCCTATGCTCGGATTGCTGCCCAGACTGCTCTTACCATGGTGATGATCCACCATGGCGAGATGGAAATCTGGCATGTCACCAAGGGTATTGTCGAGGAGGACGATGAGGGTAACCAGCAGGACATCAAGGCTATCCAAGATTCCTGTGTCGGCTACGCTTTTTATGTGGCAAAGATGACCAACTATATGACGCCATTCTTTGAATCCATCGTTTTGCCTCCCTCGACTCAAGAGCCAGAAGACAGCCTCGCTGAAGTAGCTTCCGAGTCTAAGATCCAGGGCTACAACGTTATCGACTCAAGCGCTCCACCTTCTTCATCACCACCACCTGAATCTGTAGCATAAACAGTTTTTATGCATTATTCTAAACTTTCGGCAATGTAATGATAGAAACAATATTTTGATTTGTGCTGGTCTGTAAAAACTGATGCTCTTAATATCATAGCACTTTTATGTTTATATATTTTATGCGTATGCTTGAAAAAAAATCTGAAGCACTCTTGGTTTATGCCTATACTTATCATTTTATCTAGCTCTCTGCCTCGTCCCTTTCATGAGCCGACCAACCTCTAGCACAGAAACTTTGCCGAGCACCAGAGCGCAATTGCTAAACCAGTTTAAACCCGGAAACAAAGACGTCTTCCAGTACCAACAATTCATTACTCGGAAAATACCCGCGTCTAAGCAATCAGATAAAAAACCAAAGTATAGACAATTAAATTGAAATTTTCATCCTAAGGTAATAGTTTTTAGATATTCAAAAATCGTAACCAGAACGAATATGAGCATAAAGTACTTTCAAGCATTCTCGGATTATTGAAAATTACATGCTCTTTTGGAAATAAGATGGCAAAAAAACTTCTCAAAAATAACATACAAGGAAACCAATACTTTATTTCACTTTAAACATGTACATATATGATTACAAGGAAATATAACTTAAAAATAGAAGGAACGTAGTTGTGCAATATTCCATGAACGGTCTATTTCATCCGGGTCTGTGCTACCGCCAGCTCTCTTTCTCTTCCGAGTATATTTTCTTTCCTTGACTGGTCTCATATCATTAAATAATACGATCCATTATGTAGAACTCTGCTAATCATAAAAGGTCCTTCTCAAATCGGGGAAAGTTTGTGCTTTCTTTTTTGCACAAGTCTGAGAACCAAATCGCCTTTTATGAAAGAACGGTTTTGCACTCTCTGACTATGATACTTGCATGTAACACCCTCAGAATCGGACCTATGCAAGTTTCAGCGATTCCCGCCAAACCCGCATAGAAACGATTCAAAGGTGCCCACCAGGCACTTTCGTGCGGGTGGAAAACGAAGTAATAGCATTACACAACAGTCCTCGATGGAACCCACAGAACAGATATATACAACAGCGACTCAACGAGTCAAGAATACAGATATAATATACAAAGATCCAAATCACCTTGAAAACGGTAGAGCGTCCGACTACGGACAAGATGCAAATAGGGCTAAGAGCCCTGAAGAATAACCAATGGCGTCCACAACCCTGCCCAGGCCAAGCCGGAAGGGTAACCCTGCTAACGGCGTCGATCTCAAAACCTGCTTAAACAAAAGGGGTGCCGACAAAGGGCGAAGGAAAAAGAGGAGCGTCAGTACTGAGGCCAGTACACGGCGAGACTAGAATTCGGCCTACATAGGTATGGTGGACTGAAGCGGCAGCGGCAGCATGCACTAAACAACCTATAGAGACTCGATACAACTGGCGACTCTCAGAGAGGGGTAAGAAAGACCTATTCGGAACCATACTGATACTAACACCAAACAAACCCATCCTGGCGTTTCCCCCCTCGAGACCACACGAGGAAGTCAACCGAGGAACTCACACAGTTGGCAGTTTTATTTATTCAGTTATCGTTGCAGCCATTACTAGTCAGGTTTTAGATAATCATCTTGATAAAGTAAGCAGTGGGCACCTTTATTTAACCATTCCATTGTAGTTGCAACACTTACTAGTCAGATACAAATAACATGAGAAAACCCCAAAACCCAGCAGTTGTTAGTACTTTTATTCAGCCATTCCGTTGTAGTTGCGATAATTACTAGTCAGGTACAATGATGGTCGCAGTTTACTCCAAACAAGCAATTGTGGGCAGTATTATTTAGCCATTCCATTATAGTGAAGCTGATTACTAGTCATTTTAAAGTCAAATTTATAGCAATAAACTTTAGTTATGCTTGTCTATGGTCGAGATACTGTGCTCCAAGTCGTCCATAACCGCGGACACGGCTTTCAGAAAGTTTTACCCGGCCGGGGTGCACCAATAGCAACACACGCTGGATCAACCTCGGAAAAACCAAATCAAAACCCAACGAGGCTTTCACGACAAAGCAATCACAGGATTCAGAAATATTTCAGGGGGCCACCCCTTGGAGTCTTACCCACAACGAAGTAAGCTAGCTTCGAGACGGACCCGAGGTTTGTGGGGCCGGCTGTAAGCGACTGGGAACCCAAAACTGGGCTTGTCGATACCGCGTAAACAGGTCACAATTCCTAAACAGTACAGTGTGCTCCTCGCACAATCGTAAATACAGAAGTAGCATGGCATAAGTACAGGATAGTAAATAAAACCTCAAACTAGTTTGTGGCCCCATGAAATAAGACTGAATCAAGCTCTGGCTCAGGGGGGTCCCATATACCTCCCGGATGTGGATAGCGCGATAAATCAAGGAACAGGTATCAAGTACTCGGGATCCTACGGGACACAAGTGGGTGTTCAGAAACCAAATATTTTTTTTATCACCCACCGATGCCTCTGCTTACTTCAGTTTTTAGTTGTTAAACAGGAATTAAAGTGATCGATAAGTAAAACCATGATCATATCCAACATCAACATGCGGCAATACATCAACAACTGTGGCACTTGACGACACGCAACAGCACTTGAGCAAGCGACTACGACGCGCAAGTCCAACTATCTACCAAACAACAGGTAATAGGATGTGTCCAAGGCAATATGAGGCTGCAAGTAATGTCAAGGGTACGGGAACTAGAGCATCGCAACACAGATAGCAATAGATCAACAGGAGGGAATAAATACTATAAAAGTAAGATAGGTAGAAAGGGGGAGATGCTCGCCTGAAAACATTGTCGATGGTTCAACCGAGGATCGGGTCGACACTTGCATCAACTCAACGGCCTTATCCGCGAAGAAGCAAAACACTAGAATAAACACCGGATGCAATATTTAATACAACGGCAGAAGATCGGCATGATGCATGTATGATGTATGACATGGCAAAGGTGCGATGCAATTAGGTCATATTAAGTGGAACCGGGGTCCCGACAATTAATTAGGTGGTTCATGTTATATAGCTACCCCGCAATTTAAATGTTGTTTTAACATGGCAAAATATAGCACCGGTTCGCTACATCAATTTTAAATGAGGCCAATATAAGACTAGATTTGCCCGCATATGGGCCCCATATTTAATTATGCAGTGAATCGGCATAAGGCCCCCAAACCACATGACAAGATGCATGCAAGTATGACAATTTAATATGCAACAAGTTGTTGTTATGTTATAAAATAGGGTTTCGGGAAGGGGTTCACACATTTAGGGGTCTCGACGGTCTTGGGGTTCCAGGGGTTCGGGGTCGACAGGGTCCGGGGTCGGTCTCAGGGTTCAGGGTTCGGCGGGTTCGTTCTCGGACTCCGGGATTGCTCTCGAATATCGGGGGTAGATCTTGTCGCGTCCGGGAAGCAGGACTTGGGTCGGTGTCGGGGCGCGTCGGATTCTTCTGGGCTGATGTCGTTCTTGTCGTCGCGAAGGTCTTGTCGGGTCCCACGGGGTCGGTCTTGGCGTTCGGGATGCAGAACTTGGCGTTCCGCGGCAAAGGTCTTGGTGGTTCTGACTTCACTTGTCGGTGCCGGACTCGGTTGCGGTAGATCTTGGCCATGTCGAAGTTCTTGCCGGAGGTTCGTCGAGGGTCACCGGTTCGGTACGGTCTTCATGTGGTAGATCTTGTCGAGTTCACTGCAACGGCCTTGTGGTTCCGATGACGATCTTGGCGGTTATCTAGTGGCACCATGTACACCCCTCGAGCCCATCGGCATTGAGCCGGTCTTGTCGTTGAGCATCCCTGTACGAAGGTCTGGGTGTTCCGGTTCCATGGACGATGGAGATCTTGATTCAACATCATCGCGGCCTTCGAGGTTTCGGCTAGCGGAGCCGGGAAGGAGTTCTTGGGGTCCGGGGAGGAATCCTGTCGCATCCGAGGGGGTACTTGAAGTCCGTGATGGAGATCTTGACAGATTCATGAAGGAGGCCTTGATGCTTCGGTCCGATGTCGACCTTCGGGTATCGGGGTTTCACGGCATGGTTCCCTCGGTTCAAGCGCCAAGGGTCTTGCGGGTTCCGATGGTTCCATGTGGCGTCCTCCGGTACCGAGATGGAGTTTTCGGGTTACGGAAGGTGCCACGGCTGCTCACTGAGGACAGCCTTGGTGAGGAAGGCCGACGACGCCGACCTTGAGGAGGCGCGGGATGCCGGAGATGCAGGCCACGGTGGCGACGGTTCTCGGCCTCGGCGAGCAACGGGCGGCCACGACCGCCGCGAGGAGGGCGCAGCCCGGCCGGGCGGCGCGGCGGCCGGGAGGCGAGGACACGAGCGAGCAGAGGCGGGCGACGGGTGCTGCAGCGAGGTCGGGCGACGGACGCTGGTCAGGCGCGGGCGGATCAAGGCCGCTGCTGGGTCGGAGGCGGAGGAGGAGCCGGGCGACGGAGCCTGTGGCGACGCGGAGGCCGCGGGAGGAACGGAGGTCGCTGGTGCATGGGAGAAAGGGCGGCGCCGGGCGAGGGCGAGTCGGCCGACGGGCTGGCTCGAGGTCGGGCGAGCCGAGGAGGCGCGAGGCGACGGATGGGAGCGACGGAGGTGGCCGGGCGCCAGCGGGCGGGGCCGGGGAGAGGAGAGAGGGTACGAGGAGGAGGAGGAGGAGCCGCCGGACGCTGGCGAAGCTCATGGGTCGGGGCGGCGGAGGTGGAAGCGGTGGGGGCGAGGGAGGCGCGGGGCGTGCAGAGGAAGGAGATGGGGAGGTTGGGGACGCGGGTGGCGTGCGGCTGGGGTCTGCGGGGTGGGGCCCGGGGGCGGCACATCGCATGCGGGGGAGGGCGGTTCTGGGGATCGGGGGCGGGACGTGGGGCTGGTGGTGTGGTAGGTGGGGGCTGATAGGTGGGCCACTGGGGGGACGGGGGCCACGGGCAGGGAGAGGGTGCTGCGTGGAGTGAGGGGGAGGGCCGGGCCTGGTGGTGGGCCAAGGTGAGTGGTCAGGTGTGTGGCTTGTGTGGGCGGGGGGTGGGGGGGCAGGGGTGTGTGTGTGGGTTGGATGTGTGGGTGTGAGGGAGAGGGGGAGGTGAGGTGGCGGTGTCTGAGTGGTGGGAGTGGTGAGGGAGATGAGGTGGCGCGCGATGATTGGAGGGGGTGAGGTGGAGGCAGGGTGGGTAGGATAGGTTGGGTAGATTTAGGATTTAGGGGTGGACTGTTTTTAATTTCTGGGGTGGTCGTTCGGGTCGATTCGGCCCGTTCGACTGCCCCACTAAAAATTATTTAATATTTTATATGTTTCAAACCGGGCTTTTGCAAACCGATATCATACAAAACAAAATATTCCGGCGACCCGGATTTTGCGTTTGAATTAAGATGGGGCGTTTGGAAAACAAATTAGGTTTTTCTGCAAATAGTTTTACGCAAGAAAATGCAAGATGATGCCGATGCTCAAATGCAATGTGGCATGATGACATGAGCATGCGGCCATGATGATGCAATGCACAAAAACAACGCGATTTTCTAGTAGTGGTTTTTGCGGGATGGCACAATTCGACACCACTAACAAGGGATCTTGCCCTCGAGATCCGCCTCATGGTACCGGAAAGGAAGGTCGGCGATCTGAAACTTCTCGCTTCATGTAGATCCTCGCGACACCACTAACAAGAGGTCGTTGTCCGTGATCGTCGAGAGAACACTCCAGGAAACAACAGGTCGAAGGTAGAGGTAACAACAAATAAGCCACCCCTAACTTCGATGGAAAAAGGGGAATCGATGCATTCTCATCCACTTCAATGTACAAAAACGAATAGAAAGGGTAGTCGGCATGGGGGCCAATCCATCACGCACCCAAACTATTACTCTGCACAATCAGTGGAAAAACGTGCAACCATCCTCGGAATTAGACTGAAGATCTCGACAAGCGAGGTTCGGAAACAAAGGAGTGATGCGGACTCTGCATCGGATCTGGCGTGGATGATGTCGTCGCGTCGGAAAACATCGGAAGGCACAAACAAGGAATAAAGAATGGTAACACCGTAGACGGTTTCATCAGGCAGCTTGAACACCGGACGGTAGAACACCGTTATCAAAGAAGGAAGCGAAACCCTGAAGGTACGACGGAACCCAACCACGAGAAATCCTGGACTCGAAGAAAAGATAAGAGAGCAGATTCAAAACACGTCGAGATAAGAGGAGAATAGCAGAGGGGTAAGGAGTAAAATCAGACCTAATCAGAACTATCCAACCGATTTTGCAAAAATAGTTTTGACACTCTACTTCGGCCGTTAGCTGGGTTATCCTCTGTTGGACTTGTGGGTATCGCAACTGCTGAGCTCTGATACCACTCTGTAACACCCTCAGAATCGGACCTATGCAAGTTTCAGCGATTCCCGCCAAACCCTCATAGAAACGATTCAAAGGTGCCCACCAGGCACTTTCGTGCGGGTGGAAAACGAAGTAATAGCATTACACAACAGTCCTCGATGGAACCCACAATGAGCAGATACAACAAATGACTCAACGAGTCAAGAATACGATATAATATACAAAGATCCAAATCACCTTGAAAACGGTAGAGCGTCCGACTACGGACAAGATGCAAATGGGGCTAAGAGCCTCAAGAATAACCAATGGCGCCCACAACCCCGCCTGTGCCAAGCGGAAGGGTAACCCCGCTAACGGCCGATCTCAAAACCTGCTTAAACAAAAGGGTGCCGACAAAGGGCGAAAAAGAGGAGCGTTTGTCGAGGCCAAGACACTGCGAGACTAGAATTCGCGGTCCTCGCCTACATAGGTATGGTGGATCAAGCGGCAAAGGCATGCACTAAACAACCTATAGACACTCGATACAATGGCGACTATCGAGAGGGGTAAGAAAGACCTATTCGAACTGATCGATACTAACACCAAACAAACCCATCCTGGCGTTTCCCCCCTCGAGACCACATGAGGAAGTCAACCGAGGAACTCACACAGTTGGCAGTTTTATTTATTCAGTTATCGTTGCAGCCATTACTAGTCAGGTTTTAGATAATCATCTTGATAAAGTAAGCAGTGGGCACCTTTATTTAACCATTCCATTATAGTTGCAACACTTACTAGTCAGATACAAATAACATGAGAAAACCCCAAAACCCAGCAGTTGTTAGTACTTTTATTCAACCATTCCGTTGTAGTTGCGATAATTACTAGTCAGGTACAATGGTCGCAAGCGACACTCCAAACAAGCAATTGTGGGCAGTATTATTTAGCCATTCCATTATAGTGAAGCTAATTACTAGTCATTTTAAAGTCAAATTTATAGCAATAAACTTTAGTTATGCTTGTCTATGGTCGAGATACTGTGCTCCAAGTCGTCCATAACCGCGGACACGGCTTTCAGAAAGTTTTACCCGGCCGGGGTGCACCAATAGCAACACACGCTCGATCAACCTCGGAAAAACCAAATCAAAACCCAACGAGGCTTTCACGACAAAGCAATCACAGGATTCAGAAATATTTCAGGGGGCCACCCCTTGGAGTCTTACCCGCAACGAAGTAAGCTAGCTTCGAGACGGACCCGAGGTTTGGGGTACAGAAGCGATCGGGAACCCAAAACTGGGCTTGTCGATACCGTAAACGGGTCACAATTCCTAACAAGATCAGTGTGCTCCTCGCACAATCGTAAATACAGAAGTAGCATGGCATAAGTACAGGATAGTAAATAAAACCTCAAACTAGTTTGTGGCCCCAAGAAATAAGACTGAATCAAGCTCTGGCTCAGGGGGGTCCCATATACCTCCCGGATGTGGATAGCGCGATAAATCAAGAAACAGGTATCAAGTACTCGGGATCCTACGGGACACAAGTGGGCGTTCGGAAACCAAATATTTTTTTATCACCCACCGATGCCTCTGCTTACTTCAGTTTTTAGTTGTTAAACAGGAATTAAAGTGAGCGATAAGTAAAACCATGATCATATCCAACATCAACATGCGGCAATACATCAACAACTGTGGCACTTGACGACACGCAATGACTTGAGCAAGCGACTACGCCATAAGTCCAACTATCTACCAAACAACAGGTAATAGGATGTGTCCAAGGCAATATGAGGCTGCAAGTAATGTCAAGGGTACGGGAACTAGAGCATCGCAACACAGATAGCAATAGATCAACAGGAGGGAATAAATACTATAAAAGTAAGATAGGTAGAAAGGGGGAGATGCTCGCCTGAAAACATTGTCGAAGGTTCAACCGAGGATCGGGTCGACACTCGCATCAACTCAACGGCCTTATCCGCGAAGAAGAAAAACACTAGAATAAACATCGGATGCAATATTTAATACAACGGCAGAAGATCGGCATGATGCATGTATGATGTATGACATGGCAAAGGTGCGATGCAATTAGGTCATATTAAGTGGAACCAGGGTCCCGACAATTAATTAGGTGGTTCATGTTATATAGCTACCCCGCAATTTAAATGTTGTTTTAACATGGCAAAATATAGCACCGGTTCGCTACATCAATTTTAAATGAGGCCAATATAAGACTAGATTTGCCCGCATATGGGCCCCATATTTAATTATGCAGTGAATCGGCATAAGGCCCCCAAACCACATGACAAGATGCATGCAAGTATGACAATTTAATATGCAACAAGTTGTTGTTATGTTATAAAATAGGGTTTCGGGAAGGGGTTCACACATTTAGGGGTCTCGACGGTCTTGGGGTTCCAGGGGTTCGGGGTCGACAGGGTCCGGGGTCGGTCTCAGGGTTCAGGGTTCGGCGGGTTCGTTCTCGAACTCCGGGATTGTTCTCGGATATCGGGGGTAGATCTTGTCGCGTCCGGGAAGCAGGACTTGGGTCGGTGTCGGGGCGCGTCGGATTCTTCTGGGCCGATGCCGTTCTTGTCATCGCGAAGGTCTTGTCGGGTCCCACGGGGTCGGTCTTGGCGTTCGGGATGCAGAACTTGGCGTTCCGCGGCGAAGGTCTTGGTGGTTCTGACTTCACTTGTCGGTGCCGGACTCGGTTGCGGTAGATCTTGGCCATGTCGAAGTTCTTGCCGGAGGTTCGTCGAGGGCCACCGGTTCGGTACGGTCTTCATGTGGTAGATCTTGTCGAGTTCACTGCAACGGCCTTGTGGTTCCGATGACGATCTTGGCGGTTATCTAGTGGCACCATGTACACCCCTCGAGCCCATCGGCATTGAGCCGGTCTTGTCGTTGAGCATCCCTGTACGAAGGTCTGGGTGTTCCGGTTCCATGGACGATGGAGATCTTGATTCAACATCATCGCGGCCTTCGAGGTTTCGGCTAGCGGAGCCGGGAAGGAGTTGTTGGGGTCCGGGGAGGAATCCTGTCGCATCCGAGGGGGTACTTTAAGTCCGTGGTGGAGATCTTGACAGATTCATGAAGGAGGCCTTGATGCTTCGGTCCGATGTCGACCTTCGGGTATCGGGGTTTCACGGCATGGTTCCCTCGGTTTAAGCGCCAAGGTCTTGCGGGTTCCGATGGTTCCATGTGGCGTCCTACGGGTACCGAGATGGAGTTTTCGGGGTTACGGAAGGTGCCACGGCGGCTCTGCCTGCGGGGACAGCGCCCGGGTGAGGAAGGCCGACGACGGCCAGACCTTGGAGGCGCCGGATCGCGGAGATGCAGGCCACGCGGCGACGGTTCTCGCCTCGGCGAGCAACGTGGCGGCCACGACCTGGCCGAGGAGGGCGCAGAGCCCGGCAGGCGGCGGCACTCGGGCGGGCGAGACAGACGAGCGGGAGCAGAGGCGACGGGGCGGCGAGGTCGGGGCGACGGGCTGCAAGGCGGGCGTCGGGGCGGGGCGCTGGTCGGAGGCCGAGGAGGAGCCAGCGCGCGGAGCCAGGCGACGCGGAGGCCGGGCGGAGGAACGGAGGTCGCCGATGCATGGGGGAAAGGGCGGGCGCGTCGGCCAGAGGGCGAGGCGGGCCGACGGCGCGGGCTCGGGAAGGTCGGCCAGGGCGAGCCGGGAGGAGGCGGCGGATGGGGCGGAGGTGGCGGGCCAAGGCGGCGCGTCGGTGGGAGCGGCTAGGAGAGGGAGAGGGGTACGAGGGAGGAGGAGGGAGGAGCCCGGCCGGACGGGGGCGAGCTCGCGGGTCGGGGCCTCCCGGGGCGGTGGCGGAGGTGGAAGCGGTGGGGCGAGGGAGGCGCGGGGCGTGCAGAGGAAGGAGATGGGGAGGTTGGGGACGCGGGTGGCGTGCGGCTGGGGTCTGCGGGGTGGGGCCCGGGGGCGGCACATCGCATGCGGGGGAGGGCGGTTCTGGGGATCGGGGGCGGGACGTGGGGCTGGTGGTGTGGTAGGTGGGGCCACTGGGGGGCCACGGGGCCACAGGCAGGGGTGCTTTGCGTGTGAGTGAGGGAGGGAGGGCGCTGGGCCGGCTGGTGGTGGGGCCGGCGGTGAGTGGCTGTGTGCGTGTGTGGCTTGTGTGGGCAGGGAGTGTGGGGGCAGGGGTGTGTGTGGGTTGGATGTGTGGGTGTGAGGGAGAGGGGGAGGTGAGGTGGCGGTGTCTGAGTGGTGGGAGTGGTGAGGGAGATGAGGTGGCGCGCGATGATTGGAGGGGGTGAGGTGGAGGCAGGGTGGGTAGGATAGGTTGGGTAGATTTAGGATTTAGGGGTGGACCGTTTTTAATTTCTGGGGTGGTCGTTCGGGTCGATTCGGCCCGTTCGACTGCCCCACTAAAAATTATTTAATATTTTATATGTTTCAAACCGGGCTTTTGCAAACCGATATCATACAAAACAAAATATTCCGGCGACCCGGATTTTGCGTTTGAATTAAGATGGGGCGTTTGGAAAACAAATTAGGTTTTTCTGCAAATAGTTTTACGCAAGCAAATGCAAGATGATGCCGATGCTCAAATGCAATGTGGCATGATGACATGAGCATGCGGCCATGATGATGCAATGCACAAAAACAACGTGATTTTCTAGTAGTGGTTTTTGCGGGATGCCACATTGCATAACTTCTGCTGATAGGTTATAGATCTCTACTCAGCAATGACATGTACTTCTTCGATTATATCGAGATCATCTTGTCGAGAAACTTCTGCATCTTCTTCGATATACGCTTTGACTCATGGAGACTGATGAATTAGATCGCTTGGAAGAACTGCTTCTGCACCATAGACCAAGAAGAAAGGAGTATATCAGATTAATATGTTAGGAGTTGTACGTAAGCTCCATATCACACACGGTAATTATTCCACCCAAGCCCCCGCGGCCTGACGAAGCGGTGCCTCAAGACGAGGTTGGAGTCCTTGCAAAATAAGACTGTTTGTTCTTTTGACTTGTCCATTAGCTTGTGGATGCGCAACTGATGCAATATCGAGTTGGATCCCTTGTTCTTCGCGGAATTCGGCGAGTTCTCCCATGGAAAAATTGCTCCCGTTGTCAGTAATTATACTATGCGGATATCTGAATCGGATGATCACGTCCTCAACGAACTTTCTGGCTGTGGCTCCATCGCAACTTGTTACGGGTTTAGCCTCAATCCACTTTGTAAATTTATCCATCATCAATAGTAGATGAGTAAATTCACATTTTGTCATGCGAAACGGTCCTACCATATCAAGCCCCCAGACCGCTAATGGCCATGTAATAGGGATTATTCGCAGCTGTTCAGCCGGAACATGTTCCTGATGGGCGTACTTTTGGCAGCCTTTGCACGTTTTGACCAGTTTGTCGGCATCCGCCTTAGCTATAAGCCAAAAGAATCCGTGTCTAAAAGCTTTTGCCACTAAGGATCTAGCTGTAGCATGGTGACCAAACTCGCCTTCGTGGATTTCTTGTAAGATTTCCACTCCTTCTTCCGAAGAAATACATCGCTGAAAAACGCCAGAAACACTCCACTTATAGAGCTCACCATTTATTATAGTGTAGGATTTTGCTCGTCGGACGATCTGTCGGCTCAAGACTTTGTCTTCAAGTAATTTTCCGTCTATCAGGAAATCCAGATAGGGTTTTGTCCAGCTGGGGATTACAGTCAGAACTACTATTAAAGGTGAGTCGGATTTCGTCGGATAGTCCTCGTCAACTCCGACTATGGAGGGGACCCTTAAATGCTCTAGAAAAGCACCATTCGGTACTTGTTTCCGCGCAGAGCCTATTCTTGATAGAGAATTTCCTTCCTCATTTTCTGCTCGAGGGATGTGTTGAACCTCAAAACCCTCGAACGATTTAGATAGTTCATCCACAACAGCTTTGTATGCTGCCATATGCTTTTTTGTGTTGCAGATATCGAATACTTGTTGAGCAACTAAATCTGAATCTCCGTAACACATGAGTCTTGTTATGCCAATATTTTTGGACATGCGTATTCCATGCAGCAATGCTTCATACTCGGCAATATTGTTGGTTGTCGTAAAGTGTATTTGCAACATATAGAATAGCTTATCTCCTTGGGGTGATTTGAGCACCACGCCAGCCCCCGAGCCTCCTCGTGCTTTTGATCCGTCAAAATGAAGGGTCCAAAATTCGGAGTCTGGAGGACTTGTGTTTTCTGTCGTTTCTGTCCAATCAACAACAAAGTCAGCAAGTATTTGTGATTTGTTTGTTTTACGCGGCTTGTACTCAACGTTGAAAGTTGTAAGCTCTATTCCCCATTTTGTGAAACGTCATGTGGCGTCGCGGTTATTGATTATATCTCGTAGGGGAGCGGTGCTCACCACTGTGATCTTGTGCTCTTGAAAATAGTGGCGTAGATTTCTGAATGCAAATAACACTCCATAGGCTAGATTTTGATGGTGTGGATACCGTTGTTTCGACTCTGTCAATACCTCACTTAGGTAATAAGTTGGTCGATGCACCTTATGCTCGTGGCCTTCTTCCTCGCGCTCCACTACAGTTACTACACTTATGACCTTGTTGCTCACTGCAATGTATAGTAACATAGGCTCCCGAGGTTCTGGCGCTGCGAGAACTGGTGGGTTTGAAAGTAGGTCTTTCAAACTTTGCAGGGCAGTTTTGGCTTCCTAGGTCCAGACAAACTTGTCGGTTTTCTTCAAGAGTTTATATAAAGGTGCGGCTCTTTCACCGAGCCGGCTGACGAACCGAATCACTGCTGCAATACAACCAGTGAGACGTTGCACGTCCTTCAGGCGAGTCGGCCTGGTAATGTTGAGTATAGCCTTAATTTTTTCCCGGTTCACCTCTATGCCTTGCTCAGAGACGATGAAACCTAACAATTTTCCGGCTGGGATTCCAAAGAAACATTTCTTCGAATTTAGCATCATATTGAATTTTTGTAGACTAGCAAATGTTTCCTCCAAGTCGGAAATTAAGGTTCCCTTCTTTTTGGACATAACTGCTATGTCATCTACGTATACATGGGCGTTGCGTCAGATTTGGTCGTTGAGTCAACGTTCCATAGTATGTTGATATGTTGCTCCTGCATTCTTTAAGCCAAAAGGCATAGTTTTATAGCAGAAGGTTCCGAAAGGAATGACGAAAGATGTCTTAATTTGATCCGACTCTTTCATCGGTATTTGGTGATATCCGGAGTATGCGTCGAGATAAAAGAGTAATTCTGACCCTGCCGTTGAGTCGATGACTTGATCAATTCTTGGTAAAGGGAACGGATCTTTTGACATGCCTTGTTCAAAGTGGTATAATCAACACACATCCTTAAATCAATAGTGTCCATTTTAGGGACGAGTACAGGATTTGCCACCCAATCTATGTGGATGACCTCTGTTATGAATCCGGCTAACTCTAGTAGGGATAATTCCTTGGCTATCGCTTTGTGCTTTTTGTCACCAAACCGTCGTAAAGACTGTTTGACGGGTTTAGCATCAGGGTAAACATTAAGAGAGTGCTCGGCAAGTTTCCTAGGTACTCCGGTCATGTCAGAAGGCTTCCATGCGAAGATGTCACTATTAGCTTTGAGGAACTCGACGAGCGCGCTTTCCTATGCAAGGTCTAAGCCTACCCCTATGTTCGTCGTCTTGGAGGGATCGACTTCCTTCAGCGATGTTTTCTTCGTCTCTTCGGACGCCTTGAACTGCAAACTTGGCTTCAGCACCTCGTTCTTCGTAGCGTGCATCTCGGAGGGGTTGATGGTCTTCTTGATCTCCGGGTACTCTTGGGCATGCAGCACACCTCTTGGGCATGCAGCACGTTCTTCATAGCGGGCATCTCAGACGGTTTGATGGTCTTCTTGATTTCCCCGGATGGTGATGACGCCCTTTGGACCTGGAAGTTTGATCATATTGTAGATGTAACAGGGACGATACATGAACGCCCACTAAGCCGGACGTCCAAAGATGGCGTGGTAAGCACTTTTGAATGGTACCACCTCAAAAGAAAGTGGTTCGTTCCGGTAATTATCTCGGGTTCCGAATGTCATGTCCAGAGTAATCTCACCCAGATAATTCGCCTGTCTCCCTGGTACAATGCCATGGAAAGTTACACCGCTGTAACTCAACTGGCTCTCGTGTAGCTTCATGCGGTGGAGCGTCTCAATGTAGAGAATGTTAATGCTGCTCCCACCATCCATGAGTGTTTTAGAGAACTCATGGCCATCAATAAGAGGATTGACGACCAAAGGGTAATTTCCCCGACGATGTGTTTTCCTCGGGTGATCTGAGCGATCGAAGGTGATGGTTACGTCCAACCAATCCAGAAACTGTGGAACAGCCAAAACCGTGGCATTGAGCTCACGGAGAACCGCCTTCTTGTCCTTAGCCGGCTGAGATCCAAGGAAGTAGACGTATGCGTCTTTCTTAGTCGGAAATTCCTTCTTTCCATCCGACTTGGGCTATGCGGCATCTGCCTCTTCCATGTCGGAATCTTCCTTGGGATCCTTGCCTTTCTCAGATTTTTTCTTTCCTTTTTGTCGCTTGGCTCTGTATCCAGCGGATTCGTCTTTCTTGATGTCATCATTGAAACGACACTCGGCATTTGTGTGGGTAGATCCTCCGTTACTATCCAAGTGGTGGACACAGGGATTATTGGCAATGTCGGCCCAGGTATAGGTTCTTCCGGGTTTCTGATCTCCTCTGCCCTAGATTCAGGAAGTTCCACGGCCTCTACCCTGGCCGCCTTCGCGCCCTCCTCGTCCGCCAGATCCGAACATTGCATTGACAGCTGCGTTGTCCGGAGCTGGTTTTTCATCCGAGGTGTTCTTGCGCTTGTGAGCTTGTTGTTTTGAATGTTTGTCCGCATTGGTATTGGCCAGAATATTTAGCAGCCCTTCCGAATCATCATCGACATCAGAATATTTGCTTGCCGTCTCTATCATTTCTCCCAAATCTGTGACGTGGTCACGCTTCAGTCTATGACGCGAAAGTCGGACTGGGTGTCCTGCAATGAAAGCTTCTATCGCAGTTTGCTCGTTTACTCCCTCACAGGAGTTCTTCGTGTCAATCCAGCATCCGAGGTAATCCCGTCAGGTTTCTCCGGGTCTTTGTGTGAAGCGCTGCAAGTCTCCGACTGTGCAGGGCTTCCTCTATGTTCCCTCAAAGTTTGAAAAGAACGCACTTTGGATATCATACCAGTTATGAATTGAATTTTCTGGCAGTTCATTGACCAATGATCGAGCCGTCTTCCTCAGCAAAGTGCACAGGCTGCGACCAGGCTGTTTGAAAAGAACGCACTTTGCAGCATAAGCGGGGGATATCGGACTGCGACCAGGCTATTTCCTCCTTTGGTGATGCAGCAAGCCTGCAAAAATCCTGGAGCCAGGTATTTGGCCGAGCCGCGCCGTCGTAGGGCTGAATGTGTTTGGCAATAACAAAGTCAACAGGAAATTTGGTTCGACATATGCGTGGGCCAAAGCACTTGGGTCCCACATACACATCTTCTTCCTCATACCGACGCGCCTCTATATTTGATTCAATGTGATGGCGAGCGTCGTTTGGCGAGAGAGATCTGCGTCTCGGAGGCTCACGGCTTCTGCGCGGCGGAGTTGGATTTCTGCTTCTCCTCTCACCATTGCCGCCTCCTCCCTTCCGGCTTCCATGGCTACGTCGGGATCCTTCATGGTCGCTGCCTGGGGGCGAGGGTGACCCTGGTGGATTATTTCCGACTGGGTTATGCGGTGATGGTGGTGGAGCCTCATTATGCTGACTTCGATGTTGGTTTCTTCGGGATCCGTTCCTACTTGATTCAGGACGGTTGCTTTGCCGACGTTGGTCTCTTCGTCTGGCGTTACCAGCCGGACGGCTAAGTGGTGGCATCCTTAGACGATCTTGGTCTTGCTGGCGGCATGCTTCCGGGTCTTATCTATAGCGGTTGCTTTGCCGACGATGGTCCTGATGGGGAACCATTGCCCTGATGGCATCTTCGGATGCAGCCTGGATAACTCTTGCCCAGTCATGTCGTCCTGCAAGAGTGGCCATTTGAGCTGGTTCTTGAATTATATTCTTCTCCACGAGGGCGATAGTGTTGATATGTATCCCTGCGGAGCCTTCTGTCAGTGCTTTGGTCGACGCCAGTGTGGCAAAATTCTGATTTTGAGGCCAGCTTGCCACTGAATGACGCGGCCATTTTCTGCTGCTTTAATCCTTTGTCTAGCAACACGACGCACTGCTGGACCTGCTGTGGAGAAGGATTATTGGTGAGGATGCCTCGAGCTGCAGCAGTGTTTTCTAAGGGCGTGTTGTAGACTCGGATCTTCTCTCCGGCTTTTCCGTCAAATAGATCTCTGTGGATATCCGTGTTCTTATTGGCAAGAAACAGACCTCCACTTGTTTTGTTTGGGTGTCGCTTGAAATCTAACTGATATTTGGCAAGATCACTGTCTAACTGTTGTCTAAGCTCGACGATGCGCGCGGCTTCTTCAAGCAAAAACAAACGGTTCTTTTCCAGGTCATCTGCCCTTTTCTCCAGCGACTCCGGAGTAAGATCCGAAGCCGTTGGGATTGGAATTGTGAGATCATATCCATAAATTTCATGTGCACCCTTGGTGATGACGTGTCCATCTACCGGAGGATCGATCGGCGTGGTATTAACCGGATCTCCATCTCGATCTCTTTGTCAACTTTTTCTTCGTTGGTTTCCTCAATGTTCGGCTCTGCCGGTGTCGGATTATTGTTCTTCTTCTTCTTTGACCGCCCAGTAGCCTTAACTGTGTACCAGTGAAAAATACGGATTTTGGTCCGGTACCGGGGCATAAGCTTCCGTCGGTACTTTCCGTAGTGGTTGACTTGTGGACATCGGACGAATCTCCGGTATCCATATCATCCTGCGAGGTGTAGCTTTTATCCATGCTATCATATGGACTAGGAGAATTTTCTGGCTCACCGTGCATTGGCTTGGAGGCGTGCTCTTGCTCGTACTCATCCATCTCCTTGTCGAAGTCTCGAAGTTCCTGCGATGTTAATGACTCCTGAGGGGAGTTAGGTAAGTCGATGTTTTGTTCGATTGCATCGAGGAATGAATCATTGTCGGCTCCCGCGTCGATAGAATCGGATCCAGAGCTTATGTGGTACAGAAAACAGTGCCTCTTCTCTTTGATTTTGAGGGACTGGAGCGTCTTGATCCTTGCCTCCAACTTGTAGTTGAAGTGGGGGCGTCTTTTCGGCTTGATCCTCTACCCTGCAAATAATTTTTCTGCCTCGACATCGACATGGTCGGATCCGAAGAGAATATAATCCTCATCCGTGTATCCGATCTCCGTTGGGAGATCAGACCCGGATTTTTCTTCCACCTCTTCTTCCACTACAAGAGTGGGCTGGATGGGTTCATTTTTTTCCAGGATCTTGAACTCTTCCGCCTCTGCGGACAAAGTAGATTCAGATTTTTCTTCCGCCATGGTCATCACCTCGAGGGTGGGTTGGGCGGGTTCAGCAAAATCGAGGTAAATATCGATCTCGCCGATAGACATGATCGTGTAGGTCGTCACAGGTTTGCTAGCCGGAATCCAAGTCTCATCGAGAAGAACGAGAGGGACATCACTTGCGTAGACCACGTGACCCATGGCGATAGTTTCGCCGATTCCTGCACGTGTAGATTCCGCCTAGAACGAAGCTCCAAAGGTCACCGGCCCCATAGTGGGCGCCAACTGTCGTTGGATTATCGACAAGTACGCCATAGGGGGTCCTAGTGGCATTGGAAAGATTGGGTGTGAGACGTCGGATGTTCCAGGAGCGGTGAGCACAAGTTTACCCAGGTTCAGATCGGACTGCGGTGATCAGATCCTAGTCCTTCTAGCAACCCAGTAATATATCGGTGTAAGTCGGATGTTACAGCGGATTACAAGAGAGGTTCTCCTGTGCGAGTTGTGATTGTGGTAGTAAGATTGGTTGTGCCCTAAATGCTCCCATAGGGCTGGTTTATATAGATACCAGGGCCAAGGGTTACAGGAGATACCCTAGGGAGTCCTAGTTGTGATTGTGGTACTAGATACAGCTTGGACTACAAGTAATACTACATGCCTAAGTTGGTAATTCTTCTGGGCCTTGTCGTAGCGGTAACTGGCTCCTACTCTTTCTCTAACTGGGCCGCTCGTGAAGCAAAGCTCTAACCCGTTGATGGGCCACCCTGGTTAGCGAGTCCTATGGGTATACCCGGAAAGTATATACCCAACACATGGCTTCAGAGCCAAACACCAGGCGCTCGGTTTTCACCTCCGCAACCTCCAGAAGGTGGCCATCGAGGAGGGTCGCATGCCCCCGATCAAGCCCAAGGTCAAGGGACTGGGCAGCAAGAAATGGAGGAAGCGCCAGAGGGAGGAGGCGGAGGCCATGAGGGGCCACTGATCTTGTGCTACTGCTGTAAAGCAGCTTCTTTTGTTTTGTTGTCTGTGTTGAACTTGTAAGCTACTGCTGCTGAGCAGCCTAATTGTCGAACCTCGTTTAAGTATCGTACTATATAATCCTATATTAGCTGCTTTATCTATATTTGCTCTGTTTATCTACATATTTATGGTGTTGGTTAGATTTGCAACTCTAGATTTGCTACCAGATTGGGAAAATACGAGGGCCAAAAGGAACCATGAATGAAGAGAGAAGCTGCTCTAGATTCGTTGCCTTTTTGGGCAAAAATTATTAACTGTTAGTGACATAAAGGGTAAAAGGCGCTCTTAAAAAGGCCAATCATAAAAATAACAAAAAAAATCTTCCAATTTAGGCAAGATGGCACACGTAACTACCAAACGCGCCCCACATGGTCCCACACCACATGCCCCAAAACGCGTTCCCAACAAGCCGGCACCACGCAGTCCAACATGGGGGGGTCCTACTACAGGACCCGACCTAATGTGGCCACACTTCTCAGCACGTAACTAGGGGGTCCTACTTGTCAGCACGTAACGGTGATGGTCCACTACGGGACCCACCTGAATTTTCCCCCACTTGTCAGCACGTAACAGCGAGGGTCCACTAACGGGAGCCGACGGAGAGCGAGTTTCGGACCGATGTGAGAGTTTCGGACAAGAAGATGGACAAAAGTGAGGAAAAGTTAAGCGGCTAGGTAAAAGTGAGTACAACTAACGAACCAGGGGCACAAAAATAGAAATCCCTTTAATCTATCATCATGCATTGATAAGCAACTTCAATTAATAAGTTTTCTAGAAGAACATAGTAACCCCTCACAGGTGCCTCCAGGGTTTCTCCGAATTAGGGTTTATATCCCTCGGACCATGTTTAAATTGGTCGAGCATGTTGTAGGGGTTCATTATAATACAATTCAGCTTGTCATATCATCATCCTTGTTTGAGCATTGCATAGATGCCATGTGTTGATTGTTTCCCTCTCTTTCCGGTGTTTGATTCTTCTCGGTAGAATACGATATCGAGATCGAGATTGAAGACCGAGAACAAGACCATCAAAATTGATGAACAATACTTGACCAACTATAATAAAGTCAAGCACAAGGTTCCGAAGATCTTCTTATTGGTTATCAACGGGCAAAGGCAAGCATAGCCCCACCATGATATAATCCCATGCTTTCAAAGTATTTCAATTCTTGCCATGATGCATACGATTCTACTGTGGTCTTTTATCGATAGATAGAGTATCCTATCTGTTGCATTACTTCCTTCGAGCTTATATTACTTGATCCACTGCTCCTAGCATAACTAGGTTTGGCGTGTGTGCATTGCTAGAGCTTATATCTGTGTCCTTCTTATCCATGCATAGCTGTCAGTGCTGGTTCATCCAGATGATGTATCAGATGCAGATAATCTAGTATGTTAGGAGATCGAGATATATTGATGAGGTGATATCACTGGTAAAGGCTAAACATGTTAAGGCTTGTATGGGAGGCCACAGTGGGATGTGGTTTTTGTAGTCCCATGCTCGCCACCACTAGGACCTGAGTTCTTGCCTCTTGAACCAAGACGAGCGTACAACCACACGGGGCTTGGGAACCCCTTGACTGACTAACTTGCCTAGTGGATTCAATGAGTCACATAGTTCGGGATTTCCATTTGGCATACGCATTGAAAACATTTTTGAAAGAGGAGGTGAAGGAGGTTGATAGTTGTGAGATTCGACACATTTTTTAGGGTTTCTATCGATGGTTTTCGTTTGGATTTAATGGTTTTCTAGCTTTACCTAACGATAATACTTCGGTAGCCAAGAAAAATTGGGTTTTAATGTGTGCTTCGGGTTCTGAATATCAACATAAGGTTTTAATAGCAGAAACACAATATTTAGATGAAAACAAGCAAGTCTCGTTTTGGAAGCAATCAAGGGGAGCATACAGAAGACTTAACGAGCAACTATACGGCGGGAATATTTTTCTGGCCGTATAGTTCCCGTTGTATAGTTGCCAGAATGCCGAGGACGAAAACAGAACACACGAGCCGCCATCCCATCCAAAATAGAGAAAGAAGAGGTCTGGAGAAGAAGGGGGAGACGTTCTTCATCTAGCTCCACGATCTTCGATCTCCCAGCCACCACACCACCATAGCCATTACTTGAGAGAGAGAGAGATCCACCTTGCAAGATTAGGGTTTGAGATTGTTCTTCCTATCTTGAATTGTGTTGGATTTATTTCTATTTCTTATTGTGGATCTCCACGGTAATATCAAGAAGACCTCCCTTTATTTAATTATATCAATGATGCTTTCTTCTCTCCTGTGTGAGTAAGTTCCCTTGGGCATGGGAGATGTAGGGGATTGGTGAGATGTGATGTGCCTATATAAATTTCATTAAGTTTGTGGTTGATTTTAATTACTATATTATGTGTGCTTGACTATTTGTGGGATGCTTAATGCTTGTTGTACAATTAAGGGCCCAGACAACATGATGCTTTGTTCTACATAGATAGAATCTTGTTTGCTAGCAAACCGGCGACCCTTGAGTGACACGGGTATATCAATGGGAAACTAGTTTGACTCGAGGATAACGAGGAGCCACCGAGCTTATTGCATTAGTTTGATCCAAGGAGCTTAATTTCTAAGCAACCTGAAGGATCTTAATCGTCTAGTGACTGACCATGGTTGTGGTAAACAGGCTAGTAGGATTATTGAAGTTGGGATGAAATATACCAAGAGGAGTTCCGGCTAATTATGGTTTGCTCGCCTACACACATACTTATAAAATTATAATTGTTACATTTATCACTCATCAACTTGGCACATTCACTATCACTATGAACTGACCCTGCGCCTACTTTGTCATCTGAAGAAAACAACAAACAAATTGTTCTTTACTTTTATGCTTTTTTATTTCTGAAGTTTACATTTTAGTTTTATTTAAATACTTTTGTTTAATCCAAAATCTATTCTTATTTAAACACTTGCAGTCAATTCACTCGAAGAACTATGACAACTTCGGGTGTGACAGAGACTTCACCAATAAACACTTACCTTTGGGATCCCTGTGGGATCGACATCTTAACTTTCAAACTAACTAAAAATGATCTGTGCACTTGCAGCCATCAAGCTATTTTCTTGCACCGTTGTCGGGGAGCTAAGCTCTAAGTGTTTTGTCTCTTGACATTTCAGGTGTTACTATTACAAGATGGTCTCCCTAGGAGACAAAGGGTCTACACGCTCTGGTAGGGCTTATCTACTAGATTATCTTGATCGCATACCTACTTAAAGGCGCGAGGAAATTATTGAAAAACTTTTGAGTTCAAATAAAGTTGAAGTTGAAAACCTAAGTGACTTCATGGAAATAATGTCCATTCATAGGACAACTCACAAGAAACCTGAGAAGACTCTCAGAGAATATAGTGCTCCAAATTCTGCTTTTATTAAACAACCAATAGAATTTCCTAATCCTGGAGTTGGGGAATATCAATTTGATGGTGAGATTATTAAAATTTTATAGGAAAAAGCTTTCAACAGAAGAGAAGATGAAGACCTAGGAAGACATCTTAGAGAGTTCGACGATGTGATAACATCATTTGGACCAAAAGGTTTGCCTAGAGAATTCTCTCGTCTAAAACTATTTCGTTGGTATCTCAAAGAGAGTTGCTAAATTCATCCGCGGGAGGATCGATAAATACTTTAACTGTTAATGCATGTTTGGAATTGATGTATACTAGAGCTAAGAATGATTCTTTATATAATCCTGATTTTGGCACTAAGCCAGAAAAGGGAATACTTTGTATAAATCCTGATCTTATGCCTGAAGTATGCAAAACCATGAAAGAAAAATGAGAGGTGCAGTTGTTAAAGGACCATTAGGACCACATGAGTATGAAGCTGAAAAATATCGAAGGGAAAAATCCTTGCTCAAAGTAAGCCAAGAAGATGATACATTGGTGGATCCTCAAGATGAGACTGCTCAAGACACACAAGGTCAAACCTTGGAGGAACAGAATGATGCACAGGACGATAGTTATAACTCTAATGCGGAGACTGTTGATCCAAGAGAAGAAGAAGACACAAACAAGGATGGTGAAGTTGTTGCAATAGAAGAAAAATGATAAGCAACAACAAAACAAAGCGACAAAAGAGCTTGATCCTCCACAAAAGGTAAAACATAAAGGTAAGAAACTTCCATATCCAGACCATAAAAAGAAATCACTAGATGAGGTAATTTATAACTCTTTTACAAAGGCATTAAGTGATCTTCGTCTAGAAATTCCATTTGCGGATGCAATAAAAGTGCCTGCCTATTCTAAATTCCTCCATGATATTCTTAATAGAAAGTAAGAGATAACTGAAACAGTTGCCATGGTAACTAGTTACCCTGATAATGGGAGGCTATTGTCTAAATCAGGAGATCCCAAGATACCAACTATTTCATATTCAATAGGCAAAACTGATATTCATAATGCCTTATGTGATTTAGGTGCAGGAGTTAGTGTAATACTGCACTCCCTCTATTGAAGGTTAGGATTAGGGGAATACTCCCCCACTTCTATCACTTTACAGATGGCTAACAAATCCACTAAACAACCTGTTGGTATGATTGATGATGTTCTACTTAGAATAGATGAGCATGCTATTCCAACTGACTTTATTATTCTTGAAATGCCGGAGGATGAAAAGTTATCTATAATACTTGGAAGACCTTTTCTTAGCACTGTAGAAGCGTCAGTTGACTGTGCTGAAGGGAAAATAATCTTTAATGTTTATGATGCTGAAATAATCCGGTATTTTCCAAAAAAAAAACTAGAAGCGGGAGAAAGGTATGTTCCACCGGCAAAACGAGTTCATGTGGTAAGTGCCTTTGCTAAAGGGCAACCAAAGGTAAGAATTCCAGAATAGAGAAGGGGTTGAAATGTTCAACCGTTCTTAATAAAATGATTAATGGGAGTAAACCCATCATATCAATAAAGTAGAGTTAAAAAATAAAAAGTTCATCGCATTCCTACAACTTTTTCACAGACATTCTTGCGGAAGCGCGCCCGTAAAAATATAGTTGTCAAAAGGTATTAGAAATATCGACTGAATGAATATAGATTTAGTGTAGAAAATAAAGTTTGAGTTTTATACATAGAAACTATCCTAATAGCATTGTTTAGATAAAAAAAGTGCATCTCTAAAAATTTGGGTGAAAAAGCATGTTTTAGGAGACGTAACGACCAACTATACGGCGGGAATGCTTACTTCGACTGTATAGCTGCTGTTGTAGTTATCGACAAATTTCTCAAAACTTGGGGTTCGGAGAAAAAAAGGTTGACGACCAACTATACGGCGGGACCATTTGGTCCGGCCGTATAGTTGTGGCCGTATAGTTGTGATCTGGCATTGGGAAACCCTAACCCCCGTTGCCGCCACAACTATACGACGGGAGCTACTTAACCCGTCCGTATAGCTCCCGCCGTATAGCTTGACCCGACCACTTAAACGGGTCGGGGCAGGCAAGGGTTCTTTCTCCTCTCATTATTTCTCTCAAACTCTCTCTCCAAAACTCTCTAGAACTCTCAATTCTTCGTGGATTTCGTTCATTTGAGTGGGGGAATCAACAGATCGGTATGTTTTTTCCCTATCCATGCTTTATTTTCAGAATTCCATGGTTGAAATCCTCTAATTGAATTAGTGGATGAACTCAAGCTTGTTTGATTTTATCTTTTAATTTCCCATGTTAGGATTGAATTCCTCCACGTAGAATCATTCATATATCATGTAGAAACTATATGCCTAAGGTTTTATGTTGAAATTTCTCAGTGCATCAAGATGAACAAGCTTAGTGGAATTTTTCGCAAGAGCAAGCGCCAACGTGGTAAAGGCTCGAGGCTCTAGGCTGAGCTCGACAACAAGTATGCCATGGTTTTGGCGAGGAAGGTGCCGCCCACACGATGGGATGATGACGGCTTTCTCAACTCAGCAGGGTTGAGGGCGGACTTCGACTACCTATGTGCATATGCAGGGATCTCCAACCTCGCCAATGCAAGCCACTACACCTACGAAGGTCTCACCCATGAGTTCCTCGCCTCCTTCTACGACGACTACAATGAGAAAGGTAATGCATGCATGATAAATTTCACTGTTAACTAAAGGCCATATCAAATTACCTATCAACAATTTTGTGAGGCTTATGGATTCCCTCAAGAAGGGGAATCAACTGTTAAAAACTTGTATAGCATCTCGAGTGCAGATACTTGGGAGGTTATTTCTGTTAATAGTGGTAGGGACTTCTATCAAAAGAAGATGTCCACCATTCAGAACCCAACCATCGCTTACTTTGCTATGTTTCTTGCTAACACTTTGTTAGGAAGAGGAGATATTGGCTCGATGTCCAATGCATACATGGCCATCATCACCAAGGCGCTCTTCCCTAATGCCCCACAGAGTCCCACTCCTGCATCTCTATACCTACAGCACCTCTGCCACCAGAGCAACAAAAATAAAGGTGATATTCGCATTGGTGGATTGGTAACCCACCTAATCCAAGCTCTCTAAATTGCAATTCCTATTGTGCAACCTGTTGATGGATCCATACTTATGGACGTCAAGTATATAACTGCTTGTGGCTTCCTCGGTGTTTATCGAGCTAACAGGAGGCTCCGAGCCTATCAATTTGGTTATCTTGATGTTGTGCAAGATGAAAGTGCCATTGCCTTGCCGCAAGCCTTCGAGGTTCAAGGAAGGGATAACTGGATCCTAACCAAGGATCAAGTGACTAAGGTCATGGAGGCACTCTATCCTGACTCCGAGGAAGAGGAAGAAGGAGGGCAGAAGGATGAGCAGGAGCAGAAGGAGCAGGAGCAGAAGGAGCAGGAATACAACCCTGCTTGGGAGGGACAGCAGTAGAAGCATCAGCAGGAGGAGGAGCAACCTTGGGACCAATGGCCCAATCAGCCACAGCAGCAGCAGGGGTTCAACAATGTCCCCTATCAGGATTTTCTGCAGCTCAACCAGCGCGTTGGGAAGATTGACCAGACTCTGCATGGAGTAAGTGAATATGTGAGTGCCTTAACTCACACCTTTGGTAATTGCATGACCTACTTACCCGACTACTACCAGCAGCATCAGCACCCGTCGCCGAACGACAGCAACAACTAAGCATGGCAACAGCCTAAGCTTGAGGGAGGTTTTTGAAAACCTCCAAACTTGCATTCATATTTTTATTTCTTCTTTTGATTTGTTTTCTTTTCCAAGAATAGCATGTTTACTTTCAGTTTGCATTATTAAAACCAAAAACACCAAAAAAATAGTTGTAACTTTTATTGCAACTTGTTTCTTTGTTTTTCTCAAAGATTTCTCAATTTCAGGTGACTTGGCAATAGGGAAATATAGAGGGGATTCGACTCAATTATTAGAACAAAGCAAGCAAGAGGAGGTATCACATTACTTTCATCACCCCTTCTGCAACTTTAAATTAATTCTACAATTATTTACTCGCTTGCACTTGAGTCACTCCCCACCTAGCTTATTATCTTATAAATTATATTCCTATGTCAGTGTCCTCTTTTAGCTTTGAAACAATGAGCAATGAACTTGGTTGAAATATTTCGAACATTTTTACAACAAGAAAAAGCATCCAAGAGATGACTTGAGTCCATGTTTAGCCCAAAGGATTTGATTTTAGAAACTACTCAACCCCATTGAGCTTAATGTAAATAGACTCGATAGCACCCTTGAATGAAATTGTTTGATAAAATGGATACTTCGAAGTAGTAGAGATTATGCCACTACATTTTCTAATAATTTCAGTAGGATATTGCTTTACAGTGTCACTACAACACTATCGTACTCCTTGGGGAACTATTAACTCCACTGGCCAACGAACGATCTAAATATGGGAAACCACTTGATTTCGGCTATTGAGTTATGTAAACATCTATAGCAGCAATGCTATGACGGATAAAATTTTAGTATCCTCGTGGTTTCACATTCCAAGTGAAGTTGTAGTACTCCTCTGACCCACTATTGCTCAACAGCTATCTATTGGCATGGTCATGAGTGCACAACACGGTTCCAATTAACATGTTAAAAATAGTGTCATGATTTCTCTATGAAAGAGCTGAAGTTTTTGAAAAACAAGGAAAGGAAAAAGGTGCTTTGAGAGTCTTGAAATTTTTACATGGGAGTGGATGAGTTGTTCTTAAATTAAATGATCGTGGTGCCAACTTGAGTACTCTTAATTGATTAAATGAACAAGAGCAAAAAGTTTTCATCTCTCAATAAGAGAGAAACCAAAATTATTTGTTTCACTTTCCTAGCTAAACCTTTGACACTTGCTCGGGCATATGATTTATTTGCTATCAAGATATACGTGGTTAGGAAGTGAACTCAGTGCAAACTTGTGAATATTTGTATGATCATGCTTACGGTTGCAGGAATTGTGAAGAAAAGAATTTAACACCAAATTGAGCTTGTAAGTTCTTTTATTTAAGTCTTGGATCTCCACTATCCTTTCTTATTTCCTTGTCAGTCGATAACAAGCAACATCTAAGCTTGGGGGAGTTGATAGCTGTGAGATTCGACACATTTTTTATGGTTTCTATCGATGGTTTTCGTTTGGATTTAATGGTTTTCTAGCTTTACCTAACACAAATACTTCGGTAGCAAAGAAAACTTGGGTTTTAATGTGTGCTTCAGGTTCTGAATATCAACAGAAGGTTTTAACAGCAGAAACACAATATTCATACGAAAACAAGCAAGTCTCGTTTTGGAAGCAATCAAGGGGAGCATACAGAAGACTTAACAAGCAACTATACAACGGGAATATTTTTCCATTCGTATAGTTCCCATCTCCTTCGTCTTATTAAAAGGGACAACTTTCATGAAGAGGTCTAGGACGAAAACAGAACACACGAGCTGCCATCCCATCCAGAAGAGAGAAAGAAGATATCCGGAGAAGAAGGGGAAGACGTTCTTCATCTAGCTCCATGATCTTCGATCTCACTGCCACCACACCTCCATAGTCATTACTTGTACATGAGAGAGAGAGAGAGATCTCCACCTTGCAAAATTAGGGTTTGAGATTGTTCTTCCTTCTTGAATTGTGTTGGATTTATTTATATTTCTTATTGTGGATCTCCACGGTAATATCAAGAAGAACTCCCTTTATTTAATTATATCGATGATCCTTTCTTCTCTCATGTGTGAGTAAGTTCCCTTGGGTGTGGGAGATGTAGGGGATTGGTGAGATATGATGTGACTATATAAATTCCATTAAGTTTGTGGTTGATTTTAATTACTATATTATGTGTGCTTAACTATCTGTGGGATGCTTAATGCATGTTGTCCAATTAAGGGACTAGACAACATGATGCTTTGTTCTACATAGATAGAATCTTGTTTACTAGCAGACCGTCGACCCTCGAGTGACATGGGGATATCAATGGGAAACTAGTTTGACTCAAGGATAACGAGGAGCCACCGAGCTTATTGCATTAGTCCGATCCAAGGAGCTTAATAGCTAAGCAACCTGAAGGATCTTAATCGTCTAGTGACTGACCATGGTTGTGGTAAACAGGCTAGTAGGATTATTGAAGTTGGGATAAAATATACCAAAAGGAGTCCCGGCTAATTATGGGTTGCTCGCCTACATACATACTTATAAGATTATAATTGTTACACTTATCACTCATCCACCTGGCATATTCAGTATCACCATGAACTGAATTTCCTCGCACCTACTTTTTCATCTGCAGAAAACAACAAACAAAACGTTCCTTACTTTTATGATTTTTATTTCTGAAGTTTACGTTTTATTTTTATTTAAATACTTTCGTGTAATCCAAAATATATTCTTATTTCAACACTTGCGGTCAATTCACTCGAATACTTGTGACAACTTCGGGTGTGACAGAGACTTCACCAATAAACACTTACCTTTGGGATACCTATGGTTTCGACATATTAACTTCAAAACTAGCTACAAACTAGCTGTGCACTTGCAGCCATCAGAGGTGCATTCATAACAGGTAGGGAAGCATGGTCAGGGTTCCTTGGGGTCGATGGATCCCCTGGTAAACCAACCTCGCCTCACATCTCTGGGGACCGGCTTCGGGATTTGACCTGTTACGGCGAAACCATCCTTAGGGCGTGACTCATGGTCTCGGTGAAAGCAAGGTAAAGGTCATGGTCAACGACCCTCTGCCAGCACACCAAGGAAGTGTGTCAAGTGGCACTAAGAGTCGGTTGGTACGCGTGGTTACAGTTGTACACCCCTGTAGGGTAATAATCTTTTCGAAAAGCTGTGTTCGTGGTTAAGGACGACTTGGGAACGGACGTGATGATCATAGAGAACTATAACCTAATCGTAAAACCTGGCAGTTCAACGTGTGCTTAAGGATGCTTCCTCATGGGTATGAGGGGGTGATCCTAGTTAAGGTTTAGATGATGTCTTGGTGGATATCAAAGATGATGATCAATACTTTGGAGACGTCGCTCTCTTATCCCCTTTTAAAATATTCTGAATAGACGATCTTCTTCTCTCTTGTTTTACAAACAAAGATGGCTTTATGCGAAACAGCTCCACCAGCCATAAGTCTTGCAGAGTACACCATGTACTCACCCTTGCTTTATTGATACTTTTGTAGCAGAGTAAGTTTTCAACTGAAGACGAGTTTGGTACGACATCGACATCGACGAGTAGCTTGGGGTTTCCGACCGGCAGCCTGGAATCTATGGGTTGGGACGTCGTCATTATGCTTCTGGCCTCTTAGGCCATTTTTAAGTTTGCTATACTTAATGACATAATTTGCCTTCTGTTGCTTGATGTTTGTGGTCAGTTACCTTCTCTTGTAATAATTTGGTTCT
This sequence comes from Avena longiglumis, assembly GCA_030063025.1. Taxonomy (NCBI): domain Eukaryota; kingdom Viridiplantae; phylum Streptophyta; class Magnoliopsida; order Poales; family Poaceae; genus Avena; species Avena longiglumis. The sequence goes on from CP125979.1 coordinate 187,674,893, forward strand.
TTGCTCAGTTATGAGCTTGTTGTAATAATTTGTGTCGTAGGGTCACTGTTGTGTTACCGATTTTTTACTGGATATCCTCGAGCTCAAGGTTAAGCTTATGTCAGAGAAGGTCTGGGATTTTTTTAGCTCTGATCCCGGGTGTTTCACATATAATCTTGAAGCCGAGGAAGGAATATTGTGTGTGTGTGTAACACCCTCAGAATCGACCCTATGCAAGTTTCAGCGCTTCCCGCCAAAACCCGCATAGAAACAATTCAAAGGTGCCCACCAGGCACTTTCGTGCGGGTGGAAAACGAAGTAATAACATTACACAGCAGTCCTTGATGGGACCCACAGAACAGATATATATACAACACGACTCCATGAGTCAAGAATACAGATATACAGAACAAAGATCCAAATCACCTTGAAAACAATAGGGCGTCCGTCTACGGACAAGATGCAAATGGGGCTAAGAGCCCTGAAGAATAACCAATGGCGTCCATAACCACCTTGTGCCAAGCCGGAAGGGTAACCCTGCTAACGACGTCGATCTCAAAACCTGCCAAAACAAAAGGGGTGCCGACAAAGGGCAAAGGAAAAAGAGGAGCGTCAGTACTGAGGCCAGTACACGGCAAGACTAGAATTCGGCGGTCCTCGCCTACATAGGTATGGTGGGCTGAAGCGGCAGCGCAGCATGCACTAAACAACCTATAGAGACTCGATACAACTGGCGGCAATCAGAGAGGGGTAAGAGAGAGCTATTCGGATACAACCTGAATCTTACACCAAACAATCCCATCCTGGTATCTCCCCCTCGAGACCAAACGAGGAAGTCCACCGAGGAACTCACACAGTTGGCAGTTTTACTTATTCAGTTATCGTTGCAGCAATTACTAGTTAAGTATAGATAATCATCCTGATAAAATAAGCGGTGGGCCATTTTAGTTAACCATTCCGTTGTAGTTGCAACACTTACTAGTCAGATACAATTAGCATGAGATAACCCAAAACCCAGCAGTTGTTGGTACTCTTATTTAGCCATTCCGTTATAGTTGCAATACTTACTAGTCAGGTACAATGGTCGCAAGCGACATCCCAAACAAGCAATTGTGGGCAGTATTATTTAGCCATTCCATTGTAGTGAAGCTGCTTACTAGTCATTATAAAGTCAAGTTTATAGCGCTACTTTAGTTATAGTTGTCTATGATCGAGATACTGTTCTCCAAGTCGTCCATAACCGCGGACACGGCTTTCAGAAAGTTTTAACCCGGCCGGGGTGCACAAATAGCAACACACACTCGATCAACCTCGGAAAAACCAAATCAAAACCCAACGAGCCCTTCACGACAAAGCAATCACAGGATTCAGAATTGTTTCAGGGGGCCACCCCATTAAGCTACCCGCAACGAAGTTAGTTGACTTCGAGACGGACTCAAGGTTTGCGTCAATGGCTGTAAACGACTGGGAACCCGAAAGTGTGACTGGGCTTGTAGATACCGCGAAAACATTCCGCTTACCTAAACAGTACAGTGTGCTCCTCGCACAATCGTAAATAAAGCAGTAGCATGACATAAGTACAGGATAGTAAATAAAACCTCAAACTAGTTTGTGGCCCCAAGAAATAAGACGGAATCGAGCTCTGGCTCAGGGGGGTCCCATAAGCCTCCCGGATGTGGATAGCGCGATAAATCAAGGAACAGGTATCAAGCACTCGGGGTCCTACGGGACACAAGTGGACGGTTAACAACCAAATAACATCTATTGCCCACCTGTGCCTCTGCTTACTTGCTTCAATTTTAGTTGTTAAATAGGAATTAAAGTGAACAATAAGTAAAGCCATGATCATCTCCAACATCAAACATGCGGCAATACTCCAACAACTGTGGTATATGGCGACACGCAACAGCACTTGAGCAAGCGACTGCGACGCGCAAGTCCAACTATCTACCAAACAACAGGTAATAGGACGTGTCCAAGGCAATATAGGGCTGCAAGGGATATCACGGATACGGAAACTAGAGCATAGCAACACAGATAGCAATAGATCATCAGGAGGGAATAAATACTATAAAATTAAGATAGGTAGAAAGGGGGAGGTGCTCGCCTGGAAACATTCCCGAAGGTTCAACCGAAGATCGGGGCGAAGCTCACATCAACTCAACGGCCTTATCCGCGAAGAAGCAAAACACTAGAATGAACACCGGATGCACTATTTAATACTACGGCAAAAGATCGGGCATGATGCATGTATGATGTATGGCATGGCAAAGGTGCGATGCAATTAGGCCATCTTAAGCGGAACCGGGGTCCCGACAATTATTTAGGTGGTTCATGTTATTTATCTACCCCGCAAATTAAATGTTGTTTTAACATAGCAAAAGATAGCACCGGTTCGCTACACAAATTTAAATGAGGCCCGTATGCGACTAGATTCGCCCGCATATGGGCCCCATATTTAATTATGAGTTGAATCGGCATAAGGCCCCCAAACCACACAAATATGCATGCATGATCAATTTAATATGCGACAAGAATGAGTTGACATGCAACAATTCATATAGGTATCAATTTATAAAATAGGGCTCGAGAGAAAGGGGTCACACATTAGGGGGGTCTCGACGAACTTGGGGTTCCGGGGGTTCGGGGTCCGACAGGGTTCATGGTTCGGATCTGAGGTTCGGTCTCGGCGGGATCGTTCTCGGATAACTGAGGTAGATCTTGTCGCATCCACTGTGGTCGGGCCATGTTGTCGGTCTTGTCGTCTCACGCGGAGATCTTGTCGGTCCGCGTACCGGGAAGTAGTACTTGTCTCATCTGGGGTGAAGTACTTGGCATGCTGCGTCGGCGACCTTGGCGTCTTCGGGTTCGGGTCTTCGGGGTTCATGCGGCGAACTTGGCGTTTCGAGGGGTCCGAAAAGGGGAGCTGCGTGTCATCGGGTCCGGGAAGGAGTACTCGAGCGGCATTGCCTTCACGTTCCAAGAAGGAGATTCCTTCGGGGCCTCGGTCATCGGACTCGGGTACGGTGCCGTTGTTTCGTTGGGCTTGGCCGGGTCGGTGTTGATCTTGTATTGTCTCCCTACGAATGTTCACAGGAGCTCGTAGAGGATGCGCGGTACTTGACAGAGGCGACGCAGGGTCACGTCGACGGCACGGGGACGGGGACGCGCTTGAGCAGGAGGAAGCTCGGGCCGGAGGAGGACGGTCTCGGGCGGCCGCACCGACGGGCGTGGAGGCCGGCAGGCTGGACGGAGCTTGGTGGCGGTCGCCGCCAACGACGGCGAGGACGGGCCGACAGCAAGCGACGGCCGGACAGGCTCGCAGAGGCGCTGGTCGAGGATCGCAAGAGGGTGGCCGGAGGAAGCCACGGAGAAGGAGCCAGGCGAGCTTCAGCAGGCGGGAGAGGTGAACATGGCGGAGGCCGACGAGGTCGGGAGAGGGAGAGAGGATGAGGGAGGCCCGGAGGAGGCGGGCGAGGCGGAAACTCCGGGAGGGAGGAGTCGGAGAAACAGAGGGCGGTCGGGCCAGAGGAGGAAGCAGAGGGGCGGGGTCGCTGGAGGCCTTGCGGCCCATGGCGGAGGAGAGGAGGAGGCCGGGAGCTGGGAGGCCGGTGGGGAGGCCAAGGCCGTGTCGGGGAGGAGAGAGGTGGGAACTGGCCATGCGTGAGGGAGGAGGAGGCCAGCGGGGAGGGGAAGCTCGGAGGAGGCGGGGAGGTGCGGGGAGCTCGGCCGGCGCTTCATGGAGGACGCAGCATGAGGAAGGGGTTGGCTCAAGGCGGCCAAGGCCAGGGCGCCGAGGAGGACGGAAGGAGAGGGAGGCCGAGGTGAGGGAGGAGGAAGGAGAGAGGCGGGGATCAAGGCGGGGCCAGGTGGACAGGTGAGGCTGAGGTGGGGTCGGGGCGTAAGTGAGAGGTGGGCAGGTGGGTCGGTTGGTGAGAGAGAGAGGGTTGGGGAGTGGGGAGTGGGTCCAGGGAGGGTGTGGGCCAGGGGTGTAAGGGAGAGGGAGAGAGAGAGGGGGTAAGAAGGAACTGTGGTGAGAGGAAGAGGGGGAGAGAGGGTGGATCGATGAGGTGGCGAGCTGTGAGAGGTGGGTAGGATAGATTTGGGTGGGAATAGGTTTAGGGTTTGGGGCTTTGTGTTAGTTTGTAAATATTTACGGTGTTGTTTTTGTTTCAAATCTTTTTAGCAAATAACTTATAGGCAAATAATTTGACAGGTAATTATAAGACTTATTTTGAATTAAGAGAAGGGCATTTTTAGAAAACCAAAATAGGCTTATTGGAAATAGTTTCAGACAAACAAATGCATGATGATGACGATGCAATGCACAAAAACAACGCGATTTTCTAGTAGTGGTTTTGCGGGATGCCACAGTGTGCGAGTACCATTTCAAGCTATGAGCTACTTGTCCTGTTTTCAAAAATAGTTTGAAACTTGAGGATTTACATAACCTAGGAGTTGACACATGAACACGTCTTCTTCTAAAACTCCATGGAGGAAAATGGTCTGAACCTTAGAGGTTTCCATGGACAAGATCACCAAAGAGTGGCATGTTTGAATGTTTCTACATAATCCTTCTCATAGTGTTGTCTGAACCCTTTAGCAGCCAATCTGATTTTTTGTTCCGATCAATGGTGCCATTTTTAGCTTGGTGCTTTAATTTGAAGACCACCTTGCATTCGATGAGATGGTAGTGCCTATGTGGTTGGAACAAATGCCAAGTTTTCATGGTCTGGCTAGATGAGTTCAAAACTTGCCTACAATTTTCAAAATTTCATCTGCAGAAGGATTAAGTTTTTTATACCTAGGCCACAAAATGGCATAGAAAAACGTTGAGAGGGACAAGTTAAAAACATACTATGCAAAGCCATTAGCCAAGATGACTCCCCATCCTTAGATGACTTGAAGAACTCCCACTACCCCCTGATTGGATCCAATAGAGGAATTAGACATTCTTATTCATTTGCAATGGCATTGCCTCCTTGTCAGCAAAAAATCCCTAGCACATAATCCTACATATGCAGAAGCCGCAATCTACCCTATAAATCATCAACATGATCTAGGTACATCAGAACCCAATTTTGATACGCCTCACAAAAATCTTATTGTAAGTTTGAAAATTACTTGGGAAATCACACATGTGACTATGGGATAGAAACTTACTTTTGTACGTTTCCATAAAAAGTTATGAACACTTGCGAAGAGTGCAAAAATCACAAGACCATAATTGTCGACTTTAAGTTTCAAAATTTAGGAAGTTGGTACGCATCATGAATCATTATTTGATTTTTTAATGATCATATTTAAGTTTCATAACTTACATGTAGATTTGAATGTAACCGGGTTCAAAAAATCCCCAATACAATGATGTTGACGCACATCATTCACGCATTCTGTATCATGCTTTTTTTACAGAATTGTCTAGCATGTTAATTAAGCACACGAGGTTTTAGGTTTACATAAAAAATGTATGACAGGTGACAGATACGTGTCAACCCGTCTGGTCCTGGTCCACTCCAGTTACCGTTTGAAAAAAACGACAACCCACAAGGCCGAGTCACCAACCAAGAAACCAGGCGCTTTGACACACCACATACAAAACCAAGTGCATTCTGAAAAGCATCCTAGTATGCGATGGTGTTCTCCCATATCTATATATGGCGGTTGATCGCCTCTTTTTCTAGCGCTGCCATGGTTGGCGGTGGAGGACGATGGATGACGGTTCGGCGAGGCATAAGTTTCTACAATGGTGGAATTGTAATTTTACTAGCAAACTTATTTGTGCAAAGTTGCTTGACAAGTATGTTTGTCTTTGGTGTTCACCATATATGTAATCTCTGGATTGTCTAATGGAATATATGGTTACTTCAAAAAAACAGGCGCTTTGACACACCACGTACAAAACCAAGTGCGTTCTCTTCTTCTCTCCATAAAAGGAAGTGAACGCGAGAGAAAAACCCATAACAGAGAGGCGTCCCAATTCCACTACCACTTCCCATATCTGAACTCACCGTCGTCTATTTCTTAAGATCCGATCCAACCAAATCCGAGAAATCTGATCCGTTCCGGACCCCTGGGAGGAGGATCCGCCGCCATGTCCTGCAACACCGGTCGTGGCATGGAGATCGTCGACATCGTCAGCGACGAAGACGACGACAACGTCGATGGTAAGCACACAGTTGCTTCCCTTTCCCTCCTCTCGATCTGCTCATTATGGTGGTGGTGGGTCATTGGCATAGCTCGAGATATCATTTTTGATCTTTATTGATATTAGATGGTGATCTGTGGTTAGGTAGATCGTTGGTTCCCTAGTTAGAGGCTACTCCCATATGCATCAATCGATGCAGAGTCCAGGGTCTTTATCCCCTTTCCGAAACAAAAAAACTAAAGGCTACTCCTTGTTTTGTTCGTGTTAGGTTGTTGTTGCTTGCTCCTTGTTTAATTTTTCTCAGATCGAAAAGCTTGGAAACCAATAGCTGCTTTTTTTAATATAATTGTGTTGGTTTTGTTAGTCATTTCGTTGTCTACTTCCTCTTAGGATTACATATACACATGATTGCTTGGAAATGGACATGGTTTCTAGGATGAGTGACCCCTCGGACATCATAGTATTAGATCTCCATATATTGCTTGTCCTTAGAGATATAGAAGGCTTGAGCACTTGAGCTTTAAGATTAATGGGTATATCTATATAAATAAAAAGGCAGTATTATACCCGCATATGAATGAGTGTTGTTATAGTTTAGTAGTCCCGTTGGAGCATTTCGATAGTTTATTCATTTTTTGATATGGCGTTATATACAGTGATTACTATTAATGTCTCAATTTTGTTGTCTTGTGCTTGCATTGATTAATATTTTAATGAGTACAATACATCTCTATCCCCTACATTGTCGTTTTTAACGAATGGGTCGCATATAGTTAATATTTTTTTGATAAATGAATCATATTAGTAATAAGAAGATAGATATCAATTATATCAGACCCCCACAATAACTTATTATTAAGAACTAGTCAAAATATCGAGAATCCACGGAGCCAAAAAGACATTAAAAAGAAAAAGACCCATTCAAAGTGACCAACACCTCACATCAGCAACAAACAACCATCACCATTGGCAACACCCGGGTTGCTATGGAGGTTCAACCATATCGACGCCTAGAGGATGGGACAATGAAGAAGAGCCGTCGTCGCTCAATCTTAGATCATGGTTTTCACTCCGAAAAAAGTCTAGACTATCTCTAGGAAACGCCTTGAAGGTGCGTTCGTTTGTTGGCACAACCTATTAAGGTGACTAAATTATTAGCTCATACATGTTGCTAAAGGATATGGCCACATAGTTTTTGTGTTGATTCATCTATTATGTTGCATAGAGCACCGTAGGTCAACTTCTAGGTTGCTTCCATATCTCATACATTGGATGTTGTAAATGAAAAGGTTGCTCGCTTTTCAACTTGATTAAGAAAATTGTTAGTTTTCGAATTCCTTGCATTTCTTTACTACGAATACTAATTGTGGCAGACAGAAGAATCATCGCATCGATTCATTAATAGTCAAGTTTTTTATCAGTGCAAACTTTTTGTAGGGTTAGTTACACACATATTTTTTTAACAGAACAATTACATGTTTTTTAGTATGTAATTTGTGTGTATCCTGACCTCAAAGTTATTTTATATTCCCTATATACTCTGCTAAAACAAGCGTTCTCAAACAGGCAGCGGACCGAAAGCAAAGACATCATGGAGCTTGTATGATCCATTGCCCTCATCTCACCTCCCCCCGAAGAAAAGGTTAATCCGCCTTACATATAGCGGAAGGCAGAAAATAAATAAAGATAAGTTGGACACTGCGATTTTTGAATCGTGCATGGAGTATGTCACGCATTCCTCTTTTTTCTGTTACTTTATATTTTATTTTGATTAGTTTGTTGTTCTTATTCTTTTCTGCTACTATTCTATGTGCAGGGACGTTTGGACGTGCATAGATCCGGAAAAGAAGAGCGAATATGCATATTTTGATTCATTCTGGTTTAATATGTACACGAACGGGATTGATAAATCAAATGTCCTCAAATGGATAAAAGCTAAGAAAATATTTTCAAGACGATATGTATTCGTCCCTATTGTTGGTTGGTAGGTTACTCTCATTGTTATCTTGTGGAATCACTTATATGGTTGTCATGATATATACCGCATATTCACTTCCTTGAGACCTTGACTATAGTGGTCACTGGAGCCTCCTTGTGTTGTGCAATTTTGGTGAGACAAACTACCTGGGTACTGAGAAAGGACCGCGTATGCTGCTGCTGGATTCACTTAAAGCGACAGAGCCGACGAGGCTGCGAACAACCATCAACAGGTTTGGTACCTTTGTTTTATCCCTTCCTAGGCCTCGAGAATTGTTATAAACATGATGATCTGGTTGATAACATGTTTAGGTATTTTTCTATAGCATGTTATCCCCATACACAATTTAAAAATCTAGAAACATGATATAATTTCAATCTATATGGTCAGCCCAACAAGGTGTATTTGCTGGAATTAACGTTTGAAACCCTTCTTAGGCATGCTCATTTTTTTTACAAACATTCAGTATAACGTGGACACGCGCACACACACCCAGGGTCTTATAAATATTACTCCCTCCGTCCAAGAATAGATGTCTTAGGTTTTTCAAATTTTGGATGAATCTATATACTAAATAGTGTCTAGATTCATTCAAATTTTGACAAATTTGAGACATCTATTTTGGGACGGAGGGAGTATGATTTATATTTATATAGCCTTATGCTGCGATAAAAATCTCCTAGATTTATTAGTCCTTTATTGCTGGTATACCAGATTCGTTGTCGATATTTTAAAAAGTGAAGAGCGGGAGGAGTTAGAGCAGTTCATAAACAAAGTCGAGCTTGAGTTTCCTGAGGTATGTTGCTCAATATCTGGAAGTCTGCTTCTCACTATTTGAATTTCCTTTTCTAATACTTACACAACATTGCAGGTGCCACAGCAAAGTGGGGATGACTGTGGTATATATGTCCTTTACTTCGTCTACTGTTTCCTCGTGATCAAAGAGCTGGGCGAAGATTTGAGCAAGCTGGTGCGTCACCCATTTCATGCTTTATGGAATTATTAGTTTTCATGTTTGTGGCCATGCAAGTGATATATATATATATATATATATATATATATATATATATATATATATATATATATATACCGAACTGTTTCTTTATCTGACGGTTTTGTTTTTAAGGATGCCTTGTTCGATCCGGAGGAGCTAGAGAGCCTAGAGGACATCCGCAAGGATATCCATACGCACCGAGAGTATGTACATATCCTGCTTGTTCTTTATTTCCTGTTTGCTAATTAAATTGTGATCTTATTTCGCTTTCTACTTCTCTGCAGGAAAAATGATCTATAAATTGCAGAGTAGGCCATGTGGCAAGACAACATCAAGTAGACTGTTCACCTGTGGCAGAGTTATGAGGAAGTTTAAATATTATTATCGATGCTATGCTGGTAATACAGTTTATGCATACAGTCAAGACACTGTGATACAGACTCTACAAACGTTTCCATTCGTTCAGATACCTAAGACACCGTTATGTTAAGTGCATTCGGTTGATTGAATTCAGTTTGTAGTCCTCCATTACCGGTCAAGAACTGCTGAATGGCTGGACCAATATCTGTTATCCTCCTCCTTTGGGACCAAATTTACTGGGAAACCTCTTTATTTTACTTAATCATATATACATTTGATCTGTGTTAACGTTTCTCCTTTTGGATGGATGGATAATCCTGGAGTACCATTGTTCTTGCCATATAGTATATGTGCATGCGTGGAGCTAGATGGTGGCTGTACTCTGAAATTTGCAGAATGCCGTAATGGGCTGCTTTAGTACCAGAACACTTCTTATTAGGGTGAGAGATTAGAGCTTTAGGCGCAGCACAGTCCAAGTCCATCTCAAGCATAGTGCATTCAGTAGGGTAGGAGCAATGGTGGATCAATTCCACTGCGCTGCGTCATGCGTGCACGCGATGCCTTCCGAATGGTGTCGGTCGAGTTGAGCGCCACCACGAGGCCATGGGAGCTCCGGTGGAAAGCCACCGAGGTGTATAGTAGCGCTTATCAACTGAAGACTGGACACACGCTACCGTCCCAAAACTCGTCTGCATGCGCGCCATAGTGGAAGATGAAGCTGAGCTTGGGAGTACCTTCAACTGAATAACGTATAGCCGTTGATTTAGGACCTTCAACTAAATTTTAGGTTTTTTCAGTTCTTCAGTTTTGTCAGACAAACAGAGCACGAGCCCACGATCATGTCGATCTCCTGCGGCATGGTCTAGCCTAGCACATGTCAGGGGTCGATCTGTATTCTGTGGGACGGCACAGAACAACCAGATTGTGGCGAAGTTCAGGCACAGTGGTTTTTTCCTTTCTCACTGAATAAAAGGAGCAGAAACAGAAAAGCGTCCTCTGTGTCCCACTCCCATGTGTGATCGAGCGAGAATGCGAGATTCTCGTCCTAGTAGTTGGGAGCCAGAGTCGTTTTTCCTTTCATCACTGAATAGAAGAAGCAGAAGAAGAAAAGCGGCTAGCATTTCGATGGCAAAATTCTCAGAGTCCTCTCTGTCCCGCGAGTGTTCGTGGTTGAGGGCTGACACCTCCATGTCCGGAGCTCCTATACTCTGCCTAACCTGGGACGGATTCCCTCCCGCCTGCAAACTTCCTACATGGCCGTTCCCAATGCGGCTGAGATAACATGTAAGTTTTCCTTTTTTTTCTTTTTTTTCTATTTATACTGTTTCAAAACAAAAAAAAAGGATAAATCTGAACACTTTAAAATCATTTTTGTCAAAATCTGAATATTTTTAAATCTGGACGTTCTCCAAATCTGAACATTTTTTAAAATGTGAACATTTCAAAATATGAAGGTTTTTTAAACCAAAACATTTATCAAAATCTGATTTATTTTTCAAAATCGTAGCGGCCTGCTAGGCGTCTTTTCTCTCTTATCTGAATTTGTATTTTATTCATAAGAAGGGTGCAAAGTACGGATCAATGTTGTAGAAAATTTCACCATTGTGCGATTAGAGAGCCCCCATGGGCCGCTAAAATTTCTTTCATATGGTTGGTTCATAACACTCTTAATCTGCAATATGTCCGTCCTCTTCTTATAATCTCTTTTGATTCCCTCTACTTCAGACTTTGAACTATCAGACATCGAAAAGTCAACATATTCATGTAACAGGTTTACATAAGCATTCGCTAGTCGTATCGATTGCCAGAACGGTTGACTCGTATTACTTATTTTGGAAAGATCAGCATCATTGCCGTCATTTTTATTTGGTTCAGCTCCTAAACAAAAGGTCAAATGCTTCCCTGTTTAGTTTAAGCTAAAGAGCCATGGTCCGTCCTTCCCTTCAGTATTGGTGGTACACCAATCCTTTTTTGGGGGGCGAATCAAAGAGCACCAATCCTTGATAAGTCATCGGAGATTGTTTTCTTCTTTTGTGCGGATCATTGGAGTTAAGCCCAAACCTCTAAGACCAAACAAGCCGTCTAATCTAGAGTAGATATGATTGATTTATATCCTTACAAGATTGGTGTGATAGTGTGATGTTTATGACTTCATGGAGATGGCTACCGAAATCTTAATTGCTTTAAGACGGGATAGGCAAGATGACAGGTTTAATCTTGTTCTTTCCAGCTATTTTCATGTTCCCATGCTATATCATGGATTACTGCCGGCCATTTTTAGGTTCCCATGCTATATAATGGATTAGTGAGCTGTAGAAGACAGGTAGAAGCATACAGAAAAGAGATGGCATGGACCATTAGGTACTCAAGTAGACCAAGAAAAACATAGCGAATATACTTTATGTAAGAACATGCATGTGGGATAACAAGAGCACAATAATTGGGTATGAGAAAGCCTCCACATGATCTTTATACAGTATAAAAGAGAACAGTCGTGAAGATTAGGTATGGGTACATTCTGTTCCCTCACTTCGGAGATAGCAATATCATGCATGGTCCTTCTATCTCGGAAAAAAGGTATGTTGGCCCATAAACATTTAACCATTATAAGTTGCATAACGAGAACAAACAAAATACCAACATCATTAGGGAGGGAAGCAAATATCCATGATGTACACCTTGAATTTATAAAGAAAGTAACCATCCACACGGCGTTACAATGGCAACAACACAAATAAGCCCAAACGGAAAGAGAGTGGAAATAGGCTCAAATGCGACAAACCGAAAAAAAAGGGCACTAGGTGCTCAGCGGCCGGACGAAGTGGAGATCCGGCGAGACGCCTCCACAGGTGTTAAAGGAGAACGTCCAACTTCGCCTTGTCGCGTTGTCTATAGAGCGGGTACCAAAGCCGCAAAAAGCTAGAAATTCAAAAACTGAGTCGAAAGCACATCGGGGGCGAATCTTCTCAATAACCATCTTATTGCGAGTGGTCCAAAGGGACCGAGACAAAGCGGCAAACACCATCCAGAAAAAGCGGTGAACCTTTCCGACACGGTTTGCCCAGGTTTCTAGAAATTCATCGAGAGCTTGGGCCTGTCACTCTTGGCACCATGCTTCGGTTTCCTCAGAGCCAAAGGTTCTACAGAGTGAGATGTTCCATGTCCCCTCCTAAACCGCGACAGCTACCCTAACCGATGGTTCTAAGCTAATCACAAAAAGGATAGGGTACACCTTCCGCAGGGGGCGTTCCCTCAGCCATGGGTCTAGCCAAATTAGGGTACCTTCTCCATTCCTCATGGATAAGTTGATCCCTATTCGGATCTCATTCTCAATTTCCTGGATGGAGCGCCAGAATTGGGAGCCATCTCGGCAATCACAATCTAGGAGTGGGCGTCCTCCTAGGTATGATCAGCTGAAACCACAGGCCTCCGTCGTCTCTCAAAGTACGCCAAACCCATTATTGAAGTGGTGGGAAACTAAAATCCGCCAAGGAGCTTGCGGGGCGCAACTGTCGGTCCATTTAACCATGCGATATTTTTTTTGAACCTTAGGGTCCTGCCAGAAGAAGCTTGACAGTTCCTTATCAAAGGAACCGTGGACAACATAGGAAGACCGGAAAGGCCGGAGTCAATCAGAACAGTCTTGATACATTTTGACCTGAACCTGCCACACTATGGTTCAACCTTCGATCTAACTATGCTCACAAGTGGTTCCAAATCTTTGATAAGGATCCTGGTATCATGGATATTGAATTGCATGCACTAGCCAACACAACTAACAGTCCGAATTGATGAAAAGGGCTATGTATTTATATTCTTAACAACGGATCGGCATCCCCAAATATGTGATGGAGAATGAGGTCAGCCGACAATTGATGTTGGTTGTTCTGTGTTGATTATACCTAGGCATGGGCAGCCGGCCCGGTCGGCCCAGCCCAAAAAAGCCCGACGGGCCAGGCTTTTAAGGCCCGTGGGCTAGGCCTGGCCTTCACAACTGTGGCCTGAAGGATGCACGGGGCGGGCTCGGGCCAGAGAAAATTGAAAAATAGGGAGAAGCCCAGCCCGCGGCCCGACGACACGAAGAAATATGTGCACCACAGGCCAGGCTCGGGCTCGGTTTTTAGGCCCGACAGCCGGGCCAGGCCGGGCTTGGTCCTGGGATTTGCACGGACAGGCTTTGTCAGGCCCGGGCCCGTCCGGAACATGCCCAGGTATAGTGCTGATCATCGGGAGAGAACCCTAGTACAACAACCTCACTCTTGTCAAAGGTAATCCTGAGGCATGACATTTCATGAAAGTAGAGGAGGAGGAATTTGAGATTGGCAATGTTCGAGTGAGAGTCTTCTATCATGATCATCGTTTTGTCCGCGCATTTGAAGGTGTGTAATCCCTCCTTCCGGGATAAGTTGCCCTGCCACACCCGAAATATGACCGGCGGTCTTAGCTTTCTCCAAGATCTCCACGGCCAAGTTAAAAAGTAGAGGGATGATGTACACAATACGTACCCTTCAACTTGAACTGCTGAAACAATATTCCGTTGGGGATTTTATTGTCCGATTTGGACCCTTGTCTTTTTTGTTTAGACAAATTCCGTTCAGCCTCTACACGCGCGAGCCGTACAAGCTGCTGGTTTAGACATGACCTCACCTCACATGGTGTGCTGTTAGACGGATGAGTTGACCACAAACTTGTCGTCCGTCAGGCGCGAAGGACCCCCTTGCTTAATGTCAGACTCCCATGGCGACAGACCATCCCCCTGATTGGCTCAATCCCACGGCCAGATCCAGGGCTATCTGTCTGTTCGTCATGAATGAATGAGCCGAGCTATAGGAGCGGCCGTGCCATGCCATGGCAGGAGCTTGGCTGCGAGTGATAATGGCTGACGCACGCTCGGAGCGCCAGCCAGGGCTTGAATGAATGAATGGCGACCGACCCAACAACTGCATGGGAGTAAATGGCTTCTTATCACTTCCTGGGCCTCCCCCTCCAACGGCTAGCTATTTTCATCCCAGGTCATTTGCCATGCTGCTGGCGACCCTCTTCCGTGCCAACAAAGAAGGAGGAATAAGCATCTCAGTACTATATACTTCCATCAAAACTTCACATGGCAGCTAATGTGGCAACATGGGAAAATTCCATTCCGATGCAAACGAAGATAGCTAGCGAGTGCATTCATCAGTGATGTAAGGGAGTAGCGTGCTAGCTGATGAGTCCCATGCTCGATGTCGACGTTGTTGGCCGATTCCAGTGTTCTTAGTCAAAAAATACTACTCCCTGTTACTTTGTCTAGATATGAATACATCTAGACTAGATACTTAAATAGATACATATAAATTTAGATAAATTTGAGTCAACTAATATGGGTCAGAGGAACAGGGTAAAGTTTTCTCGCGTACTATGATACAAGTCTTAGCTGGGCACGATCTGGTAGTAGTTAAAGAAAAAATTGGATTACGTGTTATAGATAGACTATAAATCTTTTTTTTAGGTACTCCCTCCATTTCAAAATAAAAATAGATGCGTTAGATTTGATTTATCTAAATTTTAACAAATGTGAGCATCTATTTTAAGAATGAGGGAATAATGAATAGACTATAAATCAGTTTCTTAGTATTTCGGAAGGTTTCTACTGTTTCTGTCCAACGCCGTGCAGAAAATTGTCCAAAAATATTGGTTGAAAGACTTTTTTTTTTTTTGCGAGGAAAAAATCTTCAGTGCTGCTGAACATCATCATAACCAAACGGTAGAGAATCTGGAAAAGCTTGATGGCACACATCAGAAAATCGAAATGGGAAGGACAAAAAGACGTACTGTCATAGTGTCAAGGAGACGAAACAAGGTATGCATTGACATCACCGCCGAGACTACAAATACAGCCAGCTCTCTTGACAAGAACTTTGGACTCAGGGGTAGTCCAGGTTCATCGCCGTCATTACCTTTTTATAACTCGAGTCAAAGCGATTTAAACATTTTTGGACTGACCGAATATGTCGTCTCTTAAACTCAGAAATCATTTAAGCACCAACGGAAAAAACAAGAAACGACGGAATCCAGAGCACCTTTTTTTTCTTTGACAATAGAATCCAGAGCACCTAATACTAAACCCGTAACAACCTACGAACTAAAAAATCCGCGCTGTAACCACGTTTACGAGCGGAAACGCTACCTGCCCCCGGTATATATCCCCCAGACCAAACTCTCAACTCAAAGAACCCAACCCACTTCCCTCCCTCATTCCCAATTCCGGTGGTTCTCGGGGTTCTCGCGACAATGGCGGCTTCCTGGCGAGCCGCAGCGCTGGCGGCAGCAATGGTCGGGTGGTACGTGAGCAGTTTCGTCTGCGTGCTCGGCTTCCCGGCGGAAGATTTGGTGACCCGGCTGCCCGGCCAGCCCACGGTGGGGTTCAGGCAGTTCGCCGGGTACGTGGACGTGGACGACAAGGCCGGCAGGAGCCTCTTCTACTACTTCGCCGAGGCGCAGGGCGACGCCGCCGCCAAGCCGCTCACCCTCTGGCTCAACGGAGGTCCGTGCCTACTGGCTGCTACTGCCGCTTCTTCTCCTCTTCTCTGCACTGCAGCTTGCTCTGTTCTTGGACCGTCTCGTTCTCATCTCTCGAGTTGTTTTTGTTTGTTTCGTCGGCCAGTTTGTTGAACAGCGTTTGGTTTTCTATTGCAAGTATTGTTTTGCTTAAAGTGGTGACTTTTTAATGTTTTGCATCTGATTTTTCTTGCTGGATTCCGCAGAGAACAGTGGCATGCACTGCTGTCTGAGAGAAAATTTGCGTCTTCCATGTGCATGGCTGATTAGCTCTGGACTTTAGCGGTTGGGAATTAGGATGATGCAGCAGCTCATCTGTTACTGTCTTCAATCTTGATGCATTTTATCTTGCACACTATTTGTTAGGATAAAATAATATCTTAGTTTATCCGGATATTTTTTTATAGATGACCTCCGAATTTTGTTGGTTGATACTTGATACTACTACTACTACCTTTTGACTCATGTTTTCATGTTCTGGATCCCTAGAATTTTCTAGAATTTATCCTGACTTCCCTAAACAGCTGTGAAGAAATCGTGTTGTTGGAATTGTACTGGCTAATAATAGCACTGTTCCATCAGTGAGACCTGACTGGAGCGGTGAAGTTAATCTGCCAGCCATCATGTACTTGGAAGCTATCTCGTGCTCTACCAATTTCCCCCCATATCTTCTGTACTTTGTTCCACGTTCCATGCATGTTCATCCAGCAGTGTTTCCTCAACTGGAAACACACACACAACTTCCTCCTATTTGCCAATCGTCATCTGCTACACACCTACCAACGAAAAAAAACTTACTGTAGAATAAATCAATTTGTAAGTATAGAAACATGGTATCTTTGGAGGTCACCATGTTCCCCTGGACTGGAGCCTTGCCTCATTGGGCTTTGTGTGTTGTGGTCCTTCAGGATTTTAAAAACATGTGATGCATCATGTGGCCATTCCATGCACACACCGACAAGAATGCTTCTTTGGTAGTATAACAGTACTACCTAGCTACACTATGTTGGTCATAAGGATCTGGGTACTACATAACCAAATGTGACTGCTAAATTTGGGTTGCTGAAAAATTTCACTGATTATAATCAGATCCCATCTGATCTTCAGGTCCTGGCTGTTCTTCGGTTGGAGGCGGCGCGTTTACGGAACTCGGCCCATTTTATCCAAGAGGAGATGGTAGAGGGCTAAGAATAAACAAGAAGTCATGGAATAAAGGTTAAGCTTTTGCCTACTTTCTATCCCATCACACGCTTGAATGGAAAATATGTGCGTATATGTTGCTAACTCTTACCGTTGTTGTTTTATGCTTGTAATTTTGCAGTGTCCAATCTTCTATTTGTCGAATCACCCGCTGGAGTTGGATGGTCCTACTCCAACACTTCATCAGACTACAATACTGGAGATGCGAAGACAGGTAAATTGTCGCGATCTTGTGCACATCACAGGATACTGGTTAGCCTGAACATGTCGATCCAACCTTATGTTTCTTCAACTATTATGCAGCTAGCGATATGTACAAATTTCTGTTGGGATGGTATAAGAAGTTCCCCGAGTACAGATCAAGAAGCTTATTTCTTTCTGGAGAGAGCTATGCAGGTCAGCAAGTATTTTCAAGTTCTACTGTACAAATTCGGGTTTCAGTTATCTCTCTTCTGAGGCGAATGATTTTGTACTGACAATAATGCAGGGCATTATATACCGCAACTCACCGATGTTCTTCTCACGCATAACGAGAGATCAAAGGGTTTTAGGTTCAATATCAAGGGAGTAGCGGTGAGTAGTCAAGCATAGGCGGCTTGTAGTCTTTTCAATCAACTCTGTTCTAGTTACTATTTCTTACCTCGGAGATTTTGTTCCATAGATTGGGAATCCTCTACTCAAGCTTGACAGGGATGCCCCTGCGACATTCGAGTACTTCTGGTCTCATGGTATGATCTCCGATGAAATATTTCTCGCCATAAACAAGGACTGTGACTTTGAGGATTACACCTTCGGTAACAACAACAACGAGAGCAAGTCATGCAATGAGGCCCTTACGGAGGCAAATGCTGTTGTCGGGGATTATATCAACAACTATGATGTTATTCTCGACGTCTGCTACCCATCAATTGTGACGCAGGAGCTACGGTTGCGCAAATATGTATGCTTGCTCCTCACAGTACATGGCAATTTACTTCATAATTTTTTATTCCTTTCCATGACTAGTTTTTTGTGCAACTTAGGTGACCAAAATCAGTGTAGGAGTGGATGTTTGCATGACATATGAAAGGTTCTTCTACTTCAATCTTCCAGAAGTACAGCATTCTCTTCATGCTAACAGAACGCATCTACCTTATGGCTGGGGCATGTGCAGTGAGTAAGTGCTTCTATTGCAACTTCTGTCTTCTATTTTACATTGGTTGGTCCATTTGGTAAATATATTCAATCAGAAGAAAGAGTCGGAAGTTAATGAACTGGTCATCTCTGCAACTGAAACTCACGCGGATTGTTAAAATCATGTGCCAGTGTGTTAAATTACACCAGTAAGGATGGCAACATCGACATCTTGCCTCTACTTCAGAGAATCGTGGAACACAAGATACCACTTTGGGTATTCAGGTGAGTGACATTTGCATTTCAGATAATTTGGTTCATCAATGTGTAATTTGTTATGACATGATCAATTAACGTTACAGCGGCGATCAAGACTCCGTGGTGCCCCTCTTGGGCTCCCGGACCCTTGTGAGGGAGCTAGCTCATACAATGGGCTTGCGTGTCACAGTTCCGTACAGCGCTTGGTTCCGCAAAGGCCAGGTATACTTTCTATGCTATGAATACAAGTTGAATTACAATTTGTCAAATTAGCTGACATAGAACATGAAGACAAGCCTTTGAAACGTTATCTGAACAATGAAACATATTTTGCGCTTTGATTTTCAAGGTTGGAGGTTGGGCAACAGAGTATGGCAATATGCTGACCTTTGCAACAGTGCGGGGCGCAGCTCACATGGTGCCATTCGCGCAGCCAGACCGAGCTCTTGGACTATTTCAGTCGTTTGTGCTTGGACAGAGGCTCCCAAACACAACCAATCCACCCATTAACTAAGGGAGAACTGCAAAACCAGCTGAAGATAGAAAAAAGAAGTAGCTTAGGATTTGTCAATCTTGCTACAGTAGATAAGCTCTCGAGGATGTATTTATATGATCAATAAGTTCTTTATTCTTTCAAAAAGAGCAGAAAAGAAATGGTAGCAAGTATGGTCTTTATCGTCCTTTATCTGGGTTATCAGATTGTGTTCCTGGAAGTCTGGAACACAGGGCAATGTGTACAAGTAATTATGTCGGTGTAGTTAGTTTGGTGGACAGTGTACAATTTGCAATTGTAATTCTGTCTAAATTATTCCGCCAGTCCACGCCAAATGAATGTTAAAAGGACAATTTGCATTGTAATTCTGGTCTAAATTATTCCATCAGTCCACGCCAAATGAATGCTAAAAGGTTCACTATCTTGCTGGTTAAGTGACATGATTCTTCTTGTACTTCCTTTAAATTATTGTTGCTAATCGAATGCTGGTATGATTTGCTGGGAATCTTCTTCTTGAAAACAAAAACTAACTCACCACCTTTATCCATATATTTTTATATTAAGACAATAGAACAAACTTGTACGAAAGTTACCTGGACCCATGCTATGCTGAGCTCAAGTACCGGCAGGTTCTGGTCGGCAGGGGGCAGTTCCTTACCTTAATGAGAGTTGCTTTATGAGCAAATTCTGCTCGAACAGTGTCCAAGAAAGTAGAACTGCATCAAGAGTAAAGAATTCAGCCTAATCTGCATTGGAAGGCATAAAGAATGCATTGTAATGGCAGTTTAAAATCTGAAAAAGGCACGGATCAACATAGTAGCCGCCTCAGTTGGAAGCTTGATGTCCTTTTGCTCCCCAAGGGCCAAAGGCTGACAGTAAACATATTTTTCTTGGGCAGTCCCAAACTGTTGTCATGGAGTGAATCTGGACGGTAGCAACGAGGTGCCAGGTGATCACCTCGACACCTTTTGCATTGACAATTGTTTTAGCAGGCTGACAAAGGATTACCATCAACATACGACTGTTCTCCAATGCTAATTTAGATGGAAGCGACAACCGCAGCATCTTCATTTGGACCGCCGCACAGAATACAAACAAAGCAATACCAATGTACCAGCAGTATATAGTATATTGTGTGTGACTCTGTCGAGCCAAACTGGAACACATATTGTCTTTATTAATGTCCTCATCTTGACTGTAAAGATGAACCATGAATCCCTAGCCCACTAGCAATAAGATTCTAGTGCTATACTATTGTACTACCTGTGTAAAAAATATGAAAATAAAAAAGGTACCCTAATGGTGTTGTATACACAAATGGAAATTTTACAAGGTGTACAATAGTACTCTGTATTTTCACATGACTGTTCAATCCTGCCAGACAACTGAGTGACTACAACCATTGTCAAAACAATGAGGTGCACGAATAGGTAAGATAGTTTCTTCATGTCTTTGTCCATCATCAGAGACAAAAGTAGTTATGGTAATTGGATTATTGAGGATTGGACTTTTTACAGAAAGGATCTGAGCAATGGGCCATTCATTAGCTTACAATTTTGCTACTAATAACATAACCGGGCACAAGAAATCGTGTATGCGCTTCGAGAAAATAACACTTTGCACAGCCTCTCATGGTGGTTATTGGTGCC
Source organism: Avena longiglumis (assembly GCA_030063025.1). Classification (NCBI taxonomy): domain Eukaryota; kingdom Viridiplantae; phylum Streptophyta; class Magnoliopsida; order Poales; family Poaceae; genus Avena; species Avena longiglumis. The sequence continues at coordinate 187,695,602 of CP125979.1, forward strand.
TTCATCGAGTTGCATCCAAGTAAAATCCTTTCCTGCTACTGTCTATGGGCCTAATCAGTATGTTAGCTGTCCCCTATAGTATTGGCTGTTCTTTTCTTGGTTGGCATGAGGTGCTTCTCTTTCAAGTTTCGACTTCCATTTACCTTCTTTATGTACCATAAAAATACTGCCTGCTTCAGATGTCCATATATTCTGTCAGGTGGCAGTAGATTCAGTGCAGAGTGCAGACTATAGAACTCCAACAGGCATTCAAAACCATAAAAAGGAAGCAGCATATTACCTTCAGTTTAGATGCCTTATCAACTTCAAAGTAGAAAAAACACATAAATAATGCTCATTCTTTCCAGCTGCAGTTTTTCTTGCATCCCAGCTCATCCCTTTCTCGCCCCATCTGCTTTTACCTCATATTTCAGAAACACTTTGATTTGATTCATGGATCAACAATCAGAAGGGATCAGACATGTGTAGTACAACAACTGAAGTCACTTAAGAGCTGAGCCTCAACTGAAGAACCAGTGTCAGTCACACCCATGTGCCACTTCATTTTGCAGCATATTGGTCCAGACATTGGTCATAGATATATTCAAGGCCAGGAATCTCCACATTGAGCAGAATTCCTTACTTGCCATGATAAATAACATTTCTCAAATGAAGGATGATTTATCCTCAACAAATTTGATTGCGGCAGTAAAGGCCTTGTGCATACCAACTTTTTTTCCGAGAAAACTTCGTGAAAATTTGGCTCATGATTCTGGTGCGCCTGCTCATCTTCAGATTCTGAATTCCTCATATCCTTGAGTAACCGATCAAAAATCCAAAGCATTTGTCGCCTCAAATAACTTGGGATGCTCCCTTGGTAAAAGGCATGAGCTCTTCCCTTTATATAGATCCAGCTGCACCCAGGTGTCTTCACCATGCCAAGTTCCTTCATCCTTGATCTCAATCCTGCAACACCTTCAGGCTGACCAACTGCATCATATATTCCACAGAGAGTGATATAATTACTAGCATTGCCTTCTTCTAACTCAAACAGCCTATAGGCTGCAATTTCTCCAACATCGACATTATTATGCATGGCACAAGCGGAGAGTAGAGCTCCCCATACGCTAGCACAAGGTTCCATAGGCATCTTCTTTATAAATCTTATAGCTTCTTCAATGGCTCCAGCACGCCCCAAGAGATCAACCATACATGCATAGTGCTCAGCAGTGGGCTCTAGGCCATGGAACCTACTCATTGACTCAAAGATCATCCGGCCGTCAGTCACGAGCCCTGAGTGGCTGCAACTCGAAAGAACCGACGTGAATGTGATGCAATTTGGCTTCACTCTCTCAGACAGCATCCTCTTGTAGATTCTCAATGCCTCTTTTCCCTTGCCATGGACACCATAGCAAGATATCAATGTTGACCAGCTCACCACATTCCTCTCCTGCATGCCTGCAAACACCGCTCGCGACGCCTCCACATGCCCACACTTTGCATACATGTCGATCAACGCGTTCCCAATTGGGACATCCGAATCGAATGCAAAGCATCGGACCATTCTACCATGTACTTCTCTCCCCTTCATCAGCTCCCCTTCCTTCCCACAGATACTCAGCACACTCGGCACAGCCCGCAGATCTCTCACCATGTTCACTGCCTCCACGTGAGCTCTCCTGAAGAGCTCCAGGGTTTTCTCTGCCATCCCGGCCCTTGCACAAGCGGTGACCATGCAATTCCACACAACAGAGTCTCTCTCCGGCATCTCGTCGAACACCCTCACCGCATTGTCCAGGAGACCAGCCTTCGCATACATGTCCAGAAGTGCGCTGGAGACAACAACATTGGCAAGGAATCCTAGCTGGACGGCAAACCCGTGGAGCGCGGCGCCAAGATGCTGGTCCTGGAGCTCGGCGCATGCCCGGAGCGCAGCAGGGACAGCGTAGCGGTCAGGGCGTAACCCGGCGCCGAGGAGACCAGAGAGAAGTTCGAGAGCTAACCGGGGTGGGGAGGCAGCAAGGAGGATGTTGTAGGCGTGCATGGACGGAGAAGGCATCGCGTCGAACACCTTGCGGGCGCACGGGAGCGCAGCACAGCGAGAATACAGCAGGACCAAGTCGGTCTCGAGGGTGACCTGGGGGAGATGGCCACCAACGAGAGCCTGTGCGTGGAGCTGCTGTCCGGAGGGTAGGGTCTTTGCGGCGGCGCAGCGCCGAAGGAGGCCGGAGAGACGGCCGGCGTTGGGCGGCGGCATTTTGGAGGCCGCCGTTTTTTACTGTACAGTGCTTCGAGTGAGCGCCCCCGGCGAGCAGACTGCAGAGTCGTGCTGGCCTTCTGTACGGCCGTTTCCCAATTTTCTTCTTTCTTCGTTTTTACTTGGTCCTTTCGGTTTTCAATGATTTGAACTGTTTTTTCATTGTTTCACATAAAAATTCAAGAGTAACTGCGCTTCTTATTGTATTTTTATAATAAAACAAAATGATAAAGCTTGTTAGTAATTTATACACTTCTACTGTATTTTATACCCACTTTATCCGATTTCGGTTTGTCTAGATTCACATACATCTATACAATAAAATATGTCTATATACATATAAATTTACACAATCTAAGTCATTTATTTCTGTACAGAGAGGTACTTTATTTTCACACGTTCAACAGTCCCTCTAACATCTCCGGTGTTTCCCTCAAAGAAAAACATCTCCGGTGTGAATACAGTGTGTTTTTGTCTACTTACGCCAAGGATCATGGAGAGGGCCAATATGCCGATCAGCAAACCCTACATATGCCCGGCTCATCTCTCTCCTCTGGAGGATAGGCCCATTGTGTGTACTCTTGCGTCGATACTCACGCATTTATATCTGAATGTCGCTCTTTGGTCATCAGAGGGCTCTGTTTGTGTGTGTTTGCGTGGTTTAGTTAGCGGATAATGTGGTTTGTAATAGATAAACTTGAATGGTGTTCAAACAGAGCAAACTTCCTTTTTTTATCAATTCGTCATTGTTTCTCAAGTTATGTAACACCAATAAACCCAACCAATCTAAGATACTCCTAACTAAATGTGAAAGACAACACTAATGCAACTAGTGATTACAGTCTAGTATCAAAATCAGTTTGAGTTGAAGCCACGCATTAGCTCAACTTTTCTCCCATATAGTAATCAAAGATTACATGCCCACAAAAGGGCGGTAACAGATAAAAAAATCGCACGTCATCACCTCTGAACACAGCTAGTCCTCCCTACTGCCAAGACGGCTAGAGTTTTGTTGCCTCCCGGGCGCCGCCACTGGTCTGCCTAGATGGGGCGAATCTAGGCCTCCGCTGAAGGGAGGGCTTAGTTTTCCTGTTTCTAGGGTTCAAGTTTGGTAGGGCGGCGCTCAGGTGGTGGCGGCAGTGTCTCTTCCAATAAGGTCTTTCCGGCTTCAGCCCCATCTCGACGGCGATCTCGAGGATCTTGTGGGAGTGGTGTGGTCCTCGAGAACTTGTTCTGGCTGTGGGGATCTCCGGGTCATCAAAAAGCTTCATCGGTAGTTCATCCTTCTTCTTTGTCTCTAGGACGGATGTGGTCTTTTTGACCCGTTCGACGACTTCCTGTCCGCAACCAACAACATCATGCCGACTCAAAGAGGAGTGCAGCAGCGGTGCGCCGTCAACACGATATGGAGGAGATGAAGGGCTTCTCAAGGATTTCGATTTAATTTTCGTTTTTTTTTGAGTTGCTTTGTAGTGGTCGATGTTTCTTTTAATATGAGAGTCCTATCCACAAATAAAAAGGGAATCAAGGACACCTTTTACAAAAGGATTTTTTTGTGACATACCGAGCTCTCTTTCTTGAAGTTTTTCATTTCCTTTCTACTACTCATGGACTTTCCGTTGCTCATTCAACTTATATTTGCTCTTCCCTTTTGTTTTATACGGGTTGCACCAGAGCATATTAAAGGCCAACTAGTGGAACCATCAAAGGGTCATTGGCGAGCTTTTTTTCTGGTTGGAGTCGACCGCCATTGTTGGTTCCAATGCCACGACATTCTACCCTCTCATATTAATGATTTCACTATAAGACCATATGAATGGTCATGTGGTTAATGAGGTGCCATCTATCACCTAAGACTGATGTCTGCATCAACTATTGTAGTGCAAAATAGGGTCTTGCCAATGAAGAAATCGAAGAAGAAAAGAGACCGATGTCCGTCAAATATTACAGGAGTATGGGTCTTGAGGAGGAAAGTGACTGTTGTCTCCCCCATGTGTGATAACATTAATCAAAATATTCTTTTCTCTATGTATATGCATATATGTGTACAAGGCACTTTGGACGTGTTTGGTTGCTCATTTCACGTTTCTCGCATAGGGCGGGAAGAATTAAGGGTGTTTGGTTCCGCACGCGCGGAGGAATATTTGTATCGCACGAGTTTTAAAGTGCCCCTCAGCCTGGCCCTGGAGGAACGTTCAAATCGGGAGTTCCATGGAGCCAAGTTCTTCTCGTGCGCGGAGGAATATTTATATCAAGTTGGTATGATTACATCATGTACTAGGTGTCATCGCTGAACAAAATAAAGGGTTTAATCAAATCCTAGTTTGAAAAAGTCAAACACCAATTTAAAAGTCAAACGGCTATTTTGGGAAGTGGAGAGGGAGGTGGAAACCGAGTTGGGGGAGGAGTTCCTCCCCTGCACCGCCGGCCCACCTTGAAGCCGAGTTGGGGAGGGACTCCCCTCCCCTTGGCCGCGCCTCCCACCTATAAAGGGAGGGGCAGGGCTGCCCCTCCTAGCACACAAGATCCCCATCTCTAAACCCTAGCCGTCGCCGCCCTCCATAGCCGCCGCCGCCCCCTAGGGTTTCTCCCCTAGCCATCGACTTGGGCACCTCCAAGCCCTAGCCGTCGGCCCTAGCACCTCTTCCTCGGTGTGTCTAAACCCTAGATCGCCGAGGGCTCTCTCATAGTCCACCATACTCGCTCCGGCTTAAGGCGAAGCCCTGCGAGATCTCCCCTCTACTTCCGGTACCACCGTTGTCTTTGGAAATCGCGAGAGAGTGCTACAACCTCCGTTGCCTGGAACAAGGAAAGGAAGGTCTTCGTCGAGTACAACGTGTGACCGATCATGAAGCGCTGGAACGCAGCGCCGGAAGGATCGTCTACGCGATCTTGAGATCGGGAAGAGTAGGACTACATCACCCGCGAGAATCCGCTCTCGTTAAACACTTTGGAATCTTCGAGGGTGAGTTATTCCATCGACTCATTGCTACAATCTAGTAGATAGATCTTGGCTTGTTTGTTTGTATGCGGTAGAAAATATTTGTTTTCCATGCTACGAAACCCTACAGTGGTATCAGAGCCGTGTCTATATGTAGATCTGTTGCACGAGTAGAACACAATGGTCATTGTGGGCATTGATGCTTTTATTGTCGATTGCTTCTTGTGTACTTTGCATCTTGCGGGATGTTGGAATGAAGCGGCCCGGGCTAACCTTACATGACATCATTCATGAGACTTGCTCCACGCTTGACATGCAACTTGTATTGCATAAGTGGCTTTGCGGGTGCCTGTTTCTCCTAGCATATTTAAGATCCAATTTACAACGGGTGATTGACAATACTAGTATCAATGTTGTAGTTCTTGTTCATAAGTTAGAACGACACTTATTGAAAGCCCCAAACCACGTAAAACATGCAAAGAAAGTAGAGGCGTCTAACTTTGTTTTGCAGGGGTGTGCAGTGATGTGATATGGTCATGATTGTGATTATATTTGATGTATGCAATGTTCCTTATTGTAAGTTGGCAACCGGCAGGAGCCATATGGTTGTCTTTAATTTATGTTAAGACCCGCGTGTCTATTCAAAGTAGTTGTAATAGTTGAAGCCGGTGGACGACAACCATGGAGAAGCGTCAATGACCTTGATGCAATGCCGGTGATGATGGAGATCATGTTCGTGCTTGAAGATGGAGATCGGAAGCACAAAGAAGAAAGGCCATATCATATCACATATTATGAATTGCATGTGATGTTAATCCTTTATGCATCTTGTATTGCTTAGTTAACGATGGTAGCATTATAAGATGATCCCTCATGCACATGAATTTCAAGTCATAAAGTGTTCACCCTTAGTTAACACCGTTGCTAAAGCTTGTTGTTTCGAAGCACCACGTGATGATCGGGTGTGTTAGATTCCGCAAGTGTATACAACGTGAGCAAGCCAGATTTGCTCATGCGGAAGCTAAGGTTTGATCTTGACGAGCCTAGCATGTACAGACATGGTCTCGGAACACGGATCACCGAAAGTTAAAGCATGAATCATATAGTAGATATGATGAACATGTCGATTGTTCGCCATTGAAACTATATCAACTCTCGTGATGATCGGTGTTGATGTGGTGGATTTGGTTCGTATGATCACTAAAACAATGTGAGGTATATTGTTTTGAGTGGGAGTTCACCTAGATTAATTTAACTATTAATTAGAACTCAATTTGTCATAAACTTAGTCTAAACTATTGCAAATATGTTGTAGATCAATGGCGTCCCCTACCATCAATTTTAATGCGTTCCTAGAGAAAGAAAAGTTAAAAAACAATGGAAGCAACTTCGCGGATTGGTTCCGCAATTTGAGGGTTGTCCTCACAGCTGGTAATTTGACCTATGTGCTGGATGCACATTTGGTGACCCGCCTGCGGTGATCTTGCCGACGAAGTAAAGAATGTTTACCTCGCTCTAAGACTCAAGACTCTCCAAAGTGTGCTATCTTGTATGGTTTAGAATCGAGCTTGAAAAGGTTTGAGAATTCAGACCCACATGATATTGTCCGTGATCTCAAATTGATCTTTGAGACTCACGCGGCAATTGAGAGCTATGAGGCTTCTGAAAAGTTCTTTAACTGCAAGATGGAAGAGGGCAGCTCCGTCAGTGAGCATGTGCTTAAGATGTCTGGACACGCAAACAAACTTCAAAGCTTGGGTATAGTGATTCCTAATGCTTTGGGGATTTACCGTGTCCTCCAATCACTACCACCAAGTTACAAGAACTTTGTGATGAACTACAATATGCAAAACATGAACAAGCAGTTGCCATAACTCTTTGCTATGTTGAAATCTGCAGAAGTGGAGATCAAGAAAGAGCACCAAGTTTTGATGGTCAATAAGACTACCAAATTAAAGAAAGGCAAGTCTAAGCAAAAGGGACACTTCAAGAAGGGTGGTAAGAAAGTTACCGCGCCGACGTAGAAGACCAAGGCTGGACCTAAGCACGACATCGAGTGCTTTACGCAGGAGAAGGTCACCTTTGCGGAATTGCCCAAAGTACTTGCCGTATTTGAAGAACGGCAACATCAAGAAGAAAGGTATATCCGATATACATGTTATTGATGTGTATCTCACTAGTACTGTAGTAGTGCGGTATTTGATATCTTGGTTTGGTTGCTCATATTTGTAACTCGAAACAGGTGTTGCAGAATAAACGGAAGCTAGCGAAGAACGAGGTGACGATGCGCGTGGGAAACGGATCAAAGGTTGATGTGATCGCGGTCGACACGCTACCCCTTCATCTACCATCGGGATTAGTTTTATACTTAAATAATTGTTATTTGGTGCCTGCGTTAAGCATGAACATTATATCGGGATCTTGTTTACTGCGAGACGGTTACTTGTTTAAGTCCGAGAATAATGGTTATTCGATTTATATGAGTAATATGTTTTATGCACATGCACCTTTGATAGATGGTCTATTATTATTGAATCTCGATAGTGGAAATACACATATTAATAACATTGAACGTTTGAAATCGAGCGATAACTCGACCTATATGTGGCACTGTCGTCTTGGTCACATTGGAGTGAAGCGTATGAAGAAACTCCATTCCGATGGACTTCTCGAATCACTTGATTTCGAATCACTTGATAGATGTGAAGCATGTCTGATGGGTAAAATGACTAGGACTCCATTTTTTGGTATGATGGACCGAGCTACGGACTTATTGGAAATCATACATACTGATGTGTGTGGTCCAATGAGTGTAGCATCGCGTGGTGGTTATCGTTATGTTCTTACCTTCACGGATGATTTGAGTAGATATGGGTATATCTATTTCATGAAACATAAGTCCGAAAATTTCGAGAAGTTTAAGAAATTTCAAAGTGAGGTAGAGAATCAACGTAACAAGAAGATTAAATTTCTACGTTCTGATCGTGGAGGTGAATATCTAAGTTACGAGTTTGGCGAGCATTTGAAGAAATGCGGAATACTTTCACAATTGACACCGTCGGGAACACCACAGCGTAATGGTGTGTCCGAACGTCGTAATCGAACTCTCTTAAATATGGTTCGTTCTATGATGTCACTTACAGATTTACCGCTATCATTTTGGGGTTATGCATTAGAAACAGCCGCATTCACTTTAAATAGGGCACCATCTAAATCCGTTGAAACGACACCATATGAATTATGGTTTGGGAAGAAACCTAAATTGTCGTTCCTTAAAGTTTGGGGTTGCGAAGCCTATGTAAAGTAGTTACAGCCGGACAAGCTTGAACCCAAAGCGGAAAAATGCGTCTTCATAGGATACCCGAAGGAAACTATTGGGTATACCTTCTATCATTGATCCAAGGGCAAAATCTTCGTTGCCAAGAATAGATCCTTCTAGAGAAGGAATTTCTCTCGAAAGAAGTGACTGGAAGGAAATTAGAACTCGACGAGGTTGTCGAACCTTCTCTCGAAATTGCGAGTAGCGCAGCACCGGAAGAAGTTCCTGTGGTGCCTGCACCAATAAGAGAGGAAGCTAATGATGATGATCATGAAACTTCGGTTGTAGTTGCTACAGAGCCTCGCAGGTCAACGAGAACTCGTACCACTCCAGATTTGTATGATCCCGTTATGAGTGTCATGTTGGTGGACAACACCGATGACCCTGCGACATATGAGGAAGTGATGATGAGCCAGATTCCAACAAATGGCAAGAAGCCATGAAATCCGAGATTGGATCCATGTACGAAAACCAAGTATGGACTTTGGTGGACTTACCGGATGGCCGGAAGGCTATCGAGAACAAATGGATTTTCAAGAAGAAAACAGATGATGATGGTAATGTTACTGTCTATAAAGCTCGACTTGTCGCAAAAGGGTTTCGACAAATTCAAGGAGTTGACTATGATGAGACTTTCTCACCAGTAGCGAAGCTAAAGTCTGTGAGGATTATGTTAGCAATCGCTGCATATTATGATTATGAGATATGGCAGATGGATGTCAAAACAGCATTCCTCAATGGAGACATTGATGAAGAGTTATATATGATGCAACCCAAAGGTTTTGTCGATCCTAAAGATGCTAACAAGGTATGCAAACTTCAACGGTCCATCTATGGATTGAAGCAAGCATCCCGAAGTTGGAATCAACGTTTTGATAAGGTGATCAAAAGTTTTGGTTTTATACAAACTTAGGGAGAAGCTTGTATTTACAAGAAAGTGAGTGGGAGCTCTATAGCATTCTTAATACTATATGTAGATGACATATTGTTGATTGGGAATGATGTAGACCTTCTTAATAGTGTCAAGGAATATTTGAATAATAGTTTTTCAATGAAGGATCTTGTGAAGCACTTACATATTGGGTATAAATATTTATAGAGATAGATCGAGACGCCTAATATCACCATCACAAAGTACATATTTGGACAAAGTTCTAAAGAGGTTTGGAATGGAAGATAGCAAGAAAGGGTTCTTGCCCATGTTGCTTAATAAGACCTTGAGTAAAACTCAAAGTCCGACATCGGCAGAAGATACTGAAAGGATGAGTAAGACTCCTATGCCTCGACCATAGGATCTCTAATGTATGCCATGCTATGTACTAGACCCGACATTGCATATGTTGTTAGTTTAACTAGCAGATATCAAAGTGATCCAGAGTGGATCATTGACGGTGATCAAAACATCCTTAAGTACTTGAGAAGAACTAAGGATATGGTTCTTTCTTATGGAGGTGATGAACAACTCGTTGTTAATGGTTACACCGATGCTAGTTGGAACACCGATCCGGATGATTCTAAATCACAACTGGATATGTATTTATTTTGAATGGTGCAACAGTTATGGAGGAGTGCAAAGCAAAGCGTTGGCGAGATCTTCAACCGAATCGGAATACATGGTCGCCTTGAGGCTTCACAAGAAGCGATATGGATGAAAGAGTTCATTATAGAGTGGGTGTGGTTCCTAGTCTTTGGACCCAATGTCTATCTACTGTGATAACATGGGCGCCATAGCCAATGCGCAAGAACCAAGGTCACACAAGAAGCTGAAGCACATCAAGCTACATTTTCACGCTATTCGAGAACATGTCCAAGATGGGGACATAAAGATTTGCAAAGTACACACAGATCTAAATGTGGCGGATCCGTTGACTAAACCTCTCCCGAGGGCAAAACATGACCAACACCAAACTGCCATGGGTGTTCGGTATATTACCATGTAATCTAGATTAGATGACTCTAGTGCAGGTGGGAGAGTGTTGGAGATATGCCCTAGAGGCAATAATAAATGTAGTTATTATTATATCTTTGTGTTTATGATAAATGTTTACATTCATGCTATAATAGTATTAACAAGGAAACATTAATACTTGTGTGATTTGTAAACTTAAATTGAAGTCCCTAGTAAAGCCTCTATATAATACTAGCTTGTTGGTTAATAAATGATTGTGGTTTCCATATCATGAACATAGAGATGTTATTAACAACAAGATCATATCGTTAGGAGAATGATATGGTGGACATACTCCTATAGATAAGCGTAGCATAAAGATCAAGTCATTTTAATAGTTCAATTGCTATATGCTTTCTGATACATAGTAACCTAATTCCTTCGACCATGAGATCATGCATATCACCTTCACCGGAAGGATGCTTTGATGACATCAAACACCACACCGTAACTAGGTGGCATTGAGTGTTCGGAAAGTATTGGTTGAGACACATGGATCAAGAGTGGGATTTGTCCATCCATATGACGGATAGATATACTCTGGGCCCTCTTGGTGAAATGTCATCCAATTAGCTTGCAAGCATGTGACTAGCTCACAAGGGATCACATATCATGGGAACGAGAAAATAGTACTTATCAGTAACGAGGTTGAACTAGGTATGCAGAGATACCGACGATCATAACCTCGGATAAGTAAACTATCGTGAGACAAAGGGAAATTGGTATCGTATGTAAGTGGTTCATTCGATCGCAAAGTAATCGTAGAATTATGTGGGAGCCATATGAATTTCCAGATTCCTCTATTGGTTATTGTTCGGAGAAGTGTCTCGATCATGTCCGCATAATTCACGAACCGTAGGGAGACACACTTAAGGATTCGACGTTGTTTGAGTAGTTATGGAATGATGAGAAAGAGACCGAATGTTGTTCGGAGTCTCGGATGGGATCCGGGATATCACGAGGAGATCCGGAATGGTCCGGAGAATAAGATTCATATAAGGAAAGTCCTGTTTTGGAGTTGGAGAATGGTTCTGGTGTTTTCATCGGGAATGTTCTAGAAGGTTCCGGAATGTCCGACACTCCGAAGGGGAAGGGTACATGAATGTGTTATATCAAGTTGGTATGATTGCATCATGTACTAGGTGTCATCGCTGAACAAAATAAAGGGTTTAATCAAATCCTAGTTTGAAAAAGTCAAACACCAATTTGAAAGTCAAACGGCTATTTTGGGAAGTGGAGAGGGAGGTGGAAACCGAGTTGGGGGAGGAGTTCCTCCCCTCCATCGCCGGCCCACCTTGAAGCCGAGTTGGGGAGGGACTCCCCTCCCCTTGGCCGCGCCTCCCACCTATAAAGGGAGGGGCAGGGCTGCCCCTCCTAGCACACAAGATCCCCACCTCTAAACCCTAGCAGTCGCCGCCCTCCATAGCCGCCGCCGCCCCCTAGGGTTTCTCCCCTAGCCGCCGACTTGGGCACCTCCAAGCCCTAGCCGCCGGCCCTAGCACCTCTTCCTCGGTGTGTCTAAACCCTAGATCGCCGAGGGCTCTCTCATAGTCCACCATACTCCCGCTTAAGGCGAAGCCTGCGAGATCTCCCTCTACTTTCGGTACCACGCCAGTTGTCTTTGCCGAAATCGCGAGAGTGCTACAACCTCCGCTGCTGGAACAAGGGAGAGGAAGGTCTTCCTCGAGTACCGAACGTGTGATCATCGGAGCGCTGAACACGTACCGGAAGGATCGTCTACGCGATCTTGAGATCGGGAAGAGTACGACTACATCACCCACGAGAATCCGCTCTCGTTAAACACTTTGGAATCTTCGAGGGTGAGTTATTCCATCGACTCGTTGCTACAATCTAGTAGATAGATCTTGGCATGTTTGTTTGTATGCGGTAGAAATTTTTTGTTTTCCATGCTACGAAACCCTATAGTAACAAATCTTGTCGTGCGGCCCACGCTCCAGTGAGGAAAGCGTTCTCTCTCCTCCCACACGCCCACATTCTCTCTCTTGTCCCCACACGCGGGCCTAGCCGGCGGAGCTTTCGTTTGCTGGCGGCGGTGCAGGCCTGGTCGTCGAGTTTCGGACGTGCTTGGGCGGCGTCACGGTTGGCGGAGCTCGATGTGGGCTTAACCGGTGCGAGCGTGTTGTCGACGGTTCGTTGCCAAGCTCGCTGCCGTGGATTATTTTTAAGCCTAACTATGTGATCAATATTATGTTTGTGTGAATTTGAGTCGAATCATGATAAAATATTAAATTTTCCCACAAAAACATCTATCTGGAAACGTCACCTAGGAATGTGAGTGGAAATTCGGCCTTTCCAACCCGAAAGTTGCATCCATCCGGCGATTTTTAGCTCCAGATTTCGGTCTGGGAACGCCAACAAGTGAAGATGCTAGTAACAAAAATGTGAGTTATATGCCGCATATTCCCATGACATACTTGTTATTTTGGTGATATATAAGTCATATTTTTTTGTCAAATTATTCCTAAAGTGAGACACAAAATACGAAGGGAATAGTACTTTTTCAAGCAGTAAAATCTTCTGAACCTTGAAATCTACGTTGGGTGTATCATTTATCATTTACAGTACAAAGAGACGCTTTTTTTTTTTTGAAATTATTTTTTGAGAATAAGAAATGCACATGTGGGTCCAGAAGCCGTGGAGTTTGGAAATTTGCATCGACGGGGGCTGTGCGTCAACGAAGAAGGGGGAAGCTTTGAAAGACGACCCATCAATCAATCCACCGTAAATCAGTCATTTTCCAGAAGTCCATGGGCCTGATGGGTTTATGTGCACGAGACTTGCTCACTGTGACATTCGGCCCGCAAGCGCATGGCATGGTTGACGACGTGACGAGAAATCAGCGTGGGCGGGCGAGATCCAGTCTTTCTGCATAGCGTGTAGCGGCTGTTTAGTCCCACACCGGCCGCTGGGTGTGGACGCCGTGCTTCCGATAGCTATAAAAGAGGAGGTGGGTCGTTGGGATAAAGGCATGATCCTTCAGGCAGCAAAGGGATGTGATGAGCGGTAACGGCTCGCAAATTACAATGCGAGAGGGGTGTCCGCCCCAACTAAGCCTGTTACGACAATGGGGCACCCCTGTGATTTACCATCTGATCCTGAAAATTTTAATTTATTCTTTCTTTTTTCGCTGGTAATTTTTTTTGTTTTCTTGGTTTCTTTCGCTTTGTCTTTCCAAATTTTTTTTGACTGGTAAATTTGTTAATTGCTTTTCCAAGACAAAAATCTTGTTTCTTTAAGGGAAGGGACCCGAGCCCTAGAAGCGCCACTGTCGATGAGTGCTGAGCCCTAGAAGTGCCGCCTTGAGATTGGAGGACCTTTGTATATCGACATGTCTGCCTGGAGGAAGAAGCTGTGGTGCCAGCCCCACACCACAGCGCGAAAAGGCTGGCCTGTTCTGTCGCCCTCCCCAGGCCACGTTCCTCTAACATCTTCCTGCATTTCACGCCTCCATGACGCCAAGCTAGAGAAGGAGCAGAGAAACGGGCCCAAACACTTGACTCCAACTAATGTCACAGTGATGGAAAAGTGGAGCGGTGCTTTTGCTCCTCGCGTCCACGAGCCTCCGGGAAAAAACAAGCCACAGTACCCCGTGTCGCTTCACCACTCCCCCCGCTTCCATAGCCGACCAGGAGAAGAAGAGAAACGCAGCACCACCACACCCCGATGAACAACGACTTTATTAGCATAGACCGCGAATCCTTCCTCGCCGCTGTGCTTCAACTAGAGAAGCCACGACCGGACGCTGAAGAACTCAACGTCCTGGATCTTGCCGCAAAGATCCAGAAACCAGCTCCTAGACTCCACTACGGGGAAACATCTACACCTACAACTTCCGTCGGCACCTCCCCTCAGCCAACCCTTACCGACGGCGTGGGCGAGAGTGGCCTTGATTCGGGCTGGATCTGTACTGGGAGGCTTCAACTACAGTAGCAGGGGAAGGGAGACGCGCCAGAGAAGGGTGGTTGTAGACAAAAATCTTTTTAGAATTGTTTAATGGGCAAGCCTTAAGCCGCAGTCTGTTGGTTTCGTAGGCTGAATCCTGGCGTACACGGTAACGCCTGCACGCAACACCAGTCCGTACATCTCTGTTCAAAAATTTAAGACGTTTTAATTTTTTGAATTAAATGTATCTAAATGTCTTTAGTGTATAAGTTCTTAGAGGTTCAAACTAAATATATACACTAAAAGTTGTCTTGATATATTCATTAGACAGAGCTAAAATGCTTATATTTTTGAAAGGAGGGAGTATATATATATGCTCGACAAAGAAGATTTGTTTTTTTATTGCATTACACACATATCATCACGTTGACATGATTCTGGGTGTTCTTTGCAAATGCTTGCGTCGAGGAAAACAAATGTAGGAAAATGGGACCACTAATATCATGGCCTAGTTTCCGTACAATTTGTAGTCTTCTCTCTGCGCCCCAAGGGGCTCGCAGGCAGTTACGCGATCATGCGAGATGAAAATCATACTTGGATTATAGAGGAAGCTGATGATGCCCAAACGAGATGATAGCCCTTGTGTCGATATCGAGGGAGCCGAGAGCGTGAGGCGGTGCCGAGGTCGGGGTCGCCGTGGTTGATGTCGTGGTTGAGGATGCCGCACGTGAAGCCGTATGCGCATAGTGCGCGAGGAGGATGACGGAGACGCGTCGAGGGTCTGCGGAGGCTTGCCGAGGGTCAATGCAGTCCGATCTGCCGAGGACGAGGTGCAGCCATAGTTTTGCCAAAACTAGGCGCACGTCAGGGACGAACGCACACTCCGGTTTTGCCAGAATCGAGTATGCAAAGAAGAACTTGTCGGTGACGCGGTCAGGCAGTTGTAGAGGAAGGTGTCAATGTCGAAGAAGACTTTTTTCGAGGCCGACGAAGACGAAGCGCCGATCCGAGATTTCCAGGCTCGGGGACGCGTCAGGATGAAGGCACGCACCGGTGTTGCCAATACCGGGCACGCAAGGGCAGGGACGAAGATGTAGAAGGCGGGGAAACCAACAACAACCTGGAGTGTAATGTTGGACGCCTATATTGGCACGACGACGGTACTCGAAGTTGGCGAAGAAGAATCCGACGTGACAAAGACCATGCGTAGACAGCGGTTGATCCGCGTCGTAGATGGCGCGGTGGAAAACCGAGGACGTCGATGCGCGGGGACGGTGAAGTAGACTGTGTGCAGCGACACTATGACCCGAGGGGGCGGCATAGCTGCAGGACGCAAGTCGGTGTAGCGGCTGGGAGACCAACAGCGACGTACACACCAAGGAAGACGCGTTGGAAGCCGGTATCTTGGACCAATGGCGGCGACACTGTGTCCCGAAGGGGCGACGCAATAGCCCGTAGCTCAATCGGTGGTAGGCGTGTGCTCGGGGACGTGCTTGGCATAGACATACGCGGGATCGGTTGATCAGACTGACGGTGCGCCATGGCGTGGAAGACGAGTAGATCATAGTCGATGGTGTTGGGAATATGCCCTAGAGGCAATCATGTATGATGAGATTTCCCATTGTATTCATAAAGATATAAAGTTATGCTTGTATAAACATCTGATGTATATCATTGAATATGTGATTCGGTTGTGGAACTATGCATTCATGTTGTTTGTACTAAATATCCTTGGTCATCGAGGTTGTGCTGGACACACAACTTAGACCAATGTGAAAGCCGGCTTGATGACTCGGTTCCACTTGTCATGGGCATGGATATGCCATTCCGACTTACACAGACTCGAATAAAGAGTTCAGCGAGTCGGATTGACCCATATTGAGGTACAACGAACAAGTTGTCATTTGTATATCTCAATCAATGTAATCCTTAGACCTGAGGTTGCATCATAGTCCGAGTTGAGGATCACTGACTTAGGTTCTGTCAAACGTTGATCCGTAACTGGGCAGTTATAAAGGCAGAGTTCGGGTCGACTGAGAATCAAGCTGCGTGATGTGAATAACCGAGATGGGATTTTGCCCCTCCACTCGAAGAGATATTCTTTGGGCCCTCTCGGAAGATATGATTCGGAAAGCATGGCCATGCACGACTCGGTTAAGTGTTAACCGAGGCGGTCGACTAAGAGTTAGTCGGGTGAATCACTTATCTCGGATCGAGAAGAGAGTCGGACTATTTAAGGGATGAAAAATATTTGCCTATAGTCTAACAAGGTATATTGTGAGGCAAAAGGGACTCAGACGCAAGTCGTATTGAAAAGGCAAGTCGTCATGACTCTTTGGTACTTGGGAGTCGGCATGTTCTGCTAGGGGCCACTGCCGACTGATCGATTGCGAGTCGGACTCCAATCATGTCCGAGTAGCCATGAGCCTGCCAGGTCACACACTTAAGAGCGGAAGCAAGTCCGGGTTGGACCCAAGCCGGAAATCAGTCCGAGTTGGACCCGAGCCGGAAATCTGGCCGGGTTGGACCCGAGCCGGATTAGGACTGAGTCAACGAGTCGGACTCGCGGTGACTACTGTTATATGGGCTTTAGTGAATGGGCCACGAGAGTGGAGCCCACGTTCACTCCCTATATATAGTGGAGCACAGTAAACCAGAAGGGTTAATCGTTGTTCGGTTAGGTCATTCCATGTGTTGGAAACCCTAGCTCCACAGTAGTCCTGCCGTCGATACGAACCTAGCAGTTCGCCGCCGGTGCTCCTCCTTGTACGCGTGAATACCAGCAGAGGTGTTGTACGATCAGCACCAGGACGATCGGATCGCAAAGGACTGCACTGCATCAACTGACGAGCTTCATCAGTAATCCGCAATTGCGCGTCTAGTGATAAACCTCGTGACCTTCTACCTCAGCTAGATCTTGGGATCACCACGTTAGAGGGAAAAGTCTTTGTTTTATCTCTGCGTGGCCCAACAGTGGTATCAGAGCGATAGCTTCTAGTTTTAGGCTCGAGATCGCGCATATGTGATATGCGGTTGGTTGTAGATGAGATCTATGTGCTGTTTCGGTGGTCGATCTATGAGATAGATCAGTTTTGTACGAGGTTGATTGGATCAACGGTACTCGGGGAATGGTAGATCTGATTCCCGTGATCATACTGCTGAGGTCGTGGAACGACATACCCCATACCGGTCGGCTTCCGCCATTGGGGTAGACTGTGACACGTAAATCCAGATGCGGTGATCGAAGATCAAAGAGTTTGATCGAATTAGAACGATGGTCGGAATCCATGTTCGGATCGTAGATGAGATCTACGTTTTCGAAAAAAATCGCCGGGCGCTGCCCGCACCCGCGAGGGGCGCTGCCCCTTCAATCCCCGCCCGCTATCCGGCTAGCGGGACCGTCGTCTTCGCCCTGTCGTAGCGCCTTAGATGTCGTTGCGAGTTTCACAACACCGGTAGATATTGTATCTATGCAGAACTTGTTTTTGCAGGAAGTTGTGAATAGTATGGTTCATGTGCATGTGATGTATGTGTGTAATCCATACATGATCTGCGAATCACGGTTTTTGTCAGCCGGCTGGAGCCTAGGTGCTGTCATTTTATTGTATAGCGACCTGCGTGTCGGACTCTCCTTGTAATTTACTTTACTAAGCTAGTGTAGCTATTTGGAGAACCCGGATGGCATGCAAGGCAATGTACATGTCGGCAAAATGGAGTAAGACGGCAAGTGACAAGAGTTGGCACGAGTCGGATTACAGGCTTTATGGAGATGGAGATCACCATGAAGGGAGCCATACCATTTCACATTATAATTGCCTTATTTTGTGTTATTGTTATGTCTCTGTTTTACCTCTATTAGATAGTCGGTAAAATCTAATACCTCAAAGAAGGTCTAGTCGATGTCCCGCCAGTGTTTGCACCATCACAAGTCGGACATTTTTGGTAGTGGGCTCATAAAATTGAGGTGCTGCCAATTCTTTCCGACTAGGTGGGTTCGAGTCAGACTCTTACTGCGGAAACACTCGGTAAGTTAGGGCGGGTCTATCATAATGGTTGTGGGGCTCGGGGAAAGGTCGGATGGGAGCCGGGGCATGTGATGACACCCGTCCAACAGGAGTTGTATGAGATACGATTGACAAGGAGTTGTCTACCTAGATCACTTGGCGGCTAGCGGTGATGCTAAATCTCACTAGCCGACTTGCTTATTTAGGGTCCTGAATCACTAAGTAACCATCAGAGGGGTGTTGGTTCTAGTGGGAGCATAAAATATTAAAGTGTTTAATATGCTTGCTCTTTTATGAATACATGTCTTAAGTGTTTTGCATATTTTCTGTTGTAGATCATGGCACCTAGTAGCAGTCACTCTCAGATATCCGATTTTGCGTTGAGAACTATCCTTGAGAAAGATAAACTAAATGACACTAATTTTACCAACTGGTATTGAAATCTGAGAATTATTCTCAAACAAGAAAAGAAGGACCATGTCCTAGACAACCCACTTCCAGATGAGCCGAATGAGAATGCGACTGTCGCTGCCACCAATGCCTACCGTCGGGCTAAGGATGAGTCCACGGATATTAGCTGTCTTATGCTTGCTCACATGGAACCGTACTTGCAAACGCAGTTCGAGAATGTTGAGGCCTACGATATGATTGAAAGCCTCAAAAGTATGTTCCAGGCTCAGGCGAATACTGAGAGGTATCAAGTCTCTCAGGCTTTGCTGAGTTGCAAGCTTAAGGATGGTAATCCACTGAGTCCGCATGTGATCAAAATGGTTGGTTACGTGCAGTCTCTGGAAAGTCTTGGCTACCCCATTAGCGAAGAGTTCGCAACGGATATAATTCGGAACTCTCTTCCTAGTGCATATGGGCAGTTCATTTCGAACTACCACATGCATGGTATGGATAAGAAGCTCACTGAATTGCATGGGATGCTCAAGCAGGCAGAGGCGGATCTCAAGAAGGGCGCCAGTCAAGTGTTGATGGTGCAGAATAAGGCTAAGTTCAAGAAGAGTTCTTGGACTAAGAAGAAGGCTAAGTCAGGAGGAAAGCAGGATTGTGGTGTTGGCACGGCAGATGCCATTGTAGGCTTAAGTTGGGGGCCGAATGGGTGCTTGTGGTCACCGGGGAGGGAGTGCACGGTCGAGCCATGCACGAAGAACAAGTAGAACTCTCCAGACTTAGCAATTCGATTGATACCCCAAAGATTACAAGTGCTCCTTGAGCTGTATAGGCTTGAGTTCACAACACTAGTTCCCTCCTTGGTCCAACCTCCTTCTACTACTGCTATTCCCTCCCTTATATAGGCAGTGCTAGCTAGATAATACCCCTTTGGGTTCTAGGGTTTACTTTTTGGATCTCGGTCCCTACAATGTGGGCCGGGTCATGGGCTTTCCCTAAGCCCAGAGGCCCGGTCCATAAATCTTGACAGCTAACGGTCTTCTGGTACGCTGCTTCTTGTTCTTTTTGGCATCATGCTGTTACTTTGCACGTCAGCGTATGCTTTGGGCGTCACTCGGCTCCTTTTGTGTCACCCGGATTCGCTCTTCTCTTTTGACCATGCTTTACCATGGTCCCTCCTGAACCCTACTCGGAAAGGTGCCACACGTCCTCCTTGACTCGGCCCTTCCTCGGTCGACTCGGCTCGTTGGTTCCTGCAAGGGTTACCACTTTGTCCTATGCGGGCCGACATAGTTTGTATGTCGACTTTCATGCTTATCTTACCCGGCCGTTCTTACCCGACCTGGTTCTTTCTTTACTTGGAGCCAACCCAGCTGCGCTATGTTTCCCCTCTCGTGACCCTACCGGGGGTTATACCCCCGACATTAGTCCCCGAAGCTGGTGAGGTCTAGCAGTTCAAGCTGTTAGGCGTCTCCAGGTTCCTTTTGTGTGAGTGGAACTTAGTTTTTGTCTCTATCTGTCGCAATTTCGCACCTTGTCGGGTCAGTCTGACAATTTCCGGGTCGACTCTTTGACTTCTTGGCTCATTCTTGCCTCAAGCCGAGTTACTTTGGCCAATTCCGAGTCATTCTCGACGCGCTTCAGTCACTGACAGCTGGTTATCATGATTACTTGCCTCAAATTTTGTTCCAAGCTCTGGCGGCACAGTGACGGCTGCGCAGTTATTCCCCGTCACTGTGGTAGTCCCATCGACCTGCGCCTCTTGTCCTTCTAGTCATGACGTGGCACGGGATTTTTCGTGTATTCTTGGCTATGTGGCGCTTGCTGACTGGCTCTCCCGGCCTGGTACATGGCCACACGCTGGCCGCACGGCACAAATATATCCCACGACCGGGGTTTTTACTGTCCTTAAGTAGGGGTTGGGGGTTTCCACTTCCCCCACGCCCGTTCATTTTTCCTTTTCCCTTTCTTCTTCCTTGCGCCCGCAAAATCGAACTGCCCCCTTTGCGGTTCCTTCTTCCTCCTGTTATTGTGTTGCGATTGCCCCTTTCTTCTTTCCATTCCAGTACGGGTCCACGCTGTTCCAAGCCTCTTCCAATCGCGGAGGAGACTGACTCTGCCGATCTCATGGATGCCCGTGACGA
Source organism: Avena longiglumis (assembly GCA_030063025.1). Taxonomy (NCBI): domain Eukaryota; kingdom Viridiplantae; phylum Streptophyta; class Magnoliopsida; order Poales; family Poaceae; genus Avena; species Avena longiglumis. The sequence goes on from CP125979.1 coordinate 187,716,493, forward strand.
CGCTGATGGTGCTGAGGAGCAGGAGATTCCCGCTGGCGAGCGCGGAGGCTAGGAAGGCTTGGAGGTCTCCACCAAAGAGGTGGAGTGGCTCCGCTCCACCAGACGCATTCCGCTGCAAGTGGATTGCCGTCTCCCCTCCGGTGAGATTTCTCCCAAACCCCAAGCTGGCGAGCGGGTCGTTTTCCTTTCTCATTTCGAACGCGGTTTCTCTCTTCCCGTGAGCACCTTCTTATCCTCGTTTATTTTCACCTTCCATCTGCAAACCCATCATCTTCCTGCCAATGCGATTGGCTCTCTTTCTTGCTTCATCTCTGCTTGCGAGGCCTACCTTGGAATTTGGCCTACAGTTCTTCTGTGGGCCAAGTATTTTAGATTTAGAGTTCAAGTTGTTCCCCAGCCTGGTGCTCCCCGTGCCGAGAAAAAGCCGACTCGGTGCGATGCTGCTTGCATCACGCCCAGGAGAGACTCCATCTTCCCTCGGGTTGCTGGGCTTGATTCTTGCAATAAGTGGCATAGAACCTTTTTCTATGTCAAAAACAGCGGGTACACTGATAATATCTGGCTTCCCCCTTTCTCGGATGAGGTCCCCAACAAGAAGCACTGGCACCTTGACCCGCGTGACCAAGACGCTGCGGTAAACAAGGCTAACGCAATCCTGGAAAGGTTGCTGTCGCCGGATGAAAATTTTCATCTTGCTGACTCTGACCTCATGTGTACCTTCGTCTCACGCCAGGTTAGCCCCATCCAAGTGAGGAGCCACAAGATGTGCTTCATGAGTGTCTCTCACGATCCCACTCGGCACTCCACTAAGGAGCTCACCCCTGATTCCATCGCCCGCCGAGTAAGCTCAATCTTCAAACTGAACTTGGCGGATGACTGGGCATGGAGTTGCCCACCGTTTAGCCGGGTCAGGCCTGTCCCCTGGGTAAGTTTTCCGAATCACTTCCTCGCCGAGTAGGCTTTAGCTCTTTTTCCACTCTTAGTTTAGTTTTTTAGTTTCTCATTTTGTTTGTCCTCCGCAGAATCTCCTTCACCAGGTTGATGATAGTACTGTCCCTCCTGCTGGTTATAACGGGGACCGCTCCGACTCGGATGAGGTCGAGTATGACCTGGAGTGCTTCATGCCTATCCCGCACGCTGCGGCTGCTTCAGCTTCGGGTAAGAGTCAATCTCGCAATCCCTTACAAGATTGGTCTGACGATGATGAGGATGATGATTGTTCGCTTTTGGAGGTATATGCCTTGTGACCTTAATCTCCTTGCTTATCCGAATAAGCCCGTTATTTACTTATGCAACTGGCCAGGTACATGACGCTCCTCCTCTCGCCGTGGGCAGAGTCAGCAAAATCCCCGTCGCTAAGCCGAAGCGACGCGGAGCCTCCTCCAACACTCAGCCGACCAAGAAGAATAAGCCCACTCCGGTAGCTCTTGCCGCCTCTGCTGTTGCCAGCCTGGGTGAGACTCGCCAAGTTGCTGGGCGCCGAGTCACACGCCGAGTCGTCCGTGACCCGGTTGTCACCGGGTAAGCTTTTTGAACTCTGCTTGCTCTATTATTTTCTTTTTCATCACTGATGTTCTCTTATATATGTCTCGTTGTTTCCAGTGTCGCAACTTTGACGGCGAATCAGGCTACTTCTAGCATTTCCTCGCCGCTTACGCCTGCGCCTCCTCCAGCTGACTCGGTGGCGCCGAGTCCCGTCCGGGTTGAGGCTCACGCTGAGGTCACGCTTCTCGGTCGGACCGGTGGATCATTCGGCTAGCGCCCAGGAAAAAATTCCTGATCTTCGTGCCCGTGAATCTGGGCCGAGAAACCTTCTGCCACTAGTTCCTCTGGCATCATCCCTCAAGCTGATGTGAATGAACAACTTCCTGATCTTGGAGCCAGCAAACCTGCTGAGCCCAGTCGGACGGCTCCACGTTCTTCTCCAAATCCTTCTGCTCGCTCTCCAATTCTATCAAAGGGCCAGACCCAGCCCAAGGCTTCTGGCTCTACTCGCCCCTCATCTGGAAAATCCACCTCCTCCAAGCAAACAACACTAGTCTCCTCTCCGGGTTCTGCTCCTTAGATCCGGCCTCCAACGTTGGCGACAATGATCGCTTCAACGGGTAAGGTGGATGAATCCGCGGTTGCCGGGTCAGGTGATGGCTCCAGGGCTATTACCCTCCATACTTCTGCTGCTGTGACCCGTGACACTGTGGGAACCGCCCTGAAAACGGGTCAAGTTCTCACTCGGACGCTCAGTGGGAAAAGCCTTGGTTTGGCTGAGCCTTATACCGTGGCATGGAATGCAATGCGGCAGGAGGTCAAGACGTCTTTGGCAAGAAGTCAAGCCCCAAGGCCGTCTCCGACATGACCCAGCAGGCCATTACTTTGATGGACCGCGCCGACGAGGTGAACGAGGTAAAGTAACTTCTTACTCTTTTGTATTATTGAGTATTTCCTTTATACATATCACCTAGTCCCCGAGGTTGCAACCGAGTAAGGAACTTATTCGGCTGTAAGCTCTTTAATAGTCACTTAGTCTTTAAATCCTTTACCCCAAGCTTGCATGTTAGAGCTTCGATTCCTAGCCCTCGAGGTTACTGTCGAGTAAGGAACTTACTCGGATGTAAGCTCTTAAGCTATTTGATTTCTTTACGCCAAACTCATGTTAGAGCTTCAATCCCTAGCCCTCGAGGTTACTGTCGAGTGAGGAACTTACTCGGTTGTAAGCTCTTAAGTTGTTTGATTTCTTTATGCCAAAATCATGTGTCAGAGCTTCAATCCCTAGCCCTCGAGGTTACTATTGAGTAAGGAACTTACTCAGCTGTAAACTCTTAAGCTTTTTGATTCGGCAGGTTGCTTGACTTGACTCTTCCTTATTGTCTGTCTTCTTTTATTAACTCACGCATAACGAGCACACCAAAGTGCACCAAGCTCTCGTCCTGGCGCATCGCAAGCTCGAACTTGCGTATGAGAAGCTACAGACTAACACCCACGGCCAAGGTAATATCCTTATCCGTCCTTTTTCTTTTTGGCATTCTTTTCTTTGGTACAATCCTTCAATCTTCTCTTGCTCTTTTCTCACAGCCTCCGCTCAATCTACCATCGAAGCTCTTCACTCGCAGATCAGCGAGACCGAGAGTAAGTTCTTTGTCTCATCGATGTGATAACTGAAAGTTTCTGTTGGTGCTGACAAATAACTTGTTCTGAATAAGCAGAGAAGCACCAAGCTAAACTCCAAAAGGAGCGAGATGAGGTGACTCGGCTGAAGAAGCTGATGGCCGAGATGGAGCAGAAACACTTGGCCGAGGTGAAGGGGCTGAGGGAGGAGCTTGCCGAGAAGAACGAGCAACAGGCTGCCAGCACTGAGAAGACCAAAAGGTTTCTCGACGAGGCCGAGTCATCGGTCGAGTCAGAAAATCTGAACTTTGACGCCCTTCAAGCCAAGGCCAAGACTTGGTAGAGCAAACTCGCCACCATCAACTTCTTTCTCGATAGTGAGTTCTTACTCTTTGCGCACTTTATGAGTCCTTTTGGACTTCTTCCATCTGCCATTGTTATTTGCTAACTTTCTCTTTTTGCTTGTAGAGAATTTTCCTGAGGCCAACATATTTGCCATCCGAGCCATGAAGAAAATGAGGGCCGAAGCTGGTGCTCCTGCTGACGGCGAGGTGTCCATGGAGGAGCTCCTTGAAGCGGTGTCTGAACGGGTCAGGACCCTCAAGTCTTGCGGTGTGGACTTGCTCAAGTCGGCTATCCATGCATTTCGCATGCTCTGGCCGGATGAAGACCCACCCGAACTCATCGAGCCACTCGCCGAGAGACTGCTCCTTACTGAAGACCGGCTGGATCAATGGCGTGAGTCAGCCGGCCGAGCTGCAGTGGAAAAGGCTCTCTCCTTCGTGCTTTCATGGTACGAGGACATCAACCTTGATGTTCTTGCTCGCATAAGGGGTGATGGCAAATGGCTGAATGACGCAGAGCTGATCAAGAAGCGCCAGGAGCGAGCTTATGCCATGATCGAGTACACCATGGTGCACGCTTGGTTTGAAGGGCCCAGCTTCCTCAACCTTGGCGACCCGCTCGTCGAAGTTGCTGATGAAGAGGGTGGCGACAGCGAAGCAACCGAGTCAGATGATCCGGATGACCCGGCCACAGATGCCCCTCACCCGACCGATGCTCCAAGCACTACTCCTGGCTCCGAGAATGCTCCTCCGAGTCCTTATGCTCCTTAGGCTAAGCAACACTCGAACTTTGATCAGATCCCTAGTATGCCGGGTACATATGTAACATACATTGCACTTTTAAGTTTGATTTTGCGCCTGTTAATGGGCTTTATATATTTGCGTTATGTTCTGAGTGCGAATCATTCAAGGGCAAGTCCCCGAGTTTCATTTTGCCGTGTCGCCTTTCCTTGCCTTTGACCCTTGTATACCTTTTTCGGTGTTTGACATTAGAGTCTCAAAGTACTAAGGATATAGTTAACGGGTATGAAACTTGGATCACTTGGCCGAGATTACTCGACACGTAGTATAACGCGACCTGCAGAGGGTTAGGCAAAAAACTAAAGCCGACTCGCCTTTCTCCTTTGTCTTTATCCGGCGTTCGTGTATACCCGTCTTACATCTTTTTCTCTTGCTTGCCATGAAGCCGTGTTTTTGGACAACAGCATAGTCGAAGAGTTGATTTCTTCCGAGTAAACAGTACTTGTTCCGAGATAAATTTCGGGTATCACGTCAGCCGACGTAAAATAATTGAGATCGAAAATGTAAGGGGTAGTCCCCGAGTCAGTTTTTCGAACCATACCATTTTATTATCAGCACATAGCCGGCACACACGTCCGAAATATGAGAGTTCGAGTGATACATGCATTGCTTCTCCTAAGTATAGAAGGGACGAAGTAGTGCCACATTCCATGGCCTTTTGGTCTCATCTCCTGACCTGTCCGCCTTGTTCTTTTGCGATTCACGAGTGTCTATGAGATAATAAGAATCATTGTGCAATGCTTTGCTTACAATGAACGGACCCTCCCATGGGGGTGATAATTTATGCATTCCTGTTGTGCGCTGCACTAGCCTGAGCACCAAATCCCCTTCTTGAAAAATACGAGGTTGCACTTTCCGGCTATGGTAGCATCGGAGATTTTGCTGATATATAGCAGATTTGGATAATGCCAGTTCCCTTGCTTCTTCGAGTAACTCTACTCCATATTCTCGAGCCTCTTTTACCTCGGCTTCCGAGTATTGCCTTATCCTTGGCGAGTCATATTCTATGTCGGCAGGCAAAACTGCTTCAGCCCCATATACGAGGAAAAATGGCGTATAACCGGTTGACCGATTCGGAGTTGTTCTTAGGCTCCACAATACTGAGGGTAGTTCCTCTATCCAACAACCAGGTGATCTCTGGAGTGGTTCCATTAAGCGGGGTTTTATCCCTGACAGAACTAAGCCATTAGCCAAATCAACTTGTCCATTTGATTCTGGATGGGCGACTGATGCTACATCAAGTCTTATTCGGTGTTTCCCACATAAGCGAGCAAAAGCTCCTTCGGCAAAGTTCGTGCCATTGTCAGTGATCACACTGTGTAGGTAACCGTATCTGAGGATTGTATCCCTTAAGAATGTGACAGTTGTTTTACCGTCCAATTTCTTGATTGGTTTCACTTCTATCCATTTGGTGAACTTATCAATCATGACCAAGATATGAGTCATGCCTCCCCTTGCTGGTTTGAATGGTCCTACCATATCTAGGCACCATACCGCAAAAGGCCAAGTGATTGGTATAGTCTTCAATTCAGACACTGGTAAATGCGATTTGGATGCATAGTGTTGACAACCACTGCATCTTCCGACTAACTCTTGCGCTTGTGCCAATGCGCTTGGCTAGTAGAATCCATGTCGGAATGCCTTGGCTACCAATGCTCTTGATGACGCATGGTGCCCGCACTCTCCTTGATGGATATCCAATAAGATCTCCTGGCCTTTCTCTGGGCTGATACAACGCTGCAGTACACTTGTCACACTTCGCTTGTAGAGTTCCTTGTTGATTATGGTGTATGCTTTTGCTCTTCGTGATGTTTGCCTCACCAATGTTTCATCACTCGGCAAGGTCCAATCTTTCAAATAGCTGAATATTGGCTGTGCCCACGTTGGTATTAGTGGTTCCAGGTCTGCTTCAACATCAATATCCATTGGTTCCGCCGAGATATGCTCTGACGACATGACCTGAGGAGTCCCCGAGTGTGATTCGGCGATCCCTGAATTGGACGGATCAGTCCCCGAGTGACTCGAACCTACCCCTGAGTCGATGTCCATTGGCACTGCATCTTATTCCCGACTCGCCGGGATGACCCTGATTGATTCGGACTCTGGTGACGGCTTAATCGATAAAAGCTGTCTTTATTTGATCATTTGGATTCAGTGGTATCTGATGGAATCCTGAATACGCATCCACAAACGACAACAACTCACACCCAGCAGTGGAATCTATGACTTGATCGATCCGAGGCAGGGTAAATGGATCTTTTGGACACGCCTTATTGAGGTTCGTGTAATCAATACACATGCGCCATACCACTGCTATGTTCGGGTCATCTTTTTTCTTCTCGACCAAGACTGAATTTGACAACCAGTCTGGGTGCAGTACTTCCATGATGAATCCAGCGGCTAAAAGTCTTGCAATCTCGGCAGTTATTAATTTCCTCCTATCTTCAGCGAAGCGGCAGAGGGGTTGCTTCACCGGCTTGGCATCTGGTCTTACATGAAGAGAGTGCTCAGCCAGCTCCTTCGGAACTCCTTGCAGATCTTGAGTTGACCATGCAAAGATATCCCGATTCTCACGGAGGAAGCTGGTGAGCTCGCTTTCCTATTTGTCCGTAAGGCCAGCCCCAATGGTAACTGTGCGCTCTGGGAAAGTTTCATCCACTTGCACCTTCTTAGTTTCCTTGGTAGCTTGAAATGACACACTGCCATGCGGGTTGGTGAGTGCCGGCATGGACACTTGTGCTGTTTTGGCCAATGCTGCCACTTCCAACATCTGACTTTTCTCTTGTGCTATGACGAGTGACTCGGCCAGTGAAGATCCGACTGAGGCACAAGCAATAGATCTTTTGTAGTCCCCTTCAATTGTGATCACCCCACATGGGCCTGGCAGCTTCATCTTTAAGTAAGCCATATCGGTAGTATCCATGAATCTTGCCATAGACGTCCTGCCGAGTAAGGCATGATAAGAGCTGACCAAATCCACTACCTCAAACTCTATGGACTCAGTGCGACAGTTCTCTCTGTGCCGAATAAGACGTCGACCCAGATCTTGCCAATTGGCTCATAGGACAATCCCGGCACAATACCGTGGAAAGTGGTCTTAGTCGACTCCAGCATGTTCATGGTAATGCCCAACTTGAGCATTGTATCCTTATACATGATGTTGATGCTACTGCCACCGTCAATCAGCACTTTTGAAAATTTGACGTTGATATCTGGGACCATGAATGTTGGATCCAAAACCAGAGGATATCCTCCTGGGGTTGGCATGATCTTGGGGTGATCTTTTATACTCCAAGTTATCTCTTGCTCGGACCAATGCATGTACTTGGGGATTGCAGGCATCGTGGCATTCACCTCCATCATTCGTCGTTGTTGGCTCTTTTTGTCATTTGGCTCTGTGACAAAGACAACATAACTCTGGTGATGTTCTCTGTACTCATTTCTAGTTCCATGACCGACATGAGCATCGTCACCTCTTGGATTGTGCACCTGGTGCACAGCTTCTCTTCTTTATTGATTCTGATACCTCGGCTACCTGTTTTCATATATGTTGTCTGATCCCACTATCTGAGCATTTCCTCCTGTAAGTGGTGGAGGGGGAGGTGGTGGAAACTGCTTATTCGGCGAGTCCACTCTATCTCCTTTCTGAAACCAAGTGCATTGCCTCGTTGTGTGATTGGCTGGTTTACTCGGACTAGGCGTGTGAAACTTACACGGCTGATCCAGCATCATCTCATAGGTGTATTTTTTTCGGTCCTGATACTGCTTCCTCTGATCATATGGCCTTTTGCCGTCATTCTTTGGCACCCATTGTTGTTGTCCATTTGTCCTTTGATGTTTACTGCTCCCAGCATCCGGATGATACTGACTCACAGCCGCAACCTGAGTCGAACCATACATGTAATCTGGTCTTTCGTATCTTCTCTTGCTTTTGTATTCGGTTCTTTCCTGGCACATTTGTGACCCGACAGCGTCATAGGTCTGAGTCGCAGTCATCCCGTATGCCGACATACGCAGCGGCTGAGTCGGATCTCCTAACGCATACGAGTCAACGATTCTTATCGTTTCTGCCAGGCTTGCCGGCATATCTCTTTGTAACCTTTGCCACAGCACACTTCCATGTCTACATCCTTGTGCAAACCATGCGATTGCTTGTGACTTGATTACCCCTTCATAAGAGTTACGCATCGTACACCACCTTGTGAGGAATTCCCTGTCCGTTTCATTCGGTCTTTGCTTGCACATTGCCAGTTGTTGTGGGCGATTCGGCCTCTTGTAAGTGCTCGTGAAATTGCTCACGAAAGCGTCGTGAAAATCGATCCAACTGTTGATGCTTCCGGGTGGAAAATTGTTCAACCATACCCGAGCTGGTCCTTCCAGCATCTGCGGCACATAACGTACTTCCCATCTCAAGTTTCCTTGCGCGATCTTCACAGCGGTTCCATAATCTATGAGCCAGTCCTCTGGCTTTGTGCTTCCATCATACGTTTTTGTCCCTCTGGCTCCTTCATGATCCTTGGTCCAAAGCACGGTGGACCGTGTGGACCTTGTGATTCAATTATCTCTGCCATTTTTATGCGGTCAAGCTTCAGCCTTGCATCATCCGGCTGAAGGTTCCTGCCTCCGAATCTTGCTCCCATTGCTTGATATGCATGATCTGGCAGTTCATACCCGTCATTTACCATAGCCGAGTAACCATCATTATACTTATTTGTGTTCGGGTCAACAGGCTGTTGAACTGCTTTTCCCGCGCTTTGTTGTGTTTTTTCTGGCTGAGCTGGCGCGTATTCGGAGCTGGATTTCCTCCTCCTGCCGAGTGAGTTCCGCGCCTAGCATGAGGCGCAAAATTTTGCCCTCCGTTGTCATTTCTTTGCCCCGCTTTTTCCTTGTTTTCATTTCCTTGGGGATTATTTCTTTTTGCCCCTTGCGCATGCGCCCGGTTTGCTTGAACCACTGCTGGATCATAGGCGACCATCTGCTTGTTTCTTCCAGAATCCACATTTTTTTCTTTTCTCGGCCTAGGCGTCGCTCTGTGTGAGGATGCTGTGTGCCCAACCGATCTTGCCGGGACAGAAGTCGCCGAGTGAACCAGCTATGACCTTCCTGTTATTCCCGGATTTGCTCTGTAATACGCCTCATTCAGCATGCTGGCTGCTTTTACTAGCTCATTGACTCGTTCTTGTTGCCTTTTCTTTGCTTTCCCCTCCAAGTGGGGTAATTCTGCCATTGTTGCTTCTGCTGCTCGCAGATTAGCTGCTGTTGTGTTATATGTTGTACGCGTGGCTATTTTGTTGCTGTTCTCCGGTGTTATCTTCGATGTCGCATCTGCCAGCTCTTCGTTGAGGTTCCTTCCTCTCAATCTCGTTGCATCAAGCTGGGTCTTTGCGCCCTTGACTCGATTTGCCGAGTTAAGCTCTCGGATGCTGATATCCACGTCCTACTGTAACTGTGCTAGCTCTTTGGCCTTCTCCAGGACTTTTATCCTGGCTTCCTACAACTTGGCTTGCACACGTGCCGGGTCATTTGCCTGTGCCACTGGCTCTGCCAACTTGTCTATCACTTCCTGCAGCTCCTTAGCCCTCTTGCTCCTAGCTATGTTCTCTGGTTTTTCCAGCGGAGCCTTTGCTGTTCTTGCAGCCCTTGGCGTTTCCTCATGATTTCCTCCCTCTGTGTTCTCATTCACTACTGGAACTACTGGGGGAGCTGCTGGGTTTGGGGTTGTCATCATTACCTCCATGGAGACGATTTGGTGTGGTTTCCCAGCGACAGAAGCCGTTGGAGGATCTAGCACCAGGATGACGCGCTCGGGATACGCGCGCTCCACGCGCACCGCGACGTAGACCTGGTGCTCGCCGAACTTGATGAAGCGGCCACCTCTAGGGAACGACTTGGTCCCGAAGCATCCCACGTTGTCGTTGACGAAGTTGAGCGCTCCAAACCTCTGGATGAGGCCGGAGTAGACGCGCTCGCCGGTCTTGGCGATGATGTTGCCCGCCCGGATGAAGACTCCATCAAGCACCTGCTTCTGCCCCACGGTGGGCGCCAACTGTCGTGGTGGTGGCACGGCAGATGCCATGGGTAGGCTTAAGTTGGGGGCGAATGGGTGCTTGTGAGTACTGGGGAGGGAGTACATGGTCAAGCCATGCACGAAGAACAAGTAGAACTCTCCAGACTTAGCAATTCGATTGATACCCCAAAGATTACAAGTGCTCCTTGAGCTGTATAGGCTTGAGTTCACAGCACTAGTTCCCTCCTTGGTACAACCTCCTTCTACTACTGCTATGCCCTCCCTTATATAGGCAGTGCTAGCTAGCTAATACCCCTTTGGGTTCTAGGGTTTACTGTTTGGATCTCGGTCCCTACAATGTGGGCCGGGTCATGGGCTTTCCCTAAGCCCAGAGGCCCGGTCCATAAAGCTTGATAGCTAACGTTCTTCTGGTACGCGGCTTCTTGTTCTTTTTGGCGTCATGCTGTTACTTTGCGCGTCAGCGTATGCTTTGGGCGTCACCTGGCTCCTTTTGTGTCACCCGGCAACGCTCTTCTCTTTTGACCATGCTTTACCATGGTCCTCCTGAACCTTACTTGGAAAGGTGCCACGCGTCCTCCTTGACTCGGCCCTTCCTCGGTCGACTCAACTCGTTGGTTCCTGCAAAGGTTACCACTTTGTCCTATGCGGGCCGACATAGTTTGTATGTCGGCTTTCATGCTTATCTTACCCGTCCGTTCTTACCTGGCCTGGTTCTTTCTTTACTCGGAGCCAACCCAACTGCGCTATGTTTCCCCTCTCGTGACCCTACCGGGGGTTATCCCCCCGACAATAAATGTTAAAAGGTTGAAACCAAATGATCTGAATATGACTTACTTTTGGCACTATCGGCTTGGTCATATAAGTTGAAAACGCATGAAGAAGCTCCATGATGATGGGATCCTAACTTCGTTTTACTTGGAGTCGTTCGAGGCATGCGAATCTTGCCTACTCAGCAAAATGACCAAGACACCTTCTGCATAGAGTTGCGAAAGGGCGTCCGACTTGTTGGGACTAGTACATAGTGATGTATGTGGACCAATGAGCATGAAAGACAGGGGTGGTTATGAGTACTTCATTACCTTCACTGATGATTTGAGTAGATATGGATATATCTACTTGATGAAACATAAGTCAGAAGCCTTTGAAAACTTCAAAGAATTCCAGAATGAAGCACAGAATCAACTCGGCAAGAAAATAAAGTTTCTTCGGTCGGACCGAGGAGGTGAGTACATGAGCCATGAGTTTGATGACCATCTAAAAATTTGTGGAATAGTTCCTCAACTTACTCCGCCAGGAACGCCGCAAAGGAACGATGTTTTGGAAAGGCGGAATCGGACCTTGTTGGACATGGTACGATCAATGATGAGTCGGACAGATCTGCCTTTATCATTTTGGGGTTATTGTCTAGAAACATCGGCGTTCACACTAAACAAAGTACCATCAAAGTCGGTAGAGAAGACACCGCATGAGATGTGGACAGGCAAAAAGCCAAGTTTGTCTTTTCTTAAGATTTGGGGTTGTGAAGCATTTGTCAAGCGACTTCAGTCGGACAAGCTCACGGCCAAGTCGGATAAGTGTATTTTCTTGGGGTATCCGAGGGAAACCTTGGGTTACTACTTCTACAACCGAGAAGAGGGCAAAGTGTTTGTCGCTCGGAACGGTGTCTTCCTTGAGAAAGAGTTTCTCAGTTGGGGAGTCAGTGGGAGCACGGTGCAGCTCGAAGAAATTCAAGATAAACCGGCTAGTAGCGAGTCAGAAAAACCTTGGAGGTTGAGCCGGTCGTGGTAGCTGAGCCGGCTGCAACACCTGTACTACGAAGATCGGCAAGATTACGAAGTGTTTGTGATGTGTTACTGTTAGACAGTGATGAGCTGGCAAATTATTTGTAAGCGATGGTTGGATCTAATTCCGAGTCATGGCTTGGAGCCATGAGATCCGAGTTAAAGTCCATGGATGAAAATCAAGTTTGGAACTTGGTAAATCTGCCAGACGGTGCAAGACCCGTCGAGTGCAAATGGGTCTTTAAGAAGAAAACTGATATGGATGGAAATGTTTCCGTCTATAAAGCACGCCTTGTCACGAAGGGGTTCCGACAAGTTCAAGGAGTTGATTACGATGAGACTTTCTTGCCCGTAGCGATGCTTAAATCAGTTTGGATCATGTTAGCAATAGCGGCCTATTTCGACTATGAGATATGGCAGATGGATGTCAAAACGGCTTTCCTTAACGAAAATTTAATCGAGGACGTGTATATGATACAACCCGAGGGTTTTGTCGATCCGGCTAATGCTGAAAAGGTATGTAAACTTCAGAAATCCATTTATGGGTTGAAGCAAGCATCTCGGAGTTGGAATATTCACTTTGATGAGGTAGCCAAATCGTTTGGCTTCATTAAGAGTGATCATGATTCTTGTTTATACAAGAAGTTTAGTGGGAGCAAAGTAATCTTTCTAATATTATATGTGGATGACATATTATTGATTGGAAATGATGTCCAGATGTTGCAAGAAACCAAGGAATCATTGGAAAAGAGTTTCTCAATGAAAGACTTGGGTGAGGCAACATATATCCTAGGAATCCGAATCTATAGAGATAGATCAAGACGGCTCATTGGATTGAATCAGAGTACTTATTTGGACAAAGTGTTGAAGAAGTTCAACATGGAATCGTCTAAGAAGGGGTTCTTACCAATGTCCCATGGTGTAAAACTTAGCAAGACTCAATGTCCTTCGACAACTGATGAGCGAAGTCGGATGAGTGCGATTCCGTATGCTTATGCAGTCGGATCCATCATGTATGCCATGATTTGTACTAGGCCGGATGTTTCATATGCTCTAAGTGTTGTGAGCAGATACCAGGCTGATCCTGGAGAAATCCATCGACAATGCTAAAAATATCCTAAAGTACTTGAGAAGGACTAAGTATATGTTTTTGGTTTATGGTGGCGAAGATGAACTCAGTGTAAAGGGTTACACGGATGCGAGTTATCTTACCGACTCTGATGATTCTCGTTCGCAATCCGGATACGTGTTTATTATAAACGGAGGTGCTGTGAGCTGGAAGGGTTCCAAGCAAGAGACTGTGTCTGCATCTACAACACAGGCTGAGTATATTTCCGCCTTGGAGGCAGCAAAGGAAGTTGTTTGGATGAGGAATTTCCTCATGGATCTTGGTGTGGTTCAGGGCTCGTCCAATCCGTTAGACGTGTATTGTGACAACAATGATGCTATTTCACAAGCCAAGGAACCTAGACAACACCAGAAGAACAAGCACATACTCATGCGGTACCATCTGATTCACCAGTTCGTGGATCAGGGTGATATCAAGTTATGCAAGGTACACACTGATGCAAATATTGCGGATCCGTTGACAAAGTCGTTACCCCAGCCGAAGCATGAGGCGCACCTGAGAGCCATGGGCATTAGATGCTTAGACATGTGATCTCGGAAGATTGACTCTAGTGCAAGTGGGAGACTGTTGGGAATATGCCCTAGAGGCAATCATGTATGATGAGATTTCCCATTGTATTCATAAAGATATAAAGTTGTCCTTGCATAAACATCTGATGTATATCATTGAATATGTGATTCGGTTGTGGAACTATGCATTCATGTTGTTTGTACTAAATATCCTTGGTCATCGAGGTTGTGCTGGACACATAACTTAGACCAATGTGAAATCCGGCTTGATGACTCGGTTCCACTTGTCATGGGCATGGAGATGCCATTCCGACTTACACAGACTCGACTGAAGAGTTTAGCGAGTCGGATTGACCCATATTGAGGTACAACGAACAAGTTATCATTTGTATATCTCAATCAATGTAATCCTTAGACCTGAGGTTGTTGCATAGTCCGAGTTGAGGATCACCGACTTAGGTTATGTCAAATGCTGATCCGTAACTGGGCAGTTATAAAGGCAGAGTTCAGGTCGACTAAGAATCAAGTTGCGTGATGTGAATAACCGAGATGGGATTTTGCCCCTCCATTCGGAGAGATATTCTTTGGGCCCTCTCGGAAGATATAATTCGGAAAGCATGGCCATGCATGACTCGGTTAAGTGTTAACCGAGGCAGTCGACTAAGAGTTAGTCGGGTGAATCACTTATCTAGGATCGAGAAGAGAGTCGGACTATTTAAGGGATGAAAAATATTCGCCTATAGTGTGATAAGGTATATCGTGAGGCAAAAGGGACTCGGACGCAAGTCGCATTGGAAAGGCAAGTCGTCATGACTCTTTGGTACTTGGGAGTCGGCATGTTCTGCTAGGAGCCGCTGCCGACTGATCGATTGCGAGTCGGACTCCAATCGTGTCCGAGTAGCCATGAGCCTGCCGGGTCACACACTTAAGAGCGGGAGCAAGTCCGGGTTGGACCCAAGCCGGAAATCAGTCCGGGTTAGACCCCAGCAGGAAATCTGGCCGGGTTGGACCCGAGCCGGATTAGGACTGAGTCAGCGAGTCGGACTCGCGGTGACTAGTGTTATATGGGCTTTAGTGAATGGGCCACGAGAGTGGAGCCCATGTTCACTCCCTATATATAGTGGAGCACAGTAACCTAGAAGGGTTAATCGTTGTTCGGTTAGGTCATTCCATGTGTTGGAAACCCTAGATCCACAACAGTCCTGCCGTCGATACAAACCTAGCAGTTCGCCACCGGTGCTCCTCCTTGTACGTGTGGATACCGACAGAGGTGTTGTACGATCAACACCAGGACGATCGGATCGCAAAGGACTGCACTGCATCAACTGACGCGCTTCATCAGTAATCCGCAACTGCGCGTCTAGTGGTAAACCTCGTGGCCTTCTACCTTAGCTAGATCTTGGGATCACCATGTTAGAGGGAAAAGTTTTTGTTTTATCTCTGTGTGGCCCAACAGATGGCAGCGTTTTCGATGAAGTCCTGGACGATGACGACAAAGACGATCTGAGAGGGGGAGACCGTGGCAGCCTTCCAAAGAAGGTGTAGAAGCCGTCCGAGATAGATCGTCGATACCGATGGTTAGAGTAGAGGCGCGACGATGCGGACGGCGATAGGCGACTCAATCCGATCTATGATCGGTAAACCAAAAAAAGACCGTCCAAGCGATCGATGGAGAGAAAAGCCAATCTAAAGATCGGAAAAGACTCACCAGGGCAGCCGATCACAGATCCGCGGGTGAACCCTACGACGGATCGCGCGACCCTCGATGGAGATCATGGAGATCGATCCACCGGGGGAGGCGCGACGGAAGCGCGTCGGCGGCCAAGGTTTGGACCGGTTAGGCTGATACCATGAAAGAGTATGAGTTTGGCGAAATATGATAGATGTATTATTGAGCCTTATGAGCGAGTATATATAGGCGTACAAGGGATCATCTTGGAGTACTAGTAAAGTTAGAATTGTACGTAAACAGATCCTAACTCTATCTAAACTACCATAACAATCATATATGCCTAATACTCTAACACATACTTGATACCTTTCCTAGGAACTAGAGTTCCTAAGATAAAGTATCAAACATGGATAGCCAAACTCTCGTCGCTGGGTTTATAAGCTGTCTAAAACAGCTCTAAGTTGTCGAGGTGAGACTAAGCATTTAGACTTCTAGCACACGAAACCGTGGATGGTACAAGAGTTGTTTCGGCGAGCATGTCGCGGACACTATAAGAGATTTTTTCGCGAGCGCGTGGGCCGTGTACATGCAAACATAAGAGAAAAGTTCACACCCATCGAGTATCCACGACACGACTCGCGAAGTGAGGTCTCCTACTCAAACCTAAAAGTACAATTATTGTAACCGGATAGGAAGCGTTAATCGTGCAGTAATCCGTTTTTTAAAATGCTACAAAGGATCATACATATAGAACCCTTGATGCGCGAGGTAGTGGAGATATCTCTTTGCGCGAGTTAGTGGAGATATGCTCACCGCACGGTCATATGCATAAAGTATACTAGACGACTACAATCAGAAGCCTAAACATGCGACACAGTAATCGTTTTCTTTACATGAAGATACAAGCATATAGGAATAGAGTACGGAACAGTAATACGGAAACACACATGAAAAAAGTAATTAAACATACGCATATGGAATTACAGATAACAAATAGCCTGACGACAAATCCTAAAACCTTTCTAACAATCTACATATAATGCAGAGCCGAGAAGGTTCTCGTGAAGTTTGTTCAAAATTATCTTATCTTCTCGACAAACGATGGAAGCATGCCGGCGACGTTGTTTTAGCATTTGCGCGTCTCTTGTTTTAGCGAAAGTAGAAGTCATCGAAAAAAGTAAACATGTAAAAATATAGTATTGAAAGCATAAAAACATGCAATATGCATCATAGGATTTTTTTTACAAATATTCCCCCTGCAACACTGCATCACCAAAAGTACCCCCCAAAGCAAAGCAAAAGGCAAAAATGCCCTGGCGGGAGACTAGAAAGGCTGCATGTGGCACCTCCCGCCATGGCCTGAGGCGGGACAGCCCTCCCGCCATCGATGGAAGCGGTATGTTCCTCCCGCTAGGGGGACAGGCGGGATGATGTGGGCCCCACACGCGGGCCAGCGGGATGTAGTCTCATGCTTGCGAGAATATTTCCGCCTCGGGGGCTCCGGCGGGATGTCCTTCCCGACGTAGGTTGTGGCGGGATGTTTGTCTGCCAACCCTGCGTTCGCTCTTTATTGGAAATCATACATTAAAATTATCCGACTGCCGATTGCTGTTGCTCTACAGAAAATAGACCATCAAAAGAGCACAAGTACAAAAAATTGATTACCGAACTTTGCAGCACACTGGCATGCAGATTTGTCCCGCTAGTAGAGAAGGCTGGCTTATAAAAGGAGTAGTATCACGCTTTTCATAGATGCATCCTTCTCTGTTCCTTCCTTTGTTTGCTATTTTTTTGGTGCCTATGAGTTTGCCTTACTCTGACCAAGACTACATGCTAAGAAATATGAAGAATGCGAGTTTGCCTCCTGGTGTGGAACATCTTTGGTGTTGGTGCGGGAGTCTTTGCAAGGTGAAGGAGTCCACAGATTTTTCTGATAAAATGGGCATGAAGTTTTTCATTTGTCCCAATTATCAGTATGATCTAGCTCCCTAAAGTTACAACAGCCCTACGGTATGTTTCATCTATAACAAAATGATATATTTTTTGTTTTATGGAATATTTACTATGTTCTTATTTGTGATGCAGTCTCCTCCACCCTTGTGGATGTGGTATCGTTGGATTGACACGGAGCAACCCGAGTGGGCGCTTCGTGAGATAGAAGAGAGGAGTCGCCGTGTGTGGCAAAACTTTTACAAGGACGAGCATCGTGAGAAAGAGGCGGAAGAGCGTAGAGCGGCGTAACAGGAGCAACAACGTCGGTTAGAGGAGCTACGGAGGCAGAGAGAGGAACAACGACGCCTCAGGAAGGAGGAACGACAGGCTAGGGAGGCATACCGACAGAGTCTGAGAGAAAGGGCTGCTGAGGCAAGGGCAACCAAAGAACGCGGCGATAAGACAGGGAAATGGCCACGCTGGATGCAAGACGACTAGACTTTTGTCCTAGTGTCTGAATCCACGCCTTCCATTGTATCTTAATTAAAGTACTCGTATTTTAAACTATGCATTTAAATGTATCATAATTTCTGTTATACCGTGTGGTAATGAAAAATAAGTACTTAAGTATTTTTATTTTAGTTATATCTTAAATATCTGTGAATTTTTATTTGAAATTGTTTTTTGAACAGCAAGACAAGATAATAGTAATATGTCTCTCACAAATATAGAACGATACATTAATGTTCAAATAGAAACCGACTACATCGCCGGAGTTACAATAATCGCTCTCATTATTTCGGTTGTTTCCTCGCACATCCTCCGTATATGTGATCTGAAGGATAACTCCATGGGTCAGTTGGCCTGGGATTTGTGCGGAGATTTGGCGGTGATGGTATAAAATGATCCCTGATTTCTGTATCTTGTTGACTATCAGGAATTTGGCTCGTACCAACATTAGTATATAAGAAATCAATCATTGGATCATATGTTGGCTGTGATGGTCGAGGGTTGTACGAAGACTGAGGTTGGTCAAATGGCTGATCATATGTGTAGTAACTGACATGGCCTATAGATGGGTGAGGAGGTGACATGTTGAAATTAAATCCAGCATCATCATCATCCCATGCATCGTCAGGAGTGATGTGTACTGGAACAATAAGTATTAGAATAAGTAAAATATAATAATAAGTTAGTGTGTTTATAAAAATGAGTACCGTGTTTTGTGAAATAGTTCTCTAGCAATTTCCGGGAATATTCCTCTAGGTGCTGGTTGATGCGTTGAACCGAAATCAATCTAAAAAATGGTCTGCATGTTAGAATTCAATTATTGCAGCAGACGTGGATTAAAAGTATCGGTCTCACACGCGTGGTGGTTGTCTTAAAGATTCAGGCCTAGAGGTTTCCACGATAATCCTCGATAATGTACTCATAAGAGTAGCGTCTTGGCATGTTCTAGTCTGTCAGCACAAGGACATTATAAATAATTATTTTTCTAAAACAGACTTTTAAGTGTAGAAAATACGTATATTCTCACGCATAGAGGCGCTGCATACTGGATTTCCTAGGCTTGCTCTCGCTTCACTCGGCCGCGATGAGAAAGACTCGGGCATGTTGTACTGTCATAGCATAACATCATCCGCTCGGCCACAACTCCAGTTAGTAGTGGTATGTAAAGCATTCTAAAAAATGCGCCTTAACCTCCTTCATCTCCAGCATCATCTGACGATTCACGATCTTCGTCACTAGAATCAAGCTCGTCTCACTGCCCCTCAATCCGTTCATTGAGGTCGACAATCGCCATGGAATAAGGTCCATTATTCTGGCTAGGAATAAAGAAATATTCCACAAGTCTCCTCTTCACCGTCTCCGAATCTATAGCCATTGCGGCGATGGATAATTGGAGCTCACCAGTTGTAGTGTTGCTACCAGGTATGTCGCTGGCATCAACAAACTGCACATACACAATATGTTGCCCATACATGGCCGCACCAGGTGTGCTAGCAAATTTCATGTATGAACCCCACGAATTTTCACCTTTAAACTGGCGAAGTGCCCACCGGTAATCTTCTTTCACTCTTTTGCAAACGACCGCTTCAACGATCATCTTTTTTGAGCCATCTCTAGCCAAATTCTGCGTGGATGCGCCTTCTAATGTCTGCGAAACTAGCATTCACCAATTCTTTCACTATGACATTCTTTGTCCCACAACGCTACCGATCAAGCCCCGACGGTCCATCGCAGGTGATGTCCTCACCATAAAAAATATACAAAGTGTTTATCATACCTAACGCACATAAAATTAATATAACCATTTTAATTATATATAACCTTAACCATAGTTTATTAATATAATTATTTATATTGACAAAATACATTAATTTTCTAACCGTACGTGTAAGAAATATCATTATACGAGTTCAAATATTTGTAAACGACCTAATTAAGTGGTATACCTAGGACCTAATTAAGTGGTATACCTAATATATTGCTACAAGAGTCTAAATATTTCTACACGATCTAATTACGTTGCATAGCTAAAATATTACTATACTACCTAAAATATTTCTACACGACCTAATTATGTTGCATAGCTAAAATATTACTAAATGAGTTCAAATATTTCTACACATTCTAATTAAGTTGCGTACCTAAATATTGCTACAAGAGCACAAATATTTCTACAATACCTAATTACGTTGCATAGCTAAAATATTACTACATGAGCTAAAATATTTCTACACGTTCTAGTTACGCTGCATACCTAAATATTGCTATAAGAGCACACATATTTCTACATTAACTAATTACGTTGCTAAAATATTACTACATAAGCTAAAATATTTTTACACGACCTAATTAAGTTGCATAGCTAAAATATTACTAAATGAGTTCAAATATTTCTACACGTTCCAATTAAGTTGCGTACATAAATATTGCTACAAGAGGACATATTTCTACACTACTTAATTACGTCGCATAGCTAAAATATTACTACCTGAGCTAAAATATTTCTACACGTTCTAGTTAAATTGCATACCTAAATATTGTTATAAGAGCACAAATATTTCTACATTACCTAATTACGTTGAATAGCTAAAATATTACTACATGAGCTAAAATATTTCTACACGTTCTAGTTAAGTTGCATAGCTAAAATATTACTACACGAGCACAAATATTTCTACATTACCTAATTACGTTGTTTAGCTAAAATATTACTACATGAGCTAAAATATTTCTAGACGACCTAATTAAGTTGCATAGCTAAAATATTACTACACAATCTAATTAGGTTATTTAGCTAAAATATTACGACAAGAACTCAAATATTTTTACACGAGCTAAGTAAGTTGCAAAGCTAATTGGTAATTCAAGCATTGCATAGCAAATTATGGCCTAATTAGTTGACTAATATATACAACGTATATAGCTTTCAACCGAAACAACTCACCTTGATCGATGGCTACCCTTTTTTAGCGTCAGAATATTGGTGCAGTCTTCTTTCAGCCTCAGTCGATTACGGAGTGTGTGACTGTGTGAGCAAAGGGATCGAGAGAAGAGGCAACAAATGGACCAAAAGAAGTTGCCGTGGTTCTGAGAATAGCTGTCGCTGTATTTAAAGAAACGGAGCTGCAGTATCAGCCAACAAACAAGTTTCGAGAAAATAAAGAAAGCTACAGCATCAGCCATCGGTTCAAGTCCCGAATGAATAAAGTAAAGAAAAGCAATCACAAGTTTCAACAAATACTGCTTTCGGTGGTTACCTGTCTGGTGAGCAGCAGAAAACGGTCAATCAATGTCGGGAATCTTCAGACACAAACATCCCGCCACAGCCTACATCGGGAAGGACATCCCGCCGACACCCCCCGAGGCGGAAAGATTCCCGCCAGCATGACGACCACGCCCCGCTGGCCCGCGCGTGGGTCCCACTGCGTCCCGCCTGTCCCCTTGGCGGTAGGATCATCCCGCCTCCATCGATGGCGGGAGGGCTGGACCGCCTCAGACCGTGGCGGGAGGTATCACGTGCAACCTTTTTAGCCTCCCGCCAGGGCATTTTTGCCTTTTGCTTTGCTTGGAGGGTACTTTTGGCGATGCAGTGTTGCAGGGGAGTATATTTGTAAAAGAAATCGGCATCATAGTCAATAAGAAGCAATACTCAGCACGATTTTCTATATCTTTTTATACACATTACAATGAAAAAAAATATATAAAATAAAGCATTGTTGGAATAAGAAAACAACGCATAGGCAGCATAGGCATAGAAAACGATACTTGCATAAAACAATAAAGTAATAAATTTCATAACAAATATTTTCTATATTTTTTACACATTACAAACATAATATTTACATTAGATCTTACCTAAACCTATCGATCTAGACATCGTCATGCTAGCCTTAACTACCGGCCCAAAACCTCTAACACTGACTAAATCTTCTCCTTGTCGGTGCAGGCTTCCTCGTCGGCGTGCCAGGCGCTTTTTCCAATGGACACGGCTCCCGCGTACGTCACGGTAGGAGGACGTCGCTCTGCCGTGGATCCTTGTCGGCGCGTACGGTCTCGTCGTGGCCACGGTCGTCGTCGTGCCCGCTTCTTCTCGTGGAAGGCCTTCTCCCCATCGACGTCATTGTCGCGATCTTCAACATCGCTGCGGTGGCCGCTTCTCCTCATGGATGTGATTCCCGCGTACACCGCTAGTGGAGGACATCGCTTCGCCGTGAGGTCTCCTTACTCCGTGGCGGCGCCATGCCACCGGTCGATGCGACTCCTGCTTCTCACCGTTAATTGTTCGTAGACGTGCTTCGTTGGCTATCGCTAGGTTGAAACTACTCTCCCGCTGCTCGCCATACTATAGTGCTGCGCGCCGCCACCCCAAAAACGCGTCGGATAAGGCAAAGTCGTCGTTCGGGGGAGCAGGCGGTGTCTCTTCTAGCATGACGTGCGCGGAAAGCAAGACGAACCAGCTAAATCGATGTGAAAAAACACGAAGGAGGAGGAGCCTTTTATAGGATAAACGCTGGTCATAGCGCCGAGGATCCGCGTATGTGGGACCTACCGTCGCGTACCTAGAAAGTTAACGCTAACAGCTTGGCTCTCGGCTACGAGAACACTTAGACGTCGAGGGATGGTGCCGTCAGCTAGAGCGTAGACGTACGTGCGAACCCGTGGACTTCTATCGTCTAGGCCGCCAGCTTGATTAGTCACGAAACCCACCATACAACCTTATCGCGAGAACATGCCCACGTCTACCGTGTACGATGCCAGGTGGGATCCCCGACCGCGAGAACCCGCGTACGTCTAGAGGCTATGGTGCCAAGTCGGTTCTATGCGGCAGTGAGAGTCCACCACGGTCATGGGCTCATGTAGCAGACCAAAGCGCCTTGGACCGAGAGAAATTCCGCCTGCGTACGCTGACAGCGGGCCCATGGCGTGCACGGTCGACCGTAAGGCCCAGGCGGCAGCTACAACGGCTCCGCGCGGCGGGTGCAGAGGCGTGCCACGTCTGAAATGCCTTGGACGGAACGAAACTCTGCTTGCGTACGTTGACAGCGAGCCCATGCAGCGCGTGACACAACGTATGGGCCACCCGCCAACAACAACCTCTCCAGGCGACTGGCGCATAGGCATTTCGCGTATGAAAACTTGTCCGCAGACGTTGACGGCGAGCCCTGGGCGCGTACGTGGTCCTCCATGCGCTTCTCATCGACCGCGTTACCGCCTGCGTATTCTGACGGCGGGGTCAGGGCACTCGCGGGATCCTCCATACAGTGAGCAAGGGTCCTGCGAGGCCCACCCATTGGCGACCCAGTTCGTGATTCAGGGTCGCAAACGGACGCCAAAGATCGCCAAACGCGAGATTGCACTAAATTTCGGGTTTGGACGACATTTCTCAGCCGTAGATCGTCGCCATCCAAAGGCGTAAAAGAATCATGATGACATGAATATCAGTTGGGCTAAAACAATTTAGCGTTATTATTTACTCTGATTATATGCGTGATGAAGAACTCTACAACCAAGGAAAAACTATATGTTTAAATTCTCAGAATGTACTCTCACAATAAGATATTTTCTTTTTAGTGATAAATTATATTAGAAGCACTTTTCTGATTTTGAAGATTGCTATGGCTTTTAATGATAAAAATAATTCAATTTGTACACGAGGACCTTGGTTTCTCTTTCATAAAATGGACCCCCTTTTTTCTTTCGTAACACAACACAATGAGAGGCAACCAGAAAGACAAAATCTCGTGGGGGATCAAACACATTTTTTCTTCTATTTTTTAATGTTGTAATAGTTTATCTTTTTGACAATCAATACCATGGTATATTCAT
This sequence comes from Avena longiglumis, assembly GCA_030063025.1. Classification (NCBI taxonomy): domain Eukaryota; kingdom Viridiplantae; phylum Streptophyta; class Magnoliopsida; order Poales; family Poaceae; genus Avena; species Avena longiglumis. The sequence continues at coordinate 187,740,127 of CP125979.1, forward strand.
ATTAGCAAATAGTGTATGATAAAAATACATAAGCTGACTCTGGCGATTACAAAATAAAATCTAAAAATAACTAACAAATCTTTGAGGACTCTTTCTTCTTGCAAGACATAATCTTGTACTTTTTTGAAGGCATTCAAAAACTAACAAATAAAAAATCATATAAATATCAATGATGGTTCTCCCGTAATTTGAATTGGAGCCGCAATGCTAAGGCTACGTGCACGCGTGCAGCCATTATGATAATCAATCGACATTGGCAAGAGTACCAACACCGGTATTTCAGAAAAAAAAACCGAACATCCCGGTCGATGTCATTAGCAAATCAAGAGTAGGAATCATCACTGTTAAGGACATAGCAACCATGACAAATATTGTAAGAACCTTAATTTTTCAACACCATCATGACACGAGGAAGAAGATCTTGTCGTCGAAAGAAGGGCAAAGATACTTATTATAGACGATGCAATCTCTATTGACAAAGAGATCAATAAGAAACTGGCTACCAATGCCATGGTGGTGTCACGACAGATGTCTAAGATAGGCTTAAGCTGGGGCCGAATGGACACTACAGATTCCGGAGAGGGATGATGCAGTGAATACCGCATACGGATGAACACACGATGTATCCAGGTTCGGGGCTCTCCTAGTGAGATAAAACCCCTACTCCTTCTTGCCAGATCATATTACTTGGCCATTTACGGAGCTACATTGGTGCTCGTTGAGTTGTTACTTCTATGCCTCTAATGGCCTCCGGTGAGAGAGCTAGAGGAAGAAGGAAGGCTCATACATGAGCAGAAAAGAAAAGAGCCCCCTAGGGGTCTCTCTTGAACGATCCCCTGGTGCTCCTTATAAAGGGAAGCCCAGGGGACAAGGTATGTCCCATATGTACTGTTCCTGAGTTGACTAATCAGGTATTATCTACCATTCATGATGTGACTATTGGGGTCTTGTCAAATGAAAAAAGAAACGGGCCTTTTCGGGTTTTGTCTTCCTAGTCATCGGTCTTATCTCCTCCTGAGAACCAAGGAGCATCTCCTGAGATCCAGGGAGCATATTCTGAGAACATGGCTTGATCGTAGATCATGGTGTGTCGATGTAGAGGTTGGCCTTGGATTCGTAGTCATGCAGAAGGTCGAGGAAGCATCTAGGAGAGAATAAAAGGGAACTTGTGGTGATTTATGTTGGCCCAAGTGCTCCTGTCGAAGGGGTCCAATCGAATTAGTCGAATATGGCCTAGTAGGGTCAGTGAGGAAGGCCCGGCCGAGGTCTCCTCACTCGGCCCAGGCAGGGCAGCAATAGTGTGGCCCAGCCTGGATCCCCTTCACCCGGCCCAAGTAGAAAAGAACTGGCGGCGTCGTTATCCCGGGCTGGGCCGGGATTGAGATGATCCTGCCCACCCAGGTTGAGCGCGGCGAGGTGGGAGCGATGAGGAGAGGTGGTGGTGCTGTCTCAGCTGGCGACGCAGCGGTGTTGCCAGCGGTGGGCTGAGTCCACTCAATGTCGGCCCACCCGGGGGGTGAAGAGGCAGCGCTAGGGGCCGACCCGCGCTAGGACGGATCATCTCAATCCCGACCCACCCGAGTAATATCAGTTCGGGTGGGATATACTCGGCCAGATGGATCTTCTAGGACGACTTTTCTCTATGTTGGCCCAGGTAAGCCAGTTTTTTTATTTATTCCACTCTCTATTTCTTCATATTATTTATATCGAATGATTTCTCCTTTCCATCAAGTAAGTGACTAACTCTGGGGTACCCAGGATCATATCGCCGATAATCAAAACACTAATTTTTAAAAATATTACTCTCTCCGTTTAGAAATAAATGAATTTTATTTGTCTACATTAGCATGTATCTAGACATGTGTAGATATATCCTAATGTAGTCAAACATGGAAGAAGGGAGTACTTCTATTGAAAACTCTAGCATAGATCGGGTTCCCCATACCTCCCGATACCGACAAGACCGACCAGGGAGGGGGAACCGATATATGGAGGAGGCGACAACTAAGTTTACCGAATCGAGGTTCATAAGTTCAACTGGTTTTTTTGTAGAGATGAAACTTTAGAACCTTTAGGATACTCTCCCATTTAACCTAGTTCAATAAATTAGTTTTCTAAAAATGATGTTTTGCTAAAACGTAGTTTTTTTATACTATATTTGTTTATACTACCTTCGTTCCATAATACAAGCCGAGTATATTGCAATAGTTTGTTGATGAAAAAGAAAACAGAAATCTTATTTCTCTCCAAAACCACAGCACAAAACGAGCGCCCGGCAAAATATGAAAATAACGCCGACCGTGGGGATCGAACCCACGGCCACGTGGTTAAAAGCCACGCGCTCTACCACTGAGCTAGGTCGGCGTTCAAGTTAATTTTTTATTTCTACAGATAACGAAAGCGAGAAAGGCCTATGGTATATTGTCAGCCCTTAGATGAATATCCTTACATGAAAAGAAAACTTACATTGTTTTAATTTTATGGAAAATGAGGACTTCGATTGAAGTGTTAGTGTAGATGCTGAAAAGTTTGGGGATTACATGAGTTATTGAGAGAGCCGGTGTCACCATTCACTCAATGAAAACATTAATTCATAACAATATGCGACATCTTTTTTAAGAGAGAATGTCGGTACTTTCTTGATCAAATATGATATTTATATGTGTCCCAAAATATGAAATTTGGAGGAAAACGCATTAGCACGTGTAGAGAAGGAAAACTCATGAACCAAGAATAAGTCACGACGAATCTAGTACTCCCTCCGTTCCAAAATAGATGTCTCAAATTTGTCAAAATTTAGAGTAAATTCCACTTTTTACCCTCTATTTATGTATTTGAGACACTAATTTACCCATTTAATGGAAGTTGTATCCAAATATCCCATTTAAGAAAATTCTGAGCATGATTTTGTCCCGTTTTAGAATCCAACACGTGTTCTTGGATAAATTCGACATGTTAGGATGATGTGTTACAACAAAATATGTCAAGATCGAAGGACGTCGTTGCCGATCATATCTACCCTTCTCTACACCAAATGTTCTATTCTTTGTTGCCATCTCGATAATTTCGAGGTTCAATCGTCACCTCATACCTAGATATGCATCAGAAAATGAGGGTTTAAAGTTTTCGAACATGTTAATTTAGATGAATTTTTACTATATAAGATAATTAGTGTCATAAATATACAAGTAAAGAATAAAAAGTGGAATTCATCTATTCTTGGATGGAGGGAGTATGTTAGATGCGCGCAACACCACCCCACTCCTCTCATTCTTCTCATCTATACATCTGCTCCTCTCCAATTTCTCCTCTGTTGTCTTCCTATCTTCACCGTGTCTTATTCTTGTTCAAAATTGGAGTTCTCCCCACGTCGGGATTATGTGAAAATGGTGCACAAGTTTCAGTTTCAGGGTCACATCGATTAGGCTCCCTGGTTTTGTCACGGACGAGTCTGACTTGCGATGTGGATACTTTATGCATAAGACCGACGTCTGCACTTTCCCCACCTTTCTCGTCTCTTCCACCAGCCCCCTTGAGAGTCGACTCTAGCCTTCCGGCCCGATCTGAAGCTCCCGTCGACGGCGATGCCGGCCGGCGGAGGCGGAGGAGAGGAGCCGGACTAAGTAGAGTAGATGGTAGGTGTAGATGTTGTAGTTTGTGTGCCGTTGTGCCGAGTAGGAGTAGGTCGCCGGGCTCCATCGGCCGGGTCCGGTGCGTCCTCTGCTTCGTCTTCCTCAGCACGCTTCTCTGGTGGCAAGAGCGGCGGCGCGGTGGAAGCTCGGAGCGTGGCATCTCCACCAATAAGGCCGTCTTCCCCTCTTCTTGGAGGCCGTCCGTTCTGACGCCTTGCCGCGGTGTCAGGCGGTCGCCGGAAACGCTCTGGGCTGCGCCATCGAGGTGGTCGCCAGGCGCTGGATGCGAAGCTGGTGAAGCCCCCTTCAATAAGCGGTTCTACTCGGCGTGCCTTCCTCGCTACCATCTCCGCTTGCCTCTCCAAGCCCGTGGCAGGAGCTTTGGATCTGACGGTGAGCCTGTTTTCCTGATGCGATGTGGGTATGCCTTTGCTGCTCTGGTTCTTCTGCTGGATTCGCTTCCCTTCTTCTCTTCAAGCGCCAAGGCGGCGATGGATGAAGAAGCTGTCGAATTGGGCGATGTGCTGGAGCGGTGCTGGAGTTCGAGAACCATCCTGATTCCGAGCATATCCTCTGCTTCTTGCAAGAAGCGGAAATTCTCGACCAAGATGGCTACGCCGGTGAGCTCCGACAAGATTTCTACCTCCACCGAGAGGCCCTTTTCGGGCGCAGTTGTTGAGGGCGTCGCCGGGCCAGATGCAAGTGGTTGCGTCCCTGCACCTGGCCATGGCTGCAACATGCTGAGCTCGCTGCTCCACAGTGGAGAAGAGGAAGGACTAGATTGTAATTCTCAATCTCTTAGCAAGGTCCTTTCTACATATGCTAAGGGCCTATGTGTTATTTCTTATTTTATGAGGTCCTTTGTAATCTTTGTACCCCTCCATTGTTGTTTCAATATATGGTTCTAGCCCCTTCGGGGCACTCAAAAAAAAAAGACCGACGTCTGCAGCAACTATTGCTGTGGCAAAAGAGGGCCTTGCCAATGAATAAAGCGAAGAATAAAATAGAGTGATGTCCGTCGAATGTTAGCATCGGGCTTAAGAAAGAAAATGACGGTGCCTCCCAAATTTTATACCCCTTCGTCTAGAAATAACTAACTTAGGTTTCCGAATTCCATTTTTTATCCTCTAATTAAGCATTTGTGACACTAATTACCCCGTTGAATGAAAAATTGTCTCGATTATTCCTTTTAGAAGTTTAAGATCCTTATTTTTTGATGTGTGTCTATTTGGCAAGGCTGTCCTCGGATCTTCGCACATTTTATCGCTACCTCGGCATATCATGCGGGCCATATCTAACAAAAACATACAAAGTGCTAAACCGGTGTAAAACCGTGTTTGAAACCTCTTAAATGAGATATTTTCGAAAACGTTCCACTAAATGGGGTAATTAGTGTCACAAATTCATAACTAAAGGGTAAAAAACGAAATTCACTCATCTAGATTCAAATGTATCTAAACGTATTTTAATGTAGATACATTTAAATTTAGACAAACTCAAATTAATTATTTCTAAACGGAAGGAGTACCGGTGAGACATACATCTTTGAGCCTTTCGCGCGGAAGACATCCCATGGATGTTGCTTGATAAAGGGTGCACTTGCCAATATTAGTCGGAACATTCTATTATCCCCGTCTCTATATTCATCTATGTATACAAGGCACTTCATATTTTTGGACCTATTTTTTCAAAAAGAAATATGAACCTAACTCCGCACATTACATTTTACAAACAAAATTGTGCTTATACGACACAAAAATTATGTCATGGGATTGAATGATTGTTTCCATGATATACTATTAGTTTTATTGATAGGCACTCCATATTTTTGGACCTATTTTTCAAAAAGAAATATGAACCTAACTCCGCACATTACATTTTACAAACAAAAATGTGACTTATACACCACAAAAATTATGTCACAGGATTGAATGATCGTTTCCATGATAATATGATATACTATTAGTTTTATTGATATGTAAGTCATATTTTGTTGTTTAAATTATTCGCTAAGGTGAGACACAAAATTCAAAGTACGTTGTATACATAGACAAAAGGAGTAGTAATTTATTTCTAAAATCATGCGAACCTAGAAATGTACGTTGCGTTGCGTGTATCATTTACAAAGAAACACACTTTAAAAAAAAAAGAGAAACGCATATGCTGGCCTGCATGATGTAACATTTTGGCAGAAAAAGAGTCAAAATGTACTTTTACTCTTCCCATTTTAATACTTGTATTAAAAAGTTAGAAAAATTATGAGCCGCATGATGTACGTTGGACTCGATTATTTAAACATGAATGCACATGTAGACTTTGGAAATTTGTAGCACCGGGCTATACTATACATGAACGAAGAAAGGAACCTTTGAAAGAAGACCCACCAAGACATCTATCCAGTCACTCGGCACAAGTGCGTGGGCCTGATGGGTTGTCCATGTGCACGAGACTTGCTGACAACTGTGACATTCAGCCCGCAAGCGCATGGCATGGGCCAAGAGAAACCAGCGCGGAGTGTGAGCCAGTCTTTTCAGCTCTGCAAGGAGGAGCGCGGCTGTTTAGTCCCACACCGGCCGCTGAGAGTGGACGCTGAGCTTCCGTGTGCTATAAAAGAGGAGGTGGGTGGGAGGGAGAAGGCATGATCCTTCAGGCAGCAAAGGGATGTGATGAGCGGTAACGGCTCGCAAATTTCACTGCGAGAGGGGTGCCCGCCCCAACTATGCCTGTTACGACAATGGGGCACCCCTGTGATTTACGGGATTTTTTCACATTTGCCACACTTTTCATCTGAAATTTGCATATTTGCCACATGACCACCACATGTCAGTGACACAGAAAATGGCAAATATGCAAAGTGCAAAGAAAAGTGTGGCAAATGTGCAAATCCCCCGTGATTTACCGTCTGATCCTGAAATTAATTAAATCTTTCGTTTTTTTTTCGTTGGTTCCTTTTTTTTTGGTTTCTTTTGCTCGTCTTCTACTCTTTTCTTACTGGTCTTTTTGGTTGATTGCTTTGCTCGACTAAAAATCGTGGTAGGGTTGTTTGATGGGCAAGCCTGAAGCCGCAGTCTCGTGGTTCTGTAGGCTTTAATCCTGGCCTCCACACCCATCCCACTTGACCGTGTAGCCTACCCAACTCCATCAGTCCATCACAGCTCCACTCCATGATGGTAGAAGCAGATATCCTGTAGACCTTGACTTGTTTGGATTAAATGAATGGTATCGTCCGGCTGATCAGGCTTCTTTCTCAGTTACCTGCACGCAACAACAACCACTCACTCCTCTGTTACATCTTCTGCTCCTCCGCTGTCTTCCTACCTCCAGGCGTCAAAGGTTGCACAAACTCACCTCCGTGGAGAGTACCGCTTGAGTGCCGGGATTATGGAAAAATGGTGCATGATACTGTTCAGTTTCAGGATCGCCTTGATTCGGCTCCGACAAGCCAGATCTGTCGCGGAGACATGGATGCTTTTGAAATGAAAGTTAGTGATGTTGAGGATTTTTTTACCCATACAACCCTCAACATGGGGCTGAGTTCCAACATCAAAAGATAACGAAACACCACCACGAACCAACTTACAGTTCCAACGGAACAGCAAAAACTTAATGTTGAGGACTTTTAATGACATGTATACATATGCTCGACAAGTTAGAAGATTTGGTTCTTTTTTGTTTTTGTTTTATTACATACACATATCAGGCTGACATGATTCTGGGTGTTCTTTGCAAATGCTTGCTGGAAGTGCGTTTTTTCGTACGTGATGATTCTTCTCACAAGTTGGCCGTGGCAAAGTAAGTACTCCATTCCATCCATATTAGTGATTTAGATTCATCTAGATACGAATGTATCTAGTTATGTTTTAGTGCTAGTCAACTAATATGGATTGGAGGGAGTAGAGATTTGTTGCGTACATAAAAAATTCCTGCATGGATGTATTTGAATGTTGCGATTCCCAACAAAAGATTGGTGAGATATGAAAACATAATCCCACCGTTCTAAAATAAGTGACTTAGATTTTTTAGATTCGTATGAATCTACACACTAAAATATATCTAATTGTATACGAATTTAAAAAAATCGAGGTTACTTATTTTAGAACGGAGAAAGTAATTTTTTTGCGATTTTGCTGTTTCAATGATTTAATGCAGTGCAATTGTACTCGGCGTGACACAATCGGTCTTGCCACGCGCAGCGACGCATCTGACGTGATCCGTTGGTCCACTAAATTTGGGAGCCAATGCATCTGGGCAGACACCGCGCAGACCATGCAAGTGTCCTCGCGTTGGTCATGAGGGACCGTATGTAAGTGGCATATTTAGTATATAATATTTTCATTTACGAAAGATCCACATCTAATTAATTTAAAACAAACTAATGACATATACCGTTTGCCTATGTCTACTCCTACTCCTCGCCATTGCCGGAGGGCTTGGCCTGGTGATAGATCGTAAGCGTATCTATAATTTTTGATGCTTTATACTTGTTTTGTGCCAACTATCTTATGTTTTGTCTACACTTTGAGGTATTTTTATATATTTCCTGAAACTAACATATTGACAAAATATCATAGTGCCAGTCTAATTAAATTAAAACAAAATAACGACATGTACTGTTTGCCATTCTACGTCTACTCCTCGCCATTGCCGGAGGGCTTGGGGCCCTGTCGATCGTCGCCCACACAGCCAAGATGGCGTGCCGTTGGAGGCGATGCACGACGCGTGCGGCACGGTCACCGGCGTTTAGAAGATCCACCGATGCCAGCACCGCTCACTCGCGGTCTGCCTCCCTACAGGATAACACGGCCTCCATCTCGGCCTCCCAGTGCGAGTCCTGCTCGACCTCCACCGCAATGAGCTCCGCCGCAGCGCACTCCTTGGGCTCGCACCGAACGCGCTCCCTTACAGCAGACCGGCGCTACGTCCTTTGCTAGAGGCTCTCCACGCGGCTTGCTTTCACTGGCGCGCTTGATCCGGCATCTTGCGTGGCAGCCTCCTGCATGGTTGTATCGGCCACCTCCTCCTCGTCCACGAGTCCCCAATACTACCATGGCCTTCGCCACGCAGTCCTCCCTCGTTGGCGGCGTATTCGTCCTGCGCGCATGGGGATCTCCTTGGGCACCGACTCCGGTGTGACCATGGCCGCCTCATGGAGGATCTCGCGTAGGGCCGCTGGGACTGCCTCCTTGGCCACGACGTGGACGGCTTGGAGCTTCGCGGTATGATTGCGGCAAGCGGGCGTGACACATCTCCATGAGGACGGTCCAGTTGGCGATCTTACGATGAGGCGCGGTTGGGTGGTCCTGCGTATTAAAGATCGTGGCCTAGGCGGGAAATGCCCTGGCCCGGTTTGGGAGTTTCTCGGCCATGGGCAGAAAACGACCATGTCGCGTGTGCGGGAAACAGGAGCCTAGAACCTAACCGGTCCTTGACCAATTTTTATCTGTGAACCTATCCATTCGGATATAAATAGACGGTTTGGGTGTCCAGTTTAGATTGTGCCACTAGAATGCTCTTATAGAACTTGATATATCCTCGTGCATCGAGAAAAACAAATGTTAGGAACTCGAGATTGCTAATATCATGGCCTAGTTTCCATAAAAATTATGCTAATTATATATGTTTCGTGGTAACATTGGAGGAGAACTCTACACCCAAGAAAAAACTATACATATGTTTAAATTCGCCTCAGAATGTACTCTCACAATAAGATATTTTCTTTTTGTTGGTAAATTATATTAGAAGCATTTTTCTAATTTTGAATATTTCCATACATTTTAATGATGAAAAATAATTTTATTTCGTACACGAGGACCTTCTTTTCTCTTTCATAAAGTGGACCTTTTTTTTCATATCACAACACGATGAGAGGCCGCCAGAAAAAAATTCGTGGACATCAAACACATTTTTTCTTTCTGATGATGTTGAATATCGCAGTTGCATCTGTTGATGAAAAAGAATTATATTTCGTACAGAAATCGTTTTTCTCTCCGAAACGCCAGGCAAAATAAAACGCCGACCGTGGGGATCGAACCCACGGCCACGTGGTTAAAAGCCATGCGCTCTACCACTGAGCTAGGTGGGCGAGCGGCGCGTCCCCGCGTTGTCGAGGTGGGCGAGCAACCCGAGGCGGCTGCGCCCCTCCTGCGAGGCGGCGGCGCCCCTCCTGCGAGGCGGCTGTGCCCCCTCCTGCGAGGCGGTCAGTGCCCTCCACAGCTCCCTCTCCCAAATGCAAGAGGCGAGGCGGCGCGGCCCGGCGGCCCTCCTCAAGCTTCCTCTACCCCACTGTGAGCCTCTACCCACCCTCGAGCGAGAGAAAAGGAGATGGAGAGCGGCCCTTCGCCTCCCTTGGCGGCGCGGCCCACCGAGGTGGGCGCACGCCCGCCAAGCGACGCAGTAGTGGTGCCCCTTTGCCAGCGCACGTCGGCGGCCGGTGATTATTTCTCCCCTCTTTTCCTCTGGGGTTTTCGGGGTTTGGGGTTTCTTTTGATTCGGGATCTGCGGGGATCTTGGGATGCTTTTGGGATTTACTTTGCCCCCGAAGGGGTGTGTCCTTCTTCCATATGCCTCGGCTTGCCGATGCGCATAGGGATCGAGGGGGACGGCGCGGCCAGAGGGGCAAGGCGCACTTTTGGATCTAGGGTTTTCCTTTACTTTTACTTCTCTACCGAAAAAATTAGCATCTAAGACGCTCTGATACCATTGTTAGAGCTAGACCTTTCTCAGTAGATGCACTATGGGATTAGATCTAGGAGAACTGAGAGAGAGAGACTACTGCTGGCAGCTGGAGATGGGAACCCGAGGGGATTCTGAGCGAGCTGCTCGAGCTAGACCCGCCGTCGTTGGCCATGGAAGAAGGGGCGACGCGTGGCGTGGTGGTTGAGAGCGGTGGCGTGAGCTTCCGTCGGCCTAGTGCGAACCCTAATCGGTGGGTATGTTTGTGGGGCTGCGCACGGTGAACCTCGCACTGTGTGCGGCCCCCACCTATTATATACGCATCCGGCTGGGCCCACAACCATGGATAGGGTTGGGCGCCCCCGATTAGGGCGCGTGAGGGATTCCGTTCGGGCCGTTGGGCCCGAACGTGGGAGAGATCTATCCAACATTCTCCCCCTAGATCTCGACTTTACTTTTAACTTTATACTTTACTTATTTCATCACAGAATGATACATAGAGCATGTTTCATCGTCTCAAAGACAATTGCCGATAGAATCGATACCCACTATATACCTTCATGTTCAAACAAATTACATTTTTGGGCCTCTATGGTCCAGAATCATAGGCTCGCCGTTAAACCCATACCGCCGCTATGTGTTCCTTGAACACATTGGGTGGTAAGCCTTTCGTTAGCGGATCCGCAAGCATATCCTTTGTCCTTATATGCTCGAGACGTATAGTTTGATCCTGGACTTTGTCCTTCACAACATAATACTTTATATCTATAGACTTTGAAGCATTACTCGACTTGTTGTTGTGAGCATAGAATCTGCGGGCTCGTTGTCACAAGACATCTTTAGTGGCTCATTGATGCGATCAACCACTTTCAAGTCGGGTAAGAATTTCTTTAACCATAACGCTTTGTCCATGGCCTCATAACATGCTATAAATTCTGCATACATCGTAGATGATGCAACTATCGATCGCTTGGCGCTTCTCCACGAAATAGCACCTCCTGCGAGAGTAAAGACATACCTGCGTGGACTTTCGGTCGTCTTTATCTCCCATAAAATCTGCATCTGAATACCCTTTTATCTCTAGGGAATCGGATCTTACGTATGTTAGCATGAGGCCTTTTGTGCCTTGCACATAGCGCAAAGCTTTCTTTACCATCTTCCAAAGGTTTCTATGCGGATTCTCTTGATATCTACCGAGTACCCGGTGATAAATGCTAAGTCGAGTAGTGCACACTTGTGCATATTGTAAGCTTCCAACAGCCGAAGCATATGGTACTGACTTCATTTGATCGATCTCATATTGATTCTTTGGACATTGGGATTTCCCAAAACTGTCGCCCTTGACTATGGGAGCAGGTGTTGAATTACTCGCATGCATATTGTATTTCTTTAAAATCTTTTCACAATACGCTTTCTGCGACAGTCCTAACACTCCATTCTTTCTGTCTCGGTGAATTTCTATGCCCAAAACATAAGATGCTTCACCAAGGTCTTTCATGTCAAAGTTTGATGACAAGAATTTCTTTGTTTCTAGTAGTAGACTAACATCACTGCTAGCAAGCAGAATGTCATCCACATATAGAATTAGGAAAATATATTTCCCACTTTTGAACTTTGCATAAATGCAATTGTCCTCAACATTTTCTTTGAATCCAAATCTTTTAATGGTATCATTAAACTTTAAATACCACTGCCTAGAGGCTTGCTTTAACCCATAAATGGATTTCTTTAGGCGGCATCCCATATGTTCCTTCCCCTCCATGAAAAAACCCTTGGGTTGTTTCATGTAAACATTCTCTTCTAAATCTCCATTTAGAAATGCCGTCTTGACATCCATTTGATGTAACTCTAAATCAAAATGTGCAACTAGTGCCATGATGATTACGAAGGAGTCCTTACATGAGACCGAGAAAAGTCTCATTGTAATCTACACCTTCTCTCTGCAGAAAGCCTTTTGCCACGAGTCTAGCTTTGTGCTTTTCTACATTCCCATTTGAGTCATACTTTGTTTTGTAGACCCACTTGCATCCTACTGTTTTGGCTCCTTTGGGAATTTCCTCTAAGTCCCAAACATTGTTGGAACTCATCGACTTCATTTCGCCTTCCATTGCCTCCACCCACTTGGCCGAGTGAGGGATACTCATGGCTTCTTCATATGTGGTAGGATCGCCTCCATATGAACTACATTGTAAACTTTGTAGATGTCTTTGGAAATGGCTGGTCTTCGTTCTCTTTTAGACCGTCTGAGTTCATCGACTCTTGCTCATTTCTTGCCCGGGTTCGCACATTTACTCTAGGTGGTCCGGCTCCCTTCGTGCTCAACAAGGTTCGTGGCTCTGATGGACATGTGTTCGAACTTTCGCCCATTGTTGTCACGTGTGGAGTCACAACAGTCTGCACCACAACCTCGGGGTTGTAGATGGTGGCAACAGTAGCGAGAAAATGGCTCTGAATCATCGGATTAGGTGCATGCACCCTCTTCTCCTCAAGATCAATTTTCCTAGCTACCGTGCTCCCCTCATCAATTCGTCCTCCAAGAAGACGCATGTCTCGTTTCTACAAACTTTGTGTATCTGTCGGACAAGAGAAACGATAGCCTTTGGACTTATCTGGATAGCCAATAAAATGGCAAGATATTGTTTTGGGGTCTAACTTTGCAATGTTTGGATTGAAAACTTTGCCTCACTGGGCTCCCAGACCCTCAAGTGGTGCGTAGAGGGGACTCTGTCCACAATTCGCACGGTGTTTTGGGCACCGACTTACTTGGTACTGTTGAGAATATGAATGGCGGTTTTAAGCGCCTCCATCCACAAACCCAATGGGAGGGTGGAATAGCTCATCATGTCGCGCACCATATCCATAAGGGTGCAGTTCGCCTTTTCACCGTTTCTTTGAGGTTCGCCCGCATTGAATATGGGCGACTATTCCATTTTCTTGCGTGAACCGTGCAAAGGACCTGGTACTTGACCATATGGAGTATGCCGTAGTACTCCCCACGATCGGACCGAACTATTTTGATTCTTTTATCGTCTGATTTTCTACTTGACTTTGAAAATTTTAAATTTATCCAACGCCTGATCTTTCTTTGATTGGATAAATATAACCATACCGGGAGTGATCATCCGTGAATGTTATGAATGAATCATAGCCATCCACACTTTTCATCGAAACGGTCCACAAATATCCGTGTGGATTATTTCTAGTGTAGCTATGCTTCGGTTTGCACCCTTTTAACTGTTTGACATACTTTCCTTTAATGCAATCTATGCATTGTTCTATGTCGGAGAACTCTAACGGAGGAAGAATGTCATTTTAACGAGGTTTTCAATTCTTCCCTCGAAATATGGCCTAGTCTGCAGTGCCATAGTCTCGAGGAGTCAAGAGTTCGCTTTCTTTTCTTTTGTTCTTTGTTCGACAAGGAACTTTTCCATTCACATCACACACGAAAAAACTTTCTCATGCAGGATAACAAATATAACTTATCAAATAATGTAGCGACACCCACACATTTGTCTTTCAACCGATGGCACACTTGCCATTACCAAAATAACATTCAGAAGAGTCTTTATCCAAACAGGAAACACTTATTAAATTCCTATGTAATGAAGGAACGAAAAGCACATCTTTCAGCAAAAGCAAAGAGCCATCAGCCAGCTCCAGGGGGACGTCACCAATGTCCTCCACTTCTGCCTCTATTCCATTCGCCACTTCAATGTGTCTTTCTCTTCTTGGCGTGGTCCTTGTCGAATGGAACCCCTGTAAAGAGTTGGCAACGTGAACAGTTGCTCCAGAATCAATCCACCAAGTGGATCTAGTAAACTTTTCATACAAAGATTCATTAACAAAAGAAACAATATCTTTACCATTTTTGGCCATGATGTACTTTAGCCAAATCGGGCAGTCTTTCTTGAAGTGCCCCGGTTTCTTGCAGTGATGGCACTGACCCTTCTCCCCAGGTGTGGACTGGTGGTGTAATCGGTCTTGCATGGGACCCTTGCCATGGGGCTTGAGGGTGAGCCACCATGGTGGTCTCCTGTGAAGCCTCTCTTCTGTTGTCCTTCACGGTTCAGAGAACCGTGAAGGGCTTTCACCTTTCTTCTTCTTGGGAGCACATCCCAATGGTCTTTTCTATGTCCCACTTTTCGTGGGACATATTATAGTTTATCACAAAGTTTTCAAAGGGTGGAAGTGAGGCCATCACAAGATGCACCAAGTCTTGGCTTTAACTCGAGGTCCTCGTCCATTGGCTTGAGCTTTGGCCATGTTCGACATCCTCAAGATGTGCTCTCCGATCCCGTGGGTCCTCCCAGATTTTTTCAAGAATCCGCTTTAATACTGGTCGATACATCTTTGAAGAGACAGTGAACTGGCTCTTTATCTTGGCGAGATACTCGCCCACGGTAGCACACTCTCCGATTGAGCCCACAATAGCGTTCTCAATCGTGTTCTTTACGAACGCCAGACACTTTTTGTTGGCGTTCACCCATTTCTGGTTATCGATAGAGTACGCCAGCTCAATGGAGCATGGTCCTCTTCCTTCTCTCAAAGTCAAGATCGTCCTCACCGCCTCCTGACCGGTCAGGCTTGACTGGTTGCTTGGTGTCAACCACCCAGTCCACCTCGGCGCATACGAACGCCAAGTCCACTTTCTTCCTCCATTCGGAGTAATTGTCCCCCCTGAGGAGCGGGACGTCCTTCAGACATGCCATGAGGTTGAGACCTCCTGAAAATCATAAAAGATGTGAGATCACCAAGTAAAACAATTGTATGCGTTAATTCAACGTTGGTATAAATTAAGCATGCAATCGTTTCGTGCTGTTTAAAATTACATCACCGTTGGGCAGAAATAAATTTAAATGCACCTTTTATACTAAATTGGAAGAGATTATGGTCATGATTATTAATAACGTTGGTCAATTAATAGCATGAGTCATAGTCACTTTAATCACATCTTTATATCAAGATTTAATCAACTTTATTGCATTTGGTGCAATTTAAACCATCTATTTGCAGCGGAAACATTAAAATAATGACTTTCATAAAACTCATGCTTTGCAGAAAAAGTTCTGCCCTTATTTCATTCTCTAGCCAAATATTCACAAAATAAAGTGACTAGAGAAAACTATTTGAAATTTGCTTAAAAAACTAAGCAAAAAACTGTTAAAACCAATTCTGTAAAATAAATAACAGAAAAAACTATTAAAAACCGCCCTACTGGGCCAAAACAGTGGTCAAGAGCGGCCAGGCTCATGGGCGCCAGTACCACACTGGCTCGGCCGCCACGCTGCCACCCGGCTGGCCCGACGCTGCCCACAAAGAACGGCCCAGCAGAGCCCGGCGGTTGGCGTGGCCGCGTGGCTGCCCGCCTGCCGTGGCGTGGCGCGCGCCCAGCGCGGCGCTGCCCGCCTGCGTCGCTTGATCTCGGCCGTCACGCCTAGGGTTTTGATCTAACGGTCACGCGCGCAGATCGGCCGAATAAAAGCGCACGCTGACCCTTCGAAACCCTAGCCCCCACTCTCACCTCACTGCCTCTGGCCCACCTCGGTCGGCGCGTCCATCACTGGCGTCGGCGCGTCGCCACGCTGCACCAGCAGGGCGGCGCTGAGCAGCGGTCGAGGCGGCCCTACCTCACCTCCCCATGCCCCATGCCGAGCGGCCCCGCTGTCGAGGCGCGAGCAACCCGAGGCGGTCAAGCCTCCTGCGAGGCGGCCGCGCCTCCTTGAGGCGGGCGGCGCCTCTGAGGCGGCCAGGTCTCCCTCGAGGCGGCCGCGCCTCCAACAGCTCCCTCCCAGCGGCAAGAGGCGAGGCGGCCGGCGCTCCGGCGGGCCCCTCCCTCAAGCTTCCCTCTACCCCACTCTGTGAGCCCTCTACCCACCCCTCGAGCGACGAGAGAAAAAGGAGATGGAGAGCCGCGGCCCCCTTCTGCCTCCCTTGGCGGCGGTGCGTCCACCCGAGGGTGGGCGCACGCCCGCCAAGCGACGCAGTAGTGGTGCCCCTTTGCCAGCGCACGTCGGCGGCCGGTGATTCTTTCTCCCCTCTTTTCCTCTGGGGTTTTCGGGGTTTGGGGTTTCTTTTGATTCGGGATCTGCGGGGATCTTGGGATGCTTTTGGGATTTACTTTGCCCCCGAAGGGGTGTGTCCTTCTTCCATATGCCTCGGCTTGCCGATGCGCATAGGGATCGAGGGGGACGGCGCGGCCAGAGGGGCAAGGCGCACTTTTGGATCTAGGGTTTTCCTTTACTTTTACTTCTCTACCGAAAAAATTAGCATCTAAGACGCTCTGATACCATTGTTAGAGCTAGACCTTTCTCAGTAGATGCACTATGGGATTAGATCTAGGAGAACTGAGAGAGAGAGAGACTACCTGCGCCCTGGCTTGACAGACAGGAACCCGAGGGGATTCCTGAGCCAGAGCCTGAGCTAGACCCGCCGTCGTTGGCCATGGAAGAAGGGGCGACGGCGTGGGCGTGGGTGGTTGAGAGCGGTGGCGGCGGAGCTTCCCGTCGGCCTAGTGCGAACCCTAATCGGTGGGTATGTTTGTGGGGGGCTGCGGCGCACGGTGAACCTCGTCTGCAGGCCCGCCCCACCTATTTATATATCAAGGCGAGGGCCCACAACCATGGATAGGGTTGGGCGCCCCCGATTAGGGCGCGTGAGGGACTCCGTTCGGGCCGTTGGGCCCGAACGTGGGAGAGATCTATCCAACAATATTTAGTATATAATATTTTCATTTACGAAAGATCCACATCTAATTAATTTAAAACAAACTAATGACATGTACCGTTTGCCTATGTCTACTCCTACTCCTCGCCATTGCCGGAGGGCTTGGCCTGGTGATAGATCGTAAGCGTATCTATAATTTTTGATGCTTTATACTTGTTTTGTGCCAACTATCTTATGTTTTGTCTACACTTTGAGGTATTTTTATATATTTCCTGAAACTAACATATTGACAAAATATCATAGTGCCAGTCTAATTAAATTAAAACAAAATAACGACATGTACTGTTTGCCATTCTACGTCTACTCCTCGCCATTGCCGGAGGGCTTGGGGCCCTGTCGATCGTCGCCCACACAGCCAAGATGGCGTGCCGTTGGAGGCGATGCACGACGCGTGCGGCACGGTCACCGGCGTTTAGAAGATCCACCGATGCCAGCACCGCTCACTCGCGGTCTGCCTCCCTACAGGATAACACGACCTCCATCTCGGCCTCCCAGTGCGAGTCCTGCTCGACCTCCACCGCAATGAGCTCCGCCGCAGCGCACTCCTTGGGCTCGCACCGAACGCGCTCCCTTACAGCAGACCGGCGCTACGTCCTTTGCTAGAGGCTCTCCACGCGGCTTGCTTTCACTGGCGCGCTTGATCCGGCATCTTGCGTGGCAGCCTCCTGCATGGTTGTATCGGCCACCTCCTCCTCGTCCACGAGTCCCCAATACTACCATGGCCTTCGCCACGCAGTCCTCCCTCGTTGGCGGCGTATTCGTCCTGTGCGCATGGGGATCTCCTTGGGCACCGACTCCGGTGTGACCATGGCCGCCTCATGGAGGATCTCGCGTAGGGCCGCTGGGACTGCCTCCTTGGCCACGACGTGGACGGCTTGGAGCTTCGCGGTATGATTGCGGCAAGCGGGCGTGACACATCTCCATGAGGACGGTCCAGTTGGCGATCTTACGATGAGGCGCGGTTGGGTGGTCCTGCGTATTAAAGATCGTGGCCTAGGCGGGAAATGCCCTGGCCCGGTTTGGGAGTTTCTCGGCCATGGGCAGAAAACGACCATGTCGCGTGTGCGGGAAACAGGAGCCTAGAACCTAACCGGTCCTTGACCAATTTTTATCTGTGAACCTATCCATTCGGATATAAATAGACGGTTTGGGTGTCCAGTTTAGATTGTGCCACTAGAATGCTCTTATAGAACTTGATATATCCTCGTGCATCGAGAAAAACAAATGTTAGGAACTCGAGATTGCTAATATCATGGCCTAGTTTCCATAAAAATTATGCTAATTATATATGTTTCGTGGTAACATTGGAGGAGAACTCTACACCCAAGAAAAAACTATACATATGTTTAAATTCGCCTCAGAATGTACTCTCACAATAAGATATTTTCTTTTTGTTGGTAAATTATATTAGAAGCATTTTTCTAATTTTGAATATTTCCATACATTTTAATGATGAAAAATAATTTTATTTCGTACACGAGGACCTTCTTTTCTCTTTCATAAAGTGGATCTTTTTTTTTTTCATATCACAACACGATGAGAGGCCGCCAGAAAAAAATTCGTGGACATCAAACACATTTTTTCTTTCTGATGATGTTGAATATCGCAGTTGCATCTGTTGATGAAAAAGAATTATATTTCGTACAGAAATCGTTTTTCTCTCCGAAACGCCAGGCAAAATAAAACGCCGACCGTGGGGATCGAACCCACGGCCACGTGGTTAAAAGCCACGCGCTCTACCACTGAGCTAGGTCGGCCTTGACAATTGTACTTCCTACGTCATTATATAGCGTTAACAAGAAACGAAAGCGAAAAGGTTCTAAGACCGTAGACTTGAAAAAGAAACTTACATAATTTAGATTTAATCAGGAAGAAATATTCTAGCCTCCAAGGAAGCTCTTAGAGGTCATGTATGGTCTGCACCATCCGATCCTGCTGCCCAATCGATCCTGACCATTCGTTTGCTCCATGCTTTTGGACCCGCACAGACACACATGCTAGCTAAATACACTGACGGTGAGAACGGCCCGCTCGTCGGAGAATAGGTGTACGTGGTGGTCTGTGAGAGAGGGAATCAGAGGGAGAGGCGCGGTGGCCGCCACGTAGTTTCGTTGGATGGCCAGGGGCAGAATCGTCTTTCCATCTCTTTCATTGTGTCCAGCTCCTGTGGAGAGGACGACCGTGGCGATCTGCCGTTCGCCGGCGGGTACGGGTCACGCCGGTCACGCTTGGACCATACCCGTCGCTGGGATATGGAGAGAGGGGCATGGTCGGCTCTGGTGCTCTCTTCTCTCCCTTCCTCCTCCCCCCCTATTCAGAACCCTAGCCGCCCCTGGTTTCTCCCCGTCGGGCCGAGCAGCAGGGACGGCGAGAAGACGAGCAGATCGACCGTCGACCGTCGAGAGCAGCAGTACGCAGGGACCGTGTCCATCCGCTGCGTGGCTTGGCCGCACTCTTCTCGCGCCGCCACCTCCCGTTCAGGCCCCTCCATCTTCTCCCCTCGCGCCGCCACTCCTCCATCTCATCTTGGTCCAGAGGTCCACCGCCACCATCCCTGCCCAGAGCTCGGCCGGCTCCAGCCCCAGTCCCTTGTACAGGGGCGACCCAAGCTTCCAGCCTCGGATGTTGACAGGTGGAACAACGGCAAATGGACGAGGACCCTGTCCTAGCATGGAGGCAGCGACGACGGCCTCCTCCTCTACCCCGACCCCAACTCCTAGCACGGCGGCGGCGCGGATTCGCCAGATCCGGGGCAATGAGGTCACAACCCATCTCACCATCAAGGGCACGACACCCTCCTCCAGAGGGAAGTGCCAAGACGAGGAGACGCCACTCCTTCTCCTCGATATGATCCTGGAAGCAGATTCTTCGGCTTCTGATCTTATCCGAGGCATTGCAACAGAGTGTGGGGTTGAATTCGACGAGTCAAGTTCGCCTTGCCCCTATTTATTTTCACCCTTTCCTACAATTGTTTCCATTCTCCTTGATCTGAACCACTTGTGTTTGAATGGCTCTAGGATCCAGAGACAATGGTTATCGATCACATTAATTATGCCTCCACGGAGGTTGAAGGTGACCACACCTTGATTGCTGGTGATGATCTGATACAGTCAGATGTGATATTAGGGTCCAAAAAGATTGAGTTTAGTAGATAGTAACCATCCTGATAAAGGTATAATGTTGGCATTTGCAAATGCACTGCAGGAAGCTGGAAAGAACAAAAACTCTGCAAAAGTACGTGAATACAGGTTAGGCACTCATGAAAATACATGAAACAACATGGGTTCTAGAGCAGATTCAGTGTCATCGTATCTTTGGTATTGTTGGTACTTCAGGTAGAGAAGAAATGTGCAAACGGCACACCTACTCCTACTTAGTATGTTGCCTTTGCTCAAGTTCCTTCTCTACATAGGCTCCGTTGGATGTCATTTTATTAAGGACATGACTACCTTTCACGCACCGAATCTTCTCTGAATATTAGAGAAGGGTAATGCGAATGATTTGGTTATAGTGCTTCCTTATTTAGTGTGTTGCCTTTGCTTAATTGGCCAACTAGGATTGTGCCCTATCATGAATGCCTCCGTAGGGGAGGTTGAGTACTGCATGATAGATTGAGTGTTAACATTATTTTGTTTGTTTATGGTGTCGAATGAGCATATAATCGATTAAGTATAAATGATTGGGTATGTTGTTTTGCTCGCAGTCAGTGTATTGCCTTTACTCAAATTTATCAACTGGGATTGCACTCTATCGTGAATGTAAACGCAGGAGAAGGTGAGAATTGCCATGATCGATTGAGTGTTAACGTGATTTTTCTTTCATCCCCGTGGTCTTGGAATGAGCATATAATAAATTAAGTATAAATGATTTGATATGTTAGTTTTCCTTGCAGTCATGAATATTTTTTATCCACGTCCTGTTAATTCAGCTGGAGATTCGTTTGGTGAAGATGTCTTCGACTCAGGATATGCTAGGCTTACTTTGTGATCAAAGAGAACAAAGATAAACATGTGTCGCAATCGTGAACGCAACTAAAGGTACTTAATTGTGTCGATTTCGGACAGAAATTAGTAGGAGTATTTACCACGTTACTAGCTTGGTATTTACCACTTAAGTAACTTAGAGAAAGATAAACAAGTGTCTCTGAGATGTGTGTGTAACAGGTGGTCTGCACCTGTAGACATACATGATATCTGTATTAGTTGTGCTGTGTAATCGGTCTGTACTATTTCGTCGCCACCAAAATAATAATGAAACACCAGGAATTTAGCCTTGCTGAATAGTGTTTTTTTTGTGCTGCAGCATATCAGGTTGCCTTATTGAACGATGTTGCCAGCCTTGGATATGCTTACTCTGTCATCAATTATAGCTTTAGGCAGAAACATGAGGGTATGCATTGTTCTGCTCGGGAGGAATGGTATCGCTTTCTTACTTTATGTACCGTTGTTGTATAAATTTTGGGTCATGGTTGTGCCGGCCACGCTTATTGGCATGGAAGTCATACCGATTTCACTAGAGATCATATTATTGTTGTTGCGTCTTATAGATTTAACTCATGCCTCTGCAGATGCCAACTCCAAGTGCTCAATACTTGATATCTACAAAAACTGATGCACTTGCAAACACAGAGTATTCTGTTTACCTGCCGTGTGCTTAGTTTCCGTGTACTTTGTGATAGTTGTTGGATCCGCGTAGTTGTATAGTCTGATACTTTTTTCTTCTTCAGGACATGCTCCTTATGGTTATAACCCAAGCCAAGAACTAGCCCCTGCTCTCTTTGTCTACATTTTTTTTACCTCACCGTGTTTTTTTTTGTTAGTTCGATCTATGCAGGTGTATTGTTGCAAAAATAGGATGGACAATCAGCTATGTACCCCAGAAAATAAGACTAAATAATCAATGTCGTCCTCTTTCTCTCTTGTTTTTAGTTTTTTCCAGTACAATGATTCACCTCGCCATAGGGACAGAAAGGTCCAAATTTGAAGTACTACTTGCAAGAGCACGGGCTGTACTTTCACCAAGGAAATCATACTCTGGTTTGGGGACAACAACACTAAAATTGTTTGCACTCAGATTCAGTTTTACTACATGCAACTTTCTTAGAGAAGTATGTTTGGCTGTCTTACGGCCCTCAACAGCCTATGGGAAAATCGGTGCCCAAACCAGTTTTGAAGCATTGGGCATCAATGCCCAAAAAAATTCCAGGCCGGAACATCTACTTGCTCCGATACCAATTACATGCATGCAATATAATAGAATTTCTTCATCTGACAACATGAGCTGCTATTTTCTCTGCAGATTTGTTGCCTCCAAATGACATTGGGTGCAAGATGCGTTCCATCTTAACTAGCAGTTTTGTCTTCTAAATTTGCATCTGTTTCACCTGACATGATTGAGATGAGAAAATGGAAGATGGAAGTGGAGGTGGATCTGGCCGGGAGAGCTATGCAGTTACATGTAAAAATCAAGAGATATTTGTGCTGCCTTATATCAAGCTATTAATATTTTAATTTCTATCAGGTGCCAGCCTTTTTCATCTCTTTTTTTTAGTTCTAACCTTCAGCACTATAGGATGGTTATTTCATTGAAACATACCCCTATTTCTGGTAACATCTGAACATGGTAAGGCGTGACTCTCCCTCCCATATAAAGGACAATTAGTTGTTGCACAATTTCAGCGTAGAAGGCTCAGTAGGTTTTTGTATGTCACCACAGTAGTATTGATCTTACCTCATGGAAAGTTCTCTCAAGTTGAACGTATTAATATAACGATTAGACCGATGCAAATGGTGACACACATGTCAATCTGAAAATGCTTTTCTTCCATTCAAGGACAGCTTATGATGGTCATGACACCCCCTAGAGATAGCAGGCTACATCAATGCTTCAGGAAGAACTACCAAGAGTTCATTGCTAAGAAGGTAACCCATCACTCCGGTCTACAGTAGTTGTGATTCAACATTCAGACTGTGTAGTTGCTGGAAATAAAAGGACATGGAACCATGTAATGTCCATGTTAAAATAAAACCGAGTCCTTAATTTTGCCAAGACGTACATCACAGTTCCAGGTTGAATCAATTTTGTTGTTATTATAATATGTTTGTAGCTTCATATAATTAAATGAGTGTTGCCATGGTCATATGACTCGTGCAGGCCGCCGCTGAAGGGCAGGTAGCTGCATCACCGTGGTCGGTCATACAATACTGCTGATTTAGGTGATTCCGAGCTACTTTCCCAGTTTTGTGAGAATTTGTTCTGATGCTATAGTGACGAATATTGTCATTTTTATTTTATGTCTCTATTTACAACACACTACAATTTTTATGTCTATGTAAATAGCGTGTCCGTTAAAACATCTTTCAAAATGTTTGCTCTTTGCAAATTGCTCTCCATTAAACCAGAGGATCATATCGATGTTAAATCATCTTTCAAAATGGTTGGTCTCTGCAATTCGTATCGATGCTCCATCACACGGTCCACACAACAAGATACCCTATGCTACACCAAATGATATTATTTCAAAAATTAAAAGCTAATAGAGGAGGATACTTTCGAGCAAATCTTGTTGCTCGTGTTTATTTACAAGATTCATTAGAAGAAATAAATCGAAATGGACTTGGTAAATGTGATGGCAACAACTTTCCAAGAACTATCAAGACTCATAAAATTGAGCTAGCTGGTGCTTCTCAGGAAAGTGACGTGCTTATTGCCGTCAGCATGGTATCACCTTCTTATGATTCTACATATATATTATAGCTTGAATAATGACCTTAGCTATTTTAGTTCTCGCTGGCATTTGAATACATGTTTCTAAGGAGTTCGTTCACCTAAGTTTTAGAGTACTTGTTTTCTCCTTCTGTTTTAGAGGTAATCTTGTTGTCTTGTTTTATTTTTGTGGACAAAAAACTTGCATTCAAGCCTTACTCTTGTTATTTTCAGTTATAATGTAAATTTCTATGTGTAATATCTCCATTTATTTTCATGCAGAACCAAGGTGTTGAATGTTAACTCCGTTGATGTTGTATGGCATCGTTGTAAATCCTTTGTTACATCAGTATATATGAGATTTCTTTTTCTAATTATAAAAGTTCAACTGCTGCATAATCTCTGAACTTGGGGATTGGGTTTTCTGTCGTGTGTAGATATCATAGACAAAAGTGAATGTAAATCACCTTGAGAATAGGAACCATCCTGATACTGAAACGAATTGAGTTAAACAAAAAAAACCCGATGGCCTAGCCTGTACCATGGCTGATCTAAATTTCTATTGTCAAGTCTTCAAATTCAAAGAATAACTAAACCATTTTAGATTCTGTTAACATGGTCGTGAGTATAAGGTAAAAAGGACTTGTATGCAAGTTACAGGTATATGAAATTAATACAGAAATTTCACAAGCTATGTTTATGTTATATCAAACTGTGTATTTTTATCGGGTTTTTTTACATCTGCTTCGTCGCTGTAGGCGGGCAAACAAGTCTTACCTTAATTATCAAAGCGATTGTTTATATAGTGTTGCCCGCGAAGCGGGCTAGCGAGCGGCAAGCCGTGTTTCCTACCTAGTAGAAAATAAGGACGGTGCTCGCAATCACTCAACGAAAACATTAATTCATCACAAGATACAATATCATTTTTAAGAGAGAATGTTGGTACTGCCTTCGACCCATATTAATTGATTTGGATTTTGTTAAATTTTGGATGAACCTACGAAATAGTGTCTAGATTTATCAAATTTTGACAAATCCAAGTCAATTAATATGGATCAGAGGAAGTACTTTTTTTTATCAAATATTATATTTATAACTTTGGTCCACAATGAAAGACACAATTATGAGATTTAGAGAAAAACTCATGAACACGTGTAGAGAACTGAGAAGGAAAACTCATGATGAAGAATAAGCCACGACGGACCTGCAGCCAACACCAGCCCCACTCACTCCTCTCTTTCTCATCATACATGCGCTCCTCTCCAATTTCTCCTCAGGACCTCATCTGTCTTCCTACCTCCACCGTGGCTTATTCTTGTTCCAGCCAAATGTAAACAAGCTAGCTCACCACCGTGGAGTACCGCTTGTTAGAGCTATAGTTGAAGTCCAAAACTGGAGTTATCCCCACGTCAGGATTATGTGAAAATGGTGCATAATAGTGGTCAGTTTCAGGGTCACATCGATTCGGCTCCCACAAGATGATTTTGTCGTGGACGAGGCTGACTTGCGATGTGGATGCTTTTAAAATGAAAGTTAGCGTTGTTGAAGATTTTTAATGATGTATCATACTATGATGTATATATATGCTTGACATGTTGGAAGATTTGGTTCTTTTTGTTTTATTGCATACAAACATCATGCTGACATGATAAGCGTGCTTTCATATGCGATGATTCTTCTCGCAAGTTTGGTTACGTGGGTGTGTTTGAAATGTCGGGACATCTTTAACTTAATTTTGATTTTCTGGCAATGAACATGGTACAAGATGCAAACTTGTATTTTATTTTTTGAAGTTTGGGGTTTCTTGTTGCACTAATCATATGGACTAAAATCATACTTTAAGCGGGATGGAATTGTTAGGGAGGCAACCGATTTCCCCAACATTGAGGAAAACAGTGTTAGGAACATTGGCGTACTGATATCATGGCCTACTTTCACAAAAAGTTTTTTAGAAATCACATTGGAAGCACTTTTTCTGATTTTTAAATATTGCAATAGAATTTAATGATGAAAAAGAATTCTACAACATACATGAGGACCTTCGGTTTTCTCTTTCGTATCAAACCAGAACGCGAGCTCGACAACTCAAATACCCTGGTTCTGAATATTGCAGTAGAATTTAATGATGAAAAGGAATTATATTTCGTCTAGGAAAATCTCGTTTCTCCATCAGAAAGAAGGGCTTCGTTATTCTTCAAAATCAGCGCACAACGCGACCCGGCAAAACATGAACAAAAAACGCCGACCGTGGGGATCGAACCCACGGCCACGTGGTTAAAAGCCACGCGCTCTACCACTGAGCTAGGTCGGCCTTCGCGGTAAATTCGTCTTTGCGTTTTAAATAACTCCAACCCAGTAAGGTACGAAAGCAAAGTAAGTCCATTGTCATACTAGATGATTTACATTATTTTATTTTCTGGAAAATACTGGCGTTGAAGAGTACTGTAGGTTCTAAATTTTGTTTGCATATTATGTGGGGTATTGGGAGGACCGGTGTCACCAATCACTCAATGTAAACTTTAGTTCATCACAAGATGCAACAACTTTGTTTTTCGAGATCATTGACACTTTCTTGATCAACTATCATATTTATAAGTTTGATCCAGAATGAAAGACACAAGGGATTACTAAATGATCATAAGGTCTATCTCGGATTGATATAACTTTCAAATGTACGTGTTCTGTCTTTCATATATCCTGAAAATTTTATGAAGAAAAACATACTTCCTCCGTCCTATAATAGATGTCTTAGGTTTTTTAAATTTTGGATGAATCTATATACTAAATAGTGTCTAGATTCATTTAAATTTTGACAAATTTGAGACATCTATTTTGGGACGGAGGGAGTATGTAGTATCGTGGGAGAAAAGACAAAGAAAACCCCGTGAAAAGTCATTTTGTGGCACCAAAAATGCCTTCTTTATAGATGTTGCAAAACATATTTTTTTCATAAAATTTTATATGTGTGTATAGAATATTTAGATCACCTGTGATTTTTAAAATAGTTTTTAACATTTTAAAATGGGGTTTTTGACAGTGGAAGCATCTTGTCCCGTGATCCAAAGCGGATTTCCCGTGCGATCTTCCCTTTTAGAGTTCTGAGCATACCTCGTTTTTCATTACGTAGCATAACATTTGTGCTCTGATGCTCCAAAGAGAAAAGTTACAACATAATCCGTGTAACTTGATTTCAGCAAATGGTACAAGGCAATGCTAATTTTCAATGAAATTTGGAAAATATTAACCATGCGTGAGAAATTTCATGGGATCCATCAACACATCTTGATTTCATCAAATGGTATGAGTGTATGACCGAGAGAGAGAGAGAGTATCCTACACATGAGAAAGCACGCAGACCTGGAGTTCTAACTTGCGGAAGCCTAAATGGTTGTAAGAGCATCTTCACTTGTTGGGCGAATCCAGGCCGAAATCCGAACCTTTTTTTTAGCCGGACGGAGCTTGATTTCGGCTGGGTACGTCCAGTTTACCATTCGCGTACCCAGGTGAGTTCCCGCGTTTGGCTAAAATTTAAATTTTGACAAACTTTGGGCGAACTTTGGGCGAAATATGGTCGATACGGACGAACTTTGGGCGAATATGGGCGATATGGACGAACTATGGGCGATACAGACGAACTTTGAGCAAATATGCCTGAATTTTGGGTGAACTTTGGGCGAATCTGGTCTATATAGGCGAAATTTGGGCGAATATGGTCGATGCTGACCAACTTTGGGCGAATATGCCCGAATTTTTGGCGAACTTTGGACGAATCTGGTCTATATGGACAACTTTGGGCAAAATTTGGACAAATATGACGATATGGACGAACTTTGGGCGAATATGGTCTATATAGACGAACTTTGGGCGAATATGGTTTATAGGGGCGAACTTTGGGCGAATATGGGCGAACTTTGGACGAATAGTCCCGTTTTTGCTACATGGTCTTTGGTGGGGTCTACCGGAGAAAACCTCCGACGAGTCTCCGGCAAGATCAGATATGCTACATTAGCACAACCTTTTTGCTACACGGTCGCCGACGAGGTTTCAGGCGAAATCTCCGGCAAGGTCCAGTCTATTTTTCTATTTTTGGCCGAACCGCTTTCTGCTACATGTAGCAAAAACGGGACTATTTATAGCAAAAGCGGGTATATTTGTATTGGAATTTGAGAGATTTTTAGGGATCACGTGTCAGTAGGAGAACCCGGGGGATTTGGGGGAATTATCCCGGGGGACGCATAGTACGACCCTTTTGTAAAGCGGATGCTGTTTTCGCCGTTGGTTTTCCCGTCACGGCCGGCTCCTGCTCCGGTTTTGATCTCGCCAAATCAGCTTTAGCCCTCTTCGGGCCCCACCGCTAACTTTGGCAGCTGTTGAGGTGCAGCCCCTTGATCACGTCACCACGGTTTCCCAGTTTCCATACGCTACACGGGTCATGACAGCCACTGGGTCGACCCAACCCGTCCGAACGCATCCACTCCAAGCAATCCGATCTATTTGGACAAACGCGTTTGGCTTGGTCCATTCATACACCAAATCTAGGAAAAGTTGCGTTGGTCTGTACGCGTATAGACAGCACGGGTGTTCTGCCAGTCAGCCTCTCGGGGCTCATGTATAAGTGAAACATTAGTATTTAACGATAGCTATTCATTAGATTAAACCCTGGCAGTTACAAAAATGATGTTTAAACAAAATACGAGGGGGGACTGCTACTGCTACTTGACTAGTACTGCTAGAGGAGGACGTCGCTATGGCTACTCGACGCCATTGCCGCGGCCATCGGCCCCGTCGATCGCCGCCCTAGTAGACTAGATGACCCATTGCTGGAGGCGATCACGGTAACGATCGTGAACCACCGCCTTTCCCGCCGCGTTCCTGTGGTCCTCCGCCGCCTAGTTCACCAGGGCCTTCTCCATCTCAGCGGCCCAGTGGTCCCTCGCCTCCTGGTCGGTGAGCTCCCTCGCCGCAGCAATGGCCAACGTCTGGCACTGGAGTTCTGTCTCATCCGCGAGCAACTCCACCGGAGAAGGAGCCGGAGCACCATTGGGGCCGAAGCCCAGCGCCTGCACGATCTGCAGGGGGACGGCGATCGCCTCCTCCTCCCCCTCCTCCTCCTCCACCTCCGTCTCGTCCCCGTCAATGACAGCCCACGCGACCGCCACCTCAGTGGCCATAGCGACGCGCTCCTACTTCGCCGCCGAGTCAAAGATGCGATCGCACTGCTCCGCTTCCGTCTCACTGCGTGCTTTGGCGGGGTGGCGAAGCTCGGCGACCTTGGCGGCCTCATTGGCCACCTCGTGGCGGATCTCGTAGAGAACCGCTGATGCGGCCTCAATGACCAACGCCTCCTTGGCGGCGACGTGGGCGGCCACCGTGGAGTCCGCCTCCACCACCCGCTCTAGCGCACCCTCGGCCACATGGCCTTCCTCATCGAAGGCCAACACCCGCGCCTCTCTCATGCGCCTGTCCAGCAACGTGGCCTCGAGGTGGACCTCGTCAACCTCCACCTACGGGAAGCAGATGCGGCACATCTCCCGGATCTTGGTCTGGTTGGCGATCTTGCGGCGAGGAATGGTTGGCGATTTTTCGGCTGCTGGTTTGCTCTTGCATCGTTGGTCTTGTTGTCTCCGCCACACCGGCAACCGTCATTTATAGACAGTGATGAAGGTAGAAAACGACCGAGGAGGTGCGGGAATTTTTTTGGCCGTGGAAAGCGAGGCGCACACGGAGAACGGAAAACTTTGATGGCAGGAAACACCAGCCATGCGGGAAGCCGCCAACGCTGATTGCTGAAGCGAGGGTGTCAAACGGTAACAATAGGAGAGAGAGATAAATAGATGGGTCGGTTCGCTGGGCGCGACTGGCCAAACAGACCAGACCATGACCCAACCCAAACAGACTGAAACGGACCATTTGGAACGACGGGTCAGCCTGGTGGAGATGCCCTCATGAGGCCGATTGTCTGAAACAGGCGGACACATCCCCACAGCGGAGCAGAACACCCTTGTTTTGGCTACCTTCTCCAAGAAAAAACAATCCTTCTTCTTTCCCCACTTGCACTCCAAGCCAATCTTAATTACGCGCCAATTCCTCCAGCACCAGCACATATATATATGGAAAATAGTGGGCTATCTAGGGTGAAAGGATAGAGATGTCGCCTAGAGGGGGGGGGGTGAATAGGCAATTTCAAAACTATTGCGGTTTTGGCTTGATAGAATGCGGAATTAAACTAACGTTTATTTTACAAGCACAAAACCTAAATACACTAGGCTCAACTAAGTGCACCAGCAACAAATTAAGCTAAGCAAGATAGCACAAGATAAATATACCACAAGTGATAAGCAAGATATAAGTACTTCAAGCTCGATGGCTATCACAAGGAAAGTAAGCTCGGATATAGAGATAACCGAGGCACACAGAGACGAAGATGTATTCCCGTGTTCACCACCTTTGGGAAGGAGGCTACGTCACGTTGGAGAGGTGTGAGGTTCCACGAAGGATTTCTCACGCGCCACAAAGGCTCACCTTCTTCTCCGAGTCTATCCCACGAAGGAATAGGCCCTTTCCTTATGGCTAGCTTTTCCTCCACTCCGGAGATGGCAAGCTCCACAACCACTTCACAAGCTCCACGAAGGAGAACCCCGGGTCTCTTCACAATCTTCCACGAAGAGAACACCGCGACACCAACCGCCAAGCCAACTAGGAGGTCACCCTCCAAGAGTAACAAGCTCACGGTCTCTCACTCGAACAAATCGTAATGGAGAGCTCAACACTTATGCAAGAATGCAAAGCAAGACAACCAAGGGTGCTCAAATCCTTCACTCTCAAATCCCACCAAAGCAACAAGTTCTAGGGAGGAATTAGAGAGGAAGAACAATGGTGGAAGTCAACCAATGACTCCAAGATCTAGATCCAATGGGTTCCCCTTACTTAGAGGAGGAATTGATTGGTGGGGATTGTAGATCTAGATCTCCTCTTCCAAAGCCCTCAAAAAGATGCAAGAATCATAGGAGGGAAGGGGGAGGAAGCAAGCTCAAGAGGTTCAACAATGGAGGTCAATTTCTTGGTCAAGAATGCACTAAAACGTTGGGGGAAGAACCCCCTTTTATAGTGGAAAGCAAATATGGCCGTTGGAAGAAATCTGTGCGAACTCGGTTGAAAGTTTGGTTGGACCGGCTCCAGAACCGGACGGTCCGGTTCCTGGACCGGAAAACCGAACTTAAAACCGGAATTAGGGTCAGTACACAGTCTCGGATAGACTCGGTATAGCAAAACCAAAAATCCCGGTTTCAGATCCGGTTTTCCGGTCCTGGCACTGGACCACCCGGTCTGGGAGCCGGTTGAACCGAACCCACAACCGGGATGAAATAGGCTTCACGAAAAACGCAATAACTTTTGCATCCGGACTCCGATTTCGATGATCTTGGGCTTGTTTTGACGAGGACAACAAGATCTAAAAGATTGTTCAGAGAAACATCATAGCCCAACAAAGGAGGATAGAACAAAATGAAGAAAGGTAAGAATCCTCCCTAAATAAGAACCGATAAAACCGTCAAACTCGAAAACGCCATAGAAGATGCATACGAATTCCGTTTTCGATGAACTTGGGCTTGTTGAAGAGCTAGAAACAAGCTAAAGAACCTCACATGGGTAAACACCAGGAAGCAACAAAATAGGAAGATGCAAAGTATGCAAAGGATTGAGCTCCCTATGACGATGTGATCAAGTTACACAACCGAAAGCCCCTCTTGATAGTGCGGCTATCTATCCTATAACCCGGTCTCCCAACAACCACCTTGATACCGGTAAAAGTAAAACCTAGCAAGGCCATACCTTTGCCTTGCGCATACCGCTTGATCTTGATGACAACGCTTCAAGCTCCACCCAAGCCGGAATGCAACACTTGATCATTGTTGCTTCGTGAAGACTCCTAATTTGCTCCCCCATACACCACTATGGTATAGCTTCATTAATACATGTCTTCACATGTACATTATCACCAATATGGACGGCAAGTTTCAAGCAAATGATCTTCTCGATATGCTTATCTTGAACTTGCCCTTCTCAACCTTGATGACGATCACCACTTGATGTCATCCTCTCATGGGCTATATAATATCTTCATTTTTGAAGCATGCACATGGAAAGATACCTGTCCCATATAGAAAACGCAAAGGCAAATATATAATGGGTTAGTTCATGATGCATAATTGACAAGGCTTACCATACCACAAGACCATGTGGTACATTCTTTATGCTTCATGTGTTGACCAACTTGAAATCACTCTTCACTCTTTGTATTGGTCAACCAAGTATCTTCTCGCGCTCCATCTTAATATCTTGAGGTACATAAGAAACTCTTAATTTGATTACATGCTCTAAATCTTAGTCAACCATAGCTCAACTAATAAGGCTATCATGACATCGACTTAGAGCCATATCTTGAATTCTTCTATTAAGATCACACTCTCAAGATCTTGATCATATCATATTATTCTCTTAATCTCGATGATTTTGATGCCAATACTCAAGGTATATCTTTATCTTCATGGCATCCATACTTGAATCCAACACATGGACTACAAGCATGACCTATGGAACATACCTTCATATAAAACTCAGTGAAAACATTAGTCCATAGGGATTGTCATTAATCACCAAAACCACACATAGGGGCAATTACCCTTTCATAGGGTGCTACCTATGCATACTAATCTAACCACTAGATATTCTATAAAGAGCATGAATTTAAACAGCCGGAGCACAAAATATCTAACGGAAAACACCATCTCGATTACATCAAGAGCATAATTTGCATGCACTTGCTAGTACATGCAAGTACCACACGCAAGCTAGCATATACATGCAAACTAGCAATAGCTCACGTATCATAGATCATTGAACCGGCTAAAATTTAAGCATGCAAGGTAGCAATACATTCAGACCATTGAACCGATCAATATTTCAGCATGCATTTTAGCACTACATGTAGACCATTAAACAGACCAATTTTCGAGCGAATAATCTAAAATCTATATATAAAAGAATGAGTTTTGCGTTCTGTAACAAAAAAAAAATCTAGCGGAAATGGACGCGGGAAGCACTCCCGCGCTAAAATGAACCACACGGGAAAAATTTGTCTAAAATTTATGCAGCCTGGAACGCGTGATAACTTGCTTGCTATCTTAATCTACTCTCATGGTTGAATTTATTATCGAAATTTGTGTATGTTTTCATGCTCGGATTGATGCTTAGCATGCACACATCTCGTCAAGTAGTACAACTAGTCAGGGTCTAGCGCAACAAGTACAACTAGCATACACGCATGCATCCGAATTTGTAAATTTTTTTTGCAATAATAAGAGTTGTTTGATATGCTACAATAAAGTTTAGTCATGCTATTCTACAAACAACAATAACACCGTTAACTGCATGCAAGATATTGGCTCTCTCTCATCTTGGTAGCTAGTTCACGTACTTCTTGTATCCAACGTCAACGCTTGCATGCATTGGTAGCATCCTAGATAGCAAATCCGCGTTGATATATATAAGCCCATATGAGACACTAGTGCCCGGGCACCATACCTGTATTTTATTCAAATTCTTACATACCTGATGGTATACGTATGCAAATTTCACATATCTAACTTATACACACCAAAGTTATATGTATCCTAGTTACATGTATCCAAGGTATCACATACCTAAAGCATACATATCCAAGTTACATGTATATCTACATATACATTAGGTATATGATACCCAGATGTATGTAACTTAGGTATGTGGTACCTAGGTATGTGTAACTTAGGATGCTATCAATGCACGCAAACGTGAGACAATGGTACGTGCGCATAGCCACACCATCGTTCGATCCTACTAAAGGAGCACATGAAATAGGATGGTTGCATGCGGCGTGAGACGAGTTCTCGAAACGCCGTCATACCAAGAGCATGTATCCCTCGTCGGTTGTGCCATATTTTATTTACTAAACAAGCACCATATATGTTTACTTCCAAACATAGACCGGCATGGGTGGTGAGCAATAGTAGTAGTTCAGTTCTTGTTGTTTTATCACGGCATGGCACTTTCAATTCTCCCCGCGTAGGGCATCTATAACGTTCAAAACAAATTACGACGGTCCTATCATGTTGAGCAGATCGTGGCATGGCACTTCGCCTTCCTTCCTTGATTTGTGTAATCAACAAACTGCGAATTCTTCCCAGTCCGTGCCGCGGCATCAGAAGTCAAAACCCTAGGCAACTGTGTACCTGCTCGCTCTTCCCTTCCCCTTCCTCTGTTCCTGTGCAAGGCGAAAGGGACAAGCTCCGTTTCCCTCCATCCATTGCCCGCGGCTGATCCATGGGTTCTCCCATCCTCCGTCTGCCGATTTGGCGGCCGTAGGGGTGGGGAACCCCGGTGTACTGTCGTGGGTTTGTAGATAGGTTAGGGTTTCCTGGTGGCGAGCCGTTGATGGCGGCGGCGGTGCCATGCTGGCGAATAAATCTGCCCCGATCCCCACCATCTCGGCGGCGACGCCGAGGGCTCGGAGGCGTAGATTCCTGCCGTCCTTTCCGGGCGGTGAGGTTAGGGTCTGCGGGGATGGTCGACGAGGCGGTGATGGTGACTCTCCCAAGCAGTTTTGTTCCCCGGTCTCAGCTCCGTCGTGTCGGTGCTTCCTCCTGTACCGACGGGAGACTCATGGGGAGATGTACAGGAGGCTTTCGCTGCGTTGTTTGCGGCGAGGCTTGGAGTGCGGGGCTTCTGGATCAAGGTATGTGGTTGATGGAGGGCGGCCCTGCCCCTCTTCCTTGACTCCGTCGACGGGAAGCGGCAAAGCTGAGATCCGAGCGGCACCGGGAATCTTCCCGGCCGACGTGCCCCAACGGTGGCAAGCCCGACGTTTGCGGCAGGCTACCTGCGAGGCTCACAAAGCAGGATCTGCGAGGGTGCTCTCTCGGAGCTTGGGATCTTGGTAGTTGGCGATCTGATCTCCGGCCGTCGTGCGTTGACGGCGGTTTTTCCAGATCGGTGAAGGGTGGCTGCACAAGGACCTTCAAGGGCTTTAGTTTTATTTTCTTTTCAGTTGGGGCCTTTGTGCAATGTTCCTAGGACACGTATTCTCTGGGTCTTTCTGGATATTTCCCTACGTGTGTTGTAATCCCGTTTGATTAATATATGGCATGCAGTGAATTCTCAAAAAAAAAGCTGCGAGGTAGAAACAGCAACACATATCGATATGTGCCTTCAAGTCTTTGGAGCTAGCGAAAGACGGCAACGGCGACCGTCGGGAAGGTGATCAAGTGCAAAGGCCGAGAGAAATCCATATCGTTCTCGGCACCGGCGCGATGATTCCTGTGGGTGTCACGTTCCTTCTTGAAGGGTGTCAGAGATACCTCTTCCCTATCCCCCGTTGTGGACCGGTAGGAAACCATAGGAACGATCCGGGCAACAGCGTCATTGCCGCTTCCCTTCTTGGAGGTGTTGCTTGGTGCACGACGCTTCGTAGAGATAGAAGTGTGGTGGAAATTCGTCGGAGGGTGCAGCGGTGGCGAGTCATTTCCGTTTTCGTCGCACCGCCGTTTTCGGCATTGTTTTCTTTTTCTTTGTTTGTTGTTTCTTTTGGCTTAGATTGTGCTGTTTTGCCCAAGCGATGACTGTTCCGAGGAAGAACAAAACGTCTGTGTGTTATTTGTCAGTCGTTTGTTGAATAATTAATAAAGCATATCGTATGCATGTCTTCGATGCAGAGACTAGGGGACATCCTCCATTTTAAAAATTAAAAATTTAAAAGATAGGAAATAAATAATAGAGTTCTATAGTGACTCAAGATGTTACACTAAATAAAACAATACATATATGTGTGGGAGACATGTTTAATCATCTTTAGTTTTATGTGTCAAATGATGATTATGCCGTTTAGAAAAAAGCAAAAACCAAGTCTCACGTGGCTTGCCATACCATCCACCATGAAATCCAAATCGGACGGACAGAAAAAGTGGAGGCAAAAGTATCAGACTTGCGCAGTTTCACAACACTTGCCATCTCTGAACTTAAAATGCTTCTTATTCACAAACCACGTGCTCAGATAGGACTAATTTTTTGTAGAATGGATAATACAATATACTCCCACCGTTCCAAAATAGATGTCTTAGATTTATTAAATTTAAATGAACCTATATACTAAATAGTGTCTAGATTCATTTAAATTTTAACAAATCTGAGAACATCCTTTTTAGGACGGAGGGAGTATATGATTTTTATTGAAATATTTTCATTTTATCTGGAACATTCGAATATTTAGTTTAAAATTTCGAACAGAAACATAAAATGTTCTTTATTCACAAACCGTATGCTCAAATTGCCTGAAACTTTCCTAGAATGGATAGTACAATGTATAAGATTTACTGACTGTTTTTAAAATTTTCTGGGAAGTTTGAATTTTGAGCCATTTTTAGACTTTGGAGCATTTTAGTAGGATTTCATCAACATTTTTGCAGTATTTTCAGTTTTTTTTTTGCAAAAACTCCATAAACAGTTGGCATCATGTAACAATAGCAAGACAAAGGCATATACATATTACCAATCATTGAGAACTCACAAGTAAAACCAAAAAAGCATAGTAGAGGTGTATCACTCGAAGCACTTAACACTGCAAGTCAGTTGCATATCTTCCACATTTTGTAGCTACAAGTGGTACCAAACAAAAGACTAAAATTAGCACCTCCAAAGTACACTTGGGCTGCTCATAGTGGGAGTAACATAAGTAGTAACATAGATGTCACATAGACTAAAATGATGATGTGGCAAGCAATTAATAAAGAGAGAGACAAGTGGAGTAACATAATATGTTACCATCACATCACACTTTCCAATACAAATGAGTCTACAAAACAATGCTCTATGTTACTACACTAAGTTACTTTCACTATGAAGATAGTAAGTTACTATGCACTATGACCAGCCTTAGGCTCTCCACTTGTACACTTAAGCCTCGAAAGACTATAGTTAAAATTGTAGTTGATATTTTGAAAAACCTATGCTGGTTTCATTATTTATGGACAATTCAGACACATACGCAACACTAGTTTCAGATTTGGCACGCGCAACAACTAGTTTCAGTATTCATACATACACAATTCTCACACACAACACTAGGTTCAGACAAGAATTGGGGCACTAAGTTCAGTACACATCGGACACTAATGTCAGACAACAATTTGGACATCAATGTCAGCACACCTTATCTTTCAGATAAAAGCATACCGCCGGTGACTTTCTTCTCCGACGACGGAAGACGATAAGGCTGTCGCGCGAGGCGCCGCTCGAACGCCGGCTCTCTCCGGTAGGGCCTGCACACGAGGACCGAGCGAGCGCCGTCGCTGTCCCCAGGCGCGGGGTCAAAGCCGTCGTTGGCGGCGGCGCCGTGGACGAGGAACCGAAATCCCAGAGAGACGAGGGAGGTGGCGCTCGAGCTCGCGGCGGTGCTCCCTCGGCGAACCCTCTCGCCTCCGCCCGTCCGCCGCGCCAGAGAAGTCAATCCCAGCCAAAACGCCTCGCCCGCGCGTCTTCTCTGTTCTGAAACTGCAAGTGCTGGGAAATTTTGTCTCCACTCGTGCTTGACCATCCGATCAGGAGTCGATGGTGGATGTTTGGGGCAAGTTAAGGTGAGACTTGTCTTCAGCAAGTCACCGAAGTCTGAAGTTCCATCCCTCCTTAGCTCGCCACCGCCGCCGCCGCCGCGGTCGAGATCGCCGCCCCAACCACGCCACGTCTCCTAGCCGCCCCGTGGCACTGGACCCTGCAAACCAAAACAGCCGTCCGAACCCGCCGCCGCACTCGCTTCCTCGAGGGCAGCGACGGACCAGCTCGCTAGTACAGCGTCCTCCACCGTCGCCTGCCGCGCTTTCTGTCCTGCTGGACGTCGCTTCTACCTTCACCGTATGCATCGGTGCTCGCGGGAGTTGAAGGTGAGTACCCTGTACCCCAAATTATGAGCTTCTGAAGGGCGGAGGTGAGAGTGAAACTTGAACTGTAGATTTCGGGGTACTTGAAGAGTAAAACAACTGCTCTAGAAAAATCAATCTACCGGCACCGAGCGCACCGTCACACGAAATGGAACCGCTCCGTCAGGCACGAGTGATCTTCAAGACTCCAAGATCCGGGAGAAGCTGCGAGGAGGTCTCGGATGCCTGCCCTGAAACCCTCTTCATTGGCAAACACGAAGAATTCTAGACCAAGTCTGCAATTCTTGGATGTTATTGGTGGCAGCAGCAATAGGGGGCCGGAGACTACAGACTGAGGAAATAGCCTGGATGCTCAAGCTATCAGAAATTTGCCGTTGCACATGAGGTTGTATTTCATTTATGTGAAGCATTTCACGTCTAATGAAATTTTTGATGGAGGACCAAATTAAAGGTAGGTAGCATGTCCTTATCCATACCTAATTTAGGGAGGTACTTATGCTAATTTGTTTCTGCCATGTCCACATTACATTTATATTGCCAAGTCAAATTTGCTGTTTGGGTTCCAACTAGTGACATCACATACTCTATAATCCTTTTCACTGGTGCAAGCTTTATATCTAACTTGACCAGGTTTATATACTCAGTACCTGATATAAGGCTGTCATTCATTTCGTAATAAGATAACCCTGTAACGATTTCTTATGTGCACCTTTTACCTCCTTGAATATTTGTGTAGTTGCGTGTTAAAGTGGAGAAGGAACTTGACCCTGAGGTTTTTAATTAAGCTAAAGTAGGTACATGCATGTGTTGACTAATTAAGCATAGTTGCGGTTGTAAGATTCTTCTCCTTATTGATTGGCATTCATGAACTGATGTTGCTTGGTACCCAGCAAGCAGTACTTCTGTGTACACCATCTCCTCCAAGCATAAATCACACCAATTACCCCGCACGCTGTAAGCTGAGGCCAACTTGGAAAGGAAGTAGCAACCAACCATGGCGGTGGTTGGGGGCATGCTTGCTTCTGCCGTCCTGAAGGTGGTGACCCAGCAGATTTGGGCCGCCATTGGAAGTCAAGCCAAGCTGCAGTGGAATTTTAATGACGACCTTGAGAAGTTGAGGACGCTGCTGGAGTCGGTTGAGGCGGTGCTCATGGATGCTGAGAGGCGGTCGATCAAGGATGCGGCAGTGCGTCTGTGGCTTGATCGCCTCAAGAACGCCTTGTATGACATCTCCAATGTGATTGATGAATTTGAAGCCAACACCAAACCTGGTTCCCGAAAGGTATATTATATGCAGTATACGCTTTGCTAAATCCAGTTATTCCATTAAACTGTATTTGAATTTTTTGTGCTCTTAGAATATCTTACTTACCTTCTGACGTATCTTACTTGTGAAATTATGGAGTCGCCATTAAAGTATGAGTTTCACATCATGAAATTTGTTCAAATTTTCCAAGTTACTGAAGGATAAATGTAAACTTTTGCAGTTGACAATTATGATTCCCTGTCATACTGTTGTTTCCAAGATTACTATGGGTAATAAGATGAAGAAGATGATAAAGGAACTAGAGGCCATCACAAATCAACACCAGAGTTTTAGTTTCGTAACAGACAGTAGCCCTAGCATACAGCGATTTTTCGATGTACGGGAAACTTCATCAAATGTCGAAGAAGCACTCATAGTAGGAAGACTTCAGGAAAGATGTAAAATATTTGCTTCCTTATCGAGGAGCATGGCACAGGAAACCATCCTTCCTATATATGGCATTGGAGGCATTGGCAAGACAACCTTAGCACAATGGGTTTTCAATTCCAGCCACTTCAAAGACTATTGCAAGGTCTGGATTTATGTGTCCCAGAAGTTTGACTTGAATAAAATTGGCAACTCCATAATTTCACAAGTATCAGAGGAGCAGATCCAGATGACTGAAAGGCAGATGATACATAATCGCCTCGGTAAGGTACTTGCTGGTAAGAAGATTCTGATTATTCTAGATGACCTGTGGGAGAAGGATTCATCTCAGTTAGAAGATTTGCAGGGTATGCTAAATGTTGGCGAGGGGCAGAAGGTGGTTGTAGTAACCACACGCGATGAAGAGATTGCCATGAAAATGTGTACAGTTGAACCATTCAAGTTGGAGCCCTTAACCAATGATCTTTGCTGGAAAATAATTAAACAAAAATGTGCCTTCGAAGCTAGAGCCGATAAAGAAAGGTTGGAACTGATAGGGAGGGAGATCGCAAAGAAGTGCGGAGGTGTGGCATTAGCAGCTCAATCCATTGGATACATGTTACGGTCTATGACATTTGATGAATGGAGATTGGTGAAAAGCAGTGAAATCTGGAACGTACTTGCTGCTGAAGATGCATCGTCACCTCATCATGTGCCTGCATCCTTGAAGTTGAGCTATAGCAATATGCCTCCACTGTTAAAATTATGCTTTGCTTACTGTGCAACCTTTCCTAAAGGTCACAATATAGTTAAAGATGATCTAATTCATCAATGGAATTCTCTTGGTTTCATCAAGCCAGTGAGCATATTCTCTACTCGGCAGCTTGGTGAGAATTATGTTAGTCATCTATTGGGCATGTCCTTCCTTCAACATTCGAAATCAGCTTTGGTGAGTTACTGCATTTCTCTACAACTGAACAATTTTATTTTCCTGCAGCCTAGTCATTTGTACAAATTACATAATGTCAAGTTGAGAAAGAAAAGAACGAGCAATAACGTTTTAGTCAAGAATTATCTCATCTAGCAGTTACCAAGCTAGATATTTTCTAGTCAATCTCTATAACTGGAGCAGTATGTTTCTTTGACAGACAAACAAGAAATAGAAAGTGTTAAGTCTTTCTCCTCGCCTTCCCACAGGAGAGGCCGTCCACTCATCTCCATCCTCCTCTTGATCTCTGATTATCTTCTCGATTATAACCACGGGACATACATGGTGCAACTCTCATACTATTTCCATAGGTGATGCTGAGAACAGAAGCACTCATAATTACAGAAATAACCACATAACAGAAAGTTCCGACTTACAACACAGTTTCTTTATTTACAGATGAATGGTGTTTCAAAAGTTGACATGTGTCCCAGATTGTCTCACAAACAAGTCATATGTTAATATTTTCTTATTTCAGCCAAAATAACAGGCTAAATTTTTTCAGTTCCAAGCTTAGCTCTGTGTAGGATATACTAAGGCCCTGTTTGGAAGCGCTCCACTCCACCTATTTTCAGTTCCACTCTTAAGTTTACCAGTGGCGCCACTTCACCTGCAAACTCCAGGGTTAAAAAAACTGTTTGGGTCAAAGGCTGGCACCAGATTCCTGTTCAGCCTATCTCCAGCTCCCCGCTTCTAGGGAGAATCTGCAGCCAAGCAGGTGTGGCTGCAAGTATTTTTGGAGCAGGAGCAGAAGGTCGTGCATTAGTGCCCAAACATTTTCTTCACCAGGAGTGTTAAAAATTCTGAATTTAAATAAAAAAATAAGTGGAAATTATTTAATTTTCATGGGTGTAAAGAAAAAAAAGAGAGAAATATACTTTGACTACTTATATCAAGTTATTGGAAAATTGCTGTGATGGAACTCTCTGTTTTCCACTTGCCAAACAAAGCTCCCACGTGTGTCGGGATGGTGAAAATTCCCAACAAAAGTAGGGGGTACAAATTTGGGTTCTCGATGGAGCTGCCATAATTTCTCGCTGAGAGCAACATATGGATTATCAACAGAATCACAATTCCTATAGTACTGCAGTATCATCACGCTTTACCATCTTAGTATTGAAACCAAACCTGGCATATTATCTTAATAAAAATTGTCTTTATGGTTATAGATGCTTAATTTTATTTGAAGTCTAAGTAGATTCGTATTTCTCCTTTTACCTTAGTTTCTGACATCTATACTATTTCTGCACACTGCCTCTGACCACTAACTTTCAGTTGGTATATTGAAAATTTCATGGTGCAAACATACATTTGATAAATAATACACTAATATAAAATGATTGGGCTACAGAAAACTTACACTCTTAAGTGCTTTTGCTGCAGACTGGTCAATTACACAACAAAGATGTTACATTGTTCACCATGCATGACCTAGTGCATGATCTTGCAAGATCAGTCATGGCTAATGAAATTCTGGATGCCAGCAAAAATACAAATATTGGAGGAAGAAGTTGCCTGTATGCATTGCTCACAGATTGCAGAAAGCCATTGAATTTATCTATGATCTCTCCTGCGAGGATAAGGACTCTACGTTTTCTGGACTGTGACAAAATGTCTGTTTGCGGGGCTGCGTTTTCTTCAGCTAAGTACCTGCGGGTCTTAGATTTAAGCGAATGCTCCATACAGAAGCTGCCACGTTCTATTGGTATACTGAAGCATTTGAGATATCTTAATGCTCCACGGATGCATGACCGAATGATCCCCAAGTGTATAACAAAGCTCTCAAAATTAAACTACCTCAACTTCCGTGGATCTTCTAATCTTTCAGCATTGCCAGAGTCAATTGGCAATATCGAAGATTTGATGCATCTTGATTTATCAGGTTGTTGGAGAATAGAAAAACTCCCAAAATCATTTGTAAAGCTTAAAGCATTGGTACATCTGGATTTATCA
The DNA here is from genome assembly GCA_030063025.1 of Avena longiglumis. Taxonomy (NCBI): domain Eukaryota; kingdom Viridiplantae; phylum Streptophyta; class Magnoliopsida; order Poales; family Poaceae; genus Avena; species Avena longiglumis. The sequence continues at coordinate 187,782,436 of CP125979.1, forward strand.
CAATGTTATATGGTTAATGGTATTCCGGAAGCTTTGCGAGTCTTTACCAAACTACAATATCTGAATTTGGCACTGCGTTATTGGATACAAGCAGACAGGCATCATCTCAGTGGGCTACCAGAAGTCATTGGCAATCTTACCGAACTCCGGTATTTGAATCTATCACGGTGCATCCGTGCTATATTTGGTGTCCCATTAACAGATCAAATTGAAAGTTCCACTATCCGATGTTCTGTCTCTGACAATTCATTAACAGATCCAATTGACAGTTTCATGGGTCATATCTGTACCCTTTCCAATCTAGAGCATCTGGACTTGTCTGGGAATATATATCTTGTCAGTATACCTGAATGTATTGGCAGCCTTAGGAAGCTGCACACACTGGACATTTCAGGCTGCAATGAACTAGCAAGGCTTCCAGACAGTATGGTTAACATGGATAGTATGAAGATACTAAACGTAAAGGGCTGCCATGAGCTGGATAATTCCATTCTCTCTCGCTTCAACCTTTTCACCTTGTTGCCGCACTTTGTGGTGCATGCCGGTGATGGTGAATCTAGCAGCAATTTTGTCCTGCTTCAGCACGCAAATCCTGATGAACTGCAGATAAGTAGAATTGAAAATGTGAAATCTACGGAAGAGGTGCAGAGTATAAAACTAATGGAAAAACAAAGAATTGCAGAATTGAAATTGGAGTGGACTGTTTATGCTGAGAAGTTTGTGGATGACATGGAAGTGCTGAGAGAGTTAGTGCCACCTTGCACTTTAAAGAAGCTTGAGATACGAGGTTATGATTGTGTCAGCTTTCCAGCTTGGATATTGGATATTAGTCATTACCTCCCAAATCTTGTCAGCATTACGATGGTGGATTTGCCCAAATGTAACAGCCTACCACCACTCGGACAATTACCAAACCTACAATCGGTGGTACTCGAAAGAATGCCCAACATTATGAAAATTGATGAGGGCTTCAATGGTGGAGCAAAAGCATTTCCTCGACTGGAGAAATTTGAACTAACTGGTATGGAAAGCCTGGAGGAATGGATCACGATGTACCCCAGTGGCGAGGATGGTACAAACAAGCTCATGTTCCCCAACCTTGAGATACTGAGGATACGTGATTGCCCTAAGTTGAGGTTGAAACCATATCCCCCTGGGGCTGCCTACTGGGTGATATGGAACAGTGATAATGTACTGTTGTCACGAGGAGAGGGTGTGACTCGCACTGGTGCTTCCACTTCTCCAGTTACTACATTGGATGTTGGATCGTGTGAGCTGCCTCTGTATCAGTGGAGGCTGCTTCACCACCTTCCCGCGCTCTCTAAATTAACTATCAGCGATTGCAGTGACCTGACCAGCTCTTCAGATATCATCCGAGCCCTCTCCTCCCTCCAATCACTACACCTGTCCTCTTGGAGAAGCGTCACATCACCACCACTCTGGTTAGGAGAACTCAACTCTCTCAAGAAACTTGAGATCTGGGGATTTAAGGGCATTGGATCTTTTCCGGAGATCGTACAGCAGCTCACCAACCTCAAAGAATTACAAACATTTTTCTGTCCTGAATTGAAGCAGTGGTGTGAATCAAAGGAGAACAAGCTGAAACTTGCTCACATAGAAGAAAAGGTATGTCCCTGCCGACTATTTGTCATATTGCTTTTATTTTTGCACCGACCCATATTTTTGGGGGCCCCGTGGGCCCTTGATCATCCAACGAACCGGCAAAATAAGCACGCAAATGAGTTCTAGACACAGACAACATAATGTTAATATTGAGGATAATCTGACAGGTAAAAACATATTTAACAATTTCAACGTTTTTCCCTTATGCATTACATACATTTAGAGCAACTCTATCAGCTGCTGCAAAATGCGGCATTTTCAGCGATGCGGCGGCTGTTTCGCAGTTTTGCTGCAGTTTTGGCTTTACCAGTTGCCGCATTTTGCAGCAGCGTCTGCTCCAGCAGCTCCGGCAAACAGCATTTTGCGTTTAAATTCCGGAATTGCGAAAGTAGACTAAATAGATATTAAATAAAATTTAAACTACATTACGGAATTTAAACAAAGTTCAACACAGTTTGGAATAAAAACTACATATTAACCCTAAAATCTACTCCCAATCGATGTCGGAGTCGCCGATTTCGTCCCAGAAATCAGAACCGAGGGACGACGTGTCGTCGACGGGGACGGGTGGCGGCGGCGGGGGGTTGGACGGCCCAGCGCCGTCGGAGCTCTTCTTCTTCGCTGCCGAAGATGCGTAGAAGTCCAGTTCCTATTCGGGATGGTTGAGGTAGAGCTGTGACATCCTCATGTCGTCGGTGGCCTGGCGCTGCATCGCGGCGTTGTGCCGCTGCTGCCGGCACGCGTCGCGGTTCACCCACTGCATCTACGGTGCGAGGAACTCCACCTCCTGCGGTGATTGCTTGTCCGGGAAGTTGAGGCCGCGGCGCTGCCGGCTGAACCTCCACGCTGCCGCATCGCACGCGTGCGACTTCTTCGGCGGTGCCGAATGTTCCCAGCCACCAGCAGACGCCATCATGGCTGATGTCGGTGGCGAAGCGGCCGGAGGGCCGCATCCGGACGCTGAGGAAGCCGGTGGAGCCCCTCGACTGGCGCCGGTGCGGTGGCATCTCGCCAGCGGCGATTGTCCGATTGGGGCTAGGGGAGGGCGTGCGGCGGCCGGATCTACTAGGATTGGGGCTTGGCGGCGGCTGCCATCGGCAGCCGCAACACTTTAGGTGGTGGGTGGGGGATTTGGTGGTTGGACTGCGCGCGAGCTGCGTGGATGAATTTTGTGGCAGCTGCGTGTCTGCCGCATATATGCAGCACGAAGTCTTGTTGCCGCAAATTTTTTGCAGCACCAAACAGCAATGCGTCAGCTATTGCAGGCATTTTTTTTGGCATGCGCTGCCACATCCGGTGGTTCTTTGCGCTGCTGCCGCATTTTTCAGCAGCTGTTAGAGTTTCTCTTAGCCTTGTACTTATTTTCTTGTCATACAATGGCACCTTGTTATCCAAAACATAACAAAATTAAGACAGCTATAGGAATTAAGGATGTAAAAGATTCTCTACAAGGCATGTTCTCCTATGTTTGCCGAACCTAAATCACATGTTTGGTATCATACCTGGTCCATTAGAAAAAACAATGGAATCATACCTGGATGGACCAACTTATTCTAGGAACCAAAGTGATTGTGATGTAATGGCACTATATTTTTATTCAGCACTCCATGCATTACACATCTATCTTTTCTTAAACTGAACAATATTTCCCCTATGGTTAGTAACTCATCTGCACCAGAGTACTAGATTTCATGTTGAAATAATAAAATAAAATGCAATCTTTTTGCAGATTCTTTGGTAGTTCTAGCAAGCCAAGATAATGTCTTGCACGCACCAGGCTCCAGGGACAGGAGCAGATTGTTGATCGTTTAAATTCAGAAGTTCAAAAGAGAACCATCAGTAGCAGCGAGACTAAAAAATTAAATGTGGCAAATGGTAACTTAGTCCGCCAACACGAACCAAGCAAGGTAACCGGTTTGTTTTGCCATCTTAAAAATGCGGCGCACCCTTGATTTGATGCCACCTGCCAGGTTCTGAACGATTTCACACAACCTGCTCGGTTTTGCGGCATGGAACTGGGGTTTTCAGGGAGTTCTGTCGCAACAGATTTGTATGAAAGCCCGCCTTACCCTTCTACTACTACTCACCTGTTTCATCAGAATTCTGACGAACCTTTTTGTTCAGACTCTAGTTGTGGATTATGCTGGTGGATCTTCTTACATGTACTCCCTCCGTCCTAAGATAGATGTCTTATGTTTTTTAAAATTTAGATGAATCTATATACTAAATAGTGTCTAGATTCATTCAAATTTTGACAAATTTAAGACATCTATTTTAGGACAGAGGGAGTACTAGATTTAGGGATACGCCTTGGCGCATGATGCCATTGAATTCCAATCAATTTACACTTTGTATAAAGGCGATAGTAAGTGAGCAGGAAAATAATATTTTTTGAGTTTTTAGGAAATGAAAGCAATGGATTTCTCCTTGGCCACAACCAGTGGCGGACCTTCTTGGAGGCCAAACTAGGCCATGCCCCCTCCCCCAACATTGTTGCAAATTCTCTAATTAGTAGTCTTGTTAAGACTGAACTAATGAGGATTAGCAACAGTTATAGCTATTAAATGGGTTTAATTAGCATCTCTCTGCAAGGTTCGCCACTAGCCACAACGGGCGGAGTACATAAGCGAAGCAGGAAAAAATAGACATGTGAACTTAGATGTCCAACATGATACAATAGGAGCATGAACAGAGCTAATCTAGACATGTGCCAAGCATGTTTGACTTTATAGGAGTACCATCTTATCAACCATGGATAAAAGTACATTACTAAGAGTGGGACTGAACTAAGAATTTACAACTTTGTATTCCCTGAGCAAGCCTTGATGGGCTCAAACAAACTACATCGGTGACCATTAAGCATCAGTAGAAGCAAAATCAACACAAGGCGCACAAGGAAATTATTGCAATCGGCACTTGGTTAATATTTACATGCCTACAAAACGGAAGAGGATGATCTTCATATCCCAGGGTGCATAGATAGCAGGTAACAACTCGTGACCTGTGTCACCAAAAGTCAAACCTCCTAGCAAAGTAGAAATCCGACAATGACTAATTTGAAGTCATGAGAAACATAAACTAAATTCTGGTACAGCAACTGAATTCTGAATTAGAAACAGCATGTTAAATTCTAATTACTACAAGTCTTCGGCTGCACAATTTTGTTCCAAACAAATTCAGTGACATAGAGATGAGTTACCCTCATCTCTCCTATACTCCCTCTGTTTCAAAATATAAGATGTTTTAGATTTGTGAAGAAAATGTATCTAGACTTATTTTAGTATTAGGTACACTCAAGTTTGGAGTGAATCTACACACTAAAAGAAGTCTAGATACATTTGCTTCACAAAGCCAAAACATCTTATATTTTGAAATGGAGGGAGTAGTTCTCCCCGTCTCCTGGAGCATTGTGACAGCCTGCACCTCTCAAGTTCTTCTCGGCCATTAGCAGAGAGTTCTTCAGGTCCGTATGAATGGAGAGAAAAAACATGAAAGTGAATATGGCTACTGGCCTAGATAAGTGGAGATATAAAGTATGAAAAGGTCTACTTAGCCTTTGGACAGTGAAGGAAGTGGAAAGAAATTTGTCAAGAACTTCGGAAGGTGGTATTTCCTGATGATGACATCGTTGTTCAAATAAACCTATCATATTTGTTTACAATCAACCTGAACGACAACGTTATGGAGGCAGTTGAGACTTACATGGTGACGTTCCACAGATTTCATAAGAATCTCAATTATTCTCATGATCGCATCCGCTAATTCATGCTCATTTTCATTCTGATGCTCGTGGCTAGGCATTCGGTATGAATCTTCTTGCAGTTTTTGCAAGTGCGTAAGAGTAAATAAGATCCTGAAATCGGCCCAGTGTAGTCTGTGGCTCCTTTCTGATCACAACACTCAAAAATAAGAAAATAATATCAAAGATAATATGAAAAATATCTAGAAAATAGGGACCGGAGCAATAAGCACCTTCGATAAAATGTTCAGGTTAAGCTTCTGAAATGAGCTAACTGAGATCTCAAATCTCCTTTGTTATCAACCTAAAATAAAACAGAATCCTCTGTTAAGGCAACACATCTCCACTTTGTTATTAGGATAAAAGCAGAACAAATCTGGTGGAGGGGAAAGAGAATAACTAAAATAAAATGAGTATTCACTGCGCTTATGGAGATACATACTGTTGCGGATCTCTTCGACAACATGGGAAAAGAATGACAAAATAAAAAGGAGTGCTGGTGAGTGCATCAGTCTACACCATCCTTACTCGTATCTCTTGAGTACAAAGTTAGATGAACAACTATGGTATTACCAATGGTCATGTGCGAACAGTATACCAAGAATTTTAGCATAACAATCAAACTGCCTACGATCGCAATATCCCACACAGTGGGTTCATGAAGAAATGTAAGCAATTTTTTCCCGCCAAGGCGCCTCTGAGAAGAATATTAGAGAAACTCACCTCATAGTATTTATGCGATCAGATGGCCAAGAATTTTGACTAATTGTGGAGCAGCTGTTTCTGACACAATTGACCTTATTGTATATTCCAAACCTACGAAAAATAAGGAAATTGTAAAAAGACCATCCGACCATTATATTTGCTAGATCCAGCTACAACAGCAACAGTAGCGTGTTTTAGCACATATGATGACATGATTTTCTCTAGACGTAGGTAACAAAGCACCAATGCCAACTCACCGACGACACATATAATGTAAATAAGAAATATTTGGCAATAATGCTTTGCCAAAATAACCGTGGAACATTTGTTAGATGAACAATTCAGATTCCTTGGAGCAAAAGAAAGAAAATATTAAGTCGTCCAAGCTAGAGTCACAACCCTTCACAACTTACAGATTGCCACCAACGAATAGTTGACCAAAAACATATCAAATCGACATGGATTTCTTCCGGGAGACGGTAGGGACATGAAGTGGAAGCATGGCATTACAGATAATATTTTCACAATCACATAGAGAATTGAAGCATGGCATTACATATTATATATTCATAATTAGCACAGATCGATAAGTACTATCTTTCCATGCGAATAAAAACTAACAGTATTATACATTAAGGTTTATCTTTAACCTCTGAAAATCCTATTACATTCTTAGTAACAAAACCAATGATGCAATTTACTTTGTAATAATGCAGATCCAGTTGTTACTGTAAGAAAGCATAACTAACTGTTTGCTCTAAATCTCAGCTGCATGATGCACTCGATAATTAGACCTTATTCCCACAAGATAACACATAAATAGTTGCAGCTACAGTTTAGTTACTTACAGAGTCAGACCTTGTAAATGTGTATAGCTATTTTTATGACTATGCAAATTTAGCGACTGTAAATACATTGTGGCATATGGATCTAAGAAATGCATGATATCAAGAGAACAATAAAGGCATGTAATAATAAGAAAGTGATAATATGGATGCCATCACCACAATGGATGTAACTGGTGCTCAATTAGCTACCCATAGCAAGAATAAGACAATTTTAATTGTTAAATCAACACAAAGAACTAAATAGCATTACATCCCATGAAGCTTAGAATTTAAAAATTACATGGAAAGAATTTAACTTATATTGTATTAATAATTTTTCAAAGTAGTATATGGATCTAATTATATATCCGCTCATTCAGGCTATATTTCATCCAGATTATTTAGGACATATCTTTTAAAATATCTAACCAAACATTGTGCGACAAATTTCAGAACACAGAGACAATTTGTCGATGAATTTATGTGTGAGGAGATGCTCCTTTATACCACCACGGTGAAAACAAATTAGCGGGCGAGATTTACTTGGAGGCAGAATCTAACGTAACCACTGGTCTAGATATGCAAAAATAAAAGAAAGGTATAAGCTCACGTGAGGATTGTGAGCTTCATCTGGGAATGGGAGGCCAACTTGTAGGTAGGTTCGCCACAATCAGGCTGCCGAGGGTAGTGTCCTCGATCTCTATTGCTGGTTGGGTCCTTGCCTCTAGTAGGAAGCCACGACACCAAGCGTTGGTGCTTCCTCGGTGACACGAAAAAACAATAGGCAAACATGGATCTGTACTTTCAAATACTGTCGTTCAGCAAGAAAAACAGAGCATCATGGAAAACCTGACACGCCGAAGTCAACAAGTTTACTCACCACAGAATCATCTCTGTTCGTAAAGGTCGGAGCATCAAACACTTCAGCAGCAACGTTGGAAGAAGAGGCAACACCAAGGATAGCTGCATTAGCTAATTCTTTCCCATGAAGCCTGGTGTCAACATGCTTGTTAGATGAAGCTAGAACCAAACAAGGATTACAGCGTGCCAAAATGGCAAAGGAAACGCCTTGCCTCATATAACTGCAGAATATAGTTTATTCTAAATGAAGCGTGCTGACAAAGAGAAATAAGCTATTCAAACATGAGCAATAGGCTACGCATATATAAGAGGACTATTATTCCGATTTCCATGCTTGCATTTGTAACTCAGGTAAATATGCATAAATAGCATGAAAAGAGATACAATACAATATCACCATATTGTCCAGAATGGGAGGAAATGAGAAAGAAACACAGATTAATTACCAAAGCATGTCGAGTTCAGCCCGTTTACTTGTAGAAGGACCAAATGGCCATTATCAGATCACCCAAACCTGTCATCCACCATGAATCATGCAAACATTAAGTAATATATGAAATACAAACAAACTTTCCAATGAATAAATAAGCTATATAAAGTTATAAACCAAGAAAATGGTCTAAAGTTTACCAAAAAGGAGTGCATGTCTCTAGGGAAAAAATAGATGCAACATAGCCAATATGTTCTCAAAATCAGTCATCAGGCCAAAGCATAGTAATCAAATAGATGCAATTTTGATTCCTAAAATGATTACCTCACAATACCTGTCGTGGTGGTGGCACGGCAGATGCCATGGGTAGGCTAAAGTATGGGGCCAATGGATACTAGTGGGATCTGGGGAGGGAAGATGCAACTGTTTTTTACACTCAAGCTGCCAAAGTGAAGAACTTTATTTCTCTCTTGATGGGTTACAAGTGCTCCTTGAGCTGTTTACAGGGGAGCAATATGAATTTCCCCAGCCTAACGTTGCTCAAAAGACTCTCTTTCTCCCTCAGGGTCCAAACCTCCCCTTATAAAGGGGTGCCTTGGGTGCCCTTAGGGCTGACGGGGCAAGCATATTCGTGGAATATGCTTGTCCCAAAATGGTAGCTCGGCGGCCTCCTTTCCCCGTGCCGCCTTCTAATGACTCAAGAAGGTCCAGTGGTCCCTCCTGCGTGCCTCGGGCTCCGGACTGTCACCTCCGTGACCTCCTTCGCCTCCGACGCCTTGCACCCTTGTCTCTTGTGCTTGGCCCTGTTCAGATTCCTTCTAGCTGCAGCCACGGTTTGACCTCAGGCTTCTCCTTCTCCTGCAAGCTTAATTTAATCGCCTTACCTCATGTTATTCGCCTGCTTACCGCATGAAGATCATTTGGGTAACCCGCCGAAGTTTCTCATTAACTCGGCCAGTAACCACTTGATACCGTACATGAGCTTCTTGCCTCCATTCATCGGCCGACATATCCATGATTCGGCCGACCTAGGCCGAGTTTCGGCAACTTGACGGGACAGTCCTCTGCTCTTCCCTGCTCGACCTACCCGAGGTTAACCCCGACATTAGTCCCCCGGTGGTGTGGCCTGCCCATTACTTTGGCCGGTATATCAGCTTCATCGCTTTTTAGTCTTGTTCCCGAGCTATGGCCTCGTCCAAGTTTCCTCGTTCCTTCCATCATACGCCACGCCCCACGTGTCACCCCATCATTGCTTTCCTAGTTTTTAGGTCCTTATACGATTTATCGACAAGCCAGTGAACCACTGCATCGCCGCGCCGTTATAACGCCTTTGTTCGCCTCCGCTTGGGATCGTAATAACTTTTCTTTGTATGTGGCCGGTGTGGATCCATTCACCGTCGTGCTTGTTTGCTACCCACGATCCACACGGTAATCGCCACACCCACGATCCCACTTCCTGCTCATTGCTTGCCTATAAAGTGGGAAACGCGCTGTTGGGTTCTTTTTACCCTTATCGCTCGCGTCCGCTCTCCTTCTTCCCTTCTTCTGTGTGCTCTCCTGCCGCTCCGCCGCCGCTCACCAGCCAGAGCTTCCGCCGGCGAGGATTCCACCGCGTCGCTCGGCCTTTTTTGCCCGCGCTCTACAGTGGCCCCGCCACGGTGAGTCCTTTCGACATCTTGCCTGTCCTTGCTCTAGATCGATCCACAGCTTTCCATTTCAGCGACGGTTTCTCCTCTTTTCGCCATTGTTTTCGTGCTAAGTTCCGACGGGCCCCTAGCTCTAAGCTCTCCTCCGCCAGTTTTTCCTCCGGCGATCTCTCCCGTGAACTATGTCTAGTTCGCTTAGCGGTGCTCTAGTTGAGGACGATGACGCTGGCGGCCCGAAAGCGTGGTTCGTGGCAGGCTCTTCATCCACGCCATGAGATTGAATGGCTCATCCGAACTCGGCGGGTTCCTGCCGAGGTTTCCTGTCGTTTACCCGGCAGCGAATCCTCTCCAGTTCTCAGAGAGGGTGGGTATGTGGTTTTCATGTCCCACTTCGCCCGCGGATTCGGTCTCCCTCTTAGCGATTTCGCTAGGGAATTTCTCGATTACTTCGGCCTTCAGCCACATCACCTTCCTGCGAACGCCATAGCTTCTCTTTCCGCTTTCATCTCAGCTTCGGAGGGTTACTTCGGCCTGTGGCCATCAGTACATGTCTGGTCGAAGTTCTTCCAGATCCGCTCCAACGTTGTTCCCGACAAATCTCTGCATCCTTCCGAGAAGTTGCTCACCCAATGTGGGGCGGCATCTATTACACCTGAGGAAATCCGTGTTCCCCGCGTCACCGGGTTGGAGTCGCAAGAAATGGCACAAGTCATTCTTCTACGCCAAAACAGAGGGCTAAGACAAGATTCGGCTCCCACCGTTCTCAATCGCCCCCTTCCAAAGTGAACTGCTATATAATCCGAGAAAACTCATGCCTTGGCCGAGGCTTTCTAGATTCGGCTAAAAGAGTTGATCCGGCCGGCTGTCGGCGAAGACCGATGGCAACCTTTATCGCCACGGATTCGCTTCTTCCAAAGATGACCCACAAGCTTTGCTACATGAGTGGTCCTCTTGATCCGAACCGAGTCTCGACCGTGGAGTTGGACAACTATCTTATACATAAGCGCGTCCGAGCTATCTTCAAGACCGAGATGCCTGAGGATTGGTCCTGGGGGTTAAAACCATTTACCCGCGACAATCCGCCTCCCGAGGTATGCCTAATCCTCATTACTCTATTTCTCCTTAATTCGTAGAGACTGGTTTACATGATTTTCTTTCTCCTCGTCATGCAGAGGTTTGCAGAGCAGAAGGACGAGGATGCCGAGGTTCTGCAGCTCCCTTGGCCCGCAGACAGGAGTGCCCCGGATACTGGTGAGCCGGACTCCGAGGAGTTCGTCCCTAAGTCGGATCCCCGCCGCTCGAGCTCATGCAAAACTCCAACAAGAAGAGGAAGGTGATTCTGACGAGGTCCAAGTTCTTGAGGTAGTTGCCGCCATGCCTATTTCTTATGCATTTCCGCTTCTACTTTCCCAGCTAATCCGGCCAGGTTCACAACGCCGAACCTATTGCTTCCCGGCCTCCTGCTACCTCGGGAAGCTGGGCTCCTGCTAGTGCCTCGGAGGCGGCTCCTAAGAAGCGAATAAAGAAATCCGCCCCGAATCCTCCCAGGCGCAAGACTATGCCCGGGGTTGCTGGGTAAGTTCTTTTGCCTATATTTCTTGTTTCTCTCTTTCTGTTTCCCATACCGATGAATCTTCTTTCTTATTTTGGCAGTGCTCCTCTGTCTGTTAAACCCGGCGGTCCTAGCATGACTAGCCGTCCGATTCGGCCGCCATCTCCTCCTCCTGCTGATGATAATCAAATTCCTAGTCCTATTCGGCCCCGCTTCTCCCCTGCAGAATACGCCTTTGCTCGTCGTGATGCCCCTGAGACTCCTCCCATTGATCTGGATCCGATCCGGCCCTCCGATGTTTTCGCCGAGCCAGCTGTCCCTTCTATGGGTCCCAGCGTTACCATTGAGCCTCCATCTACTCCTGCAGTTCCTACGGTCATCCCGACCTCTGCCGAGAAGGTCGTTGCCCCGGCGCCCTCTGCGAGCTTAACCTCCATTGATCCTAAGGACTCCGTCCCTACTTCGGAGGCGCAATTTCCTTCTGGTGCCTCTTCTAAAGAGAAACGCGTTATTGCCGTCAAGACTTCTTCTCAAAAAGGTCTTGCCGGCACTTCTCAGCCGAGTATTGCAGAGGCGCAAGAAAGGAGTTGCATCCGCCAAAGTCATCATTATCACCCATCGGCCAGCTTCGCTCTTCATAAGAGTCCTCGATCGCTGTGGTCACCGCCCGCCTGGTAAAGTTTTAACTCGGACAATGAAGCGGAACAGCCTTGAGCGCTGGTTGAGTTTGCCAACAACCGGAATGTCACGATCTTCGAGGGTAATCCACCAACCAACCTTTTCTCGACATCACGCTTTGACCATGCTGCCAGTTTATCATTGATACTCTGAACAAGATGAATGCGGTAATTGTTTTATCTCCGAGTCTTAAATTATTTTCCAGATGTTATCATACTCTCTAGTCCCCGAAACTTGCAAGGAAATAACTTGTTGTATGCTTGGAAGTTTGACTTATTTCTATTTCTAAGGTTTGTTAGTCCGGCCGTCTAGTTCGTAGTTTATTCGGACTTGATGTAGCTTTGAATATCCGTTCCCCTAGAGTCGAGTTAAGTCCTTCTTGACTCGGATCTGGCATAGCTTTGAATATCCAGCCACCTGTAGCCGAATCAAACTTTGCTTGATTTGGATGTAGTTTAGCTTTGAATATCCAGCCACCTAGATCGGAGTTAAGCTTTGCTTGATTCGGATCTAGCTTAGCTTTGAATATCCAGCCACCTAGATCTGAATTAAACTTTGCTTATTTCAGATCTGGTATTGCTTTGAATATCCAACCACCTAGAGCCGAATTGAGCTTTGCTTGATTCGGATCTAACTTAGCTTTGAATATTCATCCACCTAGATCTGAATTAAGCTTTGCTTATTTCAGATCTGGTATTGTTTTGAATATCCAGCCACCTAGAGCCGAATTGAGCTTTGCTTGATTCGGATCTAACTTAGCTTTGAATATTCAGCCACCTAGATCTGAATTAAGCTTTGCTTATTTCAGATCTGGTATTGTTTTGAATATCCAGCCACCTAGAGCCGAATTAAGCTTCGCTTGATTCGGATCTAGTTTAACTTTGAATATCCAGCCACCTAGAGCCGAATTAAGCTTTGCTTGATTCGGATCTAGTTTAACTTTGAATATCCAGCCACCTAGAGCCGAATTAAGCTTTGCTTGATTCGGATCTAGTTTAACTTTGAATATCCAGCCACCTAGAGCCGAATTAAGCTTTGCTTGATTCGGATCTAATTTAGCTTTTAATTGTTGTTTTATAACTTTGCTTCATTGCTTAGGTTGCACATGACCGACGGACCGCCGAGTTCCAGAGGTTGCTCTTTTTGCACCGTAAGCTGGAAGAGAAGTACGAGAAAGTTCTGCCCGTGGCCAAAAAGGCCGGTAAGTCAATAATTCGTTTTCCTCATTTTCTCCTTACTCATATACTCGTCCGCGGAATGCCGGCTCACCTCTTGTTGAATAGGTAATATCAATAACCTCAATATCCGCCTTGAAAAGAAGATCAAGACCTTGGAAGGTTAGTTTCCTTTTTACTTTCTTTCTTCTCCTTTTAGTATCTAAACTAAGTTTCCTTATTGCGTTGGGCTGTGGCAAAGCCGAGTTGCAAGACTTTGCAGTGTCGCAACAAGATTGCATGCCCATGCCTGACGTGATGCTTCATTTTTTAGAACAAAGCGCAGTTCACTCGTACAACTACAAGAGAAAGATGATGAGATAGCTCGTCCAAATCCGAGGTGAATACACTCAAGCTCTCTCGTAATCCGAGCTAGAAAAGGTTGACCAAGAATTTGCCGAGGAGAAGAATCGGCCGACTGGATTTCTGAAGAGCAAAGAGCTCCTCAAGTCCGAACTTAAAACTCGTGGTTTGAGCGAGGAACTAGCTCGTTTCGAGAAGAGTAAAACCGCTTGGGCCAAAGACCTTCGATAATGATGAGCTATATTCATCGTAGTTATTTGGCCGAGCTAAAAATTTTCTTTGTTTTCGCCGCTATCCTTTGACATGTTCATGTTTTGCAGATCACTTCCCGAGGCCAAACCCGTGAGTTCTAGAGCTGTTCTGCAGCTCGCGTTCGAGGTGAACCCGATGTCGTTGACTTTGAATATTCAATGGAGGATTTCTTGGTTGCCGTTGGTGCCGCTTGGTCCGATGAAAATCATGGGCGGGACTTGGCGCAGTCGCTATCAAAGCTTACCATGCACTCGCCGAATACCTCGTGGTCTCCCGATATCGACGAGGTCAAGTTATTGGTGACCAGTCAAGGCATCCGAGAGGCGATTGAGTCTTTGAGGGAATCTGCTGCGTCTTGGTGCCGATATGGCCTCATCAGAATCATGTCGTGGTATGAAGACATCTCTTGACATTCTCGATGAATCATGCGACCGCTCCCGGGTTGAAGATCCGACCTATGTTGCTCTTCGCAAGCTCGGCTTTCCATTTCGTCGAGTATGCCGACGTGCATACTTGGAATGAAGGGCCGAGTTTTCTCCCAGATCCGGATCAGGAGGTCGCAGCTGAAGGTGCTTCGGGTGATGATTCAGCTGAGCACGGGGAAGGTGAGGATGATTCGGCCACATCCGATAGCTCCAGCTCAAGCTCAGATAGCAACGGCGATGCACGATCTTCCTCCAAAGGCACCGGGCACTCTACCGCGCGTACCGACGCTCCTGAACAACCCCGCGATACCGCCGAAGTTACACCTGGGTCGGCGGAGGGCGAGGCGACCTCAGTCGAAGTCCCTCCTTCTTCGGAGTGCCCCGCACCTGAGCAAGTGGTTGCCCCTTCAACGAACAACGCTTAGGTTATTCGCTATCCCCGGTATGCCGGGCGCACAATGTAGACGAAAAATTTGTCAACTCGTATGATTCGAGGCTCTTTTGCTATATGTCGTTGAGATTCTTGGTTAAATGGATGCTTGTCCGAATTCTTGCCTCGTTGGCTCGTAATTTATTCATCTTTCAAGGTTCAATTTTTGCCGTTATTTTGATGATCTTATTCAGGCATTGTCGCTGAATATCTAAGTTGTTGACCTGCTTTCAACATAAGATAATTACTCTGCTAGGAGGTAAGCAACGATCATGGATCGCTGCCATCCGCGTAACTTCCTTTATAATTTAAGTTTCGGATATGACTGCGTTTAGCATAGGTTTGATGTATCATACGGTAGTCTCCGAGTCGCTGGCTTAAATGCCGAAGTTTACATGTCTACGAATTTGACATATCCTATGATAATCCCTGAGTCAATGCTTTGGGTACCTGGGTGCATATTCGTAACATGAAAGAAACACAACATATGGCATTCGCCGAGTCACTGCTACCGTCGCCAATGTTCAAGTATGTAACGCGAAAGAGATAGATATACCATATGGCAGTCCCCGAGCTATTGCTCTGAATGCCGAGGTCTGAACATATAACACCAAATAATCATTGCATATGGCAGTCCCCGAGTAACTGCTCTGGGTGCCGAGGTTCTAATATCAAACATGAAATAACATCACATATGGCAGTCCCCGAGTAACTGCTCTGGGTGCCGGGTTTCAAATATCAAACATGAAACAACATCACATATGGCAGTCCCCGAGCTATTGCTTTGGGTGCCGAGGTTCAAATATCAAACATGAAACAACATCACATATGGCAGTCCCCGAGTAACTACTCTGGGTGCCGAGGTTTGAATACATGATATGAAATAAATATAACCTACCGTCCCGAGTCACCGCCTGGGTGCCGAGGTTCAAATACATCATTGGTTTTTTGACCTTGAGATACAATCCTATGAGTAAAATGGCCGAAGTAACGCCACATTCCAGGGGCGCTTCGTTTCTTCACCAGCTTTGTTTGCCTTGCCTTCTCCAGGGGATTGAGCATCAATCAGATAATATGCATCGTTGTGCAATGCTTTGCTTACGATAAATGGTCCTTCCCATGGGGTGATAATTTAGGCATGCCGTGCGTTGCACCAGCCGAGGACTAAATCTCCTTCTTTGAATACCCTTGGATTCACTTTCTGCAGTGATACCGTAAGTTCTGTTGATAAATGGCCGATCGTGATAATGTCAACTCTCCGCTTCTTCCAACAGGTCTACGGCATCTTGCCGAGCTATTTCATTTGTTTCAGAGGTTGTGTACTGAGCGACTCTTGGCGAGTCATATATTATGTCGGCTGGGAGTACGGCCTCTGCCCCGTATACCAGAAAGAATGGAGTGTAACCTGTTGACCTATTCGGAGTAGTTCGAAGGCTCCATAATACGGCTGGGATTTCTTCGATCCAACATCCTGCCGACCGTTGCAAAGGTTCAACAAGTCGTGGTTTTATTCCTGATAACACCAGTCCATTAGATCTTTCAACTTGTCCATTGGATGCTGGGTGGGCCACCGAGGAAACATCTAGTCTTATGTGCTTCTCTTGGCAAAATCTAGCGAAGGCTCCTTCTGCAAAGTTCGTGCCATTATCCGTAATAATGCTATGTGGGTATCCGTATCTCAAGATGATATCCTTGAGGAATTTCACTGCTGTGTGCCCATCACACTTTTTGATTGGTTTCACTTCAATCCATTTTGTGAACTTGTCTACCATAACCAAGATGTGTGTCATTCCTCCTCTTGCCGGCTTGAAAGGTCCTACCATGTCTAAACCCCATACAGAAAATGGCCACGTGATGGGTATTGTTTTTAACTCACCGACCAAGATATGTATTCTGGTTGCATATCTCCGACACCCATTGCACTTCTTAACTAATTCTTCCGCCTCTTTAACGCCACACAAGAAAATCCATGCCCGAATGCCTTGGCTACTAAAGCGAGATGAGGCATGGTGCCCACATTCTCCTTGGTGTATATCTAAAAGGATTTCCTGACCTTCTGTGGGACTCACGCATTTCTACAATATGTTTGTTACGCTTCTCTTATATAACTCATTGTTTATGATTGTATAGGCCTTTGCTCTTCTGACGGTTTGTCTGGCTAATACTTCATTACTCGGCAAGATCGCTGCCTTTTAAGTACGAAATATGGGTTGCGCCATATCGGCGTTGTTCTTTCTCGCAGTGATTTCACTGTCTATATCCATGTTTTCTGCGGACGTACATACCTCGGCTCTCTCCATGGTTGCTATTACCTCGGCCGTCCCCCTCTTTAGGGGTTCCGAATCTTTCTGGGGATCTATCTCCATTGGCGTATGATTCTCTGCAGAACTTTCTGGGATAAAGATTGATTCGGACTCGTGATGGGTTTATTGATGGTTTCTGAGGTGCTCCAGGCTATACCGCGGAATTGATCCGGGTTGATCCTAATTTTGACAATGTGTCAAGCTAGTCATTTTCTCGCCGTGGTATGTGGTGGAATTCACATCCTTCAAAATATCCACCGATCTTCCGCACATGAAATCAGATAAAGCCATATTAGCATCTATTGCGTCCCAAGTGCCCGACACTTGTCAGACTACCGATCCGAGTCACCATAACATAGGATTCGCAGATTCCAATTTCTTTTGCCACCTTCAATCCATGGACTAGTGCTTCATATTCATTCAGCTACATTGTTGGACGGCAAAATGTATTTGCAAAGACATACTTTAATTGATCTCTTTTAGGCGAGGTCAAGACTATTCCTCGCTACAAACCGCTCCTTAGTTTGGAACCATCAAAGTGCATTGTCCAAGAATTTGATCCGGCAAGGGTGGCTCATATTGCACCTCGCCCAATCTACGAGAAAGTCGGCGACACCGAGATTTGATTGCATCTCTTCTATCAAATTGTGGAGCATACGGTGATAACTCGATCGCCCATTTTGCTATTCGCCACTTGCGTCTTTGTTGTTCAATATGTCGCTATGGGTGCCTCACATATTACTCGATTGGATGCTCTTCAAAGTAATGCTTAAGCTTTTTGCCGACATATATACTCCATAGGCCATCTTCTGATAATGCGGATAATTCTGCTTTGAAGTGGATAATACTTCACTTAAATAATATACTGGCCTCTGAACTGACTTACCCTCTTCAAGTCGTTCCACTACAACCACAGTACTAACTACTCGATTGGTAGCCGCTATATAAAGTAGCATAGGTTCTTTCGATAATGGAGAAGCTAAAATGGGTGCCGTAACTAGCATCTTTTTCAACTCGTGAAACACAAGGTCGGCCTGGGGAGTCCAGCCGAATTTGTCCGACTTTCTCATCAGCTGATAAAGTGGCAGTGCCTTTTCTCCTAGCCGACACACAAATCGGCTAAGCGAGGCGAGGCAGCCTGTGAATTTTTGTACATCATTCAAACATCTCGGCAATTCCATTTTTTCTATTGCTCTTATCTTCGTCGGATTAGCCTCGATACCTCGGCTGGACACAAGGAACCCGAGTAGTTTTCCTGCCGGCACGCCAAACGTGCATTTCTCTGGATTAAGTTTCATTCGGAACCTCCTTAGGTTCGCGAAAGTTTGCCGTATATCTTCTAGCAAAGTTCTGCTTTCCTTAGTTTTGATGACTACGTCATCCACATATACTTGTACATTTTTTCCTATCTGATCATGTAAGCATTTTTGCATGCACCTTTGATATGTTGTTCTCAGATTTCTCAGCCGAATGGCATTGTGCGATAACAATAAGCCCCGTGACGGGTAATAAATGCGATCTTTATTTGATCGGCGGATTTAACGGTATCCGTGGAAACCGTAATACGCTTCTACAAATGATAACAGCCACACCAGCCGTCGAGTCAATGACTTGGTCTATTCTAGGCAATGGAAAAGGATCTTTCGACACGCCTTGTTCAGGTTAGTGTAGTCGATACACATTCGCCATACAATGGCTACATTGGGGTCATCTTTTTTCTTTTCTACTAGCACCGGATTTGATAACCAATCCGGATAAAGCACCTCCATGATGAACCCGGCGGCGAGAAGCCGAGCTATTTCATCCCCTATTACTTTTCTCCTGTCTTCGGCGAAGCGGCGGAGAGGTTGCTTCACCGGCCGTGCTCCTGGCCTGACGTTTAAAGAGTGCTCAGCCAACTCCTCAAGACACCTTGCGATCTTGAGTAGACCATGCAAATATGTCCCGATTCTCACGGAGGAAGTTGGTGAGCTCGCCTTCCTATTTAGCGCCAAGACCTGCACCAATAGTAATGTAAGCGATCCGGGAATTGCTCATCAATCTGAAATTTTTCGTCTCTTTGGTTGGTTGAAAAGAAACACCGCCATGAGGGTTGGCCGCATGCTTAATCAGGCCGATCGAGCGAGGGCTGCTACCTCTTGAATCCTTTTCTTTTCTCTTGCTATAACCTGACTCGGCCAAATTTGACCCGTCCGAGGCACACTCCATTGACTTCTTGTAATCCCCCATGATCGTTATCACCCCTTGTGGTCCGGTAACTTCATCTTTAGATAACCTATATGACATGCTCATGAATTTGGCCAAGGGTCAGTCCGAGTAGAGCATGATAACAGCTTTCCAGATCGACCACCTCAAATTCCAAATTTTCGCTCGCAGCTATCTCTTGTATCGAATAATACGTCCACTCGGACTTTATCGATGGGCTCACATGAAAGCCCTGCACTATCCCATGGAAAGTTGTCCTCGTGGATCGCAAAGATGTTCTCGGATATACCGAGCTTATGCATGGTATCTTTGTACATGATGTTAATATCGCCCATTGTCGATGAGTACCTTTGAGAATTTCACATTGATGCTTGGCCCAACAACAGCCGGCTCCAACATAAGTGCGTATGATCCCGGACTCGGCATTATTCTGGGGTGGTCTTTCATGCTCCAGGTCATCTCCTGATCAGACCATGGCTGGTATCTTGGCACTGCTGGTACAACTGCATTCACTTCCATATGTCGGCGCTGCACACTCTGCTTGTCCTGTTGCTCGCGTGAACACACAATAAGACCGGTGATGTTCCTCAGAATCATTACGCCCAAGATTTGCCGGATTTATCCTTCCGCCCCGCCTCGGTTCATTACTTGATGCACGCATCCCTCCGATCCGAGTTATCGCACCTCGGGGAGGGGCGTAGCATCGCTTGTCAGGCATTTGCTCCGCTTAATCAAGGGCGATGTCGTTGCACCGATGGGGAGCTCGAACTCCGCCGGTTCCCCATCGCATTTTTCATCCAGCGCATTGCCGGGTTGTATGATTGGCTGGTCTAGATGGGTTTGACGTGTGAAATTTACACCGATCCAACATGGATTCAAACGTATACTTCTCTTGCCATTGCTTCTTTTGCTCGGGGTCCATTGCCTCTTCCCATCATTTCTGCGGTCCACCGTTGAGGTCCATTTTTCGTCGTTGAGTTGCTCCGTGACTCGGCCGATCTTCTTACATGCCACCGGGCCGAATTATACCTATAATCCGCCTCTCTTCTTCTCCTTCCTCTCAAATCACGCCTAGATGACCCGCCAATTCTCTCGTAATCGGGTCTTGTTGCTCACGATGATCGCCGACATTAACTCCGATTGTTGGGTCACCCAATGCATAGGAGTCCGCTATTCGATAGTTTCCGCCAGGTGGTCGGCATATCTCTCTGCAGCGTTGTTACAAAGACACCGCCGTAACGGCAGCCTTTGCGCGAACCAAGCGATCGCTATGACTCAATGACTCCTTCACATGAGTTTCTGTTACACCATCGAGTTAAAACTCTCTATCTGTTTATTCGCCTCGCTTGCACATGGCTAGTTGCGTGGTCTGCTCGGTCTCTTGTATGTGCCGGTAAAATTGCCGATTTAACATCTCTTCGAAATCTAACCAGCAGTTGATACTGCCTGCTGGTTGATTATTCAACCATACCCTGGCTGGTCCTTCCAACATCTGTGGGACATACCGCACAGCCCATCTTAGGTTGCCACCCGCTATCTTTACTGCGGTGGCATAATCAATCAGCCAGTCTTGTGGCTTGGTACTTCCGTTGTAAGTTTTTGTGCCTCTTGCCAACTGAAAATTTGGCACGGGCGGTTCGCCCATGATCCGTGGCCCAAAACATGCCGGACCTGGTGGACCTTGCTCTTCCAATAACTCTGACCTGTATAACCGATCCAATTTTACTCTCGCATCACTTGCTGGCAAGTCTCTGTACATGATTCTATCCTGCATCCCATAGTGATTGTCTCCACCTTGGTTTATGTATTCTAGCTCGGAATATCCATCATTATATCTTTCATTCACCTGATTGTAGCGTGTTGGCCTCACCTCTCTTTCTTGCCGAGGCTCAGGTCTTGGTTGTGGGTTGAGCGGCACTTCTCTCCTTACTTCGGCTGGGGTTTGGTTTTCATGATTGTCCCTTGCGGGTTCTTTCCTGCCGTGTTCCCCATTACCTCGGCCGCCGCCGTCCCTTTCCATACGGCCGTGGTTTCTCTCCCCACTATTACCTCGGCTTGCATTGCCTCTGTTCTCATTTGCCTTTCCAGCTATTGCTGGGTCATATGGAACAATTTGTTTGTTCCTCTTCCCTGAGGTTACCGCTTTTCTTTTCTAGCGTTGTTTCCGGTGAAGATGTTGCGCCAGATAAAGCAGTGTGCCGCCGAATGAACCATCCGTGAAGCCCCTGGTCTTGCCGGGTTAGCTCTGAGCATTTCTTCATTTTGCTGGTTCGCAATGCGCACCAGCTCATTTACTCTTTCTTGTTGCTTCTGCCGAGCTTCCTCGTTAACCCTCTAGTTCTAATGTCGGCATTTGCCGCTTTAGGTTTTTCACGGGTACTATACCTCGGCAAACCCAAATCGCCTCGATTCGCTCGTGAGCTTCATGCTCTTTGTTGATATCATTCATGAGGTTCTTTCCTCTTAATCTTAGTTCGTCCACCCGCCGGTGCGATATCGCTTATTAGCTTTTGCATATTCTCTCGTGGTCCTTTCAAGGATTCATAGGTCGATACTTTTTGGCCTCTACCAAAGACCTTTTGCCTGGTTTCCTCTAACTCGCTCGAGCATTTGCCGGATCAAGTATCGCGCTACAGTGTGGTTAAGTTCTCTATAGTTGCCTCAAGAATGTTCTCTGGTCTCTCCAGGTGGTCCTCTCACTCTTGGTGCCTTTGGGGTGGTGTCACGTAGCTCGCCAGGTTTGCTCATGGAATTACCTCGGCGGTTTGCGGCGATCTGCTTGGATAGCTGCCTTGCGCGGTTCTTTGCTTGACCCGCCACGTCGCCCGCTTGTGTCCTCTGCGACCATCACCTCGACGCTGCCCGCCAGATGCTCTCCTGGTGGACAGCTCGCCGCGCTTCGAGGTGGTTCCCCTGCAATAACAACCTGGTGAGGATAAACGTCGGTGATGTCGACGCCGACGTAGACCCTGTGCTCGCCCAGGCCGATGAAGATCCCGCTGGGGATTTTCGAAGCTCGCATTGTCTCTGACATAGTCACAGAGACCAAATCTCTGGACCAAGCCAGAAACAATGCGCTCGCCGGTGTTGATGAAGTTTCCCGTCCGGATCACAACTCTAGCTAGCACCGCTGCTGGCCCCACGGTGGGCGCCAACTGTCGTGGTGGTGGCACGACAGATGCCATGGGTAGGCTAAAGTATGGGGCCAATGGATACTAGTGGGATCTGGGGAGGGAAGATGCAACTGTTTTTTACACTCAAGCTGCCAAAGTGAAGAACTTTATTTCTCTCTTGATGGGTTACAAGTGCTCCTTGAGCTGTTTACAGGGGAGCAATATGAATTTCCCCAGCCTAACGTTGCTCAAAAGACTCTCTTTCTCCCTCAGGGTCCAAACCTCCCCTTATAAAGGGGTGCCTTGGGTGCCCTTAGGTCGACGGGCAAGCATATTCGTGGAATATGCTTGTCCCAAAATGGTAGCTCAGGCCTCCTTTCCCTGTCGCCTTCTAATGACTCAAGAAGGTCCAGTGGTCCCTCCTGCGTGCCTCGGGCTCCAGGACTGCCACCTCCGTGACCTCCTTCGCTCCTCCGACGCCTGCACCCTTGTCTCTTGTGCTTGGCCCTGTCAGATTCCTTCTAGCCTGCAGCCACGGTTTGACCTGGCTTCCTTCTCCCGCAAGCTTCGTTTAATCTGCCCTTACCTCATGTTATTCGCCTGCCTTACCTCGCATGAAGATCATTTGGGTAACCCGCCGAGTTTCTCATTAACTCGCCAGTAACCACTTGATACCTGTACATGAGCTTCTTGCCTCCATTCATCGGCCGACATATCCATGATTCGCCGACCTAGGCCAGAGTTTCAAGAACTCGACGGGGATGTCCTCCGTCTTCCCTGCCTCGACCTACCCGAGGTTAACCCCCCGACAATACCAAACTAATAAATTTCTTATCCACAAAAAAATCAAAAGCTATACCTATTTTCTAATACGGTGACCTGCAATCAATAAACAATCAATAGACATTTAGGCTAGAAGAAATGGATAATAAAATTCAAAATATGAAATCTCACAATGTCGGACACGTAGTTTTAAAAGGTGTTGTAGCCGACCCTCCTCTTTATTTCAATTAAAAATTACCCCAAATCAAAGGGAGTGGTTCTAGGATACAATCCACATGCGCGTCCCACAAGATCACCATCAATACTTTATTCTTCTCTTTATTCCTTACCTAGAAAAGCTCGACAATTGAAGAATGAGTGGTATTATGAAATCTACATATACACTATAGATAAATTAAATAACGCATGCAATTGGTCCATATAAGCGCAAAATAGATATAGTAACCTCATGGGCTCACACCAATTAAACAGACATGCTCGCCTACAGCCTGCACCACCACCAAAAAAATATTAGCCCACCTAGACAATTTATCAAGCATCCAGTGTGCATGAACATCACCACAGGGAGGAGAACGATGTCCCTTCAGTACGACAAAGTATATCAAGAGGGGGAAATAATATCCAAGTTACAATCGATGCACAAACACAATATTGCTCCTCATACCTTCCACCATGGCTGCTGAAACACCAGGAAATATGTGTTGCAATTTTCCCTATATAAATAAAAGAACTATGTGAGATTCGAACACAAACTAAAGTAAATGCAGAATTCAGGCTATTTACCACCTATGGACCTTGAAGAATTTCAGGCTACTTTCAGTAACACCAATTTATCATAGTAAATGCAGAACTAAAGAAGGAAAACTATGGTATGTGGATCTGCTCCTTTATTGATATTTTCAATAGCACATGGGATATATCATTTATAATTTAGATAGCATTTAGGTTTTCATAAAATCATATATTTGGTTACCACTACTATTAGGCAATCTAGATGACACGAAAATAGCTACAAGCCTAGGCGTCATGCATGATAACAAGTAGAATACTAGGCTGGCCAGCGTAGTACTAATACATCCAATTTGCATCATCATTCTATATCATAATTTACCTCTATTTATTGATATATGTCTTATTATGAGGTATTACTTATGTATTTTTCACAAATTTTGCATGTTGGATGATTCTTGGAGGATGGACTGCCGTAGTCTGGATTCTGATGGAAAAAATAGGTGTTTTGATGCAATTTTGCGAAGATCAGAAAAATACGAGAAAAATATGGGAAAATTATGGGAAAATTATATTTTTCCGGAAGACAGAGGAAGCCAGAAGGGGAGGAGAAGAAGGGCCACAGCCTGACGCCCTTCAGGCGCGGCCCACCTAGCTCACGCCTAGGCAGTGTGGCTCACCTGCCTCCGACTCGCCTCTCGCCTATATCTTCCTCACGGAACCCTAATACAGGGAGCGGCACAAATAGATTTCCGCCTCATGGAAAACACCGAGAGAGAAAGATCTCTCCGGCAGACAGATTTCTATCGGGGAAATTCCTTCCCGGAGAGGGGAGATCGTCGCCATCAACACCGTCATCAAGCTAGACTTCATCGGGATCATCATCATCATCCACACCATCATCTCCACCAGCACCATCATCACCACTCCGTCCCGTTGTAACAATTGTGTTGGATATTGCTTTAGTTCTTAGGGGAAACTTTCCCGGTGTTAATTACTATTGTAGTTAATGCTTGTGAGTGGAACCATTGGATTATTGTTTATGTTCATATTGTTATTCATCACCATATCATCTTTGATCTTGATCCATATGATGTCTTGTGAGTAGTTCGTTTAGTTCTTGAGGACATGGGAGAAGTCATGTTGTTATTAGTGGATCTGTGTTGAGTTATTATTCAATGGTTTAGTATTTAATTTATGGTGCTATTCTTCTAGTGGTGTCATGTGAACGTCGACTACATGATACTTCACCATTTATGGGCCTAGGGGAATGCATTGTGTATTTGGCTACTAATTATGGGGTTGCTTTGATGTAAAACCTGAACCCCGTTAGGACACCATTGCATAAGGGAGCGAGGATCTCGTAGTTTAAGGCGGGTTAGGTTTATATCTTAATTACTTTCCTATAGTTGTGGATGCTTGCAGGGGGTTTAATCACAAGTATGTATTAGTCCAAGTAAGGTCGGTACATTAGCACAGGTTCACCTACACAACACTTACAACACCAAACAAGAGTACTCGGCTATTTGAAGCGAAAGCACTTGACAGAATTCTCATGTGTCCTCGAGAATGTTTGGTCCTTATAAGTATTTCCACCGGCTTGTCCTTTGCTAAGAAAGGATTGCACCACTTGCTGCGTTTATTCTTTATTACTTGCTCTTTGTTTTGTTGCCTTATCAGGAAACCCCTAAAAATATGTTTGCTAAGTATTTACAGAGATTTCTTGCTCCATACCACTAGTCAACACTGAAAGGATACAAATGTCGCCTAGAGGGGGGGGGGTGAATAGGCGATTAAAACTTTTCTGATAGTGGCTCAACAAAGGCGGAATAAAACTAGAGTTTACTTTGTTAAGCACAAAACCTAGAAAATCTAGGGTTCACCTACGTGCACCAACAACTTAATGCTAAGCAAGACAAACAACTATGTGATAGAAAGATATATACTTCAAGCACGAAGGCTATCACAAAGTAAAGTGCATAAGAGCTCGTGTATAGAGATAACCGAGGCACGCGGGGACGACGATATTTTACCGAGTTCCTCCCAACATGGAGTACGTCTCGTTTGGAGAGGGGGTGGTATCTAACCACCTATTCCACAAAAGGCCTCCCTTATTCTCCGGTGAATCTCACCCCAACGGGATCGATCCACACTTCCACTATCGGTGCACTTGTCGGTGGCAAACCGGAACCTCTCACAAGGTTGGGGCACTTCTCCACAACTTAATTGGAGGCTCCCAACAAACGCCACCAAGGCCACAACCTGCAACACCAACAAACCGTCTAGGGTTCCAAGAACCCAAGAGTAAAAAGCTCATCAACTTTCACTCACCAAATCCTCCGGGGAGAGCTCAAACCGATGCACCAAATGCAATGGCAAGAACACAAGTAGTGCTCAAATCCTTCTCTCCCAAATTCCACTAAAGCTACAAAAGCTTGTGGGGGAATAAGAGAGGAAGAACAATGGAGGAAATCCACAAAAGACTCCAAGATCTAGATCCCAAGATGTTCCCCTCACTTCGAGGAGAGATGGATTGGTGGGATTGTAGATCTAGATCTCCTCTTTCAAATCCCTAAAGTATATGCAAGAATCAAGGGAGGGATTGAAGGGGGGAGCAAGCTCAAGAGGGTCAAGAATGGAGGAGAAAGCCTGTAAAACTCGAATAGTAACATTGGGGAAGAAGGGCCCCTTTTTATAGGCCCACAAATTTCTGACCGTTTTCTGCCCGTTGGGAAAAAGTCAGACCGAAGACTCCGGTCTACACCGGAGATTTCGGCCCAACCTCCGGACTAGCCTCCGGACCACCTATCAGACTGTCCCAGGCTGAATTCTAGAGCCCCCTCCGGGGACTCTAGGGGACACTCCGGACTACACCGGAGACTCCGGTCCATGCAGACCGGAGACTCCGGTCTGGACCAAATAAGAGGCAAACTTGAAATGACAATATCTAGAGTTTGGAAACTCCGATTGACCCGAAACCAATTTTGTTGGAAAGAGGACAACAAGAGTTACCCAACAAGAGAGAACATTTCATGTATTATAATGTGAGATACCTCTCTTGGTGAGAAACCAGAAAAACCTCAAAGATCAAAAACGCAATATGATATAAAAGGGAAATCCGTTTTTGATGAACTAGAGCTTATTATGAATATTACCACAAGCTCTAGAACCTCACATGGGTAAGATCCAAATAACAACCAAGAAAGGATGATGCTAAGTATGCAAAGGTTTGAGCTCTCTCGGAAAGATATGATCGAGTTACTCACTTGAGAGCCCCTCTTGATAGTACGGTTATCTATCCAATAAACCGGTCTCCCCAACTAACACCACGAGACCGGTAAGAAGGAAACCCTATCAAGATCATACCTTTGCCTTGCACATATTCCACTTGATTATGATGTAGACGGTCTTGTCCTTCTCAAGATGGAACACCTTTCTTGATTGCTCTTGTATGCACTTGCTTGATGAATACTTGCAAGTTACTCCCCCATACAACATGGGGAAACCTTTACTTTGACCTTGGTGTTCATCGATCCATGATCACCGAGGATGGCAAGCTTTAAGAATGAGATCTTCTAGATATTGCACATCTTTAGCTTGCACATCATTTCTTCTTTTCTTCATTATGTTGATGCCTTGAAGGTACACCAGAGATATTACTCCATCTTATTCTTCAAGACATACTTGCCATAGGTTTAATTCTCACATGACCAATCTGTGGATCATTCTTTGAACACCTTGGTCACCACATGATCCTCTTCACTTCTTCTCCAAACCTTGAAGCCAACATATGGTTCAAGCATTTCCTATGGACAATTCCTACAAGTACAACTTAATACAAGCATTAGTCCATAGAGATTGTCATTACTTATCAAAACCACACATGGGGCCCACATGTTCTTTCAAACACCTTCTGCTCCTCGTTGGGATTGAAACTCCTATTTATCGAAAGTACTGCGATACACCCCCTATACTTGTGGGTCATCAAGACTATTTTCTAGCGTCGTTGCCGGGGAGTGAAGCGCTATTGAAGAGTGGAACTGGTAAAGGAAACTTCTACTGTGAGTATTTCTTTTAGTTACTGCTTGTTACTTGGTTTCCAATATGGATAACCCACTTGGTTTTCTGTTTGGGAAAACTACTACCACTACCAGGGTAGTAGATAAAGGCCCAGTTCTTTTGGTGGCTTCTCTGAGAAGCTGCCCTACCCCCAGCTTCCCGGGGAAGCCAGTTCGAGATTTTTGTGAGGCTTCCAAATTAGTTTAGTCTTAACCACTTTGGAGGCATCTTATTTTTTTTGAACCGGCTTCCCTAGGAAGCTGGGGGTGGGGCAGCTTCTCGGAGAAGCCTCCAAAAGAACTGGGCCAAACTACCACCTGCTGAGATAGATCCTTTTAATATACCTACAAGTATTGTTGATCGTGTTATGGATAATTATTATTTTGGGGATGGAACTGTCCACCCTGGTGATCACTTGCTTTTTATCCATGAATTATGCGGGTTGTTTAAGTGTGCAGGTATCACAACTGAACAGGTGAAGAAGAAGTTACTCTCCATATCCTTGAAAGGGAGAGCTAAAGAATGGTATAAGCTGTTGAAGAATGGATAATCCATGGAATGGGAGGAAATGTAATCTCTCTTTTATTCTAAATTCTATCCTCCCAGTGAGATTCATAAGGATAGAAATCTGATATATAACTTTTCTCCTCATGATGGAGAGAGTACAACTCAAGCTTGGGGGAGATTGAAGTTACTAATTCTTAAATGTCCTATTCATGAACTCCCTAACAATATTATTATAAATAACTTTTATGCTAGGCTTTCTCTTCATGATAAAGATTTACTAGATGCTTCTTGTGCTGGATCATTCACACGTATGAAGGAAGAAGCTAAATGGGATCTACTAGACCGTATTCAAAAGAACACTTAAGCTTGGGAGAATGACAAAGAAAGAAAGTCAGGTATAAACTATGATTATGAATGCATTAAATCTTTTATGGGAACTGATGACTTCCGTGATATTAGTAATGAGTTTGGTCTTGATCCTCAAGTTCTTGCAAGATGTTTTAATGCTTTTACCTCTTATATTGAAATATCCAAAAAAGAATGGGACAAGTACCACACTCCTTATAAAGACATTGTTACTCATGTTCCTACTAGCATAGAGGTTTGTACTGTTGATCCTATTTTGCATGAACCTTATGTTTTAAAAATCCCTTTTCCTACTAAGGTAAAGGAACATTCTATCATAGCTAATGTGGTTAGCAAAAGTGCAAAAAAACTATGGAGCCTGACGTGCTTATTAATATTGAGCCTGTGGTAGCTATTGTGAAAGATCTTGTCACTAGAAACACAGAGGATGAGCATATTGTCTTTTCTGAAGACGCTACTAATATTGTTTCTCATCCTAAAGAATCTAGAAAAGCTAGCGTCCCTGTGCTTTCTGTTAGAATTGGTAATCATAGCTATTATGGTTTGTGTGATATTGGCGCTAGTTTTAGTGCTATTCCTTATGAGCTTTATAGGGAAATTATGCATGAAATTGGTCCTTGTGATCTTGAGGACATTGATGTGGTTATTCGCCTTGCTAATAGAGAGCAAGTTTGCCCCATTGGCATTGTAAGAGATGTGGAGGTCCTTTGTGGTAAGATTAAATATCCTGCTGATTTTCTAGTACTTGGTAAAGAAGCTAGTAAAACCTATCCTATTATCTTTGGTAGACCCTTCCTGAATACTTGTGGGGCTATTATAGATTGTAGGAAGGAATTTTTTTTGACTAAGTTTGATGGAGAGTCTTATGAGTTTAAATTTTCCAAATTTTCCAAAACTCCTTATGAAAATGAACTGTCTAATGATGATTTCAGGGTTGAACAACTTTCTGCTATTTCTCTTGCTCCTGACAATGCCTTGCAGCAGTTTATGGAAGATCGGGAAAGTGATGTCTTCATGAAGGAAAGAAATGAGATTGCCGAGGTTTTCCTTCGTCGGTCTGAGTTACTTAAGCATAATCTACCTGTGTAAGATTTGGGTACCACACTACCACCTAAAGGGGACCCTGTTTTCGAATTAAAACCTTTACCTGATGATCTTAAATATGCTTATCTTGATAATAATAAAGTGTATCCTGTTATTATTAGTTTTAAACTTTCAGGAAAGGAAGAGGAAATATTATTGGAAATATTGAAGAAACACCGAGGAGCTATGGGTTATACTCTTGATGATTTAAAAGGAATTTCTCTCACTATATGTCAGCATGCTATCAATATAGAGCCTAATACAAAGCTAGTTGTTGAGCACCAACGCCGCCTAAATCCTAAGATGAAGGATGCGGTAAGAAATGAGGTACTAAAACTCCTTGATGCTGGTATTATTTATCCTATTGCTGATAGTCAATGGGTTAGCCCTGACCATTGTGTTCCCAAGAAAGGGGGAATCATTGTTGTGCCTAATGAAGATAATGAGCTTATACCCCAAAGAGTAGTGGTTGGGTATAGAATGTGCATTGATTTTAGAAAGATCAATAAAGTTACTAAGAAATATCATTATCCTTTGCCCTTTATTGATCAAATGCTTGAGAGGTTATCCAAAAAGACTCACTTTTGTTTTCT
The DNA here is from genome assembly GCA_030063025.1 of Avena longiglumis. Taxonomy (NCBI): domain Eukaryota; kingdom Viridiplantae; phylum Streptophyta; class Magnoliopsida; order Poales; family Poaceae; genus Avena; species Avena longiglumis. The sequence continues at coordinate 187,812,862 of CP125979.1, forward strand.
TGATGGTTATTCTGGTTTCTCTCAAATTGCTATGAAAGCACAAGATAAAGATAAAACTACTTTCACTTGTCCTTATGGTACTTATGCTTATAGGCGTATGCCTTTTGGTTTGTGTAATGCTCCTGCTACCTTTCAGAGATGTATGTCTGCTATATTTCATGGTTTTTGTGAAGAAATTGTGGAGGTTTTCATGGACGATTTTTCCATCTATGGAACTTCTTCTGATAACTGCTTGCACAACCTTGATAAAGTTTTACAGAGATGTAAAGAAACCAACCTTGTTCTTAATTGGGAGAAATGCCACTTCATGGTTAATGAAGGGATTGTTCTTGGACACAAGTGTTGGAATTATGCCCTAGAGGCAATAATAAAGATGTTATTATTATAATTCTTGTTCATGATAATGCTTATATTCCATGCTAGAATTGTATTAAGCGGAAACTTTAATACTTGTGTGGTTTATGAACAACACTGTGTCCCTAGTACGCCTCTATGGACTAGCTCATTGATTAATGATGGTTAAGGTTTCCTAACCATGGTCATGAGTTGTCGATTAGTAATGAGATCATATCATTGGGAGAATGATATGGTGGACATACCCAAACTAAGCGAAGCAATTAGATCGTGTCATCGTGTTCGTCTTTGCGAAGCTTTTCTTATGTCAAATATTGTATTCCTTACACCATGAGATAATACAACTCCCTGGTATAGGAAGAAATCTTTGAGGTCATCAAACGTCATCCTATGAGAGGGTGATCATAAAGGTGTCTCTCAGGTGATCGGAAAGTATCTGTTGGGTTGTATGTATCGAGATGGGATTTGTCCCTCCCAAGTCGGAGAGATATACTTCGGGCCCACTCGATAATCGATATCAACACCGCTTGCAAGCATGTGGTTAAGGAGTTAATCACAAAGTGATATCGGATTACGAAGTAAAGTACTTGAAACGAGATTGAACTAGGTATGACGACCGACGATCAAATCTCGGGTAAGTAAAATATCGCGAGACGAAGGGAATATATATATATGGGATTGATTGAATCCTGGCATCGTGGTTCATCCGATATGATCATCGATGAATGTGGGAGTTAATATGGGTTCTGACCCGCTGTTGATTATTGATAGAAGATCACGTCGCATATTCTCGAACTCAAGGGTCACACACTTAACGTGTCTTGACGCTAGGATAGATTGGATAATTGGTTTATGAGTTTTTGTTCGAGTCTCGGATGGGATCCGGACATCACGAGAGGTTCCGAATGGTCCGAGAATAAGATTCATATAAGGCAAAGCAGTTTTTGGAGTTTGGAATTGTTCAAGTTAATCGGTATTGTACCGGAAGCTTCTAGAACCTTCCGGAAGGGGACCAACGTGGCCCCACCTTCCGGGAGGGGGCATGGGCCTATGAGGGAGTGCCCTGGCCGCATTGGGCCAGGGGCACAAGGCCCCATAGGGCCCAGCCGGCCAAACTAGGGATAAACCCTAGTTGGAGCTTCTAGAAGGGGGGGGGAGGTTCCTTGCCCCCCACTCCTCCTCCTTGTGGCCGCCGGTTTGGGCTTGGGGGAGGGGATAGGGCAGACGCCCACCCCTATATATAAAGAGGGCTGGGGGCGCACCCCCCCCACACCTTCCCTCAAGCACAGTCGCCTGCCGCCTCTCTCTCTCCTCCCGATCAAGCGTGTAGGCGAAGCCCTGCTGCAGAAACTCTCCACCAATTGCACCGCGTCGTCGCGTTGTAGATCCAATCCATCTCTCCACCATACTTGATGGACCGAGGAAGGAGGAGACGTCGAGGTGCTGCACGTGTGCATCTCACGGAGGCATCGCCACTTGTGGTGCTAGATCGGATCGGATCACGAGGAGGAGAAGCGAGTACGACTACATCACCCACGTTCCGACGAACGTTCCGCTGTGCGAATCTTCAAGGGTATGAATATCTAATACAATCTCTCTCATTGTTTGCATATCCTAGATTAGATCTTGGCCTTCCCTCTGTTCGCATCCGTAGAAATTTTTTATTTACTATGCCGCGAAACCCTTCAGTGGTATCAGAGCTAGATCTATGCGTAGATGTGTTTCACGAGTAGAACGCAACATGGTTGTTGCGGGCGTTTATGTTTTCTATTGCAAGCCTCTTGTTTGTGTTCTTTTTATGACGCGGGATAGTGAGATTGAAGCGGTCCAGGCCAACCTTACGCGACGTCGTTCGCGAGACCGGCTCCGCACTTGACGTGTGGCTTGTTCCACACATGCGGCTGGTGGATGCCGCTTTCTCACTATAGTTGTCATGGGATTAACACCGGAGTTTGGCAACCATAATATCACCGTTGTGGCTTTCCGTAGGTAAGAATCGTTCTTAGCATCTACTCCCGTAAGCCACGCAAAACATGCAACAACAAAGTAGAGGCGTCTAACTTGTTTTTGCAGGGAGTGTTTTCTGTGATATGGTATGGCCCAAGATGTGATGTGTATAATGTATGCGATGATCATGTTTTGTAATGTTTCACGACTTGCATGTCGATGAGTACACAACCGGCAGGAGCCATATGGTTGTCTTTATAATTGTGTATGACCTGTGTGTCAACTTCTTATGCGCCATGTAATAGTTTCACTTTATCGCTAAGTAGTTAGCAATAGTTGTAGTTGCTATTCGTGGTGGAGGCATTCATGGTGGAGTGATGGAGATCATGCCGAAACGCACAAGATGGAGATCATTGCGCGAAGATTGGCTATACCATGTCACATTAAAGTTATATGCATGTGATGTTTATCCTTTTATGTATCTTATTGCTTAGATCGCGATGGTAGCATTATAAGATGATTCCTCACTTAAAGATCAAGATAAAAACTGTGTTCTCCCGGTATGCACCGCTATGAAGTTCGTCGTGTCCAAGCATCACGTGATGATCGGGTGCTATAGACTCTACGCTCACATACAACGGGTGCAAGCTAGTTTTTGCACACGCGGAAATACTTGGGTCTAACTTGACGAGCCTAGCATGTACAGACATGGCCTCGGAACACATGAACCGAAAGGTTAAGCATGAATCATATGAATGATATGATCGACACTTCGTTGTCCACCATTGAAGCCACATCTCTTCTCGTGATGATCGGATTAGGTGTGGTGAATTTGGATCATGTTCACTAAACAACTTGAGGGATGTTGAATTTAGTGGGAGTTCATCTAGTAATTTGATTAAAAGTTGAACTATTTATCATGAACATAGTCTAAATTGTACTTGCAAATACTGTAGATCACATGGCTAAGTCCAACTTCAACTTCAACGTTTTTGCTGAGATAGAAAAGCTTAGAAACAATGGGTCTAACTTCACCAAATGGTTCCGCATTCTGAGAATCATTCTCGCTGGCGGACAAAAGGACTATGTCCTTGAGAAAGCGCTAGGTGACGCCCCTGCTATAGATGCGCCGGCTGATGAGAAAGCTGTTTATCAGTCGCGCAAGGATGATTATGATTTGATTAAGATCGCCATGTTGTATGCTATGGAATCGGATCTTCAAAATCGTTTTGAGGAGTTCGCCGGGCCCTTTGAGATTCTTGAGGAGCTGAAAACTATGTTTCAGACTCAGGCCCGTTCTGAGAGATATGAGATCTCTAAGAAATTCTTTAACTATAAGATGGAGGAAGGGAGTTCCGTTAGTGAGCACGCCATTAAGATGTCGGGCTACACTCAACGCCTTGAGCAACTGGACTGCAAGATTCCAGAGGAGCTCAAGATTGACAGAGTTATGCAATCACTCCCTCCTAGCTACAAAAGTTTTGTAGTTGCTCACAATCAAATTGGTTCCACTGATATGATCACTGAACTCTTCGCTAAGATGAAAGTAGCGGAGGTGGACATCAAAAAGAATAATCATATGTTGATGGTCAACAAGCCCCCCACCTTCAAGAGAGGTAAGGGTGCAAAGAATCCCTTCAAGAAAGGCGGCGGCAAGCGCGTTGCCCCTGCAGAGAAGAAGCTCAGGTCTGGTCCTAAGCCGGACACCGAGTGCTTCTATTGCAAGGACAAGGGTCACTGGAAGCGCAACTGTCCGAAGTACTTAGCGGACAAGAAGGCTGGCACCATCAAAGGTATATTTTATATACATGTTATTGATGTTTTCCTTACTAGCCCTCGCTAGTGCACAGGTATTTGATACTGGTTCAGTTGCTAATATTTGTAACTCGAAACAGGAGCTACGGAATAGACGGCGGCTTGCGAGGGATGAGGTGACGATGCACGTTGGCAACGGATCAAGAGTTGATGTGATGGCCGTCGGCACACTCTCCTTAGTTTTACCTTCGGGATTAGTTTTAAACCTTAATAAGTGTTATTATGTGCCTGCGTTGAGCATGAACATTATTTCTGGATCTTGTTTGTTGCAAGACGGTTATTCATTTAAATCAGAGAATAATGGTTATTCTATTTATATGAGTAACATCTTTTATGGTCATGCACCTATTGTGAATGGTTTATTTCTTCTAAATCTCAAAAAGGATGAAACACACATCCATAACATCGAGGCTAAGAGATGCAAAGTAGATAGTGATAATACTACTTATTTGTGGCACTGTCGTCTAGGTCATATTGGTGTAAAACGCATGAAGAAACTCCATTCTGATGGACTTTTGGAGTCTCTTGATTTTGAATCATTTGACACATGCAAACCATGCCTCATGGGCAAGATGATCAAAACCCCGTTCTCCGGTATGATGGAGCGAGCAACGGACTTGTTGGAAATCATACATACCGATGTGCGGACCGATGAGTGTTTTTCGACGCGGTGGATATCGCTATTTTCTCACTTTTACCGATGACTTAAATAGATATGGGTATATCTATTTAATGAAACATAAATCTGAAACATTTGAAAAGTTCAAAGAATTTCAGAATGAAGTGGGGAACCATCGTAACAGAAAGATTAAGTTTCTACGATCCGATCGTGGAGGTGAATATTTGAGTTATGATTTTCTCACGCATCTTAAAGCAAGCGGAATCGTTTCGCAACTCACGCCACCCGGAACACCACAGCGCAATGGTGTGTCTGAACGCCGGAATCGAACCCTATTATATATGGTCCGACCGATGATGTCTCTTACCGATTTGCCGTTATCATTTTGGGGTTATGCATTAGAAACAGCTGCATTCACTTTAAATAGGGATCCATCTAAATCCGTTGAGACGACACCGTATGAACTATGGTTTGTGCTAAACCTAAGTTGTCGTTTCTCAAAGTTTGGGGATGTGAAGCTTACATCAAGAAGTTGATGCCGGACAAGCTCGAACCCAAAGCGGAGAAATGCGTCTTCATAGGATACCCTAAGGAAACTATTGGGTATACCTTCTATCACAGAACCGAAGGTAAAGTGTTTGTCGCAAAGAACGATTCCTTTCTTGAGAAGGAGTTTCTCTCGAAAGAAGTGAGTGGGAGGAAAGTAGAGCTAGACGAGGTTATTGAACCTTCTCTTGAATTGGAGAGTAGCGCAGCACCTGAAATTGTTCCAGTGCCGCCTGCACCAACGATAAAGGAAGCTAATGACAAGGATCATGAAGCTCGAAGATGTCACATCGAACATCGCAGGTCGACAAGGTCACGTGCCCCTCCTGAGTGGTACGGCAACCCTGTCTTGACTGTCTTGTTGGTAGAAGACAGTGAACCTACGAACTATGATTAAGCGATGATGAGCCCAGACTCGGAGAAATGGCTAGAAGCCATGAAATCCGAATTGGGATCCATGAGCGAAAACCAAGTATGGTCTTTGGTGGACCCTCCTAGCGACCGAAAGGCCGTTGAGTGCAAATGGATCTTCAAGAAGAAAACGGAAGCGGATGGTAATATTACCGTCTATAAGGCACGACTTGTCACGAAAGGTTTTCGACAAGTTCAAGGTGTTGACTACGATGAGACTTTCTCTCCCATAGCGATGTTTAAGTCCATTCGGATTTTATTAGCAATTGCTGCATTTCATGATTATGAAATATGGCAGATGGATGTCAAGACTGCGTTCCTCAATGGCAACATTGATGAAGAGTTGTATATGATGCAACCCGAAGGTTTTGTCGATCCTAAGGATGCTGATAAAGTATGCAAACTTCAGCGTTCCATTTATGGACTGAAGCAAGCATCTCGGAGTTGTAACCTTCGTTTTGATCAAGTGATCAAGAGCTTTGGATTTGTTCCAAATTGCTACGAAGCTTGCATCTACAAGAAAGTGAGTGGGAGCTCGGTGACATTTCTGGTACTATATGTGGATGACATATTGATTATTGGAAATGACATTAACATGCTTAACGATGTGAAGAGTTATTTGAACAAGTGTTTTTCAATGAAAGACCTAGGTGAAGCTGCTTATATATTGGGCATCAAAATCTATAGAGATAGACAAAGACGCCTGATAGCTTTAAGCCAGAGTACATACCTAGACAAAGTTCTGAAAAGGTTCAGAATGGATAAGGCAAAGAAAGGTTCAAAGCCTATGTTATCGTGTAAGATATTGAGCAAGGCTCAAGATGTCCACCACGGTAAATGATAGGGAAGCTATGAGCAAAGTGCCTTATGCCTCGCCATAGGTTCTATCATGTATGCCATCTTGTGTACTAGACCGATGTGTCCAATGCTCTTAGTTTGACGAGCAGATATCAAAGTGATCCAGAGTGGAACATCGACAGCCGTGAAGAACATCCTAAAGTACCTAAATAGGACTAAAGAAATGTTCTTAGTCTATGGGGTGATGAATAGCTCGTCAGAAAGGTTACGTCGACGCTAGTTTCGACAATCGACAAGGATGATTCTAAATCTCGCAGGATATGTTTATATTTTGAATGGAGGAGTGAGTCGAGAAGTCGCAAGCAAAGCGTGATCGCGGGATCTACGAGAAGCGGAATACATGGTCTGCCGCAGAAGCCAAGTGAAGGAGTTTGGATCAGAACTTCATCATCGAGCTTGGCGTGGTTCCAAGTGCATTGGACCCATCAAGATATTGTGTGACAACACCGCGCCATATCACTCGCTAAGGAACCAAGATATCATCCAAAGACCAAGCATATGAACCGCAAGTTTCATATAATCCGAGATTATATAGCAGATGGAGATCTGAAGATTAGCAAAGTACATACATATCTGAATGTCGCAGATCCATTGACTAAACCTCTTCCACGTGTAAAACATGATCAACACCTCAGTGCCATGGGTGTGAGATTGTTGCCAAATGTAAACTAGATTATTGACTCTAGTGCAAGTGGGAGACTGTTGGAATTATGCCCTAGAGGCAATAATAAAGATGTTATTATTATAATTCTTGTTCATGATAATGTTTATATTCCATGCTAGAATTGTATTAAGCGGAAACTTTAATACTTGTGTGGTTTATGAACAACACCGTGTCCCTAGTACGCCTCTATGGACTAGCTCATTGATTAATGATGGTTAAGGTTTCCTAACCATGGACATGAGTTGTCGACATTAATGAGATCATATCATTGGGAGAATGATATGGTGGACAGACCCAAACTAAGCGAAGCAATTAGATCATGTCATCGTGTTCGTCTTTGCGAAGCTTTTCTTATGTCAAATATTGTATTCCTTAGACCATGATATAATATAACTCCCTGGTATCGGAAGAAAGCTTTGAGGTCATCAAACGTCATCCTATGAGAGGGTGATCATAAAGGTGTCTCTCAGGTGATCGGAAAGTATCTGTTGGGTTGTATGTATCGAGATGGGATTTGTCCCTCCCAAGTCGGAGAGATATACTTCGGGCCCACTCGATAATCGATATCAACACCGCTTGCAAGCATGTGGTTAAGGAGTTAATCACAAAGTGATATAGGATTACGGAACGAGTAAAGTACTTGCTGTGAACGAGATTGAACTAGGTATGACGGTACCGACGATCAAATCTCGGGTAAGTAAAATATCGCGAGACGAAGGGAATATATATATGGGATTGATTGAATCCTGGCATCGTGGTTCATCCGATATGATCATCTATGAATGTGTGGGAGTCAATATGGGTTTCCAGACCCCGCTATTGATTATTGATAGAAGATCACGTCTGCATATTCTCAAACCCGAAGGGTCACACACTTAACGTGTCTCGACGCTAGGATAGATTGGATAATTGGTTTATGAGTTTTTGTTCGGAGTCTCGGATGGGATCCGGGACATCACGAGAGGTTCCGGAATGGTCCGGAGAATAAGATTCATATAAGGCAGTGCAGTTTTTGGAGTTTGGAATTGTTCCGGGTTAATCGGTATTGTACCGGAAGCTTCTAGAACCTTCCGGAAGGGGACCAACGTGGCCCCACCTTCCGGGAGGGGGCATGGGCCTATGAGGGAGTGCCCTGGCCGCATTGGGCCAGGGGCACAAGGCCCCATAGGGCCCAGCCGGCCAAACTAGGGATAAACCCTAGTTGGAGCTTCTAGAAGGGGGGGTTTCCTTGCCCCCCACTCCTCCTCCTTGTGGCCGCCGGTTTGGGCTTGGGGGAGGGGCTAGGGCAGCCGCCCACCCCTCTATATAAAGAGGTCTGGGGGCGCACCACCCCCCACACCTTCCCCTCAAGCCTGGTCGCCCTGCTGCCCTCCTCTCTCTCTCCCTCCCGACTGCGTGTAGGCGAAGCCCTGCTGCAGAAACTCTCCACCAATTGCACCACGCCGTCGTGTTGTAGATCCAATCCATCTCTCCACCATACTTGCTGGACCGAGGAAGGAGGAGACGTCGAGGTGCTGCACGTGTGCATCTCACGGAAGCATCGCCACTTGCGGTGCTAGATCGGATCGGATCGCGAGGAGGAGAAGCGAGTACGACTACATCACCCACGTTCCGACGAACGTTCCGCTGTGCGAATCTTCAAGGGTATGAAGATCTAATCCAATCTCTCTCGTTGTTTGCATCTCCTAGATTAGATCCTGGCCTTCCCTCTGTTCACATCCGTAGAAAATTATGATTTACTATGCCGCGAAACCCTTCAACAAGATCTCTGAAAGAGGCATTGAAGTTGACAGGGCCAAAATTGAAGCAATTGAGAAGATGCCTTGTCCTAGAGATATCAAAGGTATTCGTAGTATCCTTGGTCATGCTGGTTTCTATAGGAGGTTTAATAAGGATTTCTCCAAAATTTCAAAGCCCCTTACTAATCTTCTTCAAAAAGATGTACCTTTTATTTTTGATGATGATTGTAAGGAAGCTTTTGAAACTTTGAAAAAAGCTTTGACTACTTCTCCTATTGTTCAACCACCTGATTGGAATTCACCTTTTAAAATTATGTGTGATGTTAGTGATTTTTCCGTGGGTGTTTTCCTTGGACAACGTGTTGATAAGAAGCTGAATGTTATTCATTATGCTAGCAAGACTCTTGATGCTGCTCAAAAGAATTATGCTACTACTGAAAAAGAGTTCTTAGCTGTAATCTTTGCCTATGGTAAGTTTAGACCTTATATTGTTGATTCAAAGGTTACTATTCATACTGATCATGCTGCTATTAAGTACCTTATGACAAATAAGGACGCTAAACCTAGACTTATTAGGTGGGTGTTTCTCTTGCAAGAGTTTGATCTGCATATTGTGATATTACTTGTTCTTATGCTACTTGTTTCTAGTCACCCTTGTGAACTTTGAAGGTGTCATATGCATCTATTTGCTACTATATGAGGGACAAGTTGATTGCCACTATGCCATGTTTTCTGTATGTGAAACAAACAAACATTTTTCAATGCTTCCGTCTATGGAGCTTCTTTTGATAACTGCTTGCATAATCTTGATAAAGTTTTGCAGAGATGTGAAGAAACCAACCTTGTTCTTAATTGGGAGAAATGCCACTTCATGGTTAATGACGGGATTGTTCTTGGACACAAGATCTCCAAAAGAGGCATTGAAGTTGACAGGGCCAAAATTGAAGCAATTGAGAAGATGCCTTGTCCTAGAGATATCAAAGGTATTCGTAGTATCCTTGGTCATGCTGGTTTCTATAGGAGGTTTATTAAGGATTTCTCCAAAATTTCAAAGCCCCTTACTAATCTTCTTCAAAAAGATATACCTTTTATTTTTTATGATGATTGTAAGGAAGCTTTTGAAACTTTGAAGAAAGCTTTGACTACTGCTCCTATTGTTCAACCACTTGATTGGAGTTTACCTTTTAAAATTATGTGTGATGCTAGTGATTTTGCCATGGGTGTTGTCCTTGGACAACGTGTTGATAAGAAGCTGAATGTTATTCATTATGCTAGCAAGACTCTTGATGCTGCTCAAAATAATTATGGTACTACTGAAAAAAAGTTCTTAGCTGTAATCTTTGCTTGTGATAAGTTTAGACCTTATATTGTTGATTCAAAGGTTACTATTCATACTGATCATGCTGCTATTAAGTACCTTATGACAAAGAAGGACGCTAAACCTAGGCTTATTAGGTGGGTGTTGCTCTTGTAAGAGTTTGATCTGCATATTGTGGATATGAAAGGTGCTGATAATCCTATTGCTGATAATTTATCTCGTTTGGAAAACATTTCTTTTGACCCATTGCCTGTTAATGGTAGTTTTCCAAATGAGCAGTTGGCTGCAATAAGGGTAAGTCCGCATGAGGGTCCTTGGTATGCTGGTTATGCTAACTTTATTATTTCCAAGTATTTGCCTCCAACTTTTACAGCTCAGCAAAGAAGAAAATTCTTTTATGATCTAAGGCATTACTTTTGGGATGACCCACACTTATATAAGGAAGGAGTAGATGGTATTATGCGAAGATGTGTTCTAGAATTTGAACAACAAGAAATACTGAGAAAATGCCATGGCAGTGCTTATGGAGGACATCATGCAGGGGACAGGACTGCACAAAAAGTTTTACAATCTGGATTTTATTGTCCTACCCTTTTCAAAGATGTAAGGAAGTTTGTCTTATCATGTGATGAATGTCAACAAGTAGGTAACATTTCTAGACGCAATGAAATGCCTATGAATTATTCTCTTGTTATTGAACCTTTTGATTGTTGGGGATTTGAATTTATGGGTCCTTTTCCCCCTTCAAAAGGGTACACTCATATTCTTGTTGCTGTCGACTATGTTACAAAGTGGGTAGAAGCCATACCTACAAATAGTGATGATGATAAGACTTCCTTGAAAATGCTTAAGGATGTTATTTTTCCTAGGTTCGATTGCGTAAATATTTCATGACTGATGGAGGCTCTCATTTCATTCATGGGGTTTTTAGAAAAACTCTTGCTAAGTACGATGTAAACCATAGAATTGCTTCTGCTTATCACCCACAAACCAGTGGGCAAGTAGAACTTTCCAATAGGAAAATTAAATCTATCTTGCAGAAGACTGTCAATAGATCTAGAAAAAATTGGGCTAAAAAGTTGAAAGACGCTTTGTGGGCTTATATAACTGCTTATAAAAATCCTATGGGGATGGCTCCTTACAAAATGGTCTATGGGAAAGCTTTCCACTTGCCTTTAGAATTAGAACACAAAGCTTACTGGGCAGTGAAAGAGTTGAATAGAGATTTTAAACTTGCTGGTGAGAAAAGATTGCTTGACATGAGTGCCTTAGATGAGTGGAGGAGTGAAGCTTATGAAAACGCTAGACTCTTTAAGGAAAAGGTAAAAAGGTGGCATGATATGAGGATTCTCAAAAGAGAATTCCATGTTGGCAAGAAAGTTCTTTTGTATAGTCTCGTCTCAAATTTTTTGCAGGGAAACTACTCTCAAAATGGGAGGAACTTTTGTTATTGAGGAAGTAATCGTTCAGGAGCTATCAAAATATCTTCTTTTAAGGATGACACAACACATGTGGTGAATGGTCAAAGACTAAAGCATTATATTTCTGGGGATTCTTATAATGAAGATGTTTATGTTATTCAAATGGTAACCCTAGAGGAATTTATTAGAAACCAAACACCAGAAACTGCGGAGTTCGTCTTTGAATAGGTAAAAGTGGTGAAAACAGAAGGTTCGTGAAAACCCAATCTTTTTATATTTCTGATGCTTTTAATACATAAGGGAAGTTACGAGATGGAACAGAGGTGGAACCGGAGGCCAGGGTGGCCAAACCCACCCCAGGCGCGGGCCCTAGCTGCCCCGCGCCTGGAGGGGGTGTGCCTCCCCTGAGCTTTGTATCCGCCTCGTTTGGTTGCTACAATGTCTTCCTCTGGATCACTCATAGAGGATTCCTCTACGGATGTCCTCAACCCATACATCTATGAGTTGAAGATCCATCCCAAGGAGTTAATTCTCAAAGATGGGAAGGTACAGATGAAAGAAGTTCAAGTCCCCAAGGGAGAAGGAAGTCTGGAAGACAGGATGGAAGCATTGGAGCAGGAGGTTTTCAGGTATAAGAAGATGGTGGAACGCGAAGTGGATGTTATTCACAAGATAAGTTCAGAACTCATCGCCAAACATGAGGAGTAGGTGGCTGAGCTCCGAGAAGAAATCTTATCACTTCATCAGACCACCAACCAATTACAAGCACAGCTCTACGACATACAAAATCAAAACTGTGAGTATGAGGCTAGATTTGATCGCATAAGCTCTGCTGCTAGTTTCAGGATTACAAAGACAAGACCATCCTTTTTGGATGAGGAACCTTTGCCTTGGAAGTTTTATGATGACAATAGAACACCACCACCGCCAAAGGAGTAACTCGTCATCAGGTTTGGCATCCCCTTGGCTTGTTCCAAGCTTGGGGGGAGTGCCGCGGCATCACAATCATTATCTATTATCTTTTAACTTTTTGTGGATTCATATATTTGGTAGAGAGGTTATCTTATAGTTTGGTTTGCATGTGGAAGTATCTCTCCTTTAGTTGTTTATCTATGTATCCCTTGGTGTGAGTACCTTTATGGAATATTAATGAGAAGTTTCATATTTTACTTTTTGCACTTCTTATTTTAGTTTGCAATCTCTATTATATGATGGATTTTGTTGATCAGTATTGGCATCACTTTGGGATCATCAAGTGGATCTAAATTGGTTTTGGCAAACCGAGTTCTGGTCAGTAGCAACACCTTTTGAGGTTTGAAAGAAAAAAAGAGAAAAGCTTACAGGTATTTTGTATCATTTGTTTTCTTTCTTGTTGGCTCATAAGCTTAGTATTCTTTATTTAAGTTCTTTTGTGTCTTCAAGGAAGATTGCATGTTTGGCTTTATTACTTGTATGTTTGCTTGTTTCTTTCAACTCTCTTGCTTGCTACCCAGCCTTGCTAGCCAAAAACCTGTTTTGAGAAGGCATACTTCTCATGTTTCCAAACCCTTTAACCAAAACCTTTGCCATTTCTGTCCACCATATCTACCTATTAGCAATTGATATTCCAAGCAAATTCTCAAGCTTCATCTATCTTTCGAATTAAAAAGTATTTTGTTATGTGAAAACTAGTTAGTAAAGCTCTCACGAAATTGATGGCACACCTTATTTTCTTGCTCCTATTAGACTTGAACCATTGTGTCATCGAAGTTGTATATGATTGCATCTATAAGTTGGAATTAGCAGAACCGTGCTGTCACGGGGAACGTTTTCAACATTGCACTTGTACTCTATACACAGTTGATATCGTGCTCTTTTGTCTATGGATGTCAACGGGTGAAATAAAGAGGGAACTTGTAAGTCCATGGAGTCTGCATTTTGTGTTAGAGAAACTGTAGGGGTTCGTAGCATGGAAAACAAAAATTTTCTATCGCATACAAACAAACAAGCCAAGATCTATCTACTAGATTGTAGCAACGAGTCGATGGAATAACTTACCCCCGAAGATTCCAAAGTGGTTAACGAGAGCAGATTCTCGCGGGTGATGTAGTCGTACTCTTCCTGATCTCAAGATCGTGTAGACGATCCTTCCCGCTGGCTCCTGCAGCGCTTCAGAGTCGGTCACACGCTCGCATCGACGAAGACCTTCCTCTCCTTGTTCCAAAGAAAATGGAGGTTGTAGCACTCTCTCGCGATTCCGCAAAGACAACGGCGTGGTACCTAAGTAGAGGAGATCCCGCAGCCTTAAGCCGGAGCGAGTATGGTGGAGTATGAGAAAGAGCTATTAGTGGTCTAGGGATTAGACACACCAATTAGAAGGCTCTAAACCGCAGGCTAGTGCAATTAGAATCTCTAAACCAAAACGGCTCTAAACCGGAGATTAGAGGATAGGAACTTGTGTGTCTAGAGGAGGAGGCCCTCCCCTCCTTTTATAGGTGGGAGGGGCGGCCAAGGGGAGGGGAGTCCCTCCCCAAGTCGGCCTTGGTTGGCGCTTGGCTTGAGAGGACTCCTCCCCAAGTCGGTTCCAACCACCTCTTGCTTGTTTCCCACAGCTTCTGCTTTCCAGCTTCTGTTTTCCACAGTTTCTGTTTTAGCTGCTTGACTTTCAAACCTGGCAGTTTGACTTTCAGTTTTGGAACAGAAGAACACTTAGTACATGATGCAATCATTCAATATGTAATGACACATTCATGTACCTTCCCCGGAGTGTCGGACAATCCGAACCTTCTAGAACATTCCCGATGAAAACACGGAATCATTCCCGAACTCAAACGGACTTTCCTTATATGAATCTTATTCTCCGGACCATTCTGGATCACCTCGTAATATCCCGGATCCCATCCGAGACCGAACAACATTCGGTCTCTTTCTCATAATACCATAACTACTCAAACAACGTCAATCCTTAAGTGTGTCTCCCTACGGTTCGTGAATTATGCGACATGATCGAGACACTTCTCCGAACAATAACCAATAGAGGAATCTGAAATTCATATGGCTCCACATATTTCTACGATTTTGCGATCGAATGAACCACTTACATACGATACCAATTTCCCTTTGTCTCACGATAGTTTACTTATCCAAGGTTATGATCGCTTGATCTCTGCATACCTAGTTCAACCTCGCATCGATAAGTACTCTTTTCTCGCTCCGTGATATGTGATCCCTTGTGAGCCAGTCACATGCTTGCAAGCTAATTGGATGACATTTCATCGAGGGCCCAGTATATCTATCCGTCATATGGATGGACAAATCCCACTCTTGATCCATGTGTTTCAACCAATACTTTCTGAACACTCAATGCCACCTTTATAGCCACCCTGTTACGGTGTGGTGTTTAATGACATCAAAGCATCCATCCGGAAAAGGTGATATGCATGATCTCATGGTTGAAGGAATCAGGTTACTATGTATCAGAAAGCATATAGCAATTGAACTATTGAAATGACTTGATCTTTATGCTACGCTTATCTATAGGAGTATGTCCATCACATCATTCTCCTAATGATATGATCATGTTGCTAATAACATCTCTATGTTCATGATCAGGAAACCATGATCATATATTAACCAACAAGCTAGTTTAACAAGAGGCTTTACTAGGGACTCTTATTTTAGTTTACAAATCACACAAGTATTAATGTTTCCGGTTAATACAATTATAGCATGGTATGTAAACATTTATCATAAGTGTGAAGATATGATAATAACCACTTTATTATTGCCTCTTGGGCATATCTCCAACAGAAACGCCTCGGCCGCTAGCCTAATCCATGCCTAATCATGGTGGAAACTTGCAGCTTCACCATAGTGAGCTATCTATGAAGCATCCTCAATAAAAAGCTTTGCACATGGTAAATAAAAAGAGCGCTGAGATGCTCATTGTCTGCTTGCCTTGTCATTTTGGTTATGGGAAAGCTCCTGTACCATGTGCAAGGGGTACCCCATTGGCGGTTCTCTATGATACACTTGTACTTACAATGACAAGAACTTACCGGTGATTAAAGTTGAGTAGCATGAGGAGTGACCCTGATATTAAAGGGACATGAGATTGCCATCTTATATTTCGTCAAGCATATACTCCATCTTTGTGCACTTTAACCTTAATCATCTCAAGATGCCTGTGATAGGGGCAATGAGGGCTCAAAGCTAGTAAGTACCATAATCTTTTGAAAGCTCTTTATGACTTGTAATCCTTGCTACCCTCTATAAAGGGACCTTTCTCCTAGTTACCAAGTTGAGTCAGTAAACCTACCTCCTCTCTATCTCCAGCAAGCATTTGAGTTGTTGTGTTGCAAGCATTCATATGGTGATTTATTCAATCATGTTCTTTATCTTCCTTGTTTGCACAAAACTCTTATTTATTGAGTATTACTTTGAAAGCCTTCATTGAAAATCTTTTTGAGTAAAGAGTGCTCCTGTTATAAAACTTCTACAAAAAGCTTTTTGTGAAACCATTTTCCAGCTGTTCTCTGACCAAGAACAAAGTTTGCAAATTCCAATTATGATTTATCTTTATGCATCTCTATTGTGACTCATGTACTTGTTGCAAGCTAAGTTATATAATGGTGAGTTGCTTTCTTCTATGAGTTGTGTAATGGTAAGTGTGATGCTTCTTCTCCGTATTCTTTTATCGACACTTCACTCCATAAACCTATGGACATGTTTACTGATCTCAGTGTTCGCTTGGGGACAAGCGAAGGTCTAAGCTTGGGAGGAGTTGATACGTCCAATTTGCATCACCATTCATAATTTGCCTCTATTCATTGATATATGTATTATTATGAGGTATTACTTATGTCTTTTCCACTGTTTTTGCATGTTGGATGATTCTTGGAGAATGGACTGCTGGAGTCTGGATTCTAATGTAAAAAGAGGTGTTTTGATGCAATTTCGCGAAGATCAGAAAATACCAGAAAAATATGGGAAAATTATATTTTCTCGAAAGACAGAGGAATCCAGAAGGGAAGGAGAAGAAGGGCCACAGGGGTCCCACACCCCCTAGGAGCGGGCCCACCTGGCCCCACGCCTAGGGCAGGTGTGGCCCACCTTCCTGGCCTTCGACTCCGCCCTCTCGCCAATATCTTCCACACGGAACCCTAATACCAGGGGAGCGACCACAGATAGATTTCCACCGCCTCTGCGGGGCGGAAAACACCGAGAGATAAAGATCTCTCCGGCAGACAGATTTCTATCGGGGAAATTCCTTCCCGGAGAGGGGAGATCGTCGCCATCAACACCGTCATCAAGCTAGGCTTCATCGGGATCATCATCATCATCCACACCATAATATCCACTAGCACCGTCATCACCACTCCGTCCTGCTGTAACAATTGTGTTGGATATTGCTTTAGTTCTTAGGGGAAACTTTCCCGGTGTTAATTACTATTGTAGTTGATGCTTGTGAGTGGAACCATTGGATTATTGTTTATGTTCAGATTGTTATTCATCACCATATCATCTTTGATCTTGATCCATATGATGTCTTGTGACTAGTTCGTTTAGTTCTTGAGGGAATGGGAGAAGTCATATTGTTATTAGTGGATCTGTGTTGAGTTATTATTCAATGGTTTAGTATTTAAGTTGTGGTGCTATTATTTTAGTGGTGTCATGTGAACGTTGACTACATGATACTTCACCATTTATGGGCCTAGGGGAATGCATTATGTATTTGGCTACTAATTGTGGGGTTGCCTGAGTGACAGAAACCTGAACCCCCGTTAGGACACCATTGCATAAGGGAGCGTAGGATCTCAGAGTTTAAGGTTGTGGTTAGGTTTATATCTTAATTATTTTCTTGTAATTGCGGATGCTTGCAGGGGGTTTAATCACAAGTATGTATTAGTTCAAGTAAGGTCGGTACATTAGCACATGTTCACCCACATAACACTTACAACACCAAAGAAGAGTACTCAGCTATTTGAAGCGAAAGCACTTGACAGAATTCCCACGTGTCCTCGAGAACGTTTGGTCCTTATAAGTATTTCCACCGGCTTGTCCTTTGCTAAGAAAGGATTGAGCCACTTGCTGCGTTTATTCTTTATTACTTGCTCTTTGTTTTGTTGCCTTATCGGAAAACCCCTAAAATCCGTTTGCTAAATATTTACAGAGATTTCCTGCTCCATATACCACTAGTCAACACTGAAAGGATATAGATGTCGCCTAGAGAGGGGGGGGGGTGAATAGGCGGTTAAAACTTTTTCGATAGTGGCTCAACAAAGGCGGAATAAAACTAGCGTTTACTTTGTTAAGCACAAAACCTAGAACAATCTAGGGTTTGGCACAGAGGGGCACTAGCCGGCCAGGAGGAATGTGGCATCCCGCAAAAACCACTACTAGAAAATCGCGTTGAATTTGTGCATTGCATCATCATCATCATGCATTGTTTGCTAAAACTATGTTTGCAAAACCCGTCTTTGTTTTCTAAACGCCCATCTTATTCAAACACCGGAACCCGGGTCGCCGGACTATTTTTGTTTTGTCTGTTATCGGGTTGCAGAGACTTGCTCGAAAAACAAATAAAAATTATAATTATTTTAGTGGGGCGATGAACGGGCCGAACGACCACCCCAGGAAATATAAAACGGCCCACCCCAACCAGCCCCATCTAAATCCTAAACTCACCAACTATCCTACCCACACCCCCTGGCCACCTCACCCCCTCCAATCCCTGCTTGCCACCTCACGTCCTCCCTCTCCCTCAACCACTCACACCACGCCACGTCACTCCCTCACCCCCACTCTCTCTCTTCCTCTCCCCCCTCTCTCTCCCCTCTTTTCCCCCTGGCCCCACACCAACTCTGCCCCACAGCCTCACACCACACACCCACCACCGGCAGCCTCCTGGCCACCTCGCCATCCCACTCTGCCTCCCCGATCAACCTCGCCCAGCAGCCTTCCTGACAACCTCCCTCCTCATGGTCCCACGCCTGGCCCACCCCTGGCCCAGCCTCCCCTGGACGCGCTCCTCTCCCTCTCCTTCCTTCCTTCCCGACCTCGCTCGCTCGCTTCCTCCGCGTCTGCAGCAGCCGGCGACCCCCCCTCCTCCGGCCATCCTCCTCCTCCTCAAGATGAGGCCCTCTCCGCCCTCATGCTGCCCCGCAGCCGGCTGCCAGAGCTCCTCATGGCGCCCCCACACCTCTCCTGCCTCCACTGAAGCCCGCTGCTCGCCTGGCCGGCCTGCCTCCAACCCGGCGCCTGGCCGCCTCTCGCTCGCCCGTTGAAGCTCGCGCACCAGACACAAGGCTTCCTCTGCTTCCTCCTCCCTCTCTAGCCTCGCCAGACCTCCTCCATCGCCTCAAGCTCCCAGCAGCCAAGCTCCGCCGCAAGCCGCCTCGTCGCCCAACCGCTGCCGCTGCCTCAACTGGCCTCCGCCGCACGCCCCACCTCGCACCTCAAGAAGCCCGTCTCCGCGAGCAGCCGCCTCGCCGCCGGCGACGCCACGCCAGTGCCCTTCACGGAGCCGCCTCTCCAATCACAGACCTCGCTTCGACTCGCCGACACTCCTTCTCCGCGGATCCTTGCCTGCCTCTTCGTCTCGAGCTCCCGCCACAGTCCGGCAGCCGCACGCCCCCGCCACTGCCTCCTCCAAGCGCCAGTTCTTCCCCGCCACCAGCCCTGCCCCGCCTGCCTCTGCGCACATGAGCACGCGCCAGACCCACCGCCTGCCATCATGACCGCCTCAGGCGTCGTCCTTCTCCCGTGATTCAAGGCCGAAGCCTCCCCTGGCCGCCCGCCGGAGCCCTGTGACGCCGCCGATCCCCTGGCCTGCAGGCTTCCTCCCTGCTAGTGTCTTCTGGGCCGCCCGAGCGTCGCCGCTCAGATCCTCCCTCGAGCTCCTCCTGTGCCTCGCCAGCAAGACCACCGGTCACCGTCCGTCGTGACGCTGGCCAGGCCGCGTTTGTGCCTGCCCATCTCAAGCATGTGTGCAGCAGGTGTTGTTATGCTTGTAGATGGTCACAGGGAACCCGAGTCCGACGTCGTTGTCCGAAGAAACCGGAACCTGAACCCACGACAAGATCTCGACCCTGGACCCCAGGGACTCCCTCGCGGACATCAAGCACCAAGATCTGCTTCCGGAAAACTTCGACCGAAGACCGATCCCGGAGCCCGATCCGGAAACCCCGGTGCGACGAGCATCCTCCCCCCCGGACACCGAGACGCGGGATCCTCGAGTTCTCCCTCACGGACTCCAAGATCTGCCTCGGACTCCAAGACCGACAGCTGGCCCGAAGACCCCGGATGCACCGAGACCCTAACCCCCAGAGTCCGAGAGAACGTTTCCGCCAAGATCGACTCGATGGCGCAGAACCGACAAGAGCTTCGCAACGACAAGAACGACAACAACCAGGACGGTACCGATGCCCCGACGCCAGGCCAAGTACTCCGTCATGGTACGCCGAGACCCCGAATGCGACAAGAACGACCCCAGTACTCCAAGGACGCTTCTGTCGAGACCGCTCTGTCGAACCCTGGACCCTGTCGAACCCCGGACCCCGGAAACCCCAAGACCTGCCGAACCCTAAATGTGTGACCCTTTTCCTCGAACCCTATTTTATAACATAACAACTTGTTGCATATTTAATTGTCATCTCGCATGCATCTGCTGTGGTTTGGGGGCCTTATGCCGATTCACCTAATAATTACATATGGGGCCCATATGCGGGCAAATCTAGCCTTATATTGGCCTCATTTAAACTTGTGTAGCGAACCGATGTTGCAATCTTGCCTTGTTAAAACAACATATAAATGCGGGGTATCTGAACAACTAGAACCATGTATTTAATTGTCGGGACCCCGGTTCCGCTTAATATGACCTAATTGCATCGCATCTTTGCCATGCCATGCATCATACATGCATCATGCCGATCTTCTGCCGTTGTATTAAATATTGCATCCGGTGTTTCTTCTAGTGTTTTGCTTCTTCGCGGATAAGGCCGTTGAGTTGATGTGAGCTTACCGCTCTTCTTGGTGAACCCTTCGACAATGTTTTCAGGCGAGCATCTCCCCCTTTCCACCTATCTTACTTTTATAGTATTTACTTCCCTCCTGTTGATCTATTGCTATCTGTGTTGCGATGCTTTAGTTTCCGTACCTGTGATATTCCGTGCAGCCCTATATTGCCTTAGACACACCCTATTACCTGTTGTCTGGTAGATAGTTGGACTTGCGCGTCGTGGTTGCTTGCTCAAGTGCTGATGTGTGTTGTCAAATGCCACAGATGCTGATGTATTGCCGCATGATGTTGATGTTGGAGATGATTCTAGTTTTACTTATCGTCACTTTAATTTCTGTTTAACAACTAAAATTGAAATAAGCAGAGGCATCGGTGGGTGATAGATAATATTTGGTTTCCGAACGCCCACTTGTGTCCCGTAAGACCCCGAGTACTTGATACCTGCTCTTGATTTTGCGCTATCCACATCCGAGAGGTATATGGGACCCCCGAGCCGAGCTTGATTCATTCTTATTTCTTGGGGCCACAAACTAGTTTGAGGTTTTATTTACGATCCTGCATTATGCCATGTTTTATCGCTTTATTTACGACAGCGAGGAGCACCAGATCGCTTAGGAGCGGGACACGATTCCGGGTGTCGACAAGCCCAGCCACACTTTCGGGTTACCAAATGCTCACACCAGATACCCAAACCTTGAGGCCGTCTCGAGCTTGCTTACTGCTATGGATTCTACTTAAGGGTGGCCTCAAATATTTCAATCTGTGATTGTTCACGTGAAAGCCTCGTTGGGTTTTGATTTGGTTTTTCCGAGGTTGATCGGCGTGTGTTGCTATTGGTGCACCCCGGGTAAAACTTCAAAGCCGTGTCCGCGGATATGGACGACTTGGAGCACAAGATCTCGATCATAGACAAGCATAACTAAAGTTTATCGCTATAAATTTGACTTATAATGACTAGTAATCAGCTTCACTATAACGGAATGGCTAATCAATACGCCCACAATTGCTTGTTTGGTTGTCGCCATGCACAATTGTATCTCGACTAGTAAGTATTGCAACTACAACGAAATGGCTGAATAAAAGTACCAACAACTGGGTTTTGGGATTATATCATGCTATCTCGCATTTGATTAGTAATTGCCGCAACTACAACGGAATGGTCAACTAAAAGTGCCCATCGCTTACTTTATCGGGATGATTATCTAAACCCGACTAGTAATCGCTGCAACGATAATCGAATAAATAAACCGCCAACTGTGAGTTCTCGGTTGACTTCTCGTTTGGTCTCGAGGGAAACACCAGATGGGTTTGTTTTGGTGTTAGCTTCAGTGTTGGATCCGGATAGGTCATTCTTACCCTCTCGATAACCGCCATTGTATCGAGTCTCTATAGGTTGTTTAGTGCATGCTGCCGCCGCCGCTCCACCATACCTATGTAGGCGAGGACCGAATTCTAGCCTCGCTGCATCGCCTCAAGATCGACGCCCTTCTTTGTTTTCTCGCTAGCCCTTTGTCGGCACCCTCTTGTTAAGGTGTTTTGAGATCGACGCCGTTAGCGTGGTTACCCTTCCGGCTTGGCTCGGGTGGTTATGGACGCCATTGGTTATTCTTCGTGGCTCTTAGCCCCATTTGCATCTTGTCCGTAGCTGGACGCCTATCGCTTTCAAGGTGATTTGGATCTTTGTATATTATATCTCGTATTCTTGACTCTTGGAGTCATTGTATATATATCTGCTCGTGGGTCCCATCGAGGACTGTTGTGTAATGTTATTACTTCGTTTTCCACCCGCACGAAAGTGCCTGGTGGGCACCTTTGAATCGTTTCTATGTGGGTTTGGCGAATTTTGCTCAAACTTGCATAGGTCCGATTCTGAGGGTGTTACAAGGAAGAGGGCTGGTGGCGGACAGGGAAGCAGAGCGGCGCCGCCGGATGCAGGAGGAGAAGCCTAAAATTGGGGAAGGGGAGGAGGACGAGAGGGGTGTGTGGCGGCTAGGGTTTGGCACCGGAACGAAGATCAGCGCCGTTCCATCACTTGTGCTAGCAACGGATGACCCGAACACCCCCAAGACCCCATCCAACGGCCCAGAACGGCTAATCGCTGTGAGAGCCCCATGGGGGTGCACCTATTACACTTTTAGATGTTTAATGCTTTGCTTGCTTGACGAGGAATTAATTGCACTAGTGGCTAATGGCAAGACAGACATGCAAGCGCACGCATGATGGTTTTGGAGCAAGCCTACTACTTAATTAACACACGGTTAAACTCGTATAGGTGTTATCTGAGCAATGTGATTGAAACAGTGGTTGGAGGAATACTCCACCACTTTGTAAAACTTAGGAGCAATGGTTTTGCATTTAATATATGTTTTCGTTGAACTTATTGGACTTTTTCGGAACTACAAACAATTCCATGCCATTGTGGTGGCCTTCCTACCATGTACTTCCTATATCCAGAAATAAGTGACATGGATTTGTCTAGATTACACGTTTTAATATATAGATACATACAAATTTAAATAAATACAAATCATTTATTTCTAGAGACGGAGGAAGTAGTAAATTTATTTTCAGGATCAATGGTGGAACTTTTGAGAAAGCTGAAGGAGCTTCGAGAGGGATACACACTACATATCCTTAGGTTACATTTTTCAGGAACAAGAGCATGCATGTTGAGCAACGACAGGAATCGGATAGAGAAGGCGACGTGTGCACACCACACGATCCAAATGGGCAGCAAAGTCAAGATGCCCTGTGCCAAAGCGACAGGAACGGAAGTTCACGATGCGAAAGCGAAACTACAGAGCTCATTCGTACGACGAAACAAAAGCAGACAAACAGTGGCCACTGAGAGCAGACGTTGATTTTGCTGGGTGCGTGCGTGCGTGCACCTGCTGACCTGTTGCCCCACACAGCAAAGAGTGCAGGACGGTTTCGGGTGAAAGGGAGCGGCAGATGCAGAGAACCAACCATGAGCCGTCCTTTGTATAATAAAAACTAAAAAGGGAATGCTGTTTCCGCCGCTGGTTTCCTCGGTCACCTCCGCCGGATCCTGCTCCGGTTTTGGTCTCGCCAAATCAGCTTCAGCCTGCCCTCTCCGGGTCCCTTGAGCACGTCACTACGGTTTCCAGTTTCCATATGCTACACGGGTCACGGGGCCGATTTGTCTGAAACCGGTGGACAGAGCCCCGCAGCGGAGCCGGACGCCCCTGTTTCGGCCACCTTCTCCAAGAAAAATCTTCTTTCCCCGCTTGCACTCCAAGCCAACCTTAATTAACCCGGCGATTCCTCACGTATCACTGACTATATACACAGGGCTCGCCTCGCCTTCCTTCCTCACCAACGTTTGTTTCATCAACGAACTGTCAAGTAGAAACAGCAACACAGATCGATCTTTTGGCCTTCGAGTCTTTTGGAGCTAGCCACCCACCGACAGCAATGGCGACCGCCGGGAAGGTGATCAAGTGCAAAGGTTCGTCCTTAGAAATATTCCCCTGAAATTTGCATTCATGTGTGAAGAAACTCTGGAATTATTACTGGTAGCAACAGAGTGCTAACTGGCTTTTGTTCTTGGGTCATTGCAGCGGCGGTGGCATGGGAGGCCGGGAAGCCGCTGTCGATCGAGGAGGTGGAGGTGGCGCCGCCGCAGGCCATGGAGGTCCGCGTCAAGATCCTCTACACCGCCCTCTGCCACACCGACGTCTACTTCTGGGAGGCCAAGGTATACCTGGCTCATCAGACGACCATGGTTGCAGGTTTCCTAGTCGAGTAATTTGATGGTGGTGGTGGACACATCTAGATCAGTGTCTAACTTGTTGCTGTGGGTCTGTTTCGATTTGTGCAGGGACAAACCCCGGTTTTCCCTAGGATCTTAGGACACGAAGCTGGAGGGTATGTACGCGTCCTCTCTGTTTCCTCTCTTCTTGTGTTGAAGATTTGTCAATTAGTTGGTGGAATCTTGAATCTTACATTATAGTTTATTCATGTCGCCTTCTAATTATAGTCACCCCGAATACTTAATTTGTCAGTGTCATACTACATGACACTAGCACAAATAAAGTGCTTTGTAGAATATTATTATGATTTTTCTCTAGCTAATGTTCCCTTGTTCACTAGTATGTCCTTGTGGAGTTGTTTATCTTTTCTAACAACTCCATTTTCCTAAATTACTTTGTCCTCACAGCATCGTCGAGAGCGTCGGCGAGGGTGTTACGGAGCTCGTTCCAGGTGACCACGTCCTCCCAGTGTTCACCGGAGAGTGCAAGGATTGCGCCCACTGCAAGTCGGAGGAGAGCAACCTGTGTGACCTCCTCCGGATCAACGTGGACCGTGGCGTGATGATAGGCGACGGCCAGTCCCGCTTTACCATGAACGGGAAGCCAATCTTCCACTTCGTCGGTACCTCCACCTTCAGCGAGTACACCGTGATCCATGTCGGGTGCCTCGCCAAGATCAACCCCGAGGCGCCCCTTGACAAAGTTTGTGTTCTCAGCTGCGGTATCTCTACTGGTAAGAGAAAACTCCTAGCGCCACTGCTCCCAAATGGATTATTAGTATGTTTAGGATGCTTCAATTAGTTGCTGAAATGTCTGTTTTCTTCAGGACTTGGCGCGACGCTGAATGTCGCGAAACCAAAGAAGGGTTCAACTGTGGCGATTTTTGGCCTTGGAGCTGTAGGCCTTGCTGTAAGTGACACTCTATGATCAGGAACTTCCACAAAATATTATTTCAGGTTGATGAGAATTGTGCCGTATAACCATGACTAAGTATGTATTTTTTTTCTCATGATCAGGCCATGGAAGGGGCCAAGATGGCTGGGGCATCAAGGATCATTGGTGTGGACTTGAACCCTGAAAAATATGAACAAGGTACACTTACACAAGGATCGTCTTAGTAAATGTTTTTTGGTAGCACACGGAGCTTAACAACATTCCATCGTTTTCAGCTAAGAAATTTGGATGCACCGACTTCGTGAACCCAAAGGACTACACCAAGCCCGTCCAAGAGGTCTGTTCTTTTCCCTCAGAACACATTTCTCCCTTCGTTCATGACATACACAAGCTTGTGCCAAATAAAACTGACTGTTCAACGATTGATTATCTCCTGCAGGTGCTTGTGGAGATGACCAATGGTGGGGTCGACAGAGCCGTCGAGTGTACCGGCAACGTCAACGCCATGATCTCCGCCTTCGAATGTGTTCACGATGTAATATATACTTCTCAACACACACATATATACAAATATGATGTGGAGTACTGCATTGTGAGCAATGCCTAGTAATTCTGCTTTAAACTGATGAATCCTGAAATTTTCTGGATGCAGGGCTGGGGCGTGGCCGTGCTGGTGGGTGTCCCCCACAAGGAGGCGGTGTTCAAGACCCACCCGATGAACTTCCTCAACGAGAGGACACTCAAGGGCACCTTCTTCGGCAACTACAAGCCGCGCACCGACCTCCCCGAGGTCGTGGAGATGTACATGAGGAAGGAGCTGGAGGTGGAGAAGTTCATCACGCACAGCGTGCCCTTCTCGCAGATCAACACGGCCTTCGACCTCATGCTCAAGGGTGAGGGATTGCGCTGCGTCATGAGGATGGGCGAGTAGATCGACGAGCTTCATCTTCGTTTTCAGGAAAACGAAGAGGACTGTGTTAATACTTTCAGCGATTCGTCCGTCCCTCACCAGCCGCTGCAAGTTAGCGTGTGTACATGACCATTTTGCACAATAATAATAAGCGTTGCAGTTTATGTGCTAATATCGGCATCTTGTGTTGCATAATGCTAATCGGTTCCGTTATTTCTTCATTTTCTCTTTTCGCAAAAACCTAGTATTTCTCATTTTTTTGCGGGTAAAACGGTTATTATGAAGACGGGGTTACAAGCAGCTCACGCTCCAGCTCTTGAAGAACAACATTAGGGCCAGACCCAAGCCAAACAACAATTCTCTTCACAAAATTTGCGAGAGTGACTAACCCTAAACCCTAAAACCTTCCAAACGGTTCACTTTTACAAAATTACAAAATCTACCATTATTAGCTAAAATCTTAATCTCTAAAATAATATTTAAATATGGCGAACGATCTAAGGTCCTCTCCTTTGCTGCATTAACCACCAGGAAGCAATATGGCTTCACAATAATTGGAAACTGACTCTGTGCAAGGGCTAGATCAAGACTTTCACAACATCCATTTAGCTCAGCCTCCGCTGCATCTACACACTGTGGCAGGAAACGACATGTTGAGAAGATGATTTTTTCCCTCCTCGTTCCTCCTGCGGTACCATCTTCAGATTGAAAGGAACCATCAACCTTCAACTTAACCAAACCTATGGGCGGTTTTGACTAGATTTTATCCAAAGCTCTCGGGGTTTTAGTTGACACCGGTGTAGATGGAACCACCGGTTGTTTACCTTTAATAATCATCTTCGTTGAATCATCGCAACTGCGTAGTATTCTCTAGTACCCACACAAGAATAGGATTCAGTATTTGACCCCGACCTCTGCATCGTTCCATGCACACATTCTTTCTATTGTAGAGTTTATAGTCATTTTGAAAAGATAATAAATCATACACACTGTCTCCATTGCACCCAAAAAAGATTGCATGTAACACTTATGCATCACTATATTTCTTAACTACCAGCCTAATTAGTTGTGCGCACTGGTGTGCCCCCGCGGGGGTTTCACAGGTCCGCTAGTCCCGGCCGGATCTAACTGCGACTGGGTGTTTGCGGACGCGTCCGGTCGACTACCGCCCAGGCGGTGGAGGTAGTTCCTCCCACGTGCACGTGGCTCTGCTAGCCCGATTCTAGTTACCTTTCGCCGCTGCTTTGTGGACCTCGCGACGGGTGTCTCGGTGATCTGACAATGTTCACCTCGTGACCATGGTGGCGCATACTCGTGGAAGGCAAGTTTTGGTGGTGGCGAGGCCTCGTCCTCATGGGGCTCATGTGCAACAGCTTGTCCGAGGGTGGTGGATAGGGTTTTCGGGAGAAATCCTTGTCGGCTTGCCCGACACTGACGCGGTGCCGCCCGCGGGTGGCATCTCTCCTTCCTGAAGGGCGTCGTGGCTACCCTTCTCCCATCCCCCTCTTTGTGCCGAGGGAAACCCTAGGACCATTCTGGTCCGAGCAACAACGGTTGCTTTCCCTCTTGAGGGTGTTGCTTGGTGCTCTCGACGAGTTGGGGCTTGGAGCATGGTGGTCATTCGCCCATGGGCGCAACGGCTGCGGGTGACCGGCGTCTAGTTGATCCGCCTCCGTCTCCAGTCCCTTTTGTTTTTCTTTGTTTTCGTTCGGGCGTGTGTGTGCTGCTATCTCAGCATCTTGTATCTTGCTATGTCTTTAGACGTTGTGCTGTCTGGCCCAGCAGTGGTCTCACCTGTGTACTTTATTTATAAAGCGGGACAAAAGCGTGTTTCGATAGATATATAGAGAGAGAGAGTTGTGCGCACTGGCCTCGTTGCATGCAAAAAATATTGCATGTAACACTTATGCAACACTAATCCTATTGCTTAACTATCAGCCTAATCAGTTGTGTAAACCCCCTTCTGCCTTCTTCAAGTGGTTGTACCATTAGTCTCGAAGCGTTATGCCTCCATACACTAGAGTGAGGACCTGTCCTGCGTGTATCTTCTTAAATATGTCAACAATTGTGACGGAAACTGCACTTGTGTCTATGCCGGTTTACGTGTTAATATAGGAGGGGCCGAAGCCACTGTATTATACAAGGAGAGTTGGTTGTATCCGTATACAATACATACGGTATACCATAAATATAAAACAAACTATTACAACTAACACTTCCTCTTAATCTAAACCTTGCCTTGTGAAAGATTTAGATTACGCTTGAACTCATCTAGCTGTTTTACTGGAAGTGCCTTTGTAAAGCCATCTGCAACTTGATCTTTGCTAGAAATAAACTTGATGGCCAAAAGATTTTCAGCAACTCTCTCTCTGACAAAGTGAAAATCTATTTCAATGTGTTTAGTTCTAGCATTAAACACTGGATTTGTAGACAAATAGGTTGCACCTAAATTATCACACCAAAGACATGGTTTTGCTTTAATTTAACTCCAAGTTCATCAAGAAGAGCTTCAACCCAAATTAACTCTGTTTTAGCATTTTTCAAGGCTTTATATTCAGCCTCAGTACTAGATCTATACACTGTAGCTTGTTTTCTGGCACTCCAGGAGACCAAGTTAGGTCCAACAAATATAGAACAACCACCAGTTGATCGTCTATCATCAAGAGAACCTGCCCAATCTGCATCAGGGAAAACACTAAGAAGTGTAGATAAAGATTTGACAAAAGTAATTCCAACTTTCAGGGTATCTTGTATATATCTCAAAATACGCTTCACAGCTGACCAATGTTCTGTAGTTGGAGCATGAAGGAACTGACAGACTTTATTCACTAAATAGGACATATCTGGGCGAGTCAATAACAAGTATTGCAATCCTCCAACAATGTTGCGATACTTGGTAATATCATCAGGACCCAGAGGTGTTCCATCAGATATAGATAAATTATTCTGTGGAATACAAGGGTGTGGGCGACCTTTGCAGCCGAACATACCAACTTTTCCCAATATATCATTTGCATACTTCTCCTGTGTCAGAACCAAACCCTCTCGAACCTTCTTAACTTCAATACCAAGAAAATAACTTAGATCACCTAGATCCTTGATGGCAAAGTTCTCACTTAAATCTCGAAGCAGAACTATGATAGCATGATCAGAGGAGCTTGTTACTATAATATCATCAACAATAAATGATGATACCTGACTTGTCATAAATAAATAGTGAGGTATTAGCCTTTGATGGTATAAAACCAAGATCACACAACTTGGAACTGAGCCTGGAATACCAAGCTCTAGGTGCTTGGTTTAATCCGTAAAGAGCTTTATCAAGTTTACAAATGTGATGCGGAGCGTGAGTATTATCAAAACCTGGAGGTTGTCTCATATATACCTCATTTTCTAGAACACCATGAAGAAACTCGTTTTTGACATCTAGCTGCCGTAAGCTCCATCCTCGAGAGACAGAAAGAGACAAGACAGTCCTAAGACAGTCCTAATGGTGGAAATTTTAACCACATGACTAAAGGTATCCTCATAATCAATGGCATACCTTTGTTTGAACCCCTTTGTAACTAATCTTGCTTTGTATCTATCAATTGAACCATCAGCTTTCCTCTTTATACGATATACCCATTTGCAATCAATTAAATTTTTATTGATGCTTGGAGGAACAAGTTGACATGCCTTGTTGTCAATCAATGCATCATACTATTCTTGCATTGCTTCACACCACTTTGAATCATTGAGGGCCTCCACACGTGTACAAGGTTCACCTGTAGAAGAGAACATGCCATATCTCACAGTACCATCAGTTTACTTCTTTGGATGTCGTATACCTTTTTGTAGCCGAGTACGAACTCCAACATGTGGCTGTACAACATCATCAGGTGATGGATATGGTGGCGGTGAAGCGTCATCATGATCAGAATTTTCATTTTCATCATCTTCTGAAATATTTGAGACACCTACCCCCCAGCGTCGGCGTCCACAGAGGATCCCGAAGAGGAATCATTCATAGACTGTGCGCCAGGGGACATACCAGGTGACAGCGACATGGGCGAGGATGTGCGGTGGACCGCATCATCACCAGGGCCAGGTGTTTTCCTGCCAGTGGCTAGCGGCGTGTGTTCTCCACACGCCTCCTCAGGCGGAGGTGAAGGGGCTCGACCCGCCTCGGGAGCACGCGAGGGCGACTGCGCACGCCGACGGGTGTAGACGCGGAGCTGTGGAGCGGGAGTATCTACCTCGGGGCTCGTCACCTCGGGATCTGGCCAACAAAAGGAATGTCGGCGCGGATCAGGCTCGTTGTCCGTGCTTCCCTCATCGTTTTCTGTATGTGGATCAAAACTAATTTCTGGACGGGGTGAAGCATCATTTGAACCATGGTTTTTTTCTGTTGTTTCTGCAACTTGCTGAGAATCAGTGATTGGAACAATAATAGGCACATGATTATCAATATTTTGTACACCCTCATTGGAAGAATTTGGATGGAGCAGAATTTGTTGTTTGAGAAGGGCGCCGGCATTTGGATGAAGGGAAGCAAATGGAAAGACATTCTCATCAAACACAAAATCACGTGAAATATAAATCCTGCCTGAGAACACATCAAGGCAGTTGACACCCTTGTGCATAGGACTATAGCCAAGAAAGACACACCATTTTAATCTAAAAGCAAGCTTGCGCTTGTTGTAAGGTTGAAGGTTGGACCAGCACGCACAACCAAAAGTTCTAAAAGCGTCATAATTTGGGGTGACGGGAAGGAGACGTTTGTAGGGGTGTCAAAATCAAGAACTTTGCTAGGAAGCAAATTTATGAGAAAGGTGGCAGTAATGAAAGCTTCATCCCAATATTTTAGAGGCATGAAGACATTGGTAAGTAATGCAACACCCTGCTCAAGCCAAGAAGGTATTAATACATTCTCATTATCAAAAGAAAATAGGTCTGAATTTTTCCAAATAGGCAACTTTATCAATTTTTAAAATTATTCAGTTTCAAGTTTGGTTTCTGTTTTGTCCAGCTATTTTTTGAACTGAAAAACATTTATATGCATTTTTAAAGGACCGATTATAGTCGATCTATTAGAGTTGCTCTAACTCTGTGAACTGAAAAAATGATTAATATTCTATATATACCTATGAATCTTTTCGGAGAGGAAAATAAAATAAAAAACCAACCAGTCTACCATGCCATGCATGTACTTAAGAGGAAGATGCAGAGGACCATGAGCTTTTCTACTGGCTAGCTAGTATTCTAGCAAGACGAAGCCCATTGCACTAATACAAGACAATCATATTTGCTACTCCCTCCGATTCATATTAACTGTCGTTGATTTGGATGTATCTAGTACTAAGTGTATCTGTAATGTATAAAGTGAACTTTTATCATAAGGTAGGAACCACCTGATTTATAGAAATTACTATAATGTATAAGGTTAATATTTGCTAAAGATAGGATCCATATATCTTGTTATATTGCTTGATGCAAGAGAAAGATAATTTTTCTATTTACTATGGGCAACCCACAAGCTTGAGGTGCTCCTTAGGCTTAAAGATAACTTTATTTTCTTCATAATGTATAAGATGAATCTTAGTAGATGCTACATAGGCCTTAAGATGTGCTTTTTTTACACATTATGAATGCCCTAAAAATGTTAAAAGGTGACTTTTACCGTACCTTTTACTACTCATCAAATGTGAGTAGTATAATCCGATCCAACGGTTTAGAAAGATTTGGCCCAATAGGCCCATCTGGTAATGTTGTGGAAAAAAACGATCAATCCTAGAGCAAACACTGTTGTTTGGCACATCGAAGAAATCCTGAGGCGCCGCCGCCACCCCTTCTCCCCAAACAGGATGTGTGCCGCCGCCTCTACACGGAGGATCTCCTCCATAGCCATCCACACCGCCAAAACCCTGCTCCGTCTCCGTGACCCCGGCTCCACGAGCTCTTCCATACACCTCTGCAGAGCCGACGCCTACGCCGACCCGCACGACGTCCTCAGCATGGTTCTGTTCCCATCAATTATGTTTGGCATACTCCTGTTTATGGATACAATTTAAATTTTAGATTTTTTCCGCTTGTCAGAATTGTTCAATTGCTAGATTAATTAGAGACCAGTTTCCAATTTCTATAATACTAATACAATGCCGCCAATAAAGATCACAATAGAAATGCAGTCTTCATTCTGTAGGTCTGGCTTTCAGCAGAGTCAGGACATTCGCTATATTTCCCGAGGAATAGAAGGATTGGCCCCTTAAAAGCTCTAGTTTATTTGAAAACTATCAGCTGTAAATCTTTGATCTAGTTCTACTTACACAAGTTGACATGACATAGCTGCAACTACAAGGTTGTATAGAACGACAATCTTCTCCTTCTCATGCTAGGCAGGTGTGTGCATAAGTATTGTACCAGAAAAGCTTTGATTAATTTTCCTGCAAAGTTCATTTGCATGTAGAATGGATAATGCTGAAAATCACATTCAGAAACAGGACAATTCTTATGTTCATCTGTTATAATCCTATAGAGACTTGCCTATATATTCTTGATAAATTTCAAAAACAAAAGGCAAAGTCCCACTGCCACAGTCCTATTATGTGAAAGAAAGCTGAAGTGTCTGGTGCATGTAGGCATTCAGACATCTTTTTTGTGTGACTAAACGACAGCCAGCCTTTCACCTAAGACTTCCACCGTTACCTATAACAGAACAAATGTGAATACCAAAGAATAAATTTTCCTATTGACTAGTTTATAGGCAGAAGGTGCCGTACCCGTGGATGCAGCATTAAAACAAGATGGCGGCCTGTAGATGGGCGGGCGACTGAAACTGTGAAATCGCATACTAGATTATTATTAAACCAGATGTTAAGTCCTATATCTTCCAAAATGCACTGATGCTTAGTTGAAGAGTGAGCGTTACAGCTTGTAGTTTTAAATTTTCCCTGACATGCTATAAACTTCATTACATGTTCTCTTAAAGCCATTGCCTAACTGAAAGTGATCTGTGTCTGACTGAATCTGTGAAAACGCAGACTAAATTTTAACACATTGCACAAGGTAAGAGATTCTTGGATCATATCTCCCTTCATGGGTACAGTATGCTAGCAAGCTACCAAGAAGAGGTGGGAGATGTTCTTCCTGTTCTGAACAAAGAAGCTACCAACAGCAGAACAATAATGCCTACAAGGACTGATGATGAACGGCTGCAGGTGTTGCTGAGAAGTCCACAAGTACCAGTGGATGCAGTTTTATAGTTCGGAACTGCTGATGATGAAAATATTTCGGACATGCTTTTCTGGTTACTTTCGCTCTTTACATCATGAGGTGTAGATAAGAACAGATTGGTTCTTTTTTTTAACCTTTTTGTTGTTGACATGTAAGAAAAGGTTGGTTGTTTAATAGCCGGCAACTGGTCAGGAATGCCCTAATTTATGTAGAAAACATTGTTAGAAAGCTAACATCATGAGGCGTTGTCTATTTCAGTTTAGCTAATATCACATGTAAGGAAAACAGTCCATGTGTTGCATTCAGTGTAAAATTCGAAATGCAACTGTCAAATTATGTGTGCTTGTTCATTGTTAGAAAGCTCAGCCATTAGTAATTCAAGATAACAGGATAGTTTTCTTAAATAGAATTTGATCCGTTTCCTCTGTTTTTCTGGAACAACTAGGCACGGTTTGGCAATATTGTACCAAATATTTGGTCAATGTTTCGATTACATCTTGATTACTATATGCATGCTGCAAAAAATCGGCACGTACAATGTTGCAAATCACGGTTAAGAGTTCTGGTTCAGACTATTCTCTTTGAGCTTTGATAAGAGAGAGTGGTGTTGGTCTTAAAAAGATAGCTACGATCAGTGTCACAATAAGAATATGAGTTTTATACGACGGTGTGTTCGTTCAATGGACAAGAAAATTACTGACTTAAATTCTCATAAATCGACCACAAACTAAGTTTAGACATGAACTGAATAGTCATATAGCTAGGAAATTAAGTCCAAATCCATGATGCTTGCTCGTTTACATGACTTGGGCTGCGAAAAGCCATTGGGCCGGGGCCTGACTTCAACTACGGTGCAGATTTCTTGACTAGTATAAACTATACTAGTCTTCTTTTTAGTACTAGTATAGATATAAATTGTTAGGGGCCTTTAGATGCATTAAAATGGAGGGCTCTTATTTATTTGAGGGTACCACAAAAGAACTCTAAGATATATCTATTTCAGCTACTTTTAATATGAATCCGAGGGAGTATTGTTTTTGCCCGTTAGTTTTCATGTTCGGTTCTGCCATTCGGATCATCGCCGAAAGAATCATTTTTCCCCCTTTCTACCGCAATCAGTGGTTGGTTTTGATTGGTCTAAGGTGCAAATGGGTGCTCCTGCTCCAGACAGGGTGCAAGTATGCCCACCGGCAGTGACCGTGCAACGAGTATCCGGTTTCTGGTTTTAGGCTGCCGTTGACCCTGCAGCCCCTTGATCACGTCACTACGTTTTCCATAGGCGAACGGGGTTGAAAATCTGAAACCGGCGGAGGCGCGCGCAGACAGAGCCGCGGCCACCGCTGTTTCTGTTTCGTCTACCTTCTCCAAGAAAAGAAAATCCTTCCTATTGCCCCACTTGCACTCCAAGCTAATAATACTACAGTCTTAATTACTCGCCGATTCCTCCATCACCAGTATATATATACAGGGATCCCCTAAACTCTCTTCCTCACCAACGTCTAATCGACGCACTGCGAAGTACACACATCAACCAAAAATCCATCTTTCTCTTTGAAGTTCTTGGAGCTAGCGACTGCAGTAATGGCGACCGCCGGGAAGGTGATCAAGTGCAAAGGTTCGTGTTCTCAAAATATTCCGTGTGTGAAGAAAGAAACTCATGCATTGTTGGGAGTACTGGAGGTCTGAATCTGATCGGTTTTGGTACTTGGTTAACCGCAGCGGCGGTGGCATGGGAGGCCGGGAAGCCGCTGTCGATCGAGGAGGTAGAGGTGGCGCCGCCACAGGCCATGGAGGTCCGCGTCAAGATCCTCTACACTGCCCTCTGTCACACTGACGTCTACTTCTGGGAAGCCAAGGTATCCACAATTGTGTCCAATTGTTTTCAATCGTGTACTAATTCTGATGCTAACTAACAGGCTGATCTTCTGCTTGATTTCTGCAGGGGCAAACTCCGGTTTTCCCTAGGATCTTAGGCCATGAAGCTGGAGGGTATGCACCTATATCACACTGCTCCCTTGTTGTATCTCTTATCTTATTCTGTCACAGTCACCCTGGATCCTGATTTGCCAGTGGTACTAGATTCATAACTATACAGAGCAAGTGCCTGTATTTTAGTGCTATGGGATAGAAGCATAGGAAGAATCTCAGGGCAGCGTCATCCATGACACAAGCTCACACATAAAGTGCTTTGTGAAATAATAGTAATAGTTTTTCTCCAGATTAATTTTCACATGCTCTGTTTATACCTGTTATTCTAATTAAAGCTTCTTTTAGAAAATCTTTACCCCATATTTAGTTACTGAAAAAGCAACAACAACAGTTAGCAAAAATGTATATTTTCCCCTTTGTGACGTATTTCGAATTCCTTGGCAGTTGTCAATTGTATACATCTGGGCTCTTTTCTGCATTTCAATAGCTTTTTACATAAACTTTCCCATGACTTTTTCCCCATTGCAGCATTGTTGAGAGTGTCGGAGAGGGCGTGACTGAGCTCGTGCCGGGTGACCATGTCCTCCCAGTGTTTACCGGTGAGTGCAAGGAGTGTGCCCATTGCAAGTCTGAGGAGAGCAACTTGTGTGACCTCCTTAGGATCAATGTGGACCGTGGTGTGATGATCGGCGACGGACAGTCTCGTTTCACCATCGATGGGAAACCGATCTTTCACTTTGTTGGGACCTCCACCTTCAGCGAGTACACCGTGATCCATGTCGGGTGCCTTGCGAAGATCAACCCGGAGGCTCCCCTTGACAAAGTTTGTGTTCTCAGCTGTGGCATCTCAACTGGTAAAGTGATGGATCCTAATGCCACTGTTCTCAATTGAATCAATATGTTCAGAATGGATTTAGCAGTTCTCCTGCTAACGTTCCAAAAAAAATGTTCAGAATGCCTTAATTAGTTACTGAACTGTCATTTTTCTTCAGGACTTGGTGCCACACTAAATGTTGCGAAGCCAAAGAAGGGTTCAACGGTGGCCATTTTTGGTCTTGGAGCTGTTGGTCTCGCTGTAAGTGACACAGTGATCACTGATCAGTATCTTCCACACTACATTATTGTAGGCTGGTGAGAATTGGGCCCTATAACCATGACTAACTGATGTATTGTTTTTTCACATGATCAGGCCATGGAAGGGGCCAAGATGGCTGGGGCATCAAGGATCATCGGTGTGGACTTAAACCCTGCAAAATATGAACAAGGTACAGTTTGTCTTATGGATACAACAGGGCATCCTAGTAAATTATTTGATGTTTTTGGTTTGGGTAGGAGTAGGACACCGAACCTAACAGCATGTCCATCATTTTTCAGCTAAGAAATTTGGATGCACTGACTTTGTGAACCCAAAAGACCACACCAAGCCCGTGCAAGAGGTTTGTAATTTTCCCTCAGGAAACTACATGCATTTCGCCATTTATTCATATATACGCAATATTGTGCCCAAATCTTCAATTGCTCCATGATGATCTTCATTCTCCAGGTGATCCTGGAGATGACCAATGGTGGCGTCGACAGCGCCGTCGAGTGCACCGGCAACATCAACGCCATGATCTCCGCATTCGAATGCGTTCACGATGTAATATACTTCTCCATACGCTCGCATAAGATCATTGTGAGCAATGCCTATTCTGCTTTAAACTGAATCCTGAAATTTGTTGGATGCAGGGGTGCGGCGTGGCCGTGCTGGTGGGCGTCCCGCACAAGGAGGCTGTGTTCAAGACCCACCCGATGAACTTCCTCAACGAGAAGACCCTGAAAGGCACCTTCTTCGGCAACTACAAGCCTCGGACCGACCTCCCCGAAGTCGTCGAAATGTACCTGAGGAAGGAGCTTGAGCTGGAGAAGTTCATCACCCACAGCGTGCCTTTCTCGCAGATCAACACGGCGTTTGACCTCATGCTCAATGGGGAAGGACTGCGCTGTGTCATGAGGATGGGCGAGTAGAGATCACCTCTTCTTCGTCATGTCTGTCTCTGATTTTAAGATCTGTGTCAAGGAGGATGTGTCATTTCTGTGATCATAGAGAACGAACAGCTCTGTGTTTCGTGTTCAAGGTTTGGTCTTTATTTTCGGTGTGTCGTCGGAAGCTTCCAGTTAGCGTGTAAATTGCTACCATTGTGCACAGTAATAATATCTTCTGTTTATATTGTCGTCTTCAGATGCAAATCAGTTCGTGTGTTCTCTTTGTTTCTTGTTTGCAGAAAATTTTGTTATACTGATATCCTCGTTGTAGTTCCGGTCCATCTTACAGTTTTCCGTTCTGATCATGAGTACCTGTCAGACTATATCTCAACGGTCCGTCAAACAATTAGTATAGAGCAAACTCCTGTCTGAAGCATTGCAGCCCTTGGAAACCATATATCTGTAGCATTTCAGAATCATTAAAATGGACCGTTTATGTAGTTAAGATCACAAAAGATCAGTTTGGAAGATAAAAAGTACAATATTATGATGATTTCAAGCAGTATGTCATCATCCAAGGACCACTTCGAGAATTTTCTTGGCACCAAAATAAGTCGTGATTGTTACCGGTTCTTTTGGCATGGAAGATTGGCTCGGATCATGCAGAGTAAAAAAATTAGGTGTGGGTGTTGCAACTGAATTTGCACGACATACCCAAAGCGGTCACTCAACTCTCAGAAACAGCTGTATTGGTCAGAAAACTTGTTTCAGTTCAGCGGTAGTACACTACCTAACAGTTTGATTTTAGTATTCTCATGACAACTCCGGGCCAGGTGTGCAGATCACACAAGCCGGAATCAAACTTACTGGGAGGTAGCGTTGGAATTCGGTGCTATTTGATGTTGAGTTATTGGCTCATAACCAATACAAATTTTGAAATTCTCTTTGATCTATTTATACATGGCAGCTCAAGCAGGGACAGAGCCAGGATTTCAGCATGAGGGAGACGAAGAAGACACGTATATTTTTTTCTCAATGCTTGCATTAATTCATGTCATTTTAGTATTAGAAGAAAACTTGTGGAGATAAACATCACAATATATAAGATCTTAATATCATAACACAGAAACATTGTTTGCCAATAAAAGGTGAAAGTTTGATTTTCAATAAATTAAATTTAGCTCTAGGACTATAAAGCTCATCGAATCGATTCAATAATATCGTTAGAGGTGATCTTCTAGCAATTTCTTTTCTAATGCAACTATTGTGTAACTATCTCTCAATGAACAAAAGACACGTCTAATATAAAAATTAATCAACTGCCATATAAACAAATAGTAGATGGTGATCCAATTAATTAGACTATAGGTTATGAACTAGAGAAGTGCTTGAACCAATTGGTCTACACAAGCACGAGCAGACGACCATAGATTTTCTAATTAAGTTTTAGTTTCTACCATTCAACTTCCATGGTTTGATGTTGGGTTTACGAAGGCCTTCAACACAGGCCCTCGTTTTAGCTTTTAGGGGATCACTGCAATTGAAAAGTTGATGACATGAGGAGAACATAATCTTTCCATTTTCATCACGCAAGGTCATTCCCATTCATGCTGAACCGTCCTCCTTATAAGAGCCATCAGAGTTGAGTTTAACCCAGCCCAGAGAGGGTTTTAGCCAGCGTGCCACCTGCCTATTAGGGTTTCAAACATCAGTAGTGGCCACTAGTCCTTCCTCCAGTGGGTTCTTCCCATCAATTATCTCCTCCGTTGACAGGGTTTTAATGCTCTTCAAAGTCTTGGTGTAGCTTATCAAGAACCTCTTAGAACCTTCCGACAGAAGAGGTTTATCATGTGTCGCCTCGTTGTGGGGATAGCAGATGCGCCAAGAAATTAGTAAAATGAAATCCACCACATTGGCGGGAACTTCCTCAATAACCGATTGAAACTATTTTGCTAGAATTTCCAATTCTACCGTTTGGAGTAGATATGATCGATTTATCCTATTTAGATGCAATTTGCTCCTCTACTCTATTAATATGCATGATTAGTTTAATTATTATTTCTATAATCATGTTATATCATTTTATTATTCAGATTAAATTATATGGATTATTGCTTATATTTTTAACAATCTAAAAATTGATTATAGGTAACT
Organism: Avena longiglumis; assembly: GCA_030063025.1. Classification (NCBI taxonomy): domain Eukaryota; kingdom Viridiplantae; phylum Streptophyta; class Magnoliopsida; order Poales; family Poaceae; genus Avena; species Avena longiglumis. The sequence continues at coordinate 187,852,392 of CP125979.1, forward strand.
GAATTCCACTGGTATAGCCGCGGCTACCAGGTCGTCCCCTTTTGATGGTATACATTCAAATATATGTCGCATGAGAGCGGTTCTCTAATTTCAAAACCTGAATTGCTATAGTGCCACTCTTGGCAAACCCGAGGAAGAGTTTCCTACTGCTCACGACGAGGTTCTAAGAAAGCCGATACCATATTTATCACGACTCTTTTCAGTGTTATTGAGGAAAATATTGCTAAACCGTATATGTCATTTGATAATGGCAAGAACGCGTGGGATATGCTTGAGGCCAAGTTTTGGGTCTCAGACGCTTGCACTGAGTTTATATCATTGAACAATTCTATGACTATAATATGGTTGATGAGCACTCCATCATTGAGAAAGTTCATGAGATACAGTCACTTGCCAAATAACTTGAGCAGTTCAAGTGTGTGTTACCAGACAAGTTCGTTGCCAGAGGCATCATTGCGAAGCTTCCTCCCACATGGAATGATTTTGCTACTTCTCTAAAACATAAGAGACAAGAGTTTTCTATTATGGATCTTATTGGGTCTCTTCATGTGGAAGAAAAGACGAGAGAAAAATACACACGTGCTCGATAATTTCTGGGAGGTTCTAGTGTTGGAGCTTGGCACACAAGAAAAACTTCCCATCCCACAAGTCTAAGAATAAGAACAAATCTAAAGGCAAATGAAAGTTTGATGGCAATAATAAAGTCATACACTCAACCAACTTCAAGAAAAATAATATGATAAGAAGAATGGCTCTTGCCACATTTGTGGTGATCCTATTCCTTAGACTCCTAGTTGTTCTAATCGCTTTTGACAAGCGTCAACATAGGAACATCGGCAAGACATCTAATGTTATAATTGGTGATACTGAGATGAAGGACACTAGCTAAGATATTTTCATTACTATCCTTTCAGTGTGTCAATCCCCTGAATAGTGGATAGACATGGGTGCCAATACACATGTATGTTCTGATATTTTCATGTTTTCTTCTTATCAGATCGCAAGGTCTTCTTCCGTGTTAATGGGAATTGAAACTGCTTGCATGCTTCTGTTCATGGTGTTGGTATGATAAATCTAAAATTTACTTCGAGGAAGACCATGTAGATGAAGAATGTGCAGCACATTCCGTTCATCAATAAGAATCTCGTAAGAGGATCACTTTTATGTTAAGATTGTTTTAAGTTAGTTTTTTAGTTCCATAAAGTTGTAATTTCTATGTATGTATAATTTTTTAGAAAAATTTATGCGTGCAGAGGTTTGTTTTGTTTATCTTTGCCAGCATGTACTAAAGTTATTAATCATGTTTGCAATGATACTGAGTCCAATATATGGCATTCAAGACTCTGTCATATTAACTATGGTTGCATTTCGGCTATCCAATATAAGTTTAATTCTAAAATTCACTACTATCAAAGGTTCTAAGTGCCAAGTTTGCGTACAAGAGCAACCCTGCAAGTCTCATACGACTGTGGAACCGAAAAAATAAGAACCACTAGAACTTATACATTCTGATCATTGTGATATGAATGTTGTTTTGAAAAAGGTGGAAAAAGATACTTCATGACATTTATTGATGACTCCACTAGATATTGCTATATTTATCTTCTGAAATCTAAATATGAAGCTTTAAACTATTTCAAAATCTATAAATCTGAAGCATAAAACCAACTTGATCGATCAAGCGTCCTAGGCCGGATCATGGTGGAGAGTACTTTTCAAACGAATTTAATTTATTCTGTATGAAACATGGTATTATCCATGAGAGGACTCCTCCCTACTCACCTTAGTCAAATGGGATGACCAAAAGAAAAAACCACACTCTAGCTGATTTGGTTAACGTCATGTTAGATACATCGGGTCATTTGAAAGAATGGTAGGGGAGGCACCAACGATAGCTTGTCTAACCTAAACCATTTTCCCATAGAGGATAAAACCACGACTCCATTTGAGGAATGGGAGAAAAAAGTCTTAAACTCTCTTACTTTCTAATTTGGTGTTGTTTGGTGAAGGTCAATAATCCAATACCCAACAAGTGCAAGCTTGGACCAAAAACCTTGGATTGTGTTTTTTTTTGGATATGCATTTAATAGCATTGGATATAGATTTATGATAGTAAAATATGGGGATTTCTACTTTCATGTGCTTGGTTTGTTAGTTGTACTCAGTTTTCCCTAGACGCTTAACTTTTCCTCACTTTTATCCTTGCTATGTTACGAAACCCTCGCAGGTGCTCGCAGGCGCTCGGACGAAGAGATGCCGTCAGGTCAAAGGCTTGACTGTTACATGCTGACTGGTGGGACCGCGTTGGGGCGAGTCGTGCGTTGAGCGTTACCTTAGTGGCCTTGACCGTTATATGCTGACGGGTGGGGCCATGTTGGTACGGGTCCTGCATATGTGGTGAGGGTGGGGACGCATTGGGACTGGTCAAGCATACGTGCTGAAGGGTAGGGCTGCATGGAGACATGTCGGACCAGCCATTCTCGCTCACCCAAAGCATTCGATTTCCCCTGAGTTTGGAACAGCTCCCACATCGCCCCTTCACTGCCCCGCCATCATGCCCTCCTACCTTATGGCGTCCTCGTCCCCAGATCCGCCCCCTCCCCTAGCCACGGAGCCCACTCCACCTCCGTCTCTGCCCCCGCCCCCGCTAGATCTATCCCTTTCGCTGAACAGTATGCAACGCCGGCTGGTGTACCGGCCATCCGCGTCGAGCACGGAGAAGATTGGGTGGAATCGGAGGGATCTAACGCATGGATTCCATCTGGTAAGCATCGTTTCCCTTTGTTGATTGATTATTGGCAGTATTTGAGCGTGAATCGCTGGTGCTCAACTAACTGCCTTGCTTTTCGATTTGGATTGATCCAGTGCTGGCATTTTGGCAGGCGGTTAGACTGGATACTAGCGTAATTCGTGGTTGTGAACAATATCTCTCTAGATTTTACTTCCCAGCGGTGGTTACAACCTCCATAACTCTCAGATATTTGATAGATAAAATCAATTATAAATTCCGCTGGAGCATAGGCGAGTCAGTTGATTTTCAATATTTCAACATTAGCGAGCAAAGATTGCTCCCACTAACTAGCGAATATGATCTGGTAATGCTTTTCTCTTTTAATGCTGCCGAACATTTTGGTCGAATTCTTCTCCATGTGCAACCTAAAGTTGAGCACGCAGGAAAAAGTGTTAAATCATCTTCTGGTGGTCACGCATCATCAGGTGGTCGGGCATCATGTGTCTCTGCTAATAGTGTGTGCCTCGGCGCTCCTTGTAGGTCCACATCAGTACCATCTATTCGCACTGCGAGTGTAAGTCAAACCGCTCGTGTGGCCGATGTGGAGGACGAGGAAGAACCTGACGAGGGAGAGCCTCCACTAGATGATGAGGATGAGTTGATGTTTCCTGAATTTGTAGATAGATTTAGTAAATAGGAACTAGAGAATCAATACACGGATGAAATTGCTCACAGTGCCAGATTTTGATGACACTAATGACGAAGAGAACAAGGAGAACAATGACAACCTCGTTTTAGCCGAGTACGATGGTGAAGACTTGCCAGTAATTGAGTGGAACAGGGACGATCCTAAGATTTTAGAAGGCACCGTATTTGAAACGATGCGGCACTATCGTAATGCCCTTACTACATATTGCATTCGTAATAATAATGATTATGATGTTATTAAGAGTGAGCCATCAAGGTTCACAGCGAAGTGACTGATATGTTGCAAACGTATCTATAATTTTTTATGCTCCATGCTTGTTTCGCACCGATTATCTTATGTTTTTGTCTACACTTTGTGGCATTTTTATGAATTTTCTGGAACTAACATATTAACTAGTGCCACAGAGCCAGTTCCCTATTTTCTGTTGTTTTTGGTTTCAGAAAAACTAATAAAGAAATATTCTCGAAATTGGATAAAAGAAAAGCCGAAGTTCATATTTTTTCCGACACGAAAATGGAGTCCGGAGGAGAGGGGGAGACGCACCCCAGGGCTGCCACACCTAGGCCAGGCACGGCCAGGGGGGCGCACCGCCCTAGGGTGTGGGCCCCCTGGCGCTCCACCGACCTTGCATCTTTGCCTATGTAGTCCCCTCGAGACAAAAAAACCTAATGACGACATGAGAATTCCACGAAAAATTCCATAGCCGCTGCCACCGTCATCCCTAGATCGGGAGGTATCTGAAGCTCTTCCAGGTATCCTGCCGGAGAGGGGAGATCATCCCATAGGCCTTTTTCATCACCATGCCTGCCTCCGGAGTGATGTGTGAGTAGTTCATCCTTGTACTATGGGTCCATATTAGTAGCTAGATGGTTGTTTCTCCTATTTATGCCACCATGTTTAGATCTTGTGAGCTACCTATCATGATCAAGATCATCTTATTGTAATGCTACATGTTGTGTTTGCGGGATCCGATGAATATTGAGTATTATGTCAGATTGATTATTGTTCTATCATGTCTATGTTATTTGTGATCTTGCATTCTCTCCGTTGCAAGTAGTTACTCTAGCCAATTATTTGCTTGTGACTCCAAGAGGGAGTATTTATGCTCGATAGTAGGTTCATGCCCATAGTAATCTGGGAGAGTGATAGAAACTTCTAAGATTGTAGATGTGTTATTGCTACTAGGGAGAAAACAACAATACTTTGTCCAAGGGAAATTGTATTGTTTACATTACACACTTTGCTTAATGCGATTATCTATTGCTTGCAACTTAATACCCGAGGGTTGTTCGGATGATATCCCGAAGGTGGATTATTAGTCATAGATGCAGTTGGATTACGGTCTATGTATCATGTTGTAATGCTTAAGTGAATCGCATAGTGATCATCATGTCATGTACATGCATTGTTATGCATTCTCTATTTGTCAATTGCCCCGCCGTAATTTGTTCACCTAGTATATTATTTATCTTATGGAGAAAACACCTCTAGTGAACTGTGGACCCTGGTCCATTCCTTCCCATTGATATTTCATCTACCGTTTACTGTTTACTCTCTGCAATTACTACAAGTAATTACTTTCTTCCACACTATACGTTTAATCCTTTATTTTCAGCAAAACCAGTGAGCTTGACAACCTTACTAATAAGTTGGGGCAAAGTATTTTGGTTGTGTTGTGTGCAGGTTCCATATTGCTAGCAACACCTTTGGAAGTGATTTCTTTCTCCTACTGGCTCGATAACCTTGGTTCCATAACTGAGGGAAAACTTGTTACTGTGCTCATCATACCTTGCTTTTGGGGTTCCCAATTGCGGCGCCCCGCAAAACCACTACTAGAAAATCGCGTTGTTTTTGTGCATTGCATCATCATGACCGCATGCTCATGTCATCATGCCACATTGCATTTGAGCATCGTCATCATCATGCATGGTTTTTGTCTAAACTATTTTCGAAACGCCTAGTTTTGTTTTCTAAATACTCCCGTCTTTATTCAAATTAAAACCTGGGTCTCCGGAATATTTTGTTTCGTCTACCAACGGTTTGCAAAAGCCCTGTTTTAAATAAATAAAATATTTAATTATTTTAGGGCAGCGAAGGGCCGATCCGACCCAGTCGGCCACCCCCAGAACAAAACCAGCCCCCCTAAACCCCTTTCCTACCCTATCCTATCCTACCCCACCTCCACCTCACCCAGACCAATCCCCCAATCCGTGTCGCCACCTCACCTGGCCCAATCTTGCAGCCAACCACGCCACCCCCGTCACCTACCCCTCACACACGCCACGCACGCCAGGCCCATCCCCCGTTCGATCCCCTCTGGCCCCACCAAACCTGGCCCCACCGACCCTGGAACCCACCTCACATCCCTCCTGGCGTCTCTCGATCCCCACCTCGGGATTCCCCTGGCCCCACTTCTCCTTGCCCCGACCCCGCTTTCCCCGTGTCTTCCTTCTCTCGAGCGTTGCCCGAGCACCACCGCTCTTCTTTCCCCCCCTGCTCGCCCCGGCCAGTTTCCCTTACAACCCTTCCACCCCCTAGCATGGACCCCGCCCCCAACCTTGCTCCTCTCTCGAGCGCCTGCCTCCGTCAGAGCTCACCGGCAACCGCTGCTGCAGGCACCATCTACCATCATCGACGATCCTCTCCTCCTCACTCGATCCCTAGCGCCCGCCGCCAGGTTCTGCCTCCCCTACCACTTTCCCTCCCGGTCCGCCTCCTTCCCGTCGAAGCCCTCCATCGCCCCGCCTCGCAGATCCTGCCGCCTACCTCCTCGCTCGGTCCACGCATCGTCGACCTCCTCCTCTGTCTGATTCACCGCCGCTAGGGGCTCGACCACTTCCAGCACCACCTCCCTCTGCTCGGTCTCCACCTCCCTGCAGTGCCCTCGGCCGCCCTGCTGCCCTGCGACGCTCCAACCCTCGCCTCGCCCAGCGCCGGTGCCCCCTCGCTCCTCTCTTCGTCCTCTCCGTGGCCGGCCGCGCGAGTCCCTCGACGTTGGCCTCCTCGCCTCCTGCGCAGAGCGCGTCGCCGGTTTCCCCAACCGGAGCAGCTCGTCGTCCCTCCTCCCCGCCAAGGCACCAAGACGTCTGCTGGCTGCTCACGCTGGCCTCGTCGCCCGCCCTCCCCGTCGGGTGCTCGTCCTCCTCACCGTCCAGCGCCTGCGCTCGGCCTCCATGAGCCTTGGCCGCCTCCCTAAGCATTCCCAGAAGCTTTTCCCTGCCGCGGCCCGGAGCACTCCCTGGCAGGATCTTCTCCTCACCCCCAAGCTTTTTCCGGCCGTCTCCGTGCTATATGTATCTCGGTTTGTCTCGGTGAGAGCTGCAGTAACCATGCGTGTGTGCGGCTCATGTCCAGCTGGTTGTAACTATAGTCTGGAGAATGTTCTTGCACCTGTTGCTGATATGGGTGCTAGGAGGTACGACATGCCTTTATAATGCAAGACCGATCGCTCGACCAAGTTCAACAACGACCTGTACGAATTGGATGAACCGCTGGCACCGAACAAGTCGATGCCAAACCAAGTTCCTCTGATCCCCGGTCCTGGATTTCTAGAGATCTTCTTCACGGATCCTCAAGTTCTCCTTCATGGAAACCGAAGGCGCCGAGTTCTTGGATCCGAAGCCCCGAACCTCGTTGGCCCCCGAGACCCCAAGATCGTCGATCCCCCTCTAATGTGTGATTCCCTTTCCAAGCCCCGTATTTTTATAATATATCATATAAACTTGTCGCATTAAATCATTCATCTCGCATGCATATTTGGTGGTTTGGGGGCATTTAGGCGATTCACCTAAATTAAATAGGGAGGCTATATGACGGCTATTCTAGTCTCATATTGGTTCCATTTAAATTTGTGTAGCGAACCGGTGATATAATTTTGCCCTGTTAAGACAACATTTAAATTGTGGGTATCTAAACAACATAGACCACCTAATTAAATGTCGGGACTCCGGTTCCGCTTAATATTGCCTAATTGCATTGCACCTTTGCCATGCCATACATCATACATGCATCATGCCCGATCTTCGGCCGTAGTATTAAATAGTGCATCCGGTGTTTGTGCTAGTGTTTTGCTTCTTCACGGACTAGGCCGATGAGTTGATGCGAGTGTCGACCCGATCTTGGATGAACCTTCAACAATGTTTTCAGGCGAGCACCTCCCTCCTTTCTACCTATCTTACTTTTATAGTATTTATTCCCTCCTGTTGATCTATTGCTATCTGTATTGCGATGCTCTAGTTTTCGTACCCGAGATATCCCTTGCAGCCTTATATTGCCTTGGACACATCCTATTACCTGTTGTTTGGTAGATAGTTGGACTTGCGCGTCGTAGTCGCTTGCTCAAGTGCTGTTGCGTGTCGTCCAGTACCACAGTTGTTGGAGTATTGCCGCATGTTTAATGTTGGAGATGATCATGGCTTTAATTATCGTTTAATTCAATTATCGTTTAATAACTAAAATTGAAGTAGGTAATGCAGAGGCACAGGTGTGCAATAGATGTTATTTGGTTGTTAACCGTCCACTTGTGTCCCGTAGGACCCCGAGTTCTTGACACCTGTTCCGAGATCGAGCGCGCTAACCACATGTGGGATGTATGGGCACCCCCATCGATTTAGTACCGATTCCAAGTCTTGTCTTTGGGGCCACAATTAGTTTGGGGCTTTATTACTATTCTATACTTATGCCATGCTTTGCTTTATTACGATTGTCGAGGAGCACTGTCTTGTTAGGATCGTGACACGTTTTATTGTGTCGACAAGCCCGAGAGTTTCGGGTTCCCGATCGTTCTGACGTCTCCACAAACCCTGAGTCCGTCTCGGAGACCGGCTGACTTCGTTGCGGGTAGCTTAGTGGGGTGGCCCCGTGCTTGCTTTGGGTCTGGGGAACGTCGTGTCCGAAACCCCGTCGACATACCGTTGGGTGTATGTTTTGTGATCTTGTACCTACGATCCGACAACAAGGGTGTAGGTGCATGTGGAAACTTTGGTGCACCTGCAGGTTAAATCTTTTCGAAGCCGTGTCGCGATTATGGACGACTTGGAGCAGGTCTCGATCATAGACAACTATAACTAAAGTTTACTGCTATAATTTGACTTGTATCCGATATGACTAGTAATCAGCTTCACTACAACGGAATGGCTAAATAAAAGTACCAACAACTGCTGGGTTTGGGGATATCTCATGCTAATTGTATCTGACTAGTAAGTGTTGCAACTACAACGGAATGGTTAACTAAAAGTGCCCACTGCTTATTCTATCAGGATGACTATCTATAGGCGACTAGTAATTGCTGCAACGATAATCGAATAAATAAAACTGCCAACTGTGTGAGTTCTTCGGTTGACTTCCTCGTTTGGTCTCGAGGGGGAAATACCAGGATGGGTATGTTTGGTGGTAGTAACATGTTGGTTCCGAATAGGTCTTTCTTACCCCTCTCTGATAGCCGCTAGTTGTATCGAGTCTCTATAGGTTGTTTAGTGCATCTTTGCCGCTCGATCCACCATACCTATGTAGGCGAGGACCGCCAATTCTAGCCTCATGGTGTCTTGGACTCGATCTTGACTCTCTCTCTTTTTCGTTTGCCCTTTGTCGGCACCCCTTTTGTTTAAGCAGGTTTGAGGTCGACGTCGTTAGCGTGGTTACCCTTCCGGCTTGGCACAGGCAGGTTATGGACGCCATTGGTTATTCTTCGCTCTTAGCCCCATTTGCATCTTGTCCGTAGTCGGACGTATCATTTTCAATGTGATTTGGATCTTTGTCCTGTATATCGCATTCTTGACTCTTTGAGTCATTGTTGTATATATCTTACGTGGGTCCCATCGAGGACTGTTGAGTAATGTTATTACTTTTTCCACCAAGACGCAAGTGCTGGTGGGCACCTTTGAATCGTTTCTATGCGGGTTTGGCGGAAGCGCTGAAACTTGCATAGGGCCGATTCGAGGTGTTCTGAGTGGTATCGAGCTCAGCAGTTGCGATACCCCACAAGTCCAGCTGTAGGATAACCTAGCTAACGGCGGTAGAGTGTCAAAACTATTTTTGCAAAATCGGTTGGATAGATCTGACTAGGTCTGATTTTACTCCTTACCCTCTGCTCTCCTCTCACCTCTGCGTGTTTTGAATCCGCTCTCTTCTCTCTCTTCGAGTCCAGGATTTCTCGTGGTTGGGTTCCATCGTACCTTCAGGGTTTCGCTTCCTCCTTTGGTAATGGTGTTGCTACATCTGGTCTTCATGCTATCCGAGGAATCCTTCGTCTGGTGGACTTCTCTTTGTTCCTTCTCGTGCCTTCCGGTGTTTTTCGACGCGACGACACCATCTACACCAGATCCGATGCAGAGTCTGCATCACTCCTTTGTTCCTGAACCTCGATTGTCGAGATCTTCAGTCTGATTCCGAGAATGGTTGCACGCTTTTCTACTGATTGTGCGGAGTAATAGTTTATGTGCGTGATGGATTGGCCCCCATGCCGACTACTCACTCTATTCGCTTTGGTACATTGAAGTGGATGAGAATGCATCGGTTCTCTCTTTCTATCGAAGCTAGAGGTGGCTTTATTTGTTGATACCTCTACCTTCGACCTTTTGTTCCCAGAGTGTTCTCTCGACGATCACGGACAACGACCTCTTGTTAGTCGTGTCGCGAGGATCTACACGATGTGAGAAGATTCAGATCGCCACCCTTCTTCCGGGTACCATGAGGCGGATCTCGAGGGCGAGATCCATTGTTAGTGGTGTCGAATTGTGGCGCCCCGCAAAACCACTTCTAGAAAATCGCGTTGTTTTTGTGCATTGCATCATCATGACCGCATGCTCATGTCATCATGCCACATTGCATTTGAGCATCGTCATCATCATGCATGGTTTTTGTCTAAACTATTTTTGAAACGCCTAGTTTTGTTTTCTAAATACTCCCGTCTTTATTCAAATTAAAACCCGGGTCTCCGGAATATTTTGTTTCGTCTACCAACGGTTTGCAAAAGCCCTGTTTTAAATAAATAAAATATTTAATTATTTTTAGGGGCAGCCGAACCGGGCCGATCCGACCCAGTCGGCCACCCCCAGAACAAAACCAGCCCCCCCTAAACCCTTTTCCTACCCTATCCTATCCTACCCAGCCTCCCTCCACCTCACCCAGACCAATCCCCCCAATCCCGTGTCGCCACCTCACCCTGGCCCAATCTTGCAGCCAACCACAGCGCGCCACGTCACCCCAGCCACCTACCCCCTCACCACACACGCCACGCACGCCAGGCCCATCCCCCGTTCGATCCCCTCTGGCCCCACCAAACCTGGCCCCACCGACCCTGGAACCCACCTCACATCCCTCCTGGCGTCTCTCCATCCCACCCCACCTGGATTCCCCAGCCCCACTTCTCCTTGCCCCGACCCCGCTTTCCCCGTGTCTTCCTTCTCTCGAGCGTTGCCCGAGCACCGCCGCTCTTCTTTCTCCCCCTGCTCGCCCCGGCCAGTTTCCCTTGCCGCCCTTCCACCCCCTAGCATGGACCCCGCCCCCAACCTTGCTCCTCTCTCGAGCGCCTGCCTCCGTCAGAGCTCACCGGCAACCGCTTCTGCAGGCACCATCTACCATCATCGATGATCCTCTCCTCCTCACTCGATCCCTAGCGCCCGCCGCCAGGTTCTGCCTCCCCGACCACTTTCCCTCCCGGTCCGCCTCCTTCCTGTCGAAGCCCTCCATCGCCCCGCTTCGCAAAGCCTGCCGCCTACCTCCTCGCTCGGTCCACGTATCGTCGCCCTCCTCCTCTGTCTGATTCACCGCCGCTAGGGGCTCGACCACTTCCAGCACCACCTCCCTCTGCTCGGTCTCCGCCTCCCTGCAGTGCCCTCGGCCGCCCTGCTGCCCTGCGACGCTGCAACCCTCGCCTCGCCCAGCGCCGGTGCCCCCTCGCTCCTCTCTTCGTCCTCTCCGTGGCCGGCCGCGCGAGTCCCTCGACGTTGGCCTCCTCGCCTCCTGCGCAGAGCGCGTCGCCGGCTTCCCCAACCGGAGCAGCTCGCCGTCCCTCCTCCCCCGCCAGTGGCACCGCACGTCTGCAGCGCTGCTCACGCGCGGGCCTCGTCCGCCCCGCCCCTCCCTGTCGTCGGGTGCTCGTCCTCCTCACCGTCCAGCGCCTGCGCTCGGCCTCCATGAGCCTTGGCCGCCTCCCTAAGCATTCCCAGAAGCTTTTCCCCGCCGCGGCCCGGAGCACTCCCTGGCAGGAGCTCCTCCTCACCCCCAAGCTTTTTCCGGCCGTCTCCGTGCTATATGTATCTCGGTTTGTCTCGGTGAGAGCTGCAGTAACCATGCGTGTGTGCGGCTCATGTCCAGCTGGTTGTATCTATAGTATGGAGAATGTTCTTGCACCTGTTGATGATATGGGTGCTAGGAGGAACGGCAGGCCTTTATAATGCAAGACCGATCGCTCGACCAAGTTCAACAACGACCTGTACGAATTGGATGAACCGCTGGCACCGAACAAGTCGATGCCAAACCAAGTTCCTCTGATCCCCGGTCCTGGATTTCTAGAGATCTTCTTCACGGATCCTCAAGTTCTCCTTCATGGAAACCGAAGGCGCCGAGTTCTTGGATCCGAAGCCCCGAACCTCGTTGGCCCCCGAGACCCCAAGATCGTCGAGCCCCCTCTAATGTGTGATTCCCTTTCCAAGCCCCGTATTTTTATAATATATCATATAAACTTGTCGCATTAAATCATTCATCTCGCATGCATATTTGGTGGTTTGGGGGCATTTAGGCGATTCACCTAAATTAAATAGGGAGGCTATATGACGGCTATTCTAGTCTCATATTGGTTCCATTTAAATTTGTGTAGCGAACCGGTGATATAATTTTGCCTTGTTAAGACAACATTTAAATTGCGGGTATCTAAACAACATAGACCACCTAATTAAATGTCGGGACTCCGGTTCCGCTTAATATTGCCTAATTGCATTGCACCTTTGCCATGCCATACATGCATCATGCCCGATCTTCGGCCGTAGTATTAAATAGTGCATCCGGTGTTTGTGCTAGTGTTTTGCTTCTTCACGGACTAGGCCGATGAGTTGATGCGAGTGTCGACCCGATCTTGGATGAACCTTCAACAATGTTTTCAGGCGAGCACCTCCCCCCTTTCTACCTATCTTACTTTTATAGTATTTATTCCCTCCTGTTGATCTATTGCTATCTGTGTTGCGATGCTCTAGTTTTCGTACCCGAGATATCCCTTGCAGCCTTATATTTCCTTGGACACATCCTATTACCTGTTGTTTGGTAGATAGTTGGACTTGCGCGTCGTAGTCGCTTGCTCAAATCTGTTGCGTGTCGTCGATTACCACAGTTGTTGGAGTATTGCCGCATGTTTAATGTTGGAGATGATCATGGCTTTAATTATCGTTTAATTCAATTATCGTTTAATAACTAAAATTGAAGTAGGTACTGCAGGAAACAGTGTGCAATAGATGTTATTTGGTTGTTAACCGTCCACTTGTGTCCCGTAGGACCCCGAGTTCTTGACACCTATTCCGAGATCGAGCGCGCTAACCACATGTGGGATGTATGGGCACCCCCATCGATTTAGTACCTGATTCCAAGTACTGTACTGGGGCCACAATTAGTTTGGTGCTTTATTACTATTCTGTACTTATGCCATGCTTTACTGCTTTATTTACGATTGTGCGAGGAGCACCTGTACTGTTTAGGATCGTGACACGTTTTTGCTGTATCGACAAGCCCGAGAGTTTCGGGTTCCCAGTCGTTTACAGCCGTCTCCACAAACCCTGAGTCCGTCTCGGAGACCGGCCGACTTCGTTGCGGGTAGCTTAGTGGGGTGGCCCCCCGTGCTTGCTTTGGGTCTGGGAAACGTCGTGTCCGAAACCCCGTCGACATACCGTTGGGTGTATGTTTTGTGATCTTGTACCTACCTGATCCGACAACAAGGGTGTAGGTGCATGTGGAAACTTTGGTGCACCCCTGCAGGGTTAAATCTTTTCGAGAAGCCGTGTCCGCAGTTATGGACGACTTGGAGCACAGGTCTCGATCATAGACAACTATAACTAAAGTTTATTGCTATAATTTGACTTGTATCCGATATGACTAGTAATCAGCTTCACTACAACGGAATGGCTAAATAAAAGTACCAACAACTGCTGGGTTTGGGGATATCTCATGCTAATTGTATCTGACTAGTAAGTGTTGCAACTACAACGGAATGGTTAACTAAAAGTGCCCACTGCTTATTCTATCAGGATGACTATCTATAGCTGACTAGTAATTGCTGCAACGATAACTGAATAAATAAAACTGCCAACTGTGTGAGTTCTTCGGTTGACTTCCTCGTTTGGTCTCGAGGGGGAAATACCAGGATGGGTATGTTTGGTGGTAGTAACATGTTGGTTACGAATAGGTCTTTCTTACCCCTCTCTGATAGCCGCTAGTTGTATCGAGTCTCTATAGGTTGTTTAGTGCATGCTTTGCTCGATCCACCATACCTATGTAGGCGAGGACCGAATTCTAGCCTCGCCGTGTCTTGGACTCGATCTTGACCGCTCTCTCTTTTCCTTTTCCTTTGTCGGCACCCCTTTTGTTTAAGCAGGTTTGAGGTCGACGTCGTTAGCGAGGTTACCCTTCCGCTTGGCAGGGGGTTATGGACGCCATTGGTTATTCTTCAGCGCTCTTAGCCCCATTTGCATCTTGTCCGTAGTCGGACGCTGTATCATTTTCAATGTGATTTGGATCTTTGTCCTGTATATCTGCATTCTTGACTCTTTGAGTCGCTGTTGTATATATCTGTTTTGTGGGTCCCATCGAGGACTGTTGAGTAATGTTATTACTTCGTTTTCCACCCGCACGCAAGTTCCTGGTGGGCACCTTTGAATCGTTTCTATGCGGGTTTGGCGGGAAGCGCTGAAACTTGCATAGGGCGGATTCTGAGGGTGTTACACCAATAGGTTCTACATCAACTGAGCTATCACAAGCTTTTCTGGCACCGTTGCTGGGGAGAAAGAAGATTTCTGTAAGGGGAGTCTCTCACTACCAATATCTTTACTTTGTTTTTGTTTTGCTTAGTTTCTTTTGCTTTGTTTGGTTTGCTTCTTTTTATCAAAAACACAAAAAAAATAGTTCCTACTTTAGTTTCTATTTTTGCTGGCTTGCTTTAATCTTGCAAAAATGACTACTCCTGAAAATACTAACTTGTGTGACTTCACTAGCAGAAAAAACAATGATTTAATTTTCACACCTATTGCTCCACCTGTTCCTGAAGCTACTTTCTATGAAATTAAACCTGCTTTGATAAATCTTGTTATGAAAGAGCAATTTTTTGGTATTAGTACTGATGATGCTGCTGCTCACCTTAATAATTTTGTTGAACTTTGTGATATGCAAAAATATAAGGATGTACATGGAGATATTATTAATCTTAAATTGTTTCCTTTTTCTTTAAGAGGAAGAGCTAAAGATTGGTTCCTATCTTAGCCTAAAAATAGTATTGATTCTTGGATTAAATGCAAAGATGCTTTCATTGGAAAATATTATACTCCTACTAAGATATATCCATGAGAAGTGACATAATGAAATTTAAACAATTTGATAATGAACATGTTGCTCAAGCTCTTGAAGAATGAAATCTTTAGTGAAGAATTGCCCCACTCATGGACTAACTACTTGGATGATTATGCAGGATTGAATTTTTCTTCAAGAAATTTGTTGGATTCGGCTGCTGGAGGTACCTTTATGTCCATCACTTTGGGTGCTTCAATAAAGCTCTTGGATAATATGATGATTAATTATTCTGAATGGCACACTAAGAGAGCTCCACAAGGTAAGAAGGTAAATTATGTTGAAGAAACCTCCTCCTTAAGTGATAAGATTGATACTTTTATGTTTATGCTTGTTAGTGGAAAAGCTCATATTGATCCAAATAATGTTCCTTTAGCCTCTTTGGTTGCTCAAGAAGAGCAAGTTGATGTGAACTTCATTAGAAGTAATAATTTTAGCAACAATTCTTATAGGAATAATTTTGGTAATAATAATTATAGTCCATATCCTTCTAATAATGGTAATTCTTATGGAAATTCCTACAACAACAATAGAAGTGCACCCTCTGAACTTGAAGTCATGCTTAAGGATTTTCTTAGTAAACAAACTGCTTTCAATAAATCTGTTGAGGAAAATCTTGGAAAAATTGATGATCTTGCTTCTAAAGTTGATAGCCTTTCCCTTGATGTTGAACTTCTTAAATTAAATATTACGCCTCATGATGTTATAGGAATCAATACTTTGAATTAAATTCAAGTTATAATTGATGAAAATGTTAGGATGTTTGCTGAAATACATGCTAGGTGGGAAAGAGAAGATGAAATTACTAGAAATAATAGTATGACTAAGGTTTGTACCATTACCACCACTAGTGATGCTGAAGTTTCAAATGCTATAAAACCTCCTACTATTAAAGGTAAAATAATTGGTGTAGCCAAACTCCCCACTCTTTTTGCAAAATTTCCTAAACCCACTGTAACCTTTTCCAATAAAAATGCTAATTTTTTTAGAAATGTGGGAGACAATAGTTCTACTACCTTGAATGATAATTTTGATTTTGATCTTGATGGTTTCAATATTTCTGAAGTAATTATGTTCTTGCAAAAGCTAGCTAGAAGTCCTAATGCTAGTGCTATGAATATGGCTTCTACAAAACATATTACAAATGCTCTCATGAAAATTAAAGAAGAAAAATTGAAACATGAAGCTTCTATTCCTAGGAAATTCGAAGATGGTTGGGAGCCCATCATTAATATGAAAGTGAATTATTTTGATTTCAAAGCTTTATGTGATCTTTGTGCCAGTGTCTCTATTATGTCTAGAAAAATTTATGATATGCTTGATTTACCACCGTTGGAAGATTGTTATTTGGATGTCCATCTTGATGATAATGCTAAAAAGAAACCTATGGGGAGAATTAATGATGTTCTTGTTATGGTTAACAATACCTTTGTCCCCGTTGATTTCTATGTTTTGGATGTTGAATGCAATGTTTCTTGTCCTATTATTTTGGAAAGACCTTTTCTTAGAACTATTGGTGCCATTATTGATATGAAGGAAGGCACCATTAAATATCAATTCCCACTCAAGAAAGATATAGAACACTTCCCTCGAAAAATAAAGAAGCTATCTTTTGACTCTCTTATTAGAACAAATTTTGATCTTAATGCTTCTTTGTTCGAAAATACTTGGTTCTTGCTTTCTGTGCCTAGCTGAAAGGCGTTAAAGAAAATCACTCTTGGGAGATAACCCAATTTTTATTTTAGTAAGTTTCTTGTGTTGAGTCTTTGAAGTTATTGCCTCTGTAATAACCTCTCCTTATCATTTTTTTTGGTTTTGGTGCCAAGAACAACCTCTAATGAGAGGGAAGTAAGATTTAGGAAGTTGCTGTCCCAAAACAGATTCTGTGCTTCGCTGTAAAAATCATGAAAAATCCCAAAACATCGTATTGATCTGCAATTGTTTGTGCGCATTCCCCTAGTATTTACCCAACTTTCGTTAGTCTTGCACTTTTTGATTTGAGCAACAGAAGATTTTCAAAAAAACCGGTCTTTACCTGTAGGTCTATTTTGACATATTTCTGCCATTATTTGCATTTGCCTCTTAAATCGATTTCTTTTGAGTTCTTTTGATCACTTGAGATTTTAAAAGGAGTTGCTACAGTAGCTTATGTTTTAATGTATGATTTAATTGAGTTGAAACTGAACCCAAAGGTTTATTATCTTGCATACACTAATGTTGCTAATGAAGATTGTGTGAAGTTTTCTATGAAGGAAGTTTTCAAGTGTAGGGAGAGAATGACGTGATGGGATGAAGTATAGATAAAAGATCCAGCTTGGGGATTCCACCCGTGTAACCCCAAAAAAGATTCAAGAGGTACAAGAGTCAAAGCTTGGGGATGCCCAAGGCATCCCCTTCTTCATCAACAAAAATCTCAGGTCTTCTTTCAAGATACTATATTTTTTGCTTCATGCAGTATGTGTTGTTCTTGGAGCGTCTTTGTTTTTGTATTTAGTTTTATTTTTATTTGTTTGATGCAATAAGTTGGTTGGATCCCAGCACACTTCTTTTGGAGAAGTCACACCCTATTCTTCATTGCCTAGAACACTCTAGTTTTCACTCTTATTGTTCTGTGAGTGCTCTTTTGCGAGCACTGCGTTTAGCTTTAGTTTTCTTCTTCTTTTTGCTTAGAACTTTTTACTTATTCTTTTTAGTTAGGTGAGACAATCTCTATGGTATTTATTGATTATTATCTTTGTGAGTTGTTTCAAATAAGTTGATTGGTGTTGGAAAAGAGTAGAATTTTTCATGCTTATGGTGGTACAAAAATAAGCTTGTTTTGACTGTGGCTTAGGCTTTATCATGTCATGTTAAATGTTGCTTTGACCATATGCTTAGTGATTATTTTTGTAGCATGACTTGTTTCAAACAATTGAGATTGCTTAATGTGCAATGAAAGAATCATGCGTTGTTTTAGCATACAAAAGCATAATTTTGTGGTATTCTCCTTTGATGCTTTATTTGGGTTGACTTGGAACATGCTTACACCATGTTATGACTATGAACCAGTCACCTTAGCCTCTATGATCATTTAGTTTTTGACTTGTGATATCACTTTATGCTTTGATTAATAATGTTTTGTCACTCTGCATGATTATGGTCATTATTGCTCTCTTAGTTGGTACCTCCCAGTCTTTTGCTAGCCTCCACCTGTACTGAGTATGAGCTCTACTCGTGCATCCAACTCCCAAGAAACCAAGTTATTCCAAAGATTCCACTATAAATTTCTATGCATGGTGTGTTACACCATTCTAAGTATATTCATGTTTTTATCTATCTTCCAAATAATTTTTTGTTATGTGAAAATTAGTGATTAAAGCTCTCACGAACTTGAAGGCACATTTTATTTCTTTCACTTAATAAACCTTAACCATTGTGACTATCTCAGGATTCTTATATGCTTGAAAATTGTAGGTTGGGAATTAGCAAAACCATGCTTTCATGGGGCACACTTTCAACATTGCACTTATTTATTCAGTTGATATCATGTTCTTTTGTTTATGGATGTCGTCGGTGTGAAATGAGATGGGAGCTTGCAGGTCCATGGGGTTTGTATATGTGTTAGAGAAACGCCTAATCATGGTGGAAACTTGCAGCAAAACCATAGTGGCATTCTATGAAGCATCATCAATAAAAAACTACGCAAATAGCAAAAAAAGGGATTACTAAGATGCTCACTGTCTGTTGCCTTGTCATTTTGATATGGGATAGCTCCTATGTCATGGGGAAAGGGGTACCCCATTGGCGGTTCTCTATGATACGCATATACTTATAATGACAAGAACTTGCCCTGGACCAAAGTTGAGTAGCGTGAGGTCTCGATACTCGTACTCAAGGGGCATGAGATTTTCAACTTGTGATTTGTCAAGCATATAACTCATATTTGACCTCACTTTAACCTTAATCACTTCAAGATGCTTATGATAGGGGTAATGAGAGCTCAAATCTAATAAGTACCATAATTTTTGGAAGCTTTATAAAACCATTTAATCCCTACTTCCCTCTGCGAGGGCCTTTCTTTTTTACTTTTTGTCGAGTCTCCATCTTCTATCTTTATGCACAAACTAAGAGAGCATAGTTGTCATTCTGAATTCAATGTGCATTGACCCAAAACTTGTTGATTGATTCATAATTATGGTATTGCTTGTTCTTAAATTATTTGTATCTAGTCACCCTTATGAACTTTGAAGGTGTCCTATGCATTTATATTTTGCTATTCCATGAAGGACAAGACGAATACCACTCTCGCTATGTTTTATATATGTGAAACAAACAAGTATCTTTCAAAGCATTATTCATGATCTTTTGTTTGTCTTGCCTTTCATGTTGCAACATAGTTGCTATGTATTATTGTTAGAAATATATCTTTCATGCTTATGTTTAGAGTACTTTGATCTCAGCTATCAATGCTTTGCAATACCTTGATCAAGATTGTGATCGTGCATGTCACCTAAAAAATTATTATTTTTATCACTTACCTACTTGAGGACAAGCAGGAGTTAAGCTTGGGGATGCTGATACGTTGCAAACGTATTTATAATTTTTGATGCTCCATGCTTGTTTTTCACCGATTATCTTATGTTTTTGTCTACACTTTGTGGTATTTTTACGAATTTTCTAGAATTAACATATTAAAAAGTGCCACAGAGCCAGTTTCCTGTTTTCTGCTATTTTTGGTTTCAGAAAAACTAGTAAAGAAATATTCTCGGAATTGGACGAAACAAAAGCCGAAGTTCCTATTTTCCCGACACGACACAAAGTCCGGAGGAGAGGGGGAGACGCACCCCAGGGCGGCCACACCTAGGCCAGGCGCGACCAGGGGGAGCCTCCCTAGGGTGTGGGCACCCTGGTGCTCCACCGACCTTGCCTCTTCGCCTATATAATCCCCCCGAGACGAAAGCCCTAATGACGAGATGAGAATTCCACGAAAAATTCTGTAGCCGCCGCCACCGTGTCCCTAGATCGGGAGGGATTTGAAGCTCTTCCCGGCACCCTGCCGGAGAGGGGAGATCATCCCGGGGGCCTTCTTTATCACCATGCCTGCCTCCGGAGTGATGTGTGAGTACTTCATCCTTGGACTACGGGTCCATAACAGTAGCTAGATGGTTTTTTCTCATATTTGTGCCACCATGTTTAGATCTTGTGAGCTGCCTATCATGATCAAGATCATCTTATTGTAATGCTACATGTTGTGTTTGTGGGGATCCGATGAATATTGAGTATTATGTCAGATTGATTATTGTTCTATCATATTCTATGTTATTTGTGATCTTGCATGCTCTCTGTTGCTAGTAGTTACTCTGGCCAAGTATTTGCTTGTGACTCCAAGAGAGAGTATTTAAGCTCGATAGTAGGTTCATGCCTCTAGTAATCCGGGAGAGTGACATAAACTTCTAAGATTGTAGATGTGCTATTGCTACTAGGGAGAGAACAACAATCCTTTGTCCAAGGGCAATTGTATTGTTTACAGTACACACTTTGTTTATTGTGATTATCTATTGCTTGCAACTTAATACCCAAGGGTTGTTCGGATGATATCCCGGAGGTTGATTATTAGTCATAGATGTAGTTGGACTATGGTCTATGTATCATTGTTATGCATTCTCTATTTGTCAATTGCCCCGCTGTAATTTGTTCACCCAACATGTTATTTATCTTATGGAGAAAACACCTCTAGTGAGCTGTGGATCCTGGTCCATTCCTTCCCATTGATATTCCATCTACTGTTTACTATTTACTCTCTGCAATTACTACAAGCAATTACTTTTTTTCCATACTATACGTTTAATCCTTTGTTTTCAGCAAAACCAGTGAGCTTGACAACCTCACTAATAAGTTGGGGCAAAGTATTTTGGTTGTGTTGTGTGCAGGTTCCACGTTGCTAGCAACACCTTCGGAAGTGGTTTATTTCTCCTACTTGTTCGATAACCTTGGTTCCATAACTGAGGGAAAACTTGCTGTTGTGCTCATCATACCTTGCTCTTGGGGTTCCCAACAGGCTCTACATCAATGAGACATTAGTGCCCATACAGGAGGTGTAGGTGGAGGATGCATGCATCCACTATGCTCAGGAGTAGTTTGGTTCAGGTATTACAACCAGTTGTGTATTTTAGATTATTGTGTATAGTTTGTTAGCTGTACCTGACATTTTCATTATGTTTCAGATAAAAATTAACCGGTTCGAATATTCTTGTCCACCTCAAGGGGAATATCCAAAGGACAAAACAAAACAAGCAAAGACTAGGTGGTTGGCAGATGCAGTCATTGATTGGATGAGAGCGAACCCATCACTTGGTGCAACAATGCTTATAAAAGATGTTTCTAAAAAGTTTAATATTACAGTACCCTACATGAGGATGTTCTATGCAAAGAAAATAACTCTTGAGAGGATCAATGGTCCACGAAATAAAATCTTTCAGTTGCTTTACAGCTTCAAAGCTGAAGTGGAGATGGATAGTCTAGGTAGTGTTGTACAGATAGACATGCATAAAGTCCAGTACAAAATAAGAGGAAAGACAATAGAGAAGGAGTGTTTAGAAGGGCTTTTGTTTTTTTCAAAGCTTGCTGGCAAGGGTTTCTGGATGGTTGCAGGCCTTATTTGGCCGTGGATGACTCTTCATGGCAGATTTAAAGGACAACTAGTAGCTGCTACTGCAGTTGATGGCCACAATTGGATGTTCCCTATTGCTTATGGAGTTTTGGAGATTGAGTCAGAGGAAAGTTGGACTTGGTTTCTGGAGAATTTGCGCGACCTTATAGGTCATCCACCAGAACTTACTATCCACACGGACGCTTGCAAAGGTTTGGAGAAAGCTATAGAAGCAGTATTCCCCGAAGTAAAGCATAGGGAATGTATGCGACACTTAGTGCAAAATTTTATAAAGAAATTCAAGGGTAAAGTTTATACTGACAGCCTATGGCCATCTTCATACACATATAGTTTGAGGAAGCATCTGTATCATTTGGAAGTGTTATATAAACAAAAACCTGCGATGAAGGAGTACTTGGATGCACATCATGTAATGGTGTGGTCAACAAGCCGATTCAATAAAACTTGCAAGGTAGACTATGTAACAAGTAACCTCGCAGAGAGTTTTAATGCAAAGGTCAAGTCATTGAAAGGGCTTATGTTGTGACACATATTTGATAAGATTGGGTAGATGATCATGATAAATATCGATTTGCGTCAAAGAATTGCATCAACAGTATATGCTAGCCATCTCATCCTCCCATCTTTGATTAAGGCTTTGCATGCCAGGTCAAAACAATTGAAAATAAAATGCATTAGAAGAGGAATGGAGGCTGAGGTAACGTACACTAATAGTAAAAATAGGCAATAGAGGTATCCAATGAGTTTGGTTTATAGGACATGCCATTGCAGGCAATGGCAGCTCTATGGGAAACCCTGCATACATGCATTGTTTTTCATGGGTGTTCTAGGAGGTGAAGAGGGTAAAGTTGATCAGTATGTGTCGGAGTATTTTTCTGTTGCCAAATTTAGGACATCATATGCTCAGAATGTTCCAGCCTTGTTGGGAAAAGACCAATGGATGGAAGTGGATCTAGGCTTCAAGCTATATCCTCTAATTTTTACTAGACCAGCATGTAGGCCATGGAAGAATAGGATGAGAGCTAGTGCAGAGGGTGGTGCACCACCTCGATGACGTAAGTGCAAATGTTGTGGGTCCTAGGGCCTATTTCTAGGCTTTGTAAAAATGCAGTGGACCTAGCTTATGGAATGGATGATCAGGCGGAAGCAGCAAATGCAGATGAGAATGAAGTGTTTGAATGATAGGAGAATGAAGCAATGGATACATTGCAGATTGAACCAACAGATAGAGAGGAGATTGAACCAAATGCGGAGGAGATTGAACCAAATGTAGGGGATATTGAACCAATGGATCGAGAGGAGATTGAACCACATGCAGGAGAGATTGAACTAGTCGATCGAGAGGAGATTGAACCAAATGCAAGGGAGATTGCATCAACTACATGGGAGATTGAAGCAGAGTTCAAACGTAAAGTAATTACACGAGCGAATATTGACGAAATGGAGGCAAATCTTTTTGAACCGTATGAACTAGAGGATCGAAACGTGATTGAACCAATTGTACGATAGACTGAAGCATTTTATTCATTGGATACAGAGAAAAAGAACAAAAGGAAAAAAATAGAAGAAGCTAATGGTGGACTCCGAGAATATTCCAGCTAGGATCACCAGGATCAAGGTGGTGAACCCAGCGAAAAACACTAGGAGCAAGAAAAAATGGATTTGAATTATTAATTTGAATTTGTATGATAAATTTGAGCCACTATCAATGTTTGTATTGAATTTGAAATATTGTGGCACTCCCAAGTTTGTATGCTGGATAATCCCATAATGTATTATGTTACTGCAAGTTTCTATGGTCATGCACCTAGTTGCTTAGCACTGCTCAGTTTTGTCCTCGACATATGGTCAACACATGGGGTTTAGCTAGTTCATGGCTTAAACGTTGAGTAATTAATCCAAAAATTAGCACACTTGTATATCTTGGATTGATTTACTATATAAAATTAGAAATTTTAGATTAACTTGTAACCAGCCATATTTTTCTATTTCTAAGTAATTAAATTAAAAAAATGGTTTTAGAGTTAGTTTAATTCAAAAAAAAAGTCAAAACATATTGCAACATTAAAACGGAGTCTTGTTATGTTGCCTACAACCAAGCATGAATAATAAAGAAAAAAGGAAATAAAGAGAAATGGAATTATCCCCTAAACCACTTCTTAAACCCTTCTTGGAATGATCTACTAGCTATGAAGATGTATGGCTTTCTACTCGATCGACCTCCAAAATAACCCATCCCAAAACATACTTTATCTAAATAAGGCTAAATTTAGAACACTTGTGTATCTTTGAGTTGCAAACAATATAATATTGGCCAAAATGAATTGTTTTTTTTCAAATAACACATTTTCCATTTTTATGCCAAAAAGCTTAAATTTCCCTTACTCATTTTTTATCAGAGTGCCCTTGTTTTTCTTAGCTCTACTCAGTTTTCCTCTTCCTCTAAAGTTTTCCTTATTTTTCCTCTTTCGCTAAAGTTTTCCTCACTTTTCACCTCTCTCGTGACTCAAACCCTCACAATAGCTCAACTTGCGCCCAGCTTGGCTGCTGCACTCTGATTGGTCGACATGTATGTCACACGGATCTTGGCCAACCACCGTTGGATACATCATGATCTGACGGGTTGGAGGTCTCTCTCTCCAGATGAGCACACCTACCTTGTATGGAGAGGAGAGTCCGATATGCTGGATGTCTCTCCCTCCCTTTCCCTGCCGCACATATACCAGCCGAATCAGTTTGACTGCGCTCTGATTAGTCGAGATGTATGTCACACGGATCTTGACCAACCACCGTTGGATACATCATGATTCGACGGGCTAGAGGTCTCTCTCCCGATGGACGCACCTACCCTGTACACAGAGGAGAATCCGACGGGCTGGATGTCTCTCCCTCCTTTTCCCTGTCACACGTATACCAGCCATATATTCCTCCCCTCCTATCGACATCGACGTACTGCGGCACGGCAACCGTAGGCAACAATCAAATATAATCTTAGTGTGAGGCCACTAACGACCATCCGGGCCGGTGGTCTTTTGGTTTGTCACGTCAGGGCAATGGGTCCGGTACGTCAGAAATGTTGGTAACACATCTAAATCCGACTACTAGTGCTATTTAAAACGAACCAAACGCAAGACCGGTGGCAATTTGAAAAAAATATGAGTCATGGTGGTTCTAGGAATTTGTGGAGCGATTGTGGTGTTTTATTTGGCAATTAACTCACGCCATTTACTTCATCGTTCAATCTCTATTTATTTTCTTTCCATGTAATTAAATAAATGGTTTGGGAAACAGAGTATGATAGAATAAATATGTGTGGGAATAATTTCAGCAAGTGTGAAACCCCCCTGATCCGTGGAACCGTGTTGTACGGTTTGTAGGACTGGATTTCCTCATTCTTTCTTTCGCAATGAAATGCAGCTAGGACGATTTGCTTTATTTAGGTAAAGAGAAGGTAGCGTGAAATTCTCTTCCATGCATGGTCCTTTCCAAATCTACTACTCCAGCTTATGAATGAATGAATGTAGACCATTGGCGACTGCCCAAAACACAGCTACGACTAAGTACGATCGAGTGCAGCAACCAGAATGGCGCCGAACCCACGAGCCATGCGCAACCTTGTCCCTCTACTCCTGCTGGTCGCCGCAGCCAACGCCGGCGACCCTTCCTACACTAACTGCCCGAGCGACACCAACTACACGCGCGGCGGCGTCTTCCAAGCTAACCTGGACGCCCTCCTCTACTCCCTACCGGCAGCCGCCGCGGCGGCGTCCGGATTCATGACCAACACCACCGGCGCGGCGCCGGACCGGGCGTACGGGCTCGCGCAGTGCCGCGCCGATGTCACCGCGTCCGACTGCCTCACGTGCCTCAACACCACGGTGCAGGACATGGCCAGCCTGTGCCCCGGCCAGAAGAACGCCATGGTATACTACGAAGAGTGCCTGCTGCGGCACGCCAACGCGAGCTTCTTCGGCGTCGCCGACACGTCGTCGGTGAAGTACTGGTGGAATCCGCAGAACGCGACGCAGCCGGAGCGGTTCATGTCGCTGCTGGGCCCGCTGATGGGCAACCTCACCGAGAGGGCGGCGTACGCGTCACCGCGGATGTTCGCGGCCGACACGGCGGACGTCTCGTCCTTCGACAGGATCTACGGCATGGCGCAGTGTACGCGCGACCTCGATAATGATGACTGCAACAGCTGCCTCGTCACTGCCGTGTCGAGGATCCCGACCTGCTGCGACGGGAAGCAGGGTGGCCGGGTCATCTTCCCGACCTGCTTCATCCGCTTCGAGGTCTACCCTTTCTTCAACTCCCAGGCCGCTGAGGCCGCCATGTCACCGGCGCCGCCGCCCGCTCCAGCAGGCGCCGGAGCCGGAGTTAATGGTAGCGCCGGAGCCGGAAGCACCCGCGGTGAGTCAAGGTCTTCTACTGGTTCAGCTTTCGTTCACGCGCTTCGACTTGTTACCACTGAGATTGACACCACTGACTGACGATTGACAGTTCGACACCACTGAGACTGAGTCAATGCATTGCGTCTTGAATGGGCAAAATAAAACCGGACCTAGACCACATATATTCCTTGAAAATACTAAGAACAAGACCTAGAGATTAAACTACTACCCCCGTTCAGAATTAAGTGACTTGCATTTGTCTACTTTCGAATATATATAGACATCACTATAGGAAATAACTAAGATGCTGACGGTCAAATGTCGGGGCCGACTGTCTTCCTGGCCAGCTAACTAGCCTGGCTGTCGGCGTAGGAATGACCGTCGGCGTAGATGACAGTGCCGAGGGTAGCCGTCAGCGTAGTAGAGAGGGCTGTGCCGACGGTGGCCCTCGGCGTAGGTACAGCCCTCGGCATAGCCCCAGTTTAGACACGGTAATAGAAACGGCGTTAGGCAGACAGGCTGTGCCGACGGCCTGGTCGTCGGTACAGCTCTTTGAAAAATTTTGTTTGGTCTGTGCCGACGGCCTGGACTGTGCCGACGGCTAGGCCGTCGGCGTAGGCCTCCAGATTTTTTCCTTTTATCTCATTATTTTTTGAAAAATCATAACTAAATCATTCTAATTCAGAAAAATACAAATAATATATCAAAATTTGCAGAAAAATAAGATCTATCTATCTACACTCAAATATTACACATATATAAAACATTAAGTGGAACATAAAACGTTATATATAGTTTAAAACGGGCATCATAAATTCAAAAAGATCCAAACAACGTGAAACCTTCGCGTGGTGTCATATTATGTGATATAGTTAGAAGGAAAAATATCAAACTTGGTATATTGATTATGTCTCAAAAAACCTTCACAAAATGACCTATCTCGTTCGAGGTTTCTAGGATTTCGGGTTAAATGACCAATGTTATGGCTAAAATGAAGGCATAGTTTATGATAATGTGTCCATATTATGCATAAGTGTGCATCATGAGATGGCGAACAATATTTCAGGAGAAAGTTTTCCTTTTTGTCGCACCAAAAAACCGTTTTCCATTTACCGAGTGCAAAAACAGACGGTTTTATGAAACAACCACCAAATGGCTAATTCAAAATACTACCGTCACATTTTTCAAAAATACTAGACCACCTTACATGAATAATGTCATAACAGGGGGATCTCAAACATTTCCGTCTATCCCTGGTGAAAAAGACAAATTCCTGCCGAATCAGTTGAAAGTGGGTCAGATATGAACTATAGGTACATGATCAGATGCTCATAATTTTTTACAAAAATCATTTTTAGGTTCAAAATATGTTGTGTCATCATAGATCCACTTTAATTTTAGCGAGTCTCAGTCCCGAGCTAAGAATATTCATGCCCGCCCTTTGACAGAGTTTAACGATAGTTTAAAACGGGCATCATAAATTCAAAAAGATCCAAATAACGTGAAACCTTCACGTAGTGTCATATTATGTGACATAGTTAGAAGGAAAAATATCAAACTTGGTATATTGATTATGTCTCAAAAAACCTTCACAAAATGACCTATCTCGTTCGAGGTTTCTAGGCTTCCGGGTTAAATGA
This sequence comes from Avena longiglumis, assembly GCA_030063025.1. Classification (NCBI taxonomy): domain Eukaryota; kingdom Viridiplantae; phylum Streptophyta; class Magnoliopsida; order Poales; family Poaceae; genus Avena; species Avena longiglumis. The sequence goes on from CP125979.1 coordinate 187,880,056, forward strand.
CCAATGTTATGGCTAGAATAAAGGCATAGTTTGTGATAATATGTCCATATTGTGCATAAGTGTGCATCATGAGATGGCGAACAATGTTTCAGGAGGAAGTTTTCCTTTTCATCGCACCAAAAATCCGTTTTCCATTTTTTGAGTGCAAAAACGGATGGTTTTGTGAAGCAACCACCAAATGGCTAATTCAAAATACTACCGTCACATTTAAAAAAAATACTAGACCATCTTACATGGATAATGTCATAACAGGGGGATCTCAAACATTTCCGTCTATCCCTGGTGAAAAAAACAAATTCCTGCTGAATCGGTAGAAAGTATATGTCAGATATGAACTACAGGTACATGATCGGATGCTCATGATTTTTTATAAAAATCATTTTTATGTTCAAAATATGTTGTTTCATCATAGATCCAGTTCACGTTTAGCGAGTTTCAGCCCCGAGCTAAGAATCTTTATGCGTGCCGTTTTAAACGGGCAAATGAAATTATGATAAGAATCATAGCATAGTTTGTGATAAGTTGATATTGATATCATATTTGGATTCCTCTCATTTTTATAATCAATTTAGACATATTATTTGTCGAATTCAGATTTACAGATTTAAAGATATTAATTATTCCATATTAAATACAAAATAAAAATAAAAAATAAAATCATTATATTTTTATTTTAATTTAATAATATTTTTACTTATTCATTGTTTTTACTTAAATAATTTCTTATAATTTCAAAAAATACAACCATGTGACATGATGATATAAGAGTTAATAGAAATGATATCATAGTATTAACAATAATGAGTAAATTGCTTTGCGGGAAGAGATTCTGAAGAAACGAGGAAGTTAAGTATGCTAGAGCTGGAGTAGTGCTAGGATAGGTGACCAAATGAGAACTTTGACTAAGACTATAATTTAATCTATTATTAACTATAAATAGTGTTAAAATGATTAAAGTGGAAGATTAAGAAGTCAAACAATTCAAAGATTCAAAAAAAAATTAAAAAATTAAAAAAATATATTTTAGACTATGCCGACGGCCTAGCCGTTGGCGTAGCTCCATTCTTGTGCTGGCCGTCGGCGTAAATCCAGGCTAGACCGTTATCGAAGACGATCGTTGACTGACACGCGGGGCCCACTGGAAGACGCTATGCCAGGGGGAGGGTTGTGCCGACGGCCACGGAGCTGTGCCGACGAGGACGTACGCCGACGGCCACCGTCGGCACAGCCCGTGCCAACGGCAATTTGATGATGTGCCGACGGCAGCCGGCTGTCGGCGTAGCAAATTTTTTCTCTAGTGCATGTTTTAGTGTATAGATAAATCCGAATTTTAATAAATCCAAGTTAGTTATTTATGGACGGAGGGAGTACTAGCTAAGTTGAATGTTCAGACAGCGACTGGACTAGCCGAAGGTTAAAGACGACTGTTTTTTTTTTTGGTAACGTGCAGGAAGTAATGGCTCCGTCAAGACAGCCCTTACCGCCTCAATTCCTGTTGTTGCCGTTGTGCTCGTGGGCATCGCCTTCTACCTCTGTAAAAGGATCAAGAAACCACACAAGCATGTGCCGATCGCAAGCGCCGGTAAACTTAAATGCCCCTCATTGCTTCAACCAGATTATGATATGAGTACCTTGCACATAGTACATGTTTAATCACCCGATAGTATTATTTTTCTTGTGAAGATGGGCAAGACATAGCAAGCTCAGAGTATGTCTTGTATGACTTGAGTACGCTACGAGCTGCCACGGACAATTTCTCGGAAGACAATAAACTTGGAGAAGGAGGGTTTGGGCCAGTGTACAAAGTAACAGTTAACGAAAATTAACTTGAGCACTCACTCTGAAAACTGCAAATCCCGAGGTTTAACTCGTACTAGCTATCTTCTTCAGGGTACAATGGAGGACGGACAGGAGATTGCAGTGAAGAGGTTGTCCAAGACGTCACAGCAAGGGCATCTGGAGATGAAAAACGAGGTTGTGGTGCTTGCGAAGCTCCATCACAAGAATCTGGTGCGCTTGTTAGGCTGCTGCATCGAAGAGGGGGAGGAGCTCCTTGTTTACGAGTTCCTCTACAACAAAAGCCTCGACAAAATCCTATTCCGTATGTACCTAATTAATAATGATCTCATATATATAAACACACATTGTATATATTGGTACGTCTATACTAGTATATCAGGTGTAGCAGTATGCCGACTGATGATGAATCACCATGCAGATCCTTCAAGGCAGCAAGAACTAAGCTGGGGAAACAGGTACAAGATCATCCGAGGTATCGGCCGAGGTCTTGTTTATCTCCATGAAGACTCAAGGTTGACGATCATCCACCGGGACCTCAAGGCGAGCAACATCTTGTTAGGCCCTGACATGAACCCCAAGATCTCCGACTTTGGCCTCGCGAAGCTATTCGACATTGATGTTAGCGTAGGAAACACAAGCCGCATTGCCGGAACATAGTGAGTTTTTTTCTGTTGCCTCCACATTTTTAATTTGTCCAGGCAAACTTTCTAGCTTAATATCTTATTCTCTGAATGTATATACAGTGGATACATGGCGCCGGAGTACGCCCTGCATGGCATCTTCTCGGCCAAGTCAGACGTGTTCAGCTACGGCGTCCTTGTCCTGGAGATCGTGACGGGCCGCCGCAACGCTTGCGGCGGCCAACGTTCTGAAGACCTTGTAGCCTCTGTACGTAAGCTATCGTTTTCCTTCCGTTTTCTTCACACACTCTGCGGCTATATCTGGATTCTGGACGGCTGACAATTCGGCAAGTCGATCTGCAGATTTGGAGGCATTGGAGACGTGGGAGCGTGTCGCGGCTGCTCGACTGCTGCTCGACGTCGGCGGATGGGCTCCAGCCGCAGGAGATGCTTCGGTGCATCCACGTGGGGCTGCTCTGCGTCCAGGAAGACCCTCAACTCCGGCCCGGCATGGAGGCGGTCGTCATCATGCTCAACAGCCGGTCCATTACGCTCCCGGCGCCCACGGCGCCGGCCTTCATTTTGCCGACCCGTGTGGGTGTGGCTACTCCAGCTGAATTAGATCGTGTGCCGTCGATAGATGATGCTTCCATTTCTGATTTGGAGCCACGGTGATGCGGCTGCTAGCAACAAGTAACTAAACTACTTGCTCTGGCGCCGAATGAGACGACGAGTAAATAATGGAGCAAAGGGAGTAGTAGTAGAAAGGGATGGCGAATTGCCGATTTATAGTGAACAAGCAAGCAAGATGACCCGCGGCTGGCTTTACTAAGTTTATTTTTCAGTATAAGTAAATATGTACCATTTATTGGACTACCTTGCCAATATTATTTGATTCAATCAACTACTGCTTTATCATGGACCATTTCAAATATAGTAGAAGACACCTAGCTTTATCATCCACAATTACTATACAAGACACCATTCATTCGAGTACATTGGAGTATTGGACTGCTTTATATAATTTGAAAGCCATATATAGTCGCCATCCAACTTGCAAGTTTGCCTCTTCGTCTTGTTCTAATTTTGCAAGTTTGTCCTTTCTGTTCCTTGTTATTGTTAGATTAGACGGGTCTACTCAGATACCCGAACCCCTTGATCGATCTCGTTATTATAGGCGTATGTTGCGGTACGGAAGTGTGATACACGTATTACACAAGGATACCATAGTCCTATACATGTACAATTCTATTTCTTACCCCCTCTCTTAATCACGGCTTAGTCAAGTTTAGATTATGCTTGAAGTTTCAAAACTACAAATAGGAAGAAGCTTTGTGAATCTTTTCGCTACTAGATTCTTTTAAAGGAATAAATCTAATCTTTGGCTGCTTGATAAGGAATCTCTCCCTAATAAAATGAAAATCAATCTTAATATGCTTGAACCGTGCATTAAAGACTATTTTTTCTGACAAATACGTTCCTCACAGATTGTCACACCATAAACATAAGAAGCTTTGTGAATTCATTTGCTACTTGATATTTTTGAAGGAATAGATCTGATCTTTGGCTGCTTGATAATGACTCTCTCCCTAACAAAATGAAAATCTATCTCAATATGCTTGGCCAGTCCATGAAAGACTAATTTTTCTGACGAATATGTTTTTTTCCAGATTGTCGCACCAAGTTTGTCAATAATTTGACCCCAAGTTCCTCAAGCAAGGATTATATCCATATTACTTCTATAGTGGCATTGGCTACAGATTTGTACTCTGTATTAGTGTTGGACCTAGAAACTGTGACTTGATTCATGGCACTCCATGATATAAGATTTGGTCCAAAAAAGACAATAAAATCTCCTTTTCAACCAATTCCGCAGAAGCCTGACATGTAAAATAACTTTCACATGCTATTGGAGAAAATCAGGCATCCGACAAAGTTGTTTCATACACCCGTATCGATCCGGAGATCGTAAAGTCGGCTCGGGCTGCTAATCACACAATACCATCGAGATCAAAATTGCAATAATTGGGAAGAAAAACAAGATCAATAATGCCGGAATTTAACGATTCCTCCACTCGTACATGTGCCTATGCATAGATCGCTCTGATACCACTGTTGCGAAACGTGCTACACAAAACAAAACAAAATCTAATGCATAACTCGGATCATATGCGAGGGGAGAGGCAATGGATCATACCCTCGAAGATCAAACTAGCAGAAGTTTGTCAATAATGAGGTTGGCCGTGCGTTGATTCCTGCAACAAGGCTTAGCGAGTCACGAGGAGATGTGTTATCCCATGGAAGGCTCCCATGAACATGCACCGATGAAGACATTGTTGTCAAAGTAGTCGGTATGTCGATTCCCGCAGCTAGTCGATTATCCGCGAGAAGATTTCTCCTTGTGAAGATTTGCACGATCAACTGCTCCAAGTGTTACACCTCCACCGGTATCCACACGTACAAGATCATAGGCACCGCATCGATGTGTGATTAATAACACATGGTCCAAGCGGGAACATGTCGACGAAGATTTGATAGCGCTTTCGTAGTCCCGTCTAGATTAAGTCCAAACAAGGTAGAACTCGGCAGCGCTGCGGCATTGTAGAAGAAGAAGAAATACCTAGGGAACTCCGGCCTTTAGGGTTTATTACCACGCCATAGAGGTGGAGAAAAGAGAAGGGAGGCAGCGTCAGTGCTAGGAGGCGGCGCGCGGTGTACGGTGGCGGCTAGGGTTTTGGTGCGGGGGGTGCAGCGGCTTGGAGAAGGAAAAGGCCACGACATCGAATGCCCTTGGGGGTGCCCTTTGGTGCCCTATTATAGGCGGAAAGGCCCCTTGGGTCGTCCTAAAGCCAACCCCCAAGTTTGAGCGAGTTCCGGTAGGTGTAGGTCAAACCAATCCTACTCCAAAACTGCTTCCTTTTGCAAGTCCGAATTTGACTGTGTATCTTTCCTTGTCCTTCACAGCAATGTGGTTGCACCTATTATGGAACCTTTCGGACATCCTAAAATGACCCGGGTCACCCCAGTACCTTCTGGAACCTTCCAAAACCTCTCGCTCCTTCCAAAACCTTCCATATATGTCTGGAACCATTCTGGACATTTCTAGGACCATTTCAGACACTTTTAGGATCATCCGGGACCTCTTGGAACCATTCCGAGACCATAAGAGATGCTCTCAGAACCCTTCTCTCATCTCATTAATGCTCAAAACTTATTTCAAAAACTCTATGCAATATTTAGGACACCTCCGATATATTCCGACACACTCCGAACACCTTCAGAATTACTTCTATACTAAATCTTCATTCACACTCATATTCTAAATGTCATTGAACTCTTAAGTGTGTGACCCTATGATGACCCACAAGTGTAGGGGATCGCAACAGTCTTCGCTGGTAATATTACCCAATTTATTGATTCGACACAAGAGGAGCCAAAGAATACTTGCAAGCCTTAACAACTGAGTTGTCAGTTCAGCTGCACCTAGAAATAATTCTTGCTCATAGAAGTTTATCAGTAGCAAGAGTTTGGTAGTAGTAACAAAGCAACAAGCGATAAAGAACAGTGGAACAAGTAGCAATAATATGATGTGATGGGATTCGAAAAGGTAGGCATAGGGATGGATGGACGGGCGTTGCATGGACGAGTCTAAACATGTAACTTCAAAGTCTAGGACATTGCAGATAAATAATAACAAGCATCCAAGTACTAAACAATCCTAGGCATGTGCTCCATATCTAGTCATACGTGCTCGCAATGAGAACTTGCACAACATCTTCTGTCCAGCCAACCCGTGACAGCGGGGCCTCTAGGGAACTACTGAAAATTAAGGTGCTACTTTTAATAGAGCATCGGAGCAAAGCATTAGCACTCCGTGAACACATGTGATCCTCACACCACAGCCATCCCCTCCGGTTGTCCCAATTATTGTCACTTTGGGGCCTTTGGATCTGGACAATGATATGTATACACAACTTGCAGATAAGACCACAAACAATATTATCATAATGATTCAATAATAAGTTCAGATCTGAGATCATGAAACTCGGGCCCTAGTGATAAGCATTAAGCACAACAAGTTGCAACAAAGTCAAATAGCACTAATAGAGATACTAGACACTATGCCCTAACAGATCTTATTCGATTACATGATAGAACTCATCCAATCCCTATCATCCCCAAGCCAACAGCGGGGGATTACTCACTCATGGATGAGGGAAACATCTGTGGTTGATGGAGATGCGTTGGTCATGACGATGACAATGATCCTCTCCAAATTCCCCGTTTCGGCAGGGTGCCAGAACGGAGTTTCTGGATCCGAATCTTGGTTTCTGGTGGCGGCGGTGGAGCGGAACTCTTTCAGGAAAACTATCAAATCCCCGGGAGTTTTTAGGTCAGAAGGCAACTTATAGGCGTGGAGGGAGGCCGAGGAGCTGCCTAGGGTGGCCAAACCCCCTCTAGGCGCGGGGTCAGGTGGGCCCACGCCTAGGGTGGGTCTAGGCCCCCAGGCCTCCTCTCTGTCTCCCCTTCTGCTCCGTGGATCTTCTGGTGAAATATAATTTTTGGCATATTTTCCGGGATTTTTCCTGATAGTTGATTTTCTGCACAAAAACAAGACACCAAGGTAGTTATGCTGAAAACAACGTCTGTCCATGTTAGTTGCATCCAAATCACACAAGTTTAGAGGAGAAACAATAGCAAAGTGTTCGGTAAAGTAGATATATTTTGTACGTATCATCCTATGGGTTCGGATATTCGTATACATGAACTCATTCCGCAACAATGATTACTGTTGGCATCTTGATACATGCAGTAACCCTCGCAAATAACACAAATATCTTTATCGTGTGAACCATTGTATTATGTACAATACATATCATATTACTCCATAGATACTTTACATTACCCGAGATAAAACACTAGGTTATTCTCATTACCCGGCATGTACATATTGCACTATCAATTTTCATAAGTTCAACAACTTGATCACGTGTCCGGCCAGAGGATGACGGACATCATAATACATGAGTGGGCCCATAGGTTACCTCTCCATCGGCAGGGGTAGCAATTTCTGCAAGCATCCCATGTGAATAATTGGCATACCATATGGTAAGAGCAAGTATTAACTCTATGATTACTCCGTTAAGAGAAAACTTTTGAAGAATCTTGCCACGTCCATATTGTACGCAAGTTTACATGTGTCTCGCGGTCAAACGATCTTTGGTTAAGGCAATACATTGTTTATGAGAAACTACCGATAACAATATTGACGATGCATTTCACGGTATATCATGTTGGGTCTATCCATCGTCTTTGTTCTACCAACAACTCCGATCTCATATATCACCTGCAACTCTACAACATATTGTTGTTTTGCCCATAGTCAGGAAATCAGGACTATCAATGATACATGAACAAGTCATAGAGGAGAGACTAGGAATATCTAAATGGTGTTTATGATTCCACACTTGTACTAGGGTTTTCCTTCAAATACTCATTATATGGAACCTATGCAATTATAGAACAAAATAATAAACTTAATCATTGTTGCCTGCCAAAACTCACCGGCGAGCAGCGACGAGCAACACGAAGAGCCGGGAGGCTCCCAGAACTGCTGGTGGGCCCTGGTCCCTCGGGCAACGGCCCGCAAAACTCCGGCACACGTCCTGGCTTGGTTCGAGGGCGTGCCACCTGACCTATACCTGGTCAGGAAGGTGAAGGATTGCTCCGATTGATTTCCTGCATGGTAAACAAGTATACGTAAAATTCGAGCCGTGACCGGCTCCCAGGTTTCCCTGTAAATCGGCTCCTAGAGCCGATTGCCCCATGGTTCTGCATTAGATTTACGATAACATGGGGTTTTGCTTGATCATTACAAGTTAAATCGATCTACGACAGTTTAATGTTTTCACCACGTAACTGGAACGTCCTACACGTAATTGAGCCTGGTACGTACAAAAGATGAAGAATATTAACCCTAGAGGAGGCCTAATAACCAACGTAAAGTCAATTACCGGAACAACTTCTCTAGAACGAATAAGCCACGTCCCTACGTACTACTGGATCGTTCAACCCGTTTGTAAGGCCTGACTACGTAGATATCAAACTAAACCTTGGCGAGCAAGGCACAACCATAACAGATCGAATCAGCTAAATAAAGATCAAGCAAGGTGCTACCCTTGCACTTGGGAAAAAGGTGCGAAGGTAGCGAGACAACTAGAGGTAGCAAAATCAAACGATTATAACGAAGAACACCGATGCTAACCTCGACAGATCTATGATAATAATGTTACTCGCCATCAACAAGGCTTCAGTACGAGTAACACCAACTAACGCATAAGTAAAAGTACTGCCTAGATCGCAAGATGCAATCTAGGCAGCATGACACTTACCCGAAAGAAACCCTCGAAAACAAGAGGTGGCGATGCGCCGAGATTGTATTTGTTGTGAACGTGATTGTCCTCCTTTTCTTGATAACCTTAGGTACATATTTATAGTCCGGAGACTCTCTACTTTTGGAATAACTCTACAACTCTATCTTTACCTAAACTGAAACGGAACCTAAACTGAAACGAAACCTACTATGATACAAGATACACGGGCAGTTTAGCCCAATTCTACGTACTAGGACGATCCAACAACACGTTGAATATACGCATCTTCCAAGCCCATCTTGATCACGGCCCATCTCCTTCGTTGGCCAAAATATGGCGATAACACATGCCCCCCTGGTTTTGGCAATGATAATTCCAAAACCACTCTGTGTTTTTTTCTTCTCCTCTTTTTTTTGTATCGGGTTGCGCGTTGACATAATGCGTGGAAGAACAGAATCGTCACGCTACCCCTTCATCATGATGCCCTGTCTTCTCAACTCCTCCGCAGTGCATGATTTGACGATTTTGGCAGCGCAATCTGGGAAACCGCTATGGCATTGAACCGTCTCCACTATTCCCTTATTTAAATTAAATGCAGCGATTCAGTCCCCATCTTTCTCCAGTAGCCAAAAAACCCTGTTTCTCCTCCATGGCCTCCTCTGCTTCCTCTGGCCTGTCCTCCCACGCCTCCAACTCAATGAGCGACCGAGAGCCGACGCTGGAGCACCCGCCGATGGCGGCGTACAACACTCTCGCCCCACAATGGTGGGACGATAGGGGTTGGGACTTCGCCGTTTGGTCGGAGGGGCACGGCGTCCCTGGACGGCGAAGAAGACTGCGATTCCTTGCGATGGGGAGCGGAGGCGATAAGACCGACGACGCCATGTCTGGGGCGGCGTCGACTCCTCCGAAGAGGAGGAAGAGGAGGACACCTCCTCAGGAGTACCAGCCGATGAAGTACTTCCGGGTCCAGCGAGGACACCGACGACGGCGAGGAGGCCCTCCTGGCTTCTTCGGCGAAGCGAAGACGACGCCCGATGGCGATCTTTGAGGATAGCACAAGGCCATGGCGATGACAGCGACGACGACCTCGGCCTAGATTAGGAACCAGTAGTAGTAGTAGTATCAATAAGCTCCCTTTTGTAATCAATCGTCCTTTGTAAGCAATCATCTTTTGAATGAATGAAAATCTATTTCCCGAAGATTGCCTTGTTCGCCCTGATTTTGCCGATAGTCACGATAGGTCGATGTCCCAGAAGCCGATAGCAACGCATCGGCTTTTACCTTGTTACGTTTACACAGTCAACCAAGCCACAGCTCAAAGAGCCGATGCACATCGTCTTTCCCAAAACGTTCGACAAGGTCAAACTTGGTCGCATACTTGGGCAAACCCAAACGGCCACTTCAAACGGTAACCTGCGACCCTCTTCAAAAAGGGCGACCTAGATCCCCAATTGCCCATCGACCAGATCGAGCTCACAGCAACCAGAACCTCCCAATCCTCAACTTGCATAGATCCATCTCCGCCGGCAAACTAGATGGCGGAATCGTCCAACACCAATCCAGAGGTCTCGGTGCGAAGTCGCCTACTCCCTCGATCGATAGTGATGTTAGAATTTAATGGCAAACACACGAATTAATGCCTTTATTCCACCATTAAACTTTCTAGGTTTGAGACATCCTGCTGCGCATCCTTCTCTCCCAAATTCCCTTTGTCTTGGCCTCGTCTGATTCTAGTCCTGCCCATCGATTACTTGCGAAGCAAATAGAATCCTTAAGTAAGCCAAGATCTAGATCTGAACTCTTGGGCCATTTGCTTGCAGCTGGCCTAATCCCCGAACATTGGGTTTCTTGGTTCGATGGGGTAGCTAGAGCTTACCAATCCCAATGGGAAACTACGGGAATAGCCGATGCCTTGCACCTATCATTGTCTCCTCTTGAGAAACGAGAATCTTCTCAAAACCATCGGCTACTTACAGTGCAGCTCTGAACTGTTTCATGTTCGGTCATGGCCCTATGTCACCAACTTTATTAGATGTGGTGATGATCACTGGTCTGGATGTTACATCACCCAACCCCTCTGCCTTTAAACTTACCAAAGTCCCTTACAAGCTGTCTTCTAAAACAGACTGCACAAACTGGGGTTCTTACCTCCAACGCCACATGAAAACAAAGGGTCCTGTTTCAGAGAAAGAACACACAGCCTTTCTCAACTTCTGGCTGGAGCATTTCATATTCTGTGGCCCTTCCCTTGCTCCAACCAAAAACTATCTCTCCTTAGCCCATGAACTGGCCAAAGGTACTCAACTTGGCCTCGGCAAACTGTTTCTGGGAGAAGTCTATCGATACCTCCAATTGATGTCATCAAACTGTTTTACGGCATAGCGGTCAAAGCAGTGGTCCTTGGTGGTTTATTCAGCTATGGGATCAGTATTTCCAAAATCACATCCCAAACTTCCCCCAAGCGAGTTGCACCTTTCCAGATGTAAAGGGAAGCAGATCCGATGCACTAGTTATGGCCAAGCTTTGTATAGGCTGCCGGGCAGCAAACTATCTCCTCAGGAAGCATCCAAGTGGTTCAGCACTTTCTTCCAGGGCCTGGACAACCCTACCTTCTTCCCTTATATGGAGGAATCGGAACACTTTGAAAATCCACTCTCCTTCAGGCTGGAAAATTTTGCCGATGACACTAGCACTTTCGGCTCTTTTCCTCCGTGATTACCCTGTTTCCTTCCGGTTGGCATGAGTCGTCCAACAGAATAATCAAACCGGGTATGAATTCTACCAGCCGTCTTAGTGGCTCGCCAATTGACCTTGGACAAGTAGCTCCCCTTCTTTCTCCATCATCTTACGGAGAAGCGAGCCGACCGCCTGATCCTCTCACCGCCAAAGGTGTTACTCCTTCTTTGATGCTCGACCATCCCAATTCCCACGACCTCACCTTTGCCTCATCAACCGATGGCTTTGGGCGGTGGTCGATGTGGAAGACTCACGCCTTGAGGAGAGCTCGGGACCGTTCTTTGAAACAAATCGGCCGACTATGACATCCCCGTGGAGCAGTACCACCACTTGCAAATTTTCTTGATGCGACTTGCAATTGATCCTTTATTAATCCATTCTTTCTCTTTGCAGCAACAAGATGGCCACGAGTCTACACGGTGATGGCTCCCCTTGAGTTCTTCCCCCGACTCCTGTGGTTCTTTTACGCAAAGACTCGCCACCTCGAAAAAGGTCATAATGCGAAAGCAGCCGATAACACCACAATCGGCTTCCAAGAAACCAGCAACTCCTAAGTCATTTGCCCCTCGAGTTCGACTAAAACGAGCGATGGTGAGGAAGGTAGCTGCTAGGAAGACCTTGAGCGCGGAGCCCTTCCCCAACAGCTTCGCATGTAAGCTAATTCAGGCCTTGGTCGATCCTCGTCATTCCTCCACTCTTGCAAACATACTCGCTTCTGGTTTTCCTCTTTTGAGGCTTCCATCGAAGACACCTCCGGTGAGATACCCGGACTAATCGAGGAGAACTAGGCCCGGATTACGAGAGGACCATCACACCGAACCAGCCAGATTCACCACCATCGGCTTCGGAAAAAGGTCGGCTCCTGAACTGCTGCCCGAGCACCCGGTCGGCGGGGCCAATCATGATCCTAAGAGAGCTCGCAAAGGACAACAAGCTTCTTCGTCGAGCCAGGAGGTTTCAAAAAATCACCACCCTTCATACTCCTACTACTTGTTTCCTTTTGTCGCCGATTTATCGTTATTTACACCGCTAAGAACACCCTTCATGCAGACGGTAGCGTCCTCGGCGGGGAATGGGGCAATGCGGCCGGATCCGGGATCCCCGAAGGTGTAGATGAAACGGCTACCAATCTGGCCAAGCCTCCAGCGACCACACACAAACCAATGGTCTCCTCATCGGCTATCCCCTCGATAGGAGAGGTACGTTTAAGTTCTTTTGGCCCATCCTTGCACGTTTAGACGCATACTGACGCTTTTCTGGCTGCCAGAGTTGTGATCTTTCAGGTTTGCTGTCGTTCGATCCTGAATCCATCGAACCAACTCCCTCTGTTGCCCACACTGAACCACAAGCCAGGGTTGCTCTTCCTCATTTCCAGCGTCTTAAAACCTTCTTTGTCCTCCCGATCGAGGAGTTGATCGAGGTTACGAGGAAGTGAAGAGCGTTCTTGCCGAAATCCAGGACCATCTTCCAGTAGCATTGCAGGTGAAGCTTTGGTCAGTTGCAAATCTGTCCTTTTTTGGGCCGCGGGTGAAGTTAGCTCGTGAAAGGATCAACCTGCGCCACGCCCAACTTCCATTGAAAGCCGATATTGCAGACAGATGTCAGCAACTCAACGAGAAAAAGGCGTCTCTGGATGCTAAAACTGACACCTCCGTCAGTACCGCCGAGCTCGCATCCCTGAAAAGGGAGCTGGAAGATCTTGAGGAGAAGGTCCGGGTGACTAAACAGCTCATCCGCGACAAGGAAGAATCCATCGCCCGTTCCCAAGACGAGGCGGAAGGCCTCAAGGCTCAACTGAAGACCGATCTGGCAGACATACGTTCCCTGAACAAGCAGCTAGTGTCGGGTAAGGATGAAGATGACGACGCTGAGATCGCCGAGGTGGATCGTGTCCGTGCTGACGCCCTCCACGCCTTCGAAGCATTTCTTCAGTAGCTTGTATGTGCGAACTGGCACCTGTTTGTAACATGTGTGAACCTCTAGAGTCGATGACCGTGCATCGGATATATATTTTTGCTTTTATTCGGCCGATTTTCAGCATCGGCCCCCACATTTTTACTGTCCATCGTCTCACGTGCTTTTACTTAGCCGATTTCATGTATCCCCTCAAGTTTCTTGTCCAACATCCCACATGCTTGGGAAATATTTCTTGAGATGTTGACCGTTGACCATCTTGGGAATTTCACGCGTCCAGCTCCTCAAGCATGTACGTTTCCTCTTAAAACTTGGTCGACCTGCGGCCCGTGCCAATTTGGAGACCATTTACCATATGTTGCATCCTTAGTCCCCAAGGCAACGACTTCCCATACCGGATCACCAACGTGGAACTCCTTTGGCTTCACTTTCTTGTTGTATGCACGAGCTACTTTGGCCTTGTTCTATTTGATTTTCTCCGGTGACCACAGCTGAGCTCGGTTAAATCCTCCACTGTCACTCATCGAGTTGCGTATTCTTCGATCGTTAGATCGTCACGAAAAGTGACCCGTCTCGACCAGCCGTAATTTCCCAAGGCAATCGGCTTCTTGTCCATATACTAGATGGTATGGCGAGGTTTTAATCGCCCCATGGCATGACATGTGATAAGCCCACAATGCCTCGACAAAACCTCGTGCCGCGCCTAGGGTGCTCATCGATTTTCTCTTGATCGACTTGATGAGGCTCGGTTGGGCCTTGACTTGCCCATTCGCTGAGCATAGTATGGAGATGATCGATCGACTTAATCCCGTGTCCTCACAAAACTTTCTAAACTCGAGAAATAAAGACCGAACCTCCATCGGTCGTGATAGTTTGGGGAATCCGAATCTATGGATGACATGTTCTTTCACAAAGTTGATAACATCCTTTGAGTTTACGATTTCATCGGGACAGCCTCCACCCATTTAGTGAAATAATCGATGGCCAAAATCCACATGTGGCCTTTGCTTGATGGGGATTGATTTTGCCGATCATATCCATGCCCCAACCTCGGAATGGCCAAGGCTTGATGATGGGGTTCATTGCCGACGGGTAACATCTGAATTTTCCCAAACTTCGACATGCTTGGCACCCTTTGTAGTACTTGAAACAGTCCTCAAGCATGGTGGGCCAATAAAACCCCGATCGCTGATCAACCATTTCATCTTGTGAGCTGATTGGTGAGTTCCACAGCCTTCGTGTACCTCGTGTAGGCCGATTAGCCTCGGCTGTCCCAGAGATTTGAGCAATAATCCTTCCAGTCCTGTAAAACATGTCATCCCCAATAAGCACATACTTCATGGCTTTGTACCTTATCCGTTTAGGTGCCCCAGCGAATCCTTCAAGTAATTGAAGATATAGGCTCTCGATCGTCGACTTCGAGGCATGCACGAACATCGGCTCCTACGCTACATCCTTGTAGCTGAAGCCATTGTGCAAGATCATTTGCCTCGATTACTGCGACCGTGGGATCCGGTGAAGTTTATGTACCGGAATGCGCCATCAGCTCACGGCGATTACAACCATAATGGGAAGAGGACTCGCTCTCACACTTGTACTCCTCCGTGAGTTGGGAAATCACCAACTTGGAGTCTCCAAAATTTCCACTTTACGCTCCGGAGGAGTAACTCCATTCCCTTGCGTATCGCCTCGTGCTCGGCTACATTGTTGGTGCGAGAGGTAGACAATCGATGGAGAAGGAAAATGTTGCCCCGGCGACCACGAGTAAAATGCCGATGCGCAGCCATCGTCACAAACGATCCGTCGAAAAACATAGCCCGCTCTTATGGGCGGTCTTTGCTATGTTAGTGTTGATCCTTTCAGCGATAAGATCGGCCAGCGCCTGTCCCTTAACTGCTTTCGTGGGTTGATACCGGATATCAAACTCTGATAATGCAAACATCCATTTGCCCAGTCGGCCTTTTAACATAGGAGCCGACAACATGTGCTTTATGACGTCTGATTTGCATATGATGATGATCTCTGCTGATAGCAAAATGTGGCAGCTTAGTGCGGTGAAAAGCAGTGAGGCACAACTTATCGATATCGGGATACCTTGTCTCGCGTCCGGCATCATACGCTTATGTAAAATCGACTCGCTCCAGCCCATCATAAACTTGCACCACCACCGAGGCGATGGATGTGTCGCCCTTGACAAGTAAATGTAGAAACGATGCATCCGGGAGGTGGAACCAACAACGGCGGCGTCGGATATTCTTTGATTTCGTCAAAGGCTCGTTGTTGTTACGCCCCGGGAATTCCTCGTCAGATTTAATTTTCACCAGTCCCATGAACGGCTCTATTCTTCCTGACAGATTGGAGATGAATCTTCTGACGAAGTTGATCTTGCTGATGAGAGACTACAGTTCTTTCTTTGTAGTGGGTGGATTCATTGTTCGCACTGCCTCTTGACTTTTCAGGCCGATCTCAATCCCGCGTTCATGGACCAAAAAACCCAAGAACTGACCGGCCGTCACCCCGAAGGCACACTTCTTTGGATTCATCCGTAGGCCGAATTTTCTTGTTCGGTCCAAGACGCGTCGTAGATCGTCTAAGTGTCCTTGCGCAGACTTGACCACCACGTCATCGATGTAGATTTCCACCGACTTGCCGATCGGATCATGAAAAATATAATTCATGGCTCTTTGGTGCGTGGCGGCATTTTTAGTCAAGCGTCATGACTACATACTCGAACAACCCCGAACACAGGACTCTGAATGCAGTCTTGTGTATGTCTTCTGGAGCCATAAAAATTTGGTTGTAACCGGCATT
Source organism: Avena longiglumis (assembly GCA_030063025.1). Lineage (NCBI taxonomy): Eukaryota > Viridiplantae > Streptophyta > Magnoliopsida > Poales > Poaceae > Avena > Avena longiglumis. The sequence continues at coordinate 187,896,314 of CP125979.1, forward strand.
GCCATCCATGAAGCTCAAGATCTTATGACCAGCCGCTGCGTTGATTAACGTTTCTGCCACCGGCATCGGATACTCATCCTTTGGGGTAGCTCTATTGAGATCACGAAAATCTATGGCAACACGCCAGCGGCCATCCTTTTTCTCTACAGGTACGATACTAGAAATCCACTCAGCATACCTGCATGGCTGATTAACTTGGCATCAACATTTTCTCGACCTCTTTCTTGACTTCTTCGAATTTGCCTTCATTTGTCGTGCTCCTTTCTTGAAATGGCGAAATCCTTTTTGAGCGGAGTCGATGCTCAATGATGCTCTGTCTAACCCGAGCATCTCTGTAGTCCCAGAAAGCGATGCGGATATTGTTTCAACAGGGCTATCGCCGGGCCCTTGATTCGGATCTAACTTTCTGGCGATAAATGTTGGTCGTGGCTTATCCCGGGACCAATGTCGATCTCTTCTAGCTCATCGGCGGATGTAAACCCATACCCTAGCTTTCCGTCACTGTCAAATCGCGCTAAACACAGGGCAAGCAGTAGGTGAGGGTAACAAAATGATTTGGGCGATTGCTGAATATTGCCCTGATTGAATTAGTTAAGGATGGTTTACACCTTATTGTGTTACAATGGCGGTGCATCTCACCTTTCATTCGTGATCCGCTTGTCGTACGATTGGTGCTTCCTATTTTTAGTGGCCGATCGCGAGGATCGGCCGTACCACGTACGCTCGTGGACCCTGCTACTCTGTCAGGCCAGTGGATAAGACCAGCCTCACCCCGTTTTTTGTAGCTTCGATGCGCTCACAGCCGTCTAGACTGATTCTAGAGATCGGCTCTTGGTCTTCTGCCTCCCAGACGTTCATGCCAGCTATGGAAATCTCGATGGAATCATCTGCATGGATGACCTCCACTTCATCTCCGTCCCACTGTATTAGGCACTGGTGCATCGTGGATGGAATGCAGCAATTAGCGTGAATCCAGTCTCTACCTAGCAAGACAGCGTAGGTACTTTTGCTGTCCACGACGAAAAATGACGTGGGTATGGTTTTCCTGCCCACTGTCAGATCCACGTTCAGTACGCCTTGCGTTTCTGTGGCATCCCGCAAAACCACTACTAGAAAATCGTGTTAAATTTGTGCATTGCATCGTCATCATCATGCATTGTTTGCCAAAACTATGTTTGCAAAACCCGTGTTGTTTTCTAAACGCCCCTCTTTATTCAAACCTCAAAACCGGGACCCCGGAATATTTTGGTTTGCCCGATATCGGTTTGCAAAAACTTTGTTTGAAATAAATAAAATATTTAATTTATTTCAGTAGGGGCAGTCGAACGGGCCAGCCCGACCCGAATGACCGCCCCAGAAAAAGCTAAATCGGTCCGAGAACTGGACACCCCAACAAAACCTAAATCTACCAAGAATCCTTCCACCCTAGCTCCACCTCACTCCTCCTATCACCTGCACGCCACCTCGGCTACCCTCTCCCCGACCAATCTAAACCTGCCACATGGCCCAACTCTCTCTCCTCTCACCCCTCTCACCGGTCAACCCTCCACCCACGCTTAGCACGCATGCCTCACGCAGACCAGCCCAGTCGCTGGCCGCTGCCCACAGGACCCACGTCCTCCCAGCCACCACTGTTCCCCCCCGCAAGCCACGCGTGCCTGTTCATCTTCGGCGCGTCGCCGCCGGCCTCCTCGCCGCCTCCGCCTCCCCTCCGGCGCCCCTGCTGCCCGTCGCCCACGCCGCCCGCGCGCCAGGCCCCCCCCCCACAGACCCCGCCGTGCCCCTACCTCGCCCTAGCGCCTCGCCCGCTCCTCTCGCCGTCGCAGCGCCCCCATCGACCCCCTTTTCCCCCAAGCTCGCCGCCAGCCTCCGTCTCCGACCGCGCCGCTGCAGGGCCCCTCCGCCGCGCCCCCCGACCCGCCTCGAGCCCGTGCTCGCCTGCGCCTCCCGCCGGCCCAGCGCGGCCGCCTTCCGTCAGCTCCGCCCCGCAGCGACCCGCCTCCCCGCCGGCCAGCTCCACCCCGCGCCTCCCCACTCGCCAGACCGCCTCGGCCGAGCCCGCATCTCCGGCGCCCGGCCCGCCTCTCCCCTGCGCTCGCCGTCACCGCCCCTCCGCCCGTGGGCGCCGCTCGCCGTCCTAAGCGCGAGCAGCGTGCGCTTGTGCCTGCGACCACCGCGCCATAGCTCGCAACGCCGCTCGACCCCCTCGCCGTCGCCTCTCCCGGTGCTCCACCGCTCGCCGCCCGGCCAGTGCCGTCGCCGCACCGGTCCTGCGCCCGACCGCCGCCGTGCTCTCGCCGTGCCCCGCCCCGAGCTCAACGTCGTATCCGCCTGCCGCCCCGTCCTCTCCCGCCGGCGTGCCCTGAGCCCGTCGGGCCTGCGTCCGCCGCCCCTTGCACAAGACCGCCACCAGGCCGACCTCGCCAACCACCCTTCGCCGTCCTGCGCCAACCTCCGCCGTCTGTGGACCCGCGTTCGAGCCCCAGGAACAGGAGTACCACGGTTGCAAGGTTCCCGATGCAAAACCCGACAAGATCGACAAGTGGCGAGGTAATCTGCAGTATGCCCGGCAAGAACGGCCCGATGTCAAGATCTTCATCATGGAGCGCGAAGGCCTCCTTCACGGATCCCAGGACCCCGAAGCCGATCCGAAGGCGAACCGCGACGCCAAGATCTCCTATCGTAACCGGAGGTCGACGCGGGCCGAAGCACCAAGGCCTTCATGGAATCGACAAGATCCATCGGCGCCAAGAACTACCCGTTCGAGAACGACCGGGCGAGCGGACCGTCGAACCCTGGACCCTGTCGAACCCCGAACCCCCGGATCCCCAAGATCGTCGAGACCCCTAAATGTGTGACCCTTTCCCTCGAACCCTATTTTATAACATAATAACAACTTGTCGCATATTAAATTGTCATCTCGCATGCATATCATTGGTTTGGGGGCCTTATGCCGATTCACCTAATAATTAAATATGGGGCCCATATGCAGGCAAATCTAGTCTCATATCGGTCTCATTTAAACTTGTGTAGCGAACCGGTATCTTATCTTGCCTTGTTGAAACAACATTTAAATTGCGGGGTAGCTAAACAACTTGAACCATCTAATAATTGCCGGGACCCGGTTCCGCTTAATTTGACCTAATTGCATCTTCTTGCCATGCCATGCATCATACATCATGCCGATCTTCTGCAGTGTATTAAATATTGCATCCGGTGTTTCTTCTAGTGTTTTGGTTCTTCGCGGATAAGGCCGTTGAGTTGATGTGAGCTTACCGATCTTGGTTGAACCTTGACAATGTTTTCAGTGAGCATCTCCCCTTTCTACCTATCTTATTTTGCTAGTATTTACTTCCCTCTGTTGATCTTTGCTATACGTGTTGCGATGCTCTAGATTTCGTACCGTGATATCCCTTGCAGCCATATATAGCCTTGGACACATCCTATTACCTGTTGTTTGGTAGATAGTTGGACCCAGCGTGTAGATCGCTTGCTCAAGTGTTTTGCTTGTCGTAAAGTACCACCTTTGTGGAGGTACGCATGTTGGCGTTGGAGATGATCATGTCTTTAATTATTGTTCACTTTAATTCCTGTTTAACAACTAAAAGTGAATTAAGCGAGGCATCGGTGGGTGATAGGTAAGATTTGGTTTCCGACCGCCCACTTGTGTCCGTGGGACCGAGTTCTTAACACTGTTCGAGATCGGCGCTAACCACGGGTGGGAGATATGGGCCCCCATTGATAATTACCTGATTTCAAAGTATTGTCTTTGAGGGGCCACAACTAGTTTGAGGTGTTTTACTATCCTGTACTTATGCCATGTTCTTTGCTTTATTCTGATTGTGCAGTCGCACCTGTCTTTGTTAGGAAGCGGAATGTTTACGCGGTATGGGCATCCCGTTTGGGACTGCTTCATATCGCCATTGGCCAAACCCCGAGTCCGTCTCGGAGACCGGCCGACTCCGTTGCGGTGTCGACTCGGTGGGGTGGCCCCGTGCTTGCTTTAGTGCAGGAACGTCGTGACTTAGGCCCCGCCGACATACCGATGGGTGTATGTTAACCGATCGGCAAAAGGGTCAAGTGCTGTGGATACTTTGGTGCACCCTGCGGTTAAATCTTTTAGAAGCCGTGTCCATGATTTATGGACGACTTGGAGCACGATGTCGATCATAGACAACTATAACTAAAGTTTCTTGTTTTAAATTGACTTGTTTCCGATATGAGTAGTAATCGGCTTCACTACAACGGAATGGCTAAGTAAAAGTACCAACAAGCTGGGTTTTGGGTTATCTCATGTTAAATGTATCGACTAGTAAGTGTTGCCACTATAACGGAATGATTAACTAAAAGTGCCTTGCTTACTTTATCGGGCGATTACCCAAACGACTAGTAAAGTGCGCAACTATAACCGAATAAGTAAAGCGCCAACTGTGGAGTTCCTCGGTTGACTTCCTCGTTTGGTATCGAGAAGCGCCGAGATGGGTTTGATTGATGATAGTATCAGTTGGATCCGAATAGGTTTTTCTCACCCCTCTCGATAGCCATTGTATCGAGTCTCTATAGGTTGTTTAGTGCATCTTGCTGCGCTCGATCCACCATACCTATGTGGCGAGGACCGGCTTCTAGCCTCGTGTCTTGGCCTCGATCTTGGCTCCTCTTTTCCTTTGCCCTTTGTCGGCACCTTTTTGTTTAAGCGGGTTTGAGATCGGCGTCGTTAGCGGTTACCCTTCCGGCTTGGCTGGGCAGGGTTATGGGCGCCATTGGTTATTCTTGGGGCTCTTAGCCCCATTTGCATCTTGTCCGTAGTCTCGGCGCCCCATCGTTTTCAAGGTGATTTGGATCTTTGTACGTATATTTGTATTCTTGACTCTTTGAGTCATTTGTTGTATATATATTACGTGGGTCCCATCGAGGACCTGTTGTGTAATGTTATTACTTTGCTTTCCACCCGCGAAAGTGCTGGTGGCACCTTCAATCGTTTCTATCGAGTTTGGCGAGTTTTGCTAAAACTTGCATAGGGCCGATTTTGAGGTGTTTACAGTGGTATCGAGCTCGGCGGTTGCGATACCCCAAGTCCAACTGTAGGATAACCTAGCTAACGGCCAAGTAGAGTGTCAAACTATTTTGAAAAAACGGTTGGATAGTTACGATTAGGTCTGATTTTACTCCTTACCCTCTGTTCTCCTCTTACCTCGACGTGTTTTGAATCCGCTCTCTTCTCTCTCTTCGAGTCCAGGACATCTCGTGGTTGGGTTTCCGTCGTACCTTTCAGGGTTTCGCTCCTTCTTGGATAACGGTGTTCTACCATCCGGTGTTCATGCTGCCGAGGAAATCCGTCTACTGTGGTACCATTCTTTGTTCCTTGTTTGTGCCTTACGTGTTTTCCGACGACGACATCATCTCGCGCCGGATCCGATGCAGAGTTTGCATCACTCCTTTGTTCCAAACCTCGCTTGTCGAGATCTTCAGTCTGAATCCTGAGGGTTGGTTGCATAACCTGTCTATTATGTACGAGTAATTCTTTGAGTGCGGGATGGAGTCGACCATACCACTACTCTTATCATTTGCTTTTGTATATTGAATGGTGGGTCGATGCAATTTTACCCGTCCATGGAAGTTAGAGGTGGCCTTACCTTTAACTTCCCGTTGTTTATCCGAGTGTTCTCTTGACGAACAGGGACAACGATCTCTTGTTAGTGGTGTCGCGAGGATCTACACGAAGCGAGAAGACGCAGATCGCCGACCTTCCTTCCGGTACCATGAGGCGGATCTCGAGGGCGAGATCCATCGTTAGTGGTGTCGAATTGTGGCATCCCGCAAAACCACTACTAGAAAATCGCGTTAAATTTGTGCATTGCATCGTCATCATCATGCATTGTTTGCCAAAACTATGTTTGCAAAACCCGTGTTGTTTTCTAAACGCCCCTCTTTATTCAAACCTCAAAACCGGGACCCCGGAATATTTTGGTTTGCCCGATATCGGTTTGCAAAAACTTTGTTTGAAATAAATAAAATATTTAATTTATTTCAGTAGGGGCAGTCGAACGGGCCAGCCCGACCCGAACGACCGCCCCAGAAAAAGCTAAATCGGTCCGAGAACTGGACACCCCAACAAAACCTAAATCTACCAAGAATCCTACCCACCCCTAGCTCCACCTCACTCCCTCCTATCCCTGCACGCCACCTCAGCTACCCCCTCTCCCCTGACCAATCTAAACCTGCCACGTGGCCCAACTCTCTCTCCTCTCACCCCTCTCCCCACCAGTCAACCCTCCACCCACGCTAGCACGCATGCACGCACGCTGCCAGCCTCAGCCTGCGGCCGCTGCCCCTGACCCACGTCCTCCACAGCTGTTCCCGCCTAAGCCACGCCCGCGTGCCTGTTCATCTTCCCGGCCGCGTCGCCGCCAGCCTCACCAACCTCCGCCTCCGCCTCCTCAGCGCCCTGCTCGCCCGTCGCCGACACGCCGCCACCAGGCCAGCCCCATCCCGCCCCACGGGACCCCATCGCGGCTGCCCCTACCCCTAAGCCGCCTCGGCCGCTCCTCTCGCCGTAGCCCGCATCGACCCCTTTTCCCCAAGCTCGCCGCCAGCCTCCGTCTCCGGCCGCGCTGCAGGCCCCTCCGCCCGACCCGCCTCGAGCCCGTGCTGCTGCGCCTCCCGCCAAGCGAGATCCGGCCGCCTTCCGTCCGCTCCGCCCCGAGCAGCGACCCGCCTCCCCGCCAGCAGCGAGCTCCACCCGCGCCTCCCACCTCGCCGGACCGCCTCGGCCGAGCCGCATCTCCGCGCCCGGCCCAGCCGGCCGCCTCTCCCCTCGCTCGCCGTCACCGCCTCCACCTCCGTGGTGGGCCGCTGCCGTCCTAAGCGCAGCGCCTGTGCCTCGCGACCACCGCCATAGCTCCCGCAGCCGCTCGACCCTCGCCGTCGCCTCTCCCGGTGCTCCACTACCGCTGCCGCCGGCTGTGTGCCGTCGCCGCACCCGGTCCTGCGCCCCGCGACCGCCGCCGTGCTCTCGCCGTGCCCCGCCCCGAGCTCAACGTCGTATCCGCCTGCCGCCCCGTCCTCTCCCGCCGGCGTGCCCTGAGCCCGTCGGGCCTGCGTCCGCCGCCCCTTGCACAAGACCGCCACCAGGCCGACCTCGCCAACCACCCTTCGCCGTCCTGCGCCAACCTCCGCCGTCTGTGGACCCGCGTTCGAGCCCCAGGAACAGGAGTACCACGGTTGCAAGGTTCCCGATGCAAAACCCGACAAGATCGACAAGTGGCGAGGTAATCTGCAGTATGCCCGGCAAGAACGGCTCGATGTCAAGATCTTCATCATGGAGCGCGAAGGCCTCCTTCACGGATCCCAGGACCCCGAAGCCGATCCGAAGGCCGAACCCGCCGAACGCCAAGATCTCCTATCGGAACCCGGAGGTCGACGCAGGACTGAAGCACCAAGGCCTTCATGGAATCGACAAGATCCATCGGCGCCAAGAACTACCCCGTTACCGAGAACGACCCCGGAGCCGAGAACGGACCGTCGAACCCTGGACCCTGTCGAACCCCGAACCCCCGGATCCCCAAGATCGTCGAGACCCCTAAATGTGTGACCCTTTCCCTCGAACCCTATTTTATAACATAATAACAACTTGTCGCATATTAAATTGTCATCTCGCATGCATATCATTGGTTTGGGGGCCTTATGCCGATTCACCTAATAATTAAATATGGGGCCCATATGCGGGCAAATCTAGTCTCATATCGGTCTCATTTAAACTTGTGTAGCGAACCGGTATCTTATCTTGCCTTGTTGAAACAACATTTAAATTGCGGGGTAGCTAAACAACTTGAACCATCTAATAATTGTCGGGACCCCGGTTCCGCTTAATTTGACCTAATTGCATCGCACCTTGCCATGCCATGCATCATACATGCATCATGCCGATCTTCTGCAGTGTATTAAATATTGCATCCGGTGTTTCTTCTAGTGTTTTGGTTCTTCGCGGATAAGGCCGTTGAGTTGATGTGAGCTTCGCCCCGATCTTCGGTTGAACCTTCGACAATGTTTTCAGGCGAGCATCTCCCCCTTTCTACCTATCTTATTTTGCTAGTATTTACTTCCCTCCTGTTGATCTTTGCTATACGTGTTGCGATGCTCTAGATTTCGTGCATCGTGATATCCCTTGCAGCCATATATAGCCTTGGACACATCCTATTACCATTGTTTGGTAGATAGTTGGACCAGCGATGTCGTAGTCGCTTGCTCAAGTGTTTTGCTTGTCGAAAGTACCACCTTTGTCGGAGAATTGCCGCATGTTGGCGTTGGAGATGATCATGTCTTTAATTATTGTTCACTTTAATTCTGTTTAACAACTAAAAGTGAATTAAGCGAGGCATCGGTGGGTGATAGGTAAGATTTGGTTTCCGATCGCCCACTTGTGTCCCGTGGGACCCGAGTTCTTGACACTGTTCGAGATCGAGCGCTAACCACAGGTGGGGAGATATGGGCCCCCCATTGATAATTACCTGATTTCAAAGTATTGTACTGGGGGCCACAACTAGTTTGAGGTGTTTTTACTATCCTGTACTTATGCCATGTTTACTGCTTTATTTACGATTGTGCGAGGTACTGCACACTGTACTGTTTAGGAAGCGGAATGTTTACGCGGTATGGGATCCCGTTTGGGACCTGCCTTCATATCGCCATTGGCGCAAACCCCGAGTCCGTCTCGAGACCGCCGACTCCGTTGTGGTGTCGACTTCGGGGTGGCCCCGTGCTTGCTTTGTGCAGGAACGTCGTGACTTAGGCCCCACGACATACCGATGGGTGTATGTTAAGCGATCGGCAAAAGGGTCAAGTGCTGTGGATACTTTGGTGCACCGCAGGTTAAATCTTTTCGAGAAGCCGTGTCGCGGTTATGGACGACTTGGAGCACGATTGTGCGATCATAGACAACTATAACTAAAGTTTACTGTTTTAAATTGACTTGTTTCCGATATGAGTAGTAATCAGCTTCACTACAACGGAATGGCTAAGTAAAAGTACCAACAACTGCTGGGTTTTGGGTTATCTCATGTTAAATGTATCTGACTAGTAAGTGTTGCCACTATAACGGAATGATTAACTAAAAGTGCCCACTGCTTACTTTATCGTGATTACCCAAACCTGACTAGTAAAGTGCCGCAACTATAACCGAATAAGTAAAACTGCCAACTGTGTGAGTTCCTCGGTTGACTTCCTCGTTTGGTATCGAGGGGGAAACGCCAGGATGGGTTTGATTGATGATAGTATCAGATTGGATCCGAATAGGTTTTTCTCACCCCTCTCTGATAGCCGCCAGTTGTATCGAGTCTCTATAGGTTGTTTAGTGCATGCTGCCGCTGCCGCTCAGTCCACCATACCTATGTAGGCGAGGACCGCCGAATTCTAGCCTCGCCGTGTACTGGCCTCGATCGACGCTCCTCTTTTTCCTTTGCCCTTTGTCGGCACCCCTTTTTGTTTAAGCAGGTTTGAGATCGACGTCGTTAGCAGGGTTACCCTTCCGGCTTGGCCTGGGCAGGGTTATGGACGCCATTGGTTATTCTTCAGGGCTCTTAGCACCATTTGCATCTTGTCCGTAGTCTGACGCCCCATCGTTTTCAAGGTGATTTGGATCTTTGTACCGTATATTTGTATTCTTGACTCTTTGAGTCGCTGTTGTATATATATCTGTTCTGTGGGTCCCATCGAGGACTGTTGTGTAATGTTATTACTTTGCTTTCCACCCGCACGAAAGTGCCTGGTGGGCACCTTTGAATCGTTTCTATGCGAGTTTGGCGAGTTTTGCTAAAACTTGCATAGGGCCGATTTTGAGGGTGTTACAGAGTGGTATCAGAGCTCAGCAGTTGCGATACCCCACAAGTCCAGCCTGTAGGATAACCTAGCTAACGGCCGAAGTAGAGTGTCAAACTATTTTCGAAAAAACGGTTGGATAGTTCTGATTAGGTCTGATTTTACTCCTTACCCCTCTGCTGTTCTCCTCTTACCTCGACGTGTTTTGAATCCGCTCTCTTCTCTCTCTTCGAGTCCAGGACATCTCGTGGTTGGGTTTCCGTCGTACCTTTCAGGGTTTCGCTCCTTCTTGGATAACGGTGTTCTACCATCCGGTGTTCATGCTGCCGAGGAAATCCGTCTACTGTGGTACCATTCTTTGTTCCTTGTTTGTGCCTTCCGGTGTTTTCCGACGCGACGACATCATCTACGCCAGATCCGATGCAGAGTTTGCATCACTCCTTTGTTCCGAACCTCGCTTGTCGAGATCTTCAGTCTGAATCCTGAGGGTTGGTTGCATAACCTGTCTATTCGTGTACAGAGTAATTCTTTGAGTGCGGGATGGAGTCGCGACCATACCACTACTCTTATCATTTGCTTTTGTATATTGAATGGTGGGTCGATGCAATTTTACCCCGTCCATGGAAGTTAGAGGTGGCCTTACCTTTAACTTCGTCCGTTGTTTATCCGGAGTGTTCTCTTGACGAACAGGGACAACGATCTCTTGTTAGTGGTGTCGCGAGGATCTACACGAAGCGAGAAGACGCAGATCGCCGACCTTCCTTCCGGTACCATGAGGCGGATCTCGAGGGCGAGATCCATCGTTAGTGGTGTCGAATTGTGGCATCCCGCAAAACCACTACTAGAAAATCGCGTTAAATTTGTGCATTGCATCGTCATCATCATGCATTGTTTGCCAAAACTATGTTTGCAAAACCCGTGTTGTTTTCTAAACGCCCCTCTTTATTCAAACCTCAAAACCGGGACCCCGGAATATTTTGGTTTGCCCGATATCGGTTTGCAAAAACTTTGTTTGAAATAAATAAAATATTTAATTTATTTCAGCGGGGCAACGAGCAGGCCAGCCCGAACGACCGCCCAGAAAAGCTCATCGGTCCGAGAACTGGACACCCCAACAAAACCTAAATCTACCAAGAATCCTACCCACCCTAGCTCCACCTCACTCCCTCCTATCCCTGCACGCCACCTCAGCTACCCCCTCTCCCCTGACCAATCTAAACCTGCCACGTGGCCCAACTCTCTCTCCTCTCACCCCTCTCCCCACCAGTCAACCCTCCACCCACGCTAGCACGCATGCACGCACGCCAGACCAGCCCCAGTCGCCTGGCCCGCTGCCCCTGGGACCCACGTCCTCCCCTGGCCACCTGTTCCCCGCCCCGCAAGCCACGCCCGCGTGCCCCTGTTCATCTTCCCGAGCGCGCGTCGCACGCCAGCGCCTCACCCAACCTCCGCCTCCGCCTCCCCTCCAGCGCCCCTGCTCGCCCCGTCGCCGACACGCACGCCAACCGCGCGCCAGGCCCCATCCCCGCCCCCACAGGACCCCATCGCCGGCTGCCCCTACCGCCTCCCGCCTCCTCTCCGTCGCGGCGCCCCTTTTTCGACCCCTTCCCCAAGCTCGCCGCCAGCCTCCGTCTCCGACGGCTGCAGGCCCCTCCGCGCCCCGACCCGCCTCGAGCCGTGCTGCCTGCGCGCCTCACTTGACAGATCCGCCTTCCGTCCAGCTCCGCCGAGCCAGCGACCCGCCTCCCCGCCAATGAGCTCCACCCCGCCTCCCACTCGCGGACGCCTCGGCCGAGCCCGCATCTCCGCGCCGGCCAGCCATGCCGCCTCTCCCCTCTGCGCTTCGCCCACCGCCCTCCGCCTCCGTGGACGCCCTTTCGCCGTCCTAAGCGCAGCCGCTGCGCCTGTGCCCTGCGACCACTGCGCCCGCAAGCTCCCGCAACCGCTCGACCCCCCTCGCCGCTCTCCCGGTGCTCCACCAGCCGCCCGCCAGTGCCGCCGCACCAGTCCTGCGCCCGCGACCGCCGTGCTCTCGCCGTGCCCCGCCCGAGCTCAACGTCGTATCCGCCGCCCCTGCCCTTCCGCCAAGGCCACGAGCTCGGGCCTGGCTCCCGCCGCCCCCCTTGCACAAGACCGCCACCAGGCCGACCTCGCCAACCACCCTTCGCCGTCCTGCGCCAACCTCCGCCGCCTGTGGACCCGCGTTCGAGCCCCAGGAACAGGAGTACCACGGTTGCAAGGTTCCCGATGCAAAACCCGACAAGATCGACAAGTGGCGAGGTAATCTGCAGTATGCCCGGCAAGAACGGCCCGATGTCAAGATCTTCATCATGGAGCGCGAAGGCCTCCTTCACGGATCCCAGGACCCCGAAGCCGATCCGAAGGCCGAACCCGCCGAACGCCAAGATCTCCTATCGGAACCCGGAGGTCGACGCAGGACTGAAGCACCAAGGCCTTCATGGAATCGACAAGATCCATCGGCGCCAAGAACTACCCCGTTACCGAGAACGACCCCGGAGCCGAGAACGGACCGTCGAACCCTGGACCCTGTCGAACCCCGAACCCCCGGATCCCCAAGATCGTCGAGACCCCTAAATGTGTGACCCTTTCCCTCGAACCCTATTTTATAACATAATAACAACTTGTCGCATATTAAATTGTCATCTCGCATGCATATCATTGGTTTGGGGGCCTTATGCCGATTCACCTAATAATTAAATATGGGGCCCATATGCGGGCAAATCTAGTCTCATATCGGTCTCATTTAAACTTGTGTAGCGAACCGGTATCTTATCTTGCCTTGTTGAAACAACATTTAAATTGCGGGGTAGCTAAACAACTTGAACCATCTAATAATTGTCGGGACCCCGGTTCCGCTTAATTTGACCTAATTGCATCGCACCTTGCCATGCCATGCATCATACATGCATCATGCCGATCTTCTGCAGTGTATTAAATATTGCATCCGGTGTTTCTTCTAGTGTTTTGGTTCTTCGCGGATAAGGCCGTTGAGTTGATGTGAGCTTCGCCCCGATCTTCGGTTGAACCTTCGACAATGTTTTCAGGCGAGCATCTCCCCTTTCTACCTATCTTATTTTGCTAGTATTTACTTCCCTCCTGTTGATCTTTGCTATCTGTGTTGCGATGCTCTAGATTTCGTACCCGTGATATCCCTTGCAGCCATATATAGCCTTGGACACATCCTATTACCTGTTGTTTGGTAGATAGTTGGACCCGCGTGTCGTAGTCGCTTGCTCAAGTGTTTTTCTTGTCGTAAAGTACCACCTTTGTCGGAGAATTGCCGCATGTTGACGTTGGAGATGATCATGTCTTTAATTATTGTTCACTTTAATTCCTGTTTAACAACTAAAAGTGAATTAAGCAGAGGCATCGGTGGGTGATAGGTAAGATTTGGTTTCCGACCGCCCACTTGTGTCCCGTAGGACCCGAGTTCTTGACACCTGTTCCGAGATCGAGCGCGCTAACCACAGGTGGGGAGATATGGGCCCCCCATTGATAATTACCTGATTTCAAAGTATTGTACTGGGGGCCACAACTAGTTTGAGGTGTTTTTACTATCCTGTACTTATGCCATGTTTACTGCTTTATTTACGATTGTGCGAGGTACTGCACACTGTACTGTTTAGGAAGCGGAATGTTTACGCGGTATGGACAGTCCCCGTTTGGGGACCTGCTGTCGCATACTGCCATTGACGCAAACCCTGAGTCCGTCTCGGAGACCGGCCGACTCCGTTGCGGGTGTCGACTCGGTGGGGTGGCCCCCCGTGCTTTTGGTGCAGGAACGTCGTGACTTAGGCCCCCGCCGACATACCGATGGGTGTATGTTAACCGATCGGCAAAAGGGTCGAAGTGCTGTGGATACTTTGGTGCACCCTGCAGGTTAAATCTTTCGAGAAGCCGTCGCGGTTATGGACGACTTGGAGCACGATGTTCGATCATAGACAACTATAACTAAAGTTTACTGTTTTAAATTGACTTGTTTCCGATATGAGTAGTAATCAGCTTCACTACAACGGAATGGCTAAGTAAAAGTACCAACAACTGCTGGGTTTTGGGTTATCTCATGTTAAATGTATCTGACTAGTAAGTGTTGCCACTATAACGGAATGATTAACTAAAAGTGCCCACTGCTTACTTTATCAGGACGATTACCCAAACCTGACTAGTAAAGTGCCGCAACTATAACCGAATAAGTAAAACTGCCAACTGTGTGAGTTCCTCGGTTGACTTCCTCGTTTGGTATCGAGGGGGAAACGCCAGGATGGGTTTGATTGATGATAGTATCAGATTGGATCCGAATAGGTTTTTCTCACCCCTCTCTGATAGCCGCCAGTTGTATCGAGTCTCTATAGGTTGTTTAGTGCATCTTTGCCGCTCGATCCACCATACCTATGTAGGCGAGGACCGCCGAATTCTAGCCTCGCCGTGTCTTGGCCTCGATCGACGCCTCTCTTTCCTTTGCCCTTTGTCGGCACCCTTTTGTTTAAGCAGGTTTGAGATCGACGTCATAGTGGTTACCTTCCGCTTGGCCTCAGGTGGTTATGGACGCCATTGGTTATTCTTGTGGCTCTTAGCCCCATTTGCATCTTGTCCGTAGTCGGACGCCCATCGCTTTTCAAGGTGATTTGGATCTTTGTACCAGATATTTGTATTCTTGACTCTTTGAGTCGTGTTGTATATATATCTGCTCATGGGTCCCATCGAGGACTGTTGTGTAATGTTATTACTTTGCTTTCCACCCGCACGAAAGTGCCTGGTGGGCACCTTCGAATCGTTTCTATGCGAGTTTGGCGAGTTTTGCTAAAACTTGCATAGGGCCGATTTTGAGGGTGTTACAGTTTCCGAAGACTGACCGTTGAAGTCGCTTAACGTGACGTTGGTTTTGATCAGATCTGCAGTGGAGCGTCCCAAACGTCGTAGCATGGAGTACGGCATGATATTGACTGCCGCTCCGGTGTCCACCAACATCTTGCTGACAGGTTGCCCATTGATGTAACCTCGCAGTACTGTGGCTTTCGGATGTTTGTAACCCTTCTCACGTGGCTTCAAAGATAACCGCCGTGGACCGCAACAAACTGTGCCATGGTAGCTCATTGGTTCTTGGCGCGAATTTGACGAAGTACGAACACCATGTTTGTGCGGCCGATGTCTGCATCGGCTTTTACTGGTTTGGGGCGCCATTCTTTCCTTGTCGCGGTCTTCCGCTTCTGTGGTCTGCCTAATTTTGACGGCCAGATCGGGCCGTGCTTTCTTTAAAGCGTGGAGATACTGCGCTTCAGCTTCCTCCAAGTTACGCAGCCGCTGCACTCTACACTTTTGGGTGTGTCTGAGTCCGTCGGGACACCACCTTGGACGGTGATATCTGTCTTCGTCTTTATCATTCTTTGGCTTCTCGAGGTCTTCTGCCCGAGCGGACTCCCTGTAACGGCTCTGGGGTGGAAGAGGCCCTAGACGTTTGAACACTGACACTGGCCTCGTGTCCTCCTTCTGCTGACCGCATTCCGGGCAGTTGTCGACTGTAGGCAATCGGATCATTCTGCGCCTTCCTTTTCTTTAGACGGTCCCTTAGCGAGGTGCTCATATCCTTCATCGTCTCCATCGCGCCGGCGACGTTGGTCATACTGACGCTCATACTTGTTAAGGAGATGAGCGGAATGTGGCTTCTGATACCGCACTCTCCTCACCTGTTCCTCTGTTAAGTACCGCCTGTCATTGTGGCTGGGCCGGTCGCATGGACCAGCCTCCTTTCTTTCTTTGCCCCGAGAGCGGACACCTCCCTCCTTGTACGTGTCATGGTGGTACCCAGACCCTGCCATATTAACACCGAACGAAAAATCCAGTTGACGCCTCGCGGAGCGACTGAGTTCTACCATGTTGACGCCGGGAAATGGGTTCGTGTCCACTTTCATGGCGAACTGCCCAAGGATCAGACGGCCTTGTTCTATCGCCATTTGGATTTGGCGGCGAAGCTCTTTGCACTCATTGGTGGTGTGGGTGAACGAGTGATGCCACTTGCAGTATGGTCTCCCGTTCATTTCCTGAGTCGTAGGGATTTTGTGGCCTTCGGGTAACCTCAGCTGCTTCTCCTTCAAAGAAGAATCGAATATCTGCCGGCTTTGCTCACATCAAGTCGAACCCTTTTGCAGGCCCTTTGTTTCACCCATTTGCAGGCTCAGGATCTGCCCCCGAGCCCATTCAGCTCGGCCACTTCCTGGTCCTGTAGGATCATCTTCTTCAGATCGACCAGGCCTATCGGACGCTTGAATTTGTCTTGGTACAACTCAGGGTGGCGCTGTTCATACATCGCCGATTTACGGGCCATGCGCCAATGAGTTGTACTCCACTTGAAAGCGATCCTTGATGGGTGCCGAGACCCAACACTGCCAGCTCGACTACTTCCTTCTCAGTTAAACGAGCTAAGTAACATCGGTTCTTGACGGTCCCGGCTGGATGTACTGGCTACGCTTTCTCCCGCGCACCGCGCCAGTCTGCAATGCCAGCCTCAGTGGCCTCTGAATGGTACTGGATGTGGAACTGCTCTTCCAGTTGCTTCCAGGTATGAATCGAATCAGGTGGCAGCAAGGTGTACCACCCAAAAGCTGGTCCTGTCGATTGCGCCAAAAACCTTACGCGATCTCGATCCGATGCGAAATTATGCCTAGCTGCGGTATCGGCTTATGTGCTCGATCGAGCTTGACCCTTGACCGCTAAACCTTGAGAAATCGGAGCCGATACTTGGGTGGCAGCGGAATCAGATCAAACTCGTTGGGGTACGGCTTTGAATAGCCGATTGTCCTTCTCTTCGGCACGAAGCCGAACTGGTCTCTCAGGATGGTACGGATTTGCTCCACTGTTTGAGCTGCAGGGGCTAGATTCTCATGACTTGTTCCAGTGGAATACTTGGCTAGCCACGCCTGTTTGTCAGCGTCTATCCTGCATCGCTTCTCCGAACGCCGCTCAAGATCCTGCCCAGAACCCCGCCAGAAACTCCCGCGTTGCAATCTGGTTGGTGCGTGTCGGTTATTGCGTCCGCACGTAGGTGCATATATATCCGTGGGATTTCCTTAGGTGGCTCAAACAGGAATTGGCAATCGCTGGTCGCCTCAGCCTTGTAGACGACGTAGCCGCTGCTCTGGCGGCTCTGGAGCCGCAAGTGTGAATGGCATTGTGGCCTGGTCTGGAGCGGTCTTTCTCCTGGTGAGTCCCTAAAGTGGGCCCCACGTGAGTACGATGTTTCATGATCTCCTGAACTACGCGAACCGCGACCGCTCAGCGTTCACCAGGCTCTCGGAATGGCGGCAGAGAATGAGCCACCATGTAGTTGACTTCCGTCAGAGCTCAGTGCGCTCCTCAGAAGGAATGCAGATCTACCTCATCAAGAGCACCCTGGGGAGAACCCTCCACTTGATGCCATGCTTACGGGTCCTCTCAAAAGAGCCGATGAGATCGGCTTCAAGAGATTTCGATCTCATCATACCGCCTTGTGCTCTTCAGCAGCTCGTCAGACGTGATTGGTCCGCTCTCCATCGCGTCGGATGTTGATGTAGACGTTGTTGAAGGTCCCACCGGCGTGCGAATGTGTTGCCCAAAACTCACGGCGAGCAGCGACGAGCAACACGAAGAGCCGGAGGCTCCCAGAACTGCTGGTGGGCCTGGTCCCCTGCAACGGCCGCAAACTCCGCACACGTCACGGCTTGGTTCGAGATGCCACCGACCTATACCTGGTCGAAGGTGAAGGATTGCTCCGATTGATTTCTGCATGGTAAACAAGTATCGTAAAATTCGAGCCGTGACGGCTCCTGTGTTTCTTGTAAATAGGCTCCTAGAGCCGATTGCCCCATGGTTCTGCATTAGATTTACGATAACATGGGGTTTTGCTTGATCATTACAAGTTAAATCGATCTACGACAGTTTAATGTTTTCACCACGTAACTGGAACGTCTTACACGTAATTGAGCCTGGTATGTACAAAAGATGAAGAATATTAACCCTAGAGGAGGCCTAATAACCAACGTAAAGTCAATTACCGGAACAACTTCTCTAGAACGAATAAGCCACGTCCCTACGTACTACTGGATCGTTCAACCCGTTTGTAAGGCCTGACTACGTAGATATCAAACTAAACCTTGGCGAGCAAGGCACAACCATAACAGATCGAATCAGCTAAATAAAGATCAAGCAAGGTGCTACCCTTGCACTTGGGAAAAAGGTGCAAAGGTAGCGAGACAACTAGAGGTAGCAAAATCAAACGATTATAACGAAGAACACCGATGCTAACCTCGACAGATCTATGATAATAATGTTACTCGCCATCAACAAGGCTTCAAGACGAGTAACACCAACTAACGATAAGTAAAAAGTGCCTAGATCACAAGATGCAATCTAAGATGACACTTACCCGAAAGAAACCCTCGAAAACAAGGGGTGGCGATCTTGGCGAGATTGTATTTGTTGTGAACGTGATTGTCCTCCTTTTCTTGATAACCTTAGGTACATATTTATAGTCTGGAGACTCTCTACTTTTGGAATAACTCTACAACTCTATCTTTACCTAAACTGAAACGGAACCTAAACTGAAACGAAACCTACTATGATACAAGATACACGGGCAGTTTAGCCCAATTCTACGTACTAGGCCGATCCAACAACACGTTGAATATACGCATCTTCCAAGCCCATCTTGATCACGGCCCATCTCCTTCGTTGGCCAAAATATGGCGATAACAATCATGAATAGGAAATATAGAATAATACAATTTATTATTGCCTCTAGGGCATATTTCCATCAGTCTCCCATTTGTACTAGAGTCAATAATCTATTCAATTACTTCAGTACTTAACACCTATGGCATACCGGTGTCTTTCATGCTTTGCATGTGGTAAACTTTCTCAACGGATCTGAAAAATTCAGGTCCATGTGTATTTTCATACCTTTGCATCTTCACGCATCACTCATTTTGAATGAGATGTCATTTATGTATGTTTGGTCAATTAGTGGGACCTTAGTTCGTCGTCCGGAACTATGTGTCATATATTGTCTCATAATAGATCTTCATAGTACTAGAACGCTCAGACTGCACTAAGTTCAAAAATGAACCTTTTGACTCATAACCCCCTCCTTTATTGTTGTCATGACAATGATATACTCAGCCTTTCGTAGTAGTATTCGTCACAATATTTAACTTTGGAACTCATCCAAATCCAACATGGAATTTACTTCCATCCCACTGCGACACCTTCTATAATTCACATATCCTAATTGAGATAAAAATTATAAAAACTATTTGTATATGTAACAAGCCGAGTATCGATGTAACATTTCATAACGAACTGTTTGTCACTTATGCATTCAAAACATATTGTTTGTCCTTCTAAAGTACATAAGAATATACTTACTATTGTTATGTGATCATCATATGTATCACTCTGGTATATGCTCATAATGTTTTATAGCATAAGACATATCTGGTTATGTAAATATCATGGTATACATGATTGATATAATCATTCATGCGGTTTTACTCATCAAGTGTCAAAACACTTGATTCTTGCTCCAACCTCTTCCATGTAGTAAAAACTCTTTCTTGTCGTATCCATATTGAACCAAATCAATATTTCATCTATGTACTTTGGCATAACTATATTAGGCGTCTCAACCATATAGATATTTATTCCCAATATTCCAGTTTTGCCTAAGAATTTCACACAAATCTAATTTTAGTAAAATCTTACCTGTGTTAAGAAAAATACATCATTTACAATCAATGATATGTCGTCCACATAAAGTATTAGAAATATGTTTTAGCGCTCCCACTTAATTTCTTGTAAACATACACGAATCTTCACAGTTCCTGATGAAACCAAATCTTTTAGTTTCATCAAAATGAAGATTCCACCTCCGTGATGCCAACTTCTACCAATGAAGTTTGCACCCATTTCTAGCATCCTTTGAACTAACAAAACCCTTAGGTCATGTCAATACACGTCCTAGGTTAACACTCCTTGAATGGAACTTTGTTTTGTAATTCAACTACCATATCTTGTGAATATGTACTGGTTACTAGAATAATCCTAGTAGACTTAAGCTGTAGGGGTTCGTAGCATGGAAAACAAAAAATTTCTACCGCATGCAAACAAACAAGCCAAGATCTATCTACTAGATTGTAGCAACGAGTCGATAGAGGAACTCACCCTCGAAGATTCCAGCGATTAACGAGCATTCTCGTGGGTGATGTAGTCATACTCTTCGATCTCAAGATCGCTTAGACGATCCTTCCGGCGCAAGCTCGCAGCGCTTCCATGATCGGTCACACGTTCGATTTTCGATGGAGACCTTCCTCTCCTTGTTCCAAAGAGGCGGAGGTTGTAGCACTCTCCTCGTGATTCCGGCAGCACGACGGCGTGGTACCGGAAGTAGAGGGGAGATCTCGCAGGGCTTCGCCTTAAGCCGGAGCGAGTATGGTGGACTATGAGAGAGGCCTTGGCGATCTAGGGTTTAGAAGGCACCAAGGGGAGAGTGTAGCCGGCGGCTAGGGTTTGGGATCACCCCAACTCGGCGAGTTGGTGGTGCCCTAGGCGGCGGCAGCAGCAGGGGTGGTGGCGCCGACGGCTTAGGGTTATGGTTTTTGGGGTGTGAGAGGTGTAGGCTAGAGGGGCAGCCCTGCCCCTCCTTATATAGGTGGGAGGGCGCCAGTTGGGAGGAGGGAGTCCTACCCCAACTAGGCCTCCTTGGCCGGCGGGTGGAGGGAGGAGGACTTCCTCCCCAAGTAGGTTTCCTACTCTCCCTTCACCAAGCAAACTTGCCGTTTGACTTTTCAAACTAGGATTTGATTTCTCCCTTTATTTTGCCCAGCCATGATAACTAGTACATGATGCAACCATTCCACATTGTCATGACACATTCATGTACCCTTCCCCTCCGGAGTGCCGGACCTTCCGGAACCTTCTAGAACATTCCGATGAAAACACCGGAATCATTCCCCAACTCCAAAACAGGACTTTCGTTATATGAATCTTATTCTCTGGACCATTCCGGATCTCCTCGTGATATCCCGGATCCTATCCGAGACTCCGAACAACATTTAGTCTCTTACTCATCATTCCATAACTACTCAACAACATCGAATCCTTAAGTGTGTCTCCCTACGGTTCGTGAATTATGCGGACATGATTGAGACAGTTCTCCGATCAATAACCAATAGAGGAATCTGGAAATTCATATGGTTCCCACATATTTCTACGATTACTTTGCGATCGAATGAACCACTTATTTACGATACCAATTTCCCTTTGTCTCACGATACTTTACTTATCCTAGGTTTTGATCGTCGGTATCTCTGCATACCTAGTTCAACCTCGTGACCGATAAGTACTCTTTTCTCGTTCCCGTGATATGTGATCCCTTGTGAACCAGTCACATGCTTGCAAGCTAATTGGATGACATTCCACCGAGAGGGCCCAGAGTATATCTATCCGTTATATGGATGGACAAATCCCACTCTTGATCCATGTGTTTCAACCCATACTTTCCGAACACTCAATGCCACCTTTATAGCCACCCAGTTACGGTGTGGTGTTTGATGTCATCAAAGCATCCTTCCGGTGATGGTGATAAGCATGATCTCATGGTCGAAGGAATTAGGTTACTATGTATCAGAAAGCTTATAGCAATTGAACTATTAAAATGACTTGATCTTTATGCTACGCTTATCTATAGGAGTATGTCCATCATATCATTCTCCTAATGACATGACCTTGTTATTAACAACATCTCAAATGTTCATGATCAAGAAACCAAGATCATCTATTAATCAACAAGCTAGTATTATAAAGAGGCTTTACTAGAGACTCTAATTTAGTTTACAAATCACACAAGTATTAATGTTTCTGGTTAATACTGTTATAGCATGAATGTAAACATTTATCGTAAACACAAAGATATAATAATAACTGCATTTATTATTGCCTCTAGGGCATATCTCCAACAGTCTCCCACTTGCACTAGAGTCAACTAATCTAGATTACATGGTAATATACCGAACACCCATGGCAGTTTGGTGTTGGTCATGTTTTGCCCTAGGGAGAGGTTTAGTCAACGGATCCGCCACATTCAGATCTGTGTGTACTTTGCAAATCTTTATGTCACCATCTTGGACATGTTCACGAATAGCGTGAAAATGCAGCTTGATGTGCTTCAGCTTCTTGTGTGACCTTGGTTCTTGCGCATTGGCTATGGCGCCCATGTTATCACAGTAGATAGACATTGGGTCCAGCGCACTTGGAACCAGACCGAGCTCTGTAATGAACTCCTTCATCCATATCGCTTCTTGTGAAGCCTCCGAAGCAGCTATGTATTCCGATTCAGTTGAAGATCTCGCCACAATGCTTTGCTTTGCACTCCTCCAGCTAACTGCTGCACCATTCAAAGTAAATACGTATCCAGATTGAGATTTAGAATCATCCGGATCAGTGTTCCAACTAGCATCGGTGTAACCATTAACAACGAGCTGTTCATCACCTCCATAAGAAAGAACCATATCCTTAGTTCTTCCCAAGTACTTAAGGATGTTTTTGACCGTTGTCCAATGATCCACTCCTGGATCACTTTGATATCTGCTAGTCAAACTAACAGCATATGCAATGTCGGGTCTAGTACATAGCATGACATCATTAGAGATCCTATGGCTGAGGCATATGGAGTCTTACTCATCCTTTCTCTATCTTCTGCCGTTGCTAGACTTTGAGTTTTACTCAACGTCGTATTGGGCAACATGGGCAAGAACCCTTTCTTGCTATCTTCCATTCCCAACCTCTTTAGAACTTTGTCCAAATATGTACTTTGTGAAAATGATATTAGGCGTCTCGATCTATCTCTATAAATCTTTATGCCTAATATGTAAGCTGCTTCGCCAAGATCTTTCATTGAAAAACTATTATTCAAATATTCTTTGACACTATTAAGAAGGTATACATCATTCCCAATCAACAATATGTCATCTACATATAGTAAGAATGCTACAGAGCTCCCACTCACTTTCTTGTAAATACAAACTTCTCCATAAGTTTGTATAAAACCAAAACTTTTGATTACCTTATCAAAACGTTGATTCCAACTTCGGGATGCTTGCTTCAACCCATATATGGACCGTTGAAGTTTGCATACCTTGTTAGCATCTTTAGGATCGACGAAACCTTTGGGTTGCATCATATACAACTCTTCATCAATGTCTCCATTGAGGAACGCTGTTTTGACATCCATCTGCCATATCTCATAATCATAATATGCAGCGATTGCTAACATAATCCTCACAGACTTTAGCTTCGCTACTGGTGAGAAAGTCTCATCGTAGTCAACTCCTTGAATTTGTCATAACCCTTTTGCGACAAGTCGAGCTTTATAGACAGTAACATTACCATCAGCATCTGTTTTCTTCTTGAAAATCCATTTGTTCTCGACAGCCTTCCGGCCATCTGGTAAGTACACCAAAGTCCATACTTGGTTTTCGTACATGGATCCAATTTTGGATTTCATGGCTTATTGCCATTTATTGGAATCTGGGCTCATCATCGCTTCCTCATATGTTGCAGGGTCATCGGTGTTTTCCACCAACATGACACTCATAACGGGATCATACCAATCAAGAGTGGTACGAGTTCTCGTTGACCTGCGAGGTTCTGTAGCAACTTCAACTGAAGTTTCATGATCATCATTATTATCTTCCTCTCTTATTGGTGTAGGCGCCACAGGAACTACTTCCGGTGTTGCGCTACTCGCAAGTTCGAGAGAAGGTTCAATAACCTCGTCGAGTTCTACTTTCCTTCCAGTCACTTCTTTCGATAGAAATTCCTTCTCTAGAAAGGATCCATTCTTGGCAACGAAGATTTTGCCCTCAGATCTATGATAGAAGGTATACCCAATAGTTTCCTTCAGGTATCCTATGAAGACTCATTTTTCCGCTTTGGGTTCAAGCTTGTCCGGTTGTAACTTCTTTACATAGGCTTCGCAACCCCAAACTTTAAGGAACGACAATCTAGGTTTCTTCCCAAACCATAATTTATATGGTGTCGTTTCAACGGATTTAGATGGTGCCCTATTTAAAGTGAATGCGGATGTTTCTAATGCATAACCCCAAAACGATAGCGGTAAATCTGTAAGTGACATCATAGAACAAACCATATCTAAGAGAGTTCGATTATGACGTTCGGACACACCATTACGCTATGGTGTTCCCGGCGGTGTCAATTGTGAAAGTATTCCGCATTTCTTTAAATGCTTGCCAAACTCGTAACTTAGATATTCACCTCCATGATCAGAACGTAGAAATTTAATCTTCTTGTTACGTTGATTCTCCACCTCACTTTGAAATTCCTTAAACTTCGCGAAAGTTTCGGACTTATGTTTCATGAAATAGATATACCCATATCTACTCAAGTCATTCGTGAAGGTAAGAACATAACGATAACCACCACGCGATGCTACACTCATTGGACCACACACATCGGTATGTATGATTTCCAATAAGTCCGTAGCTCGCGCCATCATACCAGAAAATGGAGTCTTAGTCATTTTACCCATCAGACATGCTTAGCATCTTTCAAGTGATTCGAAATCAAGTGATTCAAGAAGTCCATCGGAATGGAGTTTCTTCATACGCTTCACTCCAATATGACCAAGACGACAGTGCCACACATAGGTCGAGTTATCGCGCAATTTCAAACGTTTAGCTTCAATGTTATTAATATGTGTATTTCCACTATCGAGATTCAATAAGAATAGACCATCTATCAAAGATGCATGTGCATAAAACATATTACTCATATAAATCGAACAAGCATTATTCTCGGACTTAAACAAGTAACCGTCTCGCAACAAACATGATCCAGATATAATGTTCATGCTCAAAGCAGGCACCAAATAACAATTATTTAAGTATAAAACTAATCCTGATGGTAGATGAAGAGGTAGCGTGCCGACCGCGATCACATCAACCTTTGATCCATTTCCAACGCGCATGGTCACCTCGTTCTTCGCTAGCTTCCGTTTATTCCGCAGTACCTGTTTCGAGTTACAAATATGAGCAACTGAACCAAGATTAAATACCGTGCACTACTTAGTACTAGTGAGATACACATCAATAACATGTATATCGGATATACCTTTATTCTTGATGTTGCCGTTCTTCAAATCCACCAAGTACTTTGGGCAATTCCGCTTCCAGTGACCTTCTCCCTTGAAGTAAAAGCACTCAGTATCAGGCTTAGGTCCAGCCTTGGTCTTCTTCGCTGGTGCGGCAACTTTCTTACAACCCTTCTTGAAGTTTCCCTTTTGCTTAGACTTGCATTTCTTGAATTTGGTGGTATTATTGACCAACAACACTTGATGCTCTTTCTTGATCTCCACTTCTGCAAATTTCAACATGGAGAAGAGTTCTGGCAATGTCTAGTTCATGTTTTGCATATTGTAGTTCATCACAAAGTTCTTGTAACTTGGTGGCAGTGATTGGAGGACACGTTAAATCCCCAAATAATTAGGAATCACTATACCCAAACTTTGGAGTTTGTTTGCGTGCCCAGACATCTTAAGCACATGCTCACTGACGGAGCGGCCCTCTTCCATCTTGCAGTTAAAGAACTTTTCAGAAGCCTCATAACTCTGAACTACCGAGTGATCCTCAAATATAATTTTGAGTTCACGGACAATATCATGTGGTTCATGGTTCTCAAACCTTTTCTGAAGCTCCGATTCCAAACCATACAAGATAGCACATTGAACTGTGCAGTACTGATTCTTCCGAGTGAGGTAAACGTTCTTTACTTCATCGGTAGCATCAGCTGCAGGAGGGTCACCCAGCGGTGCATCCAGCACATAGGTCAAATTACCAGCATTGAGGATAATCCTCAAATTGCGGAACCAATCCGCGAAGTTGCTTACATTGTTTTTCAACTTTTCTTTATCTAGGAACACATTAAAATTGATGGTAGGGGCCACCATTGATCTACAACATATTTGCAATAGTTTAGACTAAGTTTATGACAAATTGAGTTCTAATTAATAGTTAAATTAATCTAGGTGAACTCTCACTCAAAACAATATCCCTCACATTGTTTTAGTGATCACACGAACCAAATCCACCGCATCAAAACCGATCATCATGAGAGTTGATGTAGCTTCAATGGCGAACAATCGACATGTTCATCATATCTACTATATGATTCATGCTTTACCTTTTGGTGATCCGTGTTTCGAGACCATGTATGTACATGCTAGGCTCGTCAAGATCAAACCTTAGCTTCTGCATGAGCAAATCTGGCTTGCTCACATTGTATACACTTGCAGAATCTAACACACCCGATCATCACGTGGTGCTTCGAAACAACAAGCTTTAGCAACGGTGCTTACTAAGGATGAACACTTTAAAACTTGAAATTTATGTGCATGAGGGATCATCTTATAATGCTACCGTCTTTAACTAAGGAATACAAGATGCATAAAGGATTAACATCACATGCAATTCATAATATGTGATATGATATGGCCTTTCTTCTTGTGCTTCCGATATCCATCTTCAAGCACGAACATGATCTCCATCATCACCGACATAGCGCCAAGGTCAATGGCGCCGTTTCATGGTTGTCGTCCACCAGCTCCAACTATTACAACTACTTTGAATAGACACGCGGGTCTTAACAGAATTTAAAGACAACCATATGGCTCCTGCCGGTTGCCAACTTACAATAAGGAACATTGCATACATCAAATATAATCACAATCATGGCCATATCACATCACAGCACACCCCTGCAAAACAAAGTTAGACGCCTCTAATTTTATTTGCATATTTTATGTGGTTTGGGGCTTTCAATAAGTGTCAATCTAACTTACGAACAAGAACCACAACGTTGATGATTGAACTATCAAGTGCCCGTTGTAAATTGGATCTATACTATAATGGGAGAGACAGACACCCGCAAAGCCACTTATGCAATACAAGTTGCATGTCGAGCGTGGAGCAAGTCTCATGAACGATGTCATGTAAGGTTAGCCCGGGCCGCTTCATCCCATCATACCGCAAGATGCAAAGTACACAAGAAGTAATTGATAGTAAAAGCATCACCGCCCACAATGACCATTGTGTTCTACTCGTGCAACAGATCTACATATAGACACGGCTCTGGTACCACTGTAGGGGTTCGTAGCATGGAAAACAAAAAATTTCTACCGCATGCAAACAAACAAGCCAAGATCTATCTACTAGATTGTAGCAACGAGTCGATAGAGGAACTCACCCTCGAAGATTCCAAAGCGGTTAACGAGAGCAGATTCTCGTGGGTGATGTAGTCGTACTCTTGCCGATCTCAAGATCTCATAGACGATCCTTCCGGCGCTGCGTTCCGGCAGCGCTTCCGCAGTCGGTCACACGTTCGATAATCGATGAATACCTTCCTCTCCCTTGTTCCAGCAAGCAGCGGAGGTTGTAGCACTCTCCTCGTGATTCCGGCAGCACGACGATGTGGTACCGGAAGTAGAGGGGAGATCTCGCAAGGCATCGCCTTAAGCCGGAGCGAGTATGGTGGACTATGAGAGAGGCCTTGGCGATCTAGGGTTTAGAAGGCACCAAGGGAAGAGTGTAGCCGGAGGCTAGGGTTTTGGATCACTCCAACTCGGCGAGTTGGTGGTGCCCTAGGTGGCGGCGGCGGCAGCAGCAGGGGTGGTGCACTACTAGAGAAAACCTTATGCGAGGCGCACCTAAAAGCTTATGCGAGGCGCATATGATATGCGCCTCTAGCTTTGAGCCTCGGCTATTTTTTATGCGAGGCGCATATGATATGCGCCTCCTATACTTCACATATGCGAGGCGCATATCGATATGCGCCTGCATATGAAGTATAGAGGCTCATATCATATGTGCCTCAGTATGTTTCACAATGCGCCTATATTATAGTATATGCGCCTCCTATAGTGTCCTATATGCGCCTCCGGTAATATTTTCAAATTCAAGTTTCTGACCACTATAAATAATAATATACAAATATTCAAATATACAATATAGTCCGAATACGATAAAGAGCACATAATTTTTCAGAAACTTGCAATTTGCCAAAGCATAATAGAACCAACATGAATACAATACATTACACATCAATCATGACATACAAGTTCATACATCAAGTGTTTGTGCCACAAGTTCACACCTCCGAGTACAAGTTCACAATCACATTACAACTCCAACGACGTAGCTCTACCTAGATGAAGTAGAACACATAACCTACCATGAAGAGCAACAAGGTGGTGATCACGAGGAAGTTCCTCCACTTCTTCCTTCCATGCCTCCTCCACTTCTCTTCTGCCACCTCACGAGCAACATGGCATCGATTCGCTACACAAATATAAATGAGGTCAATATTAGACTAGGTTCGCCCGCATATGGCCTCCATATTAAATTATTAGATGAGTCGACAACATCCCCCAAACCACAATATGTATGCAAGCATGGAAATTTAATATGCAACAATTGTATATAGCATTTAATAAAAAAATAGGGGCTCGGATTTGGCATCACACATTGAGGGGTCTCGACGATCTTGGGTCTGCCGAGGGTTCAAGTCCGGGCTCGCCGAGATCGGTCTTCAGGGTCTCGGTCATCAGATCCGTGATGGAGTACTCGTCGACTCCAATTCAAAGGTCTTGGGGTTCTCCGTGTGATCGATTTCCGGGATGAAGATCTTCGAGGAGCGCCCATGTGTTTACCACAACACATGAACACACAAACAAGCAACTTTTAGCTTCTGAACACGGCCACACGGACACGGAAAAAACGTCTGAGCAGGGAGATGATCAACACCAAGAGTGGCAGAATTAACCTCTAGCATAGCACCGTTGGAAAGCAGCAGATACCACCCTGGTTCATAAACGTACAGAGGCGAAGGCGATGTACGCTCACATGAGGACGATGGTGAGGAGGCGCATGCGGGATTGCCGATGCAGCGAGGGATGGGAGGTCCCTGGAGGTTGCAGGGCGCTAGCCGAAGCAGGCCTCGCATGGCTGTGGGAAGCGTGACGCGGCGAGCGACGCACACGCATGCACGGGGCAGGGCGAGCTCGGGCGGCCTGAGGCCAGCGGAAAGGGAACGCCAGAGAGGAGGGCACGCGGGTCTGGCCGCCGCAGGCAGACGGCCTCGGCGAGGAGCAGCGCAGCGGCTCAGCGGTGGCTTGAGGCCGAAGAAGACCAGAGGAGGAGGAGGAGATGGTGGGGAGCGGCGCATGCAGAGGAGGACAGGGCGGTCGCGGGCTCGTGTCCGCGGCGCCGAGCGGGCCAGAGGCGACGTGCGCAGTGGCGGTTGTCGACAAGGCAGCGGCCGGAAAGGAGCACAAGGACGGGGACAGGAGCTGCGCGTCCGGGCAAAGAGAGGAGGCCGCGTCGAGCAGGGCCAGGGCGGCCGAGGTCGAACGGCGGCGGGGCCACCGAGGAAGAGAGAGGCGGCGGTGGAGGGCCTGGCCGGAGGCGGGACAGAGGCTGGCGGTATCTCTGCATACCTAGTTCAACCTTGTTACCGATAAGTACCCTTTTCTCGTTCCCGTGATATGTGATCCCTTGTGAACCAGTCACATGCTTGCAAGCTAATTGGATGACATTCCACCGAGAGGGTCCAGAGTATATCTATCCATCATATGGATGGACAAATCCCACTCTTGATCCATGTGTTTCAACCCATACTTTCCTAACACTCAATGCCACCTTTATAGCCACCCAGTTACGGTGTGGTGTTTGATGTTATCAAAGCATCCTTCCGGTGATGGTGATAAGCATGATCTCATGGTCTAAGGAATTAGGTTACTATGTATCGGAAAGCTTATAGCAATTGAACTATTAAAATGACTTGATCTTTATGCTACGCTTATCTATAGGAGTATGTCCATCATATCATTCTCCTAATGACATGACCTTGTTATTAACAACATCTCAAATGTTCATGATCAAGAAACCATGATCATCTATTAATCAACAAGCTAGTATTATAAAGAGGCTTTACTAGAGACTCTAATTTAATTTACAAATCATACAAGTATTAATGTTTCTGGTTAATACTGTTATAGCATGAATGTAAGCATTTATCATAAACACAAAGATATAATAATAACTGCATTTATTATTGCCTCTAGGGCATATCTCCACATAAGCATCACTACGGAAGATCCAATCTTATCATAGTCAACTCTTTGAACTTTGTTGTAAACTCCTTTTTGACAATTCGAGTTTCTATGGATGTGAACATGCACGTCTATCTCTTTATAGATTTATTTACGTTCAATAGGCTTAATGACTTCTAGAGGGTCTAACAACTATCAAAACTTGATTCTCGTACATGGATACTGTCCTGGATTTATGGTATCTAGCCATTTAACAGAGTCAGGGCCCATCATTGCTTCTTTGTAGTTGGTTCATCATTGTCCAATAATAATGTTTCATCGTCAAATTTTACTATTTGAGAACA
The DNA here is from genome assembly GCA_030063025.1 of Avena longiglumis. Classification (NCBI taxonomy): domain Eukaryota; kingdom Viridiplantae; phylum Streptophyta; class Magnoliopsida; order Poales; family Poaceae; genus Avena; species Avena longiglumis. The sequence goes on from CP125979.1 coordinate 187,926,641, forward strand.
AACTTTACCCAATCTATTTGGTCCAATAGGAACTTCGGTTTTCGGTACTATAACATTTTGTAGGCGCGGGAGCCTCAGGCTCCATATCTGTCTCCAGAACACTTTCTGGTGCTGCTCTACTTTGCTTATCTTGCTTAGATTAAATAAGCTTATCAATTTCTATTGTCCTCCCACTCAAAAACTTTCTCGAGGAACTTCTTCTCGAGAAATATGTCGTACTTGGCAACAAACACTTTTGTCTTTGATTTTAAGGTAGAAGGAATCCCTAGATGTCACCAAGGGATAACCTACAAAGGCACACTAATCCTATTTTGGTTTGTAAAAAAATTACATATGCCTAGCATACCAAAATTTAAGAAAATACATCGCGGGTTTGATCCCATGACATAACTCATATGGTGTCATTTCAATGGATTATGATGGCGTACTGTTCAGTGTAAAGCGGTAGTCTCTAAAGCATAATCCACAAAAATATAATGACAATTTTATTTGTTTCATCATAGATCCAACCATGTAAAACAATGTTTGATTACATCTCAAGAACACTCCACTCTTCTGGTGTTTCGAGAGGTGAAGTTTGTGGAACAATTTTGCAACTCTTAGATGCTTGCTAAACTCGTAACTCAAATATTTCTCCTCTATGATCCAATCATAGACTCTTGATTTTTCTTATTACGATGATTTTCCACTTCATGCCAAAACACTTTGAACACTTTTCAAATGTCTCATACCTCTTTCTCATCAAATAGATATACCCATATATATCCACTCAAATCATTGGTGAAAGTATATGAAGTAGAAGAATCCACCACGCGCGACTACACATAATGGACTACACACATAAACATGTATGATCTCTAACAAGTTAGCCATCCGTTCAATATTGTCCTCTGAATGGAGCTTTTGTCTTTTAGATAAATCTCACAATTGTCAATTGATTCAAAGTCAAATGACCCCAAAAGTCCATCAAAATGGATTTTCTTCATGTGTTTCTTTCTAATATGACCTAAGCGTTGACGTCACAATTAAGTGAAACTCAATCATTGTCTTGCGATGTTTAGCGTCAGTATTATGATGTGTGTATCACCATCAATATTTATAATAACTAATCCATCCACTATGGATCACAACTTCAAGTTGAACAACCATTGTTCTCATAAAGATGAACCTTTTATAATAAATCTTAAGGGGTAGGTAAGATGCCGACCACGAACACAATAACACTTTATTTAGTTCCTGGCATGCATAATCACCACATCCTTTTGCTAGTTACTTCGGCCATTATAGTTCTTACATTGTGTTGCTTTGTATTACATTTCATACCAATCAATCTGGTATCCAATACCCAAAATTTACATTGATAACTAGCAAAGAATACATCCATAACTTGTATATCATCTATATACTCCTGAGTTGGATATTTTCATACTTCCTTTTCTACCATATAATTTTGCAATTTTCTTTCGGTTTTCCCTATTTGTTGTAGAAGAAGCATAAACATCAATAGTGGTGCCAGCTTCATTGGCACAATGATCCTAGGCGTGTTAGTCAAGTACTAGCACCCTTGGATTGACACTTTTGAAGTTGATGTTTTATTCACTATCATCACATGACTAGCGTTCTTCTGGATTCACATTTTAGCAATATTTAAGTATAGTAAACAATTTACCCATACTTTTTTATCCATTCCATCATGACTATAGCTTGATAGGAGGGATATGAGAATAAGATTAGTGCTTTAACTTTTGATTTATTTAGGCTCCTAGCGTCTTCGATCTTTGCATACACTCATACAATATGAGCACACGTTGCACCTGAATAATTCTTAATTATCTTACAACAAAACAAGGTTTTAGATATGGAATATCTTTCACTCCTTGCTTCTTTCTGAAACAATCTTTTCAGTTCCTAGAACACTTAGATTCTCAAAACATATTTTTAAGATCAAGTTTCATGGAGACAAGCATGATGTAGATAATAATTGGAACCATCGCTCTTTGCTCAAATTGCATGGAGCACGATAGGGTTTACCAAAAGTTTGCAATACGACTCAATCTTTAATTGTCACTCTAATATTACGTTATCAGTCCGTAAAGTAAAATTACTAGATATATATAGTTCTTTTATCTCAATTAACGAACTAAGTGAAAAGTGGGTAAAGGATGCCAATGACTACTACGAACTATGCAAATTCACTTGATTAATACTTCATGATTGCTACTCAAAATTAACAACTTAATTATTTTGTAGCTCCCACTAAAATCAATATCACTCATAATTGATACTTAGTGATTCTAGATCCGCGTCTTACTTCCCCAATACCAATGTCACATCACATGCCGGGGAGCAAAACCGATAGGTAATCATACTAATCACATATCCATATGATTCTTGTTAATCTTTTGATTTTTGTTCCAATACTCTAGACTTTCTAGGTAGTATGTCAAGTGAACCTTAGTATACCGGTTGTGGACAGTCTCGCACCCAATTATGAACGTCGCTAGGTGCACCTATTGACATGGTTATACCCAGCGGGTACACGACCTTAGCATACCTGGTCCAGCCCAAGGAAGGCCCACGAGAATATACGCGGCCCATGAAGATTTTCGGGTGGCCCAAGCCCATGACGTCTTCAAATCCTTGGAGAGCAAGACTAGAACAGATAGAATATTCAAAGGGGTAAACCCTAAAACCTGTAACCGATTCGGTCTATGCCCGGAACCTGCCTACCTCTATATAAAGGCTAGGAGGGTACAACGAGGAGGCACCTCTCATACCACCGCATAGACACCTCCACGCCAGATTGCATCCGCGCATCCTTGTAACTTTCGGTTCTGCCGTAATCAAGAGCAGAGAAGCAGGAGTAGGGTTTTTCCTACGGGGGCCTGAACCTGGGTAAATCTCGTGTCCCCTGGTTGCTTGTCTGTTTACCGTTCCGCGATCTCCAGCACCCCCATCTTCTCCAAAACCCAAGCTCATAACAATGGGCATTGATGAGATCAAACCTCGTCAATTGGCGCCGTCCGTGGGATCGCTGGATCAACTTCCAACACAAAGCCTTGGACGGATCAACTCCCGTAAATATCCATAAAAAGGCAAGTCTGGTTTCACGTCAACTACATCAACCTAGACCCCACGTATGCTGCATCGACTTCCGCCCGACACGGCAACCTGCCGCTGCGTCGACTCCATGCATCCCATCGACTACGCTCGGGACTGCGTCGACACGTCTGCTGCGCCAACTTTGTCGCGTAACACGTTGTGGTCTTCGGATGCGTCCACCCGATGCAGTCTTTGACTGCTATGGCAACTCTTCATCATCAGGCGACTCCAGTCCGCCGCGTCGATTACGTCCGCCACGTGACCCGTTGCCACGTCAACTACATGTCCGCCGCATCGGCTCTCGGACGCCATCGATCACATCAAATCTACACATGGGGGATCCTTCGACTCCATCGCGCGACCCTCTATGATCATCGGCTTTAGCGACCACGACCCACGGCCTTCGGCTCTAGCAACCGCTACGACCTTCGGCTCCGGCGAACTATGTGGCCTTCGGCTATGGTGACCCGCCACATCCTTCGACTTCGACGACCCGCCATCACGTCGACTCCGCTGCGTCAACCACGTCCACCGCGTCGAATACGTCCACGGTCGCATCAAATTTGTCCATGACAACTATCAATAAAGCTAAGTTTTCCTCTACTTAGAGCTGATTTACTTTTTAACTCGCACTCAAAACACTCGGGGGTTGCGCCCTCTTCGAGTAACCTAATGTGCCATCGGCTCTACGCACTCGAGCACCTCGAGTGCGATAGCCCGAGTAGATGATTCTGCCTGATCGTCTAATCCTTGAACTCCGAGTGCCTCGGCAAGGTACTGATACTAAGGGTAATCAGACTAACGAAAAGGCCTAGCATACAGTGCAACAGTGTCGACTCGATCGACACCAAAATCTTACTGTACAAGCCAAAGGCAAATATTATTTACAAGATACAAGTACTTCATAATTCTTAATGTTTTCTGCAGCTTATAATGACGTCGACTATGCCGAGCTATTCTATCGGGTCCTCCAACAGGAGTCGGCGAAACAAATGGCTACGCCATAAGCTCAAGACCCAAGTCGAGTCACTCCTCGGATTGTTACATCGCCCGATGCTACACAGATGCGACGCTGGCCGCGCACCCGACAGAAGCAACGTAGAGTCCTTCCGGCTAAACACCGCGTGACTCCGCTCCGTTAACTCCTGGATCCTTATGCGTGAGATGCTGACTCGATGCACTTCTGGGTCAGTGGTTTCTCCTCGCATGAGTCTCCACTCGAGTCTGCGACTCGACTAGACACTCGGGGGCTACTCCTATCAGGAGTGCTGGTCGTGCACCCGATGTACTTCCGGGTCAGCGGCACGCCCACGAGATTGTCGACTACAACTCCATGATACAAGACTTGAGTCTCTGCCCGAGTCTACTTCTCCGTCGGACACTCTGGGGCTACTCCAAACTGGAGCGTTGATCGCGCACACAGAAGATCTTCGAGTGTCATGCTTCGATTCCTCACTCGAATCAATGATTCGACTAAGGACTCAGGGGCTACTCCTATCAGGAGCGCTGACCGCGCACCCGACGCACTATTAAGGTACTACACCAATGATCTATTCTTCGAGTCCTACGTCGAGTCTACGACTCCACTACGGACTCGGGGGCTACTCCCATAGGGAGGAATGATTCAAGCATCCAAAAAATTGTGTCCTACGGACCTGAAGCAAACAACGGCTGAATTAAATTCTCCGCTCAAGTCTACGACTCGAACAGACACTCGGGGGCTACTCCCATAGGGAGCGCTGGTCGCGCACCCTATGAATTCTTCGACTGCGATCCTTCGGATCGGAATGCACAACCTTTTCGGCAACTTTTCCGCAATTAATTCTAAGTGAGAAACATCCTCATTGGCCACCCGAAACACCTCCGCAGTGATATATTTTTGGATGTTGTGTCTACGACGCAAAGATAAGACCTACAGATACCATCTGATGGCCTGGTAATGCACCCGACTGCGCTCTGCTAGTAAAAATATGTGCTAGCAGGCGCGATGAAAATCCCGACGAACGCGTTGGGTACATCATTCAAAAATTACCGGGATTCCACTCCTGTAAGTCCTCAACGGCCTGGGTCGAATTACGCCAGCATATGTTCCGGGTTTGGGTCGAGGGACTCGAATCTGAATAAGATCGTGTTGTTTTTCCTAAGACAATTAACTGACCCTGATCCATCGGGAGAGTCAGGAACACGCATCAACAATCCCTACACACTAGAAACATTCTCTAATGAACAAAGACAACTGCACCCGAGAGATTGAAGAGTCCTCAGCCGAATCTACAATCCGACTGAACACTCGGGGGCTACTGACATGATTATACCCAGCGGGTACACGACCTCAGCATACCTGTGTAACACCCTCAGAATCGGCCCTATGCAAGTTTTAGCGAAACCCGCCAAACCCGCATAGAAACGATTCAAAGGTGCCCACCAGGCACTTTCATGCGGGTGGAAAACGAAGTAATAACATTACACAACAGTCCTCGATGGGACCCACAGAACAGATATATATAACAGCGACTCAATGAGTCAAGAATACAGATATACAATACGAAGATCCAAATCACCTTGAAGATGATACAGCGTGCGACTACGGACAAGATGCAAATGGGGCTAAGAGCCCTGAAGAATAACCAATGGCGTCCATAACCCTGCCCAGGCCAATCCGGAAGGGTAACCCTGCTAACGACGTCGATCTCAAAACCTGTTTAAACAAAAGGGGTGCCGACAAAGGGCAAAGGAAAAAGAGGAGCGTCTGAGGCCAGTACACGGCGAGGCTAGAATTCGGCGGTCCTCGCCTACATAGGTATTGTGGACTGAAGCGGCAGCGCAGCATGCACTAAACAACCTATAGAGACTCGGTACAACTGGCGGCTATCAGAGGGGGATAAGAAAGACCTTTTCGGAACCAACCTGATTCTACCATCAAACAAACCCATCCTGGCGTTTCCCCCTCGAGACCAATCGAGGAAGTCAACCGAGGAACTCACACCGTTGGCATTTTTATTTATTCAGTTATCGTTGCAGCAATTACTAGTCAAGTATAGATAGTCATCCTGATAAAATAAGCAGTGGGCACTTTTAGTTAACCATTCCGTTGTAGTTGCAACACTTAGTAGTCAGATACAATTAGCATGAGATAACCCGAAACCCAGCAGTTGTTGGTACTTTTATTTAGCCATTCCGTTATAGTTGCAATACTTACTAGTCAGGTACAATTGTCGCAAGCGACAAACCAAACAAGCAATTGTGGGCAGTTTTATGTAGCCATTCCATTATAGTGAAGCTGATTACTAGTCATTATAAGGTCAAATTTATAGCACTACTTTAGTTATAGTTGTCTATGATCGAGATACTGTGCTCCAAGTCGTCCATAACCGCGGACACGGCTTTCAGAAAGTTTTACCCGGCCGGGGTGCACAAATAGCAACACACACTCGATCAACCTCGGAAAAACCAAATCAAAACCCAACGAGGCTTTCACGACAAAGCAATCACAGGATTCAGAAATATTTCAGGGGCCACCCCTTGAGTACACCAACGAAGTTAGCTGACTTGAGACGGACCCGAGGTTTGTGGGGCGGTAGAAGCGATCGGGAACCCAAACTGGGCTTGTCGATACCGCGTAACGGGTCACAATTCCTAACAGACAATGTGCTCCTCGCACAATCGTAAATAAAGCGAGTATGGCATAGGTACAGGATAGTAAATAAAACCTCAAACTAGTTTGTGGCCCCAAGAAATAAGAATGAATCAAGCTCGGCTCGGGGTCCCATAATCCTCCGGATGTGGATAGCGATAAATCAAGGAACAAGTATCAAGCACTCGGGTCCTACGGGACACAAGTGGACGGTTAACAACCAAATAACATCTATTGCCCACCTGTGCCTCGCTACTTACTTCAATTTTAGTTGTTAAACAAGAATTAAAGTGAACGATAAGTAAAGCCATGACCATCTCCAACATCAAACATGCGGCATTACTCCAACAATCGTGGTACTTGGCGACACGCAAAGACTTGAGCAAGCGATCACGACGCTAAGTCCAACTATGTACCAAACAACAGGTAATAGGAGGTGTCCAGGGCAATATAAGGCTGCAAGGGATATCACGGGTACGAAAACTAGAGCATCGCAACACAGATAGCAATAGATCAACAGGAGGGAATAAATACTATAAAAGTAAGATAGGTAGAAAGGGGGAGATGCTCGCCTGAAAACATTGTCGGGGGTTCAACCGAAGATCGGGTCGACACTCGCATCAACTCAACGGCCTTATCCGCGAAGAAGCAAAACACTAGAAGAGACACCGGATGCAATATTTAATACTACGGCAAAAGATCAGGCATGGTGCATGAATGATGTATGACATGGCAAAGGTGCGATGCAATTAGGTCATATTAAGCGGAACCGGGGTCCCGACAATTAATTAGGTGGTTCAAGTTGTTTATCTACCCCGCAAATTAAATGTTGTATTAGCAAGGCAAAAGATAGCACCGGTTCGCTACACAAATTTAAATGAGGCCAATATAAGACTAGATTTGCCCGCATATGGGCCCCATATTTAATTATGAGGTGAATCGGCATAAGGCCCCCAAACCACAGACAGATATGCATGCATGAACGATTTAATATGCAACAATTTATATAGATGGCATTTATAAAATAGGGGCTCGGATCAGGGTCACACATTGAGGGTCTCGACGTCCTTGGGGTGCGCCGAGGGTTCGGGGTCGGTCTCAGGGTTTCAGGGTTCGTCGGAAACATTCTCGAACAACGGGGCAGATCTTGTCGCATCCGGGAAGAAGGACTTCGCGTTCGGTGGCGATCTTGGCGGTCTTCGGGTTCGGGCCTTGGCGTCCGAGAGGAAGTACTTGGCGTTCCGGGGGCGATCCTGTCGCATCCGCGGTCGTCGGTTCGTGCCGACGGTCTTGTCGTCTCGCGGCGGAGATCTTGGGGTCCGGGGTCTTGGAGCCTTCGGGTCCGAGAGGGAGAACTTGGCGTCCGAGGGTTCGGTTTTCGGGTCCGGCGTCGGGATCAGTCTCGGTTTTGGTCTTCGGATCCGATTGAAGACCTTGGCTTCGGTATGGGGGTCTTCGAGGCCTCGGGGCATCGGGGTACTCGAGTCCGCGTGGTTGATCTTGTTGTTCCGTGTTCTCGGGCACCGGATCCTTGACGGATGTCATGGCGGTTCCTGGGAGGACAACTTGGTGTTCCGAGGTGAGGTTCTCGAGGGTCGGTGTCGAGCTTGAGAGGCGCGGTCGCGGGGTCGAGCGGATGGAGGGCAGAGGTTGGCAGGGCGACGGCGGGAAGCGCCGACGCAGCGACAGGAGCATGGCGGCGGGTCCCAGCGCCGGAGGAGGCCGCACGGCGGAGAGAGGCGAGGGCGCTGCGGATGCAGGCCGCTACTGGAGGCCGGAGGTGGGACGATGGCGGCAAGCCGAGCGAGGCGGCTCGCTGGCGGAGCGGGCGAGGCAGGGGCGCCGGAGGAGCCCGGGCGGGTGGTCGCGCCCAGCGGGCGGACGCGGACGAGGGAGCTTGGGCCGGAGAAGGAGAGGCCGCGGTGGCGGCGGGCGAGCTGGAGGCGGGCACGCGGCCGGAGGAGGCGGCCAAGGGCGGAACAGAGGCATGCGGGTCCGGCCAGAGAGGAGGAGGCACGGTGGGCGAGGCGCCGGCTGGGCGGGAACTCGAGCGGGCGGGAGGCAGCCTGGGGCACGGGCGCAGGACGGCGAGGGAGACGAAGGCGAGAGCGGCGTGGAGGCGGGAGGCGGAGCTCGCCAGCGGGTGGAGAGGAGGCCGGAGGAGGGGAGCCGGAGGCGGCGGGGCGCGCCGACGAGGGGGTTGCTTGGGGGAGCGAGGGCGGGCGGCGGAGGGCTGAGGCGGCCAAGGGAGAGGAGCCTGAGGGCGGCCAAGGCAAGGCCAAAAGTGGAGGAGGAGGAGCACGGAGGGTGGAGCGGGTGGCGGGGCGGGGACCGGAGGAGGAGGAGAGGGAGGCGCGGGCCGGTGGCGGTGGCCGGAGAGAGGAGCTCCGAGGCGGCGGAAGGAAGCGGGGAGGGCGGTGGTCGCCGGAGCTGGGAGAGAAAGGGAGGTGTGGGAGGAGAGAGGTGGTGGGGAAGACCGGGTCCAGGGCGGGCTGGCGTGGCTGGTGGGCTGCGTGACTGCGTGGGAGCGTGAGGGGGCGCGTGAAGCGTGGCCAGGAAGGCGGGACCACAGGTAAGGTGGAGAGGTGGGGTGGGAGGTTGAGTGGAGAGTGGGGCCGGGGTGGGGCCCGGTTGTCGGTGAGGGAGAGAGAGAGGGGGTAGGTGGGACTGGGGTGAGAGAAGGTGGGGGTGAGGGAGAGGATTGGTGAGGTGGCAAGGTGGGTAGGGAATTGGGGGAGGGGTGAGGTGGCGAGCTGTGAGTGGTGGGTAGGATAGGTTTGGGTGGTTTTAGGAATTAGAGGGGGCTGATTTAGGTGGACCGTTTTAATACTGGGGGTGGTCGACTGGGTCGAATCGTCCCGTTCGACTGCCCCTCTAAAATAATTAAATATTTTATTTATTTCAAACAGGGCTTTTGCAAACCGATATCAGACAAAACAAAACAATCCGGAGACCCGGGTTTTGCGTTTGGAACAAAGACGGGGCGTTTAGAAAACAAAAACAGGTTTTTCTACAAATAGTTTTGTGCAAGCAAATGCAAGATGATGACGATGCTCAAATGCAATGTGGCATGATGACATGAGCATGCGGTCATGATGATGCAATGCACAAAATCAACGCGATTTTCTAGTAGTGGTTTTGTGGGATGCCACAACCTCGTCCAGCCCAAGGAAGGCCCATGAGAATATCCGCGGCCCATGAAGATTTTCGGGTGGCCCAAGCCCATGACGTTTTCGAATCATTGGAGAGCAAGACTAGAACAGATAGAATATTCAAAGGGGTAAACACTAAAACCTGTAACCGACTCGGTCTGTGCCCGGGTCCTGCCTACCTCTATATAAAGGCTAGGAGGGTACGATGAGGAGGCACCTCTCATACCACCGCATACACACCTCCACGCCAGATTGCATCTGCGCACCCTTGTAACTTTCGGTTCCGCCGTAATCAAGAGCAAACAAGCAGGAGTAGGGTTTTCCCTCCGGGGGCCTGAACCTGGGTAAATCTCGTGTCCCCTTGTTGCTTGTCTGTTAACCGTTCCACGATCTCCAGCACCCCCATCTTCTCCATAACCCAAGCTCATAACAATGGGCATTGACGAGATTAAACGTCGTCACCTATGTTACATGACCCACACCAGTTTGAAGCTCATGATGTGACGCCTAACTTAGGGAGAACACTTTTAACTTGATAATTTTAAGTGAGGGATCACCCTATTTATTATGACTACCACACAACAAATAAAGTACATAAATGAATTAACATCACATGCAATTCATATAGTGATATGGTATAGTAGTTTGCACCAACGATCTCCATCATCAATGTCTTCCAGCGCCATGTACTCCTACATGCGCCACGGGCATAGCATCGAGGTCCATCGTTGCTCGATCGTCATCGTTATGTCTTGCATTTACAACTATTTCTACTCTAGCAAACAAAGTAAAAACAACTATGGCTATTACAATAATATCATGACAATCATCACGGCTTCGGCCATTCATGCCCAACGAGATTACAACATATAACATATCCCGTACATCACATTGCTATACCACATCACTTCCCTGCAAAAACAAGTTAGACACTTCTAACACGCTTTGTTATATTACGGGGCTCTATGGTTGCAAAGAGAACTGTATTTTACCACGTGGTAAGAATCATGATTCAATTGTTTGCTATTTATCTTATCTCGGGTGTGTCTACATAGTGCTATAAATAGAAATTATAGCTTCACTAGACTTCGTCTTTGCGCGTGACCCCTGTGCGGATTTCAACCAATTTCACAAAAGCCCAACGTGTAAAATATATTTCTCATGCTATTGTGGAAAAACAGATATCCGACAAAGTTGTTTCATACACCCGAAGTGCACTTCACAAACCAGTCTTGATCCGAAGATCGTAAAGTCGGCTCGGGCCGCTAATCACACAATATCGCTGAGATCAAAATGCAATAATTGGGAAAAAAACAAGATCAATAATCCCCGGGTTCAATGATTCCTCTATCCGTACATGTGCATACGCATAGACCGCTATAATACCACCATTGGAAAATGCTCTATGCAAAACAAAAAAATTCTAGCGCATAACTCAGATCATATGGAAGGGAAGAGGCAACATATCATACCCTCGAAGATCGAACTAGCGGAAATTTATAGATGACGAGGTTGGTCATGCGTCGATCCCCGCAACAAGCCTTAACGAGTCGTGAGGAGAAGTATTATCCCTTGGACGGCTCCCATGAACATGCACCAATGAAGACGTCATTGTCAAAGTATTCGGTATGTCGATTGATGACTCCTTGATGGCGCCAGAAAACTTGTTGGCTGATGTGGAGTCTTATTGGGAACCCCAAGAGCAAGGTGTGAAGAGTACAGTAGCAAGTCTTCCCTCACTTGAGACCGAGGTTATCGAACCATTAGGAGGAAGGAAACGTCACACAGGTGTTGCAAGCAACACGGAGATCTGCACAACACAAACTCAAGACTTTGCCCCAACGAATCAATGAGGTTGTCAAGCTCACCGGTTTGCTGTAACAAAGGATTAAACGTATGGTGTGGAAGGTAATGGTTTGCAGCAAGTAAACAAGTAACAGTGGAAGATGTATCAATGGTAAAGATTGGACCGGGGTCCATAGTTCACTAGAGGTGCTCTCCTTAAATAAACAACATGGCATGAAGGGTAAAAAAATTACAGCGGAGCAATTGACAGGAACTGGGCAAGGCATAACAATGCAATTACTAGCCAGAAATATCCTACGAAGTTGATTGGGCAATACAATAATATACATAGACCGTAATCCAAATGCATCTATGACTAGAAGTCCACCTTCAGGTTATCATCTGAACCCCCTCCAGTATTAAGTTGCAAGCAACAGACAACTGCTTTAAGCAAAGTGTGTAAGGTAAACAATCCACATGTTCCATGAACAAGGGACCATTGTTTTCTCCCTAGTAGCAACAGCACATCTACAACCGAAGATATTTCTGTCACTTCCCTTGGAAACTAGAGGCATGAACCCACTATCGAGTATAAATACTCCCTCTTGGAGTCACTAGCAACTACTTGGCCAAGATAACCACTAGCAACGGAGAGCATGCAAGATCACAAACAACACAGACATGATAGAATCATAAAGATAGAACCATTAATCAAACCAACATAATAATCTCAATATCCATTGGATCCCCGCAAACACAACATGCATGATTACAAATAGATTAGATCTTGATCATGAACGGAGCTCACAAGATCTATACATGAAAGCACAAAGGAGGAGATACAACCGTCTAGCTACTACATAGACCCATAGTCCAAGGTGGAACTGTTGGAGATATGCCCTAGAGGCAATAATAAATGTAGTTATTATTATATATTTGTATTTATGATAAATGTTTGCATTCATGCTATAATAGTATTAACAAGGAAACATTAATACTTGTGTGATTTGTAAACTCAATTTGATGTCCCTAGTAAAGCCTCTATACATCACTAGCCTGTTGGTTGATAAGTGAATGTGGTTTCCCTATCATGAACATTGAGATGTTATCAACAACAAGATCATATCATTAGGAGAATGATATGGTGGACATACTCCTATAGATAAGCGTAGCATAAAGATCAAGTCATTTTAATAGCTCAATTGATATATGCTTTCTGATACATAGTAACCTAATTCCTTCGACCATGAGATCATGCATATCACCTTTACCGGATGGATGCTTTGATGACATCAAACACCACACTGTAACTGGGTGGCTATAAAGGTGGCATTGAGTGTTCGGAAAGTATTGGTTGAAACACATGGATAAAGAGTGGGATTTGACCATCCATATGACGGATAGATATACTCTGGGCCCTCTCGGTGGAATGTCATCCAATTAGCTTGCAAGCATGTGACTGGCTCACATGGGATCACATACCACGGGAACGAGAAAAGAGTACTTATCGGTAACGAGGTTGAACTAGGTATGCAGAGATACCGACGATCATAACCTCGGATAAGTAAACTATCGTGAGACAAAGGGAAATTGGTATCATATGTAAGTGGTTCATTCGATCGCGAAGTAATCGTAGAAATATGTGGGAGCCATATGAATTTCCAGATTCCTCTATTGGTTATTGTTTGGAGAAGTGTCTCGATCATATCCGGATAATTCACGAACCGTAGGGAGACACACTTAAGGATTCGATGTTATTTGAGTAGTTATGGTATGATGAGAAAGAGACCGAATGTTGTTCGGAGTCTCGGATGGGATCCGGGATATCACGAGGAGATCTGGAATGGTCCATAGAATAAGATTCATATAAGGAAAGTCCCGTTTCAGAGTTCGGGAATGGTTCCGGTGTTTTCATCGGGAATGTTCTAGAAGGTTCCGGAATGTTCGGCACTCCGGAGGGGAAGGGGTACATGAATGTGTCATTGTAAGTTGGAATGATTGCATCATGTACTAAGTGTCTTCGCTTTCCAAAATAAAGGGTTTATTCAAATCCTAAATTGAAAAGTCAAACGGCTAGTTTGAAAGTCAAACGGCAAGTTTTGGAAAGAGGAAAAGAGGAGGAAGGTGAAACCGAGTTGGGGAGGGAGTCCTCCTCCCCAAGCCGGCGCACCACCCAAGCCGAGTTAGGGACGGACTCCCCTCCCTCCCCTTGGCCGCCGGCCCCTCCACCTATATAAGGAGGGGCAGGGCTCCCTCCTAGCACACACAAGTACCTCTCCTCCAAACCCTAGCTTGGCGCCTACCACCATAGCCGCCGCCGCCCCCTAGGGTTTTTCCCTAGCCGCCGACTTGGGGTGCCCCAAACCCTAGCCGCCAGCTCTAGCCCCTCCTCCTTGGTGTGTCTAAAACCTAGATCGCCGAGGAGCTCTCTCATACTCCACCATACTCGCTCCGGCTTAAGGCGAAGCCCTGCGAGATCTCCCCTCTACTTCTGGTACCACGCCGTTGTGCTATCGGAATCGCGAGGAGAGTGCTATAACCTCCGCTGCCTGCTGGAACAAGGGAGAGGAAGGTCTTCGTCGAGTACCAAACGTGTGACCGATCATGGGAGCGCCGCCGAACGCAGCCTTGGAAGGATCGACTACGCGATCTTGAGATCGGGAAGAGTACGACTACATCACCCACGAGAATCCGCTCTCGTTAAACACTTTGGAATCTTTGAGGGTAAGTTATTACATCGACTCGTTGCTCCAATCTAGTAGATAGATCTTGGCTTGTTTGTTTGTATGCGATAGAAAATTTTTGTTTTCCATGCTACGAAACCCTACAGTGGTATCAGAGCCGTGTCTATATGTAGATCTGTTGCACGAGTAGAACACAATGGTCATTGTGGGCGTTGATGATTTTATTGTCGATTGCTTCTTGTGTACTTTGCATCTTGCGGTATGTTGGGATGAAGCGTCCCGGGCTAACCTTACATGACATCGTTCATGAGACTTGATCCACGCTTGACATGCAACTTGTATTGCATAAGTGGCTTTATGGTGCCTGCTTTCTCCTAGCATAGTTAAGATCCAATTTACAACGGGTGATCAACAATGCTAGTATCAATGTTGTGGTTCTTGTTCGTAAGTTAGAACGACACTTATTGAAAGCCCCAAACCACGTAAAACATGCAAAGAAAGTAGAGGCGCCTAACTTTGTTTTGCAGGGTGCGTGATGTGATATGGCCATGATTGTGATTATATTTGATGTATGCAATGTTCCTTATTGTAAGTTGGCAACCGGTAGGAGCCATATGGTTGTCTTTAATTTATGTTAAGACCCGCGTGTCTATTCAAAGTAGTTGTAATAGTTGAAGCCGGTGGACGACAACCATGGAGAAGCGTCATTGACCTTGATGCAATGCCGGTGATGATGGAGATCATGTTCGTGCTTGAAGATGGAGATCGGAAGCACAAAGAAGAAAGGCCATATCATATCACATATTATGAATTGCATGTGATGTTAATCCTTTATGCATCTTGTATTTCTTAGTAGACAACGGTAGCATTATAAGATGATCCCTCATGCACATGAATTTCAAGTCATAAAGTGTTCACCCTTAGTTAGCACTGTTGCTAAAGCTGGTTGTTTCGAAGCACCACGTGATGATCGGGTGTGTTAGATTCTGCAAGTGTATACAACGTGAGCAAGCCAGATTTGCTCATGCGGAAACTAAGGTTTGATCTTGACGAGCCTAGCATGTACAGACATGGTCTCGGAACACGGATCACCGAAAGGTAAAGCATGAATCATATAATAGATATGATGAACATGACGATTGTTTGCCATTGAAACTATATCAACTCTCGTGATGATCGGTGTTGATGTAGTGGATTTGGTTCGTGTGATCACTAAAACAATGTGAGGGATGTTGTTTTGAGTGGGAGTTCACCTAGATTAACTTTATTATTAATTTGAACTCAATTTGTCATAAACTTAGTCTAAACTATTACAAATATGTTGTAGATCAATGGCAGCCCCTACCATCAATTTTAATGCGTTCCTAGAGAAAGAAAAGTTGAAAAACAATGGAAGCAACTTCGCGGATTGGTTCCGCAATTTGAGGATTATCCTCACAGCTGGTAATTTGACCTATGTGCGGATGCACTGGTGACCACTGCAGCTGATGCTTCCGATGAAGTAAAGAATGTTTACCTCGCCTAAGAATCAAGATCCATAGTTCAGTGCTATCTTGTATGGTTTGGAATCGGAGCTTAAAAGGTTTGAGAATTCAGACCCATATGATATTGTCGAGGATCTCAAATTGATCTTTGAGACTCATGCGGCAATTGAAAGTTATGAGGCTTCTGAAAAGTTCTTTAACTGCAAGATGGAAGAGGGCAGCTCCGTCAATGAGCATGTGCTTAAGATGTCTGGGCACGCAAACAAACTTCAAAGCTTAGGTATAGTGATTCCTAATGCTTTGGGGATTTACCGTGTCCTCCAATCACTACCACCAAGTTACAAGAACTTTGTGATGAACTACAACATGCAGAACATGAACAAGCAATTTCCAGAACTGTTTGCTATGTTAAAGTCTGCAGAAGTGGAGATCAAGAAAGAGCACCAAGTGTTGTTGGTCAATAAGACCACCAAATTCAAGAAAGGCAAGTCTAAACAGAAGGGACACTTCAAGAAGGGTGGTAAGAAAGTTACCACGCCGACGAAGAAGACCAAGGCTGGACCTAAGCCCGACATCGAGTGCTTTTACCGCAAGGGAGAAGGTCATCGAAGCGGAATTGCCCAAAGTACTTGGCGGATTTGAAGAACGGCAACATCCGTAAGAAAGGTATATCCGATATACATGTTATTGATGTGTATCTCACTAGTACTGTAGTAGTGCCCGAGTATTTGATAATCGGGTTTGCTCATATTTGTAACTCAAATAGGTGCCGCAGAATAAACGGAAGCTAGCGAAGAACAAGGTGACGATGCGGCGTGGAAACGGATCAAAGGTTGATGTGATCGCGGTCGGCACGCTACCCTTCATCTACCATCGGGATTAGTTTTATACTTAAATAATTGTTATTTGGTGCCTGCGTTGAGCATGAACATTATATCGGGATCTTGTTTATTAAGTAGACGGTTACTTGTTTAAATCCGAGAATAATGGTTGTTCGATTTATATGAGTAATATGTTTTATGCACATGCACCTTTGATAGATGGTCTATTCTTATTGAATCTCGATAGTGGAAATACACACATTAATAACATTGAGGCTAAACGGTTGAAATCGAGCGATAACTTGACCTATATGTGGCACTGTTGTCTTGGTCACATTGGAGTGAAGCGTATGAAGAAACTCCATTCCGATGGACTTCTTGAATTACTTGATTTTGAATCACTTGATAGATGCGAAGCATGTCTGATGGGTAAAATGACTAAGACTCCATTTTCTGGTATGATGGAGCGAGCTACGGACTTATTAGAAATCATACATACCGATGTGTGTGGTCCAATGAGTGTAGCATCGCGCGGTGGTTATCGTTATGTTCTTACCTTCACGGATGATTTGAGTAGATATGGGTATATCTATTTCATGAAACATAAGTCCGAAACTTTTGAGAAGTTTAAGGAGGTTAAAAGTGAGGTAGAGAATCAACGTAACAAGAAGATTAAATTTCTACGTTCTGATCGTGGAGGTGAATACCTAAGTTACGAGTTTGGCGAGCATTTGAAGAAATGCGGAATACTTTCACAGTTGACACCGCCGGGAACACCACAGCGTAATGGTGTGTCCGAACGTCGTAATCGAACTCTCTTAGATATGGTTCGTTCTATGATGTCACTTACAGATTTACCGCTATTATTTTGGGGTTATGCATTAGAAACAGCCGCATTCACTTTAAATAGGGCACCATCTAAACTGCTGAAACGACACCGTATGAATTATGGTTTGGGAAGAAACCTAAATTGTCGCTCCTTAAAGTTTGGGGTTGAAGCCTATGTAAAGAAGTTACAAAGGACAAGCTTGAACCCAAAGCGGAAAAATGCGTCTTCATAGGATACCAAGGAAACTATTGGGTATACCTTCTATCATAGATCCAAGGCAAAATCTTCGCGTTAAGAATCGATCCTTTCTAGAGAAGGAATTTCTCTCGAAAGAAGTGACTGGAAGGAAAGTAGAACTCGACGAGGTTGTCGAACCTTCTCGAATTGCGAGTAGCGCAAAGACCGAAGAAGTTCCTGTGGTTCCTGCACCAATTAGAGAGGAAGCTAATGATGATGATCATGAAACTTCGGTTGAAGTTGCTACAGAGCCTCGGAGGTCAACGAGAACTCGTACCACTCCAGATTGGTATGATCCGTTATGAGTGTCATGTTGGTGGACAACACCGATGACCCTGAGACATATGAGGAAGCAATGATGAGCCCAGATTCCACTAAATGGCAAGAAGCCATGAAATACGAGATTGGATCCATGTACGAAAACTAAGTATGGACTTTGGTGGACTTACCGGATGGCCGGAAGGCTGTCGAGAACAAATGGATCTTCAAGAAGAAAACAGATGCTGATGGTAATGTTACTGTCTATAAATCTCGACTTGTCGCAAAAGGGTTTCGACAAATTCAAGGAGTTGACTACGATGAGACTTTATCACCAGTAGCGAAGCTAAAGTCTGTGAGGATTATGTTAGCAATCGCTGCATATTATGATTATGAGATATGGCAGATGGATGTCAAAACAGCATTCCTCAATGGAGATATTGATGAAGAGTTGTATATGATGCAACCCAAAGGTTTTGTCGATCCTAAAGATGCTAACAAGGTATGCAAACTTCAACGGTCCATTTATGGATTGAAGCAAGCATCCCGAAGTTGGAATCAACGTTTTAATAAGGTGATCAAAAGTTTTGGTTTTATACAAACTTATGGAGAAGCTTGTATTTACAAGAAAGTGAGTGGGAGCTCTGTAGCATTCTTAATACTATATGTGGATGACATATTGTTGATTGGGAATGATGTAGACCTTCTTAATAGTGTCAAGGAATATTTGAATAATAGTTTTTCAATGAAGGATCTTGGCGAAGCAGCTTACATATTAGGCATAAAGATTTATAGAGATAGATCGAAACACCAAATATCATTGTCACAGAGTACATATTTGGACAAAGTTCTAAAGAGGTTTGGAATGGAAGATAGCACGAAAGGGTTCTTGCCCATGTTGCCCAATTCGACCTTGAGTAAAACTCAAAGTCCGACATCGGCAGAAGATAGAGAAAGGATGAGTAAGACTCCCTATGCCTTAGCCATAGGATCTCTAATGTATGCCATGCTATGTACTAGACCCGACATTGCATATGCTGTTAGTTTGACTAGCAGATATCAAAGTGATCCAGGAGTGGATCATTGGACAGCGGTCAAAAACATCCTTAAGTACTTCAGAAGAACTAAGGATATGGTTCTTTCCTATGGAGGTGATGAACAACTCGTTGTTAATAGTTACACCGATGCTAGTTGGAACACCGATCCGGATGATTCTAAATCACAATCTGGAAACGTATTTATTTTGAATGGTGCAGCAGTTAGCTGAAGGAGTGCAAAGCAAAGCGTTGTGGCGAGATCTTCAACTGAATCGGAATACATGGCTGCTTCGGAGGCTTCACAAGAAGCGATATGGATGAAAGAGTTCATTACAGAGCTGGGTGTGGTTCCTAGTGCGCTGGACCCAATGTCTATCATCTTGTGATAACATGGGCGCCATAGCTAATGCGCAAGAACCAAGGTCACACAAGAAGTCAAGCACATCAAGCTACGCTTTCACGCTATTCGAGAACATATCCAAGATGGGGATATAAAGATTTGCAAAGTACACAGATCGAATGTGGCGGATCCGTTGACTAAACCGCTCCCGAGGGCAAAACATGACCAGCACCAAACTGCCATGGGTGTTCGGTATATTACCATGTAATCTAGATTAGATGACTCTAGTGCAAGTGGGAGACTGTTGGAGATATGCCCTAGAGGCAATAATAAATGTAGTTATTATTATATCTTTGTGTTTATGATAAATGTTTTCATTCATGCTATAATAGTATTAACAAGGAAACATTAATACTTGTGTGATTTGTAAACTCAATTTGAAGTCCCTAGTAAAGCCTCTATACATCACTAGCCTGTTGGTTGATAAATGATTGTGGTTTCCCTATCATGAACATTGAGATGTTATCAACAACAAGATCATATCATTAGGAGAATGATATGGTGGACATACTCCTATAGATAAGCGTAGCATAAAGATCAAGTCATTTTAATAGTTCAATTGCTATATGCTTTCGGATACATAGTAACCTAATTCCTTCGACCATGAGATCATGCATATCACCTTTACCGGATGGATGCTTTGATGACATCAAACACCACACCGTAACTGGGTGGCTATAAAGGTGGCATTGAGTGTTCGGAAAGTATTGGTTGAAACACATGGATCAAGAGTGGGATTTGTCCATCCATATCACGGATAGATATACTCTGGGCCCTCTCGGTGGAATGTCATCCAATTCGCTTGCAAGCATGTGACTGGCTCACAAGGGATCACATACCACGGGAACGAGAAAAGAGTACTTATCCGTAACGAGGTTGAACTAGGTATGCAGAGATACCGACGATCATAACCTCGGATAAGTAAACTATCGTGAGACAAAGGGAAATTGGTATCGTATGTAAGTGGTTCATTCGATTGTTAAGTAATCGTAGAAATATGTGGGAGCCATATGAATTTCCAGATTCCTCTATTGGTTATTGTTCGGAGAAGTGTCTCGATCATGTCCGCATAATTCACGAACCGTAGGAAGACACACTTAAGGATTCGACGTTGTTTGAGTAGTTATGGTATGATGAGAAAGAGACCGAATGTTGTTCGGAGTCTCGGATGGGATCCAGGATATCACGAGGAGATACGGAATGGTCCGGAGAATAAGATTCATATAAGGAAAGTCCCATTTCGGAGTTCGGGAATGGTTCCGGTGTTTTCATCGGGAATGTTCTAGAAGGTTCCTAATGTCCCAAGACCGGAGGAAGGGGTACATGAATGTGTCATTGTAAGTTGGAATGATTGCATCATGTACTAAGTGTCTTCGCTGTCCAAAATAAGGGTTTATTCAAATCCTAAATTGAAAAGTCAAACGGCTAGTTTGAAAGTCAAACGACAAGTTTTGGAAAGAGGAAAAGAGGAGGAAGGTGAAACCGAGTTGGGGAGGGAGTCCTCCTCCCCAAGCCGGCGCACCACCCAAGCCGAGTTGGGGAGGGACTCCCCTCCCCTTGGCTGCCGGCCCCTCCACCTATATAAGGAGGGGCAGGGCTCCCTCCTAGCACACACAAGTACCTCTCCTCCAAACCCTAGCTTGGCGCCACCACCATAGCCGCCGCCGCCCCCTAGGGTTTTGCCCTAGCCGCCGACTTGGGGTGCCCCAAACCCTAGCCGCCGGCTCTAGCACCTCCTCCTTGGTGTGTCTAAAACCTAGATCGCCGAGGAGCTCTCTCATACTCCACCATACTCGCCCGCTTTTAAGGCTCGCGAGATCTCTCCTCTACTTCCGTACCACTGTCAGGCCGGAATCATGAGGAGAGTGCTATAACCTCCACGATCACTGGAACAAGGGAGAGGAAGGTCTTCGTCGAGTACCGAACGTGTGGTCGATCATGGAGCGCTGCCGGAACGCAGCGCCGGAAGGATCGTCTACGCGATCTTGAGATCGGGAAGAGTACGACTACATCACCCACGAGAATCCGCTCTCGTTAAACAGTTTGGAATCTTCGAGGGTAAGTTATTCCATCGACTCTTTGCTACAATCTAGTAGATAGACCTTGGCTTGTTTGTTTGTATGCGATAGAAATTTTTTGTTTTCCATGCTACGAAACCCTACAGGAACTACTCACAAATCTTACCGGAGAGAAGGCCTCCGGGATGATCTCCCCTCCGGCAGGGTGCCGGGAAGAACTTCAGATCCCCCCCGATCTAGGGACGATGGCGGCGGCTACAGACGGGCTGTGAGTCCGGGAGGCGACCAGGGTCTCCAAACCCTACCCAGGCGCGGGTCCACCTGACCCGCTGGGTGGGTCCGCCCCTAGCCAGCCCTCCGCCTCCTCTGACTTCTTGTTCCCATGGAAAGTTATTGACTTTCGTCATTCTGGCCCAATTCGAGAATATTTCTTTACTAACTTTTTGAAACCAAAACAGCAAAAACAGCATCCGCACTGTTGCAACTTGTTAATAGGTTAGTACTAGAAAACATGTAAAAAGCACCTCAAAGTGTAGACAAGTAAAGCAAAGTAGATACTAAACAAGCATGGAGCATCAAAAATTATAGATAAGTTTCCAACGTATCAGCATCCCCAAGCTTAACTCCCGCCATTCCCTAGTAGGTAAGTGATAAAAGAATAATTTTTAAGGTGACATGCACCCTCACATTAAAGATCCAACCATTTGCAAACATTGAAAGCTGGGATCAAAGAACTCTAAACATGTGCATGAAAGATGGAGTTATAACAATAGGACATAGTAATTATGCATGCAACATCACAAGCTACAAACAAAGATCATGAATAATATGTATTGAAAAACATTTGTTTGCTTCACATGTAGAAAATATAGCATAGTGGTAATCAACTTGTCCCTCATAGAGTAGCAATATAATGCATAGGACACCTGCAAAGTTCACAAGGGTGACTAGAAACAAATAGCACAAGAGCAAGTAATAACACCATATGCATCAATTAGTAAGCTTTGGAACATTGCACACAGAATGACAACTATGCTCTCTTAATGGTGCCTAAAGATAGAAGGTGGAGACTCAATAATGGTGGAAGAAATGCCTTTTTGTAAAGGAAGTAGTGATTAAAAGTTTCAAAAAGAGCTTCCAAAAATTATGGTACTTGTTAGCTTTCAGCCCTCATTGCCCCTATCATAAGCATCTTGAAGTGGTTACGGTTAAAGTGGCAAAGCTGGCTGGAGTATATGCTTGACAAAGTATAAGTTGGCAATATCATGCCCCTTGAATACGAGGGCCACACCTCATGCATACTCAAATTTGGGTCCAGGTAAGTTCTTGTCACTGTAAGTATTTGCATATCATTGAGAACCGCCAATGGGGTACCCCTTGCACATGGTACAGGACCTTTCCCATAATCAAAATGACAAGGCAAGCAGACAATGAGCATCTCAGCAATTCTTCTTATGTACCATGGGAATATGGTGCTTTTTTCTCTCTTTCCTCTTTTCTCAATGTGTCTCTTTTTTTATAAGAAGAATGCTTCATAGATGTCACTATGGTGATGCTGCAAGTTTCCACCATGATTAGGCATGGCTTAGGCTAGCGGCCCAGGCGTTTCTCTAACACAGAATGCAAAATCCATGGACTTACAAGTCCCCTCTTTATTTCACATCGGTGACATCCATAGACAAAAGAACATGATATCAACTGAGTACAGCAAGGTACAAGTGCAATGTTGAAAATGTTCCCCGTGACAGCACAGTTCTGCTAATTCCAACTTATAAGTGCAAGCATATACAACAAAATTTCCTCAATCGTTCAAGTTTATTAGGGACAAAGAATAAAATGTGCCATCAAGTTCGTGAGGGCTTTAATCACTAAGTTTTCACATAACAAAATAGTTTTTAATTGGAAGATAGATGAAAACAAGAATATACTTGGAATGATGTAACACACCATGCATAGGAATTTATAGTGGACACTTTGGAATAACTTGGTTTCTTGGGAGTTGGAAGCATGAGTAGAACTTACTCATACAAGTGTAGGGTAGCAAAAGACTGGGAGCAACCAACTAAGATAGCAATAATGGCCATAATTATGCAATGCAACAAAGCAAACTAACCAAAGCAAAGAGTGGTACTACAATTCAAGGACTAAATGATCATAGAGGCTAATGGTGACTTGTCATTGTCATAACATGGTGTAAGCATGTGCCAAGTCAACCCAAGCAAAACATCAAAGGAGAATACCACAATACTATGCTTTTGCATGATAAAACAACGCATAATTTTTTCAAGGCACACTAAGCAATCCCAATTATTTGGAACAAGACATGCTAAAGCAATAATCACTAAGCATAATGCTAAAACAACACCTAGCATGTCATGCTAAAGTCTTAGTCACAGTCAATGCAAGCTCCTCTTGTACTTCAAGCAAGAACTTACTACTACTTTCCAAACACCAAGCAAACTTATTTGTAAAACAACACAGCGAGAGCGGGGGTCCAAACTACTAAAGCAAACCAAACAAACTAAGCAAAGCAAACAAAAACTAAGACGCTCCAAGAACAACACAACTGTGCATGAAACAATAAAAGTGAAGTGTCTAGATAGACCTGAGCTTTTTATTGATGAAGAATGGGATGCCTTGGGCATCCCCAAGCTTTGACGCTTGTAACTCTTGGATATTTCTTGGGGTGGCACCATGGTGGCATCCCCAAGCTTGAGCTTTTGTCCATTCTTCATCTCATTGCATCACTCTCTCTACACACCTGAAATTTTTCCTTCATACAAAACTTCACACAATCTTCATTAGCAACATTAGCTTATTCAAAGTATATTAGACCACTGGCAAAGCTTTGGAACAGCGAGGATTTTCACTAAAAACACAAGCTACTGAAGTAACTCCTTCAAAGAAACTCAATTTACCTAAAGAGAGATAAAAAAGGAATCAATAAGAAGCAAATGCAAATAATGGCAGAAATCTGTCAAAACAGACCAGCAGGTAGAAATGAATTTTTTTGAGCATCTTCTGTTGCTCAAATAAAAAAGTGTTAAACTAACGAACGTTATACAACATACTGGGGGATTTATTCATAAATTTTTAGCTCAATATGAGTTACAGAGCCTCCTCACGAATATTTTTGGTGGAGGACATAAATCTGTTTCGGGACAGCAACTCCCCAAATCTTAGTTCCCTCTTATTAGAGGTCATTCTTGGCACAAAAAGCAAACAAAAAGGATAAGAATAGGTCATTATAGTAGTAATAAATTCCAAGACTCAAGGAAAATCTTGGGTTATCTCCCAAAAAGTACTTTTCTTTAACGCCTTTAAGTTAGGCACAAGAAGCAAGAAGAATCAAGTATTTTCAAATGAGGAAGCATTAACATCAAATCTTGCTTTCAAAGGAGCAAAAAGCAACTTATCTCTCCTCATAGGGAAGTGTTCAATACCTTTCTTGAATGGAAAATGATATTTGATGGTGTGTTCTTTCATATCAATGATGGCACCAACTTTTCTAAGAAAAGGTCTTCCCAAATTAATAGGACAAGAAGCATTGTATTCAACATCCAAAACATAGAAATCAACAGGGACATAAGCATTGTTAACCGAGAACATCATTAATACTCCCCATGAGTTTCTTCTTAGCATTATCATTGAGTGGGACATTTAAATAACAATCTTCCAAAGGTGGCAAATCAAGCTTTTGTAGGAACATAATCACTTCAGAAATATTGCAACCATCAATATCAAAATCAAACTTAGCATCACTAGTAGTAGGATCAATAGGCTTAGGCATAGTAGGAGGATTAATAGAGGCTACTTGTGGTTTAGTGGCGATAGTGCACACACTATTGTTTCTATCAATTTCAGCTTCCCTTTCCCACCTAGCATGAAGTTGAGCTAACAGCCTAACATTTTCATCAATAGTAACTTGTATGGCATGAGCAGTAGCAAAGGTGTTTTCCATAGTTTCAGATTTAGCAGCCATTTTATTAACCAAGGAAGTTTGAGCTTCACACAAAGAGGATATATTTTTCTCAGCACTCAAAATTTTTGACTGTAAACTAGGAATTTCTCTATTCAGATTCTCAAGTTGAAGGCTAATATTTTTCAAGATAATAGATTGTTACTCCATAGTTTTAGTGAAATCTTGTTTTGCTCATATTGCATTTGCATAAAAAATTTAGTGGATCTCTCAACTTCTAAAATCCTCTCTTCACTAGGCATTCCAGATCTATCCTGATAAGCATTTCCACTACGAGGATAAGGCCTATAATTGTTGTTTCTACCAAAATTATTCGTATAGGCATTATTGTTGAAATTGTTGTTTCTAATGAAGTTCACATCAACTTGCTCTTCTTAAGCAACCAAAGAGGCTAAGGGAACACTGTTAGGATCTAGAGGAGCTTTCCCATTAACAAGCATAGCCATAATAACATCAATCTTTTCACTCAAAGAGGAAGTTTCCTCACCACAATTTACCTTCTTACCATGTGGAGTTCTCTCAACATTCCATTTAGAGTAGTTAACCATCATATTATCAAGGAGCCTTGTTGCAGCACCCAAGGTGAGTCCCATAAAAGTACCTCTAGTAGCAGAATCCAACAGGTTTCTTGAGGAGAAGTTCAAACCTGCATAAAAGGTTTGGATAATCATCCAAGCAGTGAGTCCATGAGTAGGGCAATTTTTAACCAAAGATTTCGTTCTTTACCAAGCAGGAGCAACATGTTCACTATCAAGTTGTTTAAATTTCATAATGTCACTTCTCATAGCAATAATCTTAGTAGGAGGATAGTACTTTCCAATAAAAGCATCTTTGCACTTAGTCCAAGAATCAATACTATTTTTAGGCAAAGATAGCAACCATTCTTTAGATTTTCCCCTCAGAGAGAAAGGAAAAGGCCCGAGCTTAATAATATCTCCATCTACATCCTTATACTTTTGCATCTCACAAAGTTCAACAAAGCTATTAAGATGGGAAACAGGATCATTAGAACCAGCACCAGAAAATTTCTCTCTCATCACAAGATTCAACAAAGCAGGCTTAATTTCATAAAAGTCAGCATCAGGAGCGGGTGGAGCAATAGGTGTGCTTAGGAAATCATTGTTGTTGGTGCTAGTGAAGTCACACAACTTGGTATTCTCAGCAGAGTTCATTTTGGCAAAGGTGGGCAAGCCAAAAACAGCAGCAGCAGCTAGAGCAGGAACTAATTTTTTTGTGTTTTTGAATAAGAAAAGCAAACCAAACTAGACTAATTTTTTTTGGGTTTTCTGAAAAGAGGCAAACAAAACCAAGAAAAATAAACTAAGCAAACTAAATACAAAGTAAAGAGAAAGGAAGTGAAGGACTCCCCTAGTGAAGACGTCCTTGGCCTCCCTGGAAACGGCGCCAGAAAACTTGTTGATGACTCCTTGATGGCGCTGGAAAACTTGTTGGCTGATGTGGAGTCTTGTTGGGAACCCCAAGAGCAAGGTGTGAAGAGTACAGTAGCAAGTCTTCCCTCAGTTGAGGCCGAGGTTATCGAACCAGTAGGAGGAAGGAAACGTCACACAGGTGTTGCAAGTAACACGGAGATCTGCACAACCCAAACTCAAGACTTTGCCCCAACGAATTAGTGAGGTTGTCAAGCTCACCGGTTTGCTGTAAAAAAGGATTAAACGTATGGTGTTGAAGGTAATGGTTTGCAGCAAGTGTAGGGGTTCGTAGCATGGAAAACAAAAAATTTCTATCGCATGAGCACACACAAGACAAGATCTATCTACTAGATTGCAGCAACAAGTCGATAGAGTACTAACCCTCAAAGATTCCAAAGCAGTTAACAAGAGCAGATTCTCGTGGGTGATGTAGTCATACACTTGCCGATCTCAAGATCGCGTAGACGATCCTTCCAACAAGGTTCGCAGTGCTTCCAACTCGGTCACGCTGCTCGATTGATGAAGACCTTCCTCTCCTTGTTCCAAAGAAAATGGAGGTTGTAGCACTCTCCTCGTGATTCCGGCAGCACGACGGCGTGGTGTCAGAAGTAGAGGGGAGATCCCGCAGGGCTTGCCCTAAGCCGGAGAGAGTATGGTGGAGTAAGAGAGGGCCTTGGCGATCTACGGTTTAGAGGCACCAAGGGGGGTGGTATAGCCGGCGGCTAGGGCTTGGAGAAGCCCCAACTCGGCGGCTTGGAGGAGCTCTAGTTTGCGGCAGCACTTGGAGGGTGGTGGCGCCTAGGAGCTAGGGTTTTGGTGTGTGGGTAGGGGGCAGCCCTACCCCTCCTTATATAGGTGGAGGGTGGCGGTTTGGGAGGAGGGAGTCCTCCTCCAACTCCTCCTCCTTGGCCGGCGGGTGGAGGGAGTGGGACTTCCTCCCCAAGTAGGTTTCCTACTCTCCCTCCACCAAGCAAACTTCGGATTTGACTTTTTCAAATTGGCGTTTGACTTTCAAACTTGGATTTGATTTCTCTCTCCATATTTCCCAGCCAAGTGACCTAGTACATGATGCAACCATTCCATATTGTCATGACACATTCATGTACCCATCCCCTCCGGAGTGTCGGACCTTCCAGACCCTTCTAGAACATTCCTGGTGAAAACACCGGAATCATTCCCAAACTCCGAAACAGGACTTTCCTTATATGAATCTTATTCTCCGGACCATTCCGGATCTCCTCGTGATATCCTAGATCCCATCCGAGACTCCTAACAATATTCGGTCTCTTTCTCATCATTCCATAACTACTCAACAACATCAAATCCTTAAGTGTGTCTCCCTACGGTTCGTGAATTATGCGGACATGACCGAGACACTTCTTCGATCAATAACCAATAGAGGAATCTGGAAATTCATATGGCTCCCACATATTTCTATGATTACTTTGTGATCGAATGAACCACTTACATACGATACCAATTCTTTGTCTCATGATAGTTTACTTATCCGAGGTTTTGATCGTCGGTATCTCTGCATACCTAGTTCAACCTCGTTACTGATAAGTACTCTTTTCTCGTTCCCGTGATATGTGATCCCTTGTGAGCCAGTCACATGCTTGCAATCCAATTGAATGACATTCCACCGAGAGGGCTGTAACACCCTCAGAATCGGACCTATGCAAGTTTGAGCAAAATTCGCCAAACCCGCATAGAAACGATTCAAAGGTGCCCACCAGGCACTTTCGTGCGGGTGGAAAACGAAGTAATAACATTACACAACAGTCCTCGATTGGACCCACGTAATGTAGATATATATAACAAATGACTCCAAGAGTCAAGAATACAAATATACGGTACAAAGATCCAAATCACCTTGAAAACGATGGAGCGTCCGACTACGGACAAGATGCAAATGGGGCTAAGAGCCTCAAGAATAACCAATGGCGTCCATAACCCTGCCTGGCCAAGCGGAAGGGTAACCCGCTAACGGCGTCGATCTCAAAACCTGCTTAAACAAAAGGGTGCCGAAAGGGCAAAGGAAAAGAGGAGCGTCAAGATCGAGGCCAAGACACGGCGAGGCTAGAATTCGGCGTCCTCGCCACATAGGTATGGTGGATCGAGCGGCAAAGATGCACTAAACAACCTATAGAGACTCGATACAAGCGCGGTTATCAGAGAGGGGTAAGAATGACCTATCCGGATCCAACCTGAAACTAACACCAAACAATCCCATCCTGGTGTTTCCCCCTCGAGACCAAACGAGGAAGTCAACCGAGGAACTCACACCGTTGGCAGTTTTATTTATTCAGTTATCGCGCAGAATTACTAGTCAGGTATAGATAATCATCCTGATAAATTAAGCAGTGGGCACTTTTAGTTAATCATTCCGTTATAGTGGCAACACTTACTAGTCAGATATAGTTAGCATGAGATAACCCAAAACCCAGCAGTTGTGGGTACTTTTATTCAGCCATTCCGTTGTAGTTGCAATACTTACTAGTCAGATACAATTGTCGCAAGCGACAACCAAACAAGCAATTGTGGGCAGTATTAATTAGTCATTCCATTATAGTGAAGCTGATTACTAGTCATTATAAAGTCAAATTTACAGCAATAAACTTTAGTTATGCTTGTCTATGATCGAGATACTGTGCTCCAAGTCGTCCATATCCGCGGACACGGCTTTCAGAAAGTTTTACCCGGCCGGGGTGCACCAATAGCAACACACGCTCGATCAACCTCGGAAAAACCAAATCAAAACCCAACGAGGCTTTCACGACTGAACAATCACAGGATTCAGAAATATTTCAGGGGCCACCCCATTGAGTAGATCCCGCAACGGAGTAAGCAAGCTCCGAGACGGACTCAAGGTTTGCGACAATGGTCAGAAGCGATCGGGAACCCAAAAGTGTGGCTGGGCTTGTCGACACCAGAATCACTCCGCTTACCTAACAAGACAGGTGCTCCTCGCACAATTTAAATAAAGTAGCATGGCATAAGTACAGGATCGTAAATAAAACCTCAAACTAGTTTGTGGCCCCAAGAAATAAGACTGAATCAAGCTCGCCTGGGGTCCCATATACCTCCGGATGTGGATAGCGCGATAAATCAAGGAACATGTATCAAGTACTCGGGGTCTTACGGACACAAGTGGCTCGAAACCAAATATTTTCTATCACCCACCGATGCCTCTGCTTATTTCAATTTTAGTTATTAAACAGAAATTAAAGTGAACGATAAGTAAAACTATGATCATCTCCATCATCAACATGCGGCAATACATCAACAACTGTGGCACTTGACGACACGCAACAGCACTTGAGCAAGCGACTATGACGTGCAAGTCCAACTATCTACCAAACAACAGGTAATAGGATGTGTCCAAGGCAATATATGGCTGCAAGGGATATTCCGGGTACGAAAACTAGAGCATCGCAACGCAGATAGCAATAGATCAACAGGAGGGAATAAATACTATAAAAGTAAGATAGGTAGAAAGAGGGAGATGCTCGCCTGAAAACATTGTCGAAGTTCCAACCGAAGATCGGGACGAAACTCACATCAACTCAACGGCCTTATCCGCGAAGAAGCAAAACACTAGAATAAACACCGGGTGCAATATTTAATACACGGCAGAAGATCGGCATGATGCATGTATGATGCATGGCATGGCAAAGTGCGATGCAACTAGGTCAAATTAAGCGGAACCGGGGTCCCGACAATTAATTAATAGGTTCATGTTGTTTAGATCCCCCGCAATTAAATATTGTTATAACAAGGCAAGATAAGATACCGGTTCGCTACACAAGTTTAAATGAGGCCAATATAAGGCTAGATTTGTCCGCATATGGGCCCCATATTTAATTATTAGGTGAATCGGCATAAGGCCCCCAAACCACATATATGCATGCGAGATGAATGATTTAATGCAACAAGTTGATATCCTTTGTAAAAAAATAGGGTATCGAGGAAAAGGGTCACACATTAGGGTCTCGACGGTCTTGGGTTCTGGGGGTCGGGGTCGGTCTCAGGGTCCAGGGTTCGACGGATCGTTCTCGGCGGGCTCGTTCTCGAACATCGGAGGTAGTCCTTGTCGCATCCGGAAAGCAGGACTTGGGTCGCTGTCGGGGCGCATCGGATTCTCCCGGTCGTTGTCGTTCTTGTCGCATGCGGATCTTGTCGCATTCGCGGGTCGGGTCGATCTCGACATTCGGGGTGAAGTGCTTGACGTTCCCGAGGGAGTGCTTGTCACACATGTGGTCTTCGGGTTCCCTGTCGATGATCTTGTCGTCGAGAAGAACTTGTCGGGTTCGCGTATCGGGTCGGTCTTGGCGTCCGAGTCAGTTCTTGGTGTCCGTGAGGGAGAACTCGAGGGTCCAGCGTCTCGGTGTCCTCGGATCCGAGAGGAAGAACTTGTCGGGCCGGGTCCGGCCTTCGGGGTCCGGGAGGGAGAACTTGACGTGTCGAGGTCCGGTTTCCGGTTCCATGTTGGCATCCTCGGTATCCCGCGGTGTAGTGATTGTCGTTTTTGGGGCGCGCTTGTCGGTCATCGGGCTCGGCGCCTATGGTCGTCGGTGAGCTTGGGGTGCCTCAGGACGGCCCACAGAGAACACAAACAGACCCCATGGCTCCCTTACACGGGCTCACAGAGAACGCGCACGTACACCGAGGAAAGAGCAGACAGGGCCAGCTTGGGAGGACGGTGCCGGAACGGCGGCGGGGAGGCGGTCGCAGCGGCGAGGTCGGGCCGGGCCAGAGGAGGCAGACGCGTTAGGGTCGCGGGCTCGAGGAGATGGACGACGGGCCGACTGGCGACCCGCGAACGGCCGAGCGTCGGGCGGCCGGAAGCTCACGCGGCGAGGCGAAAGGGAGGGACGTCTGCCCGTGGCGGCAGAGCGGTTGGCGAGGCGGGCGGCCGCACGGCTGGCGAGGGAGCCCGCAGAGGCGGCGGCCGGGCGAGGGGAGCGGACGGCCTGGGCGAGCTCGCCGGGAGCGGAGGTGGAGAGGCGGGCAGCGCGTTGAGGGAGGCTCAGAGAGGGGTGGGGGCGCGGCGGCTCGCCGAGAGGGTCACAAGGCGAATGCAAGCGAGGCCGGCGAGGTGGCGCTGAGGGTGGAGGCGGTGGCCGGCGGGGGCTGCAGGGAGGAAGGAGGGAGGAGGAGCGGCGGTTCGTGGGACGCGGGGAAGCGGCGCCAGGAGAGGTGGCTGCCTCAAGCGGAGGGGTGCGGGAGCGCCGGCGGCATGCGGGCGTTGGGGTGGATGGCGAGCGGGGGAAGACGACGGGGAAGGAGAGAGGCGCGGGTGGAGGACCGACAGGGTGGGACCCGCGTGGGGTCAGCGCGTGGGGGAAGGCAGGCGCGCGGAGCGTGGCCAGGGTGGGGGCGGGGCGGTCTGGGGGAGGGTGGACCGGTCCAGGCTGGCCAGGGCGGGTCGGGTGTAGGGCCCACGCGGGGTGGGGCACGCGCGTCAGGGAGAGGTGAGGAGAGTGGGTAGGTGGGGGGAAAAGTGGGTTTGACCGCGCGGGTCAGGGGGAGGAGAGAGCTGTGGTGGCCAGGGGGTGGGACCAGGCTGTAGGTGAGAGAGGGTATGAGGGGACTAGGTGAGAAAGAGAGAGGGGGGAAAAGTGGAGGATTGGTGAGGTGGCAGGGTGGGTAGGTTTTTGGTGAGAGGGTGAGGTGGCGGCCTGTGGTTGGAGGGTAGAATAGGATTTGGTGGGACTAGGATTTAGGGGGGGCTGTTTTATTATTTGTGTTTGTTTGGTCCTGTTCTAATTAAACAAGCCACTTTGCAAAATAGTTTTTAGGGAAACAAAATATCCGATACGCTCGGGGTTTTGTGTTTGAAAAATAAGAGGGGTGTTTGTACAAATCAAAACTAGGCTTTTCAAAATAATGCAGACAACCATGCATGATGATGACGATGCGATGCACAAAAATCAACGCGATTTTCTAGTAGTGGTTTTGCGGGATGCCACAATTCGACACCACTAACAATGGATCTCGCCCTCGAGATCCGCCTCATGGTACCGGAAGGAAGGTCGGCGATCTGCGTCTTCTCGCTTCGTGTGGATCCTCGCGACACCACTAACAAGAGGTCGTTGTCCGTGATCGTCGAGGAAACACTCCGGGGACAAAAGGGCGAAGGTAGAGGTATCAACAAATAAAGCCACCTCTAACTTCAGTGGAACGAGGGAACCGATGCATTCTCATCCACTTCAATGTACGAAAGCGAATAGAAAGGGTAGTCGGCATGGGGGCCAATCCATCACGCACCCAAACTATTACTCTGCACCATCAGTAGAAGAGCGTGCACCCATTCTTGGAATCAGACTGAAGATCTCGACAAGAGAGGTTCGGAACAAAGGAGTGATGCGGAATCTGCATAGGATCTGGCGTAGAGGATGTCGTCGCGTCAGAAAACACCGGAAGGAACAAACAAGGAATAAAGAATGGTTCCACGGAAGACGGATTCCTCAGGCAGCTTGAACACCGGATGATAGATCACCGTTAGCAGAGGAGGAAGCGAAACCCTGAAGGTACGACGGAAACCCAACCACGAGAATTCCTGGACTCGAAGAAAGAGACGAGAGCGGATTCAAAACACGTAGAGGTAAGAGGTGAACAGCAGAGGGGTAAGGAGTAAAATCAGACCTAATCAGAACTATCCAACCGACTTTGAAAAATAGTTTTGACACTCTACTTCGGCCGTTAGCTAGGTTATCCTACAGGCTGGACTTGTGGGGTATCGCAACTGCCGGCTCGATACCACTCAGAACACCCTCGATCGGACCTATGCAAGTTTGAGCAAAATTCGCCAAACCCGCATAGAAACGATTCAAAGGTGCTCACCAGCACTTTCGCGGGTGGAAAACAAGTAATAACATTACACAATTCCTCGATGGGACCCACGTAATGATATATATATATAACAATGACTCCAAGAGTCAAGAATACAAATATACGGTACAAAGATCCAAATCACCTTGAAAACGATGGAGCGTCCGACTACGGACAAGATGCAAATGGGGCTAAGAGCCTCAAGAATAACCAATGGCCCATAACCCTGCCTGTGCCAAGCCGAAGGGTAACCGCTAACGGCGCCGATCTCAAAACCTGCTTAAACAAAAGGTGCCGACAAAGGGCAAAGGAAAAGAGGAGCGTCAAGATCGAGGCCAAGACACGGCGAGGCTAGAATTCGGCGGTCCTCGCCTACATAGGTATGGTGTACTGAGCGGCAGCGACAGCATGCACTAAACAACCTATAGAGACTCGATACAACTGGCGGTTATCAGAGAGGGGTAAGAATGACCTATCCGGATCCAACCTGAAACTAACACCAAACAATCCCATCCTGGTGTTTCCCCCTCGAGACCAAACGAGGAAGTCAACCGAGGAACTCACACCGTTGGCAATTTTATTTATTCAGTTATCGTTGCAGTAATTACTAGTCAGGTATAGATAATCATCCTGATAAATTAAGCAGTGGGCACTTTTAGTTAATCATTCCGTTATAGTGGCAACACTTACTAGTCAGATATAATTAGCATGAGATAACCCAAAACCCAGCAGTTGTGGGTACTTTTATTCAGCCATTCCGTTGTAGTTGCAATACTTACTAGTCAGATACAATTGTCGCAAGCGACAACCAAACAAGCAATTGTGGGCAGTATTAATTAGCCATTCCATTATAGTGAAGCTGATTACTAGTCATTATAAAGTCAAATTTACAGCAATAAACTTTAGTTATGCTTGTCTATGATCGAGATATCAGGCTCCAAGTCGTCCATATCTGCGACACGGCTTTGGAAAGTTTTACCCGCCGGGTGCACCAATAGCAACACACGCCGATCAACCTCGAAAACCAAATCAAAACCCAACGAGGCTTTCACGACTGAACAATCACAGGATTCAGAAATATTTCAGGGGGCCACCCCATTGAGTAGATCCCGCAACGGAGTAAGCAAGCTCCGAGACGGACTCAAGGTTTGCGACAATGGCTGTAAGCGACTGGGAACCCAAAAGTGTGGCTGGGCTTGTCGATACCGCATAATCACTCCGCTTACCTAAATAAAGACAAAGGTGCTCCTCACAATTTAAATACAGAAAGTAGCATGGCATAAGTACAGGATCGTAAATAAAACCTCAAACTAGTTTGTGGCCCCAAGAAATAAGACTGAATCAAGCTCTGGCTCAGGGGGGTCCCATATACCTCCCGGATGTGGATAGCGCGATAAATCAAGGAACATGTATCAAGTACTCGGGGTCTTACGGGACACAAGTGGCTCGAAACCAAATATTTTCTATCACCCACCGATGCCTCTGCTTATTTCAATTTTAGTTATTAAACAGAAATTAAAGTGAACGATAAGTAAAACTATGATCATCTCCATCATCAACATGCGGCAATACATCAACAACTGTGGCACTTGACGACACGCAACAGCACTTGAGCAAGCGACTACGACGTGCAAGTCCAACTATCTACCAAACAACAGGTAATAGGATGTGTCCAAGGCAATATATGGCTGCAAGGGATATTCCGGGTACGAAAACTAGAGCATCGCAACGCAGATAGCAATAGATCAACAGGAGGGAATAAATACTATAAAAGTAAGATAGGTAGAAAGAGGGAGATGCTCGCCTGAAAACATTGTCGAAGTTCCAACCGAAGATCGGGACGAAGCTCACATCAACTCAACGGCCTTATCCGCGAAGAAGCAAAACACTAGAATAAACACCGGGTGCAATATTTAATACACGGCAGAAGATCGGCATGATGCATGTATGATGCATGGCATGGCAAAGTGCGATGCAACTAGGTCAAATTAAGCGGAACCGGGGTCCCGACAATTAATTAATAGGTTCATGTTGTTTAGATCCCCCGCAATTAAATATTGTTATAACAAGGCAAGATAAGATACCGGTTCGCTACACAAGTTTAAATGAGGCCAATATAAGGCTATATTTGTCCGCATATGGGCCCCATATTTAATTATTAGGTGAATCGGCATAAGGCCCCCAAACCACAGATATGCATGCGAGATGAATGATTTAATGCAACAAGTTGATATCCTTTGTAAAAAAAATAGGGTATCGAGGAAAAGGGTCACACATTAGGGTCTCGACGGTCTTGGGTTCTGGGGGTCGGGGTCGGTCTCAGGGTCCAGGGTTCGACGGATCGTTCTCGGCGGGCTCGTTCTCGAACATCGGAGGTAGTCCTTGTCGCATCCGGAAAGCAGGACTTGGGTCGCTGTCGGGGCGCATCGGATTCTCCCGGTCGCTGTCGTTCTTGTCGCATGCGGATCTTGTCGCATTCGCGGGTCGGGTCGATCTCGACATCCGGGGTGAAGTGCTTGACGTTCCCGAGGGAGTGCTTGTCACACATGTGGTCTTCGGGTTCCCTGTCGATGATCTTGTCGTCGAGAAGAACTTGTCGGGTTCGCGTATCGGGTCGGTCTTGGCGTCCGAGTCAGTTCTTGGTGTCCGTGAGGGAGAACTCGAGGGTCCAGCGTCTCGGTGTCCTCGGATCCGAGAGGAAGAACTTGTCGGGCCGGGTCCGGACTTCGGGGTCCGGGAGGGAGAACTTGACGTGTGGAGGTCCGGTTTCCGGTTCCATGTTGGCATCCTCGGTATCCCACGGTGTAGTGATTGTCGTTTTTGGGGCGCGCTTGTCGGTCATCGGGCTCGGTGCCTATGGTCGTCGGCGAGCTTGGGGTGCCTCAGGACGGCCCACAGAGAACACAAACAGACCCCATGGCTCCCTTACACGGGCTCACAGAGAACACGCACGTACACCGAGCGAAGAGCAGACAGGGCCAGCTTGGGAGGACGGTGCCGGAACGGCGGCGGGGAGGCGGTCGCAGCGGCGAGGTCGGGCCGGGCCAGAGGAGGCAGACGCGCAGGGGGTCGCGGCCGGCTCGAGGAGAGCAGATGGGACGACGGGGGGACGGGCCGGCGACCTGAGCTGGGAACGGAGCGAGCGGCCGAGCCTCGGGCGGGCGCCGAAGCGACCAC
This sequence comes from Avena longiglumis, assembly GCA_030063025.1. Taxonomy (NCBI): domain Eukaryota; kingdom Viridiplantae; phylum Streptophyta; class Magnoliopsida; order Poales; family Poaceae; genus Avena; species Avena longiglumis. Next base: position 187,963,502 of record CP125979.1, read on the forward strand.
GGGCGGAGGCGAGGGGAGGGACGGCGCCTGCGGGCCAGGGTGGGGGCGGGCGGTCTGGGAGGTGGACCAGTCCAGCTGGCTGTATGGGTCGGTAGGGCCCACGGGGTGGGGCACGCTGCCGTGAGAGGTGAGGAGAGTGGGTAGGTGGGGGAAAAAGTGGGTTTGACCGCGCGGGTCAGGGGGAGGAGAGAGCTGTGGTGGCCAGGGGGTGGGACCCGGCTGTAGGTGAGAGAGGGTATGAGGGGACTAGGTGAGAAAGAGAGAGAGGGGGGGAAAAGTGGAGGATTGGTGAGGTGGCAGGGTGGGTAGGTTTTTGGTGAGAGGGTGAGGTGGCGGCCTGTGGTTGGAGGGTAGAATAGTATTTGGTGGGACTAGGATTTAGGGGGGGGCTGTTTTATTATTTGTGTTTGTTTGGTCCTGTTCTAATTAAACAAGCCACTTTGCAACATAGTTTTTAGGGAAACAAAATATCCGATACGCTCGGGGTTTTGTGTTTGAAAAATAAGAGGGGTGTTTGTACAAATCAAAACTAGGCTTTTCAAAATAATGCAGACAACCATGCATGATGATGACGATGCGATGCACAAAAATCAACGCGATTTTCTAGTAGTGGTTTTGCGGGATGCCACAAGGGCCCAGAGTATATCTATCCGTCATATGGATGGACAAATCCTACTCTTGATCCATGTGCCTCAACACATACTTTCCGAATACTCAATGCCACCTTTATAGCCACCCAGTTACGGTGTGGTGTTTGATGTTATCAAAGCATCCTTCCAGTGATGGTGATTAGCATGATCTCATGGTCGAAGGAATTAGGTTATTATGTATCAGAAAGCTTATAGCAAATGAACTATATTAAATGACTTGATCTTTATGCTACGCTTAACTATAGGAGTATGTCCATCACATCATTCTCCTAATGATATGACCCTGTTGTTAATAACATCTCTATGTTCATGATCACGAAACCATGATCATATATTAACCAACAAGCTAGTTTAACAAGAGGCTTTAATAGGGACTCTTTTTATGTTTACAAATCACACAAGTATTAATGTTTCCGTTTAATACAATTATAGCATGGTATGTAAACATTTATCATAAGCATGAAGATATGATAATAACCACTTTATTATTGCCTCTTGGTCATATCTCCAACAGTCTCCCACTTGCACTAGAGTCAATAATCTAGTTTCAAACCTTTGTGCATTCAACACCTATGGCTTTCCGGTGCTGTATTTACACGACTGCTAGTGGTCAACTGATCTCCGGATCTGACACTTCCAGGTCCATGTGTAATTGCATGTCTTTGCGTCTCTACGCATCACTCATTCTCTAATGAGATGGCTTTGTATAAATTTGGTCCTTTGGTGAGGCCTTTAGTTCTTTGGGGTTAAAACATGTTGATAATATTGTCGTACAATATATCTTCATAGTACTATCCCGCTATGAACCACACCTAGTTTGATAACAAACTACTTGACACAAATGCCCTCTTTTGCTGCTATTATAGCAGTCATATACTTAGCCTTTTGTTGTAGTATCTATCACAATGTATTAACTTTGGAACTCATCCAAATCCATTATGGAACTTACTTTCCATTATATTGTGCCACCCTTAGTTTACATTGAGATAAACTTAATTTGTACTTTGTGACAAAACTAGTATCAATGTAGTACTTTTACAATGAACTAACCATCTATTTGTCACTTCTACAAATAATATACTCTTAGTTCTTCCAAAAGATCATAAGAATATCCTTACTATCGTCAAATGATCATCTTATGAATCATTATGGTATATGCTCATAACATTTAGAGCATATGACATATCTGGATTTGTACATATCACAGTATGATTGATATAAATACTCTCTGTGATTTCATACATCAAGTATCAATCTATACTTGAATCTTTGTTTCACTTATCAAGTATCAATACACTTGAATATATCATCATTATTGAACTCATTCAATCCTTTATGTGCGGCAAGAACCTTTCTTGTAGTTTCTATATTGAACTCATTCAATACATCATCTATGTACTTTTGGCACAACCATATTAACGTCTATTGATGTCAAATATTTGAGTTTTGCCTAAGTCTTTCATCGGGATGAAATTCTTAATATGTGTTAATAAAAGATACATAATTTCCAATCAACAATTTGTCAACACCCGGATTTTTCAATCCTAGATGCCTGTTATGCCATACATCGCAATCCTAGGATTACCATTTTTGCGAGACATAACAGAATTGGATACCATAGTACTTCATCCATTACAAACGATACATAAGTTCTTACACAAATAGGTATCTCATGATCCAGTTCTTAATACAACATCAAGCAGCGGAATACGTAATAATAACGGTAGCGTAGGCGAAGCTCCATCTTCGGGGTCACAAGCAATGCTGACGATGGGAGATGATCCTAGTTGTCGTAACCTTCCTAGGGTCCATCTTCCAGGTACTCCTCTTCATAGTCTGGCCATGGGAATAGTCAGGGACAAAGCCATGAGTACTCTTTAAGTACTCGCAAACTAATACTAACAAGTAAAGGGGTTTTTTGGATAATAGGACACTAGGCTCTAGGGTTGTTTTGCAAAAGCCAGATTTATCTCTACTAGGTTCTGAAGCTAGTCATAATTTTATAAATCCTAAGTGGGAACTTGTATTTCAGGTCACAACTCTGTTGTGGTCAAGTCAAAGTCTCAATTCATTTCACAAGTCATTTTGAAAAGTCTGACGGGGGAACAGTATGGCCACTCCAACTGTCCATAACCGCGGACGCGGCTATTCGAATAGTTTGACACTCTGCAGAGATTGTACACTTTCACCACAACATTCGATACATCCGTCAGGAACAAATCCTGAACTCACCATACTCAGTATGCGGATAATCAATCCTAACCTTTCAATTACACGCCCTAGTATGAGCACCTCTCCTGTGAGTTTGGCCTCCCAACCATGACCAGCTGTCATCTTGGGTACTGCACAGGTGGACAATCTTCACAAGGTAGCCTTACCTCGGACCTTGGCCGAGGGAACTAATACTAAGGTATATAAGTTTCGTCAAGCCCTACCCAATATTCGTATTGTGGTTGTACGCAAAAATTGGAAGGTATCGCATCCGCACAACCATCGCTTTTATAAAGGGCTAAGGCTCATGCCTCAACATTTTCATCACCAAAATCATCAAGTGTTTGGAAACACATGTCCAAAACATTTCAATAGAATGATCCATCATTCCAAGGTTTTCATAACCATTTTTCCACCAAGTATTCCCATCTAAAAGTTGATCAAGTTTTATGCTTAGCACTAGTATCTACAGGTGGGGGTAGTACTAATGAGGGGTGGTAACTAGTGGAGTTTCACTAAGTCCAACCTTATATCTTAGGCTGATATCAAGGTTTCTAGCTTAGGCCAAATTTTATGCTCTTTAGGCCACCTTCAGCATCTTTCCAAAATCTACCAGTCACTTAAGAAAACTCTAAGGAAGCTTTGATAAAGAAATAAAGTGAGAAGCTTGCACATAAAACTAGGATTGGTTTATCAAATGGGTAATCTTGCAAGGGTTAGCTTGCATAGGTATATTATCAGCTTGCACATTCACTAGTAGTATTTGGCTTGATAAAGTAGAGTGTCTTGCAAGTTTTAGCTTGCATCAATGTCAATATAAGCTTGCCTTGTGCAGAACAGTGGTTGAAGTTCTCCTCGGCTTCTTCTTCGTAGTATCCTCCTTCCTCCTCGTAGCCTTGGTCGGTACTAGCGTCTATGAATAAATACGAGGTCCACAATCACCAAACAATACTTAACTACTTGCAATCATCACACACAAGGGTCTTATAGATGATCTAACATCATCTCTAACCTTACAAGGTTAAGGCTTGATTTGATTCTTTTTATTTTTAGAAAAGTAATTTCTACTCATTGAAAAACTACTTAAGATTTAATATTCTCAAAACCAAACATGGGATCATGTTGACACATGACATCACCACATATTGTAGTCCATGGGAATGTGATTTAAAGTGGTGTCACAATTTAATAAGGTTTTACCCTTTTATTTTAATTAATTAAAGTGGCTAGAAATGCTTATGTAGCATTCTTTTATTACTTGAACATTATTTCTGCAAGTAAACCTATATATTTTTATATATTCTAAAAGGTATGGTTAAATGTGATTTTTGAGAGTTGGAATCAACTCAAAAGCTTTTATGGTTTAAATTTAAAAATGTTTGAATATAGAAAAGCTTCTGCCTTGTTATTTTTACTATGGGTGATCTACAGATCCAAATGACTTGAATCCAACGGGCTTGGATTCAGCATTCACAGACCTTTCCAACAAAATTGGTTTCATCCAATTTGGTGCACTAAATCGATCTGGGTTGATTTTTGAAGTTGGGTACAGAAGTGTGTTTGAATTTAAAAAGAAAAAGGTTTAATTTGAATCATTTGGCTAAGGAAAAAATCTTGGCCGGCTTTGCTAAGCGCATGCTCCTGGCTGCTTAAGTGGGTGTCCCCACTCGTCAGTGACACGGGGCTGGGCGAAGCGGTATGGGGCAACGTGGATCGTTCGATCTAGTTCTAATCCTACGGCTGGGGGTCATCGTCGACGCGAGACAACTCCGGCGAGAACGAAACCTAGCGCGGCCAGTGAGGGGTGCTGGGGGCTCACCGAGTGCAGGCGAGTCGGCGAGGCGAGCAACGAAGTCGGCGGCCGAATCTCCCGGCATCGGTGGCTTCTCCTGGGGCGGCTCCAATCGCTGGCTCCCTTCTTCTCTAGAGGCAGCGAGCTCCGGTGAAATTCCGGCGAGGTGGTGCTCGCCTTGCTCTGAGAATGGTGTGGCACGGTCAGTGAGGAGAGGGGAGTGAGATGGTGTGAAGAAATTGAAGGGTTCGCAACATAGAAAACAAAAATTTTCCTACGATGTGAACTATATACCAAGATCTATTTACACTAGATACAAACAACGGGCGGATGTATATCCGTAGAGAACATACCCTTGAAGACCGACAAAGCTTAACGAGTCCAAACTCGTGGTTGATGTAGACGATCTCTTGCCGATCTCAAGATCGAGAGGAAGTCCTAGCGCCGCAAATCAGCAGCGCATCCGTGCTCGCACACACGTTCGAGGCACCGAGCAACCTCCGCCTCCTCGCTCCAGCGATGCAGCGGAAGCACAACTCTTTCTTGCCGAATAGCCACCGGGAACATGTATCTCGCTAGTCCGAGACCATGGGGATAAATTCTAGAGGAGAGAGATCCTTCACGAGGAGGTGTGAGTGAGAAGTGAGAGGAGGGCTCCTTTTATAGGGGGGGGGGGGGAACCCCAAGGGGGTGGCCGGCGCATGGGGGCTGCCCCCTTGCCCCCCCCTCTTCATGTGGGTGGACACTCCACTCACAAAACTCCTCCAAATTCCCTCCACTCAAAAGTCCACTCAAAAAACCCATTAAATTTCCACCAAATTTAATGCAATCTCTCATTAAATAAAACTCTTTTATTTTATTCAGAATTTTGTCAATTACTTTAATGACAAACATTCACAAATAACCCCTTGCTAGAATTCTATTTCACATGCATAACCACTTTATGCAATTTCACCCGAAAACCTGTTTCGTTATCTAGTGAAATAAATTCCTGCGCTTGTTTATTCTTTCGGCATGAAACTTTTGCTCCAATTGGATGTCGGTGTCTCTTAAGTGTGTCACCCTACGGTTCGTGAATAATGCGGACATGATCGAGACCCCTCTCAGATCAATAATCAGAAGCGGGATCTGGAGACCCATACTGACTCCCACACATTCAACGATGACTTTCTTGTGATCGTCGTAACCTTTTACGCTAGTATCTTAATCCCTTTGTCTCACGATATATTACATGTCCGAGATTCGATCATCGGTATCTCCATACCTAGTTTGATCTCGTTACCGACATGCACTCTTTTCTCGTTCCCGTGATATAACATTCTAGTGATCAAATCACTTGCTTGCAAGCTAATCAATGTGATATCACCGAGAGGGCCCAGAGTATATCTATCCGTCATCGGGATGAACAAATTCCACTCTCGATCCATGAGCCTCAACATAACACTTTATTAGTTCCGAACCCATCTTTATAATCACCCTGTTACGGTGTGACGTTTGATGTTATCAAGAAACTCTTCCGGTGTTAGTGATTGACATGATCTCATGGTCTAAGGATTATGATCACTTCGTAAGTTGTTATAGCAATATAAACTCAATGAATTTGATCGTAATGCTATACTTCGGATGAATGTTCATCACATCATTACACTAATGTTGTGATCCCGTTATTAACAACATCCAATGTCCATGATCAGGAAACCTTGATCATCTTGTTAATCAACGAGCTAGTTTGTGAGAGAGGCTTAACTAGGAACTTTCTGTTTGTTTATTAAACACACATGTATTAACGTTTCCGTATTAATACAATTATAGCATGCAAAATAAACATCTATCATATACTTGGAATACACATAATAAACAATTTATTATTGCCTCTCGGGGCATATTCCTTGATCTCCCACTTGCACTAGAGACAATAATCTAGTTACATAGTGATATATCTAACACCCATTGAGTTCTGTTGATCATGTTTTTCTCTAGGAGAGTTTTAGTCAACGGATCTGCTACATTGAGATCCGTATGTACTTCTAAATCTTTATATCTCCATCCTTGACATGCTCGCGGATGGAGTGAAACCGGCTTAATATGCTTGGAATGCTTGTGAGACCTTGGCTCTTTGGCATTGGCAATGGCACCATTGTTGTCACAATAGATCACCATTGGGTCCAACGCGTTTGCCACAACTCCTAGTTCGGATATGAACTCCTTCATCCAAAAGCGCTTCTGGCCGCTTCAAGCGGCAACATATTCGGCCTCCGTTGTTGATCCGCTACAAAGTTGTTTGGAGCTCCTCCAACTAACGCTCGCCATTCATGAGAAATACGTATCCGGATTGAGACTTAGAGTCATCCGGATCGTGTCAAAGCTAAGCGTCGACATAACACTTAGCTACGAGCTCTTCTTCACCTCAGATACAAGAAACATATCCTTAGTTCTTCTTAAGTACTTAAGGATATTCTTGACCGCTATCCGATGTTCGAACACGGATCCGATTGGTACCTACTAGTCAAACTAATAGCGTGTGCCACATCCGGTCTTGTACATAGCATGGCGTACATTATAGAGCCTATGGTGAAGCATAGGGGACTTTGTCCATTATCTCTCTTTCTTCCGCCATTGGGACTTTGAGTCTTACTCAATGTCTTGCCTTGCAACATAGGTAAGAACCCTTCTTACTTCGTCCATTTTAAACTTCTTTAAAATCTTATCAAGGTATGTACTTTGCGATAGCCCTATTAGGCGCCTAGATCTATCTCTATAGATCTTTATGCCAAATATGTATGACCTTCACCTAGGTCCTTCATTGAAAATTTGTTGTTTAGATAACTTTTAACACTGTTTAAAGTTCTATATCATTCGATCAATAATATGTCATCCACATATAATATCGAAATGCCACATTGCTCCCACTCACTTTCTTGTAAATACAAGCTTATCCATAAGTTTGCACAAAACCAAACTCTTTTATCACCTCAGCAAAGCGGAGATTCCAACTTCGTGATGCTTGCTTCAATCCATAGATGGATCGTTGAAGCTTGCACACCTTGTTAGCATCCTTAGGATCGACAAAACCCTTTGGTTGTATCATATACAACTCTTCTTCAATATTACCATTGAGAAACGCGGTTTTGACATCCATCTGCCATATCTCATAATCGATATATGCAGCAATTGCTAACATAATCCTAACTGACTTTAGCATCGCTACGGGAGAGAAAGTCTCATCGTAGTCAACTCCTTGAATTTGTCAAAACCCCTTTGCGACAAGTCGAGCTTTATAGATGGTCATATTACCATCAGCATCAGTTTTCCTTTTGAAAATCCATTTTTTCTCCACGGCCTTTCGGTCGTGAGGTAATTCCACCAAGTTCCAAACTTGATTTTCATACATGGATTCCATCTCGGATTTCATGGCTTCTAACCATTTTTGGAATCCGGGCTCATCATCGCTTCTTCATATGTCGCAGGGTCATCATTTTCATCAACCATGAAATTCATGACAGGATTTCCGTCTGCTCGGGGCTGCAGCGTCTGTTTGACTGCGAGGTTCGGTAGTACTCTCTTTGAGTTTCATGATCATTATCATTAGTTCCCTCTTCAACAGTGGAGCCAACTCGAACAACTTCCGCGCCGCGCTACTCGCCATACTTTGAAGAGAAGGTTCCATAACCTCTTGAGTTCTACCTTCCGACTACTCACACCTTTCGAGAAACTCTTTCTCTAGAAAGGATCCATTCTTAAACAAAAACCTTGCCCTCGGATCGTGATAGAAGGAATACCCAATAGTTTCTTTAGGGTATCCTATGAAGACGCATTTTTCCGCTTTGGGTTCGAGTTTATCCGGTTGAAGTTTCTTCACATAAACATCGCAACCCCAAACTTTAAGAAATGACAGCTTAGGTTTGTTTCCAAACCATAATTCATACGGTGTCTTTTCAACGGATTTAGATGGTGCCCGATTTAAAGTGAATGCAGCAGTTTCTAGTGCATAACCCAAAATGACAACGGCAAGTCCGTCAGAGACATCATAGATCGAACCATATCTAATAAAGTACGATTACGACGTTCCGACACACCATTTCGCTGTGGTGTTTCGGCAGGTGTGAGTTGTGAAACAATTCCACACTCTTTCATGTGAGTGCTAAACTCGTAACTTAGATACTCACCTCCACGGTCGGACCGTAGAAATTTGATCTTTCTATTACGATGATTTTCCACTTCATTCTGAAATTCCTTGAACTTTTCAAAGGTTTCAGACTTGTGTTTCATCAAGTAGATATAACCATATCTACTCAAATCATCCGTGAAAGTAACAAAATAACGATATCCACCTCGTGACACACTCATTGGACCACATACATCGAATGTATGATTTCCAATAATCATCGCCCGTTCCATTGACCCGGAAAACGGCGTTCTAGTCATCTTGCCCATAAGGCATGGCTCACATGTATCAAATGATTCATAATCAAGTGATTCTAAAAGTCCATCCGAATGGAGCTTCTTCATGCGTTTAATGCCAATATGACCTAGGGCATTGCCACATATATCGGATATATCATCATCAAGTTTAATCCTTTTAGCATCAACATTATGAATATGTGTAACATTATCATCGAGATCTAACGAAATAAACCATTCATCATCGGTGCATGACCATAAAAGATTTCATTCATATAAATGGAACAACCATTGTTCTCGATTTAAATGAATAACCACTTTGCATCAAACATGATCCGATACAATGTTCATGCTCGGTCGGGCACCAGATAACATTTATTTAAGTTTATGACTAATCCCGATGGTAAGTGGAGAGGTAGCGTTCCGACGGCGATCACATCAACGTTTGATCCATTGCCGACACGCATCTTGACCTCACCCCTTGCTAGCGGTCGCTGTTCATGAGCCCGATTCGAAAGTTACAAATATTAACCTGAACCGGTATCAAATACCCAGTGCTACTGAGCACTAGTCAAGTACACATCAATAACATGTATATCATATATACCTTTGTTTGCCTTGCGGCCTTCTTATGCGCGGATACTTGGGGCATTCTGCTTCGATGGCGATCCCTTACAATAGTAGCACTTTTCGGTATCGGACTTACGTCCAACTCGGGGTTTCTTTTCAGCGGCAAAGGCTTGCCGCCTTACTTACCTTCCGTTTTCCTTCTTGTCTTTCTTGAAACCAGTGTTCCTATTGATCATCAACACTTGATGTTCCTTTTGATCTCCACTTCAGCTTTTAAGCATTGTGAAGCTCGGGAGAGACTTCTTCATGCCTTGCATATTATAGTTCATCACGAAGCTCTTATAGCTAGGTGGTAGAGACTGCGAACACGATGGATGCCTAAGTCAATGGGAATCGTTATTCCCAAGGACACAAGCTTATCGGCGTAACGACATCTTGAGTACATGCTCACTAACGAGCTGTTCTCTTCCATCATGCTAAAGAACTTTTCAAGCATTGTAGCTCTCTGACATGTGTGTCGAAAATCATTTTCAACTCACCCATTGTATCAAATGCATTGTCGTTTTTAAAGCCTTTGAAGTTCGGCTCTAGCCCATACAATATGCCGCAATGAACTAAGTTGTGGTCCTCTGGAGTCGATAGACATTCTTCTCCTCGTCGGGGCATCGTCAAAGGTGGGGGCCTAACGGCGCTTCTAGCACATATTGCTTTTGTGCAGAGAGGAGAATCCTCAAATTCATGGCCCATTCAAGAAAGTTGCTACCGTTCGTTGCTAGTTTCTCTTTCTCCATGAGCATTGAAATTAAAAGCGGTGGTGCCATCTCCAACAGAATTTGTAAAGTTTAGACTAAGTGTATGATAGATTGAGTTCAACTAATCTATATTACGAATGAACTCCCACTCAAAAGCGACATCCCTCGTGCCCTTTTGGTGATTACATGAACCAAATCCACTACACCACGTCCGATCATCCCGTGAGACGATATAGATTCAAAAGCGAGCATCAAATGGGCATCATATCAACTATATGACTCATGCTTAACCTTTGATCTGTGTTCCGAGGCCATGTGCATACATGCTAGGCTCGCCAAGTTAGAACCTTAGTATTTGCGTGTGTAACTGTTTTACACCGGTATGGTCGAGGATCCAAGAACACCCGATCATCACGTGATGTCTTGGGCGACGAAAACATAATCGGTGCATACTAAAGGAAGAACACATTCTTATCTTGATATTTAAATGAGGGATCATCTTATTATGCTTAACAAAGCGCTAAACAAGCAATATAAGATGTAATCAAACATCATATGTTTATTAGTGAAATTATATGGTTCCCTGAGATGATCTCTATCATGTGCATCGTGGTATGATCACTATCATACCTATATGTGTAAATCCAGTCTATGGATTTTACGCTATGTGTGTTGTAAGAGTATCATCTCATACTTCTACTTACAACACTACCATATCATAACACTAGCCCAAAGAACAATCTAAACTAGACGCCTCTAATTTATCCATTGCAAGTTTTACGTGGCTTAGGGCTTTCGAGATAGAACCGTTCTTACCTACGAACATGAACCACAACGAGGATAATCAAATTGTTGACAACTCGCTTGCAAAATAGATATTGACTATAGTAGGAGAGACAGACACGCTAGCCACTTATGCAAACTAGTTGCATGTCAAGCGTGGACAGGTCTCATGTGCGAGGACATGTAAAGTTTGTCCGGGCCGCTTCATCCCACTATGCCACCAATATCCAAAATCACAAGAAAGGAGCAACAACATGATCATCATCGCCCACATACTCATATGTGTACTACCCGTGTAAAGTATCTACGCATAGATCCGGCTCTGATACCACTGAAGGGTTCGCAACATAGAAAACAAAAATTTTCCTACGATGTGAACTATATACCAAGATCTATTTATACTAGATACAAACAACGGGCGGATGTATATCCATAGAGAACATACCCTTGAAGACCGACAAAGCTTAACGAGTCCAAACTCGTGGTTGATGTAGACGATCTCTTGCCGATCTCAAGATCGAGAGGAAGTCCTAGCGCCGCAAATCAGCAGCGCATCCGTGCTCGCACACACGTTCGAGGCACCGAGCAACCTCCGCCTCCTCGCTCGGCGATGCAGCGGAAGCACAACTCTTTCTTGCCGAATAGCCACGGGAACATGTATCTCGCTAGTCCGAGACCATGGGGATAAATTCTAGAGGAGAGAGATCCTTCACGAGGAGGTGTGAGTGAGAAGTGAGGAGGGGCTCCTTTTATAGGAGGAGGGGGACCCCAAGGGGTGGCAGGCGCATGGGGGCTGCCCTTGCCCTCCCTCTTCATGTGGGTGGACACTCCACTCACAAAACTCCTCCAAATTCCCTCCACTCAAAAGTCCACTCAAAAACCCATTAAATTTCCACCAAATTTAATGCAATCTCTCATTAAATAAAACTCTTTTATTTTATTCAGAATTTTGTCAATTACTTTAATGACAAACATTCACAAATAACCTTGCTAGAATTCTATTTCACATGCATAACCACTTTATGCAATTTCACCCGAAAACTGTTTCGTATCTAGTGAAATAAATTCCCTGCTTGTTTATTCTTTCGGCATGAAACTTTTGCTCCAATTGGATGTCGGTGTCTCTTAAGTGTGTCACCCTACGGTTCGTGAATAATGCGGACATGATCGAGACCCCTCTCAGATCAATAATCAGAAGCGGGATCTGGAGACCCATCGACTCCCACACATTCAACGATGACTTTCTTGTGATCGTCGGAACCTTTTACGCTAGTATCTTAATCCCTTTGTCTCACGATATATTACATGTCCGAGATTCGATCATCGGTATCTCCATACCTAGTTTGATCTCGTTACCGACATGCACTCTTTTCTCGTTCCCGTGATATAACATTCTAGTGATCAAATCACTTGCTTGCAAGCTAATCAATGTGATATCACCGAGAGGGCCCAGAGTATATATATCCGTCATCGGGATGAACAAATTCCACTCTCGATCCATGAGCCTCAACATAACACTTTATTAGTTCTGAACCCATCTTTATAATCACCCTGTTACGGTGTGACGTTTGATGTTATCAAGAAACTCTTCCGGTGTTAGTGATTGACATGATCTCATGGTCTAAGGATTATGGTCACTTCGTAAGTTGTTATAGCAATATAAACTCAATGACTTTGATCGTAATGCTATACTTCGGATGAATGTTCATCACATCATTACACTAATGTTGTGATCCCGTTATTAACAACATCCAATGTCCATGATCAGGAAACCTTGATCATCTTGTTAATCAACGAGCTAGTTTATGAGAGAGGCTTAACTAGGAACTTTCTGTTTGTTTATTAAACACACATGTATTAACTTTTCCGTATTAATACAATTATAGCATGCAAAATAAACATCTATCATATACTTGGAATACACATAATAAACAATTTATTATTGCCTCTCAGGGCATATTCCCTTCAGAAATCGTGCGGGGATGGCCTCTATTTATAGTCGAGCGAGGGGACCGTCGGGGCGCACAGTGAGCTCGTCGGGGGCGAGGTTACAGGCAGCTAAAGGCATGGGCAAGGGTAGGGGATGGTGCGGTGTCTCCTGGCGATGCTCAACGACATGGTCTCGAGGCATGGGGCGGTGCGGCTTGAACAGGCAGGCGGTGCTCTGTGGCGGCGGCGTCTTCGACGGCGGGCGGTGGTTGTATGGCACGGGGCGGCAACGGGGATGTCTGGCGGTCTCCTGTGTCAGTGGTGATCGTGTGTGCATACGGTAAGGGCGGCGCGCGGTCTGTGGATGCTGGTCGAGGGTGGCGCTCTGGCGCATGCTCGGCATGGTCTGGGCGCGGCTTGTGCGCGTGGTCCAGGGCTTGGCAACGCTCGCGGCTGGGACAGGTAGTGGCGGTGGACGGTGGGATGCCTCCCAGACAAGGTAGGCACGGCTAGTTATTCCTCTAGCCTGATGTCCACGATGGGGTGGCAAGGTTGGCTTCGGCTGTTCACCATTGATGGCAATGGCAAGCTCACAGGGGTGCTAGTCTTTAGTTAAACTTCCTAGGTGATCTACTGAGCTGTGTGTGAGCTAACTAGGGAACAAGTTAGGCCAATTTTACTGCACACTATAGTGTCTTGATTTTGTTTGATTTGTGTCTGCAATGTGTTTGATGAAATGGCCGCATGAAATCAAGTTTTGAATTTTGAAATGAATTTTGGTGGGTTTGCTAGAGTGGTGCTAGTGAGTCTGCAGATGCTTGGGTTTTGAAAGTTGAGCTTGTTTGAGTGGTTTTCGAAAAAGTGGGATCTTCCCATATGATAAAGATTCAATTTTGAATTGTCATTTAAACTATGCATTTGAAAGTTTCTGGATGATCACAAAGTGGGCCTTGATACCTTGTTATGAGTAAATTCAAGGGGTGCAAAGATCCAGAAAAGTTTCTGTTAGATTTTGAAAGTTTGAGACAGCCAAAGTAGGCATGGGAGTTAAATTGGCCAAAATGACCATTCACTTCATATATGTGTTTTGATTTACTTGTCTTTAGGAAAAGTGTGGGAAATGTTTTAGATGATGTTTATTTCACCTAAGAAACATTTTACAAGCAATGAAACAAACAAAAAAACAAGGTGGGTTTAAAAGAATTCAAAAATCAATGCATTCATAATTTTATTTAGAAAAGTTTTTGTTAACCCTAAATGTGAGGATTAGAATTTGATGATCGAAGTTTAGTATTTTTGGGATGTTACACAATATGTCTTCCACATAATGTATTAGAAATATGTCTTAGCGCTCCCACTTAATTTCTTGCAAATGCAAGCATCTGCATTGTCTCCGATGAAATTAAACTCTTTTAACAGTTTCATCATAGTGAAGATTACAACTCCGCGATGCTTACTTCAACCATTGAAGTTTACATATGCTTTTAGCATCCTTTGAATTAACAAAACCCTTTGTACCGTGTTATACACACGTCCTAGGTAACAATTCTATTAGAAGAACTACCACATAATAAAATTATATGTAGTGGTTGCTACATTAATCCGTCTAGACTCAATATCGCTATAAAAGATCAAATCTTATCATAGTCAACCTTTGAACATTGTTGTGAACTCTTTCCCAACATGTCGACTATTTCATAGATGTGAAACATCCATGTCTATTTCTTTATAGATCCAAACACGATTGTAACGTCTTACACCTTTATCGAGGGTCCTTCAAGTTCAAAGCTTCATTTCTTGTGTATGGAACTATCACGGATTTTATGGCTTCAAGACATTTTACGGAGTCAGGGCCCATCATCGCTTCTTTGCATGTAGTCCGTTCATTATTCTCAAATAATGATTCAACCCTCAAATCTTGGTATTTGATTATTTACCCGACCTACTTGGTTCAATAGAAACTTTGACCTCCGTAAACACAACCTTTGAGGCACGTGAGCCATGAGCATTGTTGCTGCCTTCGAAACACTTTTTGGCGCTGCGCAACTTTGCACATGCAGCTAAGGTTCTTTTAACCTTATCAAAGTTCCATTGTCCTCCCACTTATCTTTTCACGGAAAATTCCTTCTCAAAGAAACTTGACGTTCTAAGTGACAAACACTTTTGTCTCCGGTGTTTTGGAGGAATATTTAACAGTTATTCGAAATAACATACAAAGACAGGTTCATCCGACTTTGGTTGCAAACATCTTTCTTATGCATAGCATACCAATGTTTAAGAAAGTACAACCTGGGTTTTATCCCAAACCATAACTTTATATGGTGTCATTTCAACGGATTATGATGGAGCTCCTTTCAGTGGAAAAATGGTAGTCTAAAGATTTTAATCTTTAAAATATGATGTCAGTTTTATGAATTACACCTTTGATCTTACCATGTCAAACAAGGTTTAATTGCATATCTCGAACGCTCCATACTCTTATGGTGTTTCGGGAAATGCAAATCCACGGAACGATTTCTTAAATCTTAGGTATTATGCTAAACTTGTAACTCAAATATCTTCCTTTATGATCTTATCATAAACTATTTATATTCTTGTTACAGTGATTTTGCACTTCATCTTGAAAGTCTTTGAACTTTTCAAATGTTTCATACTTCATCCTTATTAAGTAAATATTCATATATTCACTCAAATTTTCGGAGAAAGCATATGAAGTTGAAATCCATCGCTCTTGACTACACATAATGAACTTCATACAACGATATGTACAAGTTCCAATAAGCTAGTCATTCGTTCCCTTTTGGCCTATGAACAAAGTTTTAATTATCTCTAGGAAAGTTTCACAAGCGTCATTTGATCAAAAATCAAAAGACTCCAAAATTCCATCCACATGGAGTTTCTTCATGTTTTCTTTCCAATATAATTTAAGCGGCGATGTCACTTCCTGAGTGATCTTTCAATCAATTTGTATTTCGACATTTTTAGCACTAGTTTTATGGATGTGATTTATCCAACGAGATTTGTAAATCATCCATATTTTATGGATTACGGCAATTATTTGAACAACCCTTTTGTTCTCATAATACCTGATAAAACAAATCTTGAAGGCAAGCTTTGATGTCTAACGAGCAACACAATAACCCTTTATTTGTTCTCGATGAACATCATCACATATTCTTTTGCTAGTTACTTAGGCCATTGTAGTTGATGAATTATGTTGTTTCGTATGACCAACAAATTCAGTATCCAATACTTAAGAACCACATTATTTAACAAGCAAAGAATACAGCCATAACACATATATCCTCTATATACTTAAGCTAAACAATTCTAGTCTTTTCTTTTCTGCCATATATTTATGAGATTCTCTTTCAGTATTTCTTTTTCTGTTTGAAAGAATCTATCAACATCAATAGTGGAGCCATATACATGACACATAGTCCAAAGCATGTATAGTTAAATACCAATGTCTTTGGACTTGCACTTTGAAGTAGATCACCATCATCAAATATTTGGTGTTCTTTCAAATTCCTTTCTTTAGTAATCTCTTGGTGTAGTAAACATTTTACCTACATCAAATATTCACCCTTATCATGGAATTATTCATGATCAAGCTACTTTAGCTTATAACGGTGAATCGCGAGTATAATATTGCTCTCTAAAACCTTTTGGAGGATTAGGACAACTAGTGTCTCCAACATTTTGTAAATTCTCATCAAATATGAGAACATAAAATTTGCCACATTATACTCTATCATGTTGTAAACAAAATATTGTTTCAGATATCACAATATCTCCCATACATGATGGTTTCTGAAACAACTCTTTCAACTCCTAGATTACCTTGATATTGAAACTATCTTTCGAATATCAAGAATCATGGAGATAAACATGATACTTATATACTAACACTGGAATTTTTACTCTTGATTTAATACCAACTATTAAACTTCACTGTGTAATCAAAACTTACTAAAAGTTTGCAATGGGACTTTTAAACTTTAGATTAACACTTCAAAACAATACGATACCAGTTCGTAAAGTAACTAACCAGAATTCTATAGTTCTATCATCTCAATTATAACTAAGCGCAAGGTGGTAAATGGATGCCAATGACTACAACAACTATGAAAATTCAGTTTGATTTAATTTGTGATAAATAGTGTTCAACTTTTAATCATATTGCCGTTGAACTCCCACTCAAAACAATATCCCTCACATTGTTTTAGTGATTACACGAACCAAATTCACTACACCAAGTCCGATCATCACGTGACATGATATAGTTTCAAAGGTGAACAATCATCATGTTCATCATATCATCTATATGACTCATGCTTTACCTTTCGGTGATCCGTGTTCCGAGACCATGTCTGTACATGCTAGGCTCGTTAAGATCAAACCTTAGCTTCCGCATGAGCAAATCTGGCTTGCTCACGTTGTATACACTCGCAAAATCTAACACACCCGATCATCACGTGATGCTTCGAAACAACGAGCTTTATCAACGGTGCTTACTAAGGATGAACACTTTAAAACTTGAAATTGTGTGCTTGAGGGATCATCTTATAATGCTACCGTCGTGAACTAAGCAATACAAGATGCATAAAAGGATTAACATCACATGTAATTCATAATATGTGATATGATATGGCCTTTCTTCTTGTGCTTCCGATCTCCATCTTCAAGCATGAACATGATCTCCATCATCACCGGTGTGGCGTCAAGGTCAATGGCGCCGCTTCATGGTTGTCTTCCACCAGCATCAACTATTACAACTACTTTGAATAATAGATGCGCAGGTCTTAACGGATTTAAAAGAAAACCATATGGCTCCTGCCGGTTGCCGACTTACAATAAGGAACATTGCATACATCATATATAATCACAATCATGGCCATATCACATCACAGCACACCCCTGCAAAACAAAGTTAGACGCCTCTAATTTTCTTT
Organism: Avena longiglumis; assembly: GCA_030063025.1. Lineage (NCBI taxonomy): Eukaryota > Viridiplantae > Streptophyta > Magnoliopsida > Poales > Poaceae > Avena > Avena longiglumis. The sequence goes on from CP125979.1 coordinate 187,981,545, forward strand.
CCATGTTTTACGTGGTTTGGGGCTTTCAATAAGTTTCGTTCTAACTTACGAACAAGAACCACAACATTGATACTAGTATTGTCAATCACCCATTGTAAATTAAATCTTAACTATGTTGGGAGAAACAGGCACCCGCAAAGCCACTTATGCAATACAAGTTGCATGTCAAGCATGGAGAAAGTCTCATGAACGATGTCATGTAAGGTTAGCCCGGGCCGCTTCATCCCACCATCCCACAAGATGCAAAGTACACAAGAAGCAATCGAAAATAAAAACATCAACGCCCACAATTACCATTGTGTTCTACTCGTGCAACAGATCTACATATAGACACGGATCTGATACCACTGTAGGGGTTCGTAGCATGGAAAACAAAAATTTCTATCGCATGAACACACACAAGCCAAGATCTATCTACTAGATTGCAGCAACGAGTCGATAGAGTACTAACCCTCGAAGATTCCAAAGCGGTTAACGAGAGCAGATTCTCGTGGGTGATGTAGTCGTACACTTGCCGATCTCAAGATCGCGTAGACGATCCTTCCGGCGTTGTGTTCCGGCAGCGCTTCCACGGTCGGTCATGCGTTCGGTACTCGATGAAGACCTTCCTCTCCCTTGTTCCAGCAGGCAGCGGAGGTTGTAGCACTCTCCTCGTGATTCCGGCAGCACGACGGCATGGTGTCAGAAGTAGAGGGGAGATCCCGCAGGGCTTCGCCTAAGCCGGAGCGAGTATGGTGGAGTAAGAGAGGGCCTTGGCGATCTACGGTTTAGAGGCACCAAGGGGGGTGGTATAGCCGGCGGCTAGGGCTTGGAGAAGCCCCAACTCGGCGGCTTGGAGGAGCTCTAGTTGGCGGCAGCACTTCGAGGGTGGTGGCGCCTAGGAGCTAGGGTTTTGGTGTGTGGGTAGGGGGCAGCCCTACACCTCCTTATATAGGTGGAGGGTGGCGGTTCGGGAGGACGGAGTCCTCCTCCAACTCCTCCTCCTTGGCCGGCGGGTGGAGGGAGTGGGACTTCCTCTCCAAGTAGGTTTCCTACTCTCCCTCCACCAAGCAAACTTCGGATTTGACTTTTTCAAATTGGCGTTTGACTTTCAAACTTTGATTCGATTTCTCTCTCCATGTTGCCCAACCAAGTGACCTAGTACATGATGCAACCATTCCATATTGTCATGACACATTCATGTAACCTTCCCCTCCGGAGTGCCGGACCTTCTAGACCCTTCTAGAACATTCTTGGTGAAAACACCGGAATCATTCCCGAACTACGAAACAAGACTTTCCTTATATGAATCTTATTCTCCAGACCATTCCGGATCTCCTCGTGATATCCCGGATCCCATCCGAGACTCCGAACAATATTCGGTCTCTTTCTCATCATTCCATAACTACTCAACAACATTGAATCCTTAAGTGTGTCTCCCTACGGTTCGTGAATTATGCGGACATGACCGAGACACTTCTCCGATAAATAACCAATAGAGGAATCTGGAAATTCATATGGCTCCCACATATTTCTACGATTACTTTGCGATCGAATGAACCACTTACATACGATACCAATTTCCCTTTGTCTCACGATAGTTTACTTATCCGAGGTTTTGAACATCGGTATCTCTGCATACCTAGTTCAACCTCGTTACTGATAAGTACTCTTTTATCGTTCCCGTGATATGTGATCCCTTGTGAGCCAGTCACATGCTTGCAAGCCAATTGGATGACATTCCACCGAGAGGGGCCAGAGTATATCTATCCGTCATATGGATGGACAAATCCCACTCTTGATCCATGTGCCTCAACACATACTTTCCGAATACTCAATGCCACCTTTATAGCCACCCAATTATGGTGTGGTGTTTAATGTCATCAAAGCATACTTCCAGTGATGGTGATTAGCATGATCTCATGGTCGAAGGAATTAGGTTACTATGTATCAGAAAGCTTATAGCAAATGAACTATATTAAATGACTTGATCTTTATGCTACGCTTAACTATAGGAGTATGTCCATCACATCATTCTCCTAATGATATGACCCTGTTGTTAATAACATGTCTATGTTCATGATCAGGAAACCATCATCATATATTAACCGACAAGCTAGTTTAACAAGAGGCTTTACTAGGGACTCTTTTATGTTTACAAATCACACAAGTATTAATGTTTCTGTTTAATAAAATTATAGCATGGTATGTAAACATTTATCATAAGCATGAAGATATGATAATAACCACTTTATTATTGTCTCTTGGGAATATCTCCAACAGCAAGTAGACAAGTAACAGTGGAAGATGTATCAATGGTAAAGATTGGACCTGGGTCCATAGTTCACTAGAGGTGCTCTCCTTAAATAAACAACATGGCATGAAGGGTAAACAAATTACAGCGGGGCAATTGACAGGAACTAAGCAAGGCATAACAATGCAATTACTAGCCAGAAAGATTCTATGAAGTTGATTGGGCAATACAACAATATACATAGACCGTAATCCAACTGCATCTATGACTAGAAGTCCACCTTAAGGTTATCATCTAAACCCCCTCAAGTATTAAGTTGCAAGCAACAGACAACTGCTTTAAGCAAAGTGTGTAAGGTAAACAATCCACATGTTCCATGAACAAGGGACCGTTGTTTTCTCCCTAGTAGCAACAACACATCTACAACCGAAGAGATTTTTGTCACTTCCCTTGGAAACTAGAGGCATGAACCCACTATCGAGCATAAATACTCCCTCTTGGAGTCACTATCAACTACTTGGCCAAGATAACCACTAGCAACGGAGAGCATGCAAGGTCACAAACAATACAGACATGATAGAATCATAAAGATAGAACCATTAATCAAACCAACATAATAATCTCAAAATCCATCGGATCCATGAAAACACAACATGCATGGTTACAATTAGATTAGATCTTGATCATGAACGGAGCTCACAAGATCTATACATGAAAGCACAAAGGAGGAGATACAACCATCGAGCTACTACATGGACCCATAGTCCAAGGTGGAACTACTCACAAATCATACCGGAGAGAAGGCCTCCGGGATGATCTCCCCTCCGGCAGGGTGCCAGGAAGAACTTCAGATCCCCCGGATCTAGGGACGATGGTGGTGGCGGCTATAGACGGTTTCATGGATTTATGATCGGGGTACCGAGAGTTTCTGTATCGGGGGATTCTTATAGGCGAAGGGGCGAGTCCGGGAGGCGACCAGGGTCGCCAAACCCTACCCAGGCGCGGGTCCACCTGACCTCGTGCACAGGTGGGTCCGCCCCAGCCATCCTCCGGCTCTCCTCTGGACTTCTTGTTCCCCACGGAAAGTTATTGACTTTGGCGTTCGTCCGTCGAATTCCGAGAATATTTCTTTAATAACTTTTCTGAAACCAAAAACAGCAGAAAACATGCATCTGGCACTGTTGCAACTTGTTAATAGGTTAGTACAAGAAAACATGTAAAAATCACCTCAAAGTGTAGACAAGTAAAGCAAAGTAGATACTAAACAAGCATGGAGCATCAAAAATTATAGATACGTTTCCAACGTATCATCGATTCCCGTAGCTAATCGATTAGCCGCAAGAAGGTTTCTCCTTGTAAAGATCTGCAATATCAAGTGCTCCAACTATTGCACCTCCATCGGTATACACATGTACAAAATCAGTGGCACCGCATCGAGGTGTGCTCAAAAACACACGGTCGAAGCAGGAACATGTCAATGAAGATCCGGCAGCGCTTCCGCAATCCCATCAGATTAAATCCAAATGGAGGAAGAACTCAGCATCGCTCCGTTGTTGTAGAAGAAGAAATACCTAGGGCACGCCATCCCTTAGGGTTTATCACTATGCGATGGAGGTGGAGAAGAGAGAAGGAAGGCAGTATCGGCAAGGGGCACGCGGTGGCGGCAAGGGTTTTGGGGAGGCAGGGTGCAATGGCTTGGAGGAGGCAAAGGCCACGAATTTGAGTGCCCTTGGGGGTGCTCCTTCATGCCCTTTTATATGCGGAAATGTCCTTTGGGTCTTCCTAAATCCAGCCCCCAAGTTTGAGTGAGTTTCGGTAGGTGTAGATCAAACTAATACTACTCAAAAAGTGCTTCCTTTTGCAAGTCCGAATTTGACTTGTGTCTCTTTCCTTACCCTTTATGGTAATGTGGTTGCACCTATTATGGAACCTTCCGGACATCCTAAGATGACTTGGGTCACCCCGGTACCTTCCATAACCTTCTGCTACCTCCAAAACATTCCATATTCCGGACATACCCAGGACCATTCCAAACACTTCCGGGATCATCCGGGACCTCTCGGAACCATTCCCAGACCATACGAGACACTCTCGAAACCCTTATCTCATCTCATTAATGCTCAAAACTTATTTCTAAGACTTTCAGCAATATTGTAGACACCTTCGATATATTCCGAGACACTCCGTACTTCTCTACTAAATCTTCATTCACACTCATAAATGTCATTGAACTCTTAAGTGTGTGATCCTATGGGTTCGGATATTTACAGACATGTCCGGAACTCATTCTACGATAATGATTACTATTGGCGTCTTGATACACGTAGTAACCCCGCAAATAACATGAAGACCTTTATTGTGTGAACCGTTGTATTATGTCCAACATATATCATATTGCTCTGTCAATATTTTACATTCACTGAGATGAAACATTAGGTTATTCTTGTTACCAAGTATGTACTCTTTACACATACCACATTATCGATGTTCATGTGTTTAACAACATGATCACGTGTTCGGCCAGACGATGACGAACATCATAGTACATGAGTGGGTCGAGAGTGTAACTCTCCATCGTCAGGAATAGAAATTTTCGCAAGCACCACATGTGAATAATTGACGTACCATTTGGTAAGATAAAGTATCAACTTTATGATTACTCCGTTAAGAGCAACATTTGAAGAATGTTGCCACATCCATATTGTACCCAATTGCACATGTGTCTCGCGGTCAAACGATCTTTAGTAAATACAATACATTTGTTGGCACTCATTTTGGGCTCGTAGCTAATCAAGGCAAATTGCAAGAAACAATCGAAAAGGTCCACTACGAGGAATATTAATCATCATCAAAGAGGCATCATATTAAGTCAAGCCATGATCAGTCTTAATAGCCGATTATGCTAGTGTTCAGAGAAGATTCAGAGACTGATATATGGAGGCTTCAACTATGACTCCTTCAAGATGACCTTAAATGAAAAAGTTCCAAACACAAAAGTTGTGCGTCTCGTCGAAACAAGCAACTTTAGTTTTTGAATCATCACAATCCGAGCTCGTATGCAAATTTAGAAGCCGAAATACTATCAAAGGCCGAATTAGACGGCTGGGACCGGGGGTCACCGGACCACAGACCATGTCTCACCTTTGGCATGGACAAAAGTCCAAAATTCGTTTGAAAATCGCTAGATTAACTTATCTGCTTACGACCAAGATTGAGTGATCAAGATCAATTTGAATGAAAAAGTGCAAAACATGAAAGTTTTTCGTTTTTTCAAGACGAACAACTTTTATTTTGGAGCCATCTTCAGTCGAGCAGGTATGCAACCTCCAGATTCAAAATACGACCAAAAAAATCTAAAATCGTTCGGTCAAAATCCGAGTTTGATATGAAAATAAGAGGAAAATACCACCAATAACAGGTTGGATGAAAAAGTGTCCAACATAAAAGTTCTTCGTATTTTCGAGGTGAACAACTTTGATTTTTACGATATTTTAATCCGAGCTTGTTTACTATTTTAAAAGTGGTCTAGAAGGTATAGGCAAGTTTTTGACCGAACAGTTACGCAAATTTCGGGTTTGCTTGTTCGAGTTGGACCCCAACTAGGGTTTTGGACGTAAATCCAGCCCTCTTTCTTGCATGGAAAGTCCAGCCACTCCTTATATACATGAGAGGTGACAGACGATTGAACCAACACCAATCAAACAAACACATCTACTACCTTTTCATGTTTATCTACCTTTATTCCTTTCCCATTGTATCTTGCTTCTCGTTCTTCAAGTTTGGAGGCTGCGAATCCACGAGATCCTAGGGGCGGTCAGGCCGACCTAGGGCAGCCCATAGCTGCCGTGCCGCCCTAACGGGGTCCCTCCCGGGCGAGCGGGGTTTCGGGTCTTCAAAAGCGCCCCTCGGACTGTCTTGCGTACCGCTCTTCCGGAGAGTCTCTCGGTGCGTGTTGCCGCGCATCGCGCTCGGTGCCGACGGTATAGGGTGACGTGTTCGTGCGAACAACATTGTTTATGAGAAACCACCGATAACAATATTGACGATGCGTTTCACGGTATATCATGTTGGGTCATCCAACGTCGTTGTTCTCCCAATAACTCAGATTCCATATATCACCGGCAACTCCATAACACATTGTCGTTTTTTTCCATAGTCAGGAAACCAGGACTATCAATGATACATGAAATAGTCTTAGAGGCGAGACTAGAGATATCTAAATGGTATTTATGATTCCACATATTTATTAGGGTTTTCCTCCAAATACTCATTATCCGGAACTAATACAATTATAGCACAGAATAATAAACTTAATTATGAACATAAAATATAGAATAATACAATTTATTATTGCCTCTAGGGCATATTTCCATTAGAGAGATATATACTCGGCTAGAGGAGATTTCGAGACATTTGACGCCCTTATGATGGGGACTATATCCCAAGAAGACACATTCTATAGAGCGTAAGAAAAGTTTACGCTTGTTATAAGGTAGAAGATTGGGCCAGCATGTGCACCCAAAGACACGAAGAGACTTTATAATCAGGTCGAGACCTAAGAGACGATGAACAAGAGTATCATGAAAGATTACTTTTCTAGGTAACATATCGATAAGATATGTGGTTGTGAGAAAAGTTTTATCCCAAAATTTTAGAGGCATGTGGGAATTATCTACTGGAGCAAGACCTACTTGAATGTGGCGATGCTAAGTGCACATGTTATACGTAGCTAGTTCGAAGTAAGAGTATCGACACATGGATCTATTGGTAGAGGTTATTATGCCCCTTGTTACTAGTCACTACAGAGTACTTGAAGATGTTTGTGAATCCAAGTAAGAGTATTTTGGGGGCGTTTGTGTTTGTGAAAGCAATGTTTAAAGACTAGAAAGATGCAAAAAAAGATTATATTAATCATGATTAGGATAGATATACGTAGTTATTTATGTGTATGTATGGGAAGAGCTATAAATTGGATGATCACATACAACCATCTGTTATTTCATTTCCCACAACCACAATATAGATCATAGGTCAATTACCCTGATCCACTTCCAATTAAGGATTAACCGATGGTCATGGACATGAGATTTGTGAATCCCCTCTTATCCCCGTTGACCACATGAATGATGATCCGTCAATCCAATTGTCTGTCTAGAGCTTCGTGTTCTTTCCATTCCCCAACTCAAATTTTGCCGCTTCTTTGAATATGTCATTTGCCTCCTTAAGGTTCTTGAATAGAAGAACAGAAGGCCTTCCATGGACTATCTTCATCTGCTCGATCTAGCCACAACCATCTCATGCGCAACGCCATATTCAGTAGCCTTAAATTATTTAGCCCTAGGCCTCCGAGAGCTTTCGGCAAACACACCATGTCCCAAGTTTGTTTACACACGCAAATAACCACAATGGGAGGTCTAGCGACATCATGTGGTAAATCGGTGTCACCGTGATAGATGAGTCGATCAAAATCAGTTGCCCGCTTTGCTCTAGCAGCTTCACCTTCCATGTTGGAACATGTCCTGCTACCTTGTCAACCAATGGCTACAAATCACTCTTGCGAAGATGAACCAGCGATAGCGGCAAGCCCATGTATTGAATTAGAAATGGCTTGACAGGGCAATTTAGGATCGCCATGATTGGTTGCAGACCGATACCACCACATCTGATCAGAGATGCTGAGCTTTTGGAACGATTGCAGTGCAACCCTGTCGCAACTTCAAAAGCTCGCAAGATCTGCAACGCCTGCCTCTGCTTCCTACGACACAGGCTCGATGAACAACACGAAGTCATCCATGAACAGAGAGAGGCGATGCCGAATTCCACTGCCGCCAAAAGTTGTGAACAGGTTGTAATCCTCCGCCAACTTGACCGCCACGTTCAAAACGTCCATCATCAAGATGAACAGGACCGGGGAGAATGGATCCCGTTGACGTAATCCCCTTGCATGCTAGAAGCTCTCATCGGCGCTTCCATTGACAAGGACTCTACGTTTTTGTCATAGCGAATACATTACAGGACTGGGCACAGAGGCCCGGTGCTACGCCGATGGCCAAACGTCGGGGCCGTCGGCATAGACCGCGACCAGGCCATCCACCCCAAAGCAGCCGTCGGCGTAAAATTGCCCTCGGTGTAGAATAACTACTGCCCTCGGCATAGCTATTTTTCTTTTTACCTCATTAATCTTCGAAAAATCATAACTAAATCATTATAATTCAGAAAATACAAATAATATATCAAAATTTGCATAAAAATAAAATCCATCTATCTACACTCAAATATTACACATTTGTAAAACAAAATTAAATGAAACATAAAACATTATATATAGATTAAAACGGGTATAAGAAATTCAGAAACGATCTAAACAATACGAAACCTTTGCGCGGTGTCATATTATGTGACATAGTTAGAAGAAAAAATATAAAATTTGGTATATTTATTATGTCTCAAAAAAACCTTTAAAAAAATGACCTATCTCATTTCGAGGTTTTTGGCTTTCGGGTCAAATGATCAATGTTATGGCTAAAATCAAGACATAGTTTGGAATAATGTGTCCATATTGTGCATACATATGTATCATAGGATGACGAACAATGTCGCAAGAGAAAGTTTTCTTTTTCGTCGTGCCAAAAAACCATTTTCTATTTCCGAGTGCAAATAAATAGGCTGTTTTGTGAAGCAACCACCAAATGGCTAATTTAAAATGCCACCACCATATTTTACTAAACCACCTTACATGGAAAATGTACTAACAGGGGGTTCTCAAATCTTTCCATCTATCACTGGTAAAAAAGGCAAATTCCTGCTGAATCTATAGGAAGTGGGTCAGATATGAACTATAGGTACATGATCTGATGCTCATGATTTTTTACAAAAATCATTTTTAGGTTCATAATATACTATTTTCTCAGAGATCCACTTTAAGTTTATCGAGGCTCGGCCCTGAGCTAAGAATCTCCATGTCCGTCGTTCGGCAAAGTTTGACAGTAGTTTAAAACGGACATAACAAATTCAAAAACGATCCAAATAATGCAAAACCTTCGTGTGGTGTCATATTATGTGACATTTAGAAGAAAAAAATATAAAACTTGCTATATTGATTACGTCTCAAAAAAACCTTCACAAAATGACATATCTCGTTCGAGGTTTCTTGGTTTTCGGGTCAAATAACCAATGTTATGGCTAAAATCAAGGCATAGTTTTTGATAATGTGTCCATATTGTGCATACATGTGTATCATGGGATAACGAACAATGTTGCAGGAGGATGTTTTCCTTTTCGTCGTGCCAAAAAGCCATTTTCTATTTTATGAGTGCAAAAAATGGGCGGTTTTGTGAAGCAACCACCAAATGGCTAATTCAAAATGCTACCACCATATTTTTTAAAAATATTAGACCACCTTACATGAAAAATGTCCTAACAGGGTGATCTTAAACTTTTCTGTCTATCCCTTGTGAAAAAGACAAATTCCTGCTAAATCGATAGGAAGTGGGTCAGATATGAACTATAGGTACATGATCTAATGCTCATGATTTTTTTTAAAAATCATTTTGAGGTTCAAAATATGCTATTTCATCAGAGATCCACTTCAAGTTTATCGAGGCTCGGCCGCGAGCTAAGAATCTTCATGCCCGCCGTTCGACAAAGTTTGACGATAGTTCAAAACGGGCATAAGAAATTTAAAAATGATCCAAACAATGCAAAACCTTCACGTGGTGTCATATTATGTGACATAGTTAGAAGGAAAAATATCAAACTTGGTATATTGATTATGTCTTAAATAAACCTTCACAAAATGACCTAACTTATTCGAGGTTTCCTGACTTTTGGGTCAAATGACCGACGTTATGGCTAGAATCAAGGCATAGTTTGTGATAATGTGCACATATTGTGTATACATGTGCATCATGGGATGATGAACAATATTGCAGGAGAAAGTTTTCCTTTTCATCGCACTAAAAAGCTATTTTCTATTTTTCGAGTGAAAAAACGAGCGGTTTTGTGAAGCAACCACCAAATGGCTAATTCAAAATTCTACCACCACATTTTTTCAAAAATATTAGACCACCTTATATATAATGTCCTAACAAGGGGATCTCAAACCTTTCCGTCTATCCTGATGAAAAAGACAAATTCCTGCCGAATCGATAGACAATGGGTCAGACATGAACTACGGGTGCATGATCTGATGCTCATGATTTTTTACAAAAATAATTTTTAGATTAACAATATGCTATTTAATAAGATATCCATTTCAAGTTTATGAGGCTCAACCCCGAGCTAAGAATCTCCATGCCCGTCGTTCGACAAAGTTTGACGATAGTTTAAAACGGGCATAAGAAATTCAAAGACGATCCAAACAATGCGAAAACTTAATGTCGTGTCATATTATGTGACATAGTTAGAAGTAAAAATATCAAACTTGGTATATTGATTATGTCTTAAAAAAACCTTCACAAAGTGACCTATCGCATTCGAAGTTTCCTGGCTTTCGGGTCATGACCAATGTTATGGCTAGAATCAAGACATTGTTTATGATAATGTGTCCATATTGTGCATACATATGCATCATGGGATGACGAACAATATTGCATGAGGAAGTTTTCCTTTCGTCGCACCAAAAAGCCATTTTCCATTTTCTGAGTAAAAAAACATGCGGTTTTGTGAAGCAACCACCAAATGGCTAATTCAAAATGCTACCACCATATTTTTCAAATATACTAGACCATATTACATGGACAATGTCCTAACAAGAGGATCTCAAACCTTTCCGTGTATTCCGATGAAAAAGATAAATTCCTGCCAAATCGGTAGGAAGTGGGTCAGATATAAACTACATGTACATGATCTGATGTTCACGATTTTTTACAAAAATCATTTTTAGATTCACAATATGCTATTTCATCAGAGATCCACTTCAAGTTTAATGAGTCTCAACCCCAAGATAAGAATCTTTATGCGTGCCATTTTAAGTGGGCAAATGAAATTATGGCTATAATCACGTCATAGTTTGTGATAAGTTGATATTGATATCATATTTGGATTCCTCTCATTTTTTCAATTTAGACATATTATTTATCGAATTCCGATTTACGGATTTAAAGATATTAATTATTCCATATTAAATAAAAATAAAAAATAAAATCATTATATTTTTATTTGATTCAATAATATTTTTAATTTTCATTGTTGTTTACTTAAATAATTGTTTGCAATTTCAACAAATAGAAACATGTGACATGATGGTATAAGAGTTAATAGGATTAATATCATAGCAGTGACAACAATGTATAAATTGTTTTGCGAAAACAAATTCTGAAGGAACGGGGAAGTTAAGAGTGATGGAGATGAAGTAGTGAGGATGAAGGACCGACCGGAAAGTTTCACCAAGGCTGCATTCTGCTGGGGTAGCGTTTTAGGGAAACCGGCTGCCGCGGTAGGAGATGGTGTTTTAGGGTTTTCTTTTTTCTTTTTTTGTGTTCAATTATTTTACATTTTGTGTTTTCATTCCAAACAAGTTTTCATATACATATTATTCTACGCTATTACATGTCGTACACGTTGATGCATATATAATATGTGTTAGCTCCCCGGTGTGTTCATGTTTTTGGTTCTTTCTTTCTTCAACGGCCGATGATTAAAATGCTAGGGCGCCACCAATATATATATATATATATATATATATATATATATATATATATATATATATATATATATATATATATATATATGTGTGTGTGTGTGTGTGTGTGCCTTCATAGTTTTGGTTCTTATTTTTGTTGCAATGGATTTTCTGACGGCGGGTAGAAGAAGAAGGATATTTTGTTGCTGGACGGTGGCATGATGCATCTACGAATCAAATGAATTTCGAGACTATGTGTCAAACCAAGATATATAGATAGGATGAACTCATGTATCTCTGTGCTTCGATGAATCAGATGAATTTCGAGGACTATATGTGCCAAACCAGATATATAGAGATAGAATCCACACAAATCCCTCCATTTTTAGAGCATGGAATGAGCTAAACTAGTAATGAAAGATAAAAGGATGAAGTTGTTAACCTCTTAGGAACCTTAGATAGAAGTGGAGCCAAAAAATCTTGACAAATCTTAAGAAAAAACGGCATGAACTCGAGCTTGAGGAAAGAAATTAGAGGGAGATGCCAATGTGAGCTTGAAATGGCTCGGACAGGGGAGGAAGAAGCAGATATAGTCGGGACATTAGTCCTGGTTTGTTATAAGAACCGGGACTAATAGTCCATACGGCAGGCCCTGTCCAGCGCCAGACCCTTCGGATCGGGACTGTTAAGAATCGGGACTAAAGGTCCCCTTCGAATCGGGACTAGTGTCGGCTAGGCCCTGCAGCCGTTTTTAGCCGTTGAGACCAGGTCATTAGTCCTAGTTTGTAGCAGAACCGGAACTAATGCTCTGAATCAAAGGCCAGTTTTCTACTAGTGTTAACTAACAATTGATTAATGAAAAGTAATTTGCTGTTAGAATAATTTTGTATTACATACACCACATATTAAAAAAGTTACTATTGATCAAATGCTTGTTGTAACAAAATAAAGTAAGGCTTAACCATGGGAAACCGAGGGAGCAATTGGCTTGAGCCCCGTTGCTTATGCATTATTTCCTTCTAGGTGGCGTCGTTTTTCGAGAATTTGGGCTCTTGATGTTGTCTTGGCGGGGGTTTATATTACAGCTATAAGTTTTTTAATCATTGTAATGGGATCTTTTGTGTTTTCTTATTATTATTTTGTCGTTTGACGGTTTGCATCGTCTTTAGAACATTTTATTATTGATGCTTTTCTAATATTAATATATTCTCTTTGTTGAAAAAAATAGATGGTTCGTGCTCTTCCTTTCCAGGCCAGCTGCAGCTAAGTCAGCTGACAGCGACCACAGTTTATTTGTGCTAGTCGTGCTACTTTGGAGGGCCAATCGGTTCTAAAAAATCTTTGGGAGGCCAAGGACCCTGGAACGATTCAAAAGAAAACTCGGTAGACTGAAAAAGATCCACATTCTATATTCGCATTATGTATAGACTTCTGAATCTTTTTGAGAGAAGAATATACACTCCACCATGCATGCATGCACTAATTAACGCGGAAGATGCAGAGGACCATGAGCTTTTCTGCTGGCTAGCTAGTATTCTACTGTAGCTAGCAAGACGATGCCCATTGCATTAGGACGAGACAAATCAGACAATGATATTCGCTTTTGTTTTTGCTCTTAGTTTTCAGGTTCGGTTCTGGTTTTGGACGAGACAAAGAAGACTATTATGGGGATCATCGCAGAAAGAATCATTTTTTCCTTTCTACCGCAATCGGTGGCTGGTTTTGATTGGTTTAAGGTGCAAATGGGTGTTCCAGACAGGGTGCAAGTATGCCCACTGACAGCGAGTGTCCGGTTTCGGTTTTAGGCTGCCGTTGACCCTGCAGCCCCTGGCTTCTTGGCCTGGGTTCTTGGACCCGTCCCGTCCCGAGTCGCCCCCGCGGGCGACCGGGCGGAACCCTAGCCCTCCCACCGTCGTGTTCCCATCCCATCTCCCCTCCCCCTGCCATCGCTGGCGCCCGCCGCAGGGCAAAGCCCCTGCGGTGTCGGCGGCGGCGGGCCCTTCTTTCCCCGGCGCCACCCTGACCTGGCGGGAGATCTAGGCGGCGGCGGTGCATCTCGGTGGTTCGGCGAGCTCGACCGGTGGTGGCGGAGCTATGGCGGCGGTGGCCTCGGCTACGATGTCTTCTCTCACCAGCCCGGCGTGACGCGGCGGAGGACCCTCCCTTGAGCGGGGGTGTGCGACGGCGGTGGGCGGCATGGACCTGTGGCGGCGGCGTACAACCTAGGTGGGTTGCGATGGTGGAGGCAGCGGGGTCGGCACCTGCCTGTGCTGGGTAGGTTGGTAGCGCCCGGGATGACGCAGTGTGGCGGCGGGGCTGTGCAGGGCCCGATCTGGACTGGATATGGGCATGCGGCCCTGCAGGGCCTACGGGCTGATCCGGATCTGATCTAGGCTACTCGGCCCGGCTGCTACATCCGGACAGCGACCACCTCGGGGTGGACGGGGGCAGTTCCCCCCAACTAGGTTGCTGCGTGACCTGTCAGCTATGGCCGGATTGCCTACCCTTCTCGACCATTCCGCTGGTCCTCCCGTGCGTGTTTGATCGGGGCTTGTACTTGAGTTCGGGAACGCCAGGGCGGTGGCCTCGGAAGGTGGACCACACGGATGGCTTTGGCAAGCGACGGGGCGGTGGTACTGGTCTTGTTCCTTGGTCACTTGGGTGGCGAGGAGCGGACAGCGGGAGACCTTGGTGGTGATGGCGCTTCGGCTTCGGCATCCCCAAGATCGTGCTCTAAAGATCAGACTCGGAGGTGGTGGGCAAACCAGTTGTGTGTGTGTGTAGAGGTTTTTCTAGACGAAAGCCCCATGTTTTACGCCGGCGGCGGCGATGCCTGCGGATATGGTAACCCTCTTGGGGGCGCCGTTGTGGGTACCTCCCGCGCGTAGGCTCCGGATGAAAACCCTAGATCATTTCGGTCTTGCCGACGGCGGCGCGTTGTGTAGCCCTCTTGGGGGCGTAGGCGTAGAGTACTTTTTCCCCTGTCTTGATGCTCCCTCTAGTGGCGAGTCCTTTTTTTTCTTTTTTTATTGTTTATTTGTGATTTGTTTTGTAGGAGGGTTTTTTGAGTACCCTGTATCATTTGACCATGTAGCTTTATTTATAAAGTGGAACGAACGTCTATTTTAAGGAGCACCCTGCAGCGTCTTGATCACGTCACTACGTTTTCCATATACGACACGGCGAACGGGGTTGAAAATCTGAAACCGGCGGAGGCGCGCGCAGACAGAGCCGCGGCCACCCCTGTTTCTGTTTCGTCCACCTTCTCCAAGAAAAGAAAATCCTTCCAATTGCCCCACTTGCACTCCAAGCTAATAGTCTTAATTACTCGCCGATTCCTCCTCCATCACCAGTATATATACAGGGCTCCTCTAACCTCCCTTCCTCACCAACGTTTAATATCGACGCACTGCGAACTACAGACAGCAACCAAATCCATCTTTCTCTTTGAGTTCTTGGAGCTAGCGATCTGCGGTAATGGCGACCGCCGGGAAGGTGATCAAATGCAAAGGTTCGTGTTCTCGAAATATTCCCAGGAAACTTTGATTCATGTGTGAAGTTAGTCGCTGGAGGCCTTACTGGTTTTGGTACTTGGATAACCGCAGCGGCGGTGGCATGGGAGGCCGGAAAACCACTGTCGATCGAGGAGGTGGAGGTGGCGCCGCCGCAGGCCATGGAAGTCCGCGTCAAGATCCTCTACACCGCCCTCTGCCACACTGACGTCTACTTCTGGGAGGCCAAGGTATCCACAATCGTCTTCCAGTGTCCCATAATTTCTAATGGTGTAATTTTAACGCTAACTAACAAGTGATGTTCTGCTTTTGATTTCTGCAGGGGCAAACACCGGTTTTCCCTAGGATCTTAGGCCATGAAGCAGGAGGGTATGCATCACACTACTACTGCATCGCTGTCTCTTATCTTATTCTGTCACAGTTTTGTTGCTATGTGGAATCTTGATTCTTCAAGTATAGTTTATTCGTGCCGGCTTCTAATTGTAGTCATCCTAAATCCTGATTTGTCAGTGGTACTAGATTTGTAACTATATGCGGCAACTGTCCATATTTTAGAGCCATGGGATAAAACATATCAAGAATCTTAGGACAGCGTCATCCATGACACAAGCTTACACATAAAGTGCTTTGTGAACTAATAATAGTAATAGTTTTTCTCCAGATCAATTTTCCCATGCATGCTCTGTTTAATCCTGTTATTCTAATTAAAGAATTCATTTAGAAAATCTTTACCGCATATTTAATTGTTGAAAAAGAAACAAAAGTCACATGTAGTACTATACTTTTCCCTTTGTGACGTATTTCAAATAAATAATTTCCTTGGCAGTTGTCAATTGTATACACCTGGACTCTTTTCTGCATTTCATCAAATTTTCAATAACCTTTTACATAACTTTTCCCATGACTTTTTCCCCATTGCAGCATTGTTGAGAGTGTCGGAGAGGGCGTGACTGAGCTCGTGCCAGGAGACCATGTCCTCCCAGTGTTCACCGGCGAGTGCAAGGAGTGCGCCCATTGCAAATCAGAGGAGAGCAACCTCTGTGACCTCCTCAGGATCAATGTGGACCGTGGTGTGATGATCGGCGACGGGCAGTCCCGCTTCACCATTGACGACAAACCAATCTTTCACTTCGTTGGGACCTCCACCTTCAGCGAGTACACTGTGATCCATGTCGGGTGCCTTGCGAAGATCAACCCAGAGGCGCCCCTTGACAAAGTTTGTGTTCTCAGCTGTGGCATCTCAACTGGTAAGTGATGGATCGTAATGCCACTGTTCTCAATTGAATCAATATGTTCAGAATGCATTTAGCAGTTCTCCTGCTAACATTCCAAAAAAAAATGTTCAGAATGCCTTAATTAGTTACTGAACTATCATTTTTCTTCAGGACTTGGTGCCACACTAAATGTTGCGAAGCCGAAGAAGGGTTCAACGGTGGCCATTTTTGGTCTTGGAGCTGTTGGTCTCGCTGTAAGTGACACAGTGACCAGTATCTTCCACACTACATTATTGTAGGCTGATGAGAATTGTGCCATGTAACCATGACTAACTGATGTATTGTTTTTTCACATGATCAGGCCATGGAAGGGGCCAAGATGGCTGGAGCATCAAGGATCATCGGTGTGGACTTAAACCCTGCAAAATATGAACAAGGTACGATTTGTCTTATAGAAACATAGTAAATGCTTTTGGATGAGACACCTAACCTAACAGCATGTCCATCATTTTTCAGCTAAGAAATTTGGATGCACTGACTTCGTGAACCCAAAAGACCACACCAAGCCCGTGCAAGAGGTTTGTAATTTTCCCTCAGAAAACATTTCTCCATTTATTCATACATACGCAAGCTTGTGCCCAAAAACTCACTTGCTCCATATGGTGTTCTTCATTCTCCAGGTGCTCGTGGAGATGACCAATGGTGGCGTCGACAGCGCTGTTGAGTGCACCGGCAACATCAACGCCATGATCTCTGCATTCGAATGCGTTCACGATGTAATATACTTCTCAATACACTCTCCTATGATCATGGTGAGCAATGCCTGCTCAGCTTTAAACTGAATCCTGAAATTTGCTGGATGCAGGGGTGGGGCGTGGCCGTATTGGTGGGAGTCCCGCACAAGGAGGCGGTGTTCAAGACCCACCCGATGAACTTCCTCAACGAGAAGACCCTGAAAGGCACCTTCTTCGGCAACTACAAGCCTCGGACCGACCTCCCCGAAGTCGTCGAAATGTACCTGAGGAAGGAGCTTGAGCTGGAGAAGTTCATCACGCACAGCGTGCCTTTCTCGCAGATCAACACGGCGTTTGACCTCATGCTCAATGGGGAAGGACTGCGCTGTGTCATGAGGATGGGCGAGTAGAGATCGCCTCTTCTCCGTCATGTCGGTCGCTGCTTTTAAGATTTGATGCTTGAGAAGCAAAAGAGAAGATTGTTTTTGAGATGTTCCACAGTTTAATAATGTACTAGTCGTAAGATAAGCATGTGTTGTTCATCTCTGTGATCACAGAGAGCGAACAACTCTGTGTTTCGTGTTCATGGTTTGGTCTTTATTTTCGGTGTGTCATCCGAAGCTTCCAGTTAGCGTGTAAATTACTACAACCATTGTGCACATTAATAATATTTTCCAGTATCTGTGTTAATATAGTCATCTTCGGGTGCACATCCTTTCTTGTATTTTCTTTGTTTCTTGTTTGCAGAATTTTTTTTTTAACAAGTTACATTCTTCATCTATCGTGCTAGCCATATCCTCGTCGTGGTTCCGGTCCGGCATTGCCACAAGTTAATGGCTTACAGTTTTCTGTTCTGATCATGAGTATAGCTGTCAGACTAGATCTCAACGGTCTGTCAAACAAACAATTGTAGAGCAAACTACTGTCTCCAGCACTGCAGGCATTGCAAAGCAAGTGGGATGTATATGAAGCATTTCAGAATCATTGAATTGGGCCGTTTATCTAGTTAAGATCCCAAAAGATCAATTTGGAAGATAAACGCAAGCAGTATGTCATCATCCAAGGACAAGTTGAAGAATTTTCTTACCACCAAAATAAGTTGCGATTGTTGCCGGCTCTTTTGGCATGGAAGATTGGCTCGGATCGTGCCAGAGTGATTCTAGGGGACAACAAGGGTGTGTAATCTTTGCATGAGAAAAAATTTATGTGGATGTTGCAACTGAACTTGCACGACATACCGAAAACGGTCACTCGCCTCTCAGAACAGATGTTATTGATCAGAGAACTCGTTTCAGTTCAGTGGTAGTACTCTGAATAGGACCGGAAGCTCTCGACCGGCCTAGTAGATGCACCCAGGCCACATGTCTGAAGAGTTTACTGACCGATATGGTTGTGTCAAGGCTAGAGTAAAGATCTGATCAAGTTTAGCTACCAGTTACCACACACATGAATTTTACCTTCGTCAGCCTCCTACTATTACACTACCATGTTGATGGTCCTTTTTTTCCTTTCGAAATGCATATTAGGTTCCTCTTTATTTCCCAAGATACCAAGATCTTATATTTTGAAAGGATGAAGGTTGAAACTTTGTATATACTCTGGAATGCTATAGGGCTGAAAGCTATAGACATTATCACCAAGGATTGCCCCACCTTGGAAAATACAAGATTACAAAAAGCTATAGCCACTATCATCAAAGAGTGTCACACACCATAGAAAAAAATAAGTCGCATGCAGAGAAAAGCTTTACTTGAGGAAGTTTCCTTAAAAGTGCAGCCCAAAGAAATTTGTTAGGAAAATTGGACCCATAGTTTTAGCGACGTAGTTTTCTTAAACGTATAGTTTGAGATTCCTTCAAATTCGTAATTATTGAAAATAATGATGAGGACATGTAGAATGGAGTGACTATGGACTTCCCTTGCTCTCACAGTGTCGGGGTTATACTATTCGGATATATCCATGGCCAACAATTATACTCGGAGACTAGAGTGGCCCACTTGTTGTTAGAGCATATGGTTTCATGGACGGCCCATTCAACAAGACAAACATAGACTCATCCGGATACGAGAAGGTCCAGAATGTTTACCGACTTAAGTCAGACAACAAGATACTTGGAGTACAAGTTGCAATATTTACCGACTATGTTGTAATATGTATCGTAACAGGATATGTTTCCCCATATAATCCTTATGCCGGATGACTAGATAAGTTGGCATACAGACATACCTTACGACACGGTCAATCTTACCTCGCACAAGCGAACCACAATCAAATAGTCTATTGTAGGGGTTCGTAGCATGGAAAACAAAAAAATTCTACCGCATGAACACACAATCAAGATCTAATCTATGATCAAGCCAAGATCTATCTACTAGATCGGTGCAACAAGTTGATAGAGTACTAACCCTCGAAGATCCAAAACGGTTAACGAGAGCAGATTATCGTGGGTGATGTAGTCGTTCACTTGCCGATCTCAAGATCGCGTCGACGATTCTTCCGGCGCCGTGTTCCGGCAGTGCTCCCGCAGTTGGTCACACGTATGGTACTCGATGAACACCTTCCTCTCCCTTGTTCCAGCAGGCAGCGAAGGTTGTAGCTCTCTCCTCGCGATTCCGGCAGCACGACGGCGTGGTGTCGGAAGTAGAGGGGAGATCCTGCAGGGCTTCTCCTAAGCCGGAGCGAGTATGGTGGAGTAGAGGGAACCCCGATGATCTTGGGTTTAGAGGGCCTAGGTTTAGACGTAGCTAGCAACTAGAGTTTAGCTAGTCGGTAGCGGTTTAGAGGAGATCTAGATTGGTCGCAACTAGAGAGGGGGGGCGGCGGCCAACCTAGGGTTTCTTGGGCACCTAGGGCAAGGAGGATACCTTGGGTGCGCCCCCACCCCTCCTTATATAGGTGGGGGCGTCCAAGGGTGTTCCCAACCCAGGTGGAAACCCTCCCTAACTCGGAAACCATGTTGGGATTTGACTTTTTCAAACTGCCTTTTTGACTTTCAAATTAGAGTTTGATTTCTCTCTTCCAAGTGTCCAGCCAAGTGACCTTGGACATGATGCAACCATTACACTTTGTAATGACACATCCATGTACCCTTCCCCTTCCGGATCGGTGAACCTTCTAGACCCTTCTAGAACATTCTGGTGAAAACACCGGAATCATTCCCGAACTCCGGAATTGGACTTTCCTTATATGAATCTTATTCTTCGGACCATTCCGGGTCTCCTCGTGATATCCAGAATCCCATCCGAGACTCCGAACAACGTTCGGTATCTTTACTCACATTCCATATTTACTAAACAACATCGAATCCTTAAGTGTGTCTCCCTACGGTTCGTGAATTATGCAGACATGATTGAGAATCTTCTCCGATCAATAACCAAAAGAGGAATCTGGAAATTCATATGGCTCTCACATATTTCTACGATTACTTCGTGATCGAATGAACCATTTACATACGATACCAATTTCCCTTTGTCTCGCGATACTTTACTTATCCAAGGTTTGATCATCGGTATCTCTGCATACCTAGTTCAACCTCGTTACCGATAAGTACTCTTTTCTCGTTCCCGTGATATGTGATCCCTTTTGAGCCAGCCACATGCTTGCAAGCTAATTGGATGACATTCCACCGAGAGGGCCCAGAATATATCTATCTGTCATATGGATGGACAAATCCCACTCTTGATCCATGTGCCTCAACACATACTTTCCGAACACTCAATGCCACCTTTATAGCCACCCAGTTACGGTGTGGTGTTTGATGTCATCAAAGCATCCTTCCGGTGATGGTGATTAGCATGATCTCATGGTCGAAGGAATTAGGTTACTATGTATCAGAAAGCTTATAGCAAGTGAACTATTTGAATGACTTGATCTTATGCTACGCTTAACTATATGAGTATGTTCATCACATCATTCTCCTAATGATATGACCTTATTGTTAATAACATCTCAATGTTTATGATCAGGAAATCATGATCATATATTAACCAACAAGCTAGTTTAACAAGAGTCTTTACTAGGGACTCGTTTATGTTTACAAACCACACAAGTATTAATGTTTCCGGTTAATACAATTATAGCATGGTATGTAAACATTTATCATAAGTACGAAGATATGATAATAACCACTTTATTATTGCCTCTTGGGCATATCTCCAACAGTCTCTCACTTGCACTAGAGACAATAATCTAGTTTCAAATCTTTGTGTATTCAACACCTATGTCTTTCCGTTGTTGTATGTACACGATTGCTAGTGATCAAACGATCTTCGTATCCGACACTTTCAGGTCCGTGTGTAATTGCATGTCTTTGCGTCTCTACGCATCACTCATTCTTTAATGAGATGACTTTGTATAAATTTGGTCCTTTGGTGAGACCTTTAGTTCTTAGGGGTTAAAACATGTTGACAATATTGTCGTACAGTATATCTTCATAGTATTATCCCGATGTGAACTACACATAGTTTGATAACAAACTACTTTACACAAATTCCCTCTTTTGCTGCTATAATAGCAGTCATATACTTAGCCTTTTGTTGTAATATCTGTCACAATGTCTTAACTTTGGAACTCATTCAAATCCATTATGGAACTTACTTTCCATCATATTGTGCGACCTTAGTTTATATTGAGATAAACTTAATTTGTACTTTGTGACAAAACTAGTATCAATGTAGTACCTTTTACAATGAACTAACCATCTATTTGTCACTTATACAAAATAATATATTCTTAGTTCTTCCAAAAGATCATAAGAATATCCTTACTATCATCCAATGACCATCTTATGAATCATTCTGGTATATGCTCATAACATTTAGAGCATAGGACATATCTGGATTTGTACATATCACAATATGATTGATATAAATACTCTTTGTGATTTCATACACCAAGTATCAATCTATACTTGAATCTTTGTTTCACTTACCAAGTGTCGTCACACTTGAATTTTGATTTAATCATTTCTGTGTGGCAAGAACCTTTCTTGTCATTTCCATATTGAACTCATTCAATATCTCATCTATGTACATTTGGCGCAACCATATTAGTGTCTCAATCTATCTATATAGATATTGATGCCAAATATTTGGGTTTTGCCTAAGTCTTTCATCGAGATGAAATTCTTAACATGTGTTAATAAAAGATACATCATTTCCAATCAACAATATGTCTTTCACATAATGTCTTAGAAATATGTCTTAGCGCTCCCACTTAATTTCTTGCAAATGCAAGCATCTTCATCGTCTTTGATGAATTTAAACTCTTTTAACAGTTTCATCATGGTGAAGATTCCAACTCCGCGATGCTCATTTCAACCATTGTAGTTTGCATACACTTGTAACAACCTTTGAATTAACAAAAAACCCTATGGACCGTGTTATGCACACGTCCTAGGTAACAATTCGATCAGAAGAACTTGTTTTGTTTATTCAACTATCACATAACAAAATTATATGTAGTGGTTGCTACATTAATCCGTCTAAACTAAACATCGCTATGAAAGATCAAATCTTGTCATAGTCAACCTTTGAACATTGTTGTGAACTCTTTTCCAACATGTCGAATATTTCATAGATGTGAAACATCCATGTCTATTTCTTTATAGATCTAAACACAAATGTAAGGTTTTACATCTTTCCAGAGGGTCTTTCAAGTTCAAAGCTTGATTTCTCGTGTATGGAACTATCACGGATTTTATGGCTCCAAGACATTTGATGGAGTCAGGGCCCATCATCGCTTCTTTGCATGTAGTCGGTTTATTATTGTCAAATAATGATTTGACCCTAAAATCTTGGTATTTGATTGTTTATCCGACCTACTTGGTTCAATAGGAACTTAGACTTCTGTGACCACAAACTTTGAGGCACGTGAGCCATGAGAATTGTTGCTGCCTCCGGAACACTTTTCGGCGCTGCGCAACTTTGCACATATAGCTAAGTTTCTTTTAACCTTATCAAAGTTCTATTGTCCTCTCACTTAACTTTTTACGGAAAATTCCTTTCTCAAAGAAACTTGACGTTCTAAGCGACAAACATTTTTTTCTTTGGTGTTATGGAGGAATACTCAGCGATTATTCGAAATAACATACAAAGATATGTTCATCCGATTTTGGTTGCAAACATATTTCTTATGCATAGCATACCAATGTTTAAGAAAGGACAACTTGGGTTTTATCCCAAACCTTAACTTTATATGGTGTTATTGCAACGGATTATGATGGAGCTCTTTTCAGTGGAAAAAACGGTAGTCTCTAAAGCTTTAATCTTTAAAATATAATGGCAGTTTTATAAATTACACCTTTGATCTTACCATGTCAAACAAGGTTGCATTACATATCTCGAACGCTCCATACTCTTATGGTGTTTCGAGAAATGCAAATCCACGGAACAATTTCTCAAATCTAAAGTATTATGCTAAACTTGTAACTCAAATATCTTCCTTTATGATCCTATCATAAATTTTTTATTTTCTTATTACATTGATTTTGCACTTCATCTTGAAAGTTTTTGAACTTTTCAAATGTTTCACACTTCATCCTCATTAAGTAAATATTCATACATTCACTCAAATTTTCGGAGAAAACATATGAAGTTGAAATCCATCGCTCTTGACTACACGTAATGGACTTCATACATCAAATATGTACAAATTCCAATAATCTAGTCATCCGTTCCCTTTTGGCCTATGAATGGAGTTTTAATTATCTCTAGGAAAGTTTCACAAGAGTTATTGATCAAAAATCAAAAGACTCCAAAATTCCATCCACATGGAGTTTCTTTATGTTTTCTTTCCAATATAATTTAAACGGCGATGTCACTTCCTAAGTGATCTTTCAATCAATATGTCTTTCGACATTTTTAGCACTAGTTTCATGGATGTGATTTCTCCAACGAGATTTATAAATCGTCCATATTTTATGGATTACGGCAATTATTTGAACAACCCTTTTGTTCTCATAATACCTGATAAAACAAATCTTGAAGGCAAGCTTTGATTTCAACGAGCAACACAATAACCGTTTATTTGTTTTCGATGAACATCATCACATATTATTTTGCTGGTTACTTAGGCCATTGTAGTTCATGAATTGTGTTGTTTCGTATGATGATTCACACCAACAAATTCAGTATCTAATACTTAAGAACCACATTATTTAACAAGCAAAGAATAAAACCATAACACGTATATCCTCTATATACCTAAGCTGAGCAATACTGGTCTTTTCTTTTCTACCATATATTTATGAGATTCTCTTTCAGTATTTCTTTTTTTGTTTGAAAGAATCTATCAACATCAATAGTGGAGCCATACACATGACACATAGTCCAAAGCATGTATAGTTAAATACCAATGTCTTTGGACTTGCACTTTGAAGTAGATCACCATCATCAAATGTTTGGTGTTCTTTCAAATTCCATTCTTTAGTGGTGTAGTAAACATTTTACCTACATCAAATATTCATCCTTATTATGAAATTATTCATGATCAAGCTGCTTTAGCTTATAACGGTGAATCGCGAGTATAATGTTGTTCTCCAAAACTTTTTGGAGGATTAGGACGACTAGCGTCTCCAACCTTTTGAAAATTCCCATAAAATATGAGAACATAAACTTTTCCATATTATACTCTATCATGTTATAATCAAAACATCATTTCAGATATCGCAATATCTTCCACATATGATGTTCCTAGATAACCTTGATATTAAAACAATATTTTGAATATCAAGAATCATGGAGATAAACATGATACTTATATACTAAAACTAGAATTGTTACTCTTGATTTAATACCAATTATTAAACTTCACGGAGTAACCAGAATTTACTGAAAGTTTTCAATAGGACTTTTAAACTTTAGATTAACACTTCCAAACAATACGATACCAGTTCGTAAAGTAACTAACGAGAATTCTATAGTTCTATTATCTCAATTATAACTAAGCACAAGGTGGTAAACGGATGCCAATGACTACAACAACTATGCAAATTCACTTTGATTTAATTTATGATAAATAGTGTTCAACTTTTAATCATATTGATGTTGAACTCCCACTCAAAATAATATACCTCACATTGTTTTAGTGATTACATGAACCAAATCCACTATACCAAGTCTGATCATCATGTGACATGATGTAGTTTCAAAGGCGAACAATCATCATGTTCATCATATCATCTATATGACTCATGCTTTATCTTTAGGTATTCTGTGTTCTGAGACCATGTCTATACATTCTAGGCTCGTCAAGATCAAACCCTAGCTTCCGCATGAGCAAATCTGGCTTGCTCCCGTTGTATACACTCGCAGAATCTAACACACCCGATCATCACGTGGTGCTTCGAAACAACGAGCTTTGGCAACGGTGCCTACTAAGGACGAACACTCTATAACTTGATATTTTGTGAGAGGGATCATATTATAATGCTACCATCGCATTCTAAGCAATACAAGATGCATAAAAGGATTAACATCACATGCAATTCATAATATGTGATATGATATGGCCTTTCTTCTTGTGCTTCTGATCTCCATCTTCAAGCACAAACATGATCTCCATCATCACCGGCGTGGCGTCAAGGTCAATGGCACTGCTCCATGGTTGTCGTCCACCAGCATCAACTATTACAACTACTTTGAATAATAGACACGCAGGTCTTAATAAAATTAAAAGACAACCATAAGGCTCCTGCCGGCTGCCGATTTACAATAAAGATCATTGCATACATCATATATAATCACAATCATGGCCATATCACATCACATCACACCCCTGCAAAACAAAGTTAGATGCCTCTAAATTTTTTTTGCATATTTTACGTGGTTTGGGGCTTTCTATAAGTATCGTTCTAACTTATGAACAAGAACCACACCGTTGATGCATGAACTATCAAGTGCTCATTGTAAATTGAATCTTCACTATGATGGGAGAGACAGACACCCGCAAAGCCACTTATGCAATACAAGCTGCATGTCAAGCGTCGAGCAAGTCTCATGAACGATGTCATGTAAGGTTAGCTCGGGCCTCTTTATCCCACCATCCCGCAAGATGCAAAGTGCACAAGAAGCAATTGATAATGAAAGCACCACCGCCCATAATGACCATTGTGTTCTACTCGTGCAACAGATCTACATATAGACACAGCTCTGATACCACTGTAGGGGTTCGTAGCATGGAAAACAAAAAAATTCTACCGCATGAACACACAATCAAGATCTAATCTATGATCAAGACAAGATCTATTTACTAGATCGGTGCAACAAGTTGATAGAGTACTAACCCTCAAAGATCAAAAGCGGTTAACGAGAGCAGATTCACGTGGGTGATGTAGTCATTCACTTGCCGATCTCAAGGTCGAGTAGATGATCCTTCCGGCGCCGTGTTCCGGCAGCGCTCCTGCAGTCGGTGTCGTGGGAATGGCCACGGCAGATGCTGCAATCGGCAGCGAGTAGTAGAACATGGGGCAAGGGTGGCCAGCCATCTGCGGTGCGAGATGAGCGCGGAGACACAAGGGTTTACCCAGGTTCGACCCCCCGGAGGGTAAAGACCTACTCCTGCTAGATTGTATTATGGTGAGAGTACAAGGGCGAGCTCGACGACTAGGCGGCGAGTCGCTTGGGTGTAACATGGAACGTGTCCTCTATGCGTACCATAGGGAGGTTTATATAGGCTTCACCTCGCTAGGGTTTACATATCTACAACCGAATTGGTTAAGGATTTGGAGGGTCTTTGACCTAGTCCAACTAGGCCTAGCTACGCTTCTGGGCCTCCAGCTTCCAGTCGCCTGAGTCCTCGCCAAGTCTCGACCCAGTCGCCATCCTGCAGTCCCACTCGCTGGCATCTTGGGCCAATAGGAAACGTCCTGCTGGGCATACCCCGGTAGGCATATCCCCATTAGTAGTCCTCGAGGCCATCGTTGATTCGTCGCAGGTGTTCGTTGGCAGTCGAAGTATGTGGGTCCAATGCGGACGCCCAGTCGAATCGTCGGTGGACTCCTGAACAAAGGAAAGAACTAGTCATTTTGGTCGCAATAACGGCGACCAATCAGATCGCATCTTGGCGAACGGGTCGGCGAATAATCAAGTCACTATTATAGTGATCGGGTTGGCTAATAATCGAGTCGCTGAAGGCAGCGAGTCGAGTGGACGAAGTTGGACCGTCAGCTTGGTCAAACTAGCCATTGGGTAATCCAACGGTAATATCAGCGTAATTACCGCGTGGTAAAGGCTCCCCGAAAATGGCGGGTAATAACCACTATATAAGGAGAGTGACGGGTTAGGGGAAATGCTTCCCTCACTTCTTCCGAACTTGTGCATTCTCGTTCCTCCATTCCGCGCAGCGACCAGAGCGACCCAGAGCAATTCGCATCCCTTGATCCCCAGCCGATGGCCCCTCCTGCGGAACCTTGGGGCAAATCCAAGTGCACGAAGGCGCTGCTGAGATCGTTCGAGGAGGTAGGGATCCTCCACGCCAGGAGATGGCGCATACCAGTGGCCGAAGAAGGGATTCCAGATCCGCGCGAAGGGAATTCGTTTGCTTCACCAGTCATCTGGAGCGAGGGCTCGGATTCCCCACTTCCCTCTTCTTCCGGCACTTCTGCGCCTACTATGACATCCAACCATCGGACCTGGGACCGCATAGCATGGAGCAGCTCGCCATCTTCATGGCATTCTGCGAGTGCTACCTAGGCTGCAGGCCCTACTTTCCCCTATGACAAGATCTATTCCATGGGAGGATCAGCCACGAAGAAGCAGGCGGCCCAATGTTAGCCGCGGGCGGCTTGACTTTCCAGCTGAAGTCGAAGGCATCATTCTTCAATCTGATGCTGCCGCCAAAGTAGCGAACGAGTGGAAGAAGAGCTGGTTCTATGTGACCGAGTCGATGCCGGGCGATGAGATGGCGCTTCCAAGGTACTCCGCCGACCGGACCGAGCCGCGTCGGCTCCAAGTTACCAAGCTTCCGCTAGAGCAACAGATGGTCGTCGACGAGATGCTACAAACCATCCACAACTTGAAGAAGAAAGGCCTCCAAACCATCAACCTCTACAATTGCTGGATCGGGCGACGGCTCGTTCCCCTGGCCAGCCATGCCCACTATATGTACGAGTACACGGGCAAGGACGGCCCGACGAAGTCCTGTCACGACGAGTGGAGACTCAATGACTACACCCAGGCCCTGAAGAAGATCACCCAGGCGGTGTATCTTGATGCAAAGGCCGGGGTTGCACCTTATACCGCAAGGCGCCCAGCTCCAACGGTGAGTTTCTATTTCCCTTGCACTCACAGTCGCAGTTTGTGCATTTGCGGTCGTGCTGATGTTGTTTGATTGTTAAAGTTATTCCAAGTGGTGGAAGGTTGGCTTCCACCCGCAGATGACGAGAACTCGAACTCGTCCGCTGAAGATGAGAGAGAGTCGTTGCTTGAAAAGGGCGATGTCAGGAGTGACGGGGGTGACGACGGTGAAGACGACGACAACGGAGACGAAGCCGTGGAGGTTGCTGCCCCCACGGTCCGCAAGACTCATGGACAGCACCAGCGCGAGATTGAGGCCAGAAAATGCCACGAGGCCCACGACGATGACGACGATCTCCCTAAGCACACCTCACAGCGTGAGGCTACGCCATCAAAGAAGAAGAAGCAGCCGCCCCCCAAGAAGAAGACGAAGCCAGCCAAGACGGCGTCTCTGCCTCGGTCCGCGAGTAGCTCCGATGCTACCAGCGCGGCCGAAGAAACAGCGGCGCACGCGGCTTCGGCGACTGGTGCGACCGTCGTGGAGGACGAGGCGCCGCTGGCATCATTGCCGCCGTCGTTCGCCCCAATCACCAAGTTTGTGGCCGCCCCAGCCGAAGGGGCCTCGCCGCCGAGAGGAGATCCCGTAGCCATTGCCACTGAGCCCCCTGTCGCGGCCTTAACCTCGAAGAAGCCGTCTGTGTCTTGGGCACAGAGCGTGTTCGAGACAGGCCTCGATCGAGCGGGGCGAGCTGAAAAGCGGCCAGCATTCGTGACGGCTGCGATTTATTCCGGTCGCCAAGTGAGTATTCCTCAGCCTTTCGTATGTATGTTTGATTCGTGTGCCAATTGGCAAGTGTTATTAATGGAGTCGTCTTCGCAGGATTGGAGTAAAGAAGATAGGTCACCCGTCGGTGGCCAAGGTTCCATTGGTCGCCGCGGAGGTGTCGGCTGACCCCTTGAGGAAGAGGAAGGGCGAAGAGACCGAGGCTCCCGCCGACGGCACCAAGAGAACCAAAGGCAATGAATTCGTCACGATCTCAGACGAGCCAGCGGATGCCCCGAGTGAAGCCCCGATTGTGGTGGACGTAGTTCTGAAGGCGTCGGAAGACGCGGGGTCGCAGCGGGAAGGTCCCATGGTTTTGATTGAGGCGGCCGGGCCGCCTTCGGGTGGCGTGGGTGCCGCGGTGGCGACGTTCCCTCGCTTTGTAGTGAGGTTCGCCACGGTGAGTGCCTCGGTGCCATCAAGCTAATGCCCTGGGGCCACAGGTATGGATGTTGAGCAGCGTCGTGGGCACACTCCGCTCGTGATTTCGTCTGTGGACGCGATGGAGCTTCACGGCATGCTAGGTGCCGCCATCCAGGTATGTTCAGTCCCCGAGGATCTGGCCACTGAATTTCAGTGGTCGGATTCTTACTGTTTTTCGCCATCCAGTCCCCGAGTGCCTAGTCGCTGAATTTCAGCGGCTGGGCACTTAGGAATTTTTTGTCGTCCAGTCCCCAAGTGCCTAGTCGCTGAATTTCAGCGGCTGGGCACTTAGGAATTTTTGTCATCCAGTCCCCGAGTGTCTAGTCGCTGAATTTCAGCGGCTGGGCACTTAGGAATTTTTTGTCTCCCAGTCCCCGAGTGCCTAGTCGTTGAATATCAGCGGCTAGGCACTTAGGAATTTTTGATTGTTGACGTTGTGATTGTTGCACAGAGCTTGCAGCGCGAGTCGGCCGAGCGGCTTGCTGCCAAGTGCCACATGGAGAAGGAGCTTATCGCTGTCCAGGAGGAGAACGAGGATCTTCGAGCGACTGTGGGTGAGTGTTTGACTTGTTTGGCGCTTGTCGCGAACTTGTTGCGGTGTTGATCGTTTTGTTTTGGAAACAGAGAGTAGTGCGGCGGCGGTGAAGGAGGCTCGCCAGGGCCTTTTCCCGGCGGGTGAGTTGACGGCGGCTCAGTATGCCTTGAGCGTAGCGGAGAAGCGAATCGCCGAACTGGAGCGTGAGCTCGCGGAGGAGAAGGCGGAGGCGAGCTCGGCAGAAGGACGAGCCAAGGCAGCCGTCACTTCTGCTGCTGAGGAGCGGAAGGTGTCGGACGCACTCGTCGCCGGGTTGCAGAATGACCTCTCGGCTCTTCAGAATTTCATCACGGGACCTCTGCTGCCCGCTGATTGGTGAGTTTTCCTTCAGCCACTTTCCGAGCGCGCGTACCACATTGTGGTTTTGGCGCTTTGCTCACTGTTTGCTTGTGTGTTGCGGGCCGGATCACTGATAACGCCGAAGAGGCACAGTCGTATGACGCGCGGCAATGCGTGACCACCCTGTTCGACTTAGCCGCGCTGTCAGCGACTTGTCTCCAGGCATATCTTCAGGAAATCTCGCCCACGGAGGTGATCTCCAGCGACCTCGTCGAGGTATGGCTCTATCTGGAGAAGGCCCCGTCGGTCGTGGAGTTCATGATGCAGTCGGCCTTCCGTCGTGGAGCGGCGATTGCGCTGAGCCTTGGGCTCGCACATTTTCCCGACAATTTCGACCTTGACGACGTCACGAGCGGGTACCCCTCGTTAACGGGCTCGGTCGAGATAGCCGAGGTGTCGAAGTTGACGGACCGAGCCGCGGTGTACTCCGACCGCGTTTGGGTGATGGGCGACCTTATTCCCTATCAGGAAACGGTCGTCGCCCCCAATGACCCTGAGCCGAAGCACGCAACTTCAAGGTGGAGCAACAATTTCGTGCGGCGATGGCAGGCGAGCTTACGACGTACCCGTCGAATCCCTGGGTGCCCTTTATCCGCAACCGCAAGGATGGTGGCACTTCTTCATCAAAGCCTGCGGAATAGGATGCTGTGCCATTCGGCGTTAGTATAATATAACCATGTAATTCTCCTTGTACGCAAAACAAATTTTGCTGCTATGAAGGAATGCTCGGGTTATTTTGTCATTGCTTTTGTGATTTGAATGTTGGTTGTACGAGTCCCCGAGCGCGTCCGCCATTTTTATGGGGTTAACCTCGTTTTTATATGTTGTGTGAACTGTTAGTGAGTTAGGGTCGACTCGCCATGGCTTGGGAAGCCAGTCGCGTGGCGACTCCTAGGGGTGCTCTTTACTTGGTCGTTTTCCTGAGCGCGAACGGGGTCGGGTTGCCGAGTCCCCGAGCGTGGTACTTGCCATTGTAGTCGCATGCCCAAGGTAGGTGAGGACAAAGCGCGTTGTGTTAGGCGCGTCACTCCGCCTGATCCGTAAGATCAGTCGCATGGCGAGTCCTGGGCGCGCTCTCTTACTTGGCGTTTTTCCCTAGCCGCTCTTCTTTGGGCTGGTGTCAGTCCTCGAGCGTGGTACTTTGCAGTTCGAGTCGCTGCGCCGAGGATGTGGAGGACTGGGTCGCTGTGGGAAGCGAGTGCAGTCGTCTTGGCTCGGGGAGCCAGTCGAGCTAGGCGACTCCAATGGGGCTCCGGGTTAGCTTGTTTCATGGACGGTACGAAGCTTGAATTTTTCCAGTGCCCTCGTACCGCACTACTTGGTCGTGCCAGTCGCGTTACCAAAGGTTGACTTCTGCGAATAGCGTAACGCTGTTATTACGAGTGCGAGTGGCACAAGGCATGGAGAGTAGACGTAATTTGCGGGAATCAATCTGATTTATTTCATAGCGGGTAGGGGGTACATGTCTGGAGTTCTAAGAGTAGAACTTCCGTAGGAGGTTTACATTCCATGGCCGCTTGATGTCGAGTTTTCCGTCGCCTCGGATGTTGGTGAGGTAGTAGGCGTCGTTGCCCAGGACTCGCCCGATGGCGAATGGTCCCTCCCAAGGGGGTGAGAGCTTGTGCATGCCTTTCTTATCCTGGATTAGACGCAGTACCAAGTCGCCTTCCTGGAAAGTGCGAGTCTGTACTCGTCGGCTATGGTAGCGGCGAAGCCCTTGCTGGTAGATGGCGGTGTGGGAGCGATCTAGGTCGCGTGCTTCGTCGAGCTGGTCGACTCCGTCTTGGCGTGCGAGCTCATTTTTAGCCTCTGTGTAGTTAACCACCCTAGGTGATTCGTGCTCGAGGTCGATGGCATGAATGCCTCGACACCGTACACCATGAAGAAGGGGGTGAACCCCGTCGACCTGTTGACGGAGGTGCGGATGCCCCAGATGACAGAGGGGAGTTATTCGACCCAGCACCCGACGGTGCGCTCGAGTGGGACTTGTAGCCGTGGCTTCAGGCCATGGAGGATGCTCTGGTTGGCGCATTCCGCCTGGCCATTGGACTCCGGGTAGGCGACTGAGGCGAGGTCAAGTCGGATGTTGTGCTCCTCGCAGAACTCGACCATGGCTCCCTTGGCGAAGTTGGTGCCGTTGTCCGTGATGATGTTGTTTGGGAACCCGTAACGATAGATGAGCTCGTGTAGGAATTTTGTAGCGGTCTTCCCGTCGCACTTGAGGACTGGCTTGGCCTCCACCCATTTTGTGAATTTGTCGACTGCGACTAGGAGGTGGGTGAAGCCGGAGGGGGCATTATTGAAGGGGCCTACCATATCCATGCCCCATATGGCGAATGGCTAGGTGATGGGGATTGTCTTGAGCGCCGAGCTCGGTACGTGATACTGGTTGGCGTAACTTTTGGCACCCGATGCATCGCTGGAAGATGTCGACCGCGTCGGCGTGTGCGGTGGGCCAGTAGAAGTCGTGTCGCATGGCTCTGGTGACCAGAAAGCGGGCGTCGGCGTGGTGGCCGCAGTCGCCGGAGTGGATGTCCTGGAGGATCTTGCGTCCTTCAGCGGGTTGGACGTAGCGTTGGAACACGCCGGTCACGCTGCGCTTGTGGATCTTGCCGTTGATGATGATGAAGGATTTGCAGCGGCATGCTATCATCCGGGCCTCCGTTTCGTCTGCGGGTAGGGTTCCTCCCTCCAGGTAAGCGACGTATGGCGTGGTACAGTCACTTGGCTCGGCGATTAGTGCAACCAGGGCTGTGTCTGGTCGCAGCGGAATTATGATGTCGATCTCCCTTGGGGGGAGACGGAGGGCTTGGTGATGGTGTCGAGGAAGACGCCGGTGGGTGGTGCGAGTCGAGCCGAGCCGATGCGAGAGAGTGCGGCGGCCTCCTCGTTCTTCCGCCTGTCGATCCACTTGACGGAGTAGCCTGCAAAGTGGCCTCCCAGCTGGTCCACTGCTTGACGGTATGCCGCCATGGTGGGGGAGACTGCGTCGCAGGTGCCGACGACAAGGTCGGAGTCTCCGTAGCAGCGCAGGCGATTGATGTTCATCTTCTTGGCTGCCTGCATGCTGTGGAGTAGCGCCTCGTACTTGGCCATGTTGTTGGTGCAGGGGGTGAAGTCGAGGTAGACGACGTAGCGGAGCTTGTCGCCCTTCAGAGATGTTAGCACGATCCCCGCTCCTCCGCCATCTGTGTTATTGGAGCCGTCGAAGTGTAGGCTCCAGTAATGGAGGTATGGCGGCTTCTCTGGCTGTTGGGCCTCCTCCCAGTCGGCGAGGAAGTCTGCGAGAGCCTGCGATTTGATCGCTTTGCGCGGCTCGTACCTGATGTTGTGGACGCTGATCTCGACGGCCCACTTGGTGACTCGCCCGGTCGCCTCGCGGTTGCGGATGATGTCCTGCAATCGTGCTAGGGAGATGACCGTTATTGGGTGCTCCTGGAAGTAGTGCGACAGTCGCCGCTGTGCTCTGAAGACCGCATATACCAATTTTTGGTACTGCGGGTAGCGCTGGCGCGACTCGGTGAGGACTTCGCTGATGTAGTATACGGGTCGCTGCACCGGGCGCTCCTTGCCTTCCTCTGGTCGTTCGACGACCATGACGGCGCTAACGACGCGCTCGGAAGCCGCGACATAGACCAGCATGGGCTCCTTGTCGACGGGGGCGGCGAGTAGCGGTGCTGCGAGAAGCACCTCCTTGAGAGCGTGGAGCGCGTCGTCTCCCTCCTTGTCCCATTGGAAGGTGGGGTTCTTGCGCATTAGGCGGTAGAGGGGCATCGCCTTCTCGCCTAGCCGGGGGATGAAGCGACTGAGAGCCGCGACTTGCCCGGCCAACTTCTGGACGTCGCGCAGGCACTCGGGTCTGCCGAGCCGGGCGATCGTGTTGATCTTGGCGGGGTTCGCCTCGATCCTGCGTTTGGAGACGACGTATCCCAGCAGCTGTCCAGTAGGTACACCGAAGGTGCACTTTCCTGGGTTTAGATTTATCTTGTACCTCCGCAGGTTGGCGAAGGTTTCCGCCAGGTCGGTGAGTAGATCGCCCTGGCGAGTGGATTTTACCACCACGTCGTCGATGTAGACGTGGATGTTCTGGCCAATTTGGCTCGCAAGGCACTCCTACATGCACCTCTGGTAGGTCGCCCCGGCATTCTTGAGGCCTAAGGTCATGGCGGTGTAGCAGAAGGCTCCGAATGGTGTGATGAACGCTGTCTTCTCTTCGTCCTCGACTGCCATTTTGATCTGGTTGTACCCAGAGTAGGCATCGAGGAAGCATAGCGACTCCGAACCCACGGTTGAGTCGATGATTTGGTCGATCCGCGGGAGGATGAACTGCTCCTTGGGGCAGGCGCTGTTGAGCTTTGTGTAGTCAATACACATTCTTCAGGTCCCGTTTTTGTTCTCGACCAGGACTGGGTTTGCCAGCCATTTGGAGTATTTGATTGGACGGATGAAGCCTGCAGCGAGTAGATGCTGCACCTCCTCGGCGATTGCTCGGCGGCGCTCTTCATGGAAGGGCCGCAACGACTGCTTGACAGGTCGCACTTTGGGGTCGGCGTTGAGTTTGTGCTCAGCGAGTTCCCTCGGGAGACCAGGCATGTCAGATGGCTTCCATGCGAAGATGTCGCGATTCTCACATACAAACTCGATGAGCGTGCCTTCCTATGCTGGGCTCATGCCCGTCCCAATCGTCACCGTCTGGCTGGAGTCGCCTGGGACCATCTCGACGGTGCGAGTGTGCGTCGTTGCCTCGAAGGCGGTGGAGCTGCCACATTCCGAGTTGGGCATCTTGAGTATGGTGGGGTCGTCATTGTTGACCCCGCTCGCGTACTTGGCGAGCTCCTCGGCGTGGTTGGCCTCCGCCGCGATGACGGCGTCAGCGATTTTGGTGCCTTTGGCCTCGCATTCTGCGGCCATGTCAGGATCGCCATGGACAGTGATGATGCCACATGGCCTGGGGAGCTTCATCGCATTGTATGCGTAGTGGGGCGCTGCCATGAATTTGGCGAACGCCTGGCGCCCCAAGACGCAGTGGTAGGGGCTATTGAACGGCACCAGCTCGAAGATGATCCGCTCGGTGCGGAAGTTTGCTGGTGTGTCGAAGGTGACTGGCAGCGTCACCTTGCCGATTGGGTATGCCTTCCGACCGGGGACGATGTCGTGGAAGGTGGTGTAGGTCATCTCGATCATCGACTGCAGGAGCCGCAGTCGCCTGAATGTGTCCAGGTATAGGATGTTGATGGAGCTGCCGCCGTCCATCAGCGTCTTGGGGAGCCAATAGTCCCCCACCTTGGGCTTGACCACCAAGGCGACTTGGCCCGGATATTCGATCCATGGCGATTAGTCCTCGCGGATCCAGGTGAATGGTTGCTCAGACCATTTGAGGAACTGGGGACGTCTATCTGGGACACCGCGTTGACTGCGATAGCGCGGGCGATGACCTTCTTCTCGCGCTTCGTGTTGAAGCCTGTGAAGGTGTGGAGCGAGCCGGCGATGCTGCCGAATTTTCTGCCGTTTGGTGGGTTGTTGCCGGGGTCTTCCCGTGCGCGTCGTGCCTTCTAAATCTCCTTGAGGGAGTGGCAATCGGCAGTCGTGTGTGTGGCGGGCTTCCCTTCCCTGCTGTGAAACACACAGGGTTGATTGAGGAGATCCGTGGGGTCGAACCTTGGCTTCGCCTTGTAGTTGCCGTCATCGCGGCGCTGGCCTCCATTGTGGCGGAAGCTCTTGGGTTCGTGCGGCGCGTATCCGGCATTGGCGATGAATTCGACTCGCCCATCACTGTGGCTCTTACCGGTGAGGCGAGTGTTGCTATAGCGTAGCTCGGATCGCCTCCCGTTGTCGTGGCCGCTCGTGCGGCGATTTCCTCCCGACTCGTCGTCGGTTTCTTGGTTTGGGTCTTCTTCCGCGTATCGCTTAGCGATCTCCAGGAGGTCCGATATGTTGTCGAGTGTTCTGTACACTCGCTTGAGCTTGGAAACCAGGGGCTCGTAGCGGCACGAAGTCTTGAAGCAGTGGATCGCGGTGTCCGGGTGGATTTCGACCGCTTTATACCACAGGTCTTGCCACCGTTGGACCCAGCTGCGGGTCGACTCGCGGGGTCCCTGGACGCATCGCTCCAGATCCTAGATGGTGGTGGAGCGGGTGTAGGAACCCTTGAAGTGCCTGACAAAGGCTTGCGCATTTCCTCCCAGGAGTCGATGCTATCCGCGGGGAGGGTGTTGATCCATTTCCTGCATGCTCCCTCCATCATCAGGGGAAGGTAGCGGGCGGCGAGTAGGTCAGTGTGGCCGGCAATTCCCATTGCCATGAGGTAGGTGTCCAGCCACACGGACGGGTCGTACGAGGGGTCGTACTTCTCGATCTCCTTCGGTGCTTTGAAGTTCGTCGGGTATCTTTCGCATCGGATCATTGGTCCGAAGCATTAGGGTCCGACTCGACTCAGAAATCCCCTTGTTTCGCTGTCGCGGCGTGCGGTGACCCAGCATACCACTGCATGATGTAGTACACTATAGTCATTGACATAACACCAATGAAACACCATTCACTAGTATTACATCCCACGGAGTGGTACAATAGAAACACAGCAGGTCCAAGACATGATTATAGGTTACAACTCAACTATTTACACAAGATCCAAAGAACACTCCAGGTTAAAGAGAGAAGAAACTTCTTACACAGAAGAATCAGAAATAAATAACTCCAAAACTACCATACTATTAAGACTAGTATCTTAACTAATGGTCTGGCATTGTTGTTATTGCAATACACTATAGAAATAGGTTCTATGGCTAGAGATTATATTCCTATCTACTTAGTAACTTCGTCTTCACTTGAGTTGATCTATATGTTGACTTTCTTGACTTCATTGAAGAGCTTTAGCTTTTGATGATGATTCCTGGAGCATGATTTGATGTAGACATCGTCTGTACTGGCTTTAGAACCTAGCAAGGGTTAAGAAGATACATTGAGTATGAGCGTACTCAGCAAGTTCAATAGAAAAGGAGTGTTTGATACACTATATCTATAGCCACGGACCATAGGTCGTAGGAAATGCAAGTTTTCGTAAACATTTCTTCAAAGGTTTCTTTTATTCTGAAAAGCTATGTCCGTCAACCTTCACGGGTTTACCAGAACTTTCATGGAGTTCCTTTCCCGCCGCGTTCGCAGCTCCTTCCCGGAACAGGGAGTAACAAGTTATAGTTCTTACACTCTATAGAGGTGCATCACTTTACCCATGAGAGACCTTAGGATTTGTTGCACGACCGAGATTATATTTCCGTTCAAACTTCCTTGGTTTGAGGCCCAACCTAAGATCCAAGCCAATCACTGCCCCCTTCGCGACCTTGCATGCGGCCTCCTTGGTGTACACTGCGCCCACATAATGAATTACGGCAATGGTTTGTATAGACCGTTAGATGCCATAACTATCGTGGGACGTTGAGGGTTCCCACCCATATGCTGCATATCCTCTATGAATTACCAATTAATATGCACGCTTCGAGTGATAACAGCCACGACCTGCACATCCGGCTTCATGCGAGAGGAAGAAGATACAACTGACTTCTCTGTCCCATTCCAAATCTCATGGTCAACACGTAATATACGGCGCAAGAATCACCGGCGACATTGGTTATTAAATCCTAGGTCATATAGTCTTGAATAGTGGTATTCCAACTGCCAGATTTAATAGATTAGTTGATCACCCTGGATCAGTAACCAATAGTTCACATTATTATCAAAAATAGTGTTTTCTGACCTTTTTCAAATGTAGGTGATGACAACACTGGATTTGCAAAATACTTTACAGAAAAAAACAAAGGACATGAGTAAGTGTGAACTTGCCTTTTGTGATTGCAATATTATGCACTCACGGTCTTCGAGACGACATAAGATCCAATAGTTGAAATCTGCATCATTGGTCTGGTAAGGACTAATGTTTAAAGAAGCAATATGATGTTGTGCATAAGTAATGCTATTCATTTTGTAAAACCCACAAAGTGAACCCCCAATGTTTTGAGTGAAGTGAATTTAGGTGATTCTTTTAAGGGTTGGTTTATCTTCAAATTTTACTTAATAAGTAATGTCATTTATAAGGAACTTAAGTGATAACAATTCTAAATATATAGGTAAAGTATAAAGTAATGCGATTATGATTAATTGTCATTTGGTGACTAAGATAAAAGTCCTTGGTTTTAATTGTTAAGAGTTGAAGAATTTATTATGAGATTATTGTTTGAAGTGGCAAAAGGAATAACATTTTAAGAAAAGATTTCCTTTATAAGGTTTAAACAATCATCATTATTAATAGAAAATGATCAATGTCTTTTGGTGTTTGATTTATTAGTTTGGACTTGAGATGCTTTATGTATTAAGTTAAATAGACCAAAGTTAACTATAAAAACATAAGTGATTTATTAGACCTGATGTTTATAAGCTTTAAGACTAAAGTTAACTTTAAAAGGTTAAGTAAACTTATGATGTAATATATTTTAATTATTCCCAAGTTTTAGATTTATGATGGGTATAACTAAGGTGTGGAATTATTTACTTTATATTTTAAGTGAATGATTAGATTAAATTTGTTTTGCTATTATGAAAATAATATGTATTTATTTAATGGAAGCATAATTCGATGATCTTAATAATTTGTTAGAATTTTGAAGTTATGTTAATAATGGTTAAAGTATAATGATTATTCACCATATTATATAAATGGGTGATACCCAATGTTTATTTAAAAGGATTCTTAATAAGATTTTAAAAATAATGCAATGCACAAACCTGTGTCCTCTATAATTCTAGGTGTTAATCCTGGGATGTTACAGACTCTCCCCCTTAAAATAAACTTCATCCTCGAAGTTCGTAAACTCTCGCGTTTCATAGTAAGGAATTGACTTGTATTGGGTACTGTATTTCTCCACTTCATGGTAACCTTAAATGGAAGTAATGGTAGTATTCCATATCTAGATCCTTTTCTTGAATTTCTACCATACTTGGCAATCTTTAATCTTGTTGTCTCCAATACTCCAAAGTTCCTTTTACTTTACTTTCTTAGGGATGTGTCCTTGTTATAAACTCCTTTTATTTAATCATCAAACTTTCTTACTATTCTGTGTAAGGTATAGGAAGTCTCACTAAATCAGGGTTTTACATTTTATTAGTCAATAGTTGTGGCCAAAAGACTAACTTTTGATTTGTCATGGTATGGTTTATACCGGTAGTCCTTCTGAATATTGGTTTTGAACACACTTAGTCCATACCCATTGGAAATTATTGTTCCTCTACACTTGTCCAATTGGATGTGCTATATTACCTCTTAAGGATCACTTAAGAATTGTTTCTTTTAGAATTAATTTGTTAGGACTATTCTATTTTATTACTTCGAGCCTTTACCTTATTAGGCTTCTAGACAACCCTTTGTTATTATCTTCAGTACTTTTATAAGAATGACTTCCTTTTAACCTTATGAAAATAAGGCTTGTTGTTGTTGTAGGTTAGTCCTTCTCCATTCTTTATTCGTAAAGTCAGATAATAATATCTTAATTTCTAAGGTTTACTCTCCCCCTTAGGGTTTACTAATGGTCTTCAAAATATCTATATAGTATTTCTTAATTTTATAAATAGAATATTGGTCCCTATCCAGCTTATACTCTGCCTAATTAGGGTCTGGTGAAAGATTGTACGGTGTATCCACACATTTGTGGATCTCCGAAGTGAACCTTTCAGCATTATTTGTTGGAATTATGCCCTAGAGGCAATAATAAAGATGTTATTGTTATAATTCTTGTTCATGGTAAAGTTTATATTCCATGCTAGAATTGTATTAAGCGGAAACTTTAATACTTGTGTGGTTTGTGAACAACACCGTGTCCCTAGTACGCCTCTATGGACTAGCTCATTGATCAATGATGGTTAAGGTTTCCTAACCATAGAGAATGATATGATGGACAGACCCAAACTAAGCGAAGCAATTAGATCGTATCATCGTGTTCATCTTTGCGTAGCTTTTCCTATGTCAAATATTGTATTCCTTAGACCATGAGATAATACAACTCCCTGGTATCGGAAGAAAGCTTTGAGGTCATCAAACGTCATCCTATGAAAGGGTGATCATAAAGGTGTCTCTCAGGTGATCGGAAAGTATCTGTTGGGTTGTATGTATCGAGATGGAATTTGTCCCTCCCAAGTCGGAGAGATATACTTCGGGCCCACTCGGTAATCGATATCAACACCACTTGCAAGCATGTGGTTAAGGAGTTAATCACAAAGTGATATCGGATTACAGAACGAGTAAAGTACTTGTTGTGAACGAGATTGAACTAGGTATGGCATGCAACGATCGAATCTCGGGCAAGTAAAATATCGCGAGACGAAGGAATATATATATGGTATTGTTTGAATCCTGACATCGTGGTTCATCCGATATGATCATCGATGAATGTGTGGAGTCAATATGGGTGCCCAGACCCTGCTGATTATTGATAGAAGATCATGTCTCGCATATTCTCGAACCGAGGTCACACACTTAACGTGTCTTGACGCTAGGATAGATTGGATAATTGGTTTATGAATTTTTGTTCGAGTATCGGATGGGATCCGGGACATCATGAGAGGTTCCGGAATGGTCCGAGAATAAGATTCATATAAGGCGATCAGTTTTGGAGTTCGGAATTGTTCCGGGTTAATCGGTATTGTACCGGAAGCTTCTAGAACCTTCCGGAAGGGGACCAACATGGCCCCACCTTCTGGGAGGGGGCATGGGCCTATGAGGGAGTGTCCTGGCCGCATTGGTCCAGGGGCACAAGGCCCCATAGGGCCCAGCCGATCCTAGAGAGTTTAAATCGTTTAAACTAGAGATAGGGTTTCTAGAAGAGGGGAGAGTCCATGCCCCCACTCCTTATCCTTTGGGGCCGCCGGTTTGGGCTTGGGGGAGGGGCTAGGGCTGCGCCCCCCCTCTATATAAAGAGGGGTGGGGGCGCACCAACCCCTTACACACCTTCCCCTCCAACCCTAGCCGCCCTGCTGCCCTCCTCTCTCCCTCCCGACTACTTGTAAGCGAAGCCCTGCTGCAGAAATTCTCCACCATATACACCACGCCGTCGTGTTGTAGATCCGATCTATCTCTCCACCATACTTGCTCGTCCGAGGAAGGAGGAGACGTCGAGGTGCTGCACGTGTGCATCTCACGGAGGCACCGCCACTTGTGGTGCTAGATCGGATCAGATCGCGAGGAGGAGAAGCGAGTACGACTACATCACCCACGTTCCGGATTAACGCGTTCACCGTCTAATCTTCAAGGGTATGAAGATCTAATCCAATCTCTCGTTGATTGCATCTCCTAGATTAGATCTTGGCTTTCCCTCTGTTCGCATCCGTAGAAAATTTTGATTTACTATGCCGCTAAACCCATCAGTGGTATCAGAGCTAGATCTATGCGTAGATGTGTTTCACGAGTAGAACGTAACATGGTTGTTGCGGGTGTTGATGTTTTCTGTTGCAAGCCTCTTGTTTGTGTTCTTCTTATGGCGGGATAGTGAGATTGAAGCGGTCCGCCAACCTTACGCGACGTCGTCATGAGACCGGGTCCGCACTTGACGCGTGTGGCTTGTTCCACACATGCGGTGGTGGATGTCGTTTCTCTCACTATAGTTGTCATGGGATTAACACGGAGTTTGGCAACCATAATATCACCGTTGTGGCTTTCCGTAGGTAAGAATCGTTCTTAGCATCTACTCCCATAAGCCACGTAAAACATGCAACAACAAAGTAGAGGCGTCTAACTTGTTTTTGCAGGAGTGTTCTGTGATATGGTATGGCCCAAGATGTGATGTGTATATTGTATGCGATGATCATGTTTTGTAATGTTTCACGACTTGCATGTCGATGAGTACACAACGGCGAGCCATATGGTTGTCTTTATAATTGTGTATGACCTGCAGTCAACTTATACGCCATGTAATAGCTTTACTTTATCGCTAAGTAGTTAGCAATAGTTGTAGTTGCTATTCGTGGTGGAGGCAATCATGGTGGAGTGATGGAGATCATGCCGGAACGAACAAGATGGAGATCATTGCCCGAAGATTGTCTATACCATGTCACATAAAGTTATATGCATGTGATGTTTATCCTTTTATGTATCTTATTATGCTTAGATCGCGACGGTAGCATTATAAGATGATTCCTCACTTAAAGATCAAGATAAAACTGTGTTCTCCCCAAGTATGCACCGTTGCGAAAGTTCGTCGTGTCCAAGCATCACGTGATGATCGGGTGCTATAGACTCT
The DNA here is from genome assembly GCA_030063025.1 of Avena longiglumis. Classification (NCBI taxonomy): domain Eukaryota; kingdom Viridiplantae; phylum Streptophyta; class Magnoliopsida; order Poales; family Poaceae; genus Avena; species Avena longiglumis. The sequence goes on from CP125979.1 coordinate 188,024,552, forward strand.
ACGCTCACATACAACGGGTGCAAGCCAGTTTTGCACACGCGGAAATACTTGGGTCTAGCTTGACGAGCCTAGCATGTACAGACATGGCCTCAGAACACAAGAACCGAAAGGTTAAGCATGAGTCATATGAATGATATGATCGACACTTTGTTGTCCACCATTGAAACCACATCTCTTCTCGTGATGATCGGATTAGGTGTGGTGAATTTGGATCGTGTTCACTAAACAACTTGAGGGATGTTGAATTTAGTGGGAGTTCATCTAGTAATTTTATTAAGTTGAACTATTTATCATGAACATAGTCTAAATTTTACTTGCAAATTTTTTTTTTCCATACAATCCCCCAGAAAGAGGGATCGGGTTCCACTATCATCAGATAACGGAACAACAACCACACACAAACGTCATGATACTGACCCACCTAGGGGGTCAAAACGGCAATAGAAGTTCACCTTACAAACCAACCAAACTAAACAGAAAGGAGGGAAGATGGAGACGCAAGAACACCGCCTGAGCTAGTGAGAAACTATTCCAAAACATAACATCCCAAAAGGAGCACAAGTATCGAGAGCCACACCAGCCAAGCTTTTTATATTTCGCCAATCCTCAAAAGCTTTTATCTCCCAGTTCTCCTTCTTTTCTCCTCCTCTTTCCAGCTCGAGCCTCACGACCACGATCTCCGTGGATTGTAGGCGCACCTAAGAAAGGAACAGGGCCACATCCATAGCCAAGATCGCCAACGCATTCTGTGAAGGGTGTCTGACTTGCAACACCACACGGTCATCCTCCCCATGCAAACCTGCCCAATAACGAATGAAAACACAAGCATATAAGATCAGATCAACAGTGAATTAATGAGTTTTTATCAAAACAAGCTCGATTCCTAAGTTTCCACATAGCCCGCAAATAGCCGCCACCACCGTAATGCACATTCCTACTAACCCCACTTGAGAAGCCCACCAAAAATCTTTGGAAAAGGAACCAGGTCTATGTGCAACACCAACAGTTCTGCAACCACCCCCAAACATATCTAGCAGCACACATGAAAAGAACAGGTGCCCAATGCTCTCATCCTTCCTACAAAACCGACAGGCAAAATCTCCAACCCACTTCTTTCTCCTCATATTGTCTTTGGTGAGAATTGCATTATGCCAAATAAGCCACAACCAAATCTTAATTTTCAAAGGGATTTTGCTTTCACAGATGTTTAAAACTTCTATCAACCCCCACATTCGATGATGAGTATACATGGACTTGACAGAAAACTTGCAGTTACTCCACATCCACCGGCCGTCCCTTTCCGATTCGGACACACCCCGGATAAAAAATTTCTCCTGTTCGATGATTTAACCCTTCAATATCCAACCATCTCCTAAAAGATAAACCCCATCTTTTTTGCCATGTTCACATCGTGACTCTCTGGTTCGACAAACATCAAATAAATCAGAACCTATCTTTCAAAGGTGAGTCCAGACACCAAGCATCATGCCAAAATCACCAATTCCCCATTACCAACCTTCATTCTCCTACCACCAAATAGAATCCCTAAGCTTAATCAAATCATGCCAACATGGAGAGTCACTTTGCCGTGTTTCACATTACTAATCCCACCCTTTTTCAAATATTTCCTCCTCACAAAATCTTGCCAAGGACCTTCCTCAGATTCAAGACGCCACCACCATTTACACAGCAAACAAATATTAAAGAGCCTGATATTCTTAATCCCTGCACCACCTTTTTCCTGGCCTACACACATATTTCCATTTCACCAGATGATATTTCTTCTTACCCACTTTTCCATACCAGAAGAAAGCTCTAGTCAGTTTCTCAATTTCTTCCACATATGATCTATGTAAGAGAAACATAGTCATAGGATAAACAGCCACACTAGAAACACAAGCAGTTATTTTAACATGTCTCCCTCCCAAGGACAAAGCTCCCCCCATCCAACCATCCAATTTCTTCTTCAACCTATCACCAACAAAGCCCATTTCACTCGAACATCTCCTCCTAGCAAGGCAAACCCAAGTATTTAATAGGCCAGTACCCTTACGGCTTGAACATCTCAAAGATAATTGGACAATTTCTCCTCATCCTCTAACACCATCAGCACCTCACTCTTCTCAAAGTTAATCTTGAGACCAGACATGGATTCAAACAAGTATAACAGCAATTTTAAATTTCTAGCCCCCTCAGGATACTCCTTAATAAACAAAATGGTATCATCAGCATATTGCAGAATGGCAATTCCTTTATCAAACAAATTTCCAACCAAACCAGTGAACAAACCACCAGCCTGAGCATTAGACACCATCTTAGCCAAACATTCCCCAGCCAAATTGAACAGGAAAGGAGAAAAGGGGTCCCCTTGCCTCACCCCCTTAAAGCTGCCAAAGTAAGGACCAGTTTCCCCATTGACCTTAACATTGAGAGTACCCTGAGTCACAGCACTCTTTAACCAAATCATCCAATCATCACTAAAACCTTTCTGCTTACAACAATAGAACAAAAAATCCCAATTAACTTTGTCATAAGCTTTCTCAAAGTCAATTTTCAAAACCACCCCCTGCTGCTTCTGACTTTTCGACTCTTTCAAAATCTCATGCAATAATGTCACACCATCTGCAATAAATCTCCCTTTAATAAAAGCAGTTTGGCAAGCAGCAATTAATTTCCCCATCACAGGCTCGATTCTAGCTGTGGTCTTGGTAAAATTTTGAACAAACACAGGCGAGCAAATAGGCCTATACTTCAATCACAAGATCATCACCTTTTGGCAGCAAAGTAATCACCCCATAGTTAATACTGCTTAGATCAATCTTATGAGCAAAAAAATCATCAAACACAGCCATAACATCTGATTTAATAACTTTACAGGTCTTGATAGAATTCAATAGGAATCCCATCAGACCAAACCTTTATTTTCTCCATCGATCAATAACCTCCTTAATCTCTTTCTCAGTAAAAGGCACTCCCATTTTCTCCCTATCATCATCATTAAGTTTCTCCCCATCCTGCCAATTATCATCAGCAAGCCTAATAGAGAACCCACCAGCCGGCCCAAATAAATTTTACTTGCAAATACTGTAGATCACATGGCCAAATCCAACTTCAACTTCAACGTTTTTGCTGAGAAGGAAAAGCTTAGAAACAATGGGTCCAACTTCACCAATTGGTTCCGCAATCTAAGAATCATTCTCTCTGGAGGTCAAAAGGACTATGTCCTTGGGAAAGCCTTAGGTGACCCTCACCTAATCGCTACGGTGATGAGAAAGCTGTCATCGATCGGCAAGAAAGATGATTATGGTGTGATTAAGAGCACCATGTTGTTTGCTATGGAACGGAACTTCAAAATCGTTTTGAAGACTATCCTGCCCTTTGAGATTCTCAAGAGCTGAAAACCATGTTTTACTCGGGCCGCTCGAGAGATATGAGATCTCGAGAAGTTCTTTAATCGCAAGATGGAGGAAGGAGTTCGTTAGTGAGCACGCCATTAAGATGACGGGCTACACTCAACGCTTGAGCAACCTGGAATGCACGATTCCGGAGGAACTCAAGATTTACTGGTTCGCAATCACTCCCTCCCAGCTACAAAAGTTTTGTAGTGACTCATAATCAGATTGGTTCCACGATACGATCACCGAGCTCTTCGCAAAGTCAAGGCGCGGAAGTGGACATCAAAAGGATAATCATGTGTTGATGGTCAACAATCCCACCTTTAAGAAAGGTAAGGAGCAAAGAAGCCCTTCAAGAAGGGCGGCAAGCGCCTTGCCCTGCGAGAAGAAGCTCAAGTCGGTCCTAAGCGGACACCGAGTGCTTCTATTGCAAGGACAAGGGTCACCGGAAGCTTGAATCTGTCAAGTACTTTATGACAAGGCTGGCACCATCAAAGGTATATTTGATATACATGTTATTAATATTTTCCTTACTAGCCCTTGTTATAGTGCCTTGGTATTTGATACCGGTTCAGTTGCTAATATTTGTAACTCGAAACACGATCTATGGAATAGACGGCGGCTTGCGAGGGATGAGGTGACGATGCGCGTTGGCAACGGATCAAGAGTTGATGTGATGGCCGTCGGCACGCTCTCCTTAGTTTTTGTAGGGGTTCGTAGCATGGAAAACAAAAAAATTCTATCGCATACAAACAAACAAGCCAAGATCTATCTACTATATTGTAGCAACGAGTCGATGGAATAACTTACCCTCGAAGATTCCAAAGTGTTTAACGAGAGCGGATTCTCGTGGGTGATGTAGTCTTACTCTTTCCGATCTCAAGATCGTGTAGACGATCCTTCCCATGCGTTAAACGGCGCTTCATGATCGGTCACACGTTCGGTACTCGACGAAGACCTTCCTCTCCCTTGTTCCAGCAGGCAGCGGAGGTTGTAGCACTCTCCTCGCGATTCCGGCAGCACAACGGCGTGGTACCGGAAGTAGAGGGGAAATCCCGCAGGGCTTCGTCTTAAGCCGGAGCGAGTATGGTGGAGTATGAGAGAGGGCTATTAGTGGTCTAGAGATTAGACACACCAATTAGAAGGCTCTAAACCGCAGGCTAAAGCAATTAGAAGCTCTAAACCAGAACGGCTCTAAACCGGAGATTAGAGGTAGAAACTTGTGTGTCTCAAGGAGGAGGCCCTGCCCCTCCTTTTATAGGTGGAGGGGCTTGGCGCACCAGGGAGGGAGGGGAGTCCCTCCCCAACTCGTCCTAGGGCTGGCCGCCGGCTTGGAGGAGAGGAACTCCTCCTCCAAGTTGGTTTCAACTTCCTCTTGCTTGTTTCCCACAGTTTCCTGTTCCCACGTTCTGCTTCCCAAAGTTTCTGTTTTAGCCGTTTGACTTTCAAACTGCAATTTGACTTTTCAGTTTTGGAACAGAAGAACACTTAGTACATGATGCAATCATTCAATGACACATTCATGTACCCTCCCCTTGGTGCGGACAATCCGAACCTTCTAGAACATTCCCGATGAAAACACCTAATCATTCCCGAACTCAAACAGGACTTTCCTTATATGAATCTTATTCTCCGGACCATTCCGGATCACCTCGTGATATCCTGGATCCCATCCGAGACTCCGAACAACATCCGGTCTCTTTCTCATAATACCATAACTACTCAAACAACGTCGAATCCTTAAGTGTGTCTCCCTACGGTTCGTGAATTATGCGGACATGATCGAGACACTTCTCCGAACAATAACCAATAGAGGAATCTGGAAATTCATATGGCTCCCACATATTTCTACGATTACTTTGCGATCGAATGAACCACTTACATACGATACCAATTTCCTTTGTCACACGATAGTTTACTTATCCGAGGTTATGATCGTCGGTATCTCTGCATACCTAGTTCAACCTCGTTACCGATAAGTACTCTTTTCTCGTTCACGTGATATGTGATCCCTTGTGACCCAGTCACATGCTTGCAAGTTAATTGGATGACATTCCACCGAGAGGGCCCAGAGTATATCTATCCGTCATATGGATGGACAAATCCACTCTTGATCCATGTGTTTCAACCAATACTTTCCGAACACTCAATGCCACCTTTATAGCCACCCGATTTACGGTGTGGTGTTTGATGACATCAAAGCATCCATCCGTAAAGGTGATATGCATGATCTCATGGTCGAAGGAATTAGGTTACTATGTATCGTAAAGCATATAGCAATTGAACTATTGAAATGACTTGATCTTTATGCTATGCTTATCTATAGGAGTATGTCCACCATATCATTCTCCTAACGATATGATCTTGTAGTTGATAACATCTCAATGTTCATGATAGGGAAACCACAATCATTAATCAACCAACAAGCTAGTGAAGTATAGAGGCTATACTAGGGACTTCAAATTAAGTTTACTTAATCACACAAGTATTAATGTTTCCTTGTTAATACTATTATAGCATGAATGTAAACATTTATCATAAACACAAAGATATAATAATAACTACATTTATTATTGCCTCTAGGGCATATCTCCAACAGTCTCCCACTTGCACTAGAGTCATCTAATCTAGATTACATGGTAATATACCGAACACCCATGGCAGTTTGGTGTTGGTCATGTTTTGCCCTCGGGAGAGGTTTAGTCAACGGATCTGCCACATTCAGATCTGTGTGTACTTTGCAAATCTTTATATCCCCATCCTGGATATGTTCTCGAATAGCGTGAAAACGCAGCTTGATATGCTTCAGCTTCTTGTGTGACCTTGGTTCTTGCGCATTGGCTATGGCTCCCATGTTATCACAGTAGATAGACATTGGGTCCAGCGCACTAGGAACCACACCCAGCTCTGTAATGAACTCTTTCATCCAGATCGCTTCTTGTGAAGCCTCCGAAGCAGCCATGTATTCCGATTCATTTGAAGATCTCGCCACAACGCTTTGCTTTGCACTCCTTCAGCTAACTGCTGCACCATTCAAAATAAATACGTATCCAGATTGTGATTTAGAATCATCCGGATCGGTGTTCCAACTAGCATCGGTGTAACCATTAACAACGAGCTGTTCATCACCTCCATAAGAAAGAACCATATCCTTAGTTCTTCTCAAGTACTTAAGGATGTTTTTGACCGCTGTACAATGATCCACTCCTGGATCACTTTGATATCTGCTAGTTAAACTAATAGCATATGAAATGTCGGGTCTAGTACATAGCATGGCATACATTAGAGATCCTATGGCTGAGGCATAGGGAGTCTTACTCATCCTTTCTCTATCTTCTGCCGATGTCGGACTTTGAGTTTTACTCAAGGTCGTATTGGGCAACATGGGCAAGAACCCTTTCTTGCTTTCTTCCATTCCAAACCTCTTTAGAACTTTGTCCAAATATGTACTCTGTGACAATGATATTTGGCGTTTCGATCTATCTCTATAAATCTTTATGCCTAATATGTAAGCTGCTTCGCCAAGATCCTTCATTGAAAAAGTATTATTCAAATATTCCTTGACACTATTAAGAAGGTCTACATCATTCCCAATCAACAATATGTCATCCACATATAGTATTAAGAATGCTATAGAGCTCCCACTCACTTTCTTGTAAATACAAGCTTCTCCATAAGTTTGTATAAAACCAAAACTTTTGATTACCTTATCAAAACGTTGATTCCAACTTCGGGATGCTTGCTTCAATCCATAGATGGACCGTTGAAGTTTGCATACCTTGTTAGCATCTTTAGGATCGACAAAACCTTTGGGTTGCATCATATACAACTCTTCATCAATATCTCCATTGAGGAATGCTGTTTTGACATCCATCTGCCATATCTCATAATCATAATATGCAGCGATTGCTAACATAATCCTCACAGACTTTAGCTTCGCTACTGGTGAGAAAGTCTCATCGTAGTCAACTCCTTGAATTTGTCGAAACCCTTTTGCGACAATTCGAGCTTTATAGACAGTAACATTACCATCAGCATCTGTTTTCTTCTTGAAAATCCATTTGTTCTCGATGACCTTCCGCCATCCGTAAGTCCACCAAAGTCCATACTTGGTTTTCGTACATGGATCCAATCTCGGATTTCATGGCTTCTTGCCATTTATTGGAATCTGGGCTCATCATCGCTTCCTCATATGTCTCGGGGTCATCGGTGTTGTCCACCAACATGACACTCATAACGGATCATACCAATGGAGTGGTACGAGTTCTCGTTGACCTCCGAGGCTCAGTAGCAACTTCAACCAAGTTTCATGATCATCATCATTAGCTTCCTCTCTAATTGTTGCAGCACCACAGAACTTCTTACGGTGCTGCGCTACTGCAATTTCGAGAGAAGGTTCGACAACCTCGTCGAGTTCTACTTTCCTTCCATCACTTCTTTCGAGAGAAATTCCTTCTCTAGAAAGGATCCATTCTTAACCGAAGATTTTGCCTTCGGATCTATGATAGAAGGTATACCCAATAGTTTCCTTCGGGTATCCTATGAAGACGCATTTTTCCGCTTTGGGTTCAAGCTTGTCCGGCTGTAACTTCTTTACATAGGCTTCGCATCCCCAAACTTTAAGGAACGACAATTTAGGTTTCTTGCCAAACCATAATTCATACGGTGTCGTTTCAACGGATTTAGATGGTGCCCTATTTAAAGTGAATGCAGCTGTTTCTAATGCATAACCCCAAAACGATAGCGGTAAATCTGTAAGTGACATCATAGAACGAACAATATCTAAGAGAGTTCGATTACGACGTTCGGACACACCATTAAGCTGTGGTGTTCCCGGCGGTGTCAATTGTGAAAGTATTCCGCACTTCTTTAAATGCTCGCCAAACTCGTAACTTAGATATTCACCTCCACGATCAGAACGTAGAAATTTAATCTTCTTGTTACGTTGATTCTCTACCTCACTTTGAAACTCCTTAAACTTCTCGAAAGTTTCGGACTTATGTTTCATGAAATAGATATACCCATATCTACTCAAGTCATCCGTGAAGGTAAGAACATAACGATAACCATCACGATGCTACACTCATTGGACCACACACATCGGTATGTATGATTTCCAATAAGTCCGTAGCTCGCCTCCATCATACCGTAAAATGGAGTCTTAGTCATTTTTCCCATCGGACATGCTTCGCATCTTTCAAGTGATTCAAAATCAAGTGATTCAAGAAGTCCATCGAATGGAGTTTCTTCATACGCTTCACTCCAATGTGACCAAGATGACGATTGCCACATATAGGTCGAATTATCGCTTGATTTCAAACGCGTTTAGCCTCAATGTTGTTGATATGTGTATTTCCACTATCGAGATTCAATAAGAATAGACCATCTATCAAAGGTGCATGTGCATAAAACATATTACTCATATAAATCGAACAACCATTATTCTCGACTTAAACAAGTAACCGCCTCGCAATAAACAAGATCCTAATATAATGTTCATGCTCAACGCAGCACTAAATAACAATTATTTAAGTATAAAACTAATCCGATGGTAGATGAAGGGTAGCGTGCCGACCGCGATCACATCAACCTTTGATCCGCTTCCCACGCATCGTCACCTCGTTCTTCGCTAGCTTCCGCTTATTCGCAAAGACTGTTTCGAGTTACAAATATGAGCAACCGAACCAGTATCAAATACCCAGGCACTACTACGAGTACTAGTGAGATACACATCAATAACATGTATATCAGATATACCTTTCTTCTTGATGTTGCCGTTCTTCAGATCCGCCAAGTACTTTGGGCAATTCCGCTTCCAGTGACCTTCTCCCTTGCAGTAAAAGCACTCAGTTTCAGGCTTGGGTCCAGCCTTGGTTTTCTTCGCCGGCGTGGTAACTTTCTTACCACCCTTCTTGAAGTGTCCCTTTTGCTTAGACTTGCCTTTCTTGAGTTTGGTGGTCTTATTGACCATCAACACTTGGTGCTCTTTCTTGATATCCACTTCTGCAGACTTTAACATAGCAAACAGTTCTGGCAACTCTTTGTTCATGTTCTGCATGTTGTAGTTCATCACAAAGTTCCTGTAACTTGGTGGCAGTGACTAGAGGACGCGGTAAATCCCCAAAGCATTAGGAATCACTATACCCAAGCTTTGAAGTTTGTTTGCATGCCCAGACATCTTAAGCACATGCTCACTGACGGAGCTGCCCTCTTCCATCTTGTAGTTAAAGAACTTTTCAGAAGCCTCATAGCTTTCAATTGCCGCATGAGTCTCAAAAATCAATTTGAGATCCTCGACAATATCATATGGGTCTGACTCTTCAAACCTTTTCTGAAGCTCCGATTCTAAACCATACACGATAGCACACTGAACTATGGAGTACTGATTCTTCCGAGCGAGGTAAACATTCTTTACTTCATCGGAAGCATCACCGCAGTGGGTCACCCAATGTGCATCCAAAGACATAGGTCAAATTACCACCGTGAGGACAATCCTCAAATTGCGGAACCAATCCGAAGTTGCTTCCATTGTTTTTCAACTTTTCTTTCTCTAGGAACGCATTAAAATTGATGGTAGGGGCTGCCATTGATCTACAACATATTTGCAATAGTTTAGACTAAGTTTATGATAAATTGAGTTCAAATTAATTAATGAAATTAAACTAGGTGAACTCCTCAAAACAACATCCCTCACATTGTTTTAGTGATCACACGAACCAAATCCACTACATGAACACCGATCATCACGAGAGTTGATATAGTTTCAATGGCGAACAATCGTCATGTTCATCATATCTACTATAATTCATGCTTTACCTTTCGGTGATCCGTGTTCGAGACCATGTCTGTACATGCTAGGCTCGTCAAGATCAAACCTTAGTTTCGCATGAGCAAATCTGGCTTGCTCACGTTGTATACACTTGCGTAATCTAACACCCGATCATCACGTGGTGCTTGAAACAACAAGCTTTAGCAACGGTGCTAACTAAGGGTGAACACTTTATGATTTGAAATTCATGTGCATGAGGGATCATCTTATAATGCTACCGCTGCCTACTAAGCAATACAAGATGCATAAAGGATTAACATCACATGCAATTCATAATATGTGATATGATATGGCCTTTCTTCTTTGTGCTTCCGATCTCCATCTTCAAGCACGAACATGATATCCATCATCACCGCATTGCATCAAGGTCAATGACGCTTCACCATGGTTGTCGCCCACCGCTTCAACTATTACAACTACTTTGAATAGACACGGGTCTTAACATAAATTAAAGACAACCATATAGCTCCTGCCGGTTGCCAACTTACAATAAGGAACATTGCATACATCAAATATAATCACAATCATGGCCATATCACATCACTGACACCTCAAAACAAAGTTAGACGCCTCTACTTTCTTTGCATATTTTACGTGGTTTGGGGCTTTCAATAAGTGTCGTTCTAACTTACGAACAAGAACCACAACATTGATACTAGCATTGTTGATCACCGTTGTAAATTGGATCTTAACTATGCTAGGAGAAAGCGCACCATAAAGCCACTTATGTAATACAAGTTGCATGTTAGCGTGGAGCAAGTCTCATGAACGATGTCATGTAAGGTTATCCGGGCCGCTTCATCCCAACATACCGAAGATGCAAAGTACACAAAAGCAATCGACAATAAAAGCATCAACGCCCAATGACCATTGTGTTCTACTCGTGCAACAGATCTACATATAGACACGGCTCGATACCATCTTTGAGGGGTTCGTAGCATGGAAAACAAAAATTTTCTATCGCATACAAACAAACAAGCCAAGATCTATCTACTAGATTGTAGCAACGAGTCGATGGAATAACTTACCCTCGAAGATTCCAAAGTGTTTAACGAGAGCGATTCTCTGGGTGATGTAGTCGTACTCTTTCCGATCTCAAGATCGTGTAGACAATCCTTCCGCGCTGCGTTAACCGGCTTCCTTCCGCGGTCACATCGTTCGGTACTCGGCGAAGACCTTCCTCTCCCTTGTTCCAAAGAAAGCGGAGGTTGTAGCACTCTCCTCGCGATTCCGGCGGCCTGTGGCGTGGTACCGGAAGTAGAGGGGAAATCCCGCAGGGCTTCGTCTTAAGCCGGAGCGAGTATGGTGGAGTATGAGAGAGGGCTATTAGTGGTCTAGAGATTAGACACACCAATTATAAGGCTCTAAACCGCAGGCTAAAGCAATTATAAGCTCTAAACCAGAACGGCTCTAAACCGGAGATTAGAGGTAGAAACTTGTGTGTCTCAAGGAGGAGGCCCTGCCCCTCCTTTTATAGGTGGAGGGGCTTGGCGCGCTAGGGAGGGAGGGGAGTCCCTCCCCAACTCGGCCTAGGGCTGGCCGCCGGCTTGGAGGAGAGGAACTCCTCCTCCAAGTTGGTTTCAACCTCCTCTTGCTTGTTTCCCACAGTTTCCTGTTTCCCACAGTTTCATGTTTCCCACAGTTTCCTGTTTTAGCCGTTTGACTTTCAAACTGGCAATTTGACTTTTCAGTTTTGGAACAGCAAGAACACTTAGTACATGATGCAATCTTTCAATGAAACATTCATGTACCCTCCCCCTTCGGAGTGCCGGACAATCCGGAACCTTCTAGAACATTCCCGATGAAAACACCGGAATCATTCCCGAACTCCGAAACGGGACTTTCCTTATATGAATCTTATTCTCTGGACCATTTTGGATCACCTCGTGATATCCCGGATCCCATCCGAGACTCCGAACAACATTCGGTCTCTTTCTCATAATACCATAACTACTCAAACAATGTCGAATCCTTAAGTGTGTCTCCCTACGGTTCGTGAATTATGCGGACATGATCGAGACACTTCTCCGAACAATAACCAATAGAGGAATCTGGAAATTCATATGGCTCCCACATATTTCTATGATTACTTTGCGATCGAATGAACCACTTACGTACGATACCAATTTCCCTTTGTCTCACGATAGTTTACTTATCCGAGGTTATGATCGTCGGTATCTCTGCATACCTAGTTCAACCTCGTTACCGATAAGTACTCTTTTCTTGTTCCCGTGATATGTGATCCCTTGTGACCCAGTCACATGCTTGCAAGCTAGAGGGCCCAGAGTATATCTATTCGTCATATGGATGGACAAATCCCACTCTTGATCCATGTGTTTCAACCAATACTTTCCGAACACTCAATGCCACCTTTATAGCCACCCAGTTACGGTGTGGTGTTTGATGTCATCAAAGCATCCATCCGGTAAAGGTGATATGCATGATCTCATGGTCGAAGGAATTAGGTTACTATGTATCAGAAAGCATATAGCAATTGAACTATTGAAATGACTTGATATTTATGCTATGCTTATCTATAGGAGTATGTCCATCATATCATTCTCCTAACGATATGATCTTGTTGTTGATAACATCTCAATGTTCATGATAGGGAAACCACAATCATTAATCAACCAAAAAGCTAGTGAAGTATAGAGGCTATACTAGGGACTTCAAATTAAGTTTACAAATCACACAAGTATTAATGTTTCCTTGTTAATACTATTATAGCATGAACGTAAACATTTATCATAAACACAAAGATATAATAATAACTACATTTATTATTGCCTCTAGGGCATATCTCCAACAGTTTTACCTTCGGGATTAGTTTTAAACCTTAATAAGTGTTATTATGTGCCTGCGTTGAGCATGAACATTATTTCTGGATCGTGTTTATTGCAAGACGATTATTCATTTAAATCGGAGAATAATGGTTGTTCTATTTATATGAGTAACATCTTTTATGGTCATGCACCTCTTGTGAATGGTTTATTTCTTCTAAATCTCGAAAGGGATGAGACACACATCCATAACATTGTGGCTAAGAGATGCAAAGTAGATAGTGATAATACTACTTATTTGTGGCATGAAGAAACTCCATTCTGATGGACTTTTGGAGTCTCTTGATTTTGAATCATTTGACACATGCGAACCATGCCTCATGGGCAAGACGATCAAAACACCGTTCTCCGGTATGATGGAGCGAGCAACGGATTTGTTGGAAATCATACATACCGATGTACGCGGACCGATGAGTGTTTCGACGCGCGGTGGATATCGCTATTTTCTCACTTTTACCGATGACTTAAGTAGATATGGGTATATCTATTTAATGAAACATAAATCTGAAACGTTTGAAAAGTTCAAAGAATTTCAGAATGAAGTGGAGAACCATCGTAACAGAAAGATTAAGTTTCTATGATCCGATCGTGGGGGCGAATATTTGAGTTATGATTTTCTCACGCATCTTAAAGCAAGCGGAATTATTTCACAAATCACGCCACCCGGAACACCACAGTGCAATGGTGTGTCTGAACGCCGGAATCGAACCTTATTAGATATGGTCCGATCAATGATGTCTCTTACTGATTTGCCGTTATCATTTTGGGGTTATGCATTAGAAACCACTGCATTCACTTTAAATAGGGCTCCATCTAAATCTGTTGAGACGACACCATATGAACTATGGTTTGGTGCTAAACCTAAGTTGTCGTTTCTTAAAGTTTGGGGATGCGAAGCTTGCGTCAAGAAGTTGATGCCGGACAAGCTCGAACCCAAAGCGGAGAAATGCGTCTTCATAGGATACCCTAAGGAAACTATTGGGTATACCTTCTATCACAGAACCGAAGGCAAAGTGTTTGTCGCAAAGAACGGTTCCTTTCTTGAGAAGGAGTTTCTCTCGAAAGAAGTGAGTGGGAGGAAAGTAGAGCTAGACGAGGTTATTGAACCTTCTCTTGAATTGGAGAGTAGCGCAGCACCTGAAATTGTTCCAGTGCCGCCTGCACCAACAATAGAGGAAGCTAATGACAAGGATCGTGAAGCTTCGGACGATGCTTCTACTGAATGTCGCAGGTCGACAAGGTCGCGTGCCCCTCCTGAGTGGTACGGCAACCCTGTCTTGACTGTCTTGCTAGTAGAAGACAGTGAACCTACGAACTATGAGGAAGTGATGATGAGCCCAGACTCTGAGAAATGGCTGGAAGCCATGAAATCCGAATTGGGATCCATGAGCGAAAACCAAGTATGGACTTTGGTGGATCCTCCTAGCGACCGAAAGGCCGTTGAGTGCAAATGGATATTCAATAAGAAAACGAACGCGGATGGTAATGTTACCGTCTATAAAGCACGGCTTGTCACGAAAGGTTTTCGACAAGTTCAAGGTGTTGACTACGATGAGACTTTCTCTCCCGTAGCGATGTTTAAGTCCATTCGGATTTTATTAGCAATTGCTGCGTTTCATGATTATGAAATATGGCAGATGGATGTCAAAATTGCGTTCCTCAATGGAAACATTGATGAAGAGTTGTATATGATGCAACCCGAAGGTTTTGTCGATCCTAAGGATGCTTATAAAGTATGCAAACTTCAGCGTTCCATTTATGGACTGAAGCAAGCATCTCGGAGTTGGAACCTTCATTTTGATCAAGTGATCAAGAGCTTTGGATTTGTTCCAAATTGCTACGAAGCTTGTATCTACAAGAAAGTGAGTGGGAGCTTGGTGGCTTTTATCAGATGTGGATGACATATTGATTATCGGAAATGACATCAACATGCTTAACGAGGTGAAGAGTTATTTAAACAAGTGTTTTTCAATGAAAGACCTAGGTGAAGATGCTTATATATTGGGCATCAAAATCTATAGAGATAGACAAAGACGCCTGATAGCTTTAAGCCAGAGTACATACCTAGACAAAGTTCTGAAAAGGTTCAGAATGGATAAGGCAAAGAAAGGTTCAGTGCCTATGTTGTCAGGTAAGATATTGAGCAAGGCTCAGTGTCCAGCTACGGTAAATGATAGGGAATCTATGAGCAAAGTGCCTTATGCCTCGGCCATAGGTTCCATCATGTATGCCATGCTGTGTACTAGACCGGATGTGTCCAATGCTCTTAGTTTGACGAGCAGATATCAAAGTGATACAGGAGTGGAGCACTGGACAGCTGTGAAGAACATCCTAAAGTACCTGAATAGGACTAAAGAAATGTTCTTAGTCTATGGGGGTGATGAACAGCTTGTCGTAAAAGGTTACGTCGACGCTAGTTTTGACACCGACAAGGATGATTCCAAATCTCAGACAGGATACGTTTATATTTTGAATGGAGGAGCTGGAGTGGAGAAGTGCAAGCAAAGCGTGATCGCGGGATCTACAAAGGAAGCGGAATACATGGCTGCTGCAAAAGCGTCAAGTGAAGGAGTTTGGATCGAAACTTCATCACGAGCTTGAGTGGTTCCAAGTGCATTGGACCCACCGGAGATATTGTGTGACAACATCGCGCCATAGCACTTGCTAAGGAACCAAGATATCATCCAAAGACCAAGCATATCAACTAAGTTTCATATAATCCGAGATTATATAGCAGATGGAGATCTGAAGATTAGCAAAGTACATACGGATCTGAATGTCGCAGATCCATTGACTAAACCTCTTCCACGTGTAAAACATGATCAACACCTCAGTGCCATGGGTGTGAGATTGTTGCCAAATGTAAACTAGATTATTGACTCTAGTGCAAGTGGGAGACTGTTGGAATTATGCCCTAGAGGCAATAATAAAGATGTTATTGTTATAATTCTTGTTCATGATAAAGTTTATATTCCATGCTAGAATTGTATTAAGCGGAAACTTTAATACTTGTGTGGTTTGTGAACAACACCGTGTCCCTAGTACGCCTCTATGGACTAGCTCATTGATCAATGATGGTTAAGGTTTCCTAACCATAGACATGAGTTGTCAATTGATAATGAGATCATATCATTGGGAGAATGATATGATGGACAGACCCAAACTAAGCGAAGCAATTAGATCGTATCATCGTGTTCATCTTTGCGTAGCTTTTCCTATGTCAAATATTGTATTCCTTAGACCATGAGATAATACAACTCCCTGGTATCGGAATAAATCTTTGAGGTCATCAAACGTCATCCTATGAAAGGGTGATCATAAAGGTGTCTCTCAGGTGATCGGAAAGTATCTGTTGGGTTGTATGTATCGAGATGGAATTTGTCCCTCCCAAGTCGGAGAGATATACTTCGAGCCCACTCGGTAATCGATATCAACACCACTTGCAAGCATGTGGTTAAGGAGTTAATCACAAAGTGATATCGGATTACGGAACGAGTAAAGTACTTGCTGTGAACGAGATTGAACTAGGTATGTGATGCAACGATCGAATCTCGGGCAAGTAAAATATCGCGAGACGAAGGGAATATATATATGGGATTGTTTGAATCCTGACATCGTGGTTCATCCGATATGATCATCGATGTATGTGTGGGAGTCAATATGGGTGCCCAGACCCCGCTGTTGATTATTGATAGAAGATCATGTCTGCATTATCTCGAACCTGCAGGGTCACACACTTAACGTGTCTTAACGCTAGGATAGATTGGATAATTGGTTTATGAATTTTTGTTAGGAGTCTCGGATGGGATCCGGGACATCACGAGAGGTTCCGGAATGGTCCGGAGAATAAGATTCATATAAGGCAGTGCAGTTTTTGGAGTTCGGAATTGTTCCGGGTTAATCGGTATTGTACCGGAAGCTTCTAGAACCTTCCGGAAGGGGACCAACGTGGCCTCACCTTCCGGGAGGGGGCATGGGCCTATGAGGGAGTGTCCTGGCCGCATTGGTCCAGGGCACAAGGCCCCATAGGGCCCAGTCGATCCTAGAGAGTTTAAATCGTTTAAACTAGAGATAGGGTTTCTAGAAGAGGGGAGAGTCCATGCCCCCCACTCCTTATCCTTTGGGGCCGCCGGTTTGGGCTTGGGGGAGGGGCTAGGGCTGCGCCCCCCCTCTATATAAAGAGGGGTGGGGGCGCACCAACCCCTTACACACCTTCCCCTCCAACCCTAGCCGCCCTGCTGCCCTCTCTCTCCTCCGATCGCTTGTGGCGAAGCCTGCAGAAATTCTCCACCATATACACCACGCCGTCGTGTTGTAGATCCAATCTATCTCTCCACCATACTTGCTGGTCCGAGGAAGGAGGAGACGTCGAGGTGTTGCACGTGTGCATCTCACGGAGGCACCGCCACTTGTGGTGCTAGATCGGATCGGATCGCGAGGAGGAGGCGAATGTACGACTACATCACCCACGTTAACGAGCGTTCATTTGTCGAATCTTCAAGGGTATGAAGATCTAATCCAATCTCTCTCGTTGATTGCATCTCCTAGATTAGATCTTGGCTTTCCCTCTGTTCGCATCCGTAGAAAATTTTGATTTACTATGCCGCGAAACCCTTCATTATTTGTCTTACATACGATGTGGACATTTTCACTTCGATAGGTCAATTTTCGCGAAGAGTCTCGAGAGACGGTCGCTTTCAATTTTTATACTCCTTTGTGTTTTACTTAACTTAGGCCAAATTTTATGCTCTTTATGCAACTTCTAAGAAGATCTGGTTAACTATGTCAACCAACACCGGTTGTGGACAAGATACCAACTGTGGATCAAATACCAGTTACGAACCATCCTAGGATATATGTATTACCCTATGGTTTCTGATATACCTTTGGCATTCTCTTTGAATCGTCAGAGTTTGAATACCATTTTGGTTTCAAAACTACTTCTTTGTATTATTCATGATACTTCCATGAACTTGCATATTTACTCCATTGACTTCTTAGCAAAATTACCTATTTTGATTGAACTTTAAGTTCATTACTTCTTGTTGCTCCTTGCATTTTCTACACTAGACTTTATTCTTATATGTGGCTAAGAATAACCTGAACTTCATCCATCCTCCAAATTGAGTTGATACTCCATACACTTGGCTTAATTCTTCAAGTAAGTCTTCATCTTGGTCTTCGGAACTCGTCACTCCCTTACACGAATTCCCATTCCTATATAGGTCTATAACATCAAGTAGTAACTGGATGTTGCAACATGCATTTGCACATCAAGTCAAACTTCATGTACAGATCTAGTCAATCAAGAACATCCAAGAAAAACAAATAAATCCAAATGTGGTACATATAACACACAATATTCTAAGCCCAGAATATAGTAGTTGAGTATAACATCTCTAGAATTCAGGCTTAGTTATGTAGTATATGACACCTCCTCATATAGGTTTACATTACGATACTTAGCACATAAAGTCAACTATTCTTTATCTCAATATTTACCCAAATTGCTCAAGTGCATCAGGATAATATTAAGCAAAGTGGTCTCAATTTGGTTATGACTAACCTTTGGTTTCACCTTTGGAATGATTAACTATGTTCAACCTTTCTTTATTAGACAACTAACCACACATGATCTCTCCAAATGACTAATCAGATTCTATTTGTTAACTTAAACCAAATATTATTAGAAATTTTTAGCACCCATGACTTCTATCATAACTCTACTATGTAATTTTCATACTTCTACTCCAAGATAATTCACTAAATACTTGTCATATTTATACTCTTATCATGGTTTCGGAGTTAATCTCACCGTGATCTTATTATTTTTTGCCTCTTGATCATGATTTAAGAGCTAATATAACCATGATAACTTTACTTCACATTACTCTATCATTCAGTCTTAACATAATTTCACTTCATCAAGTAAAATTATCAAGTGAATCCCACATGATTACTAGCCAATACAACTATACATACTCTAATGATCTTCATTATGTTGTCTTTGGTTATCAACTGACACTAAGATTTTACTATTCTTACTTAAATTCTAGGATTAGGCTACACCATTAACACTACTTCAATTGATGGATTACACTTTCCTACAGTATATTAGTGGTTTATGTCTCCTTCGGAAGACACTAAATAGCACTATACTGAGAAAAGATAAATAATTACTCCTAAGAAAGGATGACTTAAGAATATATAGTGACAACATTATCCTCAAGTGGATACTCATCACAAGTCATAATAATATTTGGTTTAGATAAGATGGCTCCTATAGTCGCTATCCAACCTACAGATCTTCCTAAAAGGTTTTAATCCTAAGGTCAAAGCATATGCTCTGATACCAATTGCGGTGACCTAGCATACCACTGCATGATGTAGTACACTATAGTCATTGACATAACACCAATGAAACACCGTTCAATAGTATTACATCCCTCAGAGTGGTACAACAGAAACACAGCAGGTCCAAGACATGACTATAGGTTACAACTCAACTCTTTACAAAAGATCCAGAGAACACTCTAGGTTAAAGAGAGAGAAAGAAACGTCTTACAAAGAAGAATCAGAAATAAATAACTCCAAAACTATCATACTATTAAGACTAGTATCTTAACTAATGGTCTGGCATTGCTGTTATTACAATACACTATAGAAATAGGTTCTATGGCTAGAGATTATATTCCTATCTACTCAGTAACTTCGTCTTCACTTGAGTTGATCTATATGTTGACTTTCTTGACTTCATTGAAGAGCTTTAGCTTTTGATGATGATTCCTGGAGCATGATTTGATGTAGACATCGTCTGTACTGGCTTTAGAACATAGCAAGGGTTAAGAATATACTTTGAGTACGAGCGTACTCAGCAAGTTCACTAGAAAAGGAGTGTTTGATGCACTATATCTATAGCCACAGACCATAGGTCATACGCAATGCAAGTTTTCGTAAACATTTCTTCAAAGGTTTCTTTTATTCTGAAAATCTATGTCCGTCAGCCTTCATGGGTTTACCAGAACTTTCATGGAGTTCCTTTCCCGCCGCGTTCGCAGCTCCATCCCGGAACAGGGAGTAACAAGTTACAGTTCTTACACTCTGCAGAGGTGCATCACTTTAGCCATGAGAGACCTTAGGCTTTGTTGCACGGCCGAGATTATGTTTCTGTTCAAACTTCCTTGGTTTGAGGCCCAACCTAAGATCCAAGCCAATCACTGCCCCCTTCGCGACCTCGCATGCCTCCTTGGTGTACACTGCGCCCACATAATGAATTACGGCAATGGTTTGTATAGACCGTTAGATGCCATAACTATCGTGGGACGTTGAGGGTTCCCACCCATATGCTGCATATCCTCTATGAATTACCACTTAATATGCACGCTTCGAGTGATAACAGCCACGACCTGCACATCCGGCTTCATGCGAGAGGAAGAAGATACAACTAACTTCTCTGTCCCATTCCAAAACTCATGGTCAACGCGTAATATACGGCGCAAGAATCACTGGCGACATTGGTTATTAAATCCTAGGTCATATAGTCCTGAACAGTGGTATTCCAACTGCCAGATTTAATAGATTAGTTGATCACCCTGGATCAGTAACCAATAGTTCACATTATTATCAAAAATAGTGTTTTCTGACCTTTTTCAAATGCAGGTGATGACAACACTGGATATGCAAAATACTTTACAGAAAATAAACAAAGGACATGAGTAAGTGTGATCTTGCCTTTTGTGATTGCAACATTATGCACTCACGGTCTTCGAGACGACATAAGATCCAATAGTTGAAATCTGCATCATTGGTCCGGTAAGGACTAATGTTTAAAGAAGCAATATGATGTTGTGCATAAGTAATGCTATGCATTTTGTAAAACCCCCAAAGTGAACCCCCAATGTTTTGAGTGAAGTGAGTTTAGGTGATTCTTTTAAGGGTTGGTTTATCTTCAAATTTTACTTTATAAGTAATGTCATTTATAAGGAACTTAAGTGATAACAATTCTAAATATATAGGTAAAGTATAAAGTAATGCGATTATGATTAATTGTCATTTGGTGACTAAGATAAAAGTCCTTGGTTTTAATTGTTAAGAGTTGAAGAATTTATTATGAGATTATTGTTTGAAGTGGCGAAAAGAATAACATTTGAAGAAAAGATTTCCTTTATAAGGTTTAAACAATCATCATTCTTAATAGAACATGATCAATGTCTTTTGGTGTTTGATTTATTAGTTTGGACTTGAGATGCTTTATGTATTAAGTTAAATAGACCAAAGTTAACTATAAAAACATAAGTGATTTATTATACCTGATGTTTATAAGCTTTAAAAGGTTAAGTAAACTTAAGATGTAATATATTTTAATTATTCCCAAGTTTTAGATTTATGATGGGTATAACTAAGGTGTGGAATTATTTACTTTATATTTTAAGTGAATGATTAGATTAAATTTGTTTTGCTATTATGAAAAGAATATGTTTTTATTTAATGGAAGCATAATTAGATGATCTTAGTAATTTGTTAGAATTTTGAAGTTATGTTAGTAATGGTTAAAGTATAATGATTATTCACCATATTATATAAATGGGTGATACCCAGTTTATTTAAAAGGATTCTTAATAATATTTTAAAATAATATTTTAAAATTAATAGTTATACTTAAATTTGATTATGAATTTAAGTTATGGGTTTGGAATTTAGTATAAAGACACTAATTGCTCAAGGTTTTATAAGAATTGTGATTATTTCTTACTTAACAATTATTTTTAAAGAATTCACAAAATAGGTATTAGGTAAGGAATTATTATTTAAAATATTAAAGACTTTTCTGATAATATATTTGATATTTGTCTAGTGTAATATATTTATTCAAGACCTTAAAAATGAATTGTATTTATTTTTAAGTATTATCTTTATTTTTATAAAACTCATCAAAGAATTATGTGTCTTTAAATATTTGCTTTATGTTTTATTTGTAAAAATCTAAGTGAGTATTTTTATAAAATAATAGAGTTATTTCGATACACAAAAATAATTTTTTTATTTTTAGGGTTTTTGTTTTATTTTATAAAATTTCATTTAAGATTTAATGGTGTTAATAATTATTTTATTTTAAACACTTAAAATTATATTGTTATTAGGTAGATATTATTTTTGTGGTCATTTTGATATATCATATGTATTTTTTAGGATTTTTCTATAATTTTCTATAGCTAAAAATGTTTGGAGGTTATTTTATTAATTCATTTTTTTATTTTATTTGTAAACCTAATCAACTTGGGCCATTTGGTTGGATATGTGGGCTGGCCTGCCCAACTGGACCATGCCAGACCCCTCACCCCCGGCCCACCCCTCACAACACACACACACACCCGCACACAGACCTCATCTTCTCCTCCCTTGCTCCCGTGCTATGTCGCCGCTGCCAGCCACTTCAGCCGCCGCTGGCCGCCTCCTTCGCAGCCACTCGCCGGCCAAGCCTTACCCTCTCCTTCTCTTCTCTTATCTTCTCAACCATCTATTTGGTTGGCCCATGTCCCTTGCGAGCGTGCTCGACCGAAACCCTAGCCCCACGATTGTTGGCTTGGCCCCTGCGCCCTAGTTCTTGCTCTTCGGTGGTGTCGCTGCTGCTACTAATACTATGGCTGACCGTGGTTTTCAACTGATTCTCCAGGTCTCACACACTACTCCAATGCTGGAGGGACGGCAGCCTGGGCTGCAACCCCGGCGCCCATGGATGTGTCACTGTGCTGCCTCCCTATGGTGGTGACGTCTTGGCTCTGGCTCCGGCGGATGGCGCTGCAGCTGCGCAACCCCAGGCGTCGAACCAGGTGTGTTCCTGCTACTTCTTCCTCTAATTCAGTTAATCCTCGTGTGACCGATTCTTGGGCCAATAACCTA
Source organism: Avena longiglumis (assembly GCA_030063025.1). Lineage (NCBI taxonomy): Eukaryota > Viridiplantae > Streptophyta > Magnoliopsida > Poales > Poaceae > Avena > Avena longiglumis. Next base: position 188,047,519 of record CP125979.1, read on the forward strand.
CTCAGGTTGGGATTAAGGTTGTATGGTGATATGTTACTAGCTGGTTACCTTTAGTGGTGTCCCAGTCTAGATGATTAACTACCCCTAGCATGCTTGACTTGCACTGTCAGGCTTTGAATAAATTGTAGTGTGGTTGATCTAATGTCTAAGTTTGGATGGTGTGGTTATCCCTGGCATGTATGGTGTTGTTATGATGTTATTTTTGATGAATCTGAATTCTTTGCAGTGTTGTTGACTCAAAGAATTCAGTTATACCCATGTTTTAATCATTCTAGAATTTAAACATGGCAGATAACAAGTACTATTATAAGTGGATACATTATTTAGTTGATGGTTTCCTACTGAGCTTGTATTATAGATATTGCTGGAGATTTTAGCTAGTAGCTTTGGTTGCCTTTGGTATCCACTAAAATGGAACCTTCCTGGATGTGTGCATTCCTCTATCCAGGATTGGTTACACCTGTTATCTGGCTGTGCTATGATCATATATGAGGCACTCTTGGTGATCTGCACATTTGGTTCAGTGATGGTTTTGAATAATTTCCTAGAAACCTTTTCTATGAGAATGATTTATTCTCTGTCAAATCTAACAGTGAGATAAGGAGTAGATTTGATTCCTAGAATTACTGCTAGGAAAATGATAAAAATTATTTGGGTAATGTTAGTAGGTGTAAATGGATGGCCAAAAGGAGTGCTCTGTCAATATGATGGTAACAATGTAAATGATTCCTAATTTTTTTAGGAAAATGATTTGTGGGTTTAAGAAAATAGACTTGAGCCTGTACTCAAGAAACTCTGAATCTCATGGTGCAGAGGTGCTACCCTCTGGGAATGTGCCCTGTAGCCTAGCAGTTGTGGTACAAACTTGTCTAGTAATAAGCTGGAGAATAAACTGATGATGCTATATCATGCAAGGCATGATCTTAGATAGATATGAATTTGAATATGTAAAGTAGATTTTCTTTATCTACTAAATTGTTTGATACTTGATTGAATGATTCCTAGATCAAATTATCTAGGAAAATGATTTAAATAATGCTCTGATTGCTTGCAAGGATTCCTAGCTTGATTATCTAGGAAGATGATATAAGGAACTTAATGAACCTTGCTGAGAGGTAATGTAGAAGTATCATACTTATCTATTTCTCTTGACAATATTGTATATGGCTTCTGCCCTTCTGTAAATCCTAGTGTGGTGCCTCCTTATGGAGTGTGCCCACTAAAATTCCAGGGAGTATGATATGCTATTTATGTTCTTGCCTTGGCTTATTAAGATTGTTTGCCTGATGGTTTGATGATGGGAACTAAGATGGATTAGTTCCTTGCCTGTGATGCAAAGACTGAGGCCTTGATAGAAATAAGAACAGATATTTATTTATTCTGGTGGCTTTCATTATCTGTGATGAGATTTGCATAGCACCTCTATGCAAGCGTGAGAGAAAACTCTCCATCCAATCCTCCTAGATAAAATCTAGTAGAAGGGTAGATGGAGTTAGTTGCTAGGTATTATTTACCTTTTGTTCCCAAATCTTTATGCAGGATATAAGAACAGATGTTGCATGATCTAGTGGTTATTTCTGATGATTTTTACCTGCTATTGTAGAGTCAACAAATGATTTGTGCTAGGATTTTGTCTACTCTTGATCAGCTAGATCTTCTTGCTCTTGGGCTTGAACTGCTCCACCTTGGTATGTTGTGGATCCTTCCTTCTTCCTAGCTACTGGCCTGCTCCTCCTCCTCTTGAGCTAGCTTATTATCCTGTCCTGATTTTCTTGGTGCTTCCTGTGGTAAATCTTGATCTATAAAACCATGTGATATTGGTTGGTGATTTGTGTGGATGGATCAGTGGTAAACTCCTGGTTCTTGGCTGTGTGGTGGAATAAACTTGTGCTGAAATAAGAAGGAGATAGAGGTGGTTGTGTGGGTGTAGATGTACTGCTGTTCTATAGTGAACATTGTGATTTGGTAACTCTGCTACGACTGTGCTCTCCCTTTTGAACTCCCTGTGATGATTTTGGTGTTGACAGCACAACACCATGCAGATGTGTGAGCTGCCTGCATGTGTGCTTGGTTCAGGGAGCCTCCCCCTGTCCAGGTTGCATCTGTGGGATATCTTTGCCAAGGCTGTGCTTGGCTGGTTTGGTATTATCTGATCTTGATCTTTATTTTGAGTTGTCAAGTGTAATTTTTGACTCTATGCTAATGATGCTCAAGGTTGAAGCTAAAATTTGATAAGATAAGATCCTATTTTATTTAGTGAAACTTGCCCCTCTCTCAGGCCAGTGATGCACACAGTCTGAGGCCAAATTTACTGATAAAAACAGATTCTACTCTAGCCCCAATTACTGCTCAGTGATGAACCTCACAGTGCATCACACTGTGTACCTGAGAGCAATACTAACCAACATAAAAAAAAATTATTACTGTTTTGTTTTCTTTCTTGTTTGTTTTGCAGGAGTAAAGAATGTGAAGAGTTGAAGAACAGAAGACATAGGACTAGGGAAATAGTTTAGGTTTTCTTTTTTTATTCTTTTACAACTTCCTTTGATTCTTAAATATTGTAAAGAATATTGTATTCTTTTATTAATGTAATAAAGTTCATTTTTCTATTTGTTAGTTGAAACTTGTAAGTATTTGTATCTTATTTAATAAAGTTTACTTATTTCCTTTTTCTTTGACAATTCTTTTGTAAAGACAATGTCATATTTATTTTGTTGTAATAAAGAGCTCTTTTATTTATTTCAGTAATGTAATTCCTGATACTTTACTTTTATTCATTTATTGTAAAAGATCAATGTAATACTATGTATATATATATATATTAATAAAGAAATCTTTTTATATCATTTTCTTTTCTAATCACTTCAATTCAAGTTATTAAGTGTTTCTAATTTCCATTTGTGAATTTTATAAATTCATTTGAATTGCACATTTGAAATTCAATTACATGCTTGAGCAACTTTTCCCCTAAACAAGGAATTCTATAAAGGTCATGTCGAAATCTAGCGCACTTGCTCCGAAGTTTCCATCAGTACAACAGAGATCTCGATCCCTCTATAGCTCTTTTAGTTTTGCGCGAAAATTTTCCGGATTTTCTTATGCATGAATGCAATGCACAAACTTGTGTCCTCTATAATTCTAGGTGTTAATCCTGGGATGTTACACGGCGGTTGGTGAGGGTATGCCTCAGGTCGTCAGGCCGGCATGTGCGCCAGCTCTGGTTGTTGATGATGTGGGTGCGCGCGTCGACTGGCTGCCCGTTGGCGGCGACGAAGTTGTTCGCCGGTCGCGGGTCGTTGGTGGAGAGTGTCACGTTCGCGGGTCGATGTTGGAGCTGCAGGGGCTCGGGTGGTGGGAAGTTGAGGGTATTTTCCACCATTGGGCGGCCGCTCGAGGCCGCCCTGCTGCCTGACGAACGTGAGTACATCCGACCCTATGAGTCGGCACCCGCGTTTTGTTGCTCGACTGCCTTGGCGAGCAGAGCCTTGGCGTACTGGATCTGCAGGGCGCCTTCCCTAGTTACGTTTATGTTGTCGACCGCTGCTCGGCTCGCGACGACATTGTCCATCGGAGAGGAGAATAGCTGGAGGCCGTTTGCATCCCGCTCCCGCGAGGAGACCACGATTCTTGGTTGGTCTCTGGGGGCGCGCGGTTGGGTGGTGGTGGCCGCCAGCGCCTCGTGGGGCCGGAGCTCCTCCTAGCGGCGTTCTCGCAGATCGCGGCAGCACGCCGAGCGGTCGTTCTCATCGTCGAAGTTTAGGGCGCGTCCCTGAATGGTGGGGTTCAGGCGTGACTTGATTCAGAGTTGGTGGTAATGCGAGAGGTCCTGTGCTGTCACCTGCTCGAGGCGAAATTTTTCACGCTCGGCTTGTTCTTTGCGGACCGCCTCCTCCAGCCGCAGGCGGAGTTCCTCGACCTCCGTTGATGTTGCGTTCGGTGGGATCGGCGTGGAGAAGGGGTCTTGCGGGCGGTCGGCGCCAGTCGCCATGTAGGTCGCGACGTGGCGACCGGTCCCATCGTGGAGGTCGGCGGAGTTTTCTGACCCGGAGTCGAAGTCAAAGATCCCGAGGATGGAGGGGTCATTGAAGTCTCCCACGTCGGAGACCTGGATGATGGAGCCCGCGGGCGATGCGGCGACGATGGATCCGGAAGCCGACGCCGGGGTCACCAAGTCGGCGTCGTCATTGGGGGTCGCGTTGTCCGCGGCCATGGCGGTTTCGGCCATGTTGCTGTGGGCCGAGTCGTACTCGGAGGCGAGGCGGTGGATCGTGCGGACCTGGCTCTCAGAGAGCTGGTCGCGTGGCGGCGACTCGCGGATGCGAGCCGAGTCCTCCGAAACGATGACGTCGGTGAAGCCGACGAAGAGGCTGATCGTGCCGACCGGCAAGATCACGCTGTACGTGACGGGGCGTGCCGCCAGGACGTATCTGCTCGGCAAGATCTGGAGGATCTCGCCGATCGCAATCATGCGGCCGGTGGCGATCGTCTCGTTGATGGTTAGATTGGATCTCGCCGCAGAACACCGGAATGACCGGCCAGGCCCCACGGTGGGCGCCACTATCGTGGGAATGGCCACGGCAGATGCTGCAATCGGCAGCGAGTAGTAGAACATGGGGCAAGGGCGGCCAGCCATCTGCGGTGCGAGATGAGGGCAGAGACACAAGGGTTTACCCAGGTTCGGGCCCCTGGAGGATAAAGACCTACTCCTGCTAGATTGTATTATGGTGAGAGTACAAGGGCGATCTCGACGACTAGGCGGCGAGTCGCTTGGGTGTATCATGGAATGTGTCCTCTATGCGTACCCTAGGGATGTTTATATAGGCTTCACCTTACTAGGGTTTACAGATCTACAACCGAATTGGTTAAGGATTCGGAGGGTCTTTGACCTAGTCCGACTGGGCCTAGCTATGCTTCTGGGCCTCCAGCTTCTAGTCGCCTAAGTCCTCGCCAAGTCTCGACCCAGTCGCCGTCCTGCAGGCCCACTCGCTGGCAGCTTGGGCCAATAGGAAACGTCCTGCTGGGCATACCCCGGTAGGAATATCCCCATTAGTCGGTCACACGTACGGTACTCGATGAACACCTTCCTCTCTCTTGTTCCAGCAGGCAGCGGAGGTTGTAGCTATCTCCTCGCGATTTCGGCAGCACGACAACATGGTGTCGGAAGTAGAGGGGAGATCTCGCAGGGCTTTGCTTAAGATGGAGCGAGTATGGTGGAGTAAAGGGAGCCCCGCAATCTAGGGTTTAGATGGCCTAGGTTTAGAGGTAGCTAGCAACTAGAGTTTAGCTAGTCGGTAGCGGTTTAGAGGAGATCTAGATTGGTCGCAACTAGAGAGGGGGGCGGCGGCCAACCTAGGGTTTCTTGGGAACCTAGGGCAAGGGGGATACCTTGGGGTGCACCCCCACCCCTCCTTATATAGGTGGGGGGCATCCAAGGGTGTTCCCAACCCAGGTGGAAACCCTCCCTAACTTAGAAACCCTCCCTAACTCGGAAACCATGTTGGGATTTGACTTTTTCAAACTGCCTTTTTGACTTTCAAATTAGAGTTTGATTTCTCTCTTCCAAGTGTCTAGCCAAGTGACGTAGGACATGATTAAACCATTACACTTTGTCATGACACATCCATGTACCCTTCCCCTTCTAGAACGGTGAACCTTCTAGACCCTTCTAGAACATTCCGATGAAAACACCGGAATCATTCCCGAACTCCGGAATTGGACTTTCCTTATATGAATCTTATTCTTCGGACCATTCCAGGTCTCCTTGTGATATCCTAGATCCCATCCGAGACTCTGAACAACATTCGGTCTCTTTACTCACATTCCATATCTACTAAACAACATCGAATCCTTAAGTGTGTCTCCCTACGGTTCGTGAATTATGCAGACATGATCGAGAATCTTCTCCGATTAATAACCAATAGAGGAATCTGGAAATTTATATGGCTCCCACATATTTCTACGATTACTTCGTAATTGAATGAACCATTTACATACGATACCAATTTCCCTTTGTCTCGCGATACTTTACTTATACAAGGTTTGATCATCGGTATCTCTACATACCTAGTTCAACCTCGTTACCGATAAGTTCTCTTTTCTCGTTCCCGTGATATGTGATCCCTTGGAAGACAGTCACATGCTTGCAAGCTAATTAGATGACATTCCACCGAGAGGGCCCGGAATATATCTATCTGTCATATGGATGGACAAATCCCACTCTTGATCCATGTGTCTCAGCACATACTTTCCGAACACTCAATGCCACCTTTATAGCCACCCAGTTACGGTGTGGTGTTTGATGTTATCAAAGCATCCTTCCGATGATGGTGATAGCATGATCTCATGGTCGAAGGAATTAGGTTACTATGTATCAGAAAGCTTATAACAAGTGAACTATTTGAATGACTTGATCTTATGCTACGCTTAACTATAGGAGTATGTCCATCACATCATTCTCCTAATGATATGACCTTATTGTTAATAACATCTCAATGTTCATGATCAGGAAATCATAATCATATATTAACCAACAAGCTAGTTTAACAAGAGGCTTTACTAGGGACTCTTTTATGTTTACAAACCACACAAGTATTAATGTTTCTGGTTAATACAATTATAGCATGGTATGTAAAAATTTATCATAAGTACGAAGATATGATAATAATCACTTTATTATTGCCTCTTAGGCATATCTCCAACATCTATAGCCTCCGGCTTTGCTGATTATAGTGGATTGATAGCAGGAGTAGGATCCAGCCACCGTAGTCAAAGCTGAACCTAGGTAAACTTGTGTGCTCCCTGTCTTGGACATCCTTACTTCTCACACCCCATCTCTTTTCATGCCTCGAGGACCCCCTCATGGCTTACTTGTCATCAATACGACGACAGTTGGTGCCCATCGTGAGGCAAGCGACCTTAAGACTTCGGATCCGAGAAACTTTGCGGGAATCAACGAAAACATTGCCATCAGTCGTGTTTTGTATGCCGGCGGTCTTCCTATCGTCCCCAACCACGAGACCTAGATTTCGGCTAACAGCTACATCACCAGCTACAGCATCATGCCATTCGAAGGCATCCACGTCTTCAACGGATCGACCAATGCTTTGGGATACTGACCAACAATGGAGCCCGCCCAACCCGTCACAGAGGTGATGACATCGGAGGAAGCAAGATCCGGTTCTACTATGTCCGTGGAGTCGGCGGAATTTTGGTTTTCTAACAAACCCACCAAGCCTGCCCCAGAGGTAGAGAACAAGGCGGAAGAAAAATCTGGATCTCATCTAACCATGGAGCCGGCAGGCAGTAGATTTCAGATATTTGAGAAACCCACCCAACTTGCCTGCGGCAAAGATCAAGGTGGAAGATGAATCTGAGGAGGATCTCCAAGTTGATACCCGATCATATGGATCTCACTTAGTTGGTTACGTTGACGTCGTAGATCTGGCACTTTGCATCCAAAAGTTGAATGAAACTTCGAAAGAGTTACTGGCCGATGTCTCAGGTTGAGATGTCAAAAAATTCAAAAGAAAAATTCATATACATTCGAACATTTTGTGTTGGTTCACAAGTTTTTAGGATGAAAGAACATTGTACATGTTGTGTATAAAAAAATACAAAAAATGCCATGTGAATAGTCGTATTCCTGTGACACATTTTGTCTTTTTTATACACGACACATAAAATATTCTTTTATCCCGAAAACTTGTGAACCAACATAAAATGTTCTAATGTATATGCATTTTTTTTAAAAAAAATTGACATTTCAAAATATGTTTTGTCATAATGGGTGCATTTGCACATGCGAGCCGAAGTGAATATCCGCCATAGTTGCCAGCTTTTTCCAATCAATCAACGTGTTATAATGCCAATGCTGAATTACAAACCTAGTACGGAGTACAAAATTTGAACAACGTTTTCAAAGTTTGGTCTCCAATAGAAATGTGTGTGTAGTTAGGAAAAGGTAAAGTCAATGTTCACTTTTGGTGATTACCCTACACTTCTTCATCAAATACTAGATTAATGAACCTTAAAAGATACTGTTTCATAATATAAGCCTTTCTAGGCTTATATTGTAGAACGGAGGGAGTAGTAATGTCCATGTCGAGCAGCAAGTGGGAGTACATCGCCTACCATTCCGATTACAAGGTGTTGAAGCTTTCGCACACGCTCGGCCGCGAGAGACAGTACTTCTCCATGTACATCTACCTCCTGAACCGCTTGACCCAGGTCCCCGTGGGCGCCTTCAACGTGCCAAAGTTCATCATATCCTGCACGTATATCAATTCATTGTATACAAATCTGGTAATTTTTGGACTGATTATATTGGTCTATTATATACCATCCTTTAATAGGATAGTAGGAAGAAGAACAAGGAAATTAAAGGGCCATTTTATTGTTGTTGGGATGACATACAATTATGTTGTCACTCCTTATTTATTCGCTACCATTATCATTCGTCATATGTGTTAAATTTTACCAACAACTAACTCACACCTACTACATGGAAGGATAACCCTTGTCAGGCCAGGTTTCGGCCGAGCTTTGCCAAGCTTAACCATCCATTTCTAAGCCTAGCATGTGGCCTATGGACACAAAAAAAAAAGCTATTTACACCAAAATCATTAAATCAATCATTTTCAAAGTAAGTGGTGAATCGGTACACATACCTCCATATTTTTTCGGATTTCAAGCTTCCGAACTAGAACTCGGGTGAACAAATGCCCCGTGTTGGCGATATGCCTAGGCCTACTCACAGAATTGGAGATGTTTTTTTAATGCGAGCAAAAGATTTGATTTGCCCTAATCTATTAATTAAGAAGGAGTGGTTCGATAATAATTAAAAAGGAATTACAAACAAGCTTACTCTCCCTGACAATATTTCACTCCAAAGACTAGCCTCCTTTTTCATTTTCGCAAGAAGGGTGATAGGCGTGCTTGTTGTTGAAGACTCGTGCTTTCCGCTAGTTCCAAACTTCCCATGAAACTACAAGAGTGAGCGAAGCCAATGACTTATGATTAGCGGTTGAATCATCCGGCAATTTGTGCCACCAAAAGTTGATCGATATTAATGTTGCCCATTGTTGGATATGGAGATCATGAAGGCATATCTAATCGTTGGTGAAGGCTCAAAGCCTAGTGGTGAACTCGCATTTGACGAATAAATGCTCAACCGATTCTTGTATCTTTTTTGCAAAATGGGCAAAATCCACGATCTGTTCATCTTCTTTTCTAGCTGATCTACCGACCATAGATGATTTTGAATTGCAAGCCAAACAAAAAAATTTGTCTCCAAAGTACTTCAAATCTTCCGCACCATTATATTCATGTTGGAGAGTGTAGCCCAAACAAAATGCGCTTTGTCGGCCAAGGATGCGTAGTACTCTCCATTCACCGAAAGCTTCCAAGTGATATTATCATCCACATTGGCAACAAGATGGACCTCTCTAAGCTTCATCCAAAGCTCAACAAATTGTAAAACGTGCTCAAACAAGAAGGCTTAATTTAATTTTACTTTGCCAATCCAAACTTCATTGTGCACGAGGCACTCCACCTCTCGGAGGATTCCTCAAAAATAAGAGGGGCAATGGCTTTGAGATTCTCTCCGTCAAGCCAAGGAGCTTTCCAAAAGATTATTTTCCTCATCTTGGACCGTGATATGCGTTGTGGCATATAAAATCATCGTGTAGAATTGTGTGCAAGGTTTCCATGCCCACCTAAATTGTGGCGGGTTCTTTCCATTCTAAGAACATGCACGTAAAAGGGGCAAAACTGTATAATAACTATCAATATACGGGTTTCGACGAGAAAACAACGGCGATCAGCACCCTCAAACGGAGTGATCCGTAAAAACAATTTAAGGGCCAGCCCAAAAACTACCCATCGGCCTATACATTCGCGGGTTGGGAGGCCGACTCGGACGCCTCCCCTCACTCGGAAGAACCCTAGGGCGCGCTGAAGTTTCATGACGCTACTCGCCCCCTTTCGTGCGCGCCGCCCCTTCCACGCCGCCGCCGCCATTTCCACCGCCAGACACCCGATTCGGCCTCCCCCCCGCCCACACGCAGCTGATCCCGAAGGTCCGGCCTCCTTCCCGGCCGTCCTCTCTCCTTCACGGCCCGAATCCGCGTGTGGACGCCGTCGAGCGGCCATTCGAGGATGAGCTCGGTCGAGCACCAAGATCTGCTCGATTGGTTGTCGTCGGACGATTCTGATATCGAGGATCTGCTTCATGACAACGACTATTGCGAGACGGCCATTCTCCTTCTCGTCGTTTGATGTTTTATATGTTTGTTGATGTTTGTATTTTCATTTATATGTAAAAAATGGGTAAAACCCTGTTTTACGGGCCAGCACCCTCAAACGGTGACGATCAGAGCCCACAAATAAACCCTTAAATTGTTTACAGGTTGTGTTTACGGGCTCTGATCTCCGCCGTACGTTTGCTGACCCTTAAAACAGGTTTACCGCAGCCTGTAGACGGATTTACGGATTTATGAGTTATGTTTACGGGCTCTAAATCAAGACCATTTCAACCAGACAGCGCGAGCAAATTTATCTAGGTGAAGAACACCAAGGCTCCCAAGATTCTTTTGGATGAAAACTTTCTTCCAATTTAAGTTTTCGTGCGAAATCGGGCAAACAAACTCAATATTGAAAAAATTAAGTATCTTCTTGTAGGGACAAGAGTAAGCAAACTAAAAAAGGACTAATTAAACTTCCCTCAAAAAAGACTAAGAGGTCATTTGGTATCCAGGTATTTATTTCATTTAGTAGAAATAAAATGAATACATGAACTCATTTCATTTATATTATGATTCCAAAAATATCTACATGTTTGGTTGTCACCGAAATTTGGAAATGACAGGTCTGAGATAGTAATCAAGTTTACACGTGAGTATATTTCAATGAATTTGGCAAATGAAATGACGATTCAATTTTATGCCAACCAAACATTATAGGGATAAAATTACAAAATAAATTCTAGAATTCCAGATCCAAATAATGCATATCAAACAACCTCTAATAATAATTAAACACTTGAACTCGTAAAAAATGAGACGGAAACTAGAATCGTCAGCTCAGCTAACACGCTCACACCTTCTGTCTTCTCTTCTTCCACGCTCGCGCGGCGTCTAGAACTCCCGGAACAATTTTTCCTCTACACTATCAGCAGTTCAGCACACAGCTGTGTCCGTCCGTGCAACGCGAGTGCGCCGCGCATCCTGACCCACGCCCACCACCACGATCCTCCCTCCCCCACCACCGAGGAAAGAGAGAGCGAGACAAACCACGGCTTCCAGGTGTAGGCAGGAGGCCCCGGTTTCGACGCCACGCCACGCCGCGCGCCCGTGGTTTGCTGCCCAAGAAGAACAGGGTAGGCGGCCGTGGCGAAACCGCACCCCTCCTTTCCCTTCCTCCTCTTCAGGGCCGAGGTAGGAACTATATATAGCCCGGCCTCCCCACGCTCGGTTCCCCCACGGATTTCATCCAGTGAAGCGATTTGTGCTTTGTTTCTTGCTCAGATTGTGGTTTTCGTTCCGGTGGGATTTTTGTAGGCGACAGAACAATGGCGACCGCGGGGAAGGTGATCAAGTGCAAAGGTCTGCTCTGTTTCTTCTTCTTTTCGGCGTTTTCTTTCAGATTGGCAAGCTTTAGGCCTCACTGAAAGCACCTTGCTTGTGTCCTTTTCGCTGCCGATTTTACCAATTTTGTAAAAGCCTCCATTCTGATGTCCTTTTCTTGGATCTGTGCGTGCAGCCGCGGTGGCATGGGAGGCGGGGAAGCCGCTGTCGATGGAGGAGGTGGAGGTGGCGCCGCCGCAGGCCATGGAGGTGCGCGTCAAGATCCTCTTCACCTCCCTCTGCCACACCGACGTCTACTTCTGGGAGGCCAAGGTATGCATGCCACGGCCATCCTTGTATTTGCTTCCGCTCAATAATTATTAAATCCCGTCAATTTTGTGGTTGACTTGCGCCTCCGTGGCTTCCGATGCTTAGGGGCAGACTCCCGTGTTCCCTCGGATCTTCGGTCATGAAGCTGGAGGGTATGTTTTTTTCCGCACCACCTTCTTTGCTGATTTACTGATTTATACTTCTATGCATGTTTACCATGTTGTTGATTTCGTGTTTGCTTTAGGGTTTCTAGATTTCAGTTGTGGTAATTGTTTGTTGCGAAAGCATAGGTACACCTGGAAAAGTATGTTAATAAAACCCCTAAACATGTGAAGGAAACATAAGAAAATTTTATTTCGGGATTGAGAAAAATAAGAATTGTGTGGCCTGTGTCGCAACCTTATAGTATAAGGATTGTGTTTTACTCTATCACAATGGCATCGCCTTGCCGTTGGAGCTTGAAGGAGTAAGTGTCAACACCAGGGCATCGACATCATCAATTGATCTTGTTTTTTAGTTGACAGTTTCATATGTCACCATAAGGAATTTGTCTGGTGGCGCTTTAGTTGACTTGTTTCCTAGTATGTATGTCCTTTAAAGTATTTGTTTATCTGCGATACTCCGATACGAAGTCCTTTTATATTGATTTTCTGGCCGAATTTGTCTGTTGTACTTCCCCTGAACTTATTACTATGTTAACAGCATAGTGGAGAGTGTTGGAGAGGGTGTGACTGAGGTTGCCCCTGGTGACCATGTCCTCCCTGTGTTCACTGGGGAGTGCAAGGAATGTCCCCATTGCAAGTCTGCGGAGAGCAACATGTGTGATCTGCTCAGGATCAACACTGACAGGGGTGTGATGATTGGCGATGGCAAGTCACGGTTCTCTATCGACGGCAAGCCAATTTACCATTTCGTTGGGACTTCCACCTTCAGTGAGTATACTGTCATGCATGTTGGTTGTGTTGCGAAGATCAACCCTGAGGCTCCCCTTGACAAAGTCTGTGTTCTTAGTTGTGGTATTTCTACTGGTAAGTTGACTTGTACTGATGTAGCATGCTTGATATGGTTACATCTTATCTTGAGATGCTGAATTGCCACTCTTTTTGTAGGTCTTGGTGCGTCGATCAATGTTGCAAAACCGCCAAAGGGCTCGACAGTCGCGATATTTGGGCTAGGAGCTGTTGGACTTGCTGTAAATTTCCTAATTCTTCCCATGATTGTTCTACAAGTGCAATCTGGACTTGAGCTTATTTGCTCTTCATATTCATGTGATGTAGGCTGCAGAAGGTGCAAGGATTGCAGGAGCATCAAGGATCATTGGTATTGACCTGAACGCCAACAGATTTGAAGAAGGTAAAGGTTCCTGATTTTACTAGATCGTGAATTTTCGCCTGTTGCTCTGTGAAGGCACTAAGGTTTTCTACTGTGTGCATGTTCAGCTAGAAAATTTGGCTGCACAGAATTTGTGAACCCGAAAGATCACACCAAGCCGGTTCAAGAGGTTTGTTTCTTCACATCAGGGAAATATACTCTTCACACTTAACGGTCATATGATCATACAATACTACTCTGCTTCAGGTACTCATTGAGATGACAAATGGCGGAGTTGACCGCAGTGTCGAATGCACTGGCAACATCAATGCCATGATACAAGCGTTTGAATGTGTTCATGATGTATGACTTCTAAGAACATTAACAATCATCAAGTTAAACATGATTATTTGGGTCGTCTCTTTTCCCTTGTATTGAATCATTGAATCTGTGCCTGTGTATACAGGGCTGGGGTGTAGCTGTGCTGGTGGGTGTGCCACACAAGGACGCGGAGTTCAAGACCCACCCGATGAAGTTCCTGAACGAGAGGACTCTGAAGGGCACCTTCTTCGGCAACTTCAAGCCGCGCACCGACCTGCCCAACGTCGTGGAGATGTACATGAAGAAGGTAAGCAGGAAGTACCAACTGTGAAGTTCCTGAGGTGTTATCATAGCCTGAAATGTGATGTGCTGAACAACCTGCTATTATTGTCCTCAGGAGCTGGAGGTGGAGAAGTTCATCACCCACAGCGTGCCGTTCTCTGAGATCAACAAGGCCTTCGACCTGATGGCGAAGGGTGAGGGCATCCGCTGCATCATCCGCATGTAGAACTAGGTTTCCTCGCCTGCTTTCGCTCGCTCCTCCAATGGATGTAATAAGTGCTAGGGGGTTGTTTCTGGTTTCTGAACCTGCCTTGGTGAGATCAGACAACTCATCGGTGATGTGATATGCTTCCCCGTGTACCGTCGTCATACCTTCCTGAGCCAGTAGCGTAGTATTAGCCCCTCCAGTATCTGTAATTACCTACCGATGGAACAGTGGTACGAGCTACGTTTTGGCCTTATAGTATATGATTATAATGCTGCATCTATGAGTTACACGGTATGAGCATGATGTTCTTGTTCTGAATTCTGAGGTGCTTTGTTCTGAGGTTTTCTCTTCCGGTTTGATCTCGGAACGAAGTGGTCCAGAGTTCAGCTAATGTATTTCCTTCCGTTTCCAGTTTTGTCATGTTTCTGTGCTGTGGATGATCACGTTGGGTGTTGCTCGCTCTGATAGTTCGACAGTTCACAGAAATTTTCGTCTCTGGGAAAATGTGGAAAACCAGACTGTTTTTTTCTTTTTCTTTTGAGAAGTACCAGACTGTTGATTGGATTCTGTTGTTTGGGAACGCTTCATTCAGGCCCGTGGCTGCTGTACCTAAGCAAATACCAGGTCAGGCCCGTGTGCATAGTAGCCCAGAAAGGAAACCAGGCCCGTGATGATTCGTCACAGTGAACGACGATGGATGTTAACGCAACAACAGACCCGTCTTCCCTCAAAAAAAAAAACGACCCATCTGTGGCCACACACGTCCTCAGCATCCTGCGCGAAACCACCACCCCACCACTTCGGTTTGACTTGACGGCGTGAGATCTGTTGGGAAACTGAGCGAGCCGGTAGAGGCCCACTAGGTGTGACCTTTATCAGGCTAGGATTGGTCCATCTGGATATCGTATCACCCTTAGTCTATAAATAGAGGAAGAATCTTTCGAGAGAAAAGTTAATAAAAGTTCCCTTTGTTTTCTGTGTCATCTGCTTGTGTATTGTGTGTGCTTTCTACTAGTCTTCTTTTCGGGTGTGTAACAGCCCCGGGACCGGCCAGTCGGCAAGGGTGTTTCAACACGTTATCAGCACGTGTCTCTCCGTCGAGCCTCCGTCAAAGCACCGTCGAGCCTGCATCACGCAGGCTTTCGTTGAAGGTAACACAAATCTGACCGCAAAAATGGATTCGCCTCGCAATTTCCTTTCAAGATTTGCGTTCAGATCTTAGATCAGATCCCATCTAAGGTGCGCCGGGACCGGCCAGTCGGCAAGGGTGTTTCAACACGTTATCAGCACGTGTCTCTCCGTCGAGCCTCCGTCAAAGCACCGTCGAGCCTGCATCACGCAGGCTTTCGTTGAAGGTAACACAAATCTGACCGCAAAAATGGATTCGCCTCGCAATTTCCTTTCAAGATTTGCGTTCAGATCTTAGATCAGATCCCATCTAAGGTGCGGATTTTTCTTTTCGGGAGTCGAGCTGACCTGTTCTCGCCGACCAATGTCGATCTAATCACTCCCGGATTAGAATTTTGTTGACTGTACCATCGATGGAGGCACCTGCAGTGCCGATCTAAATTTTATTTAGTAGATCGGACTGATGATGTTTATTTTATTGAGTACATCGGATCGAATCTATAGTTTTTGCACGTAATTTTTTTTTAACCGCACGCTGGCTTCATGCGCCGGCCATGGCTGCTAACAGCGAGCACGCGCCGCGCCAGCGCCCCATCGCCGCCGCTGCCGCCAGCCGCCGCCACTGCTGGCCGCGCCACACACCTGGTCGAAGCCATGCTGGCGCAGCGCCGCCTGCCGCCCGCTTATCGCCCGCTGCCACGCCAAGACGCCGCGTTGCCGCTGGCCGCCATTGTCGCGACCGCGTCGCCGCCTCGCTGTGATGTCTTGTCTTTGTGCTATCTTTGGTTGCCGCGTCGTGCTGCTGTTGCTGCCGCTGCTGCTACCTTGTAGCGCCGTCAAGGCTGCTGCCGCTGCCGCTTTACGCGCCGCCATGGTTGCCGCCGCCGACCATGCCGCCGCCGCGAAGCCGCGCGCCGCGCCACGCCGAGTATCGCCAGCATTGCCTGGCTGCTGCCGCGCTACGCCATCGCGTCACGCCGCTTCGGCCATTGCTCGCCAAGGCCGCGCTGCCGCTGCTTGCGTCGCGCCACGCCGGGCAGACGCCGTGGCTCACCGCGATACCGCCGCTGGCCGCTGCGCTTCGCCGCGCCGCTGGTTGCCAAGGCTCACAGCGCTGGCCGGGCTGGCCTGCCACCGCCGCCCCACTCGAGAGCACTCCCGTGCTCTGTTCCCCCGTTCTCGGGCAGGGACGGTGTGGGGTGGGCCGGCCCGCGGGAGACCGCGCGTTTTTGGGCCCTTTTTGGGCGTGGGAACACGCATTTGCGGGGCTGTTGCACCGTTATTGCTCTGTTTTTCGGTCCGATTTTACACAAGCTTTTGAACTATGTTTTACTATAGTTATTAATTAACACATGTTTTTAATACTTTGTATCTCATAGATAGCTTGTACCGTTTTTACATTAAATTTTGGAACGCCATCATGTTTGAATTATTGTATCGATTATCGTATTTATGCAAACGATTACCTGCTGTAATCTTACACACTTTGCATAAATTGCAGATGACCGGAATCGTCAGCCGCGAGTTCCCGGAGTTGACCCAGGATGGGCTTAACTACCTGACTTGGGCCTCGGACGTTGAGATCGTCCTCGAGGGCCGATGCATCAAGGATGCGTTGATTGAGGGGACTCCGACGGCCCCCAGCAAACCATCCCGGCGGATAACGCCAAATCCCTACACTTCCTCCGCCATCACATGTGTGAGACTCATAAGAATGAGTACATGGCAGAACAGAGTGCTTCTGCCCTTTGGACCGCCCTCAACAAGCGGTTCTCTAGGCTGAAGTACACCATTCAGCACAGGCGGAGGCAGATTGGATACGTCTGAGGTTTGCGGACTTCAAGACGGTGGGAAAGTACAACTCCAGGTTGCACCGGATTTGTACTATTCTTCAGCTGTGTGGGACCAGTACCACCGATCAGCAGAAGATAGACAAAACCCTCTCCACATTCCATCCGGACAACATCCAGTCCTAGCGAAACTTTCGCCAGGAAGGATTCACGGAATATGTAGCGCTTATTGTTGCTCTCCAGGTGGCCGAGGCGCAGGATAATGTTCTGAAAAAGAACTTCTCCGCGCAACCCTTCGCGGGGGGCCCAAGTCATGAGGCCAATGCCGGTGCCTACAAGGTGCGCAAGCCCATCCACAAGAAGAGAGGCAAGAAGGGCAAGAAGGGCCCCAACTCCTCCAACCCGGCCAAGCAACGCAAGGCGGGCAAGGGGGAGGCGAGGCCCCAGGACTGCTTCCGCTGTGGCTCCAAGACTCACTTCTCCAGGCAGTGTTTGGCCCCTAAACACGTTGTGGACGCGTTCAAGGCCAACAAGAAGGCCCGCGTAGGCGCACCTTGTCCAGGTTGAGGCACCACTGGCGCCCGGAGCGGCGCCTGTGCAGAACGTCGCGCACGTAGTGGCGCAGGACGTAGCACAAGTGGCAGCACCCTCGGCGGTTCCCACGGACGCCGCTGTGCCCATGGAGGTTGAGCACGTTGTGCCCCCCCTCCCGCGCCTCAGCTAGGCCCCTTGTCCATGATGATGGCCAACGAAGAGAAGCTCACTGACCTTGAGATACAGGTTGAGCTTGATGGTTTCTTTGCAGAATTCACCTGAGCTCCTTTTGTTGTGATGATTCTTTTTCCGCAATAATCAGATACAATTTTTCGATATGGTTGTAAGCTCTATGAGAGCATAACACTTATGTGTTTTCGGCGATTGGATGACATTTATTTCATTCATTTATTCCATTATTTAGTTGTGTGATGTTCTAAAATGTTTATGTGTTTTACTTACTTGATGTAGCACCTTCCTCGCTCCATTATATTAATTAGGCACTATATTTTAGAACGCGTGTGGCGCCCAAATGGAGGAAACGTGATTTGCTGACAGCGGCACCACAAATACCATCTTGAGAGAAACAAAGTATTTTGAGTCCATTACCAAAAAACCCGGTAACATAATGACGATCGCCGGCTGCGGTCCAAATGTAGTTGGCTCCGGAAGAGCAACTATCATACTCCCTAATGGAACAACTCTAATCATTGAAGAGGCATTGTTGTATCCGGGGTCGACTCGTACTCTCTTGAGTTTCAGAGACATCCGCGCCAATGGTTTCCATGTAGAAACCGATGCTGATGAGAATGGAAAGGAGTTCCTACTCATTACCAAGCGCGACGAAAATGGTAAACATGTTGTCGAAAGACTCCCTTTATTAGCTACTGGGTTGTACTACACTAAGATAGTAGCACCACCTATTTACACTACCCTTAAGACTGTCTTTAGAAGCTCCGAACTATTCTGCCTTTGGCATGATAGGTTAGGCCACCCCGGTCTTAGGATGATGAGAAATATAATTAACAACTCGAATGGTCATAATGTTAATGTGAAAAATTTCCCGAATCCCAATGATTTCATGTGCTCCGCATGCGCTACGGGGAAATTGATTATTAGACCGTCCCCCCTAAAGGTGAAGGATGAACTCCTCGCGTTCTTGGAACGTATTCAAGGGGATATATGTGGTCCAATTCAGCCCCTCTCATGGACGTTTCAGTACTTCATGGTGCTCATCCATGCTTCCTCTAAATGGTCCAATGTTTGCCTGCTGTCAACAAGGAACCATGCTTTTGCAAAGTTGATCTCCCAGATCATACAAATAAGGAATAAATTCCCTGATTATCGTTTAAAGTCTATTCGAATGGACAATGCCGGAGAATTTACTTCAAAGGCATCCGATGATTATTGCATAGCGACTGGAATCAAACTTGAGCACTCCGTACCGCATGTCCACACTCAAAATGGACTTGCGGAGGCATTGATTAAAAGGATTAAATTCATTGCCAGACCACTCCTTCAGGGTTATAATTTACCAACTACATGTTGGGGACACGTGGTGTTACACGCCGCTAATCTCATCAACTTTCGACCATCGGCCTACAACATCCACTCTCCCATCCAACTTGCGCAAGGGTCGGCACCGAAAATTTCCCACCTCCGTAGGTTCGGCTGCCAGGTATATGTACCTATACCACCACCCCAAATCGACAATGGGACCGCTCGTAAGTCGGGATATACGTTGGTTATGAGACGTGTCCATAATCAGGTTCTTGGACCCTTGACAGTGGTACCTGCACGCCCGTTCTTTGTTGTATTTTGACGAGGATCTTTTTCGACTTTGGGGAGGTAATCAACCTGGATGACAAAAGTCGAGAAATCACGTGGAAAGCCACGGGTCCACGCTCATGACCAGCACTAATAGAGAAGTCCAAAAGATACTAGATTTGCACTCCCTAGCGAATCAACTGCCCGATCATTTTAGTGATTTAAAGACTGTGACAAAGTCGCATGTGCATGCACGCAATGCACCGAAAAGGGTTGAAATACCAAAGAAAAATGATGGTATACCCGCTCCTGCTCCAAGGCCTAAGAGGACGCGGATTCCGGTTTCTCAAATCCCAAGTACCCGGGGACGCCCGAAGAAAAAGCATAAGAGAGATTTATTACAATCTGCCCCTGTTGAGGGGAGCCAGTTTGAGACCTGGCACAAGTACGGATATTTCAGTGCACGAAATTCCGGACTTGAACTTTCCTATATCGGAAATACCCAGCGAAGTTGTGTGCGCACACATCGGAGCGGGAAAGCTAAAGGACCTAGCTCCTAGATTGGGAAATCCGGTGGATCAAGAGGATGTGCCTGATGCACTCCATGACAAAATGGCCATTAACTATGTTAATTTGGGCGAGTCATACAAACGAGCCATGGCAAATGTTGACGTTAATTTTGCCAAGAAAATTGCCTCAATCATAGATCTTGACCCTGAGCCTAACACGCTCGCTGATTGCAAGAAAAGGTCGGATTGGAAAGATTGGCAGAAGGCAATTACTGCTGAATTATTATCGTTAAACAAAAGAGAGGTATTTGGACCTGTTTATCTAACTCCTCCCCACATTCGCCCCGTTGGCCATAAGTGGGTTTTTGTTCGAAACAAAAATGAGGATAATGAAGTAGTAAGGTACAAAGCAAGACTCATTGATCAAGGTTTCACTTAGCGACCAGGTGTCTACTTTGAGGAAACTTACTCCCCAGTCATGGATGGAATTACCTTTAGATACTTGATCTCAATGGCAGTAAACATGGACTTAAAAATGAAACTAATGGATGTTGTCACCGCTTACCTATATGGTAACTTGGATTCGGACATATACATGAAAGTACCAGAAGGTATCCCTGTCCCGAACCAGGATAGAGCAAACAAGAGCTTATATAGTGTTCAGCTTAAGAAGTCATTGTATGGACTAAAACAGTCAGGTAGGATGTGGTATAATCGTTTAAGTGATTTCCTTCATCAGAAGGGCTACGCGAGCAATGAAGATTGCCCATGTGTTTTTATACGGAGATCCCAGGATGGTTTCTATATTATCTCGGTGTATGTGGACGATTTGAATATAATCGGTACACTTGACGATATTGAGGAAGCGAGTTCCTACCTGATGTCGGAATTCGAGATGAAAGACTTAGGCAAAACCAAGTTCTGCCTCGATGCGCACTTGAGCATTCCTCTGGGATTCTAGTTCACCGGTCGGCCTACACCCGTAAGGTGTTGGAACGATTTGGGTTTGAAAAGGCATATCCTTCTAAGACCCCGATGGTCGGAAGATCTTTCTGACAAGACAAGGACCCGTTCAGGCCTAAAGAAGAGGGAGGAAATTCAGGACCGAATTCCCTACTTAAGTGCGATTAGGCGCACTTATGTACCTCATAAATTGTACACTGACGGATATTGCATTCGTCAATTTGCTTGTAAATCTGATTCTGAGCCTACCAAGAGACATTGGAAAGGCTTTAAGGACATCTTTAGGTACATACAAGGGACAAAGGACCTTGGCTTGTTTTACCAAAAGAACCAAGATCTATCTGTTGTAGGCTATGCAGATGCTGGGTACCTTTCGGACCCGCACATATCCAAGTCGCAGACTGGATATGTTTTCCTTTAATAATTGGAACAGCTATTTCACGGAAATCGTCTAAGCAAACTCTTGTGTCAACTTCTGACGAACCACTCGGAAATCATAGCATTATATGAAGCATCACGAGAATGTGTATGGCTTCACGGTAGTCGATCACATCCATATGTCATGTGGACTGAACACCGTACAAACCCCAACAATTATCTATGAAGATAATGCCGCTTGTGTTGCACAAGTCCAGACGGGTTACGTGAAGAGCAATCTCACAAAGCATATAAACCCCAAGTTCGTCTATGCACATGAGTTGCAAAAGATGAACGAAGTGAAAGTCTTGCATACTAAGTCGTGTGAAAATTTCGCTGATTTGTTCACTAAATCATTGCCAGCGTCTTCTTTCGAGAGATGTGTCCGAGGGATCGGCATGATGAGACTTAGGTAGATGCAAGGTTCAGGGGGAGAATCTTCACAAACTCATCGTTAAAATCTTGATCCCGATGATTGAGTACTTAACTTTGTAGTTAGGTGAATTGTACTCTTTTTTCCCTTAGTGAGTTTTATAAAGTTTCTCAAATGAGGTTTTTAATGAGGCAATTCGTGCAACATAGCAAGAAGTATACCGTGTGTATTTCTTCATATTTTTCCCACTGGGTTTTTCGGAGTTTTAAGCTATGGTTATACAGATAAGATACCCAAGGGGAGTGTTGGGAAACTAGGCCGGTAGAGGCCCACTCGGTGTGGCCTCTACCAGGCTAGGGTTGGCCCATGTGGATATCGTATCCCCTTAGTCTCTAAATAGAGGAACAATCTTTGTACGTGAGCTTACCGAGAGAAAAGTTAATAAAAGTTCCCTTTGTTCCTTGTGTCATCTACTTATGTATTATGTGTGCTTTCTACTAGTCTTTTTCTCGGGTGTGGAACAGCTTCGAGACCGGCCAGTCGGCGGGGGTGTTCCAACAAGATCAAGGCAGCAACGAAGAAACTTTGCTACCAAGGTAGCAGCAGCTGAGCAATCAAGTCAGCGAATTAACTGACCCCCGTGCTTAATCGCCATTCGCCAAGGCTTGGTCTTCCATGCCACCAGGACCGCGAAGCTTCTCCCCCGGCGGCAACACGTGCCTCGGCCTCTCTTCCCCTCCCTACAAATACAGCCACCACAACACTCTGCAAGATCATCGCAGCAACGCAAGCCGAGACAACGACAAGATCATCCATCACCGTAGCTAACTGAGAAGAGAGGAAGATGGTTCTGGGCATGAGCTGCTTAGGTGCTCCTGGCGCTGGACACAAGGTGTCGCCGGCAAGCAATCAACTCGGACGTGCAGAAGTGAAGGAGAAGAAGAGAGAGGAAACCGTGGGCGAGGCGAAGCGGACGGGAGCTGATCAGGTGAAGCTTGCCGGGAAGGAGGAGGGGAAGAAGAAGAAGAGCGGGGCTCCTATACTGACGCATCTGTTAGCACTAATCTTGACTTGTCAGAAATAATCTTGTTTTGTTAATATGAGGCATTGTTGGAATTTTGGCCCAAATAGTCTAGCCCATTTTCTATTTCAATAATTCCTGAAAATCCTAGAGGCCCATGTGGCCCATTCATGCAAGACAAGAGGTGGGACAAATGTTTAGTCCCACATTGCTAGTTGAGTGGAAGTTGGACCAGCTTATAAGGTGAGCTCTCCTACCACTTGGTAAAAGGATGAGAAGGAGAAGGAGAGAGTTCCACACGCGCGCTCCTCCTCCTCCCCGCCTCGCCTCGTCACGGCCAGCAGCGTGCGTCTTGTAGCGCTGGTTCTGATGGAATCTCATGAGCCGAGCTTTATTTTGCCACACATGAATGGTATATGAACAGATGTACAGAAGGTGAAACGTTTGCTTTGAATGGACTTTTAATACGAAGGTGTAACGTTTGCTTTGAATGGATTTTTAATACGAGTTAAATGCGCATGTTCGCTTCCGTCCATTCGTTTCATCTTCTGCACTGTCTGCCTTCCCCTCTGCGCCTATAAGAGAGAGAGGTCGCGCCTCCTCTCACAGAGACTGCCACAAAATCCTGCTTCCAATTCCGAAACCATGCTACCTACATCTTTCCCGTCTTTGCGTGCACCATGAGCCGGGGATGGCCTCGAGACCCCGCTTGAGTCTTGTGCGGAGAAGGCGATAAGGTTTTGGGGCGCTCTCGGCGCGACTCTTCAAATCGGACTCCCTCACAGATAGCGACGTCTTCCCGACGAGGACTTCTTCCCGACATCAAGACCCTCTTCCTCGACGACATGGCCAATGACGGTTCCAACGCCGGTTCTCTACTTTCTTGCCGTGTACATCTTCTGTCTCAATCTTGTTCTGATCCTATCCAAAGTTTTATGCCTTGCAGTTTGTTTGGCTATATGCCTTAATTTGTATTCGCTATTTAGCATGATTAGTATATTGCCTATTATTTTAGTCATGATTTATCTAGCGTTTATTTTGGATAATTCGCTTGGTAAATTGCTCTATTTCTCAACAATCCAAAAACCTTATTTCAGGCAATTTGCCCCAAGTGGCTTTGTTGCTTCTATGAAGCCACCTGTGTTTGAAGGTGTGAATTACAAGCGGTGGCGTCTGAGCAAAGGCTCGTTTCGCACCATGAGCTGCTATAACGCCATCTATGGCGCACTGAGGGGAACTTAATCGCTCGGAAGAGGCGTTCAAAACTTGATACTACTTTCAAGGCTGCCTTGATCAGCATCCTTGGCGACAATATTGTCGATTCATATCATCATTTAGCAATGGCAAAGATATGTGGGATGCGCCGAGAGAAAATTTGGAGTCTCGATCTTGGCGATGAACTGTATGTCATGGAACAATTCTATGACTACAAGATGATTGATGACCGCCTCCATTGTGGAGCAGTCTCATGAGATCTGATCACTTGCCGGGAGCTTGAGCACTTCACTTGTGTGTTACGGACAAGTTTGTTGCGGAGGCATCATTGCCAAACTTCCCATCATGGAGGAATTTTGCTACTTCTCGAAGCACAAGAGACAAGAGTTCTCCGTGACGGATCTCATTGGGACTCTTGATGTGGAAGAGAAGGCGAGCAAAAGACACGTGCTCGAGGTACCGAGGGAGGTTCTAATGCCAACTGGTACGAAAAGGAACTTCCACCTCACAAGTTCAAGAACAAAGGAAAGTTTGATGACAAAGGAAAGTTCGATGGAAAGAACAAGGCCTCACAGTCCACCGACTTCAAGAAGAAGGCGATAAAAGGAAAGGTGCTTGTCATGTGTGCGGTGATCCTAATCATTGGGCTCCTGCTTGTCCCAACCGCTTTGACAAGCGCCAGCATGGGAAGAGCAGGAAGACTGCTAATGTTGTCATGGGCGACGTTGAGATGAAAGATGTTGGGTATGGTATATTACCTACTATTCTTTCATTATGTCATTCTCCTGATTGGTGGATTGACACGGGCGCTAATGTACATATGCTACGATATTTCCATGTTTTCTTCATATCAGTCGAGGACTCAAACGTCTTGATGGGGAACGGCTCGCATGCTTCTGTTCATGGTGTTGGTACGGTCGATCTGAAGTTCACTTCGGGAAAGACTGTGCGCCTGAAGAACGTGCATCATGTTCCCTCAATAAATAAAAATCTTGTTAGCGGATCTCTTCTGTGTCGAGATGGCTACAAGATTGTATTTGAGTCCAATAAATTTGTAATTTCGAAGTATGGAACCTTTATTGGTAAAGGCTATGAATGCGGAGGCTTGTTCCGCTTATCTCTATCAGACATTTGTAATAAAGTTGTTAATCATATTTACACAAATTTTGAATCAAATGTCTGGCACTCTCGTCTTTGTCATATTAATTTTGGTTGTATGACGCGGCTAGCCAAAATGAATTTAATCCCTGATTTCTCAACTGTTAAGGGACCTAAGTGTCAAGTCTGCAAGCTAAACAACCTCGCAAGTCACATACGATTGCGCAGTGAGAAATTTAACACCTCTAGAGCTCATACATTCGATCTTTGTGAGATGAATGGTGTGTTGACAAAAGGTGGAAAGAAATATTTCATGACTTTGATCGATGACTCTGAGATATTGTCATGTGTATCTTCTAAAATCAAAAGATGAGGCTTTGAGTTTCTTCAAAATCTATAAAGTGAGGCGAAAATCAACTTGATCGAAAGATTAAGAGGCTTAGGTCGATCGTGGTGGAGAGTATTTTTCCAACGAGTTTGATTCTTTTTGTGCGGAACATGGTATAATTCATGAGGACGCCTCCCTACTCACCCCAGTCAAATGGAGTAGCCGAAAGAAAGAACCGTACTCTATGATTTGGTTAACGCCATGTTAGACATCGGGTCTTTCTAAGGAATGGTGGGGAGGCATTATTGACGCGTGTCATGTCCTAAACCGAGTTCCCACAAAGAACAAAGAAATTACTCCATTCGAAGAATGGGAGAAGAAAAGACTAAAACTCTCTTACTTACGTACTTGGGGTTGTTTGGCAAAGGTTAATGTACCAATCCCCAAGAAGCGCAAGCTTGTACCAAAAACCATTGATTGTGTTTTTCTGGGCTATGCTTTTCATAGCATTGGTTATAGATTCTTGATAGTAAAATCTGAAGTACCTGACATTCATGTCGGTACAATCATGGAGTCGACTGATGCGACTTTCTTTGAGGATATATTTCCAATGAAGGATAAACCTAACTCATCAAATCCGGAGATACCTAGTTCATCTAATCAGGAATTTGCTATATTCTCTGAACCTACCATTCCGATTGAACACTTTGAAAGTCCTAAGGAGGATGATAATGAAATTCTAAAAGGAGCAAGAGACAAAGGACTGCAAAGTCTTTTGGTGATGATTTCATTGTGTACCTTGTAGATGACACTCCCACTTCCATTTCAGAAGCTTATGCATCTCGATCGACTCTTTGGAAGGAAGCTGTTCATAGTGATATGAATTCCATCTTAGCTAATGAAACATGGGAGATCACTGATCGTCCTTATGGGTGCAAACCTGTAGGATGTAAATGGGTGTTCAAGAAGAAACTAAGGCCTGATGGTACTATTGAGAAGTACAAGGCAAGGCTTGTGGCCAAGGGTTATACCCAAAAGGAAGGTGAAGACTTCTTTGACACTTACTCACCTGTAGCAAGGTTGACCACCATTCGAGTACTACTTTCTCTGGCTGCCTCACACGGTCTTCTCGTTCATCAAATGGACGTTAAGACGGCTTTCCTAAATGGAGAGTTGGATGAGGAAATTTATATGGATCAACCAGATGGTTTTGTAGTAAATGGTCAAGAAAGAAAAGTGTGCAAGCTACTGAAGTCTTTGTATGGTCTTAAACAAGCACCTAAGCAGTGGCACGAAAAATTTGATAAAACCTCAACCGCTACAGGCTTTGTTGTAAACAAAGCTGACAAGTGCGTATACTATCGCCATGGTGGGGGTGAGGGAGTCATCCTTTGTTTGTATGTTGATGACATACTGATTTTTGGAACCAACCTTAATGCAATTAAGGAGGTCAAAGATTTCTTATCTCGTTCCTTTGAGATGAAGGATTTGGGAGTAGCTGATGTCATCCTGAACATCAGGCTATTGAGAGATGATGATGGTGGGATTACATTGCTTCAGTCCCACTATGTGGAAAAGATCTTGAGTCGTTTCGGGTATAGCGACGTCAATTTTTCTCCTACACCGTATGATCCTAGTGTGTTGCTTCGAAAGAATCGAGGAAATGCTAGAGACCAACTAAGATACTCTCAAATCATTGGCTCGCTTATGTATTTAGCTAGTGCCACGAGACCTGACATCGCCTTTGCTGTAAGAAAACTCAGTCGATTTGTCTCAAATCCAGGAGATGATCACTGGCATGCTCTTGAAAGAGTTATGCGATATCTAAAAGATACTGCGAGCTATGGCATACACTATACCGGGTATCCGAGGGTACTAGAGGGTTATAGTGATTCAAATTGGATATCTGATGCTGATGATATAAAGGCCACGAGTGGATATGTTTTCACACTTGGTGGTGGCGCTGTTTCTTGGAAGTCTTGCAAGCAGACCATCTTAACGAGGTCAACTATGGAAGCAGAACTCACAGCACTAGACACGGCCACTGTTGAAGCAGAGTGGCTTCGTGAACTCTTGATGGACTTACCTGTGGTTGAAAAACCTATACCCGCAATTCCAATGAACTGTGTTTTGGAACCAAAGGCAAATTACATGTGCCTCTGGGATCTGGTGGGGGATTGTTGGAATTTTGGCCCAAATAGTCTAGCCCATTTTCTATTTCAACAATTCCTGAAAATCCTAGAGGCCCATGTGGCCCATTCATGCAAGACAAGAGGTGGGAGAAATGTTTAGTCCCACATTGCTAGTTGAGTGGAAGTTGGACCAGCTTATAAGGTGAGCTCTCCTACCACTTGGTAAAAGGATGATAAGGAGAAGGAGAGAGTTCCACACGCGCGCTCCTCCTCCTCCTCGCTCGCCTCGTCACGTCACGTCACGATCTTGGCAGCAGCTGGTTCTGGAATCTCGCCGAGCCGAGCTTTATTTTGCCACGCATGAATGGTATATGAACAGATGTACAGAAGGTGAAACGTTTGCTTTGAATGGACTTTTAATACGAAGGTGTAACGTTTGCTTTGAATGGATTTTTAATACGAGTTAAATGCGCCTGTTCGCTTCCGTCCATCTTCTGCACTGTCTGCCTTCCCCTCTGCGCCTATAAGAGAGAGAGGTCGCGCCTCCTCTCACAGAGACTGCCACAAAAATCCCTGCGCTTCCAATTCCAGAGCACTGTGCTACCTACACCTTCCCCATCCCGTCTTGCGGCGTGCACATGAGGGTAAACCTCCGAGACCCGCTTCTTGAGTCTGTATGGGAGAAGGGCGATAAGGTTTTGGGGCGCTCTCATGACGCATCGGGCTTCACGGACTCCCTCACAGATAGCGACGTCTTCCCGGAGGACTTCTTCCCGACATCGCACCCTCTTCCTCGACGACATGGCCAATGACGGTTCCAACGCCGGTTCTACTTCGCTCTTGCCGTGTACATCTTCTGTCTCAATCTTGTTCTGATCCTATCCAAAGTTTTATGCCTTGCAGTTTGTTTGGCTATATGCCTTAATTTGTATTCGCTATTTAGCATGATTAGTATATTGCCTATTATTCTAGTCATGATTTATCTAGCGTTTATTTTAGATAATTCGCTTGGTAAATTGCTCTATTTCTCAACAGGCATTAGTAGTCCAGCGAGAAGTTGCATGTATGAAGCCAGTCCGTGGTCATCTTTCTAGACCACTTCTTGCAGATCATACGTGTGGGTGCGCGTGTATCTCGTAGTGCAGGAGTGTGGCTCGTGTAGAAGTGGTTAGAGGCTCTGCGTGCGTGCGCTGAAGACATGGCCAGGTTAGTTGGTTTAGGAAGTGTACTTGCTGGGCTATATAATCCGATGTAGTCGTCTGGTTCAGGGCCAGAGTTTGAAGTTCAGTGAAATTAATAGGCCAAGATACAGGCGTTTGTCGCCGCGGCGTTCGTTGCCGGGAAAATCCAGTGTCTTTCTTCTACCTTTGCTTGAGCGACAAGAAGAGGATCACGGGCTGCGGCAGTCTCCGCAGCCCCATCAGCATCATTTTCCATTCCAGTCTCGCCCCGGGTTGCTCTGACTCCGAACTTCCTCCGTGGACCGTAGGATTTTCTGTCAGGGATTTCTCCCTGGCCGGAGTTCGTATTTTTGGAGAGGGCTACGTTCTTTGACGAGGATTGCTGTAGTAGTAGCTGTTAATTAGAGTTGTTTCGTGCGCGTGTTAATAATATCGCAGAAGTTCATTGGAACGTGACTTTTTTGTAAGTTGCCTGAACATTCGTATATTCCACTCAATTTTTGAAGCCTTCCGAGTTCGGAGCATTATCCAACCATTTTCATCCCCTCTAACTTCATATAAAGTACCCAAAAATAACTTGCGCTAAACTTGCGTAGACAGCTTCTGTGAAGTGTGAGGTCGATGTTCATTGGGTGCTTATCATAAGTCTGTTGGTCATGCTGTTCTAGCAGTGCGCCCGTCTGTTGTGTTGTTTGCGCCGCCAGTCACGTGTGCTCAGCGGTGTATTTTTTTTTTGTATAAAGCTTAATAATTAGTAAAAAGGCTCTGACGATTGCCAGCTGATCCGAATCGTTTTAATTCCAGTCAAGAAACACACAAAAAAAATCAATTGTACAAAATATATTATCCCATAAATGATGCACAATTCTAGTCGACCAAAGTAAATAACCTGGAAAAATAAATGCAAGAAACAAAATGTAAAACATACTCAATAAAAAAAATCATTTACTCATTTACAAGAAAGCAAGTTCCATACGTAAAATATGCAATCACAGTGTACTCAACCAACCAAATAAAAGTACAAAACAAAACTAAATTATCAGAACATATTTAATTAGTGTAACTAAGTTATTTTGCGCATTCAAGTATCATACTACACATTAGAAAGACATTGTTACACAACTCTTAAAGATAATATGTGTACATGTCGGGGGGATAACCCCCGGTAGTGTCACGAGAGGGGAAACATGACGCAACTGGTTTGGCTCCGAGTAAAGAAAGAACCAGGTCGGGTAAGAACGGCCGGGTAAGATAAGCATGAAAGCCGAGATACAAACAATCTCGACCCGTATTGGACAAAGTTGTAACCCTTACACGTACCAACGAGCCGAGTCAAGAAGGACGCGTGGCACCTTTTCGAGTAAGGTTCGGGAAGGACCATGGTAAAGCATGGTCAAAAGAGAAGGGCGACGTCGGGATGACACAAAAGAAGCCGGGTGACGCCCAAAGCAAGCGCTGATGTACAAAGTAACTGCGTGACACCAAAAAGAACAAGAAGCAGTGTACCAGAAGACCGTTAGTTGTCAAGCTTTATGGACCGGGCCTATGGGCTTAAGGCAAGCCCATAACCCGGCCCATATTGTAGGGACCAAGATCCAAATAGTAAACCCTAGAACCCAAAGGGGTATTAGCTAGCTAGCACTGCCTATATAAGGGAGGGCATAGTAGAAGTAGAGAGAGTTTGGAAAAGTAGAGAACAGGTGCTGCGTACTCAAGCCAGTACAGCTCAAGAAGCACTTGTAATCTTTGGAGTATCAATCAAATTGTCAAGTGTGGAGAGTTCTTCTTGTTCTTCGTGCATGGCTCGACCGTGCACTCCCTCCCTGGTGACCACAAGCACCCATTCGGCCCCCAACTTAAGCCTACCCATGGCATCTGTCGTGCCACCACCATGATAGTTGGCCCCCACCGTGGGGCAGAAGCAGGTGCTTGATGGAGTCTTCATCCGGACGGGCAACATCATCGCCAAGACCGGCGAGCGCGTCTACTTCGGACTCATCCAGAGGTTTGGAGCGCTCAACTTCGTCAGCGACAACGCGGACTGCTTCGGGACCAAGCCGTTCCCTAGGGGCGGTCGCTTCATCAAATTCGGCGAGCACCAGGTCTACGTCGCGGTGCGCATGGAGCGCGCATATCCTGAGCACGTCGTCCTTGCGCCGAATCCCCCAATGGCACCAGTCGTTGGGAAACCTCTCCAACTCGTCTCCATGGAGGTAATGATGACCGCCCCAAACCCAGTAGCTCCCCCAGTAGTTCCAGTGGTAAATGAAAACACAGAAGGAGGAAATCATGAGGAAACGCCAAGGGCTGGAAGAACAGCAAAGGCGCCGCTGGAGAAACCAGAGAACATAGCTAGGAGCAAAAGAGCTAAGGATCTACATGAAGCGATAGACAAGTTGGCAGAGCCAGTGGCACAAGCAACTGACCCTTCGCGTGTGCAAGCCGAGTTGGAAGAAGCCAGGATAAAAGTCCTGGAGAAAGCAAAGGAGCTAGCACAATTACAGCAGGATGTGGATACACTATCCGAGAGATTAACTCGGCAAATCGAGTCAAGGGCGCAAAGACCCGTCTTGATGCAACAAGATTGAGAGGAAGGAACCTCAATGAAGAACTGGCAGATGCGACATCAAAGATAACACCAGAGAACAACAATGAGACGGCCATGCGTCCAACGTACAACACAGCAATAGCTAATCTGCGAGCAGCAGAAGCAACAATGGCAGAATTACCCCACTTGGAGGGGGAAGCAAAGAAAAGGCAGCAAGAACGAGTCAATGAGTTAGTAAAAGCAGTCAGCATGCTGAATGAGGCGCTTTACAGAGCAAATCCGGGTATAGCAGGGAGATCACAGCTGGTTCACTTGGCAACTCCTGTTCCGGCAAGATCGGCTGGGCACACGACATCCTCACCCGGAGCGGCACCCAGGCCAAGAAAAGAAAAAAGTGTGGATTCTGGAAGAAACAAGCTTATGGTCGCCTATGATCCGGCAATAGTTCAAGGAAACCCGGCGCATGCGCAAGGGGCAAAAAGAAATAATCCCCGAGAAAATGAAAACCGAGAAAAAATTGGACAGAGAAATGACAACGGAGGGCAAAATTTTGCGCCTCATACTCGGCGCGCAACTCACTCGGCAGGAGGAGGAAATCCAGCTCCGAATAACGCACCAGCTCAGCCGGAAAGAAGACAGCAGAGCGCGGGAAAAGCAGGTCAACAACCAGCTGACCTGAACGCGAATAAGTATAATGATGGTTACTCGGCTATGATAAATGACGGGTATGAGCTGCCGGATCATGCATATCAGGCAATGTGAGCGAGATACGGAGGTAGGAACCTTCAGCCGGATGATGCCAGGCTGAAGCTTGACCGCATAAAAATGGCAGAGATAATTGAGTCACAAGGTCCGC
Source organism: Avena longiglumis (assembly GCA_030063025.1). Taxonomy (NCBI): domain Eukaryota; kingdom Viridiplantae; phylum Streptophyta; class Magnoliopsida; order Poales; family Poaceae; genus Avena; species Avena longiglumis. The sequence goes on from CP125979.1 coordinate 188,079,392, forward strand.
ATGGTCCACCATGTTTTGGCCCAAGGATCATGAAGGAGCCACCGGTGCCAAATTTCCAGCTGGCCAGAGGGACAAAAACATATGATGGAAGCACAAAGCCAGAGGATTGGCTCACAGACTATGGAACCGCTGTGAAGATCGTGCAGGGAAACTTGAGATGGGCAGTATGTTACGTACCGCAGATGATGGAAGGACCATCTCGGGTATGGTTGAACAATTTGCCACCCGGAAGTATCAACAGTTGGATTGATTTTCACAACGCCTCCGTGAGCAATTTCACGAGCACTTACAAGAGGCCAAATCGCCCATAACAACTAGCAATGTGCAAGCAAAGACCGAAGGAGACAGACAGGGAGTTCCTCACAAGGTGGTGTACAATGCGTAACTCTTGTGAAGGGGTAATCGAGTCACAAGCAATCGCATGGTTTGCATAAGGATGTAGACATGGGAGTGTGATGTGGCAAAGGTTACAAAGAGATATGCCGACAAGTCTAGCAGAGACGATAAGAATCGCCGACTCGTACGCGTTAGGAGATCCGACTCGATTCTTTGCTCATGTCGTGACGGATGATGAAACTCAGATCTATGATTGTCGGTCGCAAAGGCGCCCGAGAGATATGAATCTGTACAAGCAAGAGACGAGAGGCCGGATTACAGGTATGGTTCGGCTCAGGTTGTAGCAGTGAGTCGGGATCATCTAGATGCTGGAAGCAGTCAGCATCAAAGGACAAATGGTCAACAACAACGGGTGCCAAAGAATGACGGCAAAAGGCCATACGATCAGAGGAAACAGTATCAAGACCGACAAAAATACACCTATGAGATGATGCTGGATCAGCCGTGTAAGTTTCACACGCCGAGTCCGAGTAAGCCGGCAAATCACTCAACAAGGCAAGGCACTTGGTTTCAGAAAGGAGACAGAGTGGACTCGCCGAATAAGCAGCTTCCGCCACCTCCCCCTCCTCCACTTAAAGGAGGAAATGCTCAAGCAGTAGGAGCAGATAACATATATGAAAACAGGCAGCCGAGGTATCAGAATCAAGAAAGAAGAGAAGTTTTTCACCAAGTGCATAATCCAAGAGGTGACGATGCCCATGTCGGCCACGGAACCAGAAATGAGTACAGAGAACATCACCAGAGCTATGTTGTCTTTGTCACAGAGTCAAATGACAAGAAGAGCCAGCAGCGACGAATGATGGAAGTGAATGCCACGATGCCGGCAATTCCCAAGTACATGCATTGGTCTAAGCAAGAGATAACTTGGAGTATAAAGGATCACCCCAAAATCATGCCAACCCCAGGAGGATACGCTCTAGTTCTGGATCCAACGTTCATGGGCTCAGATATCAACGTGAAATTTTCAAAGGTGTTAATCGATGATGGCAGTAGCATCAACATCATGTACAAGGATACTTTGCTCAAGTTAGACATTACCATGAACATGCTGGAGCCGACTAAGACCACTTTCCACGGGATTGTGCCGGGATTTTCCTGTGAGCCAATTGGCAAGATCTGGGTCGACGTCTTATTCGGCAACAGAGAAAATTGTCGCACTGAAGCCATAGAGTTCGAGGTAGTAGATTTGTTCATCTCATATCATGCCTTACTCGGCATGCCGGCTATGGCAAAGTTCATGGCTACTCCTCACATTGCTTACTTGAAGATGAAGATGCCAGGCCCATGTGGGGTGATCACAGTTGAGGGAGATTACAAAAGATCTATTGCTTGTGCCTCAGCCGAATCTTCACTGGCTGAGTCACTCGTCATAGCACAAGAGAAAAGTCAGATGTTGGAGGTGGCAGCATTCGCCAAAGCAGCACAAATGTCCATGCCGGCACTCACCAACCCGCATGGCAATGTGTCATTTCAAGCTACCAAGGAAACCAAGAAGGTGCATGTGGATGAAACTTTCCTAGAGCGCACAGTAACCATTGGGGCTGGCCTTACAGATAAATAGGAAAGCGAGCTCACCAGCTTCCTCCGTGAGAATCGGGACATCTTTGTATGGTCCACTCAAGATCTGCAAGGAGTTCCGAGGGAGCTGGCTGAGCACTCTCTTCATGTAAGACTAGATGCAAGGCCGGTGAAGCAACCCCTCCGCCACTTCGTCGAAGATAGGAGGAAAGTAATAGCGGCCGAGATTGCAAGACTTATAGCTGCTGGATTCATCATGGAAGTGCTGCACCCGGACTGGTTCTCAAATCCAGTCCTGGTCGAGAAGAAGAAAGATGACCCGAACGTGGCAGTGGTATGGCGCATGTGTATTGATTACACGAACCTCAATAAGGCGTGTCCGAAAGATCCATTTCCTCTGCCTCGGATCGATCAAGTCATAGATTCTACTGCTGGGTGTGAGTTGTTGTCATTTGTGGATGCATATTCAGGATTCCATCAGATTCCACTGAATCCAAATGATCAAATAAAGACAGCTTTTATCACCCCGTACGGGGCTTATTGCTATCGCACCATGCCATTCAGATTGAGAAATGCAGGCGCAACATATCAAAGATGCATGCAGAAATGTTTGCAAGATCAATTGGACAAAAATGTTCAAGTATACGTCGATGACGTGGTAATAAAAACCAAACAAGGTCATACTCTAATTGAGGACTTGCGTCAAACATTCGCAAACTTGAGAAGATTCCGAATGAAACTTAACCCGGAAAAATGTACATTTGGTGTCCCGACTGGAAAGTTACTCGGATTCCTTGTATACAGCCGAGGAATTGAAGCTAACCCGACAAAGATCAGGGCCATCGAAAGAATGGAATTGCCAAAAACCCTCAATGATGTCCAGAAGTTTACTGGATGTCTGGCTTCATTGAGCAGGTTTGTTAGTCGGCTAGGCGAAAAAGCCCTACCACTATATCAGCTGATGAAGAAATCAGACAAATTCACATGGACACAGCAAGCTGATAGCGCTTTCCATTAATTAAAGAAAATGTTGGCAACAGCACCAATATTAGCGTCACCACTATCCAAGGAGCCAATGCTTCTCTATGTCGCCGCAACCAACAGAGTTGTAAGTGCAGTAATAGTGGTTGAACGTGAAGAAGGGGCAAATCAATCCAAAGACCAGTATATTACTTGAGCGAAGTGCTCTCTGTCTCGAAACAAAATTACCCGCATTATCAGAAGATGACATATGGGGTATATATGGCAGCAAAGAAGCTAAAATATTATTTTCAAGAACACCCAATCCGGGTAATATGCGAGGCACCTATCTCAGATATATTGGGTAGCAAAGATGCCAGCGGACGAGTAGCCAAATGGGCCATTGAACTGGCACCATACACTCTACAATATGATAGGCGGGATGCAATAAAATCTCAAGCCATTGCAGATTTCTTTGTAGAATGGATGGAGATGCAGTACGAGCCACCACTGCCAGATCCAAATTACTGGAAAATGCATTTTGACGGGTCCAAGACGAGAATGGGTCTGGGCGCCGGGATAGTGCTCACATCTCCAAAGAGGGATCAACTGAGGTATGTCTTGCAGATTCATTTTGCTGCTTCTAACAACGTTGCCGAGTATGAAGCACTCGTCCATGGCATTAAAGTAGCCAAGGAAATTGGTATCAAAAGGATCATGTGTTTTGGCGATTCGGATTTGGTGATTCAGCAAGTGTCTGGACATTGGGACGCACTGGACGCAAACATGGCATTATATTGCTTCCACGTGCAGCAAATTTCGGGATATTTTGACGGTTGCGAATTTCATCACATTCCTAGAGCAGAAAATGAGGCAGCAGACGTGTTATCCAAGCTAGGATCATCTAGACAAGCAATACCACCAGGGGTAGCATTGGAGAATCTTAGGAAGTCATCGATCAAGTCGTCACCAGAGTCCGACTCAATCAGGGTCATCCCGGCGAGTCAGGAATCAGAGGCAGTGCCAATGGATATCGACTCAGGGGTAGGTTCGAGTCACTCGGGGACTGATCCGTTCACCTCAGGGGTAGCCGAATCACACTCGGGGACTCCTCAGGTTATGTCGGTAGAGCGTATGTCGGCGGAACCAATGGACATTGATGTTGAAGCAGACCCGGAACAACTAATACCAACGTGGGCACAACCAATATTCAGTTATTTGAAAGATGGAACCTTGCCGAGTGATGAAACACTGGCAAGGCAAACAGCACGAAGAGCAAAAGCATACACCATAATCAACAAGGTGTTGGAGATATGCCCAAGAGGCAATAATAAAGTTGTTATTATCATATCTTCACACTTATGATAAATGTTTACATACCATGCTATAATTGTATTAACCGGAAACATTAATACTTGTGTGATTTGTAAACTAAAATAAGAGTCCCTAGTAAAGCCTCTTGTTAAACTAGCTTGTTGGTTAATATATGATCATGGTTTCCTGATCATGAACATAGAGATGTTATTAACAACAGGATCATATCATTAGGAGAATGATGTGATGGACATACTCCTATAGATAAGCGTAGCATAAAGATCAAGTCATTTTAATAGTTCAATTGCTATATGCTTTCTGATACATAGTAACCTAATTCCTTTGACCATGAGATCATGCATATCACCTTTTCCGGATGGATGCTTTGATGTCATCAAACACCACACCGTAACAGGGTGGCTATAAAGGTGGCATTGAGTGTTCAGAAAGTATTGGTTGAAACACATGGATCAAGAGTGGGATTTGTCCATCCATATGACGGATAGATATACTCTGGGCCCTCTCGGTGGAATGTCATCCAATTAGCTTGCAAGCATGTTGGGGTCACAAGGGATCACATATCACGGAGCGAGAAAGAGTACTTATCGGTAACGAGGTTGAACTAGGTATGCAGAGATCCGAGCGATCATAACCTCGGATAAGTAAACTATCGTGAGACAAAGGGAAATTGGTATCGTATGTAAGTGGTTCATTCGATCGCAAAGTAATCGTAGAAATATGTAGAGCCATATGAATTTCCAGATTCCTCTATTGGTTATTGTTCGAGAAGTGTCTCGATCATGTCCGCATAATTCACGACCGTAGGAGACACACTTAAGGATTCGACGTTGTTTTGAGTAGTTATGGTATTATGAGAAAGAGACCGAATGTTGTTCGAGTCTCGGATGGGATCCGGATATCACGAGGTGATCCGGAATGGTCCGGAGAATAAGATTCATATAAGGAAAGTCCCGTTTGAGTTCGGGAATGATTTGGTGTTTTCATCGGAATGTTCTAGAAGGTTCCGGATTGTCCGCACTCCGGGAAGGGTACATGAATGTGTTGAATGATTGCATCATGTACTAAGTGTTCTTGCTGTTCCAAAACTGAAAAGTCAAACTGCCAGTTTGAAAGTCAACGCTAAACAGAAGCTGTGGAAAACAGAACTGTGGGAAGCAGAAGCTGTGGGAAACAAGCAAGAGGAGGTTGAAACCAACTTGGAGGAGGAGTCCCTCCTCCAAGCCGTGACAGCCTATGCCGAGTTGGGAGGACTCCCTCCCTTCCTGGCGCCAGCCCTCCACCTATAAAAGGAGGCGGGGCCTCCTCCTACACACAAGTTCCTATCCTCTAATCTCCGGTTTAGAGCCGTTTTGGTTTAGAGCTTCTAATTGCTTTAGCCAGAGGTTTAGAGCCTTCTAATTGGTGTGTCTAATCCCTAGACCACTAATATCTCTCTCTCATACTCCACCATACTCGCTCCGGCTTAAGGCGAAGCCTGGGATCTCCTCTACTTAGGTACCACGCCGTTGTGTTCGAAATCGCGAGGAGAGTGCTACAACCTCCATTTTCACTGGAACAAGGAGAGGAAGGTCTTCGTCAGTACCGAGCGATGTGACCGACAAGGAAGCGCTGCCGGAATGCAGCGCCGGAAGGATCGTCTACACGATCTTGAGATCGGAAAGAGTACGACTACATCACCCACGAGAATCTGCTCTCGTTAACCGCTTTGGAATCTTCGAGGGTAAGTTATTCCATCGACTCGTTGCTACAATCTAGTAGATAGATCTTGGCTTGTTTGTTTGTATGCGATAGAAAATTTTTGTTTTCCATGCTACGAACCCCTACACAAGGAACTCTACAAGCGGAGTGTGACAAGTGTACTGCAGCGTTGCATCAGCTCAGAGCAAGGCCAGGAGATCTTGTTGGATATCCATCAAGGAGAGTGCGGGCACCATGCGTCATCAAGAGCGTTGGTAGACAAGGCATTTCGACATGGATTCTACTGGCCAAGCGCATTGGCACAAGCGCAAGAGTTAGTCGGGAAATGCAGTGGTTGTCAACACTATGCGTCCAAGTCACATTTACCAGCGTCTGAATTGAAGACTATACCAATCAATTGGCCGTTTGCAGTATGGTTCCTAGATATGATAGGACCATTCAAACCAGCAAGGGGGAGGCATGACTCATATCTTGGTCATGATTGATAAGTTCACTAAGTGGATAGAAGTGAAACCAATCAAAAAACTGGACGTCAAAACAGTTGTTACATTCCTAAGGGATATAATCCTCAGATATGGTTACCCGCACAGTGTGATCACGGACAATGGCACAAACTTTGCCAAAGGAGATTTTGCTCGCTTCTGTGGGGAACACCGAATAAGACTCGACGTAGCGTCAGTCGCCCATCCAGAATCAAATGGACAAGTTGAACGGGCTAATGGCTTAGTTCTGTCCGGGATAAGACCTCGCTTAATGGAACCACTCCAGAGATCACCTGGTTGTTGGCTAGAGGAACTACCCTCAGTACTGTGGAGCTTAAGAACGACTCTGAATCGATCAACTGGTTATACGCCATTTTTCCTTGTATATGGGGCTGAAGCAGTTTTGCCTGCCGACATAGAATATGACTCGCCAAGGATAAGGCAATACTCGAAAGCTGAGGTAAAAGAGGCCCGATAAGATGGAGTAGATTTACTTGAAGAAGCAAGGGAACTAGCATTCTCTAGATCTGCTATATATCAACAGAATCTCCGACGCTACCATAGCCGGAAAGTGCAACCTCGTGTTTTTCGAAAAGGAGATATGGTGCTACGGCTGGTGCAGCGCACAGCTGGAATGCATAAATTATCACCTCCATGGAAAGGTTCATTCATTGTAAGCAAAGCATTGCACAATGATTCCTACTATCTCATAGACGCTCGTGAAGCACAAAAGAACAAGGCGAACAGGTCAGGAGATGAAACTAAAAGGCCATGGAATGTGGCACTGCTTCGTCCCTTCTATACTTAGGAGAAGCAGTGCATGTATCACTCGAACTCTCATATGTCGGACGTGCTTGCAGCCTATGTGCTAATAATAAAATGGTATGATTCGAAAAACTGACTCGGGGACTACCCCTTTGGCTTTCCATTTCAATTATTTTACGTCGGCTGGCATGATACCTGAAATTTATCTCGGAACAAGTAGTGTTTACTCGGAAGAAATCAACTCTTCGACTATGTTGTTGTCCGAAAACACGGCTTCATGGCAAGCAAGAGAAAAGGATCTAAGACGAGTAAACACGAACGTCGGATAAATACAAGGGAGAAACGCGAGTCGGCTTTAGTTTTTGCCTAACTCTCTGCAGGTCTTGTTATACTATGTGTCGAATAATCTCGGCCAAGCTATCCAAGTTTCATACCCGCTAACTATATCCTTCGTACTTTGAGATCCTAATGTCGAACACCGAAAAAGGTAGACAAGGGCCAGAGGCACGGAAAGGTGACATGGAAAAATGAAACTCGGGGACTTGTCCTTGAGTGATTCGCACTCAAAGTATAACGCAAATATATAAAGCCTATCACAAGGCACATAGTCAAACTTCAAGTGCAATGTACGTTGCATCTGTACCCGGCATACCGGGGATCTAATAAAAGTTCGAGTATTTGTTGGCCTAAGGAGCAGGAGAACTCGGAGGAGCATTCTCGGAACCAGGAGTGCTTGGAGCATCGGCCGGGTGAGGGGCATCTGTGGCCGGGTCATATGGATCATCTGACTCGGTCGCCTCGCTGTCGCCACCTTCTTCAGCAGGAACTTCGACGAGCGGATCGCCAAGGTCGAGGAAGCTGGGGCCTTCACACCAAGCGTGCACCATGGTGTACTCGATCATAGCATAAGCTCGCTCCTTGCGCTTCTTGATCAGCTCCGGGTCGTTCAACCATTTGCCATCTCCCCTTATGCGAGCAAGAACATCAAGGTTGATGTCCTCGTACCATGAAAGCACGAAGGAGAGAGCCTTGTCCGCTGTAGCTCGGCCGGCCGACTCGCGCCATTGATCCTGCCGGTCTTCGGTAAGGAGAAGTCTGTTGGGGAGTGACTCGATGAGTTCGGTTGGGTCTTCATCAGGCCAGAGCATGTGAAACGCATGGATGGCTGACTTGAGCAAATCCACACCGCAAGTTCTGAGGGTCTTGACCCGTTCAGACACCGCTGCAAGGAGCTCCTCCATGGACACCTCGCCGTCAGCAGGAGCACCAGCCTCAGCTCTCACTTTCTTCATGGCTCGGATGGCAAACATGTTGGCCTCAGGAAAAATTTCTGCAAGCAAAAAGAGAGAAGTTAGCGAATAGCAAGGGAAGATGGAAGAGATCCAGCAGGACTTGGACAATGCGTAAAGAGTAAGAACTCACTACCGAGAAAGAAGTTGATGGCAGCGAGCTTGCTATGCCAAGTCTTGGTCTTGGATTGAAGGGTGTCGAGGTTCATATTTTTTTCGACTCGACCAATGACTCGGCCTCGTCGAGCAGCCTCTTAGTCTTCTCGGCGCTGGAAGCCTGCTGCTCGTTCTTCTCGGCAAGCTCCTCCTTCAGCCCTTTCACCTCGGCCAAGTGCTTCTCCTTTGTCTCGGCCATCAGTTTCTTCAGTCGAGTCACCTCATCGCTCTCCTTCTGGAGTTCGGCTTGGTGCTTCTCTGCTTATTGAGAACAAAAATTTGTCAGTACCAACAGAAAAAAAAATCAACTATTGGCTTAGGAAGGCAAGAAATTTACTCTCGGCCTCGCTGATTTGCGAGTGAAGATCGTTGATGGTATCCTGAGCGGTGGCTGTGGAACACGAGCGAGAGGAAAAATGAGAAGATGAACCAAGGAAAATTACACCAAATAGAAAAAAGGAAGAGCAAAGATATTACCTTGGCCATAGGTGTTAGTCTGTATCTTCTCATACGCAAGTTCGAGCTTGCGATGCGCCAGGACAAGAGCTTGGTGCACCTTGGTGCGCTCATTGTGCGTAAGCTAATCAAATAAGTTAGACAATAAGGAAGAGTCAAGACAGGCGACCATCCAAATAAAGAAGAGCTTAAGAGCTTATAGCCGAGTAAGTTCCTTACTCGGCAGTAACCTCGAGGGCTAGGGATTGAAGCTCTAACATGAGTTTGTCATAAAGAAATCAAAAGAGCTTAAGAGCTTACAGCCGAGTAAGTCTCTTACTCAACTGTAACCTCGGGGACTAGGTGATATGTATAAAGGAAATACTCAACAGTACAAAAGAGTAAGTTATGTCACCTCGTTTATTTTGTCGGCGCGGGCCATCAGAGTAATGGCCTGCTGGGTTATGTCAGAGACAACCTTGGGGCCCAGCTTCAGCTTCTTCCCGGCACGAGTGCTGACCTCTTGCTCGCCCGCTGCATTCCATGCCACGGCGTAAGGCTCAGCCGAACCAAGGCTCTGCCCACTGAGCGTCCGAGTGAGAACTCAACCTGTTTTCAGGGCGGTTCCCACAATGGCACGGGTTGCAGCGGCAGAGGTATGGAGGGCAAAAGCCTTGGAGCCATCACCTGACCCGGCAGCCACGGATTCGTCCCCCTTACCCATTGAAGCGAACATGGTCGCCAACGTAGGAGGCCGAATCTGAGGAGCAGAACCCGGAGCGCAAACTAGAGTTGCTTGCTTGGAAGAGGTGGATTTGCCAGAAGAGGGGTGAGTAGAACCAGAAGCCTTGGGCTGGGTCTGGCCTTTTGACAGAACTGGAGAGCGAGCAGAAGGATTTGAAGAAGGACGTGGAGCCCCCTGACTAGGCTCAGCAGTTTTGCTGGCTCCAAGATCAGGAAGTTGTTCATTCACATCATCTTGAGGGCTGATGCCAGAGGAACTGGGGGCAGAGGATTTCTTGGTGCCAGACTTGTGAGCACCAAGATCAGGAAGTTTCTCCTGACCAGCGACAGGGGCGCTAGCCGAGTGATCCACCGGGTCTGACTGACACTGAGAAGCGTGAGCCTCAACAGTGCGAGCCTCAACCCGGACGGGACTCGACACCGCCGAGTCAGCTGGAGGAGGTGCAGGCCTAAGCGGCGAGGGAATTCTAGAAGCAGCATGATTCGCCGTCAAAGGTGCAACACTGAAAACAACAAGATATATGTGAGAGAACAGCAGTAATGATAAAGAAAAGAGAAAAGAAAGCAAGGTGCAAAAACTTACCCGGTGACGACCGGGTCGCGGGCTACTCGGCGCGTGACCCGGCGCCCAGCAGCTTGACGAGTCACACCCAGGATGGCAGCAGCAGAGGCAGCAGGAGCTGCCGGACTGGGCTTGTTCTTCTTAGCCGGCTGAGTGCTGGAGGAGGTTCCGCGTCGCTTCGGCTTAGCGACGGGAATCTTGCCGACTCCGCCCACGGTGAGAGGAGGGATGTCATGTACCTGGCCAGCTGCAAAAGTAAATAACGGGCTTACTCGGATAAGAAAAAAGGTTAAGCTCACAAGGCATATACCTTCAAAATTGTACAATCATCATCCTCATCATCGTCAGACCAATCTTGTAAGGGATTGCGAGATTGACTCTTACCCGAAGCTGAAGCAGCCGCAGTGTGCGGGGTGGGCATGAAGCACTCCAGGTCATACTCGAACTCATCCGAGTCAGAGCGATCCCCATGATAACCAGCAGGAGGGACAGTACTGTCATCAACCTGGTGAAGGATATTCTGCGAAAGACAAACAGCATGAGAAACAAGAACTAAACTAAGAGTGGCAAAAGAGCTAAAGCCAACTCGGCAATAAAGAGATTCGGAAAACTTACCCAGGGAACAGGCCTGACCCGGCTGAACGGTGGGCATCTCCAAGCCCAATCATCCGCCAAGTTCAATTTGAAGATTGAGCTTACCTGGCGGGCAATGGAGTCGTGGGTGAGATCCTTGGTGGAGTGCCGAGTGGGATCGTGAGAGCCACTCATGAAGCACATCTTGTGGCTCCTCGCTTGGATGGGGCTAACCTGGCGAGAAACAAAGGTGCACATGAGGTCGAAGTCGGCGAGATGGAAGTTCTCATCCGGCGACAGCAACCTTTCCAGGATTGCGTTAGCCTCGTTTACCGTAGCGTCTTGGTCGCGCGGGTCAAGTTGCCGGTGCTTCTTTTGGGGAACCTCATCCGAGAAAGGGGGGAGCCGGATGTTATCGGTGGACCCGCTGTTTTTGACATAAAAAAGGTTCTATGCCACTTCTTGCAGGAGTCAATGCCGGTAACCCGAGGAAAGATAGAATCTCTCCTGGGGGTGATGCTAGCAGCACCACACCGGGTCGGCCTCTTCTCGGATCGAGGAGCACCAGGCTGGGGAACAACCTGAACTTTAAAGCCAAAATACTTGGCCCACAAAGGAACTGTGGGCCAAATTCCAAGATAGGCCTCGCAGGCAGAGATGAAACAAGAGAGAGAGAGCCAATCGCATTGGCAGGAAGATGGTGGGTTTGCAGATGAAAGGTAGAAATAAACGAGGAAAAGAAAGTGCTCACAGGAAGAGCAAAACCACGTTCAAAGTGGGAAAGGAAAACTACCCGCTCGCCATCTTGAGGTTTGGGAGAGATCTCACCGGAAGGGAGGCGACAATCCACTTGCAGCGGAATGCGTCTGGTGGAGCGGAGCCACTCCACTTCCTCGAGGGAGACTTCCGAGCCTTCCCAGCCGCCGCGCTCGCCGGCAAGAATCCCCTGCTCCTCAGCGCCATCAGCACCGTCGCGAGCATCCATGAGGTCGTCGGAGTCTGTCTCCTCCTCGGTAAGGAGAGGCTTGGAACAGTGAGGACCCGTGCTGGAATCGAAGGAGGACAGGGCAATCGCAGCACAGGAGCAAGATGGAGAAGGAACCGCAAGGAGGGCAGTTCGATCTTGCAGGCGCGAGGAGGAAGAAAGGCTAAGGAAACTGAATGGGTGTGGGGGGAGTGGAAACCCCCAACCCCTACTTAAGGGCAGTAAAAACCCCCGTCGTGGGATCTAACTGTGCCATGCGGCCAGCGTATGTCCGTGTACCATGCCGGGTGAGCCAGTCAGCTAGCGCCACGTAGCCAAAGATACACGAAAAATCCATTGCCACGTCACGACAGGAAGGACAAGAGGCACAGACCGATGGGACAGCCACAGTTACGGGGAATAACTGCGCAGCCGTCACTGTGCCGCCAGATCTTGGAACAAAAATTGAGGCAAATAATCATGATTACAGGTTGTCAGTGACTGATGCGCGCCGAAAATGACTCGGAATTGGCCAAAGTAACTCGGCTCGAGGCAAGAATGAGCTAAGAAGTCAAAGAATTGACCCGAAATTGTCAGACTAACCAGGCAAAGTGCAAAATTGCAACGGATAAAGACAAAAACTAAGTTCCATTCACACAAAAGGAACCTGGAGACACCTAACAGCTTGAACTTCTAGACCTCACCAGTTTCGGGGACTAATGTCGGAGGGATAACCCCCGGTAGGGTCACGAGAGGGGAAACATGGCGCAGCTGGTTTGGCTCCGAGTAAAGAAAGAACCAGGCCGGGTAAGAACGGCCGGGTAAGATAAGCATGAAAGCCGAGATGCAAACTATCTCGGCCCGTATAGGACAAAGTTGTAACCCTTGCAGGTACCAACGAGCCGAGTCAAGGACGCGTGGCACCTTTCCGAGTAAGGTTTGGGAAGTACCATGGTAAAGCATGGTCAAAAGAGAAGGGCGACGCCGGGATGACACAAAAGAAGCCGGGTGACGCCCAAATCAAGCGCTGACGTATAAAGTAACTGCATGACGCCAAAAAGAACAAGAAGCAGTGTACCAGAAGACCGTTAGCTGTCAAGCTTTATGGACCGGGCCTATGGGCTTAAGGCAAGCCCATAACCTGGCCCATATTGTAGGGACCAAGATCCAAACAGTAAACCCTAGAACCCAAAGGGGTATTAGCTATCTAGCACTGCCTATATAAGGGAGGGCATAGCAGAAGTAGAGAGAGTTTGGAAAAGTAGAGAACAGGTGCTGCGTACTCAAGCCAATACAGCTCAAGGAGCACTTGTAATCTTTGGGGTATCAATCAAATTGTCAAGTGTGGAGAGTTCTTCTTGTTCTTCGTGCATGGCTCGACCGTGCACTCCCTCCTCGGTGATCACAAGCACCCATTCGGCCCCCAACTTAAGCCTACCCATGGCATCTGCCGTGCCACCACCACGACAGTACAACAAATGTGCAATTGGAGAGCAAACTACAAAAATCGGTTGGTTCCATAAAAACCCTACTTGACTGGTCTAAATCAATTCCTTAATAAAATAGGCAAGCTATTGCCTCTGCTAAGGAAGGGTAAATTGGTGTCTCTTCTCAAACCACCATATGAGTGGAATAAGAACAATTCAATCGTGATGAGGGTTAGGTCCGCTTCAATTCAAGGGTATTTACCATAATTTTTTCATAAAATAGTGGTAGATCAATGTTCTATGAGATATATAAATTATCCGATGATGACATTGAAGATGTAATAGCTCAATGATTTGGAAGGATTTGTTGAATCTTTAGGTTGTGTCTTCAAATTCCATGGGTGCATTTTTTTAAATAATCTTTTTGCATGTATTATATTATTATAAAATATTATTATTATTTCTTCTACACCTATTATATTTCATGTTAACTCCATTAGATAGAACTTTGTTAGAATTTGTATATTGTTACTATAATTTTGGTAAATTTATATGTTTCTAAAGCACATGTATCCTTCATTATGATGGTTTCTGGAACACATATGAGATAATTGTGATCATTAGTTCAACCTCTAGTTCTTTTAAAAAAATATATATACTAAAATAATTTATAAAGTTGGATACCCATACTCAAGGGTCTGAGCCCTCCCCTGGTTGGATAAACTTAAGTTTAAACATCGGTCGCTTGAACTAACTTTTTTATGATCGTCGAAAGCCTTGAAGTACAAGGAAGTGGGAACACACAATATTTAGAAACTCGCATGCACGAATGGGATTTATTCTTAAATAAGATTTTTCACTTTGGAGTTGTTTTCACTTTGATAGCGCCAAAGAGATTCGTATTGAAAGTCATCAACGAAGTACCTTGGCAACGAAGAAAGCATGCATGAATGGAGACAATCTAGTCAACGCATTGGTTGATCTCGAGCATCTCACGCATGTAGTCTTCATCCAACAAAACAAAAGGAAGCCTATCACAATTAAGGTTGGAGTTTCAGAAAACCACTAATCTACAAAAAAAATCACAAAAATCATCATTTCAGACTAGTAGTTTAGCAGAAAACAACAATCCATTTCTGACCGGTGAGACCCAAAGTAAGTCCTAACCCTGGCACTAAATTCTCACTATGTTTGTATTGACCGTTAAATTAGGCATAGGCCCACCCCTCAGTATCTCCAGCTCCCCCCCTCTCTTTTTTAACATCCTGAAGAATTAGGACATAAAATGGTAGTATTATAATTTGGGCATTTGCATCTGAAAATGTGAAAATTTTTGATCTTTTGAATTTAAAAGGCAAAGTGATTGAGATTTCAATCTTGTTGAGCTAGAGTTAGATCATAACAAGATTTCTATAAAATTCAACATGATATTTTTGCATTTTAAGAATTATGGTATTTAAAGCAAAGATGAGTTTTTGACTCATAACACAGTACACAGAAATAATTAAATCAAATAAATCTTTAATTATTAATAAACATTTGAATTCAAAATGGAGTTGGAATCTTACCTTCAAACTTGAGTTCATTGAAATAATCACAATAATACAAATAAATTCTAGATAAATAAAAGGAAAATAGCACAATGATCATAAGATTATTTTCTATTATTTATAGTATTTTTACAATATTTATTAAATAAGATATCAAGGATAAAATTACAAAAGAAGAATAAAATCATGTACGAAACTACAAGTCCTATCCGAGAGAGGATTTTCACCACCCGGTCACCATGGTGCCCTTTATTTGAAATTTTTAAAATTTGTACTTTTTGGTTTTAAAAATTCAAAAAAGTTATTCTGGGGGTACATGTACATGGTTCGAATACCCATAGCAAGTTTCAGTAGAAATTTATTTTTATTTTGGGCTATAAAAAGTCAAAAAATTGATGTTTATAGGAGTAAAAAAGACATTTTTTGGTCAGAAATTTGTCTCTTTTATATCTCCAAAATGCAACTTATTTTTTGCCAAAATTTCTACCATACCTTTATAATGTGTATATGTTAGTGCATATTTGTTTTCATATTTTTGAAGTTTTGGAAATGTGTTTTTCAATTTTTTGGAAAACCGGGCACCAGGGTGCCCTGGTGCTGCCAGCTGTGGATTGCGCATCCTATGTACAGTACAATTTTCTATTCTTCTTAACTTCTTCTTGTACCTATAAACCAAAAAAAAAAATCCACTCAGGCCCGTGACTCCTGTCGACAGTTCACATAATTTGCTGAGTATTCTTTTTTTGAGGTTGCATCATCAGTTGGTAAACGTTCCACTCAGGCACGTGGCTGCTGTCGTAGCCGAAGCCAGGCCCGTCCGCACTGGTCAAAATCAGAAGGGGAACCACTGAAGCATGCCCGTGCTGATACTTCTGAGTGAACCACCAGCGATGCCCAGAACCACAGAAACGTTTGCGGTATCTACAGCTGCGCAGCGACCAGTTTGACCAAACGGCGTCAGATAAGGCAGCAACGAAGAACCTTTGGAGCCAAGGCAGCAGCAGCAGCAACAGAGCAATCAAGTCAGCGAATTAACTGACCCCGTGCTTAATCTTTTTCTTCCACGGAACGTGGACCGCGAAGCTTCCATCGAGGCCTTCCTCCCCCGGCGGCAACACGTGCCTGTGCCTCGGCCTCTCTCTTCTCCTCCCTATAAATACAGCCACCACAACACTCTGCAAGATCATCACAGCAACACAATCTGAGCCAACGACAAGACCATCACCGTAGCTAATTGAGTAGAGATCGAGGAAGATGGTGCTGGGCATGAACTGCTTTGGTGCTCCCGGAGCCGGACAGAAGGTGTCGCCGGCAAGCAAGCAACTCGGAGTCGGAGGAGCAGAATCGATGGAGAAGAAAGAGGAGGCGTCGAGTGGCCATGCCGCCGGTGAGGCGAAGCAGATGGTTGGTGTTCAGGTCAAGCTTGCCGGGAAGGAGGAGGGCGAGAAGAAGAAGACCGGGGCTCCTATACTGATGCATCATTTCCCCTTCCATTCTCGTCCCGGATTGCTCTAGTTCCAAAACATCCTTCGTGGAAGATACCGCTTCTGTCGGGACTTTTTCCAGAGTTCGCATTTTTGGAGAGGGCTAGGTTCTTCGATGAGGATTGTGGTAGCTACTCAACCTTACAAGTTAGAATTGTCTCACGTGTGTATGTGTTAGTTATATCGTCTTATTATTGGGTCTTATTTTAAGTTGTCTGAAATATCTGTATATTCCACTCACTTTTTGAAACCTTCGGATCATTTCCATCCCGTCTAACTTCATAAATAAAGTTACTACCGAAAATAACCTGCGCTAAAATTGCATAGAAAGCTTGAGTGCCTCTGCATATGGTGTCAAGTGTGATTGCGTCAAAGTCAAAGTCTTGATGGGATACCACTGACAGCCTAATTGTGCAGATGATGGTCATTGGGTGCTTATCTGAAGTCTGCTGGGTGTTCTATTGGCTCGCCCGTCTGTGATGTTGTTTGCGCCATAGGTTGGGCGTGTTTAGTAATCTTTCGAAACAGGTTTTCGTTCTACTATATTAACATAATAACTAACACAGTACAAATTCGAGCTAACAGCTGGGGGAAACTACACAACAAGCCTCCAAAGCGAAAAACAAAAGAAACAGCTGTTGCTGACGACGTTGGATCGATAAAAGCGAAGATGAACCGCAACCTCCAAGAATAAATGCAACGACGATGACTCTGCCGTCCAGACTAGGTCTAGAATTTCTTGCGGTACACGTAGGGGAGTAGGTGCGTCCGACGCCTTTCAAGAAGGAAGGACGGCGCCCACATGCGTCACCATGTCAGTGTCGGCCAAACCAACAGGAATTTCTCCCGACCCCAAAAAAACCACATCTGACATCCATGACAGTCTTAACACTACACTGAACTTGTCGTCCACCAACATGCGCCACTACGGTATTGAATTCATCATTGTCGTCTTACCATGATAAACAATACGACGCCCAGACCGAGAAGAGACAGTGGTAGACAAGGGGTGGTAGGTCCATAGCTACGCGGGAGGGAACACTATGTTGAAATAATTAGCAGTTTTCGCATTAATTTAATCCAAGTGTAAATCATGACAGAACAATTCCCAAGACTAACTAGCATACACATAGTAGACATGCACCATACAGGCAAGTGAAAACCTAGCACATCTACGCATACTGCAATATTAGTAATCATCATACGAAATAACAGGAGGGCAAACAACACGTACGAGTTCGTCGATGGTATGACCAACGGCGCAACAGAAGTGGATCCGCCACCGGCGGTAGCAGCAGCAGCCTGCTTGAAGCGTCGTCAGTCATGGCGATGGAGTCGAGGAAGCTGGACGAAAAAGAGCTTGAGCAGTCGCGCCTAGACGCTCCCCAAAAACCTTATCGCCTCTCTCCCGGTGCAGGATCAGAGATACGGGGTTCCGGAGGCCTGCTCTCCCGGACGGCCGTGCACGCAGCCGACGGGATGGAGTAGTAGCGGGCAGCATAGAGAGGTGGAACGGTGATGCGCTGGTAGGCAGATGCAATCTAATTGCTGGTGACTGTTAGGGTTCGCGTCTGCCTGCTTATATAGTGCGGGTCGGGTAGGACGTGGGCAACAACCCACGACCGAGTAGGTACCAGCCCACGATGTAGAAACGGTCGGTTGATTAACGCGTCCATAATGACGCATTAATGATTCGTAATTAATACACAATTAATTTTCTCAATCAGCAAAATAAAGCTCGGCTCAGCGAGATTCCCGCAACCCGCGCGCGTGTCGTGACGAGGCGAGGCGAGGCAGGCGGCGTCGGAGGAAGAGTGCGCGAGGGCTTCTCTTCTTCTCACACCTTAGTGAGTGGTGCAACACTCTACTATATAAGGTGGTCCAACTCCCCTTCCACTAGCAATGTGGGACTAAACTTTGACACCACTAGCACACACATGAGCTGCCATAATAATGGGCCAAAGAGAATTTTAGAATTTATATTTGTTATGGGCTAAAAGCCCAACATCAAATATGCCTCAAATTCCAACAATCCTCCACAAAGTCTCATTGGCACATCACATCATCCTGTTCCAAATCACTGTTTTAATGTACCAGCGTTTTTCAGTGGAGACTATTAAGTTGAACTTTCACCTAGAGCATTAGACTACACTCATCAACAACTGTCAATGGACTACGCCTTGAATTGCCAGTTTTGTGTAAATGAGTTTCACCTAATGTCATACCGATACTAGGCTGCCGAAGGCTACCCCTCGGGTGGAGCATATAAGTCACACTCCTGGCCTTTTTTATGAGCTTCCTAGAGATTACCCTATCTCATAGACTGTGACCAGTAGTCGGGCTCACATAGGTGCGTTCTTTCAAGATTGCTCTGTAGGATAGCATCTTGGCTTTTAAAAGCCTATGAACATATTAATACTAAGTTAACCTGCCATACAGATCGTGAGAGTAATGCATCTTCAGCAGAGTGGGTTAATAAAAGTTACTCTCCTACAGTTAGCCAGTGGCTTGTTTCCCCAGGTCCTAATTCACGGGATCTTCGATCACATAGGTTGGGTTACTACCACGGTAACTCATGTGGGTCTCAAACCCATCTCCTTTGATGCAATATCTATCACATTTCTTGAAAGACCTTTTGTGAAGGAATATGCTAGATTCTTAGTTGTTTGGATATAATCCAATTTTATTACTCCGGAGTTTCTCATTTTCCTAACAGATGCCAATATTCTCTTTATATGTCTTGATGGCTTCATATTATCCTTTGAACTACTCGCTTTGACGATCACAGTTTGATTGTCGAAGTTCATAAGGATAGCCGGCACAGGTTTATCAACAACCGGCAAGTCAATCAAGAGTTCATGAAGCCAATCTGCTTGACGATGAGTGTATCTAGTCTTTGTGAGTTCTGCTTCCATTGTTGACCTCGTTAAGATGGTCTGCTTGCAAGACTTCTATGAAACAGCGTCACCACCATGAGTGAATACATATCCACTTGTGGCCTTCAACTCATCAGCATCAGAGATCCAATTTGAGTCACTATACCCTTCAAGTACCGCAGGGTCTCCGGTATAGTGAATACCATAACTCGATGTACCCTTTAGATAGCGCATTACTCTCTCAAGAGCATGCCAATGATCATCTCCCGGATTGGAAACAAACCGGCTAAGTTTGCTTAAAGCAAACGCGATGTCAGACCTTGTTGCGCTAGCTAAATACATTAACGAGCCAATTATCTGAGAGTATCTCAACTGATCTCTAGTTGTTCATTTGTTCTTTCGAAGCATCTTACTAGGATCATATGGTGTCGGCGAAGGAGTACAATCTGAGTAGCCAAAGCGACTCAACACCTTCTCCACATAGTGAGATTGCAGAAGTGTAATTCCGCCATTTCTCATCTCTCAGCAGCTTGATGTTTAGAATAACATCAGCTTCTCCAAGGTCTTTCATGTCAAAACTTTGAGACAAGAAAATCTTGACCTGTTCGATGACAATCATATTTGTCCCAAAAATCAGTATGTCATCAACATACAAACAAAGTATAACTCCTTCGCCCCCACCATGGCGATAGTATACACATTTGTCGACTTCATTTACAACAAAGCCAGCAGATGTTAAAGTTTGATCAAACTTCTCATGCCATTGCTTAGGTGCTTGTTTCAGTCCATACAAAGACTTCAATAGCTTGCACACCTTGCCTTCTTGGCCATCTACTACAAAACCATCTGACTGATCCATATAAATTTCCTCATCCAACTCTCCATTAAGGAAAGTTGTCTTGACGTCCATTTGATGAACGATAAGACCATGTGAGGCAGCCAATAAGAGTAGAACTCGAATAGTGGTCAATCTAGCCATAGGCGAATAAGTATCAAAGAAGTCTCCACCTTCTTTTTGGGTATAATCCTTGGCAACAAGCCGAGCCTTGTACTTTTCAATCGTACCATCAGGCCTAAGCTTCTTTTTGAACACCCACTTACATCCTATAGGTTTGCACCCATAAGGACGATCAGTGATCTCCCAAGTTTCGTTAGCCATGATGGAGTCCATCTCGCTATGAACAACTTCTTTCCAGTAGTCTGCATCAGGAGATGCATAAGCCTCTGAAATAGAAATGGGAGTATCATCCACGAGATAGACAATGAAATCATCACCAAAGGACTTTGCAGTCCTCTGTCTCTTGTTCCTTACATGAACTTCATTATCTACCTCCTCAGGAATTTCATCATGTGCTCATTCATAATATTCCATGGGAATGGCAGGTTCAGGAGTTTCAACAAATTCCTGTCTAGATGTACTAGGCATATCTTTCATCGGAAAAATATCCTCAAAGAATGTAGCATCCTTAGACTCCATAATTGTACCGACCTTCATGTCAGGTACCTCAGATTTCACCACTAGAATTTTGTATCCAACGCTATGATGAACATAGCCAAGAAAGACACAGTCTACAGTCTTTGGTCCAAGTTTACGCTTTTTGGGAATTGGCAAATTCACCTTTGCCAAACAGTCCCAAGTACGTAAGTATGAGAGTGTTAGCTTTCTCTTCTCCCATAATTCATAGGGAGCAGTTTTATTGTCTTTTGTGGGAACTTTATTAAGGACATGACATGATGTCAATATCGCCTCCCCCCACCATGCCTTGGATAAACCCGAAGTACCTAACATGGTGTTAACCAAGTCTGTTAGAGTATGGTTTTTCCTTTCGGCAACCCCGTTATATTGGGGAGAATAGGAAGGCGTCCTCTCATGAATAATGTCATGTTCCGCGCAAAACAAATCAAACTCATTAGAGAAATACTCTCCACCATGATCTGACCAGACTCTCTTAATCTTTCTCTCAAGTTGATTTTCAACTTCTGCCTTATAGTTTTTAAAGTGGTGTAGAGCCTCATCTTTAGTTTTCAAGAGATATACATAGCAAAATCTAGTAGAATCATCAATCAATGTCATGAAGTATTTCTTTCCACCTTTAGTCAATACACCATTCATCTCACATAGATCTGAATGTATAAGCTCCAGTGGTGCCAAGTTTCTTGCTTCCTGCACAGGCTTGTGAGGCTTGTGCGGTTGCTTAGCTTGAACACACTCTTGACATTTAGAGCCTTTGGCTAAAGTGAAACTCGGAATTAAATTCATCTTAGCTAGCCGCGTCATACAACCAAAATTAATGTGACAAAGCCGTGAATGCCAAATATCGGTATCATTGCCAGGGGCACAAATATGGTTCATAACCTTATTACAAAAATCTGATAGGGAAAGATGGAACAAACGGCCACACTCATAACCTTTACCAATAAATTTTCCATACTTAGAGATGACTACTTTATTGGACTCAAATACCAACTTAAAACCTTCTTTGCAAAGAAGGGAGCCACTAACGAGATTCTTATTTATTGAGGGCACATGTTGCACGTTCTTCAGCTGCACGATCTTTTCTGAAGTAAACTTCAGATCCACCGTGCCAACACCACGAACAGAAGCATGCGATCCGTTTCCCATCAAGACGGAGAGATCTCTTGTGACCCCGGATGCACCCTTATCATTGTTGTTCATAGTCATGTTGACAGACTTAGAGTTCTGTCCATTTGGATTCTTCCTTCCTTTGCGCTGCTTGCAGTTTGGAGCCCAATGTCCAATCTCGCCGCACACAAAGCAGGGATCCTGTGACTTGTCCTTCTTATTCTTTTTGAAGTTGGTAGTACGAACGGCCTTGGTCTTCCCCTTGAACTTGTTGTGGAAGTTCTTCTGCACCACATTGGCGTTTGACTGGGGTGCCTCGGCTCCCTTTGGGTGTGCGTCTTTTGCCTTTGCCTTTTCCTCAAGGTTCATAAACCCAATGAGATTCTCAACATACATCTCTTGCCTCTGGTGTTTTAGGTTAGTGGCAACACTCCTCCAGGATTGAGGAAGCTTTGCAATAATGCATCCCGCAACAAATTTGCCGGGCAACGCACACTTCAGGAGCTCAAGTTCTTTTGCAATGCACTTAATCTCATGAGCCTGTTCAACGACAGAACGGTTTTCAACCATCCTATAGTCATGAAACTGCTCCATGGCATACAGTTCACTACCAGCATCAGTAGCACCGAATTTTGCTTCGAGTGCATCCCACGGTTATTTAGCATTGCACATGTGTAAATATGCATCCACCAACTTGTCCCCAATGACGCTTATGACATAGCCCACGAAGAATATGGTGGTCTCCTTGAACGTCTTCTCCTGTTCAGGAGTGATCGTTCCTTCAGGATTACCAGCCGATACCCAGAAGGTGTCCATAGCCATCAGCCAGAGGGTACACTTGGTTTGCCAGCGCTTAAAGTGCGCACCCGTAAATGGGTTCGGTTTCAGACAGGCGGCAAAGCCTTGACACGAAAACAGCCTAAAATAAGGTTTTTGGATTGTTGAAATAATTAGCAGTTTTCGCTTTAATTTAATCCAAGTGTAAATCATGACAGAACAATTCCCAAGACTAACTAGCATACACATAGTAGACATGCACCATACAGGCAAGTGAAAACCTAGCACATCTACGCGTACTGCAATATTAGTAATCATCATAGGAAATAACAGGAGGGCAAAGAACACGTACGAGTTCGTCGATGGTATCACCAATGGCGCAACAGAAGTGGATCTGCCACCGGCGATAGCAGCAACAGCCTGCTTGGAAGCGTCATCAGACATGGCGATGGAGTCGAGGAAGCCGGACGAAGAAGAGCTTGATCAGTCGCGCCTAGACGCCCCCAAAAAACCTTATCGCCTCTCTCCCGGTGCAAGATCAAAGAGACGGGGTTCCGGAGGCCTGCTCTCCCGGACGGCCGTGCACGCAGCCGACAGGATGGAGTAGCAGAGGGCATCATAGAGAGGTGGAACGGCGATGCGCTGGTAGACAGATGCAATCTAATTGTTGGTGACTGTTAGGGTTCGCGTCTGCCTGCTTATATAGTGCGGGTCGGGTAGGACGAGGGCAACTGCCCACGACCGAGTCAGTACCAGCCCACGATGTAGAAACAGTCGCCGTCGCCGGTCCGTCGCCGCCGCCCTAGCCGCCGCCGACACCTCCTCCTCCTCTCGGTTATCTAAATCCTAGATCTCCGAGAAACCCTAATCCACCATAAATCACACCGGCTTAGGCGAAGCCCTACGGGATCTTCCCTCTACTTCCGACACCACGTCTTCGTGCTGCCGGAATCGCGAGGGGAGAACTACAACCTCCGCTGCTTGCTGGAACAAGGGAGAGGAAGGTCTTCATCGAGTACCGAACGTGTGACCGACTGCGGAAGCGCTGCCGGAACGCAACGCCGGAAGAATCGTCTACGCGATCTTGAGATCGGCAAGTGTACGACTACATCACCCACGAGAATCTGCTCTCATTAACCGCTTTGGAATCTTCGAGGGTGAGTGCTTCTATCGACTCGTTGCTACAATCTAGTAGATAGATTTTGGCTTGTTTGTGTGCATGCGGTAGAAATTTTTTGTTCGCATTAATGACTCATAATTAATACACAATTAATTTTCTCAATCAGCAAAATAAAGCTCGGCTCGATTCCCGCAACCAGCGGCGCGCGTCGTGTCAAGTCGGGCGTCGGAGGAGGAGTGCGCGAGGGCTTCTCTTCTTCTCACACCTTAGTGAGTGGTGCAACACTCTACTATATAAGGTGATCCAACTCCCCTTTCACTAGCAATGTGGGACTAAACTTTGGCACCACTATCACACACATGAGCTGCCATAATAATGGGCCAAAGAGAATTTCAGAATTTATATTTGTTATGGGCCAAAAGCCTAACATCAAATATGCCTCAAATTCCAACACACTATACCCTCCACCGCCATCCAACCGCAAGAACACACCAGGCCAATAGAGCCTGGAGGGTGGCAGCAGAACAGCCACCGCCAGATACAATAACCGACCATGCATGTTTGGTAATCTACTCCCTATGTTTAGGTCTATAAGTCCTTAATTTTTACTCCAGCTTTGACCTTAGACTTAAGTAAGAAGAACATAATTTATATGATACAAAAAACATACAGTTCGATATGTATTCCCGAGAAGGTTTGAATGGTGTAATGTTTGTGGGGTTTAACACATGTTTTGTTACTCTCTAAATCATGTTCAAAGTTTGGATGGAAAATTGAGGACTTACAAACCCAAACAGAGGGAGTGTCTTATTAATTTATGTACTACTGTAAGGCTTAACTAATAAAAGGCTCTGGTGTTTCCTAGTCGACTAGAATTGTTTTAGTTGATATAGTAAGAGAAGCGTGCACACAATGCTAAGTTATTTGTATTTTGGCCTTCAAAATAATGACGAAAGTGGGGATGTGATTATAGTCGAACAATGCATATTTCAAAATTATAGATTTTTTTTCTAGAATGTGTCATTTTTGTTTGTAGCTAGCCTGGAATGCAGAGAATTTCACATTGGAATTTTGCATGCTTCTAGTACAGATCGGTGACTACATCCAAAAAAAAATATCAGATTTTTTTGAAACTTTAAACTACGATTTTCTAAAAAAATTAAATAAAAAGGCTTAATGTAGCTCAGCCTCCATTTGCAGTTTCATTCATGGACTCGATATATACTCGTAACCAATCTACAAGCTTTGGTTTTCGAAAGATGTTCGGTACGGGCCGGAAGTATAAGGAACACGTATGTACGCAAGATCCAGAAACTCAGACGCACAAATGGGATTCATGCATCACGACCATTTTCGCTTGCAAGTGGTTTCCACTTGGACAGCGACAACAAGATTCGTGAGGCAACTCAGGAACGATGTGCCTTGGCGACGCATGCAGGGACAGAGACCACCCAGTCAACAGATAAGGGGACAAAACGTCGTCAGATAAGTCAGCAGCGGAGAAGCTTTGGAGCCAAGGCAGCAGCAACAGGCAATCTATCAGGTCAGCGAATTTTCTGACCACGTGCTTAAGCTCCAAGCTTTTATCTTCCACGAAACGAGCACCACGAAGCTTCCAACTTCCAAGCCTTCCTCCCCCTGCAACACGTGCCTCGCCCTCCCTATAAAAGCAGCCACCACAACACTCTACAAGAGCATCACAATAACACAAGCTGAGCCAACAACAAGATCATCATAGCAGGCTAGCAGCCAACAACAAGTTCATCATAGCAGGCTAGCAGCCAACAACAAGATCATCAGCTAACCGAGAAGAGAGCAAAGATGGTGCTGGCCATGAACTGTTTCGGTGCTCCTGGAGCTGAACAGAAGGTGTCGCCGGCAAGCAAGCAGCTCGGAGTCGGAGGGGCAGAAGCCAAGGAGCAGAGAGCGGTGGCGAAGGAGGAGGCGTCGACTGGCCATGCCGCCAGCGAGGCGAAGCGGACGGGAGGCGATCGGGTGAAGCTTGCCGGGAAGGAGGAGGGGAAGAAGAAGAGCGGGGCTCCTATACTGACGCATCATTTTCCATTCCAGTCTCGCCCCGGGTTGCTCTGATCCCAACTTCTTTCCTGGACCATATACAAGGCTTGTGTCGGGATTTTGCCGTCGGAATCGAGAGGGCTTTTTCTTCTTCTGAAAAACGAGTCTGGAGAGGGCTCAGTTCTTTGATGAGGATTGTGGTAGTCGTTCTCAGAACTGGTTCTTATGAATTAGTAATAATTTTGTAAAAGTTTATTGCGAGTGCCGTTTTTTGTAAGTTGCCTATATTTGTATATCCCAGTCACGTTCTTCAGATCAATATCCAACCGTTCCATCTCATCCTACTTTATATAGAAAAGGAACACTGATGAAAGGGGTTCTTCAGATCACTAGCCGTGCCTCTAAACTTGTACAAATACATCCACATATAAATCCAAATTCATATCCAAACCGAATATAACACTTGTAAAGGCATACAGATTGGGACCTATAGATATACGGCATTCCCATTACACTCACAATTCAGCCTGTCCAACACCGCCCGCCGTTGCCGGCCATCATCGCGACCGCTGCCGTCGCCGCCGGACAAATCGCCGGACAGTCCGACCAGCCACCGGACAAGCCGCCCGCCAAGCTATTCCACGCATGCAGTTGAAAGAATGTTCATGCCAATAATTTTAATCACATTTTGAAAGCTCAGAAGTAATTCAAAAAATAAAGAAAAAGTAAAAAACTTGTGCAGTTGGTCCTTTTATGTGTGGTAGTTGCAAAAAATTAATAAACATGGATTTTGACATAATTTGTAAAAAACTTCACAAACAAACTATTATTTATGAACATTCATGTCTTTCAAGCCAAATGACCAGGTTCATAGCATAGTTTGCAATAATGTGTCCATATTTGGTATGAGTGTACATCTTAGCATGACAAAGAATTTTGCTAAAAAGAATTTCTATATTTTTATATAAAAATCATTTACCATTTTCTATGTGCCAAAAGTGGGTTCTATGTGAAGTATGTGTAAATAATATGGTGCAAAATGAAAATTCTTTTAACTTTCGCTCAAGCTAGACCACATTTAATGGACAGTTCCCACTTTTATGGATTTCTAAACTTTATAGCTAATTTCTCCATTTAAATGACTTTCTGCTGATTCATACAAAGTATGTCAAATTTAAATTACATGTACGCGATGGTTGGCTCTATTTTTTTTCTTCAAAAATCACTTTTAGTTACATAAGTAGTCATTTACATGGGAGGTCCAACGAAACTTTTATATGCGACTTGATGTTGTGCAATACAGTTTCTGTTATTGGCAATACTATGAAAGTATCTTATATTAGAATTCCATGCAAAATGAACTGTGCTTTGGAACGTTGATACCATTTGAGTTCCTTCTAGTGCAGAAATTGTGCTAACTCTGCATTCGACTAGCTTTTAAGCTCAAGTACATGCACAATCAACAGACGAGATTCTGCTAACATTTCGAGATTATCAACGGTAGGCAAAAGCCGTGGCTTTTCTTTTTTGAGTCGAAATACCGTTCTAAGAAAAATATTTTTACCTTTGCAATCACAACTTTATGTGTGGACTGTGGATCAAATGAAGTTTAAACACCGATCAATTGAACTGAAGTTTTCGGGATAGAGACCTCAAATTATCAGTCAAACTCAATCTAGTTGTAAGATAGGAGAAACCACACGTTAGGTGGCCTTGTATTGCTCATTAAATAGGAGGGTTACAAAGAGTCCCGGTTGCATACAACACGGACTATACACTATCCTACACCTATACAAACACGTCTAGGATATGTATTCTAATACCCTTCCTCAGTCGAAACTGGACGTCTTACGAATGTTGAGACTGTCCCGAAAGCCTAGGAAGAGAGGCGATGGTAGTCCTTTGGTGAAGATATCCGCGAACTGAGATGAACTGGGAACGTGTAACACCTTAACCTCGCCAGTGGTCACGCGATCTCTGACAAAGTGTAGATCAATCTCCACATGCTTGGTGCGCTGGTGATGTACTGGATTCTGTGTCATGTAAACAGAGCTCACATTGTCACAGAAGACCACGGAAGCATCATGCACCGGTTGATGAAGCTCCAAAAGTAGTTGTCGAAGCCAACATGACTCGGCCACCACATTTTCTACTGCCCGATACTCTGCCTCTGCACTCGATCTAGAAATAGTGTGCTGCCGCTTAGCCGACCAAGACACCAAGTTCGCACCGAGGAACACACAGTAGCCTGAAGTAGACCGTCGAGTGTCTGGACAACCTGCCCAGTCAGCGTCAGAATAGGCCAGCAATTTGTTCGATGTACGTCGATACAAAGTGAGACCATAGTCGGTGGTGTCGCGGATGTAGCGTAGAACATGCTTCACAAGGAGCAAGTGATTAACCCGTGGATCATGCATATGAAGAAATATCTGTTGTACTGCATAGAAGATATCTGGCCGAGTGAAAGTAAGGTATTGGAGACCTCCTGCAATACTGCGATACTCTGTAGGATCAGCCACGGGATCACTAGACTGAGTTGCAAGCTTAGAAGCTGTATCAACTGGTGTGAAGGTAGATTTACACTGCAACATGCCCGTGCGCTCAAGGAGCTCCAGAGCATACTTCTGCTGCGATAGAAAGAGACAATCCTTGGTGCGCCTGACTGAGATGCCCAGAAAATAATGTAAGTCACCCATATCCGTCATAGTGAATTCAGAACGGAGTGAACCAATTAAACTCTGCAGCAGTGTCAAGGAAGACGCAGTCAAAATTATGTCATCCACATAGAGCAGGAGATAAGCCATATCAGGACCACGACGATAGACGAACAAAGAGCTGTCGGTCTTGGCACTCAAGAACCCAAGTGATGCAATATACGAGGCAAATCGCTGAAACCATGCCCGGGGAGCCTGCTTCAAACCATACAAAGATATGTTCAGGCGGCACACCTTCTCAGGAGCATTGAGATCAATAAAACCTGAGGGTTGTCAAGCATATACTGTCTCATCAAGTGTGCCATTCAGAAAAGCATTCTTGACATCTAACTGATGAATAGGCCAATCACTGGAAAGAGCAACCGACAAAATTGTCCGGATTGTGGCGGGTTTGACCACCGGGCTGAAAGTTTCATCAAAGTCAATACCTTCACGTTGCGTGAATCCTTGCAATACCCACCGTGCCTTGTATTGATCAAGAGAACCATCAGACTTCAACTTGTGACGAAAAATCCACTTTCCTGTGACTATATTTGCATTGCGAGGTGGATCAACGAGGTCCCAAGTGTTATTTGAGAGAAGTGCATTGTACTCATCGATCATCGCAGCGTGCCAATTCGGATCCTTGAGCGCTCCACGGTACATCTTCGGAAGAGGAGAGAGACCCTCAACATGAAGATCGAATATGGTCTTCGGCTGCACCACTCCGGTCTTCGCACGCATGAGCATGCGATGCGACGGTGGTGGAGGCGGAAGTCGCGGTCGGCGGACCGGAGGTGCCGGTGGCGGTGGAGGAGTCAGCGGCCCGCGTGGCGAGATAACTCCCAGAGCGTGTCGGATGGCGAAGGCAACGACGCGCGGACGCGGCGATCGTGGGCGTCAGCGGTGTCTGGGGCCTGGCAGGGGAGGCAGCCGTGGCAGGCTGCCCTTCGCCCGCGGCAGGCTGCCGTGCAGCAGCGGCAGGCTGGGGCTGCCGTGCGCCAGCGGCGGAGAGACCCGACCAGCGGGCCTGCGAATCCGAGCATGGCGCGGTGAATGGCGTGGCGAGGGGGTACGGTGGTACCAAGTCCTGCAAAAAATCATAGTGTTGCATAGATACAGGAGTAGACGGCGATGCACCCGTGGACGCGAATGGAAAGCTGGACTCATCGAACACAACGTGTCGAGAGATGATGATCTTCTGAGTGGACCGATCAAGGCAACGATATCCACGATGGTTGGAAGGGTACCCAAGGAACACGCAGGCGACGGAGCGCGGAGCAAGTTTATGCGGCGCGGTTGCGGCGGTGTTGGGATAGCACAAGCAACCAAAAACACGAAGATCAGCATATGAGGGATCAAAACCATGGAGAGCACGGAAAGGAACATGCTTATCTATGGCCTTGGATGGTAGCCGATTGTGAAGAACAACAACAGTGTTGAGAGCCTCGACCCAATAACGCGGTGGCATGCTAGACTGTACCAAAAGAGTACGGGTGATATTATTGAGAGTTCTAATAATGTGTTCAGCTTTCCCATTTTGCTGTGATGTATATGGACACGAAAAGCAAAGTGCTATTCCATGTTGTTGGGCAAACGAGTGGAGAAGAGAATTATCAAACTCATGACCATTATCACATTGGATAGATTTGAGACACGCATCAAATTGAGTTCGGGCAAGCATGTGAAGGGCGGAAAAGTGAGAGAAAGTTTCAGATTTACGTCGAAGAGGATAGACCCAAGCATATTGCGTAAAATCATCAAGACAGACAAGGTAATACTTGAAACCAGAAACACTCTCAACGGGTGATGTCCACAAGTCACAATGAATAAGTTGAAACACTTTGGTGGTTACACGAGAAGACGAGTAAAAAGGAAGACGAACATGATGACCTAATTGACAAGAATGACATAAACTAGATTTGACTTTATTCTTTTATAAAGGAACTACTTTGGCGCGAACTAGAGACTCCATGACAAGCCGTTCGGGGTGCCCAAGACGGCGATGCCAAAGCGATTGATCGACGACGACATGTGCTTATGGAAGACTCGAAGAAGGCTGAACCGAGTAGACGGGACCCGAACTATTGGATCTGAGAATCTCGGTCTTGGTTGGAAGATCCTTCACAGAACAAACGGGTCAAATTCGACGGAAACATTATTATCGGTGGTTAAGTGACGAACTGACATGAGATTTTTTATGATATTAGGAGCTACCTAAAACATTACGGAGATAAAGGGGACGATCCAAGTTGGGAGAAACAAAACGTGCATGTCCGGTGGCGGTGATGGGAAGGATTGAACCGTTACCGACAACAACAACACGATTAGAAAAGGAAGGAGACACGGAAGTTAGCATACCGGGATCGGAGGCGAGGTGAGATGACGCGCCGGTGTCCATGACCCACTCGCGGGGGGGGGGAGGGAGGGGGCTGCAGGCCCATGGTCTGGAATTGCTGAAGTAGCGCCGCTTGGTCCCATGATGCAGGTGGTGTTGGTGTCGCCATCGGCACATAGCCGCTGTAGCCGTACGGGGCATAGCCATAGGGCGACGGGCGGTGGCGGTGGAGCGACGCCGTAGGGGACTTGCGTGTAAAACACATGAGACAGGGCGGACGATCGCGGGGCATAGTAGGGCTGACGTGCGCCGGCGTAGCCGGCTGAACCGTACAGCCACATTTGGATGGAGCCGTTCCATGTGTGCTGCGGCGAGGGCCACGTGAGAGGCGGCACGGCAGGTGCTGGTGCCGCGGGGGCGGGACCAGCGGGGGTCGTCTCAGTTTTAGCGGGGGCAGCGTCCTTGGCAGCATCCTCCTTGGCTTGCTTTTTCTTGCCTCGACCGTTGCCGCGGCCATTGCCTGTGTTGTTGGAATAGAAGGCGGAGTCGGTAGCGCGGCCGCGATGACTCTTCTTCTTCATCTCCTGCGGCTGGAGCATGGAGCGGCACTGGGCGAAGGTCGGTGTAGGGACCATAAGGGAGATGAGATCGGAGGCGCCCTCGTACTTGCCGTTGAGGCCGTTGAGGCAGTGGATGACGAGCTTGGCATCGTCGACCGGTGATCCGAGATCTCCTTGTTGGCGGCGGCCTGCGAGATTGCTAGGGCATCATCATGCGCCTTGGCTGCGTCGATGTCGCGCTGCCTGGCAGCGGCGGCGTCGCGCTCGTCGTCGGAGGTCGTCATGGCGTCGACGGTAGGGAAGAAGGGGGTAGGGTTGGGCGGTTTCGGAGAGGCAGCGGAAGTCGGCGTCGGCGCAGGTCCTAGCTAGGGTTTGTGTCTGATACCATGTAAGATAGGGGAAACCACATGTTAGATGGCCTTGTATTGCTCATTAAATAGGAGGGTTACAAGAAGTCCCGGTTACATACAACACGGACTATACACAAGGAATACATACGCATACATATCCTACACCTATACAATACAAACACGTCTAGGAGTATTCGTAATGAAGTTGCAAGACAGAGCACGCAGGATAAAGAAACTCACATGCACGGATGCGGTTCAGGCATCACGAGATTTAACACAGTCTAGTTCTCTTTCCTTTTTTTTTACACTTTAGAATCGCTTTCACGTTGACAGCGACAACGAGATTCGCGAAGAAAGTCAGAAAAATGAAGTACCTTGGGAACCAAGGAGGCATGCAGGGAGACAATCAGACAACCGAGTCAACAGATTAGTGCTTCCGCTCACAACCGTCGCTTTCGTCGTCTTGGACACGAAGCTTCACGACGCCTCCTTCTCCACGCATCTCCCTCCTCATCAGCTTCTCTTCTCCCCCTTATAAGCGTCGCACTACTTACATCACTTGAGCAGCAAGACCACGTTGACTCGTACAGAGACAACCCCCCAACACACCCACACCCACCCACCCACACCGACAGAGAGGATATCTGAAGCGATGGTGTGGCCTGCGAGCAAGCAACAAGAAGCTGGAGGAGATCGAGCAGAAGCGAAGCAGCACAATGTGGTGAAAGAGGTGAAGAAGAGTGGGGCACCAATCTCCATGTATCAGTTCCCCTTCCATTCTCTTTCCCTTAACAAAATCAAGAACATCGAGGTTGACCGCTTGAGGCTGTCTTTCACGACGCTGCAAAAGCCTAGGCTGGTCCCCGTTGATTCCGACGAAGAGAGCGACGACGATCAAGAGTGTTCGGATGACATCTGTAGTGGTCTACAGATTTTACACGCTATTCCTCGGAAAAATAAATCAAGATCCACCAAGAAAAGAGTCCGCAAGGCCAGCTACAAGGAATACTACAGAATATTTTTCAATTGAGAGGATTTTTTTTTTGAATGTAGGATATCTCGAGGCCTGGCTAAATTCAGACGATGATTTGGTCAAATGTACTACTAAAATTTAGATTTCATTGCTGACTCTCGACACTCCATTTTGACGTTCCATGTCTCACATCTACTTATAAAAGTGTAGTATTCTAGCAGAGATGTGTACATGCCAGGGTTTTATGGTCACCTCACTTATGCCTCAGAGAAACCTTGTTGGCGACAGGGGGAACAAAATATTTTTCTGCCACATTCGGTTTTGTCAAGTTTTTTCTGGGTATGCCAAGGGCGTAGACCCTTTGTATACTGCTGTAACTCATTTTTCCTTTGTTCCGCATACAAAACATAAAATGTTCAATGGCAGTCGTATGCATATAGCAAAGATCTACTTCAGTCCGAGTCTTTCCTTGGAAGAACGTTAGCAATTATATCAAAACATATTCCGTGTTTTCTCTCTCAGCTTTGGTGCGATTTAGTATTTTGTTTAAAACTATGTTTTCTCCGGTACTGCAGAAAACAACTTGCATGTAAGAGCGTATTTTGTATTACCAGACCAAAATGATATATGAGTTGCTTTGGGCTTACATACACCAACACTGTTTGAAGATCTGAACAAAAGGAAATATTTCCCGGTGGTACGTGTTAGGAATAGACAAAGTTGTATTTCTCTAAAGCCAAAGGCCACAATATATAGTAAGTTACAGGGCAAATATGCAGGAAGCCCCCTAATATATGGAGGAAATACAATATATAATATATACATCTAACACACACACCCCTCAAACTCATGGTGGATCCACAACACTGAGTTTGGAGAGTAAGAAAACATGCTGTGCTCGGGTATGTGCCTTCGTGAAAAATCCGCCAACTGTAAATCTGAAGGCACATACTGAAGCGCAACAACCTGAGCCTGTACCTGGGCACGTGTATAAAAAGCATCAACACCAATATGCTTGGTAAGCTCATGCTTGACCGGATCACGTGCAACACTAATAGCACCTGTACTGTCAGACAAAACCAGAGTGGGTGGGGGTAATAGAGACCCAAAATCCGCAAGTAACCACCGTAACCAGGTCACCTCAGCAGTCAACAAGGCCATAGCACGCAATTCAGCCTCAACACTCGAACGGGAAACCGCTGTCTGCTCTTCGTCTTCCAAGCAATGACCAAGAAACACCCAGTAAGCAGAAAGTGAACGACGATCCGAAGGATCACTCGCCCACGTAGCGTCCGAATAACACTAGAGCTGGAGGGAGCTGGAACGAGGAAAAAAAAGGCGACGCGTGATCGTACCACGAAGATAACAAAGAACACGGAGAAGATAACTATAGTGAACAGTGGTAGGAGCAGAAACAAACTGACTCAGAATATGAACAGGATAAGAGATGTCAGGACGAGTGACAGCAAGATAAACTAGACTCCCAACAAGATGACGATAACGCGTCGGATCAGAAAGAGGATCACCATCAGTAGGTTGAAGCTGAACATTAAGCTTCATAGGGGTCTCAACAGTGCACTCATCCCCAAGAGCAGCACGAGCAAGAAGATCCTAAATATATTTTTCCTGAGAGATGTAAAAGCCATCAGAAGTGGAGGAAACCTCAATCCCAAGAAAGTATCGAAGAGGACCAAGATCAGTCATAAGAAACTGATCACGAAGACGAGTCTTAACAAATGCGATATACTCAGGATCATCACCAGTAATGATCATATCATCAACATAGAGAAGAAGAAGAGTGCGTCCACTAGGAGAAGTGTGAACAAACAGTGCTGGATCATGAGCACTAGGGGAGAAACCAACAACAGACACTATAGAAGCAAAGCGCTCAAACCAGGCACGAGGGGCCTGTTTGAGTCCATAAAGAGACCGTCGAAGACGACAAACCATCCCCTCGGGAACAGAATACCCAGGAGGAGGCTGCATATAAACCTCCTCACTCAACTCACCATTGAGAAAGGCGTTCTGAACATCAAGCTGGGACACGCAGACGAATGACGAAGCAACAACAAGAAGAGTACGCACAATGGTCATATGAGCCACAGGAGCAAAGGTCTCATCATAGTCACGACCATGCTCCTGCTGAAAATCACGAGCCACAAGACACGCTTTATAGCGCTCAAGAGATCCATCAGAGCGGGTCTTAATCTTATAGACCCACTTACACGTGATAGGACGAACACCGGGAGGGGGAGAAACAAGATCCCAGGTGCCAGTGCGCTCAAGCGCAGCAATCTCCTTAGCCATGGCCAGCTGCCATTCAGGATGATGCTCAGCATCCCGATAAGAAGTCGTCTCGCAGGCAACAGAAAGACCATACTGACTAGGAGAGTAACGATTGGGGGCACGATGCTGACGAACGGGACGAGTAGAGGGAAGCTCGTCAAAGGAAGACGACTCAGGAGACGACGATGAAGAAGAAGGAATAGCAGAGGAAGACTCCGGAGAACGAGGATGAAAGTACAAAGGAAGTCGCCTACACTACTAGGAAAATGTCTGTTTGTGGCCCACCTGAAAAGGCCATCTGTGGCGCACTAGCATTGCGCCACGGGCCTCGCGCTACGGCTATCTCCTAGCCGTGGCGCACTACCTGGTGCGCCACGGTTGTTTCGAGATATGCGTGGCGCATATGCCAGTGCGCCACGGAAAGTAGTCCAGGTGCGCCACGCGTATGAAACGATAACTGTGGCGCACTAGGTGCTGTGCGCCACGGATATAAATTTCAAAATTCAAAAAAAGAGCAGCAGATCTGGATCTCGTCGTCAGTGCCGTCGCGCGTCGATGCAGGTCGCCTCCTCGTCGTCACCTCGTCGTCGTCGGAACTGCAAGGAGGAGGAGGAGAATAGGAGGAAGAGGAGGAGAAGAAGAGGGGGAGGAGAAGAAGAAGAGGAAGAGGAGGAAGAAGAGGAGGAGGAGAAGAAGAAGAAGATGAGGCCTCGTCGTCGTCGGAACTACAAGGAGGAGGAGGAAGAGGAGGAGAAGAAGGAGCCCGCCGTCTCGTCGTCGGAACTGCAAGGAGGAGGCAGCCGTCACCATCTTCACTGCAAGGAGGAGGAATAGGAGGAGAAGGATAAGGAGAAAGAGAAAGAGAAGGAGGAGCAGGAGGAAAATGAGAAGGAGGAGAAGGAAAATGAGAAGGAGAAGGAGGAGAAGAAGAAGGAAATGAGAAGGGAGGAAAAGGAGAGAAGGGGAGGGAAAAGAAAAGGGGTAGGTGGGCGGGGTGAGGATTCGAAATTTGAATCCCGCCCAAGCTTATCCGTGGCGCACTAGGTGGTGGTGCGCTACGGGTAAGTCGCCCTCTATTTTTTCTTTAGGAAAAAACGGTCTTTTGACCGTAACTTTTTACTCTTTTCGAATTTTGAAAATCTAAAAAATCGCTAAATGACCGGAGGAGGTTGCGAGCGGATGCGAAATCTCGTTCTCGTCATTTTGGTATATTATACGATTTTTTTCGATATCGTATGCACAAGTTACGGCCTTTTTACCGTGGCATGACTTTTTTTGCAGATAAAGTCGAAACTCATGTTTGTTAATTTTTACTAGAAGCTATACCATATTACCTACCTAAATATGAAAGGATTTAATTTTTTGAAGTGTTTATCATTTTTTGCAAAGCCTAAAAAGGCGATCCACGGGGGGAGGGGGGTGTGGAGTTGGTGCAGGATAGTTAGGCGTAGGGCACTAGGGAAAGGTGCCCTACTACTAAGTTTATACATCCGTAGGGCACTAGGGCAGAGTGCCCTACGGCTAAGTTGACCCAGTTGGTGCAGGCCACTTAGCCGTAGGGCACTAGGACAGAGTGTCCTACGGCTAAGTTGACCCATCTTCTGCAGCACACATGCCCGTAGCGCACTAGGTCAAGGTGCGCTACGGCTAAGTGACACATCCGTAGCGCACCTTGACCTAGTGCCGTACGGGTATATGTGTTACGTCCACCTGCGTCCTGGCCCACAGATAGCCGTGGCGCATCACCCCCATGTGTGCCACGCTTATGGCAGTTAGCCATAGGGCACCTGTGGGCAGTGCGCCACGCCTATTTTATCCGTGGGGCACTACTAGCAAGTGCGCCACAGAAGTATGGATTACCTATAGCCGTTTTCCTAGTAGTTCTAGAGGGGGGGTGAATAGGCTTTTAAAAATATTATGGTTTAGGCTCAAGTAAATGCGGAATAAAACTAACATTTAATTTATTGAGCACAAAACCTAGCCACTAAGTTCACCTAGGTGCACCAACAACCTATGCTAAGCAATACAAGCAACAAGGTGATAGCAAGGTATAAATACTTCAAGCACGATGTCTATCACAATGTAAAGTGCATAAGTAAAGGGTTCGGTTGATATATAACCGATGGGCGCGGAGACGAAGATTTGTTTCCCGAAGTTCACTTCCAAAGAAGCTACGTCTCCGTTAGAGAGGTGCGATGGCGCAATGCTCTCAGAACGCCACAAATGGCTCACCTTGAGGTGTGGTGGCTCGATGCTCACCCAACGCCACACAAGGCCTCACCCCGGATGCGGAAGCACGCAACTCACCGACGCCACAAAAGGCTCACCCTATTCTCCCAAGTGCGCACCACAAAAGGCGGGCACTTGCTCCACTATGGGACGCTTGAGGGCGGTCACCGAACCCGTACAAGATTGGGGATAACTCCACAACTCAATTGGAGGCTCCCAACAACAAAGCCAGAAAATTCCAACAATGCCACAAAAGGCCAACAACGCCACAAAAGGCTACATGACCACAAAAGGTCAACAAGACCACAAAAGGTCAACAACCCAACCACACAACCGTCTAGGGTTCCAAGGAACCCAAGAGAAACAAGCTCACAAGCTTGAACTCGCCAAATCTCCGAGGAGAACTCAAACCTATGCACCAAATGCAAGGACAAGTCCTTCTCTCCCAAATTCCAACAAAGCTACAAAAGCTATTGGGGGAATAAGGGAGGAAGAACACAAGAGGAGAACACAAAACTCTGCAAGATCTAGATCCCAATGATTCCTTCACAAAGAAGGGATTTGGCTTGGGGGGATTGTAGATCTAGATATCCTCTCTAAAATTCCTCAAAAAGATGCAAGAATCATAGGAGGGGAAAGGGAGAGGGAAATCTTCTTCAAGGTTGACAATGGAGGAGAGAGAGAAATCCAAGAAGAAAATCTATATGTCACGAAGGGGAAGAGGAGCCCCTTTTAAAGGGCTCCCAGATCTGCCCGTTATGGGCATTCGCGACACCTGGCCGGAACTTCCGGTGGGAGGCCGGAAGTTCCGGTGGCACACAGCCAACGGTCGAAAACTGCGGAGCGAGAAACTGAAAAAACGAATCATGGCCGGAACTTCCGCCGGTTCACCGGAACTTCCGGTGGGAGCAAAACTTCCGGTGAAAGTTCCGACAGAAGTTCCGTCAAATAGACACAACGAAAACAGAAGGTTACTGAACGTGAGCGGAACAAGAGCCGGAAATTCAACCGGAACTTTCGGCCTGAGCGGAACTTCCGGTCACTGGCCGGAACTTCCGAGCAAAACTTACGGTGAAAGTTCCGACTGAAGTTCCGTCAAATAGCACATCCAAAATAGAAGGTTACTGAGCGTGAGCGGAAGAAGACCCGGAACTTCCATCGGAACTTTTGGCGGCAAAAATTCCCTAGCGGAACTTCCGATGGCAAGCCAGAACTTCCGGTCAGGGAAATTTCAGAAACCAGAAAACTAGAAACGCAATAACTTTTGCATCCGAACTCCAAACGGGATGAAACCAATTTTGTCGAAATATTGGGTATCACCTTTGGAGAAAATACTATGAATATATATGTGAAGTATCCCCCAAGGTGTGGAGCCAGAAAACTCGCAAGATCAAAAACTGCAATAAGATATGCAAGTGAAATCCTTAGATGATGAACTAGAGCTTGTTATGATGATGACCACAAGCTCTAGATCCTCTCATTGACAAGAACCAAATAATAACCAAGAAAGATGATGCTACGAATGCAAAGGTTTGAGCTCTCTCCGAACGATGCAAACGAGACACCCGCTTGAGAGCCCCTCTTGATAGTACGACTATCTATCCTAAACCCGGTCTCCCAACTAACAACATGAGACCCGCAAAAGAGAAGCCCTATCAAGAACATACCTTTGCCTTGAGCAACCCACTTGAACTTGATGTAGACCGTCTTGTTCTTCTATAGTGGGAACATCTTTCTTGGATGCTCTTGCTTGATGAAGATGAAGACTTGCAAATTGCTCCCCCATACTCCATGGGGAAACCTCTTCTTTGAACTTGTCTTCATCATTCCATGAGCACGAGGATGGCAAGCTTCAAGCATGAGATCTTCTAGAGATGGCGCATCTTGAGCTCGCCCTTCTTCATCCCTACTTGAGGTTGATCCATCTTGATGCAACTCTTTGCACATGCCTGGATCGACCTTCAAGCTCCTTCTTTCTTCATGATTCCAATGGGCACAAAGCCCTTGGACATTTCTTCATCTTCCAACCATGAGACCAACACATGGACCAAGCGATGCCAATGGACAAACCTACAAGTGAAACTCAATTTACACATTAGTCCATAGAGATTGTCATTAATTACCAAAACCACACATGGGGGCATACATGCCCTTTCAGAGGAGAACTAGGAGAACTAGACGGAACAGAGGAGGACGGTGTAGAAGAAGAGACATCAGGGGGAGGAGATCCTGAAGAAGACACAATAGGAGTAGAAAGAGTAGACAGAGGGTGTGTGTCAGGAAAAAGAAGAAACGAGATATATTCCACCGGGTAGGTACCAGCGGTGGGACGAGGATAGAAAGGACGTGTCTCATCAAAAGTAACATCACGAGAGATACGCATCCGACGACCAACGGGGTCCCAACAGCGATATCCCTTATGCTCATCACTATATCCAAGGAAAACACACTCAACAGACTGAGCTGTCAGTTTGGTGCGTTCGCGAGGAGCAAGGAGAACATAGCAAACACAACCAAACAAGCGAAGCATAGAATAGTCTGGATACTGTCCAGATAGGCGCTCAAGCGGGATGCCACCCTGCAGAGCGAAAGAAGGCTGAATATTGATGAGGTAAGCCGACGTAGCGATAGCCTCAGCCTAGAAATGTGGCGGAAGAGAAGAAGCAATCATCATGGCACGAGTGGTCTCAAGAAGATGGCGATGCTTACGCTCAGCAACGCCATTCTGAGCATGTGCGCCAGGACAGGAGAACTGAGCAAGGGTGCCCTGCTCAGCAAGAACACCTCGCAATATCTAGGAGATATACTCACCAGCAGAATCAACACGAAACACACGAATGGGGGTAGAATATTGAGTACGGACCATGGCCGCAAAACGCTAATATATGGAGAGCACTTCACTACGAGAGCGCATAAAATACAACCAAGTGTACCGAGAGAAATCATCGATGAATAAAATATAGTAGCGATGGCCCCCTTTCGAAGCGAAAGGAGCCGGACCCCAAACATCTGAATGAACTAAATCAAAAGGTCGCTGAGATACAGACGCGCTAGTAGGATAGGGAAGCTGAGTCAGTTTACCCGACCTACAACCCTGACAATGAAAAGGCCCATCTCCTGAGACAGACCCCAGAAGACCACGATAAACTAAAGACGACAGACGCGAGTCACAAAGGTGACCAAGATGATGATGCCACTGCTGAAAGGAGCTGGTAGCAGAGGCAACGACCGGAGAAGAACTGGCAGATGAAGTGGCAACGGAGGGAACACGAAGCCAGTCTAACTCCCAAAGTCCTGAAGAGTCACGGCTGCGAGGGCCAACTCCAACCAGGGCCTGCGTGTGACGGTCCTGGACAACACAAGAATCAGCATCAAGAATGACGCGACAACCAGAGTCAGTAAGCTGGCTAGCATAGAACAGATTCATCTTAAGAAGAGGGACATGAGAGATATCAGGAACAGAAAAAAGAAGAAGTAGAAAGAGTGCCCCGACTAGAAACAGGAAGAGAGGTACCATCAGCTGTAAAAACACGGACATGAGAAGGGAGAGAACGAAGAGCGGACAGAAAAGAAGACTCAGAGGTCATATGGGGACGTACCTGACTGTGTAGAAGATGGTGGTCGCGTAGTGCCTAGAGAATCAGTCACAGAACCAGCAGTGCCTGTCGAAGAAGAGCCTGTAGCAGCAAGCAGACCGCGAAGACTCCTGATAATGTCCTGATCGGAGAGAGCAACTGCTGAAGATCCAGAAGGAGCCGACTGCCCACGAGCCTGGTGCTGCTGACGTAAACTGGGATCCCGTGTATAACAAGTGGCCCAAGTGTGGCCATCCTTGTTACAGTAAGAGCAGTGACGAAGAGAACCACGGCGACCCTGACCACGAGCCTGCTGGTGCTGACTCTGGCCCTGAAGCTGCTGATGCTGACTCTGACCCTGAAACTGCTGCTGCTGACTCTGACCCTGACCTGGAGGAGTGGGTAGTATCGGCGGCGGCACAGAGGACCATGGCCGAGTCAAGGGAGAAGACGACATAGGAGGACCACGAGTAGCAAGCACAGATGGAACCGCAAGAAGACCAGCACCACGGAGACGGGTCTCCTCAACCCGAAGCTCATACAACACCACAGAAAGCGGAACACGACCATGAGCATTCAGCTGAGCACGCCGGGGCTCAAACTCCTGGCGAAGCCGAGATAGAAATTCATAGATGCGGTGAAACTCCAAATCCGAGCGCACAATCTGGCAGCACAAGCATGCGCCACAAACAGCAGTACAAAGAGAATCAAGCTGACGCCAGATAGCAACACTCTGAGTATAGAACTCATCAATAGTGGAATCACCCTGCTGGAGAGCATGCTCCTGGCGAACCACAGACAGGTAAAGAGCATCCCCAGACGGCTGATAGCGCTGACGAAGATGGGCCCACTGAGAGGAAACCGTAGGGAGACTCATGAACTCAGCAGCATACTGGGGAAAAACACTAGAGGTGAGAACAACAGCAGCACGAGTATCCTCATCAACCCACTGAGTGTAAGCAGTCAGAGCATGTCGATATGCCTCGAGATCAGAAGAGTACTGCTTGAACTTCAGATCATAAGCAGCAACATCACTATCATCAGCACTCTAAGCAGCATCCTTGGCCTCCCGAGAAGCATCAACACCGAGAACAATCGGTGTCGGCGGAAGAGGAGCCACAGGAGCAGGGGGGCACGGCGGACAAGAGACCTCGCCGAAGAGAACACCCCAAAGACGGAGACCGCGCATGTGAACGCGCATAAAGGCAGCTAAATCAGGATAATTCGCGTCATCGAAGATCACCGGGCAGCGAGGAATCGCAACATAACCCGATGAAGAAGACATCTCTCTCTCTCTCTCTCTTTGCACAGATCAGATCAGATCTGTATATGATCGGAGCTGACACAAGCAGACGACTGCAGGACGGCGATGCAGAGGATGGCGGGCCACACGCGCTGGCGCTAGCGCTGATGCAGAGGACGGCGGGCCCGGCCAGTCAGTGACAGCGGGAGGCAGTGGGTAGATGAAGAGGAGGTCAATCACGTTTGGAGGTGGAGTGTAGGTGCAAGGACGGTGCAGGGATGGCGAGTGTATGTGCATGTAGGATTGAGGACAACCACACGTGATGGAGGACGGCCACACGTGAGATGCACCTCACGTGGGAGCAGAGGACGGCCGGGGCGGGGCCCGATCGGCAGCAGGTGGGTGCAGATTTCGCGAGTAGCAAACGATTTCAGGTGTAGCAGACGATTGGATCGGTACCAGACGATTTCGCGAGTAGCAGATCTGGGCGGCGGCGCAAACGAGCAGAATGGGAACCGGTGGTGGCCGGGGCGAGCTGACGGCGGCGACGATTACAAGCAGAGGACCGGTGGGCACGGGAACCCTAAAACCGACTCTGATACCATGTTAGGAATAGACAAAGTTGTATTCCTCTGGGCCACAATATATAGTACAGGTACATGACAAATATGCAGGAAACCCCCTAACATATGGGAAAAATACAATATACAGATATATACATCTAACAGTACGCAGACGATAAAAAAACATCATTTGCAAGCTAATTGGGTTGCTTTTGGTATAGTGCCAAGATCCATAACTTGCATGGAAAAAACATCATTCGCAGTCGTTAAACTAATTGGGTTGCCTTT
This sequence comes from Avena longiglumis, assembly GCA_030063025.1. Classification (NCBI taxonomy): domain Eukaryota; kingdom Viridiplantae; phylum Streptophyta; class Magnoliopsida; order Poales; family Poaceae; genus Avena; species Avena longiglumis. The sequence continues at coordinate 188,122,201 of CP125979.1, forward strand.
TGTGACGTGCCAAGCTCCACAAGTAGTGGTTGATACTTATCGTATAATCTCTTATTCATCAATGACAAGTACTTAGATACATCTTACCATGTGCCCCAACAGTTCGACAATATTTGAAAGATTACCATATCCAAGTCAGGCTTTATGCAATTCAAAAAGAGCACACCGTCTACTGAGGGGTTTTTAAATTATCTTCTCGGCTCAAATTGTTGGATAGACTGTAGATTTGCTTACCTTGTGCTCTTAGCAGTTAAAAGAATTAGTAATGTTTTTTACTAATAATATGGATACTCTTTCAATCTATTGTATTGTATGAGGATATGACTTGACCCTGGCACATCCAATAGCCTTATTGTTAGATTTCTCATCAGAAGACTTGTAAACTTCAATATAATAGGGTACAAATCAGTTAGATCCATGCTTGTATATTATATTGTACAATCATAATTTGAGCATAAAAATTAAAACTAATACCATGGCAGTTGCACATCATTCCATGATTCTCCATTTGAGATATGAAATTTGTTGCTGATCTTTTTCTTTCATGATCCGTGCAGAAGTTGATTCCAGTCAAATTATGGATTAAATGGCTAAGTCAAAATATTTATGTGGGATAAATTATGTTTAATTCGATTGGTAAATTTGGTTGATGTTTTTAAATAAATTGTGGTATCCAAATGGATGTCTGTAGTTCACCAACTCAGAGATTAACACTATTTTGTTTCGGTTGACAAAATTATACGTACATTGTTTGGCATCATTGTTGCCGTGAGCAATACATAAGACTAGGAGAGTCTGCAATCAATGTCTCACTAGATTGCAAAAAAGTGAAATTACCATCATCTCACCGAGCCACCCTCGTGTATAATTATATTTTTCTATTTCTTCCATGGATGTTCAATTGTTTTTTTGTCCATGGCTGGTTCATAGACCTATCTGTGCATCCTAGAAAATGTCACTGTGGAATGGTTTATCCTCCGGCTCATCTAATACTTTTTTGTCTATATAGTAAAATGAAATAGATATTTATTTGTTCTTTATTTGTTATTTTCTTATTACCAATTTCTCTAAATGAATAATAGTGTTTTACAAATTCTTTACCCGTGTGAAATGCGGGGGTCGCGCCCTAAATCCAGAACTTGACGACGCCGACCCTCAAGGTGCCCCCAGAGAGCCGATGGCGATTCTGTTCACCCGCATTTTCGATTTGTTAAATTATCTAGATGATGTTCTGAAGAGACTCACTCTGATCTGTGTGGACACTCCATCGATGTGCTCTTGTGTGTTGTGTTGATTTGTCATGACCGCTTTAACACAAATAATTGCCATTCATTTTTTTTACATGACTGCCATTCTTTTTTTTTACAGGACTGCCATTCATTTTTTGACATGATTGCCATTCTTTTTTTTTACATGATTGCCATTCTTTTTTTTTTTGACTTGCCATTCGTTTTCTTTGACGCCAGGTGTGTCTGTTTCCGTTGTCAATAGAAGGGGAAAAATTTGTTGCATCTGGTGCGTACATCCCAAACAGAGGCGAACGGCTGGAATGACTTGGCGTCATCGATCCACGGCACCCGCCCCTCCACCAATCAGCGTCCACTTCCGCCCTTCTATATAACTATTCCGGCCCCTCCTGCTCTTCTCAGAACTCTCATCTACAATTCCCCACCCTACGGGCCGCCAACATCACCCCACCTCTCTCTTTCCCCGTCGAAGCAGCAGCCGCACCGATGGCCCCCAAGGCGGAGAAGAAGCCGGCAGCAAAGAAGCCTGTGGAGGAGGATCCCGCGGCGGAGAAGGCCGAGAAGAGCCCTGCCGGCAAGAAGCCCAAGGCCGAGAAGCGGCTGCCGGCGTCCAAGGAGGGCGGCGGCGAGGGGAAGAAGGGCAAGAAGAAGGCGAAGAAGAGCGTGGAGACGTACAAGATCTACATCTTCAAGGTGCTGAAGCAGGTGCACCCCGACGTAGGCATCTCCTCCAAGGCCATGTCCATCATGAACTCCTTCATCAACGACATCTTTGAGAAGCTTGCTGGCGAGTCCGCCAAGCTGGCGAGGTACAACAAGAAGCCCACCATCACCTCCCGGGAGATCCAGACCTCCGTCCGCCTCGTCCTCCCCGGGGAGCTCGCCAAGCACGCCGTGTCCGAGGGCACCAAGGCCGTCACCAAGTTCACTTCCTCGTAGACTGTTCTTGTCTGGTTGCACTGTCAGTTTCAAGTTTCAGATGCACGCTGTAGTTAGCCTTTTAGTGTTTGCTCTGAATTTTTGCATACTGTAACGGTTGTGGTGGTTGTCGGAACATCACTGTTGTTTCGATATGAAGAAATAGTAATGTTGCTGTGTCACTCTGAATCGTGCCTATAACTCTCATGGATCATTTTTTGCGCGACTGTATTGTGGGTAGAACTGTGTTAGGCTGCTTTTCAGCCATGTCGCGCGGTTAGATTCATTTTGATCCGTGTCGTTTGATCTCGTCCATGTCGCCTGAATTTTGTTCAGAAACGTTGATCTGCTTTTGCATTTGTTTTCGTGTTTGTTCCTCCAGTTTCAGAATTTTTGCTACCGTGAAATTGTGTTGTTGTCTACTTGGTTGCGCTGAAAATTGCTGGCACGGGACAGGAATCTCTGGGTTTGGAGCCACAGTTTGATTTCTTGGGCTCGGCAAACTCAGATGCCGTGACTTCCCTTCGCTCCCTCAATTCAGTTTAAATTTGGGCGGGGTTTCAATGAGTAAAATTCATGGTTAGTCATTGAACTTGCTTAGCAAGTTTAATACGATCACTGTATAACAGTAATATGAATTTACGGTCATTGAAGTTGTATTGAGGCGTCACTCATGGTCACCGCTCGCGTCGTAGAGACGTATTTGCTTATGCGTTGAGCTAAGGACCCACTGTCAGCCTCTAATTCCATTTCATTTTACAAAAAGAACCTTAAATCTTACACCTAGCAACACATTGACTGGTCCAAGTGTGGATATTTTGCAAAAAAAAAAAACTCAAGTACTTCACTGTGGCCAAGCCCAACTCCTCCGGGCAATGCAATTCCCCCCGTAGGAGGGGCCCCCGGCACCATCTCTACTCTCCAATTGTTGGAGATTCGTGCTATACGTTTTACAAAATAACCCTCCCACCTCATCTTTCAGGCCTGCTGCAGTTTTTCTATTTAACGCCTAACGTTTTCGGATATTATAAAAAATCGCTTGTTTGTCTCCTTATAATCGATAGTCTTCTACACGTTCCTGTTTCTTTTTCTCCTTATTTTTTCTCGTACAATTTCAGGAATAATCAACAATTTTTTATGTACATTTTTAATTTTGAAAATAAAACATGCATAATTTATTTTTTCAACAATCTCTTTTGATAATTTTTATTTTTCTACTTTTTATTTAATAATATTTAGACACTCTTACTTTGTTTCATTCTAGATTCAGAAGTTTCATACAAGATTCACACATTTTATAAACTTGTTTCTGCCAAAAGATATTCATATAATTTTTTCACAAAATACATGCATAATGTTTGTTTCTTTTACACCTCATTATTTCACAGAATACATATTTCGTTGCTATATAAAACCCTACACATGTTATACCGAGAACATGTTTCTTTAAACAATCTGCATAATGTCTGTTTCTTTTTTACCTCATTTTTTTTTGTAAAATTTCAGGAATATTCAACTTTTTATGTACATTTTTTATTCCAAAAAATGAAACATGTATAATTTGTTTTTTTTACAATCTCATTTAATAATTTTTATTCTTATACTTGTTATTTAACAATATTTAGACACTCTTACTTTGTTTCTTCCTAGATTCAGAAGTTTTATACAAGATTCACATGTTTTACAAACTTGTGTCTGCCAAGTACAGAACTTGTGCACTAATTTTTTTAAAGATTTATAAATATTAATATATATTTATTAGTCACTAAACATTTCATATTTATAAATTTAATCAACATTTTTTTCTACACACACATTTCTTTTTCTTTTTCACCTCATTTTTCTCTTAAAATTTTAGGAATATTCAACAATGTTTTTATGTACATTTTTTATTCTAAAAATGAAACATACACAATTTGTTTTTTGAACAATCTTATTTGATAAATTTTATTCTTGTACTTTTGATTCAACAATATTTAGACACTCTTACTTTGTTTCATCATAGATTCAGAAGTTTCATACAAGATTCACATGTTTTACAAACTTGTTTCTGCCAAGTAGAGAACTTATACACTAAATATTTTAAAGATTTATATATATTTATTATTCACTAAATATTCTAGATTCATAAATTTAATCAAAAAAATTCTACACACACGTTTCTTTTTCTATTTCACCTCATTTTTTCTCTTAAAATTTCAGGAATATTCAACAATGTTTTTTATGGATATTTTTTATTCTAAAAATGAAACATGCATAATTTTTTATGGATATTTATACAGTGCAGATCATACATACAAAATCCAAAAAACATTAAAGATTCATACAAGTTTTAGTAGATTATTACACACATGATTTAGTCTAGCTACAAGCAAGATCAAACATCAGTTTCATACATGTGTCACCTGTCAAGATAAAACAAGTAGTCTCACGACCTTAATATGATATTAAAAATCATTCAAGAAATCATACAAGTTTTATCCATGAACAGAATCTGGAAAGAGGAAATACATGTTTTATCCATGAACTAGATATGGTTATTTTTCATACACGTTTCCAACATCACTTTTTAAAAGATTCATCCAAACAAGAAACTCAAATCTAGATCCAAGCGCGAATGAAAAGAAAGGATCCAAACATGAACAAAATCCATACAAGATCCGTGTGAAAAACTTGATAATACATTATACCATGAATTTAATCAAGATTCAATAAAGGAAAAGTAGGGGCCCCATATCCACGAATTTAAACAAAATCTGTACAAGATTCAATAAAGATTCAATCAAGATTCAATCAAGATTCAACCACGAATTTAATCCAAACAAAATATTCAACCACGAACTGGATCCAAGCATGAAGAAAAACCAAAAGGAAAAGTAGGGGCCCCAAAAAACCACAAACTGGATCCAACCGCAAACTGGCCGCGTGGGCTGGGGGTTGGTGTGGGCCGATGGGGTGGTCATTCTCTCCCCTAGACTGTGGGTGAAATACCAAAAAATAAGAGAGCTTAAATATAAACGTACGACAGACGATTGACTGCATTGACTTCACACGAATCTCCAACAAATCTGTGGCACAGATGGTGCCGGGGGCCCAACTTACATATGGGAAATCCTCTCTCAACTCCTCCTCCTCCGCTCCAGCCAACCTACCCCGCCGCTCCTGTTGGAGATATGCCCAAGAGGCAATAATAAAGTGGTTATTATCATATCTTCACACTTATGATAAATGTTTACATACCATGCTATAATTGTATTAACCGGAAACATTAATACTTGTGTGATTTGTAAACTAAAATAAGGGTCCCTAGTAAAGCCTCTTGTTAAACTAGCTTGTTGGTTAATATATGATCATGGTTTCCTGATCATGAACATAGAGATGTTATTAACAACATGATCATATCATTAGGAGAATGATGTGATGGACATACTCCTATAGATAAGCGTAGCATAAAGATCAAGTCATTTAAATAGTTCAATTGCTATATGCTTTCTGATACATAGTAACCTAATTCCTTCGACCATGAGATCATGCATATCACCTTTACCGGATGGATGCTTTGATGACATCAAAAACCACACACCGTAATCGGGTGGCTATAAAGGTGGCATTGAGTGTTTGGAAAGTATTGGTTGAAACACATGGATTAAGAGTGGGATTTGTCCATCCATATGACGGATAGATATACTCTGGGCCCTCTCGGTGGAATGTCATCCAATTAGCTTGCAAGCATGTGACGGCTCACAAGGGATCACATATCACGGAACGAGAAAAGAGTACTTATCGATGTGAGGTTGAACTAGGTATGCGAGATACCGACGATCATAACCTCGGATAAGTAAACTATCGTGAGACAAAGGGAAATTGGTATCGTATGTAAGTGGTTCATTCGATCGCAAAGTAATCGTAGAAATATGTGGAGCCATATGAATTTCCAGATTCCTCTATTGGTTATTGTTAGAAATGTCTCGATCATGTCCGCATAATTCACGAACCGTAGGAGACACACTTAAGGATTCGACGTTGTTTGAGTAGTTATGGTATTATGAGAAAGAGACCGAATGTTGTTCGGAGTCTCGGATGGGATCCGGATATCACGAGGTGATCCGGAGAATAAGATTCATATAAGGAAAGTCCCGTTTGAGTTCGGGAATGATTCCTGTTTTCGGGAATGTTCTAGAATGTTCCGGATTGTCCAAGCACTCCGGGGAGGTACATGAATGTGTCATTACATATTGAATGATTGCATCATGTACTAAGTGTTCTTGCTGTTCCAAAACTGAAAAGTCAAAGCTGCCAGTTTGAAAGTCAAACGGCTAAAACAGAAAGCGTGGGAACAGGAAGCGTGGGAAACAAGCAAGAGGTGGTTGGAACCGACTTGGGGGAGGAGTCCCTCCAAGACGGCGCGCCAACCAAGGCCGACTTGGGGAGGGACTCCCATCCCCTTGGCCGCCCCTCCCACCTATAAAAGGAGGGGAAGGGCCTCCTCCTCTAGACACACAAGTTCCTATCCTCTAATCTCCTGTTTAGAGCCGTTTTGGTTTAGAGCTTCTAATTGCCCTAGCCTTCGGTTTAGAGCCTTCTAATTGGTGTGTCTAATCTCTAGACCACTAATATCTCTCTCTCATACTCCACCATACTCGCTCCGGCTTAAAGAAGCCTCGGATCTCCCTCTACTTCCATTACCACGCGTTGTCTTTGCCGAATCGCGAGAGAGTGCTACAACCTCCGCGATTGCCGGAACAAGGGAGAGGAAGGTCTTCGAATCAGTAACGTGTGAACGATCAAGGAGTGCTTAACGCATGGCGCGGAAGGATTGTCTGGGATCTTGAGATCGGAAGAGTACGACTACATCACCCACGAGAATCCGCTCTCGTTAAACACTTTGGAATCTTCGAGGGTAAGTTATTCCATCAACTCGTTGCTAAAATCTAGTAGATAGATCTTGGCTTGTTTGTTTGTATGCGATAGAAAATTTTTGTTTTCCATGCTACGAACCCTCTGATGTATCGAGCCGTGTCTATATGTAGATCTGCAGACGAGTAGAACACAATGGTCATTGTGGGCGTTGATGCTTTTATTGTTGATTGCTTCTTGTGTACTTTGCATCTTGCGGTATGTTGGGATGAAGCGGCCCGGGCTAACCTTACATGACATCGTTCATGAGACTTGCTCCATGCTTGACATGCAACTTGTATTGCATAAGTGGCTTTGCGGGTGCCTGTTTCTCCTAGCATAGTTAAGATCCAATTTACAACGGGTGATTAACAATACTAGTATCAATGTTGTGGTTCATGTTCATAAGTTAGAACGACACTTTTTGAAAGCCCCAAACCACGTAAAACATGAAAAGAAAGTAGAGGCGTCTAACTTTGTTTTGCAGGGGTGTGCAGTGATGTGATATGGCCATGATTGTGATTATATTTGATGTATGCAATGTTCCTTATTGTAAGTTGGCAACCAGTAGGAGCCATATGGTTGTCTTTAATTTATGTTAAGACCTGCGTGTCTATTCAAAGTAGTTGTAATAGTTGAAGCCGGTGGACGACAATCATGGAGAAGCATCATTGACCTTGATGCAATGTCGGTGATGATGGAGATCATGTTCGTGCTTGAAGATGGAGATCGGAAGCACAAAGAAGAAAGGCCATATCATATCACATATTATGAATTGCATGTGATGTTAATCCTTTATGCATCTTGTATTGCTTAGTAGACGACGGTAGCATTATAAGATGATCCCTCATGCACATGAATTTCAAGTCATAAAGTGTTCACCCTTAGTTAGCACCGTTGCTAAAGCTTGTTGTTTCGAAGCACCACGTGATGATCGGGTGTGTTAGATTCTACAAGTGTATACAACGTGAGCAATCCAGATTTGCTCATGCGGAAACTAAGGTTTGATCTTGACGAGCCTAGCATGTACAGACATGGCCTCAGGAACACGGATTACCGAAAGGTAGAGCATGAGTCATATAGTAGATATGATGAACATGTTGATTGTTCGCCATTGAAGCTATATCAACTCTCGTGATGATCGGTTTTGATGTGGTGGATTTGGTTCGTGTGATCACTAAAACAACGTGAGGGATATTGTTTTGAGTGGGAGTTCACCTAGATTAATTTAATTATTAATTAGAACTCAATTTATCATAAACTAAATCAAAGTGAATTTGCATAGTTGTTGTAGTCATTGGCATCCGTTTACCACCTTGCGCTTAGTTATAATTGAGATGATAGAACTATAGAATTCTGGTTAGATACTTTCTGAACTGGTATCGTATTGTTTTGAAGTGTTAATCTAAAGTTTAAAAGTCCTATTGCAAACTTTCAAGAAGTTCGTTACTCCATGAAGTTTAATAATTAGTATTAAATCAAGAGTAACAATTCCAAGTGTTAGTGTATAAGTATCATGTTTGTTTCCATGATTCTTGATATTCAAAGGATTGTCTTAATATCAAGGTTATCTAGGATCTGAAAGAGTTGTTTTGAAACCATGATGTGTGGAAGATATTGTGATATCTGAAGCAGTATTGGTTACAACATGATAGAGTATAATATGGCAAAAGTCATGTTCTCATATTTGATGAGAAAATGCAAAAGGTTGGAGACACTAGTTGTCCTAATCGTCCAAAAGGATTTGGAGAGCAACATTATACTCATGTTTCACCGTTATAAGCTAAAAGTAGCTTGATCATGGATAATTCCATGATAAGGGTGAATACTTGATGTAGGTAAAATGTTTACTACACCAAGAGATTACTAAAGAAAGGAATTTGAAAGAACACCAAACATTTGATGATGGTGATCTACTTCAAAGTGCAAGTCCAAAGACATTGGTATTTGACTATACACGCTTTGGACTATATGTCATATGTATGACTCCACTATTGATGTTGATAGATTCTTTCAAACAGAAAAGGAAATATTGAAAGAAAATCTCATAAGTATATGGCAGAAAGGAAAAGACTAGAATTGTTCAGTTTAAGTATATAGATGATATACATGTTATGGCTATATTCTTTGCTTATTAAACAATGTGGTTCTTAAGTATTTAATACTGAATTTGTTGGTATGAATCGTCATATGAAACAACAAAATTCATGAACTACAGTGGCCTAAGTAATTAGCAAAAGAATATGTGATGATGTTCATCGAGAACAAATAAAGGGTTATTGTGTTGCTCGTTAAACATCAAAGTTTGCCTTCAAGATTTGTTTTATCAGATATTATGAGAACAAAAGGGTTGTTCAAATAATTGCCGTAATCCATAAAAGATGGATGATTCACAAATCTCGTTGGAAAAATCACATCCATAAAAACCAGTGCTAAAGATGTCGAAAGACAAATTGATTGAAATATCACTTAGGAAGTGACATCGCCGTTTAAATTATATTGGAAAGATAACATGAAGAAACTCCATGTGGATGGAATTTTGGAGTCTTTTGATTTTTGATCACATGACGCTTGTGAAACCTTCCTAGAGATAATTAAAACTTCGTTCATAGGCCAAAAAGGGAACGAAAGACTAGCTTATTGGAAATTGTACATATTGTTGTACAAAGTCCATCATGTGTAGTCAAAAGCGATGGATTTCAACTTCATATGCTTTCTCCGAAAATTTGAGTGAATATATGAATATTTACTTAATAAGGATGAAGTATGAAACATTTGAAAAGTTCAAAGACTTTCAAGATGAAGTGAAAAATCATTGTAACAAGAATATAAATAGTTTATGATAGGATCATAAAGGAAGATATTTGAGTTACAAATTTAGCATAATACCTAAGATTTAAGGAATCATTCCGTGGATTTGCATTTCCCGAAACACCATAAGAGTATGGAGCATTCGAGATATGTAATTAAACCTTGTTTGACATGGTGAGATCAAAGGTGTAATTCATAAAATGCCATTATATTTTAAAGATTAAAAGCTTGGGAGACTACCGTTTTTCCACTGAAAAGAGCTTCATCATAATCCATTGAAATGACACCATATGTTATGGTTTGGGATAAAACCCAAGTTGTCCTTTCTTAAAACATTGGTATGCTATGCATAAGAAAGATGTTTGCAACCAAAGTCGGATGAACCTGTCTTTGTTAAAGTATTCCTCCATAAACACCGGAGACAAAAGTGTTTGTTGCTTAGAACGTCAAGTTTCTTTGAGAAGGAATTTTTCGTGAAAAGTTAAGTGGGAGGACAATAGAACTTTGATAAGGTTAAAAGAACCTTAGCTATATGTGCAAAGTTGCGCAGCGCCGAAAAGTGTTCCGGAGGCAGCAACAATGCTCATGGCTCACGTGCCTCAAAGGTTGTGATCACGGAGATCTAAGTTCCTATTGAAACAAGTAGGTCGGGTAAACAATCAAATACCAAGATTTGAGAGTTAAATCATTATTTGACAATAATGATCCGACTACATGCAAAGAAGCGATGATGGGCCCTGACTCCGTCTAATGGCTTGAAGCCATAAAATCCGTGATAGTTCCATACACGTGAAATCAAGTTTTGAACTTGAAGGACCCTCGAGAAAGGTGTAAGACCTTACAGTTGTGTTTGGATCTATAAAGAAATAGACATGGATGTTTCACATCTATGAAATAGTCGACATGTTGGGAAGGAGTTCGCAAAATGTTCAAAGGTTGACTATGACAAGATTTGATCTTTCATAGTGATATTTAGTCTAGACGGATTAATGTAGCAACCACTACATATAATTTTGTTATATGATAGTTGAATAAACAAAACAAGTTCTTCTAATAGAATTGTCACCTCGGACATGTGCATAACACGGTCCATAGGGTTTTGTTAATTCAAAGGATGCTAAAAGCATATGCAAACTTCAATGGTTGAAGTGAGCATCGCGGAGTTGGAATCTTCACTATGATGAAACTATTAAAAGAGTTTAATTTCATCAGAGACAATGAAGATGCTTGCATTTGCAAGAAATTAAGTGGGAGCGCTAAAGACATGTTTCTAATACATTATGTGGAAGACATATTGTTGATTGGAAATAATGTATCTTTTATTAACACATATTAAGAATTTCATCCCGATGAAAGACTTAGGCAAAACCCAAATATTTGGCATCAATAGACGCTAATATGGTTGTGCCAGAAGTACATAGACAAGATATTGAATGAGTTCAATATAGAAACTATAAGAGAGGTTCTTGTCTCACAGAAAGGATTGAATGAGTTCAATATTGATGATATATTCAAGTGTATTGACATTTGGTAAAGTGAAACAAATAATCAAGTATAGATTGATACTTGATGTATGAAATCACAAAGAGTATTTATATCAATCATACTGTGATATGTACAAATCCAGATATGTCCTATGCTCTAAATGTTGTGAGCATATACCAGAATGATTCGTAAGATGATCATTGGACAATAGTAAGGATATTCTTATGATCTTTTGGAAGAACTAAGAGTATAATATTTGTAGAAGTGACAAATAGATGGTTAGTTCATTGTAAAAGTACTACATTGATACTAGCTTTGTCACAAAGTACAAATTAAGTTTATCTCAATCTAAACTAAGGGTGGCACAATATAATGGAAAGTGAGTTCCATAATGGATTTGGATGAGTTCCAAAGTTAAGACATTGTGACAGATACTACAACAAAAGGCTAAGTATATAACTGCTATTATAGCAGCTAAAGAGGGCATTTGTGTCAAGTAGTTTGTTATCAAACTAGGTGTAGTTCACAGTGGGATAATACTATGAAGATATATTGTGCGACAATATTATCAAAATGTTTTAACCCCAAAGAGCTAAAGGTCACACCGAAAGACCAAATTTATACAAAGCCATCTCATTAGAGAATGAGTGATGCGTAGAGACACAAAGACATGCAATTACACACGGACCTGGAAGTGTCAGATCCGAAGATCAGTTGACCACTAGCAATCGTGTACATACAACACCGGAAAGCCATAGGTGTTGAATACACAAAGGTTTGAAACTAGATTATTGACTCTAGTGCAAGTGGGAGACTGTTGGAGATATGCCCAAGAGGCAATAATAAAGTGGTTATTATCATATCTTCACACTTATGATAAATGTTTACATACCATGCTATAATTGTATTAACCGGAAACATTAATACTTGTGTGATTTGTAAACTAAAATAAGGGTCCCTAGTAAAGCCTCTTGTTAAACTAGCTTGTTGGTTAATATATGATCATGGTTTCCTGATCATGAACATAGAGATGTTATTAACAACAGGATCATATCATTAGGAGAATGATGTGATGTACATACTCCTATAGATAAGCGTATCATAAAGATCAAGTCATTTAAATAGTTCAATTGCTATATGCTTTCTGATACATAGTAACCTAATTCCTTCGACCATGAGATCATGCATATCACCTTTACCGGATGGATGCTTTGATGACATCAAACACCACACCGGAACTGGGTGGCTATAAAGGTGGCATTGAGTGTTCGGAAAGTATTGGTTGAAACACATGGATCAAGAGTGGGATTTGTCCATCCATATGACGGATAGATATACTCTGGGCCCTCTCGGTGGAATGTCATCCAATTAGCTTGCAAGCATGTGACTGGCTCACAAGGGATCACATATCACGGGAACGAGAAAAGAGTACTTATCGGTAACGAGGTTGAACTAGGTATGCAGAGATACCTACGATCATAACCTCGGATAAGTAAACTATCGTGAGACAAAGGGAAATTGGTATCGTATGTAAGTGGTTCATTCGATCGCAAAGTAATCGTAGAAATATGTGGGAGCCATATGAATTTCCAGATTCCTCTATTGGTTATTGTTCGGAGAAATGTCTCGATCATGTCCGCATAATTCACGAACCGTAGGGAGACACACTTAAGGATTCGACGTTGTTTGAGTAGTTATGGTATTATGAGAAAGAGACCGAATGTTGTTCGGAGTCTCGTATGGGATCCGGGATATCACGAGGTGATCCGGAATGGTCCGGAGAATAAGATTCATATAAGGAAAGTCCCGTTTCGGAGTTCGGGAATGATTCCGGTGTTTTCATCGGGAATGTTCTAGAATGTTCCGGATTGTCCGGCACTCAGGGGGGGGGAGGTACATGAATGTGTCATTACATATTGAATGATTGCATCATGTACTAAGTGTTCTTGCTGTTCCAAAACTGAAAAGTCAAACTGCCAGTTTGAAAGTCAAACGGCTAAAACAGGAAACTGTGGAAAAGCAGAAACTGGGGAAACAGGAAACTGGGAAACAAGCAAGAGGTGGTTGGAACCGACTTGGGAGGAGTCCCTCCAAGCGGTCGCCAACCAAGGCCGACTTGGGAGGGACTCCCTCCCTTGGCCGCCCTCCCACCTATAAAAGGAGGCAGGGCCTCCTCTAGACACACAAGTTCCTATCCTCTAATCTCCGGTTTAGAGCCGTTTTGGTTTAGAGCTTCTAATTGCCCTAGCCTTGGTTTAGAGCCTTCTAATTGGTGTGTCTAATCTCTAGACCACTAATAGCTCTCTCATACTCCACCATACTCGCTCCAGCAGGTGAAGCCTCGGATCTCCCTCTACTTCCTGTACCACGCCGTTGTCTTGGAATCGCGAGGAGAGTGCTACAACCTCCGCTGCTTTGGAACAAGGGAGAGGAAGGTCTTCGTCAATCGAACGTGTGACCGATCATGGAGTGCTGCCGGAACGCAGCGCCGGAAGGATTGTCTACACGATCTTGAGATCGGAAAGAGTACGACTACATCACCCACGAGAATCCGCTCTCGTTAAACACTTTGGAATCTTCGAGGGTAAGTTATTCCATCAACTCGTTGCTACAATCTAGTAGATAGATCTTGGCTTGTTTGTTTGTATGCGATAGAAATTTTTTGTTTTCCATGCTACGAACCCCTACAGCTCCTGCCACGGTCTTCCCTGGGCGCAGCCCTGACGAACAGGCGGTGCCCCTCCCCGGTGTCCTTCCCTGCTCCAGCGTGCCGGTGTCTGCAACCCTCACCCACTCAATCTCCCGGACGCCACCGCGAATCCAGCACCTACCCAGCACATGTCGTCGTCCGACGAGGCAAGAGGTCGCTGCGGTGGAAACTCCGGGACTGGAGAGGTCTCCGCGGCGGTGCCAGGCCGGGGACAAGCGGAGGGAGGGGAGGCCGCGCGCGATGGAGGCCATGGGGGGCTCCACGGCGGAGGAGGAGGACGCGATGTGGAAAACAGAGGCTGATGAGCCAGCAGAGCGCTCTCCGATGGTCTTGAGGAGGTCGGAGACAGAATGGCCTTCCGCGAGCATGCCAATGCTGGGGGAGTCCATGGCCACGACGTAGGCCATGGTGTACCTGTCTTTGCCTCGGAGGAGCTCCTCGCTGCCACAAGCAACCATCCCCGGCAGGATAAGCACCCTGTGCAGTCCCAGGAGGAGCCTCTCGCGGTCGGTGTCACGGGTCTCGCTGATGAGCACTGCCACCTTGGAGAGATCGATTCCCCTCTGTATCGACAGGTACTTGTGCATCCATCAAGTAGTTGGTAGATCAGACACAAAACCAAATGGTTAGAACTGCCGTTGCTGACATTGTGACTGAAGCTTAATATTTCAGAAGAATTCTAATCTCACCTCAACGCGCGCGGCCGTGAAGCGGAGAGGGGGTTAACGTTGAGGCGCGTGCACGCGCGCGTGTAGACGAGGTTGCCACGTGCCTGGAGTACTCCTCGTTGGCTGCGAGCTCCTTCCACGGGTAGCAAATCTTGGCCCCGCTGCTGCATACCAGCGCGTCGAAGCTGGCTGGGTCAACGCCGCAGGCCTTGAGTGCCTTAGCGGCCTCGGCGATGCTCATGCCAGTCGACAGCACATACCCCTGCTTCCCGCCCGTGCCATCCCGGAGGGAGGGGAGGCCGCGCGCGATGGAGGCCATGCGGGGCTCCATGGCGGAGGAGGAGGAGGACGCGACCGCGGCGGCGGGTCAGAGCCTCACAGGGTGATGGAGGACCCCCTCCGCTGCTCCATTTTTGTCGCCGCCAGCGGCCTTGGAGCATGCCAGCGCACGCCCACGCCGAGCCGCGCGCTCTGGCCACTTCGGCGTGTGAGAGGAAGATGGTTTTGCAAAAAGGCCCTCACATACATGGTAATTTTTCAACTTTATATGTTATGTTACCTGACAGTGGGTCTCTAGCTTGCCACGTTAGCAAATACGTCTCTACGATGCGAGCGGTGATCGCAAGTGACGCTCCGAAACAACTTTGATGACCGTAAAATCGTATTTCCGTTGTATAGTGATCGTATTATTAAACTTGCTAAGCAAGTTCAATGACTAACCATGAATTTTACTCGGTTTCAATTTACGATCAGTGATGCACCAAAGTTCTAACATGTAACGGTGTGGTGGCGCCACATGAAAATTCCGGAGGCTCCACTAGTCCAGTCAAGTTGGGCGCATTTTGCTCGGGTAAATTAACTAGAAAGGTGTAGGCAATTTAAATAAAAATAATCCAAAAGTCAAACAAATTCAAATAATAAACCTTTTTGCAAATAATAAACCCTTTTCTGCCACTCCCGCCCACGCGGCGCCGCATCCACGCCTACCACTCCACCCGACACGGTGCCGCAGCCTAAACGCTGCCAAGCTGCCACGCTGGGACCCGGCGCCATAGCCCTGCCACGTCGGCGCGCACGTGCAACGCCGTCTGCCAGGGCGCCGCAAACATAGCTGTGGCGCCAGTCGAGATGGGGCCGCACTCCCTGCCACACTGGTCTTGTAGGACCCAGCCTCGTAAGTGTGGCGGCAATCATGCTGGAGCCGCACCCACCCGTGCTGCACCATGGTGGCTGGCGCTGCACACCTGCAACACTTAACCACGCGGCGCCTCCCCCAGCCTGACCCTAACCCTAGCATTCTT
The DNA here is from genome assembly GCA_030063025.1 of Avena longiglumis. NCBI lineage: Eukaryota > Viridiplantae > Streptophyta > Magnoliopsida > Poales > Poaceae > Avena > Avena longiglumis. The sequence continues at coordinate 188,138,237 of CP125979.1, forward strand.
CCTCTTCTCTTCCCCAACCGGCGGCGGCTCCACTCTCTCCCCTCCTCTAATCTTCACCAAGAGGCCCCAAATCTCAAGGAAAAGAAGGGGATTTCTTCCCCAAACACTTCCCCAAGGTAATCTCCTCCACTTCTCTCCATTTCATCCGATTTTTTTTAGATATTTGTCCCTAGTTTGCAAAATTCGTCCAAATATCAAATCCCATTGGATATGTAAATTTCTATTGAGCAATGGGGTGTTTGGTTGATACATAGAGTTATGATGGGTATAGTAATCCTTCATGTGTATAGCTAAGCTTATTAGGGATAGTGTTAGGGTTATGATAAGGGTAAGTGTGTGAGCATGTTGTTAGTGTAAATTTTGGCATATATACTTATTGAATTCATCTACTACTGTGTTATTATACTTATTTTAGGGATGACTAAAATTTTTCTTGTTCATCATATGGACAAGGAAGCTTTCTTGATAGGCAATATTGAGTCGGACCCGAATGAGATAAACTTGGTGTTCGATCGTAGTCCAAACTATGTCGAGGTGTTGCAACAAGTTTCGGTAGATTTGAATTGGATGGATTCTAGTGATTTTGTTGAGTTGGAGGGTAGGCACAACCGTTGGAAGACAATGCGTATTAGCTTGGAGCAACGTTGGTTTGCATACAAGGAAGTGGTGACCGAATCACAAGACAAAGCTCTTGAGTTATTTGCCACAAAAAGGTTGATGCTAATTTGCAAAATGGCATCATACAGATTGCCTCCCCATATGAAGCTCGGAGTCCTCCACCCATAAACCAAGATGAATTGAATGAGCCTCCTTTGATCCAACAACATGAAGTGAGGACATCTTTGAGCCCCATTTGAATGAACCAAGATGAAGCATTGTAAGAGGAGAATGATGAGTATGGGGATAGTGAGAGCGAGGTTGAGATCTATGACAACACTATTGGATATTTGGACCCATATGCAAGCAAATAAATGACACATATTACACAATTTGGCACATCACATCCAACAAAGGTAGTATGTTTTGACCACATCACACCCGCTGCGACATATGATGCTCACCAACCCACATGCATATCATGGGGCACTTGATATACCATAGATTTCATTCCGGGTTGCACTGCGGGTTAAGACGGAACTCCTCACAACCAAAGTTGTCCCTAGGACCATATACCTCCCATACAACCTTAATCACACACAAGATAGTTCAATGAGAAAAGTACTTGGAAGGAATGCTAAATGGTATATGGGATGGAAATTCTTACTTGTTCCGCGAGAAGGTTGTCAAACTCATTGGTGTACCTCAGGTACGCCGTTTGTTGATCGGTTGGAGTCTTTGAGACCACATCCCAATTGTAAGCCCATGTGGGCCACCTCGACTATTCCCCGCCATCGCTATGGGCTGGTGAGGCATATGTTTTGGCCTACCAACTGGAAAGCGCTTCCACATCCACACCGAGAGGAGTAGCAACAGATCACCGATGTAAGCCACAGCTCCAGTCCTTCGACATGCCTCGTCCATCTACACACGAAATAAAACAAATTTTGGTCATGGGGAAGTTCGAAGAGCACTTGTAAAGATGGTAAAACATAGAAACACTCCATTAAATGCCGGTACAAGAAGGCCAATACCGCTGAACCCTAGATCCATTTTTTATCCATCACAGTCAAAGCCTTGAGCCAGTGCCAGTGAGCCATGTTTCCCTTACCATCAACAAATATAGTCTTCGTGATGACATACCACACATACACACGGGAATATATAATGATCTCATCATTACTAGCATTCTCAGGACATGAACCGAAGTTCTGTGCTATCCACTTGAAAGTAGCCCCGATTGTGACTCTCAATTCCCCCCTTTGAGTTTATAGTGTCACCAGGACACTACCACCCGTAAGGTCAGACATCCGGTCACGCCAGTTGTCGGAGGCTATGTTAATGCAGAGCAGATCCCCCTAGATAGGGACTTCAAGGATCATGGACATATCCTGAAGAGTCACGGTCATCTCACCGGTACGGAGGTGAAAACTATGCGTCTCCGGCCTCCACCGGTCGACAAGCGTGGTGATAACAACATGGTTCATGTGCGGTGTATCACGGTTGACCATATGGATGAATGGGAGCAGTCCTAGCGCTCGGATGTGCACCGTGTACCGATCATCATATGCCATCATCTCCTAGAAATGCCCGTGATACCTCAGTCATAGGGGAACAAGAGGTTGCACACGTACAAGCTCGATTATAACATGTCCATTCAACTTGAGCAACACATCATGAATTGGAGGGGTTTATTTTTCTTACCTTGATCCCCTTGGCTATCATGTATCCATGGTGACGCTTATCATACGCCGGCTCAAGAAGCGACATGCCTTCGACTAACCTGGTTTGTACAAGGGGTGGTGTACGGGTTTCTTCCTCTTTCGATTCGGACATCCTAGATAATTCAAAAAAGAAAGTAAAACTAAATTTGTGAGCATATTATAAACTACCTACTAATATGAATAAAGTGCTTTCTATATGGCCATCTCCTTGTGAGCTAATTTAAAAAACCATTCTTCCAATGTGGGCATCTCTCTGTGAGCAAAATTTATAAACCATTATTTCTATATGGGCATATCTTTGTGAGCTAATTTTATAAACCCTAGTTCCTATGTTTTTTTGAACAGGGAAGGGTCATGAAGGACCTCGATGGTGCTAGATTAATAACACACATGGCAGGTACAAATTTGCGAAGAAGACCCTAAGAACACTCGCACAAAGAACCTATATTTGAGGTTAAGGGCTCTGCAAATTTTAAAAAACACCCTAGCACTAAAAGTAAAAAAGCAATCGGGTGCTTGGGTGCCACCGCCACAGATCGCCGACGTCCTCAAGGAGATGCACATGCCGAGGACAGAGGAGGAGATGCTCGAACACTCGCTGTCGGCGAAGAACCACTTCAACTGGCCATCTCGAAGTCTCTGGGGACGAACCACTTGTCGAAGGCGACACGACAAGCTCCGGTATAGAGGAGCAAGACTCCACCATCGTGGAGAAGGAGTATGGGACGCCTTTTCGGCCAAAGATCACGGAGGCCACCCCGACGTCCGTGTGATACGCTCGACGCTGCGCCGCCACACCAAGAAAGCACAAACACATATCAAGAAGACAGTAGACCAGGGAAAGAAACTTCTGCCGATCCTCGCCACCATGGCGAGAAACAAGCAGGAAGCTCAACCCCATGAATCCCATCCTCCCAATTGCAGGTACAACACCAGGACCACGCCCCTGAAAGCTGATCCCGTCCGCCACCACTCCTCTCCCTCTCCCTCCCCCGCCATGGCCGACCAAGAGAGAAGTGACAACACCCAGCAGCTCGCCACAACACCAATCCTCCTTGCCTCTTCGGCCGGACAGGAAGGCAGACATGGCTTGAAGATCCAGATGTAGATCTTGGCTCCTAGAGCGGCCTTTATTAGCGGTGTTGCGGGTGGCCGCCTCATCCTTCACCACCTCTAACCACCGGAGGACCAAGAAGAACAGCAGCAGCACTCGCCAGAACAAGATCCCGGCCAGAAAATCTCGCCCCCAACCGCCGACATGACGCCAAGCTACTGTAGTCCGCCAATTCCTACAAGAACTACACCTAAAACTACCTCCAGCGCCACCCCATATCCAGCTCTAGCCGGCTACTCTGACAGAGGGGACGGCGGGGCGACCCGAGCGCTCAAAGGGGTCTCAAGGAGGAAGGAGAGGGAGGACGAGTCAAGAGGAGATGTTTCTGGATGCCATAAGTTTTCCTCGTCTGGTCATCGTCGACGCCTCTCTCCCCTAGTTCCTATGTAGGCATCTCTATGTGACCAAGGGTCCAATAGTTATGAACAAAATTTAAAACTAACAAGTACATGGGGAATTCCTACCAAGTATATGAAGGATTACTATATAACAAACTCTAGTATGAAGGTTTACTACACAAACAAATTAGAACTAACATGTATACGAAGGATTACTATACAAACATGCCATTGCTCCATAGAATCTTAATGGTATTTAGGGTTTCACCATGCCATTTCCATTGCTAACTCTAGACATCAACCAAACATGCCATTGCTCCATATAATCTTAATGAGATTTAGGGTTTCACCATGCCATTGCCATTGCTAACTCTAGACATCAACCAAACATGAATAGACATCAACTAATACAATGGGATTTAGGGTTTGAACAAATTTTGCAATTAGAAACAAATAAGTAAAAAAAATCGGATGAACTAGAGGGATGTGGAGGAGAGTACCTTTGAGAAGAGATTGGGGATGAAATCCCCTAAGAACCGCTTGAGATTGGAGAGGAGGAGTGAGTGCATCCGCCGCCGCCTCTACTAGGGTTAGGTTGGGAGTTCCGGGAAGAATGAATGCTAGGGTTGGGGGAGAGGCGCCACGCGGTTAAGTGAAAGTCGTCGTGCAGCGCCAGCCACAACGGCGCAGTAGGCGTGCATGTGGCGCCAACCCGAGTGGCGCGACACTTACGCTGTTGGGGCCCACAACGTCATCATGGTAGGGAGTGCGGCGTCGTCTCGAGTGGCGCGGCGTGTGTGCTTGCAGCGCCGTGCTAGCCGGCGATGCACATGCGCGCCAACGTGGCAGGGTTGCGGCGCCAGGACCCACGTAGCCAGCGTGGCAGGTCCGTGGCGCTGTGTCGGGTGGAGTGCCATGGGTGTGTGCGGCGCCGCGCAGGCGGGAGTTGCAAAAAAGGATTACCGGCTGTGAATTTGTTTGTAAATAGGTTTATTTGTTGAATTAGTTCGTATCTTGGGTTATTTTTATTTAAATTTCCAAAGGTGCACTTTATGATTCTGCCGCCCAAAACCAGCCGACCCTACGAGGTGTCCGGTCAGGTCGTCGGACCGGTGGCGAAGGCGATGGCCGCCTCGCCGCGCGTCGATTTGGCCCGCACTACCATATTTTCCGCCGCAGCAGGGCCCCGACTGGGTCCCTCGGCTGTTGAGTTGGGTTGTTTGCTTGTGAGCGTGACGTGTTTGTGTTATTGCCTGAAAGGTAGGGTTGCAAAGCTACACCAATGTATCGCTCCATAGGCATAGTTTGTTAGTCTAGTTTAATTTTTTTATAATTTTTGTCTAGTTCAAATTAAGTTTTAGTTTTGCGGGCTTATGCGGGTTGTCAATTGCAACCCTACTCAGAGGGCCTGTTGTTGTCGAAGTACTAAAGACGAGTTATAGCATAATAGGGATGCTTCGGCTGTGTTCTCACTTTGCCATTTACTAGTACATATGTGCATACTCTCTCCATCCCATATTATGCTGCGCGTGCAAGTCAAACTTTGCAAAGTTTAACCAAAAATATATAAAATACTATGAATATGTGTGATATAAAATGTATATATTATGAAAATATATTTTAAGATAATTCTAATAATATTAATTTCGCACCATATAAGTTTATAGTTGTATCAAACTACTTGGTCAAACATTGTATAGTTTAAAATCTTATATGCAACCTAAATTGGGACAGAGGGGAGTAGGTGGATCCAACCGTTTCTGAGCCCGGACACATGATTAAAAAGTACTCTCATTAGTGTTGAAATATACTATTTGTCCATGCTTTGAATAATTTTTGAGTCCGCCACTCCAGATGTAAAGTTTCATAGGATGTGCTACTTTGATGTGTATGCCAGCTAATATCCAAATACTGATCTTGACTAGTATTTCATTTTGCGTGCATTTACTGTTCTTAAGCTACGTGCTTGGGCATTGCTTGGTCTTATTGTCGAATACTGAATTACTGATTTTGAAGGTATTTCTTGTTGTCGTTGCTGCTCGCTGGTTGATGTTGAGAATGAGTTAATCTCTTCGGTCCATATTAATGGCCTCAACTTTATATATATTCATATGTATCTAGTTAAATATTTAAACTAAATATACTTGTATCTAGACAAAGTTGTTGCCAACGGATAAAGTACAAAAATTCTGGTGAATCCGACTTATATGCTCAAAATAGAGTTTTGTCCAACTTTATAAATAAAGCAACCATTCATATAGAGTTTCAAATCGTTTCCCCACACACACAGAGAGATAAAGCAGAACGTTGGGGGACAGCACAAACACCCCACTTATATGCTTCTTGACCACTTAGTTCGTCTGCATAAACATTATGCTTTAGAAGAGGTTATAAACTTTCATGCAAAATGTAATAGTTTGTGATTGAATGGTGATAAGGCAGTTTCTTATCCAGTTGCCCTGTGATTGTATAGTATTCACACCATTAATAGTGTTTACATCCTGGATATGTTGGTGCCCAAGAGGCTTATTGTGTGATTGTATAATATTCACACCATTAGTAGTGCTTACATCCTGGATATGTTGTTGTCCAAGAGGCGAGAACCTAGGTTGTTGTCATATTTGTAGGAACAAGGTGTATGATACATGAGTGTGTGCTGACATTTTTTTTATAGAACCTGCTTTTTTTGCCAAAATTTATAGAAGCTGCTTTAAGTCTTCCTTTCCTAGTTAGTTGATTTGCACAAACAAGATCCCATTGTAGAGTATTACAAGTTAACTGTTATAAGGTTGTTTATGATCCTATTGCATTGCACTAGTTAGCAAAATGGATATACGACAATGATTTGTTCTTCTTACTTCCACATTACTACCAATACTTATGTCCTTGATTATGTTTTAGTTCTACTATCAAAGCATTGTCTTCAATGCTCAATGCAATGTTTTTATCTGAATGTTTTCCTTCTTTTCAGGTCTGCCATGGACTGTAGTTCCGATGAGTCATCATGAGCTAAGTGATACATATACTGATGACTATGTTGAGAAGGCGGTGAAGGTAAACCACCAAGCCCTAGACAATCTTGTGTGGGGGAATGTCAGGATGGCGGCCTTGAGAGTTTTTATTTTGACATGGAGTGTAGTTCCGGTGAATCATCATGAGCTAAGTGATACATATATTGATGACTATGCTGAGAAGGCAGTGAAGGCAAACCACCAGGCCCTAGACAATCTTGTGTGGCGGAATGTCATGACGTCGACCCCGGGAGGTTGATATGGTGCATCATGGAGGTTGACGTGGGAGGTGGTTATCTACTGTTGATGAGATGGTTAGTTGCGAGTTCAATTTTACTATGACGTAAGTGATGTTTTTAGCAAAATTTTACTATGGTTGGTTGATATGGTGGTTATCTACTGTTTTTTTAACACAATCATCTCCGGTAACAACGAGTGCCATATCCTCGTCGGCCAATCATCATATTTTGGTATGGTTGTCGTTTGCGTCGCCAGTTGGGCATGTTTGGCTATGTATCTTCTTATTTTTGTGTGTATTATGCTTACATACTAAAATGGTCTAGCCGCTCTTGAGCCGACAAGAATATTTTTGCATTCCAGTCAAGAAACACCTGAAAATAAATTTAGTGACACAAAAGAATCAGTAGTACATTAGAAACAAACAACTTTAGTCAACTGAGGTAACAAAATGGAAAATAAAATGCATGAAAAACATAAAAATGTACTAACAGTAACAAAAAAAATCATTTGCACATTATAAGAATACAAGCTGCATATTTTGAAAATGTGCAACTACTATATAGTTAATTTACAAAATCATAATAATTATCAATGTGTACTCAATAGTGTAAAAAAATTGATGTATGATCAGGTTGCTCATTACAAAAGCACTGGGAGACAAAATTTGTTTAAATATTACTTTAAAAGGTTCATGCATCTATTTCTAATTTGTATTATTTTTAGGTCATTTTGTACTCATATTGATGATTATTAATAGATCAGTAGAATTTTCGCAAAATAAATGCAAAAGTAAAATAAATGTGCAATTGGAGATCAAACTTCAAAAATTGTCTGATTTCATAAAAATATTGGCTGGCGAAAAGTAAAACCGTTAATATATAGGCCAGACTTTTGCCCCGCTGAAAGAAGAAATCTGGAACCACTTCTTAAGCCAAAATATATACCTGTAAGAAAAACATTTCTGACTTTGCAATCGATAGTTTTGTCGGTGGACCTGGATTGAAGTTTTCAGGATAGAGACCTCAAATTATCAGTCATGAGACTTGTTCTATTCATAATGAAGGTGCAAGGTCGATTTACCAGGAATTGAGTTTGAGTAAAATATTGGCGGTACCTGTCGGAAGTAGAAAGCATGCAAGATACAGGATTCATGCATCACGAGATTTCACACAGCATGATGTTTTTTTCTTTCACTTTGGAGTCGCTTTCACGTTGACAGCGAAAACGAGATTTGCGAGGAGAGCCAGAAATGAAGTGCCTTGGGAACCAAGGAGGCATGCAGGATTGCAGGGAGAGAGACACAACCGAGTCAACAGATTAGTGCTTCCGCTCACAACCGTCGTTTTCAAAAAGCTTCACGACGCCTCCTTCTCCACGCATCTCCCTCCTCAGCTTCTTCTTTTCTCCCCCTTATAAGCGTCGCACTACTACATCACTTGAGCAGCAAGACCATTTTTGGGTCATACAGAGAGAAACAAACTCGAGGCCAACCCCCCCTCCCCCTCCCCCTACCCCCCACCCCCCCCTCCCCCCTCCTCACCCACCCACCCACCCACACCGAGAGAGAGAGAGAGAGAGAGAGAGGATATCTGAAGCGATGGTGTGGCCTGCGAGCAAGCAAGAAGCTGGAGGAGATCGAGCAGAAGCGAAGCAGCACAATGCGGTGAAAGCGGTGAAGAGTGGGACACCAATCTCCATGTATCAGTTCCCCTTCCATTCTTTTTCCCTCAACAAAGTCAAGAACATCGAGGTTGACCGCTTGAGGCTGTCCTTCACGACGACGCAAAAGCCTAAGCTGGTCCCCGTTGATTCCGACGAAGAGAGCGACGACGATCAAGAGTGTGCGGATCACATTCTCATCTATAGCGGTCTACATGCCATTCCTCGGAAAAATAGATCAAGATCGACCAAGAAAAGAGTCCGCAAGGGCAGTTGTAAGGAATTCTACAAGATATTCAGTTGAGAGGCCATCTTTTTGGAACATAGGGTCTCTCAAAAGACTTGGCTAAATTCAGATACGGTGATGATTTGGTCAAAGAGAGTACAATTTAGGTTTCAAGCTGACTCTCTCAAGCTCCATTTTGTACCTTCCATGTCTCTGATCTAGAAAAGTGTAATACTATTATGGCAGATATGAGTACGTGCCAGGGTTTTATGGAGAAGCCTTGTTGACGACAGGGGAAACAAAATCTTTTTATGTGGCATTCGGTTTTGTCAAGTTTTTTTCCTAAGAGTATGCCGACGTGTACCATATTAAATCGTAAGTAAAAATGATTAAAACTCGCCGCAAACAACAAGCGTACGAACTCCACACCGGCTAGTCCGAAAAACCTACCCTAACTTCTTTTTCGAGAGTACACCGAGACATACAATATAGAAGGCAGAATTGTAAGGGCATGTTCGGCAACCCACCAGAGCCTCCAGCTTCCCGATATCTTTGTTAGAATACATATACATGTATAGGCTAGAGGTGGAATACATCTTATACTCCAAGTCTTTAACTATCCCCATGTACCTATATATAGCCCTCGCGAGGGTCAGATCAATAAACAACAAAAATATTATGGTTCTATATTTTTCACATGGTAGAGAGCGGTTAGTCCGGAAAACCTACAATAAGTTTTTTCGAGAGTACACCGAGACGTACCATATAGAAGGCACAAATGTAAGTACAAGACGATTACAAATTGATGCGAACAACAAGCATACGAACTCTACGCCGGTTAGTCTGAAGACATCCACTATCGACATTTAAACTACAACGCAAAAGAACCTATCCTAAGCAGAGCAACAAAACCGCGTCTCGACAAAATCTGGACACCACCGAAGAATAACAGCTCCACCTACAATCTTCTTGTCGAGGAACCATCCACCCTTGATTTCGTAAAGGAGGTATCAAGTGAATGAAGGTGCTTCGTCGGTCCCGAGAAATGCATCGTCTTGGACTTTTCATCGACGATGTACATTGCGTCCCTGAAGATCAACCTTGGATAGCAGCGAGACTAGAGGAGCGCAATAAGGAACTCGAAGCCATGTCTCCAAACATAAAGGTCCCAACAGAGGGATGACACGGGAGACACCGCCATGACATCGATTCGACTCTAAACCTAGTATTTTAGTTCGAAGACTGATACCTTCGATCTGGATTATAAATGTAGTATAGCTTGATTTTTCCCTAGAAGATCTAGGTTTATCAAATCTTTAAGAAGAATCTGCTTGGTGTAAGATTGCTTTGAACAAGGCCTTGACAATTTTGTAAAAATTGGTTTACCAGACCAAAAATATTAAATTATTGTGAGTTTTATCAATTGATGAAAACAATCTAAGACCAAGGTTTCACTTGTAGTTGTACACACACAAATGAGATACAAAAGAAATAATAAGCGGTTGAATGTATAAGAATATAATAGAGATTAGGGATACTTGTGGGTGATGTGTCCTAACAACACCATAGCCTACTTTCGCATCACTCGGCTCCAGTAGTTATTAAGATAAATAGACCAAAGCATTGAGCTTCCCTAGAAGAGCTAGGTTTATCAAATATTTAAGAAGAATTTGCTTGGTGTAAGATTACTTTGAACAAGGCCTTGAGATTTTTGTAAAAAATTGGTTTACCATACCAAAATGTTAAATTATTGTGGGTTTTATCAATTGATGAAAATAGTCTAGGACTAAGGTTTCACTTGTAGTTGTACACACACAAATAGATGCCATATAAATAATAAGCGTTGAATGTATAAGAATATAATAGACATTAGGGATATTTGTGGGTGATGTGTCCTAATAACACCATAGCCTAATATCACATCACTATAGATACATTTGTGGGTGATGTGTCCTAACAACACCATAGCCTACTGTCACATCACTATAGATACATTGTCTAACAACTACTCCTCCGACTAGTCGGGGCTCTAGTAGTTATTAAGACTAGCTGAATGTCCGTGCGTTGCCACGACTTTTTTTTTTCTGTTATTACACATGCCTCACATCTAAATAAAAACATATACATATTCATGTATATTAATCTCTTTTCGAAACTCAATTGTTAAATTATTTCATCAAGCATAATCATGGTCACGGGTCTTAAACAATTTATATCCTAAAATATTTCCAAATGGTTGCCCTAGCTAAACTTTTTTTAATGAATTATTCAGTTATCCGTGAAGAGACTTTGTCACCTTCGAAAAGATAAATCAGGAACTTTCGGCAAGAGCAATCAAAGGGATGGTTTACGCGTAGGCCTTTTATGGTTCTGCGTTACATTTGTGATCGATGCAAATCGGTCACACTCTAGGTTTAAACTATAGCTAAAACGGAAGCGTACAAGGTACTCTAGATAGGCGATTTTTTTCTACCGCATACTTCCTATCCTTACACCCTTCTTTAAGCTTATTCTCTCTCTTGTCTGTCCTTTGAGTTTTGAGCATTTTTTATATAGAGGTCCCTCGACAAAAAAGTTAAAAGTAATCGGATCCCTAAACAGACCAACGCCATGGTTCTGGTTCAGGTCAACGGACCAACACGAGCTTCTTCGCGTCGAGGAGGCGCGGCCAGACCGTGAGCTTCTCCGCGGAGGCCGGCACCGAGGAAGCGGAGGCTGGCGACGAGGAGACGGCGACCAGCGTGGAGGAGGCGCCCCGACGTCGAGGAGGCGGCGGCGGTGGCGTCCAGAGGTGGAGTGGAAGAGAGGTTGATTTTGGGGAGAATGAGGTTGAGGGGCGGTGACCTCATGACGACCCAGGCGTCCGTGCCCCGCCTTCCCCTCTAGCTCTAGGGTGTTGCCTTCGGCCTCATGCAAGCCTTGTCGCTGGCGCCTCCAAGTCCGCGGTAGTGCGTGCAGAGAAAAACATTTCGGGTTCTTTATTTCTGACTCAACGGTGGCATTGGGTGTTATTTTTCCAAACTGTCAGGGGCAAAAGTGTTAAAACCCGGCAAACGGAAAATTTGTGAAAAAACGAACGGTACCAATCTTTTTACCCGTGCCTTGCCACTTCTGAACAAATTTATACCATATACACATATGACCACTTGGTCTCTTGTTCTTTTGTAGCTTTAGGACTTTCTTGTATATGAAAATAATATTTTTTTGATGTAATTATATGCTCTATAATAAATTTTCTACATGTCGAAGGCATCTGCTCTTGTCAAATCATGCTAGGTAAATAAAGTTCACTCTTTAAACAAAGATAGTTTGAAAAATCTAAACCAAAAAATGGTGTACCATCTACCGTGCAATTAATGTTTATTCCTTAGTTTTGTCCCCTCCACTTATGGCTAAATAAAATCCATGTAAAAAAAGTATAAATATAAATTGTGGACATAATACGAAGACGACACGGCCCCATTGTCTCATGTTGTTTTCTTTTTCCACCATAGCCCTCTACTTCTTGTATCGTTGGACTTCATATGAAGAGAAAAAAAAGGTGATGTAGTGTAGTACAATACAACCATGATAACCAATTAACCATGCATACTTTTTTTTCCATCAAATGAACAATCTTAACTGATATACCTTAGAAAATGCAAATAAGTCTACCGATTTAGCACAGAGCTATTTCAGAAGAAGCACTGCACACAAATACAGAACTATATGAAGTTGTAGAAGAGCACTGAATACCAAAAATTCGGGCAGCAATCCACTGCAGAGGCATAGTTGTATGGACTTGCATTGTTCATGTGCACCGATCATAATAAAAACATCACATAAGCATCTTGCTTTGATTTCCATCTCCTCGTGGTTGCAAGTTTGATGTCATATGCACCACGCCCAGACTGAAAATTTACAACAGCCTGAAACAGAGATGTGGCACGATGGGGAGCAGAGTCCATGGATTAAGAGGGTGATACAACCGCCCTTTTCATCCGCCACGATGGGGAGCAGAGTCAGCTACAAAGGCAGGGACGTGGTTGCCGACGTTCTGGGCAGGCGCTCTGTCGGAAGGCGCGGAACCCGAGCAACGACGTGATGCACACATAGGGGTCGACCTAACCTTGGATTGGATAGGGAAGTGGCATTCTCTGACGTGCTACTCGCACCGACCGCATCTGGCCGATCCATGGCGATAGGGAGCAGGTCCATCCGACAATTCCATGGCGAAAGGGAGCAGGCACGGGATCCATGGCATCAAGTAGCCGGGGTACCGTAGAGGGGTTATCTTGGCAGCGCCGTTGTGGGGAGGCGGCAATGGGTCAGCGGTGCCGAGCAGTTCGGGCAGGAGGCGCTAACGCGAGATCCTGTGGGTTTCGGGCAGGAGGACCAAGCGTGGCGGAGGTTCGGTCTGCGTCTTGAGGACCGGGGCAGCGCGCGCAGGATCGAGGAAGAGGATCGGGGGTAGCGCACGCAGGGTGGAGGAAGAGGATGGGAGGACGGCTGCCTCGCCAGAGAAAGAGGACTCTAGATCATCGCAGACACCGGACGGCCTGAGGGGTGGGCACCATGGCGTCTAACGGCCCAATCGTTGAAAACGTATTTTCTGGTGAACGGAAACGTATTTGACCAACCTACCTCAGCTTAAATTAGTAGATAGATAAACAGAACAAAGCATTAAGCTATTTTCCTCTAGCTACTATATTCTCCTTACTCTCACCAGGTTTCACTTCGTAGCCATCGGATCTTCTCTCCTTTCTCTCCTCTTTATTTTGTTAATTTCTGGGATCTTAAATACCTGACAAGTCCTAAGATCAAGGCAAGAGAGTAGAGACAAATATATAGATTTAGATTACTTCAAATATACAAAGGATTCCATATCAAAAGATGCACATATTGCTGCGAGTCTATGGCTCAGCCTCATCCTATGAGGACTACTCACATGTGATTATATCAGCAATCATAAATTTTACTAGTCCCTGTTGAGAAATAGAGCAATTTACCAAGCGAATTATCCATAATAAACGCTAGATAAAACATGACTAGAATAATAGGTAATATACTAATCATGCTAAATAGCGGATACAAACTAAGGCATATAGCCAAACAAACTGCAAGGCATAAAACTCTGGATAAAATCAGAACAAGATTGAGATGAGAAGATACTGCAAGTAGCAAAAGTAGAACCGCTGCGTTGGAACCGTCATTGGCCATGTCGCCGAGGAAGAGGGTGCGATGTCGGGAAGAAGTCCTCCGGGAAGACGTCGCTATCTGTGAGGGAGTCCGTGACGAAGCGAGGTCGCTACCGATAGCGCTCCCCAAAAACCTTATCACCCTTCTCCCGTACAGGACTCGAAGCAGCGGGGTCTCGGAGGCCTACTGTCCCGGCTCGCGGTGCACGCCACAAGACGGGATGGGGAAGATGGAAGTAGCGCAGTGCTCTGGAACTCGAGGCAAGGGATGTGTAACAGCGCTACTGAGAGGAGGCGCGACCTCTCTCTCTTATAGGCGCAGAGGAGAAGGCAGACGGTGCAGAAGATGAAACGAACAGGCGCATTTAACTCGTATTAAACTTCCATTCAAAGCAGACGCTTCACCTTCGTATTAAACGTTCATTCAAAGCAAACGTTTCACCTTCGTATATCTGTTCATATACCATTCATGCGTGGCAAAATAAAGCTCGGCTCGGCGAGATTCCCGCAACCCGCGGCGCGTGCGCGCGCGCGCGTCGTGTCGTGTCGTGATGTGGAACTCTCTCCTTCTCCTTCTCATTCTTTTACCAAGTGGTAGAAGAGCTCACCTTATAAGCTGGTCCAACTTCCACTCAACTAGCAATGTGGTAGTAAACATTTGTCCCACCTCTTGTCTTGCATGAATGGGCCACATGGGCCTCTAGGATTTTCAGGAATTATTGAAATAGAAAATGGGCTAGAATATTTGGGCCAAAATTCCAACAATCCCCCACCAGATCCCAGAGGCACATGTAATCTGCCTTTGGTTCCAAAACATTGTTTATATACCGGTACTATAGTGGAGACTGTTAAGTTGAACTTCCACCTAGAATTCTATGCTACACTAGGTTGCAACTTGTACAGTGGACTATGCCTTGAACTGCAAGTTTGCTGCAATCTAGCTTCACACGAAGTCTTGACCGACATCTTGGCTACCGTGGGACTTCCCATGGTGGAGCTTATACGTCATACTCCATGACCTTTCATGAGTTTATTAGAGAGCACCCTACTCTCATAGATCATGACGCTTTAACAGTCGACTCATATAGGTGTGTTCTTCAAAAGATGTTCGCAGGACAACATCTTTGCTTAGGATAAGCCACTTAGAACACATTAAGATAATAAATCAACCTGCCATGCGAATAGGAAAGTATTGCATCTTTATGGAGTGGTGTTTATTAAATTAGGGATACTTTCCTCTCAGCTAACCAACAGCTTGTTTCCCAATTCTAATTCACGGGATCTCCGATCACATAGAGTGGTTTACCACTATGGAAAGCTCAAATTGTGGGTCTCATACCCATCTCCTTTGATGCATTTTCTATCACGTTGCGTGATAGACCCTTTGTGAAGGGATCTGCCAAGTTTTTAGATGTTTGGATATAATCCAATGCAATAACTCCGGAGTTTCTCATTTTCCTGACAGATTTCAGTCTCCTCTTCACATGTCTTGAGGACTTCATATTATCCTTAGAACTATTCACCTTAATAATCACAGTTTGATTATCACAGTTCATTGGAATTGCGGGTATAGGTTTTTCAACCACAGGTAAGTCCATCAAGAGTTCACGAAGCCACTCTGCTTCCAAAGGGCCGTGTCTAGTGCTGTGAGTTCTGCTTCCATAGTTGACCTCGTTAAGATGGTCTGCTTGCAAGACTTCCAAGAAACAGCGCCACCACCAAGTGTGAAAACATATCCACTCGTGGCCTTTATCTCATCAGCATCAGATATCCAATTTGAATCACTATAACCCTCTAGTACCCTTGGATACTGTATAGTGTATGCCATAGCTCACGCTGCCTTTTAGATATCGCATAACTCTCTCAAGAGCCGCCAGTGATCATCTCCTGGATTTGAGACAATCGACCGAGTTTGCTTACAAAGAAAGGCGATGTCAGGTCTCGTGGCACTAGCTAAATACATAAGCGAGCCAATGATTTGAGAGTATCTTAGTTGGTCTCTAGCAT
The DNA here is from genome assembly GCA_030063025.1 of Avena longiglumis. Lineage (NCBI taxonomy): Eukaryota > Viridiplantae > Streptophyta > Magnoliopsida > Poales > Poaceae > Avena > Avena longiglumis. The sequence continues at coordinate 188,154,330 of CP125979.1, forward strand.
TTCCTCGATTCTTTCGAAGCAACACACTAGGATCATATGGTGTAGGAGAAAAATTGACGTCGCTATACCCGAAACGACTCAAGATCTTTTCCACATAGTGGGACTGAAGCAATGTAATCCCACCATCATCATCTCTCAATAGCTTGATGTTCAGAATGACATCAGCTACTCCTAGATCCTTCATCTCAAAGGAACGAGATAAGAAATCTTTTACCTCCTTAATTGCATTAAGGTTGGTTCCGAAAATCAGTATGTCATCAACATACAAACAAAGGATGACTCCCTCACCCCCACCATGGCGATAGTATACGCACTTGTCAGCTTCGTTTACAACAAAGCCTGCAGCGGTTAAGGTTTTATCAAATTTTTCGTGCCACTGCTTAGGTGCTTGTTTAAGACCGTACAAAGACTTCAGTAGCTTGCACACTTTTCTTTCTTGACCATTTACTACAAAACCATCTGGTTGATCCATATAAATTTCCTCATCCAACTCTCCATTTAGGAAAGCTGTCTTAACGTCCATTTGATGAACGAGAAGACCGTGTGAGGAAGCCAGAGAAAGTAGTACTCGAATGGTGGTCAACCTTGCTACAGGTGAGTAAGTGTCAAAGAAATCTTCACCTTCCTTTTGGGTATAACCCTTGGCTACAAGCCTTGCCTTGTACTTCTCAATAGTACCATCAGGCCTTAGTTTCTTCTTGAACACCCATTTACATCCTACAGGTTTGCACCCATAAGGACGATCGGTGATCTCCCATGTTTCATTAGCTAAGATGGAATTCATCTCACTATGAACAGCTTCCTTCCAAAGAGTCAAGATCGAGATGCATAAGCTTCAAATGGAAGTGGAGTGTCATCTACAAGGTACACAATGAAATCATCACCAAAAGACTTTGCGTCATTTGTCTCTTGCTCCTTTTAGGAATTTCATTGTCATCCTCCTTAGAACTTTCGTAGTGTTCAATCGTAATGATAGGTTCGTAGAATATAGCAAATTCTGATTAGATGAACTAGGTATCTCGGATTTGATGAGTTAGGTTTATCCTTCATTGGAAATATATCCTCAAAGAAAGTCGCATCGGATGGCTCCATGATTGTACCGACATGAATGTCGTGTACTTCAGATTTTACTATCAAGAATCTATAACCAATGCTATGAAAAGCATAGCCCGGAAAAACACAATCAATGGTTTTTGGTCCAAGCTTGCGCTTCTTGGGGATTGGTACATTAACCTTGCCAAACAACCCCAAGTACGTAAGTAAGAGAGTTTTAGTCTTTTCTTCTCCCATTCTTGAATGGAGTAATTTCTTTGTTCTTTTGGGAACTCGGTTTAGGACATGACACGATCAATAATGCCTCCCCACCATTCCTTAGAAAGACCGATGTGTCTAACATGGCGTTAACCAAATCATCTGAGTACGGTTCTTTCTTTCGGCTACTCCATTTGACTGGGTGAGTAGGGGCGTCCTCTCATGAATTATACCATGTTCGCACAAAAGAATCAAACTCGTTAGAAAAATACTCTCCACCACGATCGGACCTAAGCCTCTTAATCTTTCGATCAAGTTGATTTTACGCCTCGCTTTATAGATTTTGAAGAAACTCAAAGCCTCATCTTTTGATTTCAGAAGATACACATGACAATATCTCGTAGAGTCATCGATCAAAGTCATGAAATATTTCTTTCCACCTTTTGTCAACACACCATTCATCTCACAAAGATCAGAATGTATGAGCTCTAGTGGTGTTAAATTTCTCACTTCTGCAGTCGTATGTGACTTGCGAGGTTGTTTAGCTTGCACGCAGACTTGGCAATTAGATCCCTTTGAGAAATCAGGGATTAAATTCATTTTGTCTAGCCGCGTCATACAACCAAAATTAATATGACAAAGACGAGAGTGCCAGACATTTGATTCAAAATTTGTGTAAATATGATTAACAACTTTATTACAAATGTCTGATAGAGATAAGCGGAACAAGCCTCCGCATTCATAGCCTTTACCAATAAAGGTTCCATACTTCGAAATTACAAATTTATTGGACTCAAATACAATCTTGTAGCCATCTCGACACAGAAGAGATCCGCTAACAAGATTTTTATTTATTGAGGGAACATGATGCACGTTCTTCAGGCGCACAGTCTTTCCCGAAGTGAACTTGAATCGACTACCAACACCATGAACAGAAGCATGCGAGCCGTTCCCCATCAGCACGGTTTGAGTCCCTCTGACCTGATATGAAGAAAACATGGAAATATCAGAACATACATGTACATTAGCGCCCGTGTCAATCCACCAATCAGGAGAATAACATAATGAAAGAATAGTAGGTAATATACCATACCCAACATCTTTCATCTCAACGTCGCCCATGACAACATTAGCAGTCTTGCTGCTCTTCCCATGTTGGCGTTTGTCAAAGCGGTTGGGACAAGCAGGAGCCCAATGATTAGGATCATCGCACACATGACAAGCACCTTTCCTCTTATCAGTCTTCTTCTTGAAGATGGTGGACTGTGAGGCCTTGTTCTTTCCATCGAACTTTCCTTTGTCATCAAACTTGCCTTTGTTCTTGAACTTGTGAGGCTGGAAGTTCCTTTTCTGTACCAGGTTGGCATTAGAACCTCCCTCGGTACCTCGAGCACGTGTGTCTTTTGCTCTCGCCTTCTCTTCCACATCAAGAGTCCCAATGAGATCCGTCACGGAGAACTCTTGTCTCTTGTGCTTCAGAGAAGTAGCAAAATTCCTCCATGACTGGGGAAGTTTGGCAATGATACCTCCGGCAACAAACTTGTCCGGTAACACACAAGTGAAGTGCTCAAGCTCCCTGGCAAGTGACTGTATCTAATGAGCCTGCTCCACAATGGAGCGTTCATCAATCATCTTGTAGTCATAGAATTGTTCCATGACATACGCTTTCATCGCCAAAGATCGAGACTCCAAATTTTCTCTCGAGCGCATCCCACATATCTTTGCCATTGCTAAATGACAGATATGAATCGACAATATTGTCGCCAAGGATGCTGATCAAGGCAGCCTTGAAAGTAGTATCAAGTTTTTGGAACGCCTCTTCCTGAGCGGGATTAAGTTCCCCCTCAGGTGCGCCATAGATGGCGTTATAGCAGCTCATGGTCTGAAACCAGAGCACTGCTCTCGCACGCCACCGTTTGTAATTCACACCTTCAAACACAGGTGGCTTCATAGAAGCAACAAAGCCACTTGGGGCAAATTGCCTGAAATAAGGTTTTTGGATTGTTGAGAAATAGAGCAATTTACCAAGCGAATTATCCATAATAAACGCTAGATAAAACATGACTAGAATAATAGGTAATATACTAATCATGCTAAATAGCGGATACAAACTAAGGCATATAGCCAGGCATAAAACTCTGGATAAAAACAGAACAAGATTGAGACAGAAGATGTACACGGCAGTAGCAGAAGTAGAACCGCCGGCGTTGGAACCGTCATTGGCCATGTCGTCGAGGAAGAGGGTGCTGATGTCGGGGAAGAAGTCCTCGTCGGGGAAGACGTCGCTATCTGTGAGGGAGTCCGTGAAGCCGATGTCGCTGATAGCGCTCCCCAAAAACCTTATCACCCTTCTCCCGTACAGGACTCGAAGCAGCGGAGTCTCGGAGGCCTACTGTCCCGGCTCGCGGTGCACGCCACAAGACGGGATGGGGAAGATGGAAGTAGCGCAGTGCTCTGGAACTCGAGGCAAGGGATGTGTAACAGCGCTACTGAGAGGAGGCGCAGAGGAGAAGGCAGACGGTGCAGAAGATGAAACTAACATGCGCATTTAACTCGTATTAAACGTCCATTCAAAGCTTCAAAGCAATCATTTCACCTTCGTATTAAACGTCCATTCAAAGCAGACGCTTCACCTTCGTATATCTGTTCATATACCATTCATGCGTGGCAAAATAAAGCTCGGCTCGGCGAGATTCCCGCATAACCAGCAACGCTGCTGTCGTGTCGTGACGTGTGGCGTGGCGTGGCGTGGCGAAGCGAGGAGGAGGAGGAGCGCGCATGTGGAACTCTCTCCTTCTCCTTCTCATTCTTTTACCAAGTGGTAGAAGAGCTCACCTTATAAGCTGGTCCAACTTCCACTCAACTAGCAATGTGGGACTAAACATTTGTCCCACCTCTTGTCTTGCATGAATGGGCCACATGGGCCTCTAGGATTTTCAGGAATTATTGAAATAGAAAATGGGCTAGAATATTTGGGCCAAAATTCCAACAGTCCCTCCGTCTCAAAATATAGTGAGTATGATTATACATGGAATAAACAAGGTAAGCTAGCTAGAGACTTAATTACAGAAATAATACTCATAGACAATAGGCACTAAAATCGCTTTGTCGATGGTGTCTTGATTGAATAACTGAAATAGTTCCTCAAATTTAAGCATTATCTCGGCATCTCTATACCCGTAATGCTTGTTTCTTACTTACAACATTATCCAGTTTTTCCCTTTCTTTGAGGCTTGCATGTCCCACTTATGCAATCTTCACATTTTTGTTAGTAGATGCTTGACCTTCTCAGGTTTGACGACAGAGTTTCTGTGCCGGTATTTGTATGCTACATCAGACACGGGAAGTACTCTAATTGGATACGTACTGAGAAATAGTTATACCTTGAGCAGCCACCGCATCTCCGTACAGTGCAACTAACTCTGGATCATACTGCTCTTCGACCGCACATCTGCTCGACCCCACCTTAGCATCAAAAATCATCTTGAGCGGAGGGCACGATTGTTTTTTTGTTCTTCGAGCTGAGGAACTGATTTCCCGCTTGCACTACTACTATTCGACTGCACCTTTGACGCATGTGACTTGAGAATAGAGCGATCATAGTCTGATGATAGAATTGGCTCGGGTTGATGAAGGGTCTTCAACATTTTTTGCACTCGGGATTTTCCTTCTTAGGTGCTAGGGAACTGTTGCTCTTTTGGACGCTTCAGGTTACCAAACCACTCTTTCATTTGGGCCTTTGCTATCACCTCATTTTCCTCTAGAGTATAGTCGTAAGGTATCTTGGGAGAAACCTTTGGTACTTTTGGGAGGGGGTCTAGTCGACGTCTCGGTGATCGGCTACCACTCCCTAGAGTAGCGGTGGTACTCTTCCGCTTTTGTTCCTAAGCCATAGTGGGCTGAGATGGCTGTAGCGGCGGCGAAGATGGATGCGCTAGAAATGACTGACACGGCGACACCGACGGCTACGCTAGAGACGGCTGGCACAGCGACGAAGACGGTTGCGCTGGAGGCGGGGGAGGCGGCGGAGACGATTTTTGCGCTGGAGACGGGTTAGGCGGCGACAAAGATGGAGTGATCTGAGAAGTCGATGGCCTTGGCGTCCGATTATTTGGAAGCACGATGTTTTTCTTTCGCCATAGAATGGTGACGTTGTTGGCATCTCCCAGTTCAGTCACATCCCCTTTACCAGCAGGGCAGTCAAGCTTCAGTTGGTGAAATCAGGTCATAACTTCATCCACCCCGACAACAACGTAGCCCTATGAAACCGGACAACAATGGTAAGTTGGTTTAGGTCCAATTGGCAAGGCATAGCCGACCGCCACCTTCATGATTTTTTTTTAGGGTGAAACGGTAGGGTAAAGAACCCCACTGCAATTTTTATAAATCATAGAGAGTTACAAGTAATTATTTACAAGTCTCAAGCCACCTCAAAAGAGGGATAACACTATGAGCAGCTATCTCCTATCTAAATTATTGCTAATCCAATCTTTGAGGCCCTGGTAATTCTTTTTCTTAATTTTACACAGGACCCATCTTAATTCCTGAGAAACAATAGCCCTCCATTCCTCAAGGGAAGCATGCTTGTTGTTGAAGATTTCATTGTTTCTGCACATCCATATGCCCCAAGCTCCTAGGACAATAATTTCCATTGCAAAAGGGACTTTTAGGCCTTCTTTAATACTGGCCAAAGCTTCGAAAAGATTGTGATCAAAATCTTGGACAGGGAAAATTTCAGCCCAACATGCTTTTGCAAAAGGACAACCCCAAAATAAGTGTAGAATAGTTTTCTCACTTGTGCAACCATGAAACACACTATCATATGAGTCCATAGCAAATCTTTTCCTTTTCAGAAGATTCCTGGTGTTTAGCCTATCAAGGAGCAAAAGCCAGAAGAAGAACTTATGTTTTTGCTGGCAATAGGACTTCCATAACCAGGAAAAATGTGGTTGCACAGACTAATAACCAGATAAAGAATAATAAGCCTTTTGAACTGAGAAAATAGCACTTCCACAAATATATCTCCAGTTGTCTGCTTCTCCCTGCATTCCATCACTGAGAATTTTCTCAAGGCTTTGATATTCATGGTAAGATTGTTGTGACAGAGGGAGAAAAAAGTGATCTTGCATGTTGGCCGTCTGTAAGAACTCATAAACAGAGATGTGAGGATTTTTTGCATAAGAAAGAAGATGAGGAAGCTTATGCTATAGACATCCATCATTCCACATATCAGTCCAGAGAAGGGTGGATTTTCCATCACCCACCGAGCACTTTGCAATTCCTTTGAATATATCAACCAATTTTAGATGTGCCTTCCACCAAAAAGATCCCTCCAGACATCTTCCAGGCAGTTTACCATTGCAATAATAAGTGTTCCAGACAAGATGAACCCATGGGATGTCCTTGTGATTGTAGAATTTATCCAAATTTTTCAAAAGAAGTGCTGAGTTTTGAACATTAAGGTCCAGTACCCCCAAACCTCCATGGTTCTTTGGTCTACAAACTTTATCCCATGCTACAAGGGCTTGACCTCTAGCTTGAACATCAGTGGTTTTCTTCCTCCACAAGCATTGTCTCATATACTTAATCAGCTGATCTTTAATAGTGACAGGAAGATCAAAACAACTCATATAATATATGGGAAGGGAAGATAAGACAGATTTAACCAATTGCAATTTTCCCCCATAATTTAGAAAATCAGCAATTCCACACAATCTTCTCTCAACTCTCTGAACAATAGGCAGAAAATGTTCCACTGTAGGCTTATTGATGCTTAAAGGCAATCCAAGGTAGGTGAAAGGTAATGAGCCAGGGAGGCATGAAAGTGTACTGGCAAAGTGCCTAAGCCTCTCAGAATCCATGTTGATTGGCATCATACTAGATTTAGAATAATTGACTTTGAGTCCAGTGGAGAGAGCAAAAGTATGAAGTAGAGCCTTAAGGCACAATAATTGATCTGAGTCAGCCTTAAGGATTAATAAAGTGGCATCTGCATACTGCACAACAGGGAAATCAGGACAAAACACACCCTCAAGGGGGAGGGAGAGAATTCCAAGGCTCATTGCTTTATTGAGGATGCTTTGAATAAGATCAGCAGCCAAGACAAACAGGAGAGGGGATAAAGGATCCCCTTGCCTTACACCTCTTCTGCAGTAAAACTTTTTCCCAGGCACTCCATTTAACAAAAAAGAGGAAGAAGCAGAACCAAAGATCAACTGAATCCAAGTAATCCATTTTTCACCAAAACCTTTGGCTTTGAGAATATTAATAATTGTTGAATGCTCAATTCTATCAAAAGCCTTTTCAAAATCAAGCTTAAGAATTAGGATTTCTTGTTTGGACTTGTGGCATTGATCAAGGAATTCAAATGCCCAACCTAAACAGTCCTGAATAGACCTTTGTTTGAGAAAACCATACTGGTTTTTGTGGACAAGTTTGAGGATAACTTTTTGAAGTCTGTTGGCCAGAAGTTTAGTAATAATCTTGAAGACACTGTTTACCAGAGAAATAGGCCTGAAATCAGCAGGTGTCAAAGGGGCTTCATTTTTTTTGGAATGAGGGTGATAAAAGAGGCATTAATGCTTTCCAAAGAAGTCTGGCCCTCATAGAAATCCACAAGGAGTTGTTTAACATCCTCCTTAATAATAGGCCAGCATTGTTTAATGAATTCATTGTTGAAGCCATCTGGGCCAGGGGGTTTGTCATTAGGAAGTTCTTTTATTACACCTTCAATCTCATCATCAGAGAAGGGTTCTTCCAAAACATCATTTTCCTCTTGTCTTAAGCATTCTCCTGCCAAATCACTAAGATTGAAGTGCATTTCAGGCTTATCAGATGAGCCCATTCTATTTTTAAAGGCCTTCCACATGTAGCTCACAATGTATCGTCTCCGTGATATCATCCACTGGGTAGCCAAGAGGATCCATCATCGGTGCATCATCATTATCACCCCGCAGCTCCGTGAAAGCCACGCTGCTTTTCCGATTATTAGATAGGCCGGTAGCATCGAATGCAGGTTCTACCATGAGCCGCTGAGATGGGCCGGTAGTATCTTGCTGGCTAAGTGCGTCAATTTAATCATGTCGCCGCTTTAATTGTTCTTCTATGTTATGCATCCGGTCTGCCTGTTTCCTTGCTTCAATTTCATCATTTTACTTTCCCCTCTTACGACTTCTATCGGGATATTTTTTTCTGCCGACGGGAAACCCAATTTTCCATGGTTTGGAGCCTAATGTGTCTCGTGTTCGTCATGTGTGTTCATCATTCCCAAGGGCGAGTGTGATCTCGTCATTCTCTCTATCGGGAAGAAACCTCCCCTCTTCAACAGCCTTTACTGTTTTTCTAATGTCTTCGGTGAGTACGGGATTTTCATCATGTCTTTTGTTATATATGCACTTCTCTTCTGAGTCCAACATGCCCTCATATCCGTAAAAACAATTCTTTACCCGTTCGAGCTAATTGTCTGTCTCTGGAGTGATCCTTTAGCACGAAGGTCGTTCTCAAGTTTCTTCCACCTAGGCATGCCAGTCTTGTAGCCACCTTGCCCCATAGTATGGTGATACTGGTTTTTAGCAGCATTTTTCTTATTCGTTTCAGACCTTTTCAGAGGTAGCTCTGATTGCTTGTATGTTAGAAAATCATCCAGGTAGTCTTTTATCTTCTCATACGCTCTAGTGAACCGTGAAGTCTTCTCTTTTACGATAAAGTCAAGGTGCAACTTTTTTCCAGTTGATGAATTACTGGGCCATCTTCTTAACAACCCACTCCTTGAGTTTTGACTAATTCTTAAACGTCTTATATTTTAGGAGGAAGGAAGTATAAATGAATTCTTCACTACTCATCCAACAGATGATTGCTTCTCAACTTTCACTTTGAACCGTAGCTATCACTATACTTACGCAGCACATGCAAGTTGTTTGGTGTTACATGCACTTTGATAATGGTCATTTACTTTGTGGCTTGTACTCCATCACTCTGCCCATCACTCTAAATTAAGCTTCAGTCCATGACTCTGCCCATGGTCTAACTGTATTTAATTAAATTTGGCACATGCATGCATGCAAGCGTTTTGATGTTAAATGCAGGTTGATCATGCTTGTTTGCACAGTGGCCTGTGTGTACTTCTTTATAAATTAAGCTGTCTGCTCTCCTTCATAGCATCGATCCAAATTAACATCCGAACAATGGCGTTCCCTTATTGCCTGACTGCTCGTGTCCACCTCGCCCCTCCTCCTACTTTTCGGCTTCTGCATGTACATCGAGTCTAGGAGATCAAGGAATCCATTGTGCCCGACGGACTGGCCAATAGTCGGCATCCTCCCTTCCCTCGTCGTCAACCTTCAACGGTTCCACGACTACATCACAGACGCACTCGCCTCCTGCGGGCACAACTTCAAGTCGTGCTTAACCGGCATGCGATTCCTGATCTCACCTGCGACCAACATCCGGCACATCTTCACCTCGAACCACGCGAACTATCTCAAGGGATACGAGTTCTCGGAGATGTTCGACGTGACGGACGGAAGCTTCTTCACCGTCGACGGCGAGCCGTGCCGCCGGCAGCGCGCGAGGATCCAGAGCATCTCCAGCAGCCCGCGGCTCCTCGGCCTGATGTCCCGGTGCTGTCGCGACAAGGTGGAGAAGGGCGTTACCCCGTTCCTAGCGCGTATGGCGACCACGGGCGCTCCGTACTTCGACATGCATGAGCTGATCACGAGGTTCGCGTTCGACGTGACGGCCACGGCCATCTTCGGCGTAGACCCTGGTCTCATCCTCTCCACCGATGGCAGCGGCGCTGACATCATGATGATGGCGCCACCCGTGCACGCCGTCGTCGCCATTGATACCGTCATGGAGGTGGGACAAGGTGCTACGCGGCTTCATCGCGGAGATGATCGAGAGGAGGAGGAGGCTGATGATCACCACCAGCAGAGATACTGGTGGGGATCATTGTTAGGAATAGTAATCCCGATAGGACACGGAACGGATAGGACACTGAACGGTATCGTGTGCGTGTGTGTGTTTCGAGTAGGACTAGTAGTCCAACACCTATTCGTATTGACGTTACGTCTTGCGGGCATATATACACCCATATAGTAGCCTTGTAAGACAACCGTGAGATTCAATACAAACAACAGGACCGAGAGGGTCCTGTAGCCATCAACATTGTTTTTCGCGTACGTACTCGTGTGAGCTGAGAGAGCTAGTTCTTTTGATCAGGCTAGATAGCTAGCTTGCTGATCGTTGTTAGCTGGTTCTTATACGTGCGAGCAACTTGCCGGAATACTTCGTTATCGTCACGCCGGACTGCACTCGACATTTGGGGTTGGGCCAACAATTGGTATCAGAGCCTCGCGGAGGATCTCCTAGTAACGGGAGGTCATGACGGACAAGGATCTAGGCGAGTACTCCGGTGCGGCTGCGGGTGCATCGGTGTCGTCGCAGTACCCGCGGTATGATCGCGGCAACTACACGACGTGGGCGAATCGGATGGAGTGGGCCATGAAGGGCAACGACATCTGGGAGGCTGTCGATCCCGGCGGCGACGAGTTCAAGAAGGGCGCGTCGAAGTACCACAAGGACCGACAGGCACTCACGGCCATCGGCTCCGTGGTGCCGGCGGACGTGATGCAGCACCTGATCTCGAAGGATTCTGCAAAGGCGGCGTGGGAGACACTCAAGACGTTGAATCTTGGGCACGAGCGCGTCCGCAGGGCGACCCTACAAACCTTGCAGAAGAAGTACGAGAACCTGGAGATGGAAGGAGATGAGACGCTGGACGCTTTTGCCTCGAGGGTAGCCACAATTGTCAACGGGGTACGCGCGCAAGGTGAGAAGCTGGAAGATATCTCAGTCGTAATGCGTTTCCTTCGCGCGGCGTCGCCGCGGTACATATCTGTGGTGTCGGCAATCGAGCAATGCGTTGATCTCACCACCCTCACGATGGATGACCTGGTTGGACGGTTCAAGGCGCATGACGAGCGGATGAAGATCACCTACGGCGACGCGAAACAAGATGAGCACCTCATGCTTACACGTGCCCAGTGGCAGGCAATGGTCGCCAAGGAGAGGAGCGATAAAGCATCTGGCAGTGGCGATGGTTCGGTCCCGGCGAAGAAGTCAGACAACAAGCCTAAGAAGCCAAAGAAGAAATTCGACAAGAAGGATCTTCGCTGCCATAAGTGCAATCAGCTCGGGCACTTCAAATCGGAGTGTCCTAACCGTTCAAAGGAGAAGGCTCTCATGGCGAAGGAAGGAGATGATGGACCGATGATGCTCATGCTCGAAGCTTGCGAGTTAATGACCACCAAGGAATCAACTCCTCAGGAGTCCTCTACGGAGATCGTCACGCTCGTGGAAGAGAAGGTCTTCCCGCGGAGGATGCAGATGGCTCACGACGTTTGGTACCTCGACACAGGCGCTAGCAACCACATGACCGGCGACAAGGCTCAGTTTTCTGAGTTGAACCTCACGGTTGGAGGCTTCGTTCGATTCGGCGATGGGTCGAAGGTGGAGATTGCAGGATGAGGCACTGTCCTGTTTGAGTTGAAGGATGGAGGTCACAAGGTACTCACTGACGTGTACTATATTCCCAAGCTTAATACCAACATTATCAGTCTTGGTAAACTCGCGGAGCATGGATGCAAGATCGTGTTGGAGGACGAGTTCCTGTGGGGATATGATCGCCAAAGGCAGCTCATTATGAAGGTGGAGAGGTCGAAGAATAGACTCTACATCCTCAATCTCAATCGGGCGGATCCAGTATGTTTGATGACAAGCATGGAAGACTCGGCGTGGAAGTGCCATGCACGCTACGGACATCTAAATTTCCAAGCTCTACGACAACTTGGACAGAAGGAGATGGTACGTGGCTTACCGTGTGTTGATCATGTTGAGAAGGTGTGCGACGGTTGTCTCATTGGGAAGCAAAGGCGAGCCCCGTTTCCAAGGGAGGGACAATATCGAGCAAGTAAGGTTCTTGAGTTGGTGCATGGAGACTTATGCGGATCAATCACGCCGGTGACCCCCGCCGGGAACAAGTACTTTTTGCTCATCGTTGACGACTTCAGTAGATACATGTTGGTTGTGCTGCTGAAGAGTAAGGATCAAGCTTTGCAAGCGTTCAGGATTGTGAAGATGGCAGCCGAGGTGGAGTCCGAGGCAAAGTTGAAGGCCCTCCGTACCGATCGGGGTGGGGAGTTCAAATCCAATGAATTCAAGGAGTTTTGCGAAGCTCATGGGATCCGGCGGTATCTCACCGCACCATATTCACCGCAGCAAAACGGTGTTGTGGAAAGAAGGAACCAAACCGTGGTGGCCTTGGCACGCAACATGATGAAGAGCAAAGGCATGCCAGGCAGGTTTTGGGGTGAGGCAGTTAGTACAGCTGTCTATTTGCTGAACAGGGCGCCAACTAAGAGTGTAGTTGGTATGGCGCGTCTGAAGCATGGTACGGGCGCAAGCCCTCGGTTGATCATCTTCGCACTTTCGTGCGTGGTGCATGTGAAGACGGTGACCGGGCATACTAGCAAGTTGGCGGATCAAGTACTCAATGGTCATGATCGGCTATGAATACGGTTCAAGGCGTATCGCGCGTACAATCCGGTGAAAAACAGGTGGTGGTGACACGCGACGTCGTCTTCGAGGAGGAGAAATCATGGAATTGGGGCTCTGTGGAACCGGTACAATCAATTTCTGATGAAATATTTACTATAGTCTACAGTGATTCGCATGCAGATGATCAAGAAACGGCGTCCCGTGGCGTTACGGATTTAGGCGCTGGTTCAGAAGATGGAAGTCCGGAAGTGAGCAGCAGCAACGCTACGCCTGGAGAGGTATCTCCGCGTGGGAGTCCCAGCACGAGCAGTAGCTCACGCGCTGCACCTGGAAGCTCGGCGTCGCCATCCAGTCCATGCGTGGACGAGAGCCCTGGCGCAAGTGGCCCATCAGCTGCACACTCCCGTACAGGAGGGACTAGCGGCAGTCCAGAAGTGGACGCGGGCAACGATGTCACGTCGCCAACATGCAGTACACCGACAGAAACTACAGGAAATTCAGTAGACGCTGAAACAAGTACTACATCAGCTTCCACGTCTCCTCCAAGTGCACGGGAAGAAAGGAGACGGCCACCTACTCCAGAAAAATTCCGAAGTGTACTGGAGTTGTATCCGTCGGAGACCCTTCGTACAGCGTGTGCGCGAGGGAGAGGACAAGGTCGGTGTTTACTCACCGAGGAGCCGACAAAATTAGAGGATGCTAATACAGAGGAGTGTTGGCGTCGTGCTATGGATGTGGAGTTGGGATCGATCAAAGACAACGATACATGGGAGCTTGTCGATCTACCCAACAATCACAAGGCCATAGGGCTCAAGTGGGTGTACAAGATCAAGAAGGATGCCGAAGGGAAGTTGGTAAAACACAAAGCTCGGCTAGTTGCCAAGGGGTATGTGCAAGAGCAAGGTGTGGATTTCGAAGAAGTGTTCGCTCCCGTTGCAAGGATGGAATCGGTGAGATTACTTATCGCTCTCGCAGCTCAAGAATCTTGGAAATTGCATCACATGGATGTGAAATCCGAGTTTTTGAATGGGAAGTTAGAAGAAGAAGTTTATGTGAAGCAACCACCGGGATACATCAAAGAGGGAGAAGAACACAAGGTTTTGAAGCTACATAAGGCGTTGTACGGGCTATGTCAAGCCCCTCGGCCGTGGAACATCAAGCTTGATCGTACATTGATCTCTCTCGGATTCGAGAAGAGCCCACTGGAGCATGCGATGTATAAGCGAGGTAAAGGAAGGGATCATCTACTAGTTGGCATCTATGTTGATGATCTATTGATAACAAGAGCGGATGAGAAGGAGATTGCAAAGTTCAAGCTACAGATGAAGGAGTTATTCAAGATAAGTGATCTAGGCTTGTTGAGCTACTACCTTGGGATCGAGGTACATCAAAAGCTGGGTGCGATCACGCTATGCCAAGAGGCATATGCAAAGAATATACTCGAGAAATATGGCATGGAAGAGTGCAATCCAACTCATGTTCCGATGGAACCTCGTCTTAAACTGAACAAAAGGAGTGAAGCATCTGCGGTTGATGCAACGGAGTATAGGAGTGTGGTCGGAAGTTTGAGGTATCTCATTAACACAAGACCCGACTTGGCCTATTCCGTTGGCTATGTGAGTCGCTTCATGGAAGCACCCACAATGGAGCATTGAACAGCCGTGAAACATATACTCAGGTATATCAAAGGTACTACAAACTTTGGTATTGTCTACTCGAAAGAGAAGGAGGAGGTGAAGCTACTTGGCTACAGTGATAGCGACATTGCAGGAGATATTGACGACCGTAAGAGTACCTCGGGCGTGACATATTTCTTGGGAAGAAGAATAGTAAGTTGGCTATCACAAAAGCAAAAAGTGGTGGCACAGTCATCCTGTGAAGCTGAGTATATTGCGGCTGCAACTGCGGCATGTCAAGGTGTGTGGCTAAGGAGTCTACTTGGTGATCTCACAAATCGGGAGATTGGTGAGATCACAAAAGCAAAAAGTGGTGGCACAGTCATCCTGTGAAGCTGAGTATATTGTGGCTGCAACTGCGGCGTGTCAATGTGTGTGGCTAAGGAGTCTACTTGGTGATCTCACCAAGGCGGAACAAGTGGTGTTCAATATTGACAACAAGTCTGCAATTTTATTGTGCAAGAATCCGGTGCATCATGACAGGAGTAAGCACATTGATACGAAGTATCACTACATACGGTAGTGTGTAGAGGGGAGCAAGATTGAAGTCAACTATGTTTGCACCGATGATCAGCTTGCGGATATCCTAACTAAATCTTTGGGACGAGTAAAGTTTGCGGAGATGCGAGGAAGGATCGGCGTCCAAGCTGTGAAGATGGGCACATCGTGCTTAGGGGGGTGATTGTTAGGAATAGTAATCCCGATAGGACACGGAACGGTGTCGTGTGCGTGTGTGTGTTCCGAGTAGGACTAGTAGTCCAACACCTATTCGTATTGACGTTGCGTCTTGCCGGGTATATATACACCCATATAGTAGCCTTGTAAGACATTCGTGAGATTCAATACAAACAACAAGACCGAGAGGGCCCTGTAGACATCAACATTGTTTTTCCCGCACGTACTCGTGTGAGTTGAGAGAGCTAGTTCTTTTGATCAGGCTAGATAGCTAGCTTGCTGATCGTTGTTAGCTGGTTCTTATACGTGCGCGCAACTCGCCGAAATACTTCGTTGTCGTCACGCCGGACTGCACTCGGCATTTGGGGCTGGGCCAACAATCAGGAGTCGCCGGCTGGCCCTGCGGACATCATCATGTCGACGTACATCAACGATCCGGAATACAGCGAGAGGGAGGAGTTGCTCTGCGCGATGCTCATCGACTTCATGATCGTCGGGAGGGACACGATCAGCACGGAGTTGTTGTGGCTCTTCTACAACCTCGCCCACAACCCGGACGCCGTGTCCTGCGGCATACGGAAAGAGATTTCCCCTCTCGCGTAGGGCAAACTTGCAGCTGCAGAGGCCACCAACAGCAGCGCTATGGTTACATTTGAGCCAGAAGAGGTGAAACCCCTCGTCTACCTGCATGCCACGCACCTTGTACGAGTCGCTCTGGCTGTTCACGCTGATCCCTACCGAGCGCAAGACTGTCGTCGCCGACGACGTGCTGCCGAGCGGCCACGCGGTGTGCGCCGGCGACACCATCCTCGTCTCCCTCTACTCCATGGGGAGGATGGAGGATGTGTGGGGGGAGGCCTGCCGGGAGTTCAGGCCGGAGAGGTGGCTCTCAAGGGAAGGGCGACGAGCTGCGGTACTCGCCAACTCACATGTTCTTGGCGTTCAACTCAGGGCCTAGGATGTGCTCGGAAAGGACATCGCCATCATGCAGACGAAGACCGCCGTCGCTGCCATCATCTGGAACTTCGACGTGGAGGTGTTGGAAGGGCAGTTTGTCCAACCCAAGTTTTCATGCATCCTGCAGATGAAAAATGGGCTTATGATGAAAGTGAAGAAGCGAGAAATATAGGACGCTGCTGCTAGGGGCCAAGGCGTTAAAACGGTGATTCTGGTGCACGATATATCGCATACATGGTTCCAACCTCTCTCTTCTCTGATGCATGCAATCTTTATGTAGATTAGTCTATTTTCTTTTATATTGTGATATAATTTAAAACGCTTATAGATTTTTTATTATAAGTTCACTTTACAAACCGTTTGCACATCTGGATTTTTAACGGAGAGAGCTTCAAAATAAGACTAATATTAACTATATTTTGACAATATTTAAAAATCGATTTTTGAAATTGATAAAACAAAAAAAAATCATATGAAACTTGGTGGTTTTTTATTGCTAAAACAGTCTCTTTCTTTATGTTTCAAACTTTTTCCATCATAATTAGAAAATAGTTCACAAAATCCTTCGAGTTGAAAAAATAAAATAAATTAAAGAAAAACAAGAAACCAATAATACAATATGTTTCATTGTGAATCATGACATTTCATTATATTTCGAAATTTAATTTTCAATTTTATTAATTTTGGGCTTGTTTAAAAGATTTAATAAAAATAAATACGCTGGTTCAAAAAGATTTTTAATCAAATAATTATTTTAAATTATACTACTCTTTTAAATCTAGTATTGAGAGTTAAAAGGAGCGAAGAGAGAGTGTCATAGATTTATCAGATGTTGTACTATGTACATGCAAAATATATTTTTTTATGCAAATCCCAAAGCAAAATCAGCAGATGGACGTCTCTAGCATGCACGGAACCTAACGTGCATGCTAGAGTTGCATTTCCAGCCAAGGCGTCCAGCAATCAACTATGCAAGATCCAATTTCAATAAGGAGGCAATTGGGCCGGTGACGTAAGGTCGGATCCACATGGCATGGCATGGGCATAGCTGCTGTGCCCCGTGGGCTTATATCTATCATACATCCTAAGCTCTTTATTCAAGTATTGAACACATGCCATGGGAGTACTGAATATGTGTAGTTGTGTGTTGTGCTCCTCTCATCCTCTATGAGTTCATCTTACGAATGTTGTTTAAAAGTTACAATTAAGTGACAAGCCCAGTACCACGTTGGTATCATGTTGGGGTTGTTCCACAAGATCCGCTGCACGAGGACAGGCGGGTCCGGTTCACGATGAACGGCCATGTATAATTCAACAGTTCAACATGGTGCTGGTAAGTGGTGATGAACGTCGGCCGTGAGGGTGACGTGCATGCAGTGGTGGTGTGGTCGTCGAACCCGGGACATCGGCAGCCCATGTCACGCGACTAGGAAAGAAATGGTCGAGAGCAACGCCTACCTCAATGGGGCAAGACACTCTCCTTTAGTGTAGCGGCAGACCGATGTTATGCTGAGTGGTGGTGGTGGTGGTGGTGGGGCAAGACCCCTAGTCAATTTCAGTTCTTACGCTTGAGAAGTCCGTTAGTGTGGAAGTTTTGTGCCATCACAAGAGATGGTAGAGAGCTCGTCTCCGCCAACGTTGCCCCGAGAGAATGGTAGGTCAACACTTCGAGCAGACCTTCCAAGGCTCTAGTTCTTGCTCCTGAAAGGAAAGAAGGATGGGCACTTGCACCCGCATGCATGTCGGAGGCCCGGACGTGTCTCACGAATACTCTAAATTGATTTGTTGTCTGCTTTACTTCGTTAGTTGATATTTTATACGATTGTATGAGTTAGATCACCACATAGAAAGTGTAAGCTCCGCCTCTTAAAAACAGAGCGAGAGGTAGAGAGTTGTAGATGAATGTAACCGTTTGTTTTGTCAAGACTAATGGCTCTATTTACATGAAATGTTTTGCAATTCATTGGTCATATAGACACCTGAAGAAATCCCACATGGACCGTCATCTAGCGTTGCCCATTAACATTTTCATTTTTTTATGACTCCCTATATTCATAATTGACCTAAAAAGTGTTCATGCGGTTCAAAACAATGTGTTTGTTCAGCTCAAATTAATTAATAATGCAGTTCAGTATAAAAGTTTGTGTACCACATAAATATTTATGAAATAGGAATATAAATAAGAAAAAAATAAAAAAAATATTCGCATATAACAAAATTTAAGTTTATGCATATCTTATGAACGTTCAAATAGTTAAAATAAACATGTGTTCATGTCAGGACAATGTTATCTGTGCGTAGAAAAAGAAGAGAACAAAAAACATGAAAAGAATTAAAAGAAAACATGAATAATACTTAAATATAAAAATATCAAAAAGGAAAAGTAAAGAATAGTAAAAAGTGAAAGACAAGGAAGGAAAAAACAAAAGAAACAATGAAAAAAAAGGGAAAATGGATATAAAAATAGCTATGGAAAAAATTAGAACAATTAAAATAAAATAAACAAACAAAAAGGAAAAAAGTTATCTTGGCTCGTTACATGGCCGTCCCACCATCCGAAGTACTCCACTGATAATATTTACAGTATGTATTAAGCTCCAATATGTATGTGTTTCTTACTAGTAGTATAAAAAGAAGCACTACCCTACTTCTATTAACTGGCATGTACTGCTAGTAGGTGCAGACTCGGCGCCTTGTTGTTCCCAATTGACACATTGTACATTTACATAGTTAAAAGAGTAAAAATGCGTCTCACATGTTTGTCTTGAAACAGAAGTTTGGTAGTATCCATCATGTGTGAAATTGAGTTAACACAAAGGACCTACGTACCGCACAAGTTCGAATGTGGCGCACCGTCTGCGAAGGCTCAAACATCCCCACGCAGTTAGGCAAACCATGCATGTGTCATGGAAAGATTCATGTGTGATTGCCTGCTATGTACGGGTGTTTCATGTTAAGAACTTTTTTAAGAAATCTAGGCCGACGGCAAAGCCATCCACGTAGTCAAACGGTCGTTAGTCATCTAGATGGGATCTATACGATCTACGCCGATGGCATACACCGACGGCTTTTCTACGCCGACGAAAAGAGAGGCTACGCCTACAGGTTGTACGTCGACGGACTTATGCCGATGGCCGGGTCCCATCAGCGTATCCGTCTTCTCCTGTAGTGAAACATCCCCATGCAGTTAGGCAAACCATGTGCCATGGAAAGATTCATGTGTGATTGCCTGTTATGTACGGGTGTTCCATGTGGAGAACTTTTTGAAGAGATGTGACAATTTCATAGCTGAAATGTTTATTTTTCATAAAAAAAATTGTGCTAGGAAGGAAAAGACCAGAATATATAAGAGCTGGAATGAGGAAGAGGAACTGTAGAAACCGACAGCTTAAACTGATCGGCTTCATTTCTCCTTATCTGACATCACACTCAGCATGATTCATGGCCAGACCAGAAGAAACCTTTGTGCGCCTAAGCACCGTCAGTTCAACTCGGTGTCGGTGTCGGCTGCCGCGGTCGGTGCTCTGACGTCGACTAGCTGAGCTGAACCGGCGTCCCAAGTTATCGGTGCATTAAAAGCTCAACGAAAATTAAAAAAAAAACAGTCAGAACAAAAATCTATTACTAGCAACACACACATGATGAGCATTAGGTGGAAGAAGACAAGAGCATGTGCTTCGGCTCCAACATAGTAATGAGCAAACTGCAGTTGATCGCCAATGGAAGGTCAAATTCTGGGTGACAGAAGGGAATTACTCTGGCTTGTATGTACGGGCAACCGTCGCATTAACTGAAAATGCGTCCGTCTACTGGTCCATACTACGTACAGAGAACGAGTAATGCCGAATGCCGGACGATCCAGCAAATTTACAGAAACTTGCGTAACAAAGAAAAGATGCGTTTTGACTTGTACAAAACTGTATGAAATGCATATCTTTTTGGCTTATTTAATATGTCCATTTTTAGGTTTCTTTTTACCGTTGTTGATAATTATTAATAAATCGGTGGAATTTCATATAAGAAAAGTTTAGCCAAAAAAACAGTTTTATTGCACACGTGAAAAGAGAAAAAAACTCCCGGATAGTCATATTGGAGCATAAAAATTATCTTTTTTACACAAGCCACAAAAATATTGCTTTTTCCAGAAATTTAATACACAAACATAAAATGTCTCGATATACTCATTTCGTCCGGAAAAAAAGATCTATCTAGATTCACATGTATTTAACACGTTTTAGTGTATAGATACATGTAAATTTTAACAAATCTTAATTACTATCTTTTTCAGATCGAATGGAGTATATGGAAGGAGAAAATCAGTTTTGGAATGGGTGGAAATGGAGAGTGGAAAAGGTATTACATAGTGAACGCGCACTTGTTACTACCGTACGTCTTCTTTCTCGACAACGTGGACAATAAATGATTCGTCCGATTTCAACCGGTGAAATTAGATAGGACACCGGCCAGACAGGACATGAGCTGACTAGCTTAAGCTAGTAGAGAGCTAGCTAGTGTACGTGTGTTCGCTATCAATTCGGTAGGAGAGCAGAGCGCGCGCCAGCCGAGCTATAGGCACCGGAAATAATCTTGTACGCAATAAATATACATGTCGGCGGATGCCTGGTCGCGATCGTCACCAGCCTAGCTACTCCTTCCATGTACATGTACGTATACAAAACCATTATCTGAATTTGGTATACACAATTCAGATAATCGGATTGCGTATAACACAATTAATTGGACGGGAGTCCACGGAAGTTCCTTTTCCGGTTGATCTGCCATGAGTTTTTGAGCCGTTTCATCTGTTGCTTGCTCAAAAAAATTAATTTATCTTAATTTATATTTTTGAGTAGTATACTGTAGTACATTCTCTTGCGGCATTAATGCCGCTTGCGTCGCGAGATCAAAGATATACACTCCAGCTGTGTCTATGTTTATCCACCAAATAAAAAAACCATTTGTTTTTTCGCGGGGAAAATCAATTTTTTATTTATTATTACATTCTTGTTTTTTATTTTTCTTTTATCACTTTTTTTGAAGTATTTTTCTTTTATCACTTAATGCACTAGTAGATATAATCTTAGACAAGAAATTTTAGCAGGTTTTCATATAGATCAAATAGTAGTGTAAAAAGAGAGAGGAGTAGCATACACGTGTTAATTGGGAAGGCCATCATCAAAACATTGTCATAGTGGTGGTGAATAGGATTGTAACCCAACAAACCTAATGGACAGCATAGGATAACATGATAAGGTTTACATTCTTCCAAGGAGTCCAATGAAAATCATTATGTTCTGTAAGATTTCTTGAATTAGAAACTAAAAAAATGATTTTGTTAGAAAACAAAGTTTAAGATTTCATGCATTCTGGAATCCTCGCTCTAGGAATTGAAAACACAATAATTGTAATAGAAGTTATGTGGTTGCACCAAAGGAAAATTAAGAACTTTTCTATGGCATTAGGTGTATCCGTGCATGTCATAGTTCTCATGAAAACAAAAGAAAAATATAGATTTTTGATTAGAACTATAATAAAAGTAGACAACATAAAATTTCTATAAATGAATACTAAGAGTAGAGTGTTTCATAATCGTTCTGAACCTACCAGGTCCCTTGAATAAATCAAAGAGGCCCTACCAGAAGGAGAAAACCGGTTCATCACCCTCCCCATGCCAGAATGCCATGATTGATTTCCAGTTCCGTGCAAGCTTTTCCCCAGCCGCGAAATCGCTTGGAGCTTCTGCCGCAGTAATAACGTCATAATAAAGTCCAGAAACCCCGAGCGAGACCGGGGGAGGAGATCGCGCACTTTCGCGGTTGAGGCAATTCCGGCATCTCGTGCGTGCTGCCATGCCATGCCATGCCATGCCATGCCGCGGACGCAATTCCGGCCGTCTCGCAGCTGGCTGGCAAGCAAGTTGCCGCGCGCCCCTTTTGCCGTGACAACTGGGGGCCATAACTCGCGCCTGGCTGGAGTCGCGCGCATAAATTCCGGCCGGTGACCTGCGCACATGGACGGACGGGTGGCCGGCCGGGGCCGGCCTAACCATCGATGGTCCAGGAGAAATTTTTCTCCGGCTATCCACGGAACTGTGTAAAGCATTCATGGCGGCGTACTCGGAAAGATTGAATTGGCAGATTATCCTGGACGGGACTAGCTGCTACTGGTAGATTCACCTTCACTGACCGCAGTCGGCATTTCTTTTCAGGTTATAGCGGAAGCAGTACGAATCTATGCAACACTTTTCAGTTGGAAGAATTACACGAACGAAACTATATATGACAAAATTTCATCTTGGTAAGGTTCATCTTTCACTGCAGCTTTCCCCAAGAGACGACAGACGTATCTGCTTCTACACGCAGCCGCATTATGCGGTTTCGTACCACTAAATGCCTGACACCTACTCTTTGCGGTGCGGTCAGATCAGCCATGTGTTGGAACATTTGGAAGGTTTTGCCCGCGGCTCATCACGAGAAAGGTTATAAAACCCCATGAAGGCAGGTCACAGGACCTTGCTCCTAGCTAGTAGTAGCTCTCACTCACTCCCCAGGCCTCACTCTCTGTCTCTAGATTCTTTTTCCGAGATGGGCAGTGTTAGTACCAGCTGCGTCGTGGCCGTGACGACCCTGTTGCTGCTGCTGCTGGCGCTGGGAGCCAGTGGGCAGCTGCAGGTGGGGTTCTACTCCAAGTCCTGCCCCAACGCCGAGTCCACCGTCGCCTCCGTCGTCCGGGGATTCTCCGACTCCGACTCCGCCATCCTCCCCGCGCTCCTCCGCCTCCAGTTCCACGACTGCTTCGTCAGGGTACGCGCGCGCGCCTCTCTGCAGTTCTCTCGTTGAATTGTACCGGGCCCTTCATGCGTTGAGCTTGGATGGTTCTCTCTCTCTAATTTCAGGGCTGCGACGCGTCGGTGCTGATCAAGGGCGGCAACAACAACGCGGAGGTGGACAACGCCAAGCACCAGGGCCTGCGCGGGCTGGACGTCATCGACAGCGCCAAGGCGCAGCTCGAGTCGCAGTGCCCCGGCGTCGTCTCCTGCGCCGACATCGTCGTCCTCGCCGCGCGAGACGCCGTCGCCTTCGTAAGGATACATATACATGCACGCTTAGAGCAGAGGGTCCTCGGAAACTGATCGATTTCGTGTTGCAGACTGGCGGGCCGTCGTTCGACGTGCCGACGGGCCGGCGCGACGGCAAGGTATCCAACATGCGCGACGGCGACGTGCTGCCGGACGTGCACGACTCCGCCCAGGTCCTCCGCTCCAAGTTCGCCGCCAGCGGCCTCGACGACAAGGACCTCGTCCTCCTCAGCTGTAAGCCGACAACCAAAACGTATATACCACCACCAGGGTGGCCGGCTAGCTGAGAGCCCTGAGCTAACACATGCACTTGTGAATCGCAGCGGCGCACACAGTGGGCACGACGGCGTGCTTCTTCATGCAGGACCGGCTCTACAAGTACCCGCTGCCGGGCGGCGGGGTCGGGTCGGACCCGTCCATCCCGGCGGGCTTCCTGTCGGAGCTCAAGTCCCGGTGCGCGCCGGGGGACTTCAACACGCGGGTGCCGCTGGACCGCGGCAGCGAGCGCCTCTTCGACACCTCCATCCTCCGCAACATCCGCAACGGCTACGCCGTCATCGCCTCCGACGCCGCGCTCTACAACGACACCTCCACCGTCGACGTCGTCGACTCCTACTCGGGCCTCCTCAGCACCATCTTCGGGCCCTACTTCCGCCAGGACTTCGCCGAGTCCATGGTCAAGATGGGCAGCATCGGCGTCGTCACCGGCAGCAACGGCGAGGTCCGGAAGCTCTGCGGCAAGTTCAACTGATCTGATTTGATCTCATCATGCAAGATCTATCCATCTCCGTGGGTTCCATTCATTGCGCTGCTGGTTGGCAAGCTAGCTGCCCGTGCACATGATGCATGCATCGCGTGGTCGGTCTCGTCGCGTCGCACATCTTCTTCTATTTATTGTGTACATGTTACTGCTTGCTTGGCAAAAAGGAGAGAGGGGGAAGTTAGTGTGTTCATGTGATGCGCCAAAAGGTGTTAGTACGGTCCAACAGGGGTTGCAAAATGGTTTTAGGGTATGTGCAGTTTTCTACACTTTTGCAGAGGTTCTCGGAGAAAGTAATTGTATTCGTAGGGGTATAAGATATTTTTTTTTAATTTGTATGTATGCTACACAAGACCATATATATGTGGAATTAAGTGGAAGTGACACCATTATGTGCGCCATCTGAAATTGCAAAGAACTGTCAACTGTATCAACAATAATCAGTCTCTTGTTTTTGCGGGCAAAAACACCTTCTAGCATAAAGCAAAATATAATCGACAACTAATTATGCTTATGTTTTCGTTTAAACAAGCTAAGTCTAATCGAAACTGCGTTCTTCACTTGTCTGAGAATCTCTACTTCCACGAGGAGCACAGCATAGACATAGAACTACAAGGAAGACTTCAGTAAATGCCTTTCATCCATCTTAACAAGTAGGGAGAGCTCCTGCTAGTCTACCTGAAGAAGTAAAACTTCTGTATATACTCATGTGCACTCAAAGCTGCGAGTGCCGATCGAATGTGTCAGCCGGCCGGAGGATGCAAATGGCATGATGAAGCTCATCATTGAGTAAAAGCTTTTGTTTCTATGTCCTGTTTGGGCAGTTGGCAGGGCAGAGTTGGGTGGGCTTCTTATTATTGGGGACAAAGAACTTATCTTGCTTAGCTTGCAACCGGAAATTAGAGCAACTAGTACTACTTGTAGTACAGCATTGATGGGGCTGTGTCCCTGAACACTGCGAATTATTGTTCTCTTTTACAGAAGCGCAAGAAAATAACTGAATTATTTACAGAGATGGAGTACCTGACTACACGTACGTTAGTTTGTTTTTTTGACGGGAAACAGCACGCGTTCTGCTTTTGCATTATAGAAGGGGGAAAGCACCCCATAAAGTTACAGGAGTGTGAAAAGCGAAAAGAATAGAGGGGTATAACCCACAATAGCAAACTTGTGGAAAAAAACCAAAAAATCAATGCCAGACCCAGCTAGGTCGCACTCTGTCTTCGGGCTAGCTTAAGCAGCTCGACGTCTGCCCTGATCAACTGTGCCACTGCAGGGGCGGGAAGATTTTTGTCGACCTGTCCTATATCTCACAATCAGTTTCCAGGATCTGGTGCCTGAAACTTCTTCTGCTTAACAGCACCAAAAGGTACTACTAGCAGTGTGCAGCTTTATCTATAAGTAAATGCACGAGAATTTGTAGGCTAAGAGAAACCTACTCAGGCGGCTATCTATGAGTCGGAATAAATTTGTAGTTCAATTGCATGCAATGCACGCCAGGAATGCCCGTGGAATGTTTGGTTACTTCAAAAAGAATTTCCCTCTCCAAGTAGATTTGGTTCACAAGATAGGTCCATAAAAGAAGATAAATGATGGTCCCGGTAACAACTTTATTCTATCGGACGTTTATTTTGGTCGTGTGAGTTACCAAACAAAGTAGAGTACTACTACAACTATCTGCCTTCTTGAACACTAGAAAATGCAAAAGATCAATGTTCATGTGTCTACTCCCTCGTCTGCAAAAATAAGTGTACTTCTAGGTTTTGCATTGAGTCAAACTTTTTAATATTTATAACCGATTTAATTTATAGACAAATTTGGCAACAATTATACAATCAAATAGGTAGATTGTAAATCTTCATTTCAAAGCGGATAGAATGATACTAATTAAATGCCATAAATGTTGCTTCGGTTTTCTTTAGAGTTGGATAAATTTTGTTAAGTTTGACTTAGGACATGTTGGAGATATGCCCAAGAGGCAATAATAAAGTGGTTATTATCATATCTTCACACTTATGATAAATGTTTACATACCATGCTATAATTGTATTAACCGGAAACATTAATACTTGTGTGATTTGTAAACTAAAATATGAGTCCCTAGTAAAGCCTCTTGTTAAACTAGCTTGTTTGTTAATATATGATCATGGTTTCCTGATCATGAACACAGAGATGTTATTAACAACAGGATCATATCATTAGAAGAATGATGTGATGGACATACTCCTATAGATAAGCGTAGCATAAAGATCAAGTCATTTCAATAGTTCAATTGCTATATGCTTTCTGATACATAGTAACCTAAATCCTTCGACCATGAGATCATGCATATCACCTTTTCCGGATGGATTCTTTGATGTCATCAAACACCACACCGTAACAGGGTGGCTATAAAGGTGGCATTGAGTGTTCAGAAAGTATTGGTTGAAACACATGGATCAACAGTGGAATTTGTCCATCCATATGACGGATAGATATACTCTGGGCCCTCTCGGTGAAATGTCATCCAATTAGCTTGCAAGCATGTGACTGGCTCACAAGGGATCACATATCACGGGAACGAGAAAAGAGTACTTATCAGAACGAGGTTGAACTAGGTATGCAGAATCAAGCGATCATAACCTCGGATAAGTAAACTATCGTGAGACAAAGGGAAATTGGTATCGTATGTAAGTGGTTCATTCGATCGCAAAGTAATCGTAGAAATATGTGGGAGCCATATGAATTTACAGATTCCTATATTGGTTATTGTTCGGAGAAGTGTCTCGATCATGTCCGCATAATTCACGAACCGTAGGGAGACACACTTAAGGATTCGACGTTGTTTGAGTAGTTATGGTATTATGAGAAAGAAACCGAATGTTGTTCGGAGTCTCGGATGGGATCCGGTATATCACGAGGTGATCCGGAATGGTCCGGAGAATAAGATTCATATAAGGAAAGTCCTGTTTCGGAGTTCGGGAATGATTCCGGTGTTTTCATCGGGAATGTTCTAGAAGGTTCCGGAATGTCCGGCACTCCGGGGGGGAAGGGGTACATGAATGTGTCATTACATATTGGAATGATTGCATCATGTACTAAGTGTTCTTGCTGTTCCAAATAAAGGATTAAATTGAATCCTAAAACAGAAAAGTCAAATAGCCAGTTTGAAAGTCAAACGGCTAAAACAGGAAACTGTGGGAAACAAGCAAGAGGAGGCAAAACCGACTTGGGGAGAGTCCTCCTCTCCAAGCCGTAGCCACCCAATGCCGACTTGGGGAGGGACTCCCTCCCCTTGGCCGCCCCTCCCACCTATAAAAGGAGGGGCAGGGCCTCCTCCTCTAAACACACAAGTTCCTATCCTCTAATCTCCGGTTTAGAGCCGTTTTGGTTTAGAGCTTCTAATTGCCCTAGCCTTCGGTTTAGAGCCTTCTAATTGGCGTGTCTAAACCCTAGACCACTAATAGCTCTCTCATACTCCACCATACTCGCTCCGGCTTAAGGCGAAGCCCTGCGGGATCTCCCCTCTACTTCCGGTACGCCGTTGTCTTCGGAATCGCGAGAGAGTTCTACAACCTCCATTGCCTTTGGAACAAGGAGAGGAAGGTCTTCGTCGAATCCGAGCGTGTGACCCATTGAGCGCTGCGGAGCGTGGCGCGGAAGGATCGTCTGCGATCTTGAGATCGGAAGAAATACTACATCACCCACGAGAATATGCTCTCGTTAACCGCTTTGGAATCTTCGAGGGTAAGTTATTCCATCGACTCGTTGCTACAATCTAATAGATAGATCTTGGCTTGTTTGTTTGTATGCGATAGAAAATTTTGTTTTCCATGCTACGAACCCCTACATGACAAAGGTTAGAAGTACACTTATTTGTAGAAGAAGAGGGAGTAATCTATAATCTATGTACACAGTAGCGCCTCCATAGCCCGGACCAGCGGATCAAAGTTTTTACCCGGAGCATCGGCGAGGGGAGGTGAGGTGGAGCCACAACATCACCCCCAACAGGGTAATCGTCGCCCACAGGCGTTGCCGAGACCGTCACAGTCATCGTCAGCTTGAGCTTTTGCTCGGCCCCAACGCTTACCTACCCATGTCGAGGGATGCGCTTTAGCCCCCACTGCGAGGACGAAGGACACCATGACTGTCAAAGTGCCTCCGGGTCACAATTCAGCAGTTACGAGATGATTTCTTAATGTCTGAGTAAACTTTGAGCCTTAGATTTATTATTAGCGGGCCATAGAGAAAGTATTCTACTCCCTACGTTTCAAAATATAAAAAATATAAGATATTTTAGGTTTGTAAAAAAAATATCTAGACTTTTTTTAGTGTGTAGATTCACTGCAAACCCGAGTAAAACTATACATAAAATAAGTTTAGATATATTTGTTTTATAAAGCTAAAACATCTTATATTTTGAAATGGGGGAGTAGCTCGTACTTCCATCAGTTGTACAAACTAGAATTATAGACACACGTACACGCATTGTAAGCTCGAGTGGGCGTGCACCTATATATGTCCCCGGGATTAAT
This sequence comes from Avena longiglumis, assembly GCA_030063025.1. Lineage (NCBI taxonomy): Eukaryota > Viridiplantae > Streptophyta > Magnoliopsida > Poales > Poaceae > Avena > Avena longiglumis. The sequence goes on from CP125979.1 coordinate 188,182,797, forward strand.
TGGGCACGCATGGATTAATAGAGTCGTTAGCAGTACTCGCATAAACTAGCGAGGCAGAAGATAGCCGCGCGCTGCATCAGAAAATGCGGCTGTTAATTAACGAGGCTGGCCGGCCGGTCGGCGTTGCGATCGACCGATCTCACGAACAGCGACGCGGCGCTGTGTGGCCGTGGCCGTGGCCGTGTCGACGGGCGGCTGTCGATTGTGTCACGGCGTATCGGCCCGTTTGATTAGCTTGTAAAGCGACGGACCTATTCTTGTCACGAGAGAGCTTGAGAAAAGGAGGGCTACGGGATACGATTGATTTGCATGAGACTTGCAAAAAGAGCCTTATTATTGCGTAGTATTTACTACTTCCTCACTCCTAAATTAGTTGTTACAGTTTTTTACTTGAGACCGAGTGAATTTGAGAACGAGCGAATGAAACACGTCAAGTACACGAAAAAGGCTAGAAAAAGAGCGTACTTCTCGGAGATCGCGTTGCGTCGCTGCTGTTGTTTGCACGTGGCGGGCGCGAAATGCCTCACGTGTTGTCCCGGTCTTTTCCCATGCGACACGTGGTAGATCGAAGAAGGTCGATGGTCTTTTTCATTTCCTTTTTTTAGATTTGAACACAAAATGCGATATCTTTCAAACAGGGCGTTCAAATCGATATCCGTTTTCATAGCCTTGCTACTCAAGTTTAGATCTTTAAAACTAGATCCACTGTTTATATGTTTCAACGAATTTTCTCATACGGCCTTTGATGTGTAGGTTGCACTGCCTTTCGGTCCAGTGCGGGATGCCTTCAGTTTGCAATGCACGACACATTGTCCTGGCACGATTCCCTCGTCTCCTAATAAAGATTAGCGATCAACACTATTTTTTCCTAGCTAGCTACGTTCGCCCCCTGTTCGACAGGTAAAAAGCCCTTTCATGATTCAGTCGTACATGCCAGGCCAATCCCAAGTGCTAAGTGCTAAGCGCCAAGCCCATCTTACTTAACTATTACTAATTAATTAGGCCATATGCCCATATACAAGACAAATTTTATGGCCTTCGTCTGGCTAGTAAAAAAATTAGATTGATCAGATCGTCTGGCTTGACGCGGCGAGGGTTTCCGGCTGCCTACCGACTTTCCGGCCGCCAAGGCGACGGCGAAACGCGCGATGCCGCGATCCTGATCGCTAATCGTTGCGCCTGCCGACTTTCCGGCCGCCAGCGAGGAGCGAGCGTTGCTTCATCAGGAATTCAGGATGGACAACGACGAAAGGAAAACAAGTTTTCTAAATTCTTGATTTGATTACATCTCTCTGTCCGCAGTCAAATATAGATTAGTTTGTATATTTGTGCTTTGCAATTAGTTAGGAAATTTTGTTCTCTCTTGTTCTTGTGTAGACATGAAGAGGAAGAGATCTAGAATTCAGAATTTTTTCAAACCAATTGGGTCGAGCTCACAACCAGAACAGAACAATCCAAATAATGATGAAGTTGATGCTCAAATTGACACTGACATTTCTATGCCAGAAGTTATAGAACAAGCGACAATTATAACCACATTGTATGATCGAGACTCAGGTAGACGTCTTCAAATTTGGAAACTCCCTCCTGACAAGCAAAATGATGCTAGGCGTTTTATATATCCGAGGGCCCCTATCAGCCGATCTTGGATAAATATCCTTTTACTGGAACAAGCAGTAGCCGTCGTCGATTTCAAAGTGCTTGGTTCACAAACTTTTCATGGTTGAAATATTTAACTTACACAAATTGTGCCTATTTCTTGCCTTGTTTTCTCTTTTCAAAAAATCCAATAGGGAAGTGTGGTTCAGACACATTTTCAGTTAAAGGATTTGATAAGTGGAAGAAGGTCGTCAACGGAAAAGATTGTGCTTTTCTCACCCATATGGGAACTAGTCCTAGTTCAGCCCACAATTATGCAGTACGCTGTTATGAAATCCTGAAAAATAATATGACTCATATTGACAAGGTGATTGTTAAGCAATGCAAGAAACGGGTTGCTGATGCAAGACTAAGGCTTAAAGCTTCCATTGATGTTATTAAGTAAGTAAGAATTATTTAATTTCAAGCAACGGTAATTTCTTATTGCCTGATATCTAAGTTTTTTACGCTATTGATTGTATCAGGTTGTTAATGCGCCAGGCATGTCCCTTTAGAGGAAATGACGAATCCGAGGATTCCAAAAATCAAGGTAATTTCAAGAAAATACTCAAGCTAGTGGGTTCTTATAATAAGGAAGTACAGGAAGTTATGCAAAATGCTCCAGGAAATGCAAAGTACACCTCACCAACTATTCAGAAGGAAATTGCTAGCATATTTGCACAGAAAGTTCAAATTCAATTAAACAAGAGATTGGTAATGGCAAGTTTACTATCATGGTTGATGAATCTACAGATGAGTCTAAGAAAGAGCAAATGGCAGTAGTCCTTTGGTTTGTGGACAAAGATGGGGAGATAAGGGAGCGCTTTCTTAATCTTGTTCATGTTAGTGACACTTGTGCTTTGACTCTAAAAAACTCAATTATTGCTGTTCTAGCTGATATTGGATTGAATGTGCAAGATATCAGAGGGCAAGGCTATGATTGAATGGTCTTAAGGCTCTAATTCTCCAAGAGTGTCCTTATGCATACTATATTCACTGTCTTGCTCATCAGCTTCAGTTAGCCCTTGTTGCCGCTTCAAGGGAGGTACATAAGGTCCACAACTTCTTCCAGAATGCAAATTTTATTGTAAATACTGTTAGTGCATCTCCCAAGCGAAATGATGAGCTACTGCCAAATCAAGCCACCGAAATTGCAAAGGAGTTTGAACTAGGAGAGCTTGACACAGGAAGAGGGTTAAATCAAATAGGATCTTTACAAAGGGCCGGAGACACTAGATAGAGTTCCCACTACAAGTCAGTAAAAAGCTTATTAAAATTGTTTGGTGCATCAGTAGCAGTACTAAGAAGTGTAGCAAATGACCGTTCCGTTCCGTGGAATTCAAGAGGAGATGTCGAGGGTGCCTTGAAGTTTCTGGTTACATTTGATTTTGTCTTCATTCTACACCTCATGGAAAAAATTATGCAGATCACTGATGTCTTGTGTGTCAAACTCCAAAATAAATCTTTGGATATTGCAAATGTATTGGATATTGTTTCTAATACAAATGTATTGCTTGCTGAATTGAGAGAAGGTGGATGGGAAAGTCATATGGAAGAAGTCGAAGCCTTTTATTTGAAGCATGAGATTGATATCCCGGATATGAATCAGAGGTATGTATCTTTTCATATGTCTCTACATTTTTACACTTAATCTTTAGATATGTAGTCACTTAACCACTTACAAACCCACTCATTAGGTATGTTGATGTGAAGAAATCTCGGAATAAGCATGACAACACTACAGTACTCCATCACTACAAAATAGATGTATTTAATGCTGCAATAGATCAACAACTGACGGAGTTGAATGATCGATTCAGTTCTCAAGTAACCGAGCTTTACATCCTTAGATCCGAGACATGATAATTTTGACAAGTCAAGGATATGCAGGCTAGTGGAAAAATTCTATCCCGCTGATTTTTCTGGTCAAGAGAGAGATAGGTTGGAGTGAGAGCTACCACATTTTCATCTTGATACATTCAACCATCCAGAGATCAAAAAGTGTAAATCACTTGCTGATTTAACAAAAGGAATCATCCAGACCGGCAAATCATCTGATTATCCAATGGTTGAGAGATTGTTACGACTAGTGGTAACTCTTCCGGTATCAACTGCGATAGCAGAGCGAGCATTTTCTGCTATGAAACTAGTCAAGACACGTCTTCGCACTAAATTGGGAAATGACTTTCTTCGTGATTGTGATAGTCTACGTAGAGAGGAAAATAGCAGAAAAGTTTAGTGTAGAAGAAATTATCGAGACCTTTAATATCGGTGCACGTAAAGCCGAGTTTAAATTGATAGATATGTAACTTTATTTATAGTATCACCACAACGATCATATCTTGATTATCTAGACCTTATAATATTTGTTGTGTTAAACAAAAATGTTCTGTAATTTCGACACTTATACTCTTTGCCCCCCTATTTGTGAATCCTGGCTCCGTCCCTGGCCTTGTTGTCTGTGTTGTACTGTCTAAGGTCGCATTGCACTGTGCGATGTTCTGGCGGTGCACTGCCTCGTTGTTTTGCTTTGCACTGCCTTAGTCGTAGTGCACTGCGCGGTGTCCTGCCAGTGCACTGTCTATTTAGGCGGTGTACTGCCTTGTTGTACCGTATTGCACTGCCTTAAGTGCACTGCGTGGTGTCCTGGCAGTGCAGGAGGTGTACTGCTTCGTTGTACTGTGTTGTACTGCCTTAGTTCGCAGTGCACTGTGCGGTGTCCTGGCAGTGCACGCGGTGTACTGTCTCGTTATACTTTTTTACACTGCCTAAGGTCGCAGTACACTGCGTGGTGTCTTGGCAGTGTACAGTCCATGCACTGTCTTGTTGTACCGTGTTGCACTGCCTTCGGTTGTAGTGTACTACGCGGTCTCCTGGTAGTGCACGGTCCATGCACTGTCTTGTTGATACTGTGTTGCACTGCCTTGCGGTAAACTGTTTCTTTTTAGGTATATTTTTTCTCTTTTTGGCATTGTATTTTCTACTCGTGTTTTACGTGAAAAAAATCAAAAAAAAACACGCGAGCGAGCATCTAGGGAGCAGATATCTTGCACTATCTAGCCACCTAAACAGAGTTTCTCGTGTGCACTGCATAAGCAGCTAGCCAGCGCGCATAAACGACACGCCACATGTCGGACTGCCGTATGGCCGAAAACACGCACAGTGCCGACCAGCCGGAAACGTACGTTATGGCCGAAACGTGCTTCCTAAAGGGCGCGCTTCCGCTAGTCATGCTCCCGAATGGTATCCGGTGTCACATCTAATTTTCTCTTTTGTCGACTTTGTATAGAGGTAGATAGACGTGAGCTCGGTCTAGCATAGTAAAGCTCCTCCCTGCTAATTCCTTTCTACAATTGGCATTATCTATTGTCTGATTTGTTGGTGGAAACTGGCATCGATTACCCTTTTAGGACTTCTTCGGTTTATATTAGCAGGGCTGGAAGAGGATAGAAAGGTATTGGGGTGGAATAAATCCCAAGCAAGTCAAAATCCCCCTAATCCACCTCATTTCACTCCAATCCTATTGAGGAGAGTATTAATCGAACATAGCCTTAGGCTCACTCAGGAACACTCCGGCTCCTAGCTCCTCTATCGGAGCATGCAGAGCTGCCCTAAACGCATCAGCTCACATGTCTTCTTCTAGAGTGATCCGGGCTTTAGCGCGAATATGCAGAGCGAGTTTTTTTTTGTCTGCAGAATAGAGGACCATGGAGTGGATTTTACTTATAAGTGTTTCCCTAGAGATAGTTAGAGGATCTCATATATTAATATAAAATAATTCTTGATGTCACAATAAGATTTGGGTAAAACAGTTAATGATTGAAACAATTACATAAAGGATGATGGTGGATCACAAGTTAGAAAAGTAGTGGATGCGAACTTCATAACCTGGTGGGGAACACTCGGTGCTTGATCTCAAGTTCACTGGCTTATTTTCTTCTCTATAGGTTTTTTCTTCAATAAAGGCTAACCTAGACTTTCCGTCCCTGCACCTAATGGAGGTTGGATGGAAGGCTTGACATTCTCTTTCCTTCATGTATGCCTTGGGTCATAACCCTAATGAATAATACGCTTTTGCATCTACCCAAAAATGACCATTTACACACAACCCACGTGAGGAGGATAGCCTAATTATCTATAAATATGATATATCGATCTATTGACCATTGGACATGAGTACAAAGGCTAAAAGTACCATCAATAGTTTTCTCTCTCTTGATTGTTCAAAAATTGGAGTGATACGCGATATGGACTGTTGGACTGAAATGCGCGGTCCGATTTTATGTTAGGAGCAGTTTGGGCTGGTTGAGATGCCTATTGTGGCAAAGCCCAATCTGATCGGAACCTAAAAAAGAAAAGGAAAGAGGAAGCCAAGGGAATATGGGCTTTGGGACTTGAAAGGAAAATAGAAGTTTTCTTATTTAAATCTTAAACCTTATATAAAAATAAAAATAAAAAATATATTATGAAATTTCCTAGGAAATTCAGGTTATTTAAGAGTGTACTGAAGCAAGAAAAAAAATATCATAGCCAAGATAAAATAAAAAATTCATATAAACTTGTTATAGCGCTATTGCGGATACACGAAGCCATATCTGGCCATGCAAAGGACAAACTCCGTCAGGCGCTGGAAGTTTAGGGTAAAAAAGTTACATAAAAATAAGTACAAAGACAAAATCTGCTCCTGGAATTTTTACTTTTTTTTTAGGGAGGAATGTTTACTTGTTGAGGGTACAGCTATCCCTTAATTTGAAGGGAGCCCCGTGTTTTTAGTGCTGGATTTGGTGTGACACGTTAACATTGGGCCGGCCATTGTACTTCACGATAGCGACCACCACCACCAGCAGCAGGGTCATTCACTGCCCCAGTACCAGTAGGCCGCGGCCACGATTGTCTAGTCTGTCGTTGATGAATTTAGAGAGTTTAGGCCCATTCCTGGATCAGCCACACTACGCTAGTTTTTTTTTTTAAGAACCCAGCCACACTACGGTAGTGACAACGCAAAGCCCAGTCACATGCACGGCAGCATCTGGGCCATTAGCTTGAATGGCAAAACTAACTAGTAGTCAAAACTTCGAATGCATGGCAGAAAACTTTACCGCAAAAGAAAGAAAAAAAATCATTTCGTTTGCAGAAACATGAGCAAGTTAGCTCGGTCATCCTACGCAAATCACCTCGGAAAGGTCACGACAAATCTTCTGCGTGGGACCACTCGAGAGTTTGCCGAAGGCCCCAAATTGTGCTCATGGCAAATCGGGCCTCGAGGTCTGCCGCTAGCCCAAAAATGCACACAGCAAATTGGCTGTGAGATTGCAGCATGCCCAAATAAAACTCATGCAAATCCATGCGTGGGACCTATCAGACTTTTGTCCTAACCCGCCTTTGGATAGCTATCCTAATGCCACAATTTTTGATTGCCGTATTCTCTAAAAAATATGTTAATTAAGAGACCCATTGACACGTTGAACCAAAGATAGGCAGTCAGATGCCAAAGTCACCTTGTCGAAACCTTTCACTTTGCCAGTGACAGCGCATGGCGAAGTGCCAGCGCGTCAGCAATCTCAGGCGTTGTAACCTCCTCGACTAGCTCACTGTAAGCAATAGAGCAATCACCATTGTGGTTTCGGATTACAACGTCAATTCCCATCCCGCGCGAAGGGGGAAATAGAGCAGCATCAAACATTAATATGAACCACTCCTTCTAGCGGCGGAGACCAGCGAGACAAGGAAAAAGAAGCCTCGCGCCTAGTAGAAGTAGATGGTTTGAACATATGCATCTCTATCATTTCAAATCATGGTGCTTCTAGCCGTTAGCTCACGGTAGTTTGCAGACTGGCCAGAAAACTCACTGCAAACAGTTTGTCGTGTGCCTAATTATATGCACTCAGCAAATCAAGCGATTTCACGGCTCCGGGTCCGAATTTTCCGAGACGGTTTGACGCGAGCTTGCTACCACAAACGATTTGACTGTGAGTTTTAGTCCTTTGTCGTGGCCTCCAAGCCCACGACAAATTGCCGGATTCATGTAGCGTACTTCATATCCATAATTGGGTTGTACCGGCTCGTGATTTAGAACATGTCGGCTGGGGTTTACACATAGACAGAGTTAGTTACTATAATATTTATAATTACCAATTTTATTCAAGAATGCATTCTCTTCGCCAAATGACATAGTATTCATATGCACCATTACAAATGTATCACAAATGAAAACAAGGGACCCAACATATTTTAGTTTATAGTAACGACACCAAATAATCATCACAACTCCTTCATGACCTTGCCTTTTTTTTAAACTGTATGCTAGATTGCCTGATGCATGGTGGAAGACCAAACTATTTCTATTAAGTTGCGTAGCATCGTGGGTTATTGATTTTGGTCAACAACAAATTCATTGCAATCTAAAAATGTTGAGTCTCACCGCACATCACAAAAAACTAGGCATGTTAATAGTTTCCTTATGATCAGTGGCGGAGCACGGGTTGAAACTTTGGTATGGCGAAGTCATGCACCATGGACTAAAGAGGTGCAAAATTTTGAGTAACAAGCAGTATGCTCTATTGAGTTATAATAAGTGAGGCTTGATTAAAGTATGGCAAATGTCATAGATCGCCATAATAGGTCCTCTGCCACTGATGATGATTATTGTCTCTAAACACTATATAACACCAATATGTACACTAAACATGATCGTTGTTATAGATTATCCTTTGTACAACGTATATTTATACTAAACATTTGTACCCTTTTAAATCTCACTAGCATTACATCTTAACTAGTTTATCTTTATACAATGTTTGCAATAAAATGATAAATAAAAACATACTATCTCTCATCACTATCCACATAAATGTGTTGGTAATGTTAGCGATAACACTTTATTGCTAGACAACTCAAATGCGTATCATCAGAAATACAACAACTGTAACGTATAAGACTCTCTTTGTATGGAAATTGTGTTGTTTTCACAAATTTTAGCTTATGCCACTACACTTAATTGTATTATACCTATATCCAAAGAAACCTTAAGAATGTGATGTATGTATCATATATCTAAAAAATATTTCTACGCATACATATTTTATAGTGCGGTCGGAAATATTTGTTTCTATTTAGATATCTATAAATGCCTAAATATTTATTTCCATAATGCATGTTTACTGGCAAGTACCCTGGAGGAGATTAGTTTAGTTAGATAAGTTTTATAACCAATAAAAAGTCTGAGTGTAGGTGGTATTGATTAAAGTGTTTTGTCCTTGAATTCTCTTCACTCGTCCTAGCTATTTTCATTTATTTATTTTTATGTTGTGGAATATTTTCTTTACTTGAGCAGTGTATATGGTTTAGTAAACCCACGCATGAGCCATGTGCGTCATGCGGAGAAGTCGTACCTGTCGGCCTTCTGGATGCATATATCACCTTGCTGTGTAAGTCAGCCGATAAAACGTAAATTAAAGCCTATATATAAGAATTGTTGAACGACGACATGTGTCCATCAGTCGACACAGTATGTGTATTTACTACGTAGCCGGCGGTCAATCCACCGTGTTGAAGTACCCTTCAACGTGTGATGCAATTGCACTGAAATCCAACCAAATGGAAGAGCATGGAAAAACACCAACGAGGTATACTTACACATCGATCACGTAGAGCATTGAAGTCTGTTCCAGCTGATATGCAGCGAGGTCTCTCCAAATAATCAACTCACCGCCTCAGCTAGAACAGGAATTGCTACCGCAATTTGCACACAACGACATTTGACCAAATAAGTCGTATGCGATATATGCATAGATCGAGTCGTCTCTCGCATGATCTCATCAGCTGTTCGCCAATGTTCGATTTTCAATTGTAAGTTGGCTGATCATGCAAGGTTTTGAATTTCTGTATGTGAACATGAGATTGGACACGTAGGTATGTAGTGGCAAAAAGCTGCAAGCTACTAGAACTACATAAATGCACGGAGAGCCAGCCAGTCATGCGCTAGCTCATGCCCATGCAAGGTTAGATAAGCTCGCAAGACAAAGAAAAGTGTAATATACATACCGTGTGTATACAGTATATTACGCGCGCGCCTTCGAGATCACACGCGATCCGTACGCATTTGAAAGCAAGCAAGCAGCTCAATTGTTTAGCATGCCGTCGCTTCGAGCGGCCATGGCGGACGACGCCGCCGGCCGCCGCGGAGAGGCCATCGGCGCCAGTGAGAAGGAGAAGTCGGCAGCGGCGACCCTGCTGAGCCTGCTGCGCGCCAAGTCGGAGCGGAGCGCCGAGGCGGAGGCCAAGGTGGAGTGGGTGCGGTCGCAGGTCGTGGGCGGCGACGCCGAGTTCGACACTCCCTTCGGCCGCCGCGCCCTCGTCTACGCCGACCACACCGCCTCCGGCCGCAGCCTCAGATACATCGAGGACTACATCCTCACACAAGTCCTACCCTTCTACGGTCAGCTCGATCAATTCTACAATACAGTTTGCATGGCGGATTGAGCATGCAAGAAGGAGCATGCGAGAATCGAGACTGACACGTGCGATCGATCGATCCACGTACGCGTGCGTGACGTGTATACTGCAGGGAACACGCACACGGAGGACAGCCACGTCGGGAGCAGGACGACGAGGACGGTGAGGACGGCGGCGAGCTACATCAAGCGGTGCATGGGCGCCGGCGCCGACGACGCGCTGCTCTTCTGCGGGTCCGGCGCCACGGCGGCCGTGAAGCGGCTGCAGGAGGCCATGGGGGTGGCGTCGCCGCCTCTTCTGCGGGCGCAGCTGCTCGCGCAGATGCGCGCGGAGCAGCGGTGGGTGGTCTTCGTGGGGCCCTACGAGCACCACTCCAACCTGCTGTCGTGGCGGCAGAGCCTGGCCGAGGTCGTCGAGGTCGGCGCCGGCGACGACGGGCTCGTCGACCTCGCCGCGCTCCGGCGCGCGCTGAGCGCGCCCGAGCACGCGAACCGGCCCATGCTGGGCTGCTTCTCGGCGTGCAGCAACGTCACCGGCGTCATCACCGACACACGGGCGGTCGCGCGCGTCCTGCACCAGCACGGCGCATTCGCCTGCTTTGACTTCGCCGCGAGGTACGTACGTACGTCGACCTAGCTAGCCAATGCTATAGTTGGTCATGATTATTGAGCAGCAACGCCATGATCGACCGAACTTCTTATATGTTCTTTAAACATGCATGTTTTCTAGTTATTGCGTTAGATTATCATCATTTGTTGGAGATAATCTTGATTATTAGGTTAGGGTTTTTGAGTTCTGACTAGTAAAGAGAAAAAACAAGTCACTACACAGGCGCCTTGTGCAAACAAGTCTAATTTACTTTTCTATGTCGTTTGGGAACATTTTTTTTATTTCATCTTGCCTAAGGAAAATATATGTTGAGTGTGCTATAGTTGCACTCAATTTAAGGGTCCATTTCTTCTTGAGGTAATTAAAAAGCAGCTCTCTCTGACATTAGATGAGAAGAGAGGTGACACATTTCTACTTCTAAAAACAAACATGGATTATAGACTAATTAACTACACATTATCAAATCATAGTTAGATGAAGCATTAGAGTTTGTGATTGTTGGCTTAGGAAAAGGAATTTTGGTCAACTCGGAAACAAAATGTCTCAAAATATATATTATTTGCAAATAATATATATCACAGACTTTGAAGGAACATGTCCACCATTAAATAAACCACTCAACGAAGCCGCCGTACAAATAAATCTCTTAACTCCAAGAAACATCAAACCTATACATGTTAGTTGATGCGGCATCCTAGTTTTGGCGGTACAAAATTCAACAACGGTTTTTGGTTTTTCCTAACATGGCGCTAGAGTCAAGTATTAGGTAATGTACACTAGTTGAAAAGTTGGCATTTTCTTCGCCCTCCAAAATATCTAAAGACAATAAAAGACATGTTATACAATGGTACCAATCATCTATTTGTTTTATACATAACAATCAATACTTGCATATGAAATATGTGATTAAGAGGTTGTATCTAGTACAACATAAAAAAATATCTCATATCAATCGTTTTGATCAAAATCATGCACGCCACAACAGAAAGGCTCATGTCACTCTCCATTGCACGTACCCTAATGTGAATATCTCTTTCCACTAGAGAAGGAAGGATGTGATGCTTGCCTCCACAGTGTGGTCGGCTAATCTATCGAGCGCCGACCGGTTCTTTCCCTTCTCTTTCCAATTCATTTTTCTGATTGCATGATTTTTTTTGTTCCGTAGAAGCGTCTCAATGAAATTATATGTTGAATCCAGATAAATCATAATCGCATTTCTTTAACAACACAAGAGAATGAAACATGAATTGGTGGCTTTGAGAGATTTTAGGATAAAGCAAAGGCTTTTGAGGTTGTTTGTTTAGATGCAATGCAAATATAAATACAACAAATGATCAAAATGCACAAGTTTCCATACAAAAAATAATAATCACAAGCCACAAATGTGGCAATAACAAAAAAAGGCACTTGGAGCATTTGAAAAGCTGCAAGTGCAAAGAAGTCCCGTTTTCGTGGAAATTGATCTTACTGCTACCTAGTATTATTTGCTATCCATTGCTCACCTTGACTTATTACGGTTCGGTAAAATACATGGTTGTTGTCTCGGTCAGTCTTGGTCAGAACTGAAGATTAGTTAGTTTAATACAAATGCCAACAAAAAACCTACCATGACACATGCGCATTTCTCGGTCAGATTTCCCACCGCAGCGCGTTGAGTCATTGACATCTCAAACCGAAGAAATTTGGTCATTGCGACACTCCACCTGCTGCCATGCCGGCCAACGCTGCGCCAATCAATATAGCAGCCTGCCTCATGATACTCGACCGATCGCCAATTTGACTTGGCTGATTGATGCCGTTAGTTACTACTCCCTCCGTTTCAAAATATAAGATGTTTTAGGTTTACGAAGAAAATAAATCTAGACTTCTTTTATTATATAGATTCATTCTAAAGTTGAATGAAACTATATACTAAAACAAATCTAAATACATTTCATCCATAAAGTTAAAACATTTTATATTTTAAAACGGAGGGAGTAGTTGTCAAGCAATGGTACGCCAAAACGGTGTAGGCTAGTACACAAGCAAACATTGACCTGGGAACGTACCGTGAACACTAATAAACTGAGTAGCAGAAATGTCCCGGTCCCTGTCGTGATGGAATGGAAGTATATATAGTTTTAATTAATACAAGAAGGAATATTAATGGACGATCACAGGAAATCTGGTTACTCGTACCTCATCTCTTGACAGCGAAAGGCATTGACCTGGAAAGGTCGTAAGCCCAAGCCATCCATCTCAACTTCCCAAGAAATTTCGTCTGGCTGTTTGCAGGACTTACGGTGGTTCTGTTGTCCCAAATAAAATTCTAAGGACATGTTTGATTCAAAGGATTTTTAAAAAAAATTATAAAATTTCAATCCGTAGAAATTTTTTCTATAGAGTCTGTTTGTTCCAAAAGAATGAATCCTACAAAATTCTAGCGCATTGTTTTCTTACACTATAATTCTATTTGATTTCTAGCAAGAGGTGAGATCTCTTGAAAAAAATTCCCATGTGTCTATAATAAATATGACATGTGTCGAAATCCTAAAGAAATTTCATGCGTTCTTTCCGCGGTGCAATCAAACAGCTTATTTTACCGATTTCTACTTTTTCATTCATGTAGCATTCCAAGTGTCATGACATTCTATTCCTGTATTTTCTTCTATTCCTATGTTTTGCAAGTACTTTGAATCAAACGAGCCCTAAGGAGTCTTTTCTAATGTAGGAAGCACGTAGGAGATTGGCAAAAAAAACATGTTGTATATTTTAGTTCTATCCAAGTGAACAAAGACTCTTTCTTTAATTAATGGCCACAAATTAAATGTACTACAGGAGCCATTTGCGGGATACTAGGTCGATACCTAGGACGATATTGAATATTGGCTCATATATTTTGCCGTGTAGCTGTGTTGGGGGGAATGTATCGTATTTCTTAGTTAATCTTGTTTATTTGATGTCTTTGTTTAGGAAATAGCCACTCAAAGTATTCAAAGTTTTTTGGTTGGTTCATTAAGAAAACATATAAAAGAACAGTCACGAAGTTCTTGATTTGAACATATATAAGATGTACATTATACATGTTGAACCCACATAATGCAGTATGCTTTACCTCCATATTGGTCCACATCGGTCAAAATAACGAAACAAATGTCGGTCATATTGCCCGAGACATACCGGTCAATATCTAATAATGTGTGTAAATCATAATTTTGGTTGCATCGTCCAATATTTAGGTTTTAGAACCTTGCTTAGAATCCCAATTTCTTCCATAAATAGAAGTTTTCATTATTACCTCCGGCTTCTTCTGCATCGAGTAGATGGTGCATATATCGCAGATCTATTTTAAGTTTGTACAAATTTAAAAATGTAGTATGAAATACTATGAGGAGTTCTTTTTTTTTGCGGGTAGACATACTACGAGGAGTTAATATTGAAAGTACAATAATTAACACCCCAAGTCATGAATCCACTCGTCAAGATTTAGTACGGATTTACGACGTGGATGGATGTGTTGGTATGGTGGTCTGTGTTCTCAGTGTGTTTTTTGAAATTGGCATGTGTTCAGTGTTTGTGTACGCTTCATGTTGTTATCGGAACAAAAGGACGACACCTCAGTTCGAATTTGTTTACACTATCAAGAGAGTGTGCACACTGTTTGGAATTATCACAGCGATCGACTAGGCCGGGCGTACCAGCAGAGGGGTTTAATTGTGCCGTACGTACGTGTCTGAAATTCTGAACATTATTCCCGAGTCGTGCGTGGCACTGACATGACATGACATGACATGACGCTCGTGTGTTACGTGCATGTGCAGCGCGCCGTACGTGGAGATCGACATGCGGTCGGGGTCGATGGACGGCTACGACGCGGTGTTCCTCAGCCCGCACAAGTTCCCCGGCGGGCCCGGCACGCCGGGCATCCTGCTCATGCACCGCTCCCTCTACCGCCTCGCCTCCTCGCCGCCCGCCACGTGCGGCGGCGGCACCGTCGCCTACGTGAACGGCATCAGCGAGGACCACACGGTGTACGTGGACGGCGTGGAGGAGCGGGAGGACGCCGGCACCCCGCCCATCGCGGGGAAGGTGCGCGCGTCGCTCGCCTTCTGGGTCAAGGAGCACGTCGGCCTCCGCGCCATCGCGCTCCGGGAGGCCGCCCACGCCGACGCCGCCATGCGCTGGCTCCTGTCCAACCCCGCCGTCGAGGTGCTCGGCGGCGTCGCGGCGCCTCGCCTGCCCATATTCTCGTTCCTCGTCTACCCCGGCGTGACGCCCACAGGCAGGCGCCGGCTGCCCCTCCACGGGCGGTTCGTGGCGAGGCTGATGAACGATCTCTTCGGCATCCAGGCCAGGGGCGGCTGCGGCTGCGCCGGGCCGTACGGCCACGCCCTCCTCGGCGTCGGCGACGAGCTCTCCCTTCGGATTCGCTCCGCCATTCTTAAGGTAAGCAAGAAAACATGACCGACATTCACGTCGTGTGTCATTCGGTCAGATTCTGTAAATACTTTACGCGCGGGTTATTAACAGTTTTGAATCTGTTTCCTCCACCAGGGCTACCATGGCGTGAAGCCGGGATGGACGAGGGTGAGCTTCGCGTACTACCTCCCGCGGGAGGAGTTCCAGTACATCCTCGCCGCCATCGACTTCGTCGCGGCGCACGGCCACCGCTTCCTGCCGCTCTACAACTTCGACTGGGCCACAGGCAACTGGACCTTCCGGCGGCGGGAGATCAAGCACCACATCATGATGGGGGAGCTGCTGCATGATCTCGACACCTGCGCCACGGAGGTCTCGGAGGAGGACGATGACCAAGCCCGGCCCCGGACGGACGTCAGCGACAAGTTCGACAGGTACCTGGAGTTCGCCACCAAGGTCGCGCTGTCGCTGCCGGATACGTCTGATCAGCATCAAGTTATTCCCCAAGGAATCGACCCTGACATTGTGCTTTTTCGAGTCTGATCAGCATCAAGTTATTCTCTTTTGAACTTTTGATGATAGTGGTAATTAGCTAAGTAGTAGATAGTACAGATTACGGTTGAGTTTTGGGGTTTAAGGACTCCATGAGTCTTTTACACAAGGAACGCAAAAGGGGAATAAAAATCATATTAAGCTCACCCCGGCCGGCCGCCTCACGAATTTGTGCCTTATTCTTCAGAAGATGAGAAGAGGTACGACATTATCAGGTCCATGCCTTTCTCTGTCATGATGAGATACAACAAGACTTCCTGCGATCACATTTATTTTCCTCTCAAATTTGAGACTGCTTCCATTCCATCACGATGGTGACGGGGAAGATCATCAAGGACAGGCAAATTTCTAGAATATATCTGTGTCTGATGCATACGGTTTTGAGTCAAAGAACCGTGTTTGGTTAGCTTTGGGGTTGGTGTGGAGTTTGAAACCCGAGCTGAAATATTGACAGACAGAGACTCAGGATGTTGGAAGTATTATTGGTCCAAACTCCCAATAAAATGAATTCGGAAGCGTGGGAGCTCCTATTAGTTCAAAAGAAAAGAAGTAGAAGTGAATCACATAATTAAGTAAAACATGGACTAAGAAAGGTAGTTTTACACTTAAGAGCATGGCCCTGATAGGTCCTTCAAACAAATTAATATGATATTGAAAATTCCCTTTGAAACTTAAAGTCTGCCTTTGTTTGATTTCGTACGATACAATAGCAACAGAAGGTAACATGAAAAGGAGAAAGTAGATTGGAGATTGCACTTGTAGGTTTTGTCCTTTGGATGAAACTACTCATCATTTGATTTTCGGATTCAAATTACAGCTATGTTTGGAGTATAGTTGTTGTCGTAGTTGGTGCACCAAATAATTTTTTTTAGGGGGGGAGGGAGGAGGAATTGGTTTCCACGAATTTCTAGGCAGTTTCAAGAACATCCACCTCTGAATGTTGATTTGTAAATTGCACAGTGGCTGAAATATGTTCTGCAATTTTAATATTGGGGTCCCAAAACACCTACAATCAAAATGTCAAGGTCCACTCAAGTCCATGACATTTTCCATGGTCAACAACTCAAAGGAGAAGAAAAGATAAAAAATAGGAAGTCAAGAGAAGGCCCTGTATGAAAGAAGCCCATGATAACACTAGTACAAACTCGGTATTTAGAGATGGTGTCCTCGAACGGTTTATGGCAAGTTAAAAAAACTGCATCTATTCGTCACCCTCAATCGGTTTTTATTTACCAATC
The DNA here is from genome assembly GCA_030063025.1 of Avena longiglumis. NCBI lineage: Eukaryota > Viridiplantae > Streptophyta > Magnoliopsida > Poales > Poaceae > Avena > Avena longiglumis. The sequence continues at coordinate 188,199,686 of CP125979.1, forward strand.
GCCTCTAAGAACCTCATAGCCGAATCAAAACCATAACGGGCTCCAAAAATAACCCTATAGGAGACGGCTCTAAGAATAAGAAATAAGAAACGGGCACTAAAAACCACCGCCTCTAAGAATAAGAAAGAAGAGATAGTCATTATTAGAAGACACATCTAAGGGCAGTTTCAGGGATAGTGCGTACGGAACTCCGCAACAGGTTTTTCTTCCTCTACTCTTATTTCTACTTAATTTGTTTCTATGGTTTTACTTTAATCATTCGTCGATTGTTCATACGTAGAATTAGAGTGTGCTTCCTCAGATCGACGGTGAGATTTTCTTCCTCTGCATTTTCCCACTTCGTCTAGTGTACATAGAGGTTTTGTATAGTTCGTTCTCTATTTATTCTTCGAACTTTTTCTTCTTTAAGTGCATAGAAGCAAAGGTACGGTACGTAGTGATGGAGATCTGTCATGTCTACACCCAGCCAATACAGAACTATGAACGTTTAAACAGGAGTGTAGAGTCATTTAACATCATCATAAACCAGCCAAACTTTAAAAATATTGTAGTGAGTAATTTTAGCCTCAATCAACAAAGTACTAATGTTTATCCTCAATTAGAAAATTACTGTTAGTTAATAAACATGCATGTGCATATATATGTGAACTAAAATGTGTTAAAAATTATTGTTCTGGTGCTCTGGTAGGAATTTGAGATTTTTTTGTGAACGTTTTGGATCTTCGAGGGTTAGTTCACTACAATCTCGTTGCAACGATCTCGTAGATTAGATCTTGGTTTTGTGTGTTCCCGCAATAGAATTTTTTTGTTTTCCATGCTACGAACCCTACAACATCATTAGAGAATGATGTGGTGGATATTACCCCAAATAAACATATTGTTGCACGATCAACTCACATGTTCATTGTTGCAATATTAGAAGCATAATATCCTTCTCCTTAAACTGTGAGATCATATTAATCACTATCTCTCGAGGTTGTTTTGACTGCATCAGACGTCATGTTGGTAACTTGGTGACAATAAAGGTGTATGTTAAGTATTCCATAGGAATATTTGCGGCTTATGCATCGAGATCGGGATTTGTTCACCTGAGTGACAGAAAGATACCCCGTGTCCACTCAATGAGATTACGTCCATGAATATTGTGCAACAAGTGACTAGGTCATGGGGATGGAATATCACGGAATGAGTAAAACTAGATTTGTCGATAACGAGATTGAACAATGTATTAGATATCGATGATCAAATCTTGGCCAAATCATGTATCGAAGAAACAAAGGGAATTGGACACAACGTTCAGGTTCAAATGAAAAAAGTCTCGTGGAATGCACAAGTGTTATTATTGGCATCCCAGTCCCGCTAATGATCATTGTTGGAGAGAGAACTCAATCATGTTTGTGATGTTCCCAAACCATAGGGTAACACGCTTAAGGTGCGACGATATTTGTAGATACTTTGGTAGGATGAATCAACAAATTATGAAAGAGAGAACTTCAGAATTGTTCTGAAAAGAGAATACCGAAAAAGTTTCGAAGAGGATCCGAAATGGTTCAGAAGAAATGAAAGGTCGAAAAGATGTTTTCTGGTTAATAAGGATTTATAATATGCATTTATATATTAATTATGAATTAATATATTTATACAATATTTTAAATGGTTTATTATGGGGCAACTTCCTCTGTAGGGCCGAATCCTCGGAGGGAAACGACCCAGAAGAGAAGTCACCCTAGAGCAGCCATAGCCGTTGGTGGGCCTCGGCCCCCCACACAGCAGGCGGGCGGCAGCTGTGCACCGCTCAGCGGGCCCTGCGAGTCGGCCTAATCAGGTGACGACGCGTGGTGGCACGGTGCGGCGCTGGGCCGCCAGCTGGCCCACCCAGCCTTTGTTCAGCGGCCTGCTGGGCCTCACGGGCGCGTGTAGGATGCCGATTTAGTAGGGGCCTGGGCTTCTCCTTCTACTGCTACCGAGCTAGGCCGGCGCAGTGCCCACCCGGCCGGTGCATGGGGCCCAACCGGCGGTTGCCCCTTCTCCCCTTTTTCTTTTGCCTTTAGTCCCACATGGGAAGCTCTTTGGAAAGGGTACAACACCATTCGCCTATATAAAGGGGTGTCCATGGGTAGGAATAATAAACACATCAATAATTCGGCATTTTCTCCAAGGAATTTTCCTTGGGGATTTTCTTCCTTTCTCTATCTTTCTCTCTTGGAACTACGGCCCAGAAGTTAGGGTTGTGCGCGCAAGAGGGACTTTGCTGCGGCACAACAGAATGCTGCGAGATTCCAAGCTGGAGATATGCTTCCGCTATCGGTAGGGATCGGGGAAACGAAAGTCCCATCGTACATTGTATGTGTGCGAAATATTGGAGGGGCTACCATTATTGGCGCTGGGTTGTCATTCAAGGACCTGAGATAACTTGGGAGGAGCATAACGACCTTGAGGTCGGCAACGCGCATCTACTTCAACTATGTTCCCCGCTAGACGTTAACCGCGTTACGATCTATAAGGGTATGTAATCGTAAACCTCTCCGTTATAGCTTTTCTTCTAGATAGATGTTAGGCATGAAGGTATTACACCGTAGTATTTTTTGTGTTTTCTACCATGGAACCCTTCAACATGATAGTTGGCTTGTCTCATACCCCTAACCATCATTACCTGCTCCACATGCCGCCTAGTTAGTTTCTCTACATGCACTTGATAATCATATATATATATATATATATATATATATATATATATATATATATATATATATATATATATATATATATATATATATATATATATTAGTGTTGTAACTCCTTCGAATCGAGATTATGCGGATATTAGCAATATCGCCAAAATCCGCATAGAAACGACTCAAATACGCCCACGAAGCACCGCGTGCATGTCGCGACATACATGAAATGCAGGTGGAATTTGTCACAAGTAGTTACATCACCACAGTTCATAAGAAACCCACAATATATATATATATATACACACACAACAACGACTCCAACGAGCCAATAATAAAATGATATAATATAAAAATATAAATCACGATTAAAGCCAAATAGTATTCTGAGTATGGACAAGAATACAAATCGGACTAAGAGTTCTAAAGATAACAATATGACATCCATAACCCTGGCTAGACTAAGCCTAAAGGGTAATATTGCTAACACCGTTGATCTCATACCTGTCAAATTCGGGCCAACGGTTGTTGACAAAAAGGGAGACAAAAAAGCAAGTGGTAAGTACGGAGGCACATAATTAATGAGATTTAGAATTCGGCTGCTCTCGGCTATATGGAATAGTGAACTTAGCGGTGGCAAAGTATGCACTAAAAACCCATAAAGGCACAAGGATAATGACGGTCTGAACCGCGTCACAGAAGCGCACGAGCAGGTTGTCAAGGAGGCCATCACAACTTAGTTGTTGTATGACCCTCCATCCATCCCAAAATAAGGGATGTGGGGATTATATTTGTAGGATAAGAGATCATAAAATATCATAATTAGTGACGAGGGTTTGACTCGTTAATGCCCATTGTTATGGACTAGGGTTTTGGAGAAGATGAGGATGCTAGAAGTCACGAGACGGTTAACATGCAAGCAACACGGGGATACGAGGTTTACCCAGGTTCAGGCCCCCGGAGGCCTGCTCCTGCTTGTCTGTTCTTGATTATGGCCGAACCGAAGTTTACAAGGGTGCGCAGATAGATCTGGCGTGGAGGTATGTGTGAGGTGAGTAAAGGATCCTTCTCGCCGTACCCTCCTGGCCTTTATATAGATAGGCCAGGTCCCGGGATAGGTCGAGTCGGTTACAAATTAGGGTTGATACCCTTTGAAATTCTATCTAATCTAGACTTGTCATCCAAGGAGTCGAAACCGCCATGGGCTTGGGCCACCCGAAATCTTCATAGGCTGCGTGTCTTTATGCGGGCCTTCCTTGGGTTTGGACCGGGTATGCCAACGTTGTGCACCCGTAAGGTATATAGATGTCAGTATCCCCCGAGTGTTCAGTCGAATTGTAGATTCGGCTAAAGACTCCATAATATTTCTGGTGCTTTTCTAATCGAACATTTTTTCAGGAAAAACATTTTGTTCATAGGGATTGTTGATGTGTGTGCCTGGCTCACCAGAAAGATCAGGGCCAGTTAGCTGTCATAGGACAAAACAACACGATCTTCATCAAACTCGATTCCCCGGACTTGAATTCAGAACGATTGCTGGTGTGATTCGACTCAGGCCGTTGTGTTCTTACAAGAGTTGAATCCCAGTGATTTTAGAATGGTGTACCCAACGCGTCCATCGGGATTTCATCGTGTCTGTTAACACGAGATTATACTAGCAGAGCGCAGTCGGGTGCGTTATCAGGCCATCAGATGGTATCTGTAGGGCTTATCTTTGCGTCACAGACATAGTATCCGAAGTTTTATCACCGTGGAGGTGTTTCGGGTGGCCAAGAAGACTTCTTCTCACTTAGCGTTAATTTGGGCAAAGTTGCCAAAATATTTTTGTCGTATTTGATCCGAAGGACCTCAGTCGAATAATTCATAGGGTGCGCGACCATCGCTCCCTATGGGGGAGTAGCCCCCGAGTGTCTGTTCGAGTTGTAGACTTGAGCGGAGACTTTAATTCAGCTATTTATGCTTTATTAGTCCGAAGGACACATTTTTTGGATGCACGATCAGTGCTCCCTATGGGAGCAGCCCCCGAGTCCGTAGTGGAGTCGTAGACTCGACATAGGACTCGAAGATAATTTCGAGGTGACGTTACCTTTGCAATTTCTTAGGTGCGCGGCCAGTGCTCCTGATAGAAGTTGGTTGAGTCATAGACTCGAGTAAGTACTTATTATGATCAGTCGAAATCTGTGAGCCATTGCTAGCCTTTGCTTTGATGACATCATTGCTGACGATTGATGAGATCAACCGTCTACGGCAGCAGAGACGATGCGACGGGATGATCGTGGGTCCCACTATCTGACTTGACGTTGAATAGTCACGCGTAGGCATGGCGGAATTTACGGCGTCTCCTCGGTTTCCGCGTGTAGTGGACGGCGGCTAGCGACGGTTCAGTTTGATGCTGACACATATATGGTGAGATCTGAGGTGCACGCTAGGGATTCTCGATCGACGGATCCAGTGCATCGTGTTCGTCCTTTTATACCATGGGGGAAAACAGTGATTTTACTCTTCGCCATTTGCTCCTGCCTCATCTCCATTGCCACCATTTTCGTGAGCTCTTTGCTTTGCGCTGCGCACTGGACGTTCTCCGCACCTTTCCTTCCTATTTCCTCCGGTCGCATCGTCGCAGTCGCCACACCAGAATGGCCAAGCTGAAGAAGACGTCATCTGCTGTAGCTGGGACCAACACCACCAGCGCTAACAATAAGGCCGCTGCTCCGGCCCGCACCATCGATGGCGGGTGGCGGTGCACGGAGATGCGCGACTCAGATTTGCGCAAATTGCACGATGCTGGGTTGATATCCAAGGACAAGGAGGACGCCATCCTCCAGAGCCAAGAGGTAATTCCTCGCCAACCCAAAGGGTTTCGGGTGATGTTTTATGCCTTCGTTGTCCGGGGCCTTTCTTTGCCTGTCCGTGAATTCCTTCGTGGACTCTTTTTTCTCTACGGGATTCAGTTGCATCATCTGTCTCCCAACTCTCTTCTTCATTTGCTTGTTTCATCACTCTGTGCGAGTGTTGGCTCGGTATCGAGCTGCACTTTGGCCTTTTCCAGAGACTCTACTCCGTGAAATGGCAATCTGGCACCGACGGTGTTTATCCGCTTGGCGGCTGCATCATCTCTATCTGTTCCACCGTTCAATTCTTCTCCTTCTCCATTTGTGAGTCCGTCCAGTACTGGCGCAGGAAGTGGTTTTACATCTGCGACGTCAAACTGGATGGTCAGCATTATGGTCTTGCTCCCTTCGACTCCGACCAAGAGATCATGCGAAAGAGGTTGTGGGGGAAATGACGTCTTGAAGGGTGAATCTGCAGAGGTGGAGAAGCTCTACCAACGGGTGGAGGCTCTCCAGCTGGCCATCGGCAAGGAGGTCAATGATGTCGACATCATCCGCACCTTCCTCAAGCGTCGGGTGTAGCCGATCCAAGTGAGGGCGCACCCGATGTTTATGTATGCTGGTCGTGGTGATCCAACAAGGGTTTTGCCTGAGGATTTTGAAGGGTTTCGCGGCATAGTAAATCAAAATTTTCTACGGATGCGAACAGAGGGAAAGCCAAGATCTAATCTAGGAGATGCAAACAACGAGAGAGATTGTATTAGATCTTCATACCCTTGAAGATTCGCACAGCGGAACGTTCGTCGGAACGTGGGTGATGTAGTCGTACTCGCTTCTCCTCCTCGCGATCCGATCCGATCTAGCACCACAAGTGGCGGTGCCTCCGTGAGATGCACATGTGCAGCACCTCGACGTCTCCTCCTTCCTCGGACCAGCAAGTATGGTGGAGAGACGGATTGGATCTACAACACGACGGCGTGGTGTATATGGTGGAGAATTTCTGCAGCAGGGCTTCGCCTACAAGCAGTCGGGAGGGAGAGAGGAGGGCAGCAGGGCGGCTAGGGTTGGAGGGGAAGGTGTGGTGGGTTGGTGCGCCCCCACCCCTCTTTATATAGAGGGGGGCGCAGCACTAGCCCCTTCCCCAATCCCAAACCGGTGGCCCCAAAGGATAAGGAGTGGGGGGCAAGGAAACCCCCATCTAGAAACTCTATCTCGAGTTTAAACCTCTCTAGGCCGGCTGGGCCCTATGGGGCCTTGTGCCCCTGGCCCAATGCGGCCAGGGCACTCCCTCATAGGACCAAGCCCCCTCCCGGAAGGTGGGTCCACGTTGGTCCCCTTCTGGAAGGTTCTAGAAGCTTCCGGTACAATACCGATTAATCCGGAACAATTCCGAACTCCAAAAACTGCACTGCCTTATATGAATCTTATTCTCCGGAACCTCTCGTGATGTCCCGGATCCCATCCGAGACTCCTAAAAAAAACTCATAAACCAATTATCCAATCTATCCTAGCATCGAGACACGTTAAGTGTGTGACCCTGCGGGTTCGAGAATATGCAGACATGATCTTCTATCAATAATCAACAGCGGGGTCTGGAAACCCATATTGACTCCCACACATTCATCGATGATCATATCGGATGAACCACGATGCCAGGATTCAATCAATCCCATATATATATTCTCTTCGTCTCGCGATATTTTACTTGCCCGAGATTCGATATTCGATACCGTCATACCTAGTTCAATCTCGTTCACAGCAAGTACTTTACTCGTTCCGTAATCCGATATCACTTTGTGATTAACTCCTTAACCACATGCTTGCAAGCGGTGTTGATATCGATTACCGAGTGGGCCCGAAGTATATCTCTCCGACTTGGGAGGGACAAATCCCATCTCGATACATACAACCCAACAGATACTTTCCGATCACCCGAGAGACACCTTTATGATCACCCTCTCATAGGATGACGTTTGATGACCTCAAAGCTTTCTTCCGATACCAGGGAGTTTTATTATCTCATGGTCTAAGGAATACAATATTTGACATAAGAAAAGCTTCGCAAAGACGAACACGATGACACGATCTAATTGCTTCGCTTAGTTTGGGTCTGTCCACCATATCATTCTTCCAATGATATGATCTCATTATTAATCGACAACTCATGTCCATGGTTAGGAAACCTTAACCATCATTAATCAATGAGCTAGTCCATATAGGCGTACTAGGGACACGGTGTTGTTCACAAACCACACAAGTATTAAAGTTTCCGCTTAATACAATTCTAGCATGGAATATAAACATTATCATGAACAAGAATTATAATAATAACAGCTTTATTATTGCCTCTAGGGCATAACTCCAACAGTCTCCCACTTGCACTAGAGTCAATAATCTAGTTTACATCTGGCAACAATCTCACACCCATGGCACTGAGGTGCTGATCATGTTTTACACGTGGAAGAGGTTTAGTCAATGGATCTGCGACATTCAGATCTGTATGTACTTTGCTAATCTTCAGATCTCCATATGATATATAATCTCGGATTATATGAAACTTGCGTTTGATATGCTTGGTCTTTGGATGATATCTTGGTTCCTTAGCGAGTGCTATGGCGCCAGTGTTGTCACACAATATCTCTAGTGGGTCCAATGCACTTGGAACCACGCCAAGCTCAGTGATGAAGTTTCTGATCCAAACTCCTTCACTTGACGCTTCTGCAGCCGCCATGTATTCCGCTTCTACTGTAGATCCTGCGATCACGCTTTGCTTGCAGCTTCTCCAGCTCACAGCTCCTCCATTCAAAATATAAACGTATCCTGTCTGAGATTTAGAATCATCCTTGTCGGTGTCGAAACTAGCGTCGACGTAACCTTTTACGACGAGCTGTTCATCACCCCCATAGACTAAGAACATTTCTTTAGTCCTATTTAGGTACTTTAGGATGTTCTTAACGGTTGTCCAGTGTTCCATTCCTGGATCACTTTAATACCTGCTCGTCAAACTAAGAGCATTGGACACATCCGGTCTAGTACACAGCATGTCATACATGATAGAACCTATGGCCGAGGCATAAGGCACTTTGCTCATAGCTTCCCTGTCATTTACCGTAGCTGGACACTGAGCCTTGCTCAATATCTTACCTGACAACATGCGCACTGAACCTTTCTTTGCCTTATCCATTCCGAACCTTTTCAGAACTTTGTCTAGGTATGTACTCTGGCTTAAAGCTATCAGGCGTCTTTGTCTATCTCTATAGATCTTAATGCCCAATATATAAGAAGCTTCACCTAGGTCTTTCATTGAAAAACACTTGTTCAAATAACTCTTCACATCGTTAAGCATGTTGATGTCATTTCCAATAATCAATATGTCATCCACATATAGTACCAGAAACGTCACCGAGCTCCCACTCACTTTCTTGTAGATGCAAGCTTCGTAGCAATTTGGAACAAATCCAAAGCTCCCTATCACTTGATCAAAACGAAGGTTCCAACTCTGAGATGCTTGCTTCAGTCCATAAATGGAACGCTGAAGTTTGCATACTTTATCAGCATCCTTAGGATCGACAAAACCTTCGGGTTGCATCATATATAACTCTTCATCAATGTTGCCATTGAGGAACGCAGTCTTGACATCCATCTGCCATATTTCATAATCATGAAACGCAGCAATTGCTAATAAAATCCGAATGGACTTAAACATCGCTATGGGAGATAAAGTCTCATCGTAGTCAACACCTTGAACTTGCCGAAACCCTTTTGCGACAAGCCGAGCTTTATAGACAGTAACATTACCATCCGCGTCTGTTTTCTTCTTGAAAATCCATTTGCACTCAACGTCCTTACGGTCATATCATTCATATGACTCATGCTTAACCTTTCGGTTCATGTGTTCTGAGGCCATGTCTGTACATGCTAGGCTCATCAAGTTAGACCCAAGTATTTCCGCGTGTGCAAAACTGGCTTGCACCCGTTGTATGTGAGCGTAGAGTCTATAGCACCCGATCATCACGTGATGCTTGGACACGACGAACTTTCGCAACGGTGCATACTTGGGGAGAACACAGTTTTTGTCTTGATCTTTAAGTGAGGAATCATCTTATAATGCTACCGTCGCGATCTAAGCATAATAAGATACATAAAAAGGATAAACATCACATGCATATAACTTTATGTGACATGGTATAGCCAATATTCGCGCAGTGATCTCCATCTTGTGCTTTCCGGCATGATCTCCATCACTCCACCATGATTGCCTCCACCACGAATAGCAACTACAACTATTGGTAACTACTTAGCGATAAATTAAAGCTATTACATGGCGTATAAGAAGTTGACACGCAGGTCATACACAATTATAAAGACAACCATACGACTCCTGTCGGTTGTGAACTCATCGACATGCAAGTCGTGAAATATTACAAAACATGATCATTGCATACATCTCAATTCATACACATCATGTCTTGGGCCATACCATATCACAAAACACTCCCTGCAAGAACAAGTTAGACGCCTCTACTTTGTTGTTGCATGTTTTACGTGGCTTATGGGAGTAACAAGCTAAGAACGATTCTTACCTACGGAAAGCCACAACGGTGATATTATGGTTGCCAACATCCGTTGTAAATCCCATGACTACTATAGTGAGAGAAACTGGCATCCACCAGCCGCATGTGTGGAACAAGCCACATGTCAAGTGCGGAGCCGGTCTCGCGAACGAGGTCACGTAAAGTTGGCCTGGACCACTTCGATCTCACTATGCCGCGCCATAAGAAATACACAACAAAAGGTTTGCAACAGAAAACATCAACGCCCTCAATAAGCATGTTGCGTTCTACTCGTGAAACACATCTACGCATAGATCTAGCTCTGATACCACTGAATGGTTTCGCAGCATAGTAAATCAAAAAGATTCTACGGATGCAAGCGAGAAAGCCAAGATCTAATCTAGGAGATGCAATCAACGAGTAGATTGATGAGATCTTCATACCCTTGAAGAAATCACACAGTGGAAACGTTCAACAGAACGTGGTTGATGTAGTCGTACTCGCCGTCTCCTCCTCACTATTCGATCCGATCCTATGCTGCAAGTGGTGGCGCCTCCGAGAGATGCACACGTACGATGCAGCGACGTCTCCTCCTTCCTTGGTCCAGCGTATGGTGGAGAGATAGATTGGATCTGCAGCACGACGACGTGGTGCTTATGGTGGAGAATTTCTGCGGTAGGGCTTCGCCTACGCGCAGTCGGGAGAGAGAGAGATAGAGAGAGAGAGAGAGAGAGAGAGAGAGAGAGAGAGAGAGAGGAAGGGAAGCAGTTGGCGGCTAGGGTTGGAGGAGTGGGAGGGGGAGGGTGTGCCCCTGCCCTCCTTATATAGGGGGCTGGCCGGCCCCCCTTGGCCCCTCCTCCAAGCCCTAGGGCGGCGGCCCCAAGGGTGGAGTGGGGGGCAAGTCTTCCCCCCTCCTTCTAGAAGGCTTCCCTAGGGTTTCCCCTAGGGCTGGACGGCTGGGCCTTGGGGGCCTTGTGCCCCTGGCCCAAAGTGGCCAGGGCACTTCCCCTTAGGCCCACACAGGCCTCCGACAAGTGGGACCACGTTGGTACCACTCTGGAACCTTCTAGAACCTTTCGATACAATACCGATAAACTCCGAAACGATTCTGAAATCCAAAAATTGCTTTCCTTTATATGAATCTTATTCTCTGGACCATTCCGGAACCTCTCGTGATGTCCTGGATCTCATCTGAGACTCCGAACAAAAACTCATAAACCAATCATCCATTCTATCCTAGCGTCGATGCATGTTAAGTGTGTGACCCTACGGGTTCGAGAATATGCAGACATGATCTTCTATCAATAATCAACAGCAGGATCTGGAAACCCATATTGACTTCCACATATTCACCGATGATCATATCGGATGAACCACGATGCCAGGATTCAATTATTCCCATATATGTATTCCCTTCGTCACGCGATATTTTACTTGCCCGAGATTCGATCGTTGGTATTGGCATACCTAGTTCAATCTCGTTCACAACAAGTACTTTACTCGTTCCGTAATCCGATATCACTTTGTGATAAACTCCTTAACCACGTGCTTGCAAGCGGTGTTGATATCGATTACCGAGTGGGCCCGAAGTATATCTCTCCGACTCGGGAGGGACAAATTCCATCTCGATACATACAACCCAACAAGTACTTTCCGATCACCTGAGAGACACCTTTGTGATCACCCTCACATAGGATGACGTTTGATGACCTCAAAGCTTTCTTCCGATACCAGGGAGTTGTATTATCTCATGGTCTAAGGAATACAATACTTGACATAGGAAAAAGCTTCGCAAAGATGAACACGATGACACGATCTAATTCCTCTGCTTAATTTGGGTCTGTCCATCATATCATTCTCCTAATGAAATGATCTCATTATTAATCGACAACTCATGCCTATGGTTAGGAAACCTTAACCATCATTAATCAATGAGCTAGTCCATAGAGGCGTACTAGGGACACGGTGTTGTTCATAAACCACACAAGTATCAAAGTTTCCGCTTAATACAATTCTAGCATGGAATATAAACTTTATCATGAACAATAATTATAATAATAACATCTTTATTATTGCCTCTAGGGCATAATTCCAACAACTGAGGCCCTCCAACGCCAGCAAAAGGAGGCCGAAGACCGTGAGCAGTAGCTCGCGGCCGTTGCAGCTGCTTGGGAGAAGGCCATGGCTGACAAGCTCATGGTTGTTGTCAAGGCTATCTCTGGTAAGCTGCCCTTATCTCCTTTTTGTTTCTTCCGCATCTTGGGGTGCTTTTTACCTTTCCTCACTCGAATATCTGCTGCTGCTATTTATGCCAGATGCTTCTGGCGTCGCATTTGATCGCGGCATGCTGGAGCATGGAGATTTCCTGCAGATGCTGCCACAGCGATCGAGGATCGCCGCTCTTCTGTCATGATCTCCCTGGACAAGGCCAAGAAGGTGCTTGCGCACTTCTACAAGGAGGTCAACCCCAAGGGCATTGCCCTCGAGGAAATCGACTCGCTGGCGGATGCTCTGTCGGACGACGCTCCGGCGGAGTACAAACGCAAGCAGAAGGGCATTGGTGCCTCCATGGGGTTGGCCATGGCGATGGCGTCCGGAGCCGAGATGGACCTGGCCTAGGTCACATCCCGGATGCCGACGACGGCTGATACATCGGAAACGTATCTCTAATTTTTGATGTTCCATGCTTGTTTAGTATCTACTTTGCTTTGCTTTGTCTATACTTTGAGGTGTTTTATATGTTTTCTGGTACTAACCTATTAACAAGATGCCACAGTGCCAGTTGCCTGTTTTCTTCAGTTTTGGTTCCAGAAAGGCAGAAAATCAATATTCTCGGAATTGGACGGGATAAAACCCAAAGTCAATATTTAACCATGGGGAACACGAAGCGTAAATACGAGACGGAGGAGAGCCACCAGGGGGGCACACCCCCTGGCCACGTGGCCAAGGTGGGCCCAGCTGTAAGTGCGACCCCCTGCCTCGCCTCTTCGCCTATAAAGACCCCCCGATGCCTAAACCCAAAGTACCCGATCAATATTCTACGGAACCGTCTATAGCCGCCGCCACCATCGTCCCTAGATCGGGGGATCTGAAGCTCTTCTCGGCACCCTGCAAGAGGGGAGATCATTCCGGAGGCCTTCTTCATTATGCCAGCTTGCGGTATGAAGCATGAGTAGTTTCACCTTGGACTACGGCTCCATGTAGTAGCTAGATGGTTGTATCTCCTCCTTGTGCTACCATGTTTAGATCTTTTGAGCTCCGTTCATGATCAAGATCATATCTATTTGTAATCATGCATGTTGTGTTTGCGGGGATTCGATGGATATTGAGATTACTATGTTAGATGGATTAATGGTTTTGTCTTATTGATTCTATCATGTCTGTGCTTTTTGAGATCTTGCATTCTCTCCGTTTCTAGTAGCTATCTTGGCCAAGTAGATGCTAGTGACTCCAAGAGGGGGTATTTATACTCGATAGTGGGTTCATGCCTCTATTTAATCTAAGGGAAGTGACAGAAATCTCTAAGGTTGTAGATGTGTTGTTGCCACTAGGGAGAAAACAACGGTCTCTTGTTCATGGAACAAGTGGATTGTTTACCTTACACACTTTGATTAAAGTAGTTATCTATTGCTTGCAACTTAATACTGGAGGGGGTTTGGATGATAACCTGAAGGTGGATTTCTAGTCATAGATGCAGTTGGACGGCGGTCTATCTATCTTGTTGTATTGCCCAATCGAATCTCACAGGATCATGAATGTCTAGTATTGCATTGTTATGCCTTGCTCAGTCCTGCCAATTGGCCTCCTGTAATTTGTTTACCCTGCATGCCAAGTTTGTTTATCTAAGGAGAACACCTCTAGTGAACTATGGACCCCTCCAATCTTTACCATTGATACATATTCCATTGTTCATGTTTACTTGTTGCAAACCACTATTACCTTCCACACCATACAGTTAATCCTTTGTTATAGCAACCAGTGAGATTGACAACATCACTGTTCGTTGGGGCAAAGTCTTGAGTTTGTATTATGCAGGTTTCCAAGTTGCTTGCAACACCTTTGAGACGTTTCCTTACTCCTACTGGTTCGATAACCTCGGTTTCTTACTGAGGGAAGACTTGCTGCTGTGCTGCATCACACCTTGCCCTTGGGGTTTCCCCACGAAGCGCTTCCAGGCGCCATCAACAAGTTTTCTGGCGCCGTTGTCGGGGAGGCTAAGGACGTCTTTACAAGGGGAGTCCTTCTCAACCTTTCTCTTTACTTTGTTTTTGTTTTGCTTAGTTTCTTTTGCTTGGTTTTGTTTGCCTTTTTTCATAAAAAACTCCAAAAAAAATTAGTTTAGTTTGGTTTGCTTTCTCTTATCAAAAACACAAAAAAATAGTTCCTGCTCTAGTTGTTGTTGCTATTGGCTTGCTCCACTTTTGCCAAAATGAACTCTGCTGAGAACACCAAGTTGTGTGACTTCACTAGCACAAACAACAATGATTTCCTAAGTACTCCTATTGCTCCACCTGCTCCTGATGTTACCTTTTATGAAATTAAGCCTACTTTGTTGAATCTTATGATGAGAGAGCAATTTTCTAGTGCTAGTTCTGATGATGTTGCTGCCCACCTTAATAACTTTGTTAAACTTTGTGAGATGCAAAAATATAAGGATGTAGATGGAGATATTATTAAGCTCAGTTGTTTCCTTTCTCCTCGAGAGGAAAAGCTAAAGAATGGTTGCTATCCTTGCCTAGAAATAGTATTGATTCTTGGATTAAGTGCAAAGATGCTTTTATTGGAAAGTACAACCCTCCTGCTAAGATTATATCTATGAGAAGTGATATTATGAAATTTAAATAACTTCATAATGAACATGTTGCTCAAGCTTGGTAAAGAATGAAATCTTTGGTTAAGAATTGTCCCACTCATGGACTTACTGCTTGGATGATTATCCAGACTTTTTTATGCAGGTTTGAACTTCTCCTCAAGAAACCTATTGGATTTAGCTGCTGGAGGTACCTTTATGACCATCACCTTGGGTACTGCAACAAAACTCCTTGATAATATGATGGTTAATTATTCTGAATGGCACACTGAGAGAGCTCCACATGGTAAGAAGGTAAATTCTGTTGAAGAAACCTCCTCTTTGAGTGATAAGATTGATGTTGTCATGGCTATGCTTGTTAATGGGAAAGCTCCTTTAGATCCAAATAATGTTCCCTTAGCCTCTTTGGTTTCTCAAGAAGAGCAAGTCGATGTGAACTTCATTAGGAATAGTAATTTTGGCAACAATGCTTATGGTAACAACTATAGGCCCTATCCTCCTAATAATAACAATACTTATCATGGTAGATCTGGAATGCCTAGTGAAGATAGGATCCTAGAAGTTGAAAGATCCACTAAAAACTTTATGCAAATGCAATATGAGCAAAACAAGATATTCACTAAAACTATGGAAGAACAATCTGCTATCTTGAAAAATATTAGTCATCATCTTGAGAATTTGAATAGAGAACTTCCTAGTTTACAGTCAAAAAATTTGAGTGCTGAGAAAAATATTTCCTCTTTGTCTGAAGCACAGTCCTCTTTGATTAATAAAATGGCTGCTAAACCTTAAACCTTGGAAAGTACCTTTGCTTCTACTCATGCCATACAAGTTACTATTGATGAAAATGTTAGACTGTTAGCCCAACTACATGCTAAGTGGGAAAGAGAAGCTGAAATTGCTAGAAACAATAATGTGTGCACTATCACCACCACCAATATGGATGCCACTAAACCACAAGAAGTCCCTATTCCTCCTACCACAATGCCTAAACCCAATGAGACTACTACTAGTGATGCTAAGTTTGATTTTGATCTTGATGGTTGCAATAATTCTGAAGTGATTATGTTCCTACAAAAGCTTGCTAGAAGTCCTGATGCTAGTGGTATGCATGTAGATTTCACCAAACACATTACAAATGCTCTTATTAAAATTAAGGAAGAGAAGTTGAAACACAGAGCTTCTATTCCTAGGAAAGTAGAAGATAGTTGGGAACCCGTTATTAATATGCAAGTGAATGACTTTGATCTCAAAGCTTCATGTGACCTTGGTTCTAGTGTCTCTATTATGCCTAGAAAGATTTATGAAATGTTTGATTTGCCACCTTTGGAAGATTGTTATTTGGATGTCCCACTTAATTATAATGCTAAGAAGAAACTCATGGGAAGTGTTAATGATGTTCTTATTATGGTTAACAAATGCGTATGTCCCTATTGATTTCTATGTTTTGGATGTTGAATACAATGCTTCTTGTCTTATTACTCTGGGAAGACCTTTTCTTAGAACTATTGGTGCCATCATTGGTATGAAATAAGGCACCATTAAATATCAATTTCCATTCAACAAAGGTATTGAACACTTCCCTATGAGGAGAGAGAAGTTTCTTTTTGCTCCTCCTTTGAAATCAAGGTTTGATGTCAATGCTTCTTCATTTGAAAATTCTTAATTCTTGCTACTTGTGCCTAACTTAAAGGCGTTAAAGAAAAGTACTTGTTGGGAGATAACCCAAGATTTTTCTTGAGTCTTGGAAGTTATTACTTCAGTAATGATCTCTCCTTATCCTTTTTGTTTGCCTTTTGTGCCAAGAATGACCTCTAATAAGAGGGAAGTAAGATTTGGGGAGTTGCTGTCCCAAAACAGATTTTTATGTTCCACCGTAAAAATTCGTGAGGAATATCTGTAATTCGGATTAAGCTGATATTTTTCGAATAGATCCCCCAGTATGTTATCTAACTTTCATTAGTTCAACACTTTTTGATTTGAGCAATATAAGGTCTTCGAAAAAATCGGTTTCTACCTGCTGGTCTGTTTTGATAGATTTCTGCCATTATTTGCATTTGCTTCTTATTGATCCTTTTTGGGTTCTTTTGGGGAAATTGAGCTTTTTGAGGGAATTTCTACAGTATCTTGTGTTTTTAGTGAAAGTTTTGCTGTTCCAAAGCTAAGCCTAAAGGTCTATTATCTTTTGAATACACTAATGTTGCTAATGAAGATTGTGTGAAGTTTTGTATGAAGGAAAATTTCCAGGTGTAGAGAAAGAATGATGTAATGAGATGAAGAATTGACAAAAGCTCGAGCTTGGGGATGCCACCTGACATGGTTATACCCTACGGGTACACTACCTTAGCATACCTGGTCCATCCCAAGGAAGTCCCACGAGAATATGCGCTAGCCCATGAAGACTTTCGGGTGGCCAAGGCCCATGACGCCTTCGGGTCCTTGGAGAACAAGACTAGAGTAGATAGAATATTCAAAGGGGCAAACTCTAAAACCTGTAACCGACTCGATCTGTGCCTGGGACCTGCCTACCTCTATATAAAGGTCAGGAGGGCACGACGAGGAGGATCTCTCTCGCATACCACCGCATACTCACCTCCACGCCAGATTGCATCTGCGCACCCCTGTAACTTTCAGTTCCGCCGTAATCAAGAGTAGACAAGCAGGAGTAGGGTTTTCCCTCTGGGGGCCTGAACCTGGGTAAACCTCGTGTCCCCGTGTTACTTCTTTACTAACCGTTCCGCGATCTCCAGCATCCCCATCTTCTCCAAAACCCAAGTCCATAACAATGGGCATTGACGAGATTAAACCTCGTCAATTGGCGCCGTCTGTGGGAATTGGGGGCGCTGATTGTGTGATCGTGACGGTCCCAACCAAAGCGATCTACAACTCTGCGGCGACGGAGAGTCATCTCCTCTTCGGCGCCTTCGACTTCACCGCCCACTCGCCAGCCACCCTGAAGGATTTCGAGCCCGTTGGCGATGGACTCGAAATCCTGTTCGGGAGCTTCTTCTTCCAGGTGGGGCAGACCGGCACTCTCCGCCTCCCAGAGCGGGTGCCCCTGCCGTTGATCAGGCCTGCTTTGTGGGCTCCAAACCCCGTGCTACGCACATCACCATCGACAGATGAGTTCTATGACAGCAGCAGCTACAACTCAGATCTGTGTGATCCACCATCGGATGAAGGGACCTAAGGTTTCAGACCCGAAACTGCGATAGCAGCAATCCGATCTACGAGTGCTACCAGTGCGATGCAGTCATCCAGAGTGACGTGGATCAGGAGCACAACCCGCCACCCAACCCGCAGGGTAGAAACGGCGGGAACAAAAGAAGCATGTCCCCCCACCCAACGAGAACGACACTGATCGGGTCATCCACCTCAGCAAGGAGGGATGGGCTCAAGCACGCGAAGCTGTAGAAGGCAACAAGATCCTTCCCGCAGATGCCTCACGGGACCTTCTTATGGCATACCACATGCTCCTAATCGAGGAGCACAAGAAGCAGGTGAAGATGCAAGAGGTGCTTGACAAACGCAAGCAAGCAGCCTCAGAATCCAACGCGCGGCGAGCTACGCTCTCCGCCATGGGCATCAGCTCTAGCTCGCACGACAATCATGGCAACAAGCACCGTTCTCGCACAGAGAACATGGATCCCAAGGCACGTCGCGAGGTGACTCAGGCCCTCAACGCGTCCTGCATGGATATGGACGCTGACGGCAACGTCATCCCGAAGACACCGCAAGCTGCAATCATGGCGGCCACCGCGTACCCCATGTCCCATCCACCTCTGGAGGGGGACCCGAAAAGGGCCATTCATAAGTTCGCGCTTACCGGACTCGGACTCGTTGGAGTTGCGCTCCACGGAGAAGCTCCTGCGGAGCCAAAGAAGAAGGCTGCGGTTAGGTTCAACCGCAGCCCCACGCCCTCATCCGAAGATGAAGAGCACGACCTTCCTCGAAGGTACAAGAGCTCGCGCCGTCACAGCCGCGATTACAACGCTCGAAGCGAGCTAACCCAGCGCAAGATCGACAAGGCACGCGCCAAGCGCGTATGCTCATCTTAATCCGAAGAGGATGATGATGAAGGAGAACTCTGTGGAGTCTGATGCTTCAGCAGATCTGTTTGACGGACACGGATGCCGCGAAACTTCAAGCTTCCTTCGGACACTCCGAAGTTCGACGGCACACAGGACCCCAAGGCGTGGCTCAGCGACCACCTGTCGTCCGTCAAACTACACGGCGGAAACAAGGATACCGCCATGCAATGCCTTCAGCTGCAGCTGACATGCATGTTGGAGATATGCCCAAGAGGCAATAATAAAGTAGGTTATTATCATATCTTCATACTTATGATAAATGTTTACATACCATGCTATAATTGTATTAAAAGGAAACATTAATACTTGTGTGATTTGTAAACATAAAAGAGTCCCTAGTAAAGCCTCTTGTTAAACTAGCTTGTTGGTTAATATATGATCATGGTTTCCTGATCATGAACATAAAGATGTTATTAACAACAGGGTCATATCATTAGGAGAATGATGTGATGGACATACTCCTATAGTTAAGCGTAGCATAAAGATCAAATCATTTAATATAGTTCATTTGCTATAAGCTTTCTGATACATAGTAACCTAATTCCTTCGCCCATGAGATCATGCTTATCACCATCACCGGAAGGATGCTTTGATGACATCAAACACCACAACGTAACTGGGTGGCTATATAGGTGGCAATGAGTGTTCGGAAAGTATGGGTTGAAACACATGGATCAAGAGTGGGATTTGTCCATCCATATGACGGGTAGATATACTCTGGGCCCTCTCAGTGGAATGTCATCCAATTAGCTTGAAAGCATGTGACTGGCTCACAAGGTATCACATATCACGGGAATGAGAAAAGAGTACTTATCAGTAACGAGGTTGAACTAGGTATGTAGAGATACCGACGATCAAAACCTCGGATAAGTAAACTATCGCGAGACAAAGGGAAATTGGTATCGTATGTAAGTGGTTCATTCGATCGCAAAGTAATCGTAGAAATCTGTGGGATCCATATGAATTTCCAGATTTCTCTATTGGTTATTGTTCGGAGAAGTGTCTCGATCATGTCCGCATAATTCACGAACCGTAGGGAGACACACTTAAGGATTCGATGTTGTTGAGTAGTTATGGAATGATGAGTAAGAGACTGAATGTTGTTCGGAGTCTCGGTTGGGATCCGGGATATCACGAGGAGATCCGGAATGGTCCGGAGAATAAGATTCATATAAGGAAAGTCATGTTTCAGAGTTGGAGAATGATTCTGGTGTTTTCATCGAGAATGTTCTAGAAGGGTCCAAAAGGTCCGGCACTCCGAGGGGAAGGGTACATGAATGTGTCATGACAATGTGGAATGATTGCATCATGTACTAGGTATCATGGCTGGGCAAAATAAAGGAAGAAATCAAATCCTAGTTTGAAAAGTCAAACGCCAATTTGAAAAGTCAAACGGCAAGTTTGCTTGGTGGAGGGAGAGTAGGAAACCTACTTAGGGAGGAAGTCCTACTCCCTCCACCCGCCGGCCAAGGAGGAGGAGTTGGAGGAGGACTCCCTCCTCCCAACCGCGCCTCCCTACCACCTATAAAAGGAGGGGCAGGGGTGCCCCTCTTCTAGACACCAAAACCCTAGCTCCTGGCGCCTCCACACAAGTGTTGCCGCCGCCTAGGGTTTCCTCCCAACTCGCCGAGTTAGGGCTTCCCAAGCCCTAGCCGCCGGCTACACCTCTCCCCTTGGTGCCTCTAAACCCTAGACCACCAAGGCCTCTCTCATAGTCCACCATACTTGCTCCGGCTTAAGGCGAAGCCCTGCGAGATCTCCCCTCTACTTCCGGTACCACGACGTCGTGCTGCCGGAATCACGAGGAGAGTGCTACAACCTCCGCCTCACTGGAACAAGGAGAGGAAGGTCTTCATCGAAAATCGAATGTGTGACCGATCATGAAGTGCCTTTAACGCATACGGAAGGATCGCTCACGCGATCTTGAGATCGGAAGTGTACGACTACATCGCCCATGAGAATATGCTCTCGTTAACCGCTTTGGATCTTCGAGGTTTAGTATTCTATCGACTCGTTGCTACAATCTAGTAGATAGATCTTGGCTTGATCATAGATTAGATCTTGATTATGTGTTCATGCGGTAGAAATTTTTTGTTTTCCATGCTACGAACCCCTACAGTGGTATCAGAGACGTGTCTATATGTAGATTTGTTGCACGAGTAGAACACAATGGTCATTGTGGGCGTTGATGCTTTTGTTGTCGATTGCTTCTTGTGTACTTTGCATCTTGCGGGATGGTGGGATGAAGCGGCCCGGGCTAACCTTACATGACATCGTTCATGAGACTTGCTCCACGCTTGACATGCAACTTGTATTGCATAAGTGGCTTATGGGTGCCTGTTTCTCCCAACATAGTTAAGATTCAATTTACAACGGGTGATTGACAATACTAGTATCAATGTTGTGGTTCTTGTTCGTAAGTTAGAACGACACTTATTGAAAGCCCCAAACCACGTAAAACATGCAAAGAAAATTAGAGGCGTCTAACTTTGTTTTGCAGGGGTGTGCTGTGATGTGATATGGCCATGATTGTGATTATATATGATGTATGCAATGTTCCTTATTGTAAGTTGGCAACCGGCAGGAGCCATATGGTTGTCTTTAAATTCTGTTAAGACCCGCGTGTCTATTCAAAGTAGTTGTGGTAATAGTTAAAGCTGGTGGATGACAACCATGGAGCAGCGTCATTGACCTTGATGCAATGCCGGTGATGATGGAGATCATGTTCGTGCTTGAATATGGAGATCGGAAGCACAAGAAGAAAGGCCATATCATATCACATATTATGAATTGCATGTGATGTTAATCCTTTTATGCATCTTGTATTGCTTAGTTCACGACAGTAGAATTATAAGATGACCCCTCAAGCACACAGTTTCAAGTTTTAAAGTGTTCATCCTTAGTAAGCACCGTTGCTAAAGCTCGTTGTTTCGAAGCACCACGTGATGATCGGGTGTGTTAGATTCTGCGAGTGTATACAACGTGAGCAAGCCAGATTTTCTCATGCGAAAGCTAAGGTTTGATCTTGACGAGCCTAACATGTACAGACATGGTCTCGGAACACGGATCACCGAAAGGTAAAGCATTAGTCATATAGTAGATATGATGAACATGTTGATTGTTCGCCATTGAAGCTACATCAACTCTCGTGATGATCGGTTTTGATGTGGTGGATTTGGTTCGTGTGATCACTAAAACAATGTGAGGGATATTGTTTTGAGTGGGAGTTCAACAGCAATATGATTAAAAGTTGAACACTATTTATCATAAATTAAATCAAAGTGAATTTGCATAATTGTTGTAGTCATTGGCATCCGTTTACCACCTTGCGCTTAGTTATAATTGAGATGATAGAACTATAGAATTCTGGTTAGTTACTTTAAGTGGTATCGTATTGTTTTGAAGTGTTAATCTAAAGTTTAAAAGTCCTATTGCAAACTTTCAGTAAGTTCTGGTTACTCCATGAAGTTTAATAATTGGTATTAAAACAAGAGTGTCAATTCCAAGTGTTAGTGTATGAGTATCATGTTTGTCTCCATGATTCTTGATATTCAAAGGATTGTCTTAATATCAAGGTTATCTAGGATCTGAAAGAGTTATTTCAGAAACCATGATGTGTGGAAGATATTGTGATATCTGAAACGAAGTTTTGGTTGCAACATGATAGAGTATAATATGGCAAAAGTCATGTTCTCATATTTGATGAGAATTTGCAAAGGGTTGGAGACACTAGTTGTCCTAATCCACCAAAAGTTTTTGGAGAGCAACATTATACTCGCGATTCATCTTTATAAGCTAAAAGTAGCTTGATCATGAATAATTCCATGATAAGGGTGAATATTTGATGTAGGTAAAATATTTACCACACCAAGAGATTACTAAAGAATGGAATTTGAAAGAACACCAAACATTTGATGATGGTGATCTACTTCAAAGTGCAAGTCCAAAGACATTGGTATTTAATTATACACGCTTTGGACTATGTGTCATATGTATGACTCCACTATTGATGTTGATAGATTCTTTCAAACAGAAAAGGAAATACTGAAAGAGAATCTCATAAATATATGGCAGAAAAGAAAAGACTAGAATTGTTCAGTTTAAGTATATAGATGATATACATGTTATGGCTATATTATTTGCTTATTAAACAATGTGGTTCTTAAGTATTTGATACTGAATTTGTTGGTGTGAATCGTCATACAAAACAACACAATTCATGAACTACAATGGCCTAAGTAACTAGCAAAAGAATATGTGATGATGTTCATCGATAACAAATAAAGGGTTATTGTGCTGCTTGTTAAACATCAAAGCTTGCCTTCAAGATTTGTTTTATCAGGTATTATGAGAACAAAAGGGTTGTTCAAATAATTGCCGTAATCCATAAAAGATGGATGATTCACAAATCTCGTTGGAGAAATCACATCCATAAAACTAGTGCTAAAAATGTCGAAAGACAAATTGATTGAAACATCACTTAGGAAGTGACATCGCCGTTTAAATTATATTGGAAAGAAAACATGAAGAAACTCCATGTGGATGGAATTTTGGAGTCTTGATCAAATGACGCTTGTGAAACTTTCCTAGAGATAATTAAAACTTCGTTCATAGGCCAAAGGGGAACGAATGACTAGCTTATTGGAACTTGTACATATTGTTGTACGAAGTCCATTATGTGTAGTCAAGAGCGATGGATTTCAACTTCATATGCTTTCTCCGAAAATTTGAGTGAATATATGAATATTTACTTAATAAGGATGAAGTATGAAACATTTGAAAAGTTCAAAGACTTTCAAGATGAAGTGCAAAATCATTGTAACAAGAATATAAATAGTTTATGATAAGATCATTAAGGAAGATATTTGAGTTACAAGTTTAGCATAATACCTAAGATTTAAGGAATCGTTCCGTGGATTTGCATGTCCCGAAACACCATAAGAGTATGGAGCGTTCGAGATATGTAATTAAACCTTGTTTGACATGGTAAGATCGAAGGTGTAATTCATAAAACTGCCATTATATTTTAAAGATTAAAAGCTTTAGATACTACCGTTTTTCCACTGAAAAGAGCTCCATCATAATCTGTTGAATTGACACCATATAAAGTTATGGTTTGGGATAAAACCCAAGTTGTCCTTTCTTAAACATTGGTATGTTATGCATAAGAAAGATGTTTGCAACCAAAGTCGGATGAACCTGTCTTTGTATGTTATTTCGAATAACTGTTAAGTATTCCTCCATAACACCAAAGACAAAAATGTTTGTCGCTTAAAACGTCAAGTTTCTTAGAGAAGGAATTTTTCGTGAAAAGTTAAGTGGGAGGACAATAGAACTTTGGTAAGGTTAAAAGAACCTTAGCTATATGTGCAAAGTTGCGCCTCGCCGAAAAGTTTTCTGGAGGCAGCAACAATGCTCATGGCTCACGTGCCTCAAAGGTTGTGGTCACAGAGATCTAAGTTTCTATTGAAACAAGTAGGTCGGGTAAACCATCCAATATCAAGATTTGAGAGTTAAATCATTATTTGACAATAATGATCCGACTACATGCAAAGCAGCGATGATGGGCCCTGACTCCATAAAATGGCTTGAAGCCATAAAATCCGTGATAGTTCCATACATGAGAAATCAAGCTTTGAACTTGAAGGACCCTCGAGAAAGGTGTAAGATCTTACAGTTGTGTTTGGATCTATAAATAAATAGACATGGATATTTCACATCTATGAAATAGTCGACATGTTGGGAAAGAGTTCACGACAATGTTCAAAGGTTGACTATGACAAGATCTGATCTTTCATAGCGATATTTAGTCTAGACGGATTAATGTAGCAACCACGACATATAATTTTGTTATGTGTTGAATAAACAAAACAAGTTCTTCTAATAGAATGGTTACCAAGGACGTGTGCATGGCACGGTCCGAAGGGTTTTGTTAATTCAAAGGATGCTAAAATCATATGCAAACTTCAATGGTTGAAGTAAGCATCGCGGAGTTGGAATCTTCACCATGATGAAACTGTTAAAAGAGTTTAAATTCGTTGGAGACGATGAAGATGCTTGCATTTGCAAGAAATTAAGTGGGAGCGCTAAGACATGTTTCTAATACATTATGTGGAAGACATATTGTTGATTGGAATGATGTATCTTTTATTAACACATATTAAGAATTTCATCCTCATGAAAGACTTAGGCAAAACCCAAATATTTGGCATCAATAGACGCTAATATGGTTGTGCCGAAAGTACATAGATGATGTATTGAATGAGTTCAATATAGAAACTACAAGAAAGGTTCTTGTCACACAGAAAGGATTGAATGAGTTCAATATTGATGATATATTCAAGTGTATTGACACTTGGTAAGTGAAACAAATATTCAAGTATAGATTGATACTTGATGTATGAAATCACAAAGAGTGTTTATATCAATCATACTGTGATATGTACAAATCCAGATATGTCCTATGCTCTAAATGTTATGAGCATATACCAGAATGATTTATAAGATGATCATTGGACGATAGTAAGGATATTCTTATGATCTTTTGGAAGAACTAAGAGTATATTATTTTGTAGAAGTGGCAAATAGATGGTTAGTTCATTGTAAAAGTACTACATTGATACTAGTTTTGTCACAAAATACAAATTAAGTTTATCTCAGTCTGAACTAAGGGTGGCACAATGTAATGGAAAGTAAGTTCCATAATGGATTTGGATGAGTTCCAAAGTTAAGACATTGTGACAGATACTACAACAAAAGGATGAGTATATGACTGCTATTATAGCAGCTAAAGAGGGCATTTGTGTCAAGTAGTTTGTTATCAAACTAGGTGTAGTTCACGGCGGGATAATACTATGAATATATATTGTACGACAATATTATCAACATGTTTTAACCCCAAAGAACTAAAGGTCTCACCAAAGGACCAAATTTATACAAAGCCATCTCATTAGAGAATGAGTGATGCGTAGAGACGCAAAGACATGCAATTACACACGGGCCTAGAAGTGTCAGATCCGGAGATCAGTTGACCACTAGCAAACGTGTACTTACAACACCGGAAAGCCATAGGTGTTGAATACACAAAGGTTTGAAACTAGATTATTGACTTTAGTGCAAGTGGGAGACTGTTGGAGATATGCCCAAGAGGCAATAATAAAGTAGGTTATTATCATATCTTCATACTTATGATAAATGTTTACATACCATGCTATAATTGTATTAAAAGGAAACATTAATACTTGTGTGATTTGTAAACATAAAAGAGTCCCTAGTAAAGCCTCTTGTTAAACTAGCTTGTTGGTTAATATATGATCATGGTTTCCTGATCATGAACATAGAGATGTTATTAACAATATGGTCATATCATTAGGAGAATGATGTGATGGACATACTCCTATAGTTAAGCGTAGCATAGAGATCAAGTCATTTAATATAGTTCATTTGCTATAAGCTTTCTGATACATAGTAACCTAATTCCTTCGACCATGAGATCATGCTTATCACCATCACCTAAGGATGCTTTGATGACATCAAACACCACACCGTGAATCGGGTGGCTATAAAGGTGGCATTGAGTGTTCGGAAAGTATGGGTTGAAACACATGGATCAAGAGTGGGATTTGTCCATCCATATGACGGATAGATATACTCTGGGCCCTCTCGGTGGAATGTCATCCAATTAGCTTGCAAGCATGTGACTGGCTCACAAGGGATCACATATCACGGTAACAAGAAAATAGTACTTATCAGTAACGAGGTTGAACTAGGTATGTAGAGATACCGACGATCAAAACTTCGGATAAGTAAACTATCGCGAGACAAAGGGAAATTGGTATCGTATGTAAGTGGTTCATTCGATCGCAAAGTAATCGTAGAAATATGTGGGAGCCATATGAATTTCTATATTCCTCTATTGGTTATCATTCGGAGAAGTGTCTCGATCATGTCCGCATAATTCACGAACCGTAGGGAGACACACTTAAGGATTCGATGTTGTTGAGTAGTTATGGAATGATGAGTAAGAGACCGAATGTTGTTCGGAGTCTCGGATGGGATCCGGGATATCACTAGGAGATCCGGAATGGTCCAGAGAATAAGATTCATATAAGGAAAGTCCTGTTTCGGAGTTGGAGAATGATTCTGGTGTTTTCATCGGGAATGTTCTAGAAGGGTCCGGAAGGTCCGGCACTCCGGAGGGGAAGGGTACATGAATGTGTCATGACAATGTGGAATGATTGCATCATGTACTAGGTATCATGGCTGTGCAAAATAAAGGAAGAAATCAAATCCTAGTTTGAAAAGTCAAACGCCAATTTGAAAAGTCAAACGACAAGTTTACTTGGTGGAGGGAGAGTAGGAAACCTACTTAGGGAGGAAGTCCTACTCCCTCCACCCGCCGGCCAAGGAGGAGGAGTTGGAGGAGGACTCCCTCCTCCCAACCGCGCCTCCCTCCCACCTATAAAAGGAGGGGCAGGGGTGCCCCTCTTCTAGACACCAAAACCCTAGCTCCTGGCGCCTCCACACAAGTGCTGCCGCCGCCTAGGGTTTCCTCCCAACTCACCGAGTTAGGGCTTCCCAAGCCCTAGACGCTGGATACACCTCTCCCCTTGGTGCCTCTAAACCCTAGACCACCAAGGCCTCTCTCATAGTCCACCATACTTGCTCCGTCTTAAGGCGAAGCCCTGCGAGATCTCCCCTCTACTTCCGGTACCACGTCGTCATGCTGCCGGAATCACGAGGAGAGTGCTACAACCCCCGCTGCCTGTTGGAACAAGGGAGAGGAAGGTCTTCATCGAAAATCGAACGGTGACCGATCATGAAGTGCCGAACGCTACCGGAAGAATCGTCTACGCGATCTTGAGATCGGAAGTGTACGACTACATCACCCACGAGAATATGCTCTTGTTAACAGCTTTGGATCTTCGAGGGTTAGTATTCTATCGACTCGTTGCTACAATCTAGTAGATAGATCTTGGCTTGATCATAGATTAGATCTTGATTGTGTGTTCATGCGGTAGAAATTTTTTGTTTTCCATGCTACGAACCCCTACAAGGCGCAGCCTGGATTTGGCTCAGTAGCCTATCCTCGGGATCCATCCTAAGCTGGGAGGAGATGGCGTACAGTTTCGTCCGAAACTTCAAGGGCACCAGCAAGAGGCCTGCCTCGATCGAGGAGCTGCGGGCCTGCACCCAACGAACGAGCGAATCCATTCGCTCGTACGTACTGCGCTAGTCCAACACCAAGAACTCCACGGCGCACATCTCTGAGGAGAGAGCTATCGACGCCTTCAAGGACGGCGTCAAACACCAGGACTTCAAAGAAGAACTTGGGCGCGTCAAGCCCAAGACACTCGACCACCTAATGGACATCGCCAACAGGTGGGCCGATGGCGAGGACTCCGTCCACCGAGCACACTCGGAGGAGGAAGATGACTACGGCCGGCGACGTGAGCACCGTAGAAAGAGAAGATCACGCGTCTACGATGATTACGGTGGACCCGACATGTTCGCGGCTGGCTACGCCGACCGCCGCAGCAAAGGTGGATACCGTGGAAGCAACTTCCACGACGGAGGACGCCCAACGCAGTCATGGCAACGCCGTGGCCGTGACGACGGACCCTCAGCATACGACAAACTGTCGGGTCCATGCACCATCCACTACTACATCGACAAGCAGGATGGTAAGAAGAAGGCAAGCCACATGCTCAAAGACTGCCGCGAGTTCCAGAAAATCAGCGAGACCATGGCCCAGATGAGCAAGCCCCGAATGCTGGATACGGGAATGCACCTGCACCAGGTGATATCACACATGTAGCTCCTCCACCACCACCCACGGGACCTTCGAACCACCCAATCGCACCCGCGCAGAATAATGGTGGGCACGGGTACCCCGCGCCGAAAGGATCACTGATGATCCAAAAAGGGCGCCCAACGAACAGGGTGTAGAAGAAAATCACCCGTAAAATTAACCTGGCCGTGACCACTCCACCTGCCATCCCTGAGTACCTCAGCGGATCGGAGTCCTGCATCACGTTCGGCTGTTCGGATCACCCTTGCCATGTCCCTCGCCCAGGTCATGTTGCCCTGGTGCTCGAGGCGTAGATCGGAGGGTTCGACATGAGCCGCGTCTTCATGGACGATGGCAGTGGCATCAATCTGATCTTCACCAGTACCTTGGCAGCAATGCGGATCCCGCTGTGCAGCCTAGAACAATCTAATACAACGTTCCACGACATCGTCCCAGGGAAGGGTGTATTCCCCCTGGGAAAAATATGGCTCGACGTCATCTTCGGCAAGACGGATAACTTCAGATGCGAGCGACTCGAGTTCGAAGTGGTGGACTAGCCATCACAATACCATGCCATCCTCGGGCGCGTGGCATTCACACGATTCCTGGCAGTACCACACTATGCGTACCTGCTACTCAAGATGCCAGGACCCAGAGGCGTCATCACGGTCCACGGGAGCTTCACCCGATCGGACCACTGCGACAGGTACTTCAACAGAATCTCCCAGTCATTCGGCATGCAGGAGGAGCTCGTAAGGCTCCGCGAGGTGACGGACAACGGGGCACCCCCAGTCGCAAGACAGAACGCACCAGAGATGTCCTTCGACTCCACTGTCAACACAAAGAAGGTGCAGGTCCATCCAACGGATGCCTCCAAGACGGCGTTGATCGCCAACAACCTCAGCTCTGCATAGGAAAGCGTGCTCGTCGAATTCCTCCGTGAGCGCTGGGAAATCTTCGCCTGGTGTCCTGCGGACATGCCAGGAGTTCCCAGGGACTTCGCCGAGCACGCACTCAATGTCTTTCCAGACGCCAAGCCCGTTAAACAGTCCATCCGACGATTGTCCGAACCACGGGCCAAAGCAATCGGAGTCGAAGTCAACAAACTACTCGACGCAAACTTCATCAGAAATATCAAGGAGAGCGAGTGGCTCGCCAACACCGTGATGGTCCCCAAAAAGGACACGGACATCCTGTGGATGTGCGTGAACTTCAGATTGCTGAACAAGCACTGCCCGAAGGATCACTTCCCTCTCCCTCGGATCGATCAAATCATCGATTCGACAGCAGGATGTAAAAAACTCTCCTTCCTCGATGCCTACTCAGGCTACAACCAGATCCGACTAAAGGTCGAAGATCAGGAGAAAACATCGTTCATCACGCCGTTCGGAGTGTTTTGCTACAACACAATGCCCTTCTGGCTAAAGAATGCAGGCGCCCCGTACCAACGGTGCATCCAGGCATGCCTGAAGGACCAGATAGGCCGCAACATCCAAGTTTATGTCGACGACATAGTCATCAAAACAAGGGAGGCCAAGATGCTCATCGACGATCTCCGCGAGACGTTTGATAACCTCGATCGATACAAGATCAAGCTAAACCCAGAAAAATGCGCCTTTGGCGTTCCATCTGGTGAGCTGCTAGGCTACTTCATCTCCCAGCGAGGGATCGAGGTGAACCCGGAGAAACTTCGGGCCATAATGGCCATGGAGAAGCCGAAGAACCTCAAGGGCGTCTAGCAGCTTGCCGGGCGAATCGCGGCATTGAGCAGGTCCATCAGCCGCATGGGCGAAAAAGCTCTACCATTATATCAACTTCTACGCAAGGCAGACAAATTCGAGTGGACGCCCGAGGCGGATGACGCATTCGAAGATCTAAAGCGGCTTCTCTATACCTCGCCCGTCTTGGTCACGCCAAAGGAGCGCGAGCCTTTACTGCTGTACATAGCAGCCACACACCATGCACCGTACTGGTGGTCGAGCGACCCGAAGAAAGCAAGACCCATGGGGTCCAACGCCCAATCTTCTACCTCAGCGAGGTACTGACGCCGACAAAACAGAGGTACCCTCACTACCAGAAACTCGCCTACAGCGTGTTCATGACGGCTCGTCGGCTGAGCCACTACTTCCAGGAACATCAGGTGATGGTCGTCAACGAGGCACCCCTGAACAGCATCCTGAACAACCCGGAGGACACAGGACGCTGCGGGCCCTGGGGCATCGAGTATCACCTCTAGACATCGCTCACGAAGCGCCACGCGATCAAGTCTCAGGTCCTTCCAGACTTCCTTGTCCACTGGATGGAACTGCAGCTGCCAGACACGCCGGACATGACAAAGTCATGGGCGATGCACTTCGACAGCTCCAAGCGCGAAGCCGGAGCAGGAGCTGGGGTCATACTGACCTCCCCGCAGGGTGACAATATGAAGTATGTCCTCCGGATGAAATTTCGAGCTTCCAACAACGAGGCCGAATACGAAGCCCTCATCCACGGCATGAGGATGGCCAAGATTTGCGGCGCGACGCGCCTGATCATCTACGGAGACTCGAACCTCGTCGTCCAGCAGATGATGAATGAGTGCGATGCACACGCCGCCAACATGATTGCGTATCGCGCACTATACAACGCACTCGAAGGAGACTTTGACGGCTACAAGATTTGGCACGTTGGGAGAGAAAGCAACGAAGAGGCCGACCGACTCACCAACATCGGCTCCACCTGCGCACAGGTGCCACCAGGTGTGTTCCTCGAACAGATCTACGTGCCATCCATCAAACGGAAATTCCCAAAGGGATCACCCGAAGAGGCAAAGCACTCGGGGGATGCGCTACCCGACGGTCAGGAAGGACCCGAAAAACTCGACATAGAGGTCGCAGTGGTCAACCTGATGCAGGTCATGGCAGTCGAAGAAACTTGGACACGACCATACCTCAGGTACCTGATAGACGGAGAACTGCCTGATAGCCCGACAGATGCCCGACGCATATCTCGCCGGTCCAAGGCCTTCACCATCATCAATGGCGAGTTGTACAAGCGCGGCATTTCAGGTGTACTCCAAAGGTGTGTCACCATCGGTGAAGGCAAAACCATCCTCCAAGACATCGGCAAAACCATCCTCCAAGACATCCACGAGGGCATCTGCGGCCATCATGCGGGCAGTCGCGCCCTTGTCGCCAAAGCTCTACGAGCCGGATTTTACTGGCCAACGGCCATGAACGATGCCAAGGACATCGTCCGAAGATGCAATGGGTGCCAGAGGTTCGCCGACAAACCGCACGCACCCGGATTAGAGCTTAGGCCCATACCTCAGGCCTGGCCTTTCGCCCAATGGGGGATCGATATGATTGGCAAACTGCCAAGGTCCTCGAAAGGAGGTCACGTCTACCTCCTGGTCGCAGTCGACAAATTCACCAAGTGGATTGAGGCCATGCCCGTCACGAACCAAAAGGGCAAAACTGCCATCAAGTTCTTCGAATCCATTGTCTACAGGTTCGGCGTGCCGCACAACATCATCACCGACAACGGGTCGAACTTCATCTCCAAAGAATTCCAGGACTTCTGCGAAGACCTCGGAATCAACATCACATATGCCTCCGTGGCGCACCCGCAAACGAACAGGTAGGTCGAAAAGGCCAACGGTCTCGTCGGTGCGGGCATCAAGAAGCGCCTAATGAGCCCACTTGAGCGACTCGCAGGAGCCTGGACACAGTAGCTACCCTCGGTCCTCTGGAGCTTGCGCACGACACCGAACAGCTCAACTGGCTATACGCCCTTCTTCATGGTGCACGGAGTCGAAGCCGTGGTACGCCATAAGGCCCCACGGGTCGTCGCCTACAGCGAAGCCGAATCAATGGTCGCACTCGAAGACGCCGTCGACACACTCGACGAAGCACGTGACATAGCAGCTGCTCGATCAGCGGTGTATCATCAGAGACTCCGCAACTACCACAGCCTACGGCTGCGTCCAAGGTCCTTCGTCGAAGGAGACCTAGTCTTGCGACTCAAGCAAGAGCGACAGAAGAAATTTGGGTCACCATGGGAAGGACCCTTCATCGTCACTGAAGTCATCCCAGGTGGCGCCTATCGCCTCAAGCACGTGGAGTACAGAGTTGCATACTCCAACCCATGGAACGTCGCACAATTGCGACACTTCTACCCCTAGCTACCTCCCTCTCTTACTTTCAATAAGGCTATTCAGCCAAGGCTACTCAGCCGAACAATGTACCTCCTCCTTACGATATGAATAAAGCTAAGTGTCTCGCCCTAAAAAATTTCGTCTATTATTCGCATTTTTTTCATGTTACAACACACTCGGGGGCTCCCCTCACCTCACGACTTCGTCGACTGAGAAAAACGCATGTACACCTGAGTAGCTGACCACGTCAGGCTAACGAAAAGGACGCGCACATAAACAAAAGCATAACGTGCTAACAACAACAAACCTTTACAACAATGGGCATGACACGCCCAGTCGAATAAATACAAATTTTACATCTATCTTTTTACAGGACCTACCTATTCTGAAGAATCACCTGTGCACGCTGCTCAAAGAGGTCAACAATTTGTTCGGCATACTGCCTTATAGCCGCATAATGTGGACGCATATCCCACACACCGCCATCCGGCCGAAGAGGCGGCCTAGCTGCCACAGCATTAAGGTCCACATCAGGACGATGCAGACGCATGAGGGAAACCGCAGCTTTTACCCCTGCAACTAGCTGATGCTGCACCAGCTCCCTGACATGATGCACATCCCAAAACTTTGCCAGCAGGCCCCATAGAGTCGACGGTGCCTCATCCAGGGGAAACATCACGTGAAGAATCGACGCAAATGAAGCCTTCGCTTGACGCAGCACCCGCGACACCTGGTGAACACGATCCTGCACAGTCACAAGGACCGTGGCACGATCGTTGTCCATCTAGAAAAAACCACCGGCCTCCATGTCCTGCTGGGTCAGGCAGTTGATCCGAACAGCAACACGCTCTTTCTCCTCCTTAGGAACAAGGTTAGCACCTGCAACAATGGCAAAGTAAGATGACCGGCCAGCACCCGCATCA
The DNA here is from genome assembly GCA_030063025.1 of Avena longiglumis. Taxonomy (NCBI): domain Eukaryota; kingdom Viridiplantae; phylum Streptophyta; class Magnoliopsida; order Poales; family Poaceae; genus Avena; species Avena longiglumis. The sequence goes on from CP125979.1 coordinate 188,233,494, forward strand.
GAAACAAGGAGCAGCAGCTCGAAAAACTTACATTGAAGCTATTCGGCCAGACGAAGCAACTCCCCCATCAAATAATCCTCTCTGGCAGCACCCTGTTCTGCCTTCGACTTCCAAACGTCGGCGTGGCCGCGCACTCCAAGCAATTCTTTCTCAAGAATGTGGATGCGATCACGAAGAAACAAAAGCTGCGACGCACCATCCAAAGATGGCCGCAGCTGCGGCACGGGCAAAGTACTAACAGGATCATCACCCGAAGGTCCCTAGGGGAAAAGAAGACAGTGATATGAACAAACACTCAAATGTACAAGGAACTCGAAGATTCATTATATGCAGCAAAAAGCCACTGCGTGGCACATGGATTGTTCATAGACATAATTACAACAAAAGAAACAAAAGCTATCCTACAACTACAAGGCCTAAGAAGCCGCATCCTGGGTAGCCTCGGAACCGGACTGCCTACTCTTGGCCTCCCCCTGCTGCCTCAGTGCGTACTCAGCCAACAAGTCAATCAACTTCGGCCCGTAAAATTTACAGCGGGCAACATAGAGGGCAAAGGCTACCTCGGATCCTTCAACAGCCGTCAGCATCTGGGAGGTGACCCGATGAAGATCCAGCTCCGCTCCAGACGCCAGGTCCATCGCCAGCCCGACGGATGCACCGATGCCTTTCTGCTTGCGCTTGTACACTACAGGCGCGTCGGTTGACAGCGCATCCGCCAGTGAGTCGACATCATCGAGGGCGACGCCCTTGGGGACGAGCTCCTTGTAGAAGCGCCCAAGAACCTCCTTGGCCTTGGCGAGTGAGCCGACCACGGTACCGCAGCGGTCTTCGACCGCCACAGTGGCATCATCAAGAACACTTCCGTGCTCTAGAGCACCGTTGTCAAACTCGACGCCTGCGGTATCTATACAAACGAAAGAGGCAACGTGAAGAAAAGGAAATAGAAGAAAAGACAAGGAAGCCAAAAAGGAAAATACAAAACCACTCACCCGGAATAGTCTTGGCAGCCGCCATCATCTTGTCGGCTACCTCCTTCTCGCGCGAGGCCGCAGCGGTGGCGAGTTGCTCCTCGCGGTCCGTAGCCTCCTGCTGCAGGCGCTCCTTGGCCACGGCTGCGTTGGCTAGCTCCTGCTCGAGGCGCTCCTTCGCACCAACGGTGTACTATGCCTTTTTCTCCGCTCGCCCAAGGCTCTTTTTGAGAGCATCAAGCTCACGGAGGGTGGTGTTGTTGTCCTCTGTAAACAGCATAACACTTATCAGATCGAAGAAAAGGAAAATAGAAGAAGACGCAAAAAGACCAAACCATGAACGTACCCTAAAGCTGCTTGAAGTTGGCCTCCAACGCTAGGTGCTGATGCACCAGTTGGTTGGCGCCTTGCACAAAAGGCTGCAAAAAGACACTACTCGTCAAAAGAAAGGCTCGGGGGCTACACCCAAAGAACGAGCAAGACAGAATACACACACAAAAAGAACGCTTGCGGGCTCCCCCACCCACACGAAGAAAAATGATCGGCAGATCATCCGAAAAGGCTCGGGGGCTCCCCTATGGCGAAAAACAAAAGCACTTACGTGGTTAGACGGCGACTCCGAATGTCCGCCTGCAATATTCTGAGGGACAACCACCTGAACCTCCTGCAGAGAAGGGTTCGGAGCAGCACCCTCAGAGGTGGCCACCATCTGAGGCGGAGGAGGAGCAACCTTCGACTCCGCCACCATCTCCCGAGCACCATCGTTGAAGGAGCCATCGGAAGAATGGCTGCAAAAGAGAACATCAGACAAGAGCAATCAAGCAAAATCAAAAGAAATCAAAAGGCAACTGGAAAAACTTACGAGTCGAAATCGCTCAAGTCGAAGACAGGTGGGGTCCTCCTGCCCTTCTTCTCTTCCTTCTTCTCTTCTGTCTTCCGCTTCGCCGGCGGGTGCGGCGCTACAGCCCGCACGGGAACGGCAGGAATAGGAGAGGAAGATCCCCCATGATCCCCACTATGACGCTCAAGGCACAGCGGGTCCCTAGGCGTCGGCGGAGTCGAAGCATCTGACGTTTCACTCGAGCTCCACGTCCGCTTCCGAGTCTGCTCCTCGCTAGACTCAAAAGCCTCTTGAGCCGGCGACCGCGCCGAAGGAAGCTCAGACATGGAGTCCACTACCTCATTGTCCGGTGCATCAGGAAACAGTTCGGGTAGTGGCGGCGACATGCCCAGCACGTTGAACTCCTGCGCAAAAGGAAAATCAAATTTGTAAGCACACAAGCAAATACAAGGAAAACGCAGTCGAAAAAAGCGTTACGCGCACGTCTCAGATCTACACCTGCGGAACCGGAAGAGAAGCAGCGAATTGAGGAGTCAGCGACTTCCCCGAAATATCCTCTCCAGCCTTGTACTTCAGCAGCGAACGAAGAATCCCGTCGAGATCCCCCTTGGAAAACTCCTCAGCCAAAACCCTAGTCGGATCACGAAGACCAGAATAAAGGAACATCGGGTGCGCCCTAGCCTGGAGCGGCTGCACCCGACATTTAAGAAAGGTGCGGATGATATCCACACCGTTCACCTCTTTATCCGGAATCAACTGGAGATCCTCCACCCGACGATAGAGCCCCTATATATCCGCCACCTCGCCATCCAAGATCTGGTTCTTCCAGGACCTCTTCGGCTCGATTTTCTAGGAGGGGTCGAAAGGAGCAAGACTAAATTTCTGTCCGGCCATTGTGGAGTCATGGATGTAAAACCACCGCCTCCGCCAGTACTGAACAGACTCGGACATAGAAAAAGAGAAGAAAAGCAAGTTTGATTTAAGGGAAATGATGCAACCCCCAATGGGATAAACACCATCAGAGCCAGATTGCCTCTTCACGGAATAGAGCTTCCGGAAGAGGCCAAAGTGTGGCTCGATACCGAGCCAGCACTTGCAGAATGTGATGAAGAAGGCGACATGAAGAAGAGAGTTCGGTGAAATATGATGAAGCTGGATGCCATAAAGAAAAAGCAATCCACGGAGAAAATCGTGGATTAGGAAAGAAAGGCCCCGAAGGACAAACGCGATGAACATAACCCAAAACCCAGCGGGAGGACGAGGAATTACCTGGTCGCCGGGGACTCTGACGGCCTCCCTATCCTGCGAGATAAGACCCCGCTCACGGAGCTTGCGGAGGTCACCCTCGCGCGTCTCCGATCGCCGCCAGCCACCATCGGTGACGCGAGTGGCGGAACCTTTTGCGCCGCACTAGTGCTAGTGCCAATCGCAGGAGGACTTCTTGGGCTTCCCCATCGCAGTGCGGCAACGACGAAGATGAGCACGCAGAATAAAAAAGATGGAAAAGTGCGAGGAAATTCCAGAGCGCAATGAGGAAAACTCAAGAAGATGAAAGTAGTGAAGCAGGAATGGCTGCAGTGAAAACAAATTCACCTTTCCCCAATGATTATAAGGACGAAGACGATGCACGACGACCGTCCATCGGGAAGACCTAGAGCCAACATTTAGATCTGACCGTCCACGTGTCAGCACAGCAGCGAACCGTCGCTCACATGTCGTCCACTACGCACGGAAATCAAGGCGACACCATAATTATCTCCACGCCGCGCGTGACCAGTCAACTCAAATTCAGAAGGTGGGACCCATGTTCGTCTAGTCACGTCATCTCTGGCGCCGCAGATGCTTGAGGTCACCGATCGTCAGCACTGACGTCATCAAAAGCTATACTAGCAACGGTTACAATTCTTTGGCTACATAGCTAAGAGTACTCACTCTAATCTACGATTCTACTAACTACTTGGGGGCTACTCCTATCAGGAGCACTGGCCGCGCACCCGAAAATAAGCAAAGCAATATGACATAGAACTATTCTTCGAGTCCTATGTCGAGTCTACGACTCCACTACGGACTCGGGGGCTACTCCCATAGGGAGGATAGATTCAAGCATCCGAAAAATTTGTGTCCTACGGACCTGAAGCCAAACAACGGCCGAATTAAAGTCTCTGCTCGAGTCTACGACTCGAACAGACACTCGGGGGCTACTCCCATAGGGAGCGCTGGTCGCGCACCCTATGAGTTCTTCGACTGTGATCCTTCGGATCAGCATGCAAAAACTTTTCGGCAACTCTGCCCCAATTAACGCTAAGAGAGTAACATCCTCCTTGGCCACCCAAAACACCTCTGCGGTGATAAATATTCGGATGTTGTGTCTGCGACACAAACATAAGACCTACAGATATCATCTGATGGCCTGGCAACGCACACGACTGCGTTCTGCTAGTAAGAATCCGTGCCAACAGGCACGATGAAAAATCATGACGGACGCGTTGGGTACATCAATTAAAATTCACTGGAATTCCACTCCTATAAGTCCTCCACGGCCTGAGTCGAATTACGCCAGCATATGTTCCGGGTTCGAGTCGAGGGACTCAAATCTGAAGAAGATCGTGTTGTTTTGTCCTAAGACAGTTAACTGACCCTGATCCATCGGGAGAGTCAGGCACACGCATCAACAATCCCTACACGCTTAAATCATTCTCTAGCAAACAGAGATAGTTGCACCCGAAAGATTGAAGGGGCTACTGACATGGTTATACCCTACGGGTACACTACCTTAGCATACCTGGTCCAGCCCAAGGAAGGCCCACGATAATATGCGCTAGCCCATGAAGACTTTCGGGTGGCCTGGGCCCATGACGCCTTCGGGTCCTTGGAGAACAAGACTAGAGTAGATAGAATATTCAAAGGGGCAAACCCTAAAACCTGTAACCGACTCGATCTGTGCCTGGGACCTGCCTACCTCTATATAAAGGTCAGAAGGGCACGACAAGGAGGATCTCTCACGCATACCACCGCATACACACCTCCACGCCAGATTTCATCTACGCACCCCTATAACTTTCGGTTCCGCCGTAATCAAGAGTAGACAAGCAGGAGTAGGGTTTTCCCTCCGGGGGCCTGAACCTGGGTAAACCTCGTGTCCCCGTGTTCCTTGTTTGCTAACCATTCCGCGATCTCCAGCATCCCCATCTTCTCCAAAACCCAAGTCCATAACAATGGGCATTGACGAGATTAAACCTCGTCACCACCCCGTTTCACCCCAAGAAATATTAAAGAGGTACAAGCGTCAAAGCTTGGGGATGCCCAAGGCATCCCCTTCTTCATCAATAAAAATCTCAGGTCTTTCTAGACACTTCATTTTTATTGTTTCATACATTGTTGTGTTGTTTTTGGAGCGTCTTAGTTTTCGTTTAGTTTGCTTAGTTTGCTGGAATAAAGTAGTTTGGACCCTCGTTCTCACTATGTTGTTTCAAATAAGTTGATTGGTGTTGGAGAGGAGTAGAAAGTTCTTGCTTGAGTAGTACAAGAGGAGCTTGCTTTGACTGTGACTTAGACTTCATCATGTCATGTTAGGTGTTGTTTTGACCTTATGCTTAGAGATTATTGTTGTATCATGACTTGTTCCAAACAATTGGGATTTCTTATTGTGCTTTGAAGGAATCATGCGTTGTTTTAGCATACAAAAGCATAATATTGTGGTATTCTCCTTTGATGCTTTGTTTTGGGTTGACTTGGCACATGCTCACACCATGTTATGACTATGAACAAGTCACCATAGCCTCTATGATCATTTAGTCCTTGACTTGTATTACCACTTTATTCTTTGATTAGTAATTTTTTGTCGCTCTGCATGATTATGTCCATTATTGCTCTCTTAGTTGGTTGCTCACAGTCTTTTGCTAGCCTCCACTTGGATGAGTAATCTCTACTCATGCATCCAACTCCCAAGAAACCAAGTTATTCCAAAGTGTCCACTGTAAATTCCTATGCATGGTGTGTTACACCATTCCAAGTATATTCTTGTTTTCATCTATCTTCCAATTAAAAAAGTATTTTGTTATCTGAAAACTTAGTGATTAAAGCTCTCACAAACTTGATGGCACACTTTATTTTTCTTGCCCCTAATAAACTTGAACCATTGTGTCTTCTATGTTGTATATGCTTGCACTTATACGTTGGAATTATCAGAACCGTGCTGTCACGGGGAACACTTTCAACATTGCACTTGTACTTTGTACACAGTTGATATCATGCTCTTTTGTCTATGGATGTCGTCGGTGTGAAATGAAATGGGATCTTGTAAGTCCATGGAGTTATGTATGTGTGTTAGAGAAACGCCTAGGCCGCTAGCCTAAGCCATTCTTAATCATGGTGGAAACTTGCAGCATCACCATAATGACATCTATGAAGCTTTCTTCTTATAAAAAAGAGACATAATGGAAAGAGGAAAGAAAGAAAAAGCACCATTTTCCCATGGTAAATAAGAAGATTACTGAGATGCTCATTGTCGGCTTGCCTTGTCATTTTGATTATGGGATAGCTCTTGTATCATGTGCAAGGGGTACCCCATTGGTGGTACTCTATGATACACATGTACTTACTATGATAAGAACTTAGAGGTGACTAAAGTTGAGTAGCATGAGGAGCGGCCCTCGTATTCAAGGGACATGAGATTGCCAACTTATTGTTTGTCAAGCATATACTCCATAGTTTGTTCACTTTAACCTTAATCACTTCAAGATGCTTATGATAGGGGCAATGAGTGATGAAAGCTAACAAGTACCATAATTTTTGGAAACTTGAAATCCTTGCTTCCCTTTATCAAGGGCCTTTCCACTATTATATCGAGTCTCCACCTTCTATCCTTAGGCACCATTTAAGAGAGCCTAGTTGCCATTCTTAGTTCTATGTACATTGTCCCAAAACTTATTGATTGATGCATATTGTTGATATTACTTGTTCTTGTGCTTTTTGTATCTAGTCACTCTTATGAACTTTGAAGGTGTCCTATGCATCTATTTGATACTCCATGAGGGACAAGTTGAATGCCACTATGCCATGTTTTCTGTATATGAAACAAACAAATGTTTTTAAATGCATGTTATTCATGATCTTTGTTTGTAGCCTTTCATGTTGCATGCATAGTTACTTTGTCTTACTCTTAGAACTCCATCTTTCATGCTCATGTTTAGAGTTCTTTGATCCCAGCTTTCAATGCTTGCAAATGGTTTGATCTTGATTTTAATGGTGCATGGCACCTCAAAAATTATTCTTTTTATCACTTACCTACTCTAGGACGAGCAGGAGTTAAGCTTGGGGATGCTTGATACGTCGGAAACGTATCTATAATTTTTGATGTTCCATGCTTGTTTAGTATCTACTTTGCTTTGCTTTGTCTACACTTTGAGGTGTTTTAATATGTTTTCTGGTACTAACCTATTAACAAGATGTCACAGTTTCAGTTGCCTGTTTTCTTCTATTTTGGTTCCAGAAAGTCGGAAAATCAATATTCTCGGAATTGGATGGGACAAAAGCCAAAGTCAATATTTTACCGTGGGAAACACGAAGCCTGAATACGAGACGGAGAAGAGCCACCAGGGGGCCACACCTCTGGTCACATGCCAAGGGCTGCGCTTAGGTGCCGCCCATGCACCCCATGCCTCACCTCTTAGCCTATAAAGACCCCCTGATGCCTAAACCCTAAGTATCTGATCAATATTCCACAAAACCGTTTGTAGCCGCCGCCACCATCATCCCTAGATCGGGGGGATCTGAAGCTCTTCCCAAGACCTCCGAGGGGGAGATCATCCGGAGGCCTTCTTCATCATGCCACCTCAGATGAAGCGTGAGTAGTTCCACCTTGGACTACGGGTCCATGTAGTAGCTAGATGGTTGTATCTCCTCCTTTGTGATACCATGTTTAGATCTTGTGAGCTCCGTTCATGATCAAGATCATCTATTTGTAATCATGCATGTTGTGTTTGTGGGGATCCGATGGATATTGAGATTACTATGTCAGATTGATTAATGGTTTTGTCTTATTGATTCTATCATGTCTGTGTTGTTTGAGATCTTGCATGCTCTCCGTTTCTAGTAGCTTTCTTGGCCAAGTAGATGCCAGTGACTCCAAGAGGGGGTATTTATGCTCTATAGTGGGTTCATGCCTCTATTTAATCTAAGGGAAGTGACAGAAATCTCTAAGGTTTTAGTTGTGTTGTTGCCACTAGGGAGAAAACAACGGTCGCTTGTTCATGGAACAAGTGGATTGTTTACCTTACACACTTTTCTTAAAGCACTTATCTATTGCTTGCAACTTAATACTAGAGGGGGTTGGGATGATAACCTGAAGGTGGATTTCTAGTCATAGATGCAGTTGGATGGCGGTCTATGTATCTTATTGTATTGCCCAATAGAATCTCATAGGATCATGAATGTCTAGTATTGCATTGATATGCCTTGCTTAGTACTGTCAATTGCCCTGCTGTAATTTGTTTACCATGCATGCCAAGTTTGTTTATATAAGGAGAACACCTCTAGTGAACTATGGACCCTTGGTCCAATCTTTACCATTGATACATCTTCCACTGTTTCTGTTTACTTGCTACAAACCACTATTACCTTCCACACCATGCAGTTAATCCTTTGTTACAGCAACCACTGATATTGACAACCTCATTGTTCGTTGGGGCAAAGTCTTGAGTTTGTGTTATGCAGGTTTCCAAGTTGCTTGCAACACCTTTGAGACGTTTCCTTCCTCCTACCGGTTCGATAACCTCGGTTTCTTACTAAGGGAAGACTTGCTGTCGTGATGCATCACACCTTGCTCTTGGGGTTTCCCGACGAAGCGCTTCCAGGCGCCATCAGCGGCGGATGGCTCTGAGGTAGATTTTACAACCTTTGCCTCCCGATGCAAGGATTTCGGGCCTAAGCTCATTGACCTCCTGGCCGTCTATGCGGCAGAGCAGCAGCGAGCGGCCAAGAGTAGGCACTCTGGCTCCGAGGCTGCTCCGGGTGTTGGCTCTTAGGCCCTTTTGTCTTGTATGCAGTCTAGCATTCTTCCGTTGCTTGTAACATCTTTTGGATGAACAAGTATCAATTTGCCATGAAATGGCCTTATTTATGTATATGTATGAACCTGTCTTTCAACTGTTGTCGAAAGTGTTTGTGATGTCTCATTGTTTGCCTTCCTTTTACCCTTAGGGTCCTTCAGGTGAGGTTCCAGTGATCACTCTACCTGTGCCTGGTCCTCGCCCATCGTTGGTTGATGCTGATAGCGCCCAACACTTGTCGTGGGATGCTTCATTGGAAACCCCAAGACGAAGGTGTGATGAGCACAACAACAAGTTTTCCCTCAGTAAGAAACCGAGGTTATCGAACCAGAAGGAGGAAGGAAACGTCTCAAATGGAAACCTTCACAACACAAACTCAAGACTTTGCCCCAATGAATTAGTGAGGTTGTCAAGCTCACCGGTTTGCTGTAACAAAGGATAAAATGTATGGTGTGGAAGATAATGGTTTGCAGCAAGTAAACAGGTAACAGTGGAGGATGTATCACTGGTAAAGATTGGACTGGGGTCCATAGTTCACTAGAGGTGCTCTCCTTAGATAAACAACATGGCATGAAGGGTAAACAAATTACAGCAGGACAATTGACAGGAACTGAACAAGGCATAACAATGCAATACCATACAAAAAGATCCTATGAGATTCGATTAGGCAATACAACAATATACATAGACAGCCATCCAACTGCATCTATGACTAGAAGTCCACCTTCAGGTTATCATCTCCGAACCCTCCAAGATAAGTTGCAAGCAATGCATAACCGCTAAGCAAAGTGTGTAAGGTAAACAATCCACTTGTTCTATGAACAAGAGACCGTTATTTTCTCCCTAGTGGCAACATCACATCTACAACCGAAGAGAATTCTGTCACTTTCCCTTGGAAACTAGAGGCATGAACCCACTATCAAGCATAAGTACCCCCTCTTGGAGTCACTAGCAACTACCTGGCCAAGATAGCTACTAACAACAGAGAGCATGCAAGATCACAAACAACACAGACATGATAGTATCAAATAGACAAAACCATTAATCAATCTGACATAGTAATCTCAACATCCATCGGATCCCTGCAAACACAACATGCATGATTACAAATAGATTAGATCTTGATCATGAACGGAGCTCATAAGATCTATACATGAAAGCACAAGGAGGAGATACAACCATCTAGCTACTACATGGACCCGTAGTCCAAGGTGGAACTACTCAGGCTTCATACCGGAGAAGAAGGCCTCTGGGATGATCTCCCCTCCGGTAGGGTGCCGGGAAGAACTTCAGATCCCCCCGATCTAGGGACGACGGTGGCGGCGGTTACAGAAGGTTTCATGGAGTTTTGATCAGGTGCCTAGGGTTTCTGCATCAGGGACTTCTTATAGGCGACGAGGCGGCCGAGGCGGCAGGGGCGACACCTACCAGGCGCTGGGTGGCCCACCCGCCTAGGGGTGTGGCGCCTTGGTTCGCCTCCATCTCCTCTGACTTCGTGAGCCAGAACACCTCAGATCGGACCTATGCAAATTTGGGCAAAATTCACCAAACCCGCATAGAAACGATTCAAAGGTGCTCACCAGCACTTTCGTGCGGTGGAAAACGTAATAACATCACACAACAGTCCTCGATGGGACCCATAACAGATATATATATATATAACAACTCAAGGAGTCAAGAATACGTATATAATATACAAAGATCCAAATCACCTTGAACGATATAGCGCCCAGCTACGGACAAGATGCAAATGGGGCTAAGAGCCCAAGAATAACCAATGGCCCATAACCCTGCCTGTGCCAAGCCGAAGGGTAACCCCCTGCTAACGGCGCCGATCTCAAAACCTGCTTAAACAAAAAGGTGCCGACAAGGGCAAAGGAAAAGAAGGAGCGCCAAGATCGAGGCCAAGACACGGCGAGGCTAGATTCAAGGTCCTCGCCTACATAGGTATGGTGGATCGAAGGCAGCAAGCATGCACTAAACAACCTATAGAGACTCGGACAATGGCAAGGAAAACAGAGGGGGTAAGAAAGACCTATGCGGATCCAACTCGCTAACACCAAACAAACCCATCTCGGCGTTTCTCGAGACCTATCGAGGAAGTCAACCGAGGAACTCACAGCTGGCGCTTTATTTAATTAGTGATAGTTGCGGTACTTTACTAGTCGTTTAGATAATCGCCCCGGTAAAGTAAACAAGGCACTTTTAGTTAATCATTTCGTGATAGTTGCAACAATTACTACTCGTGCATGATAGCATGAGATAACCCAAAACCCAAAGCTGTGGGTACTTTTATTCACCAATTCGCTAGAAGGTAATACTTACTAGTCGATACATTTTTCGCAAGCGACAACCAAAACAAGCAATGGTGGGCAGTATTAATTAGCCATTCCGTTATAGTGAAGCTGATTACTAGTCATTATAAGTCAAATTAATAGCAGAAACTTTAGTTATGCTTGTCTATGATCGAGATATCAGGCTCCAAGTCGTCCATATCCGCTGACACGGCTTTCGTAAAGTTTTACCCGCCGGGTGCACCAATAGCAACACACACTCGATCAACCTCGAAAACCAAATCAAAACCCAACGAGGCTTTCACGACCGAACAATCACAGATTCAGAAATATTTCAGGCCACCCTTGAGTAGAATCCGCAACGGAGTAAGCAAGCTCAGGCGGCCTCAAGGTTGCATGCGACAATGGTCAGAAGTTAATCGGGAACCCGAAGTGTGGCTGGGCTTGTCGATACCGCCAGAACATTCCGAACCTAACAAGACAAAGGTGCAGACTGCACAATCGTAAATAAAGCAAAGAAACATGGCATAAGTACAGATCGTAAATAAAACCTCAAACTAGTTGTGGCCCCAAGAAATAAGACTAATCAAGCTCGCTCGGGGGTCCCATATACCTCCGGATGTGGATAGCGCGATAAATCAAGGAACAGTATCAAGTACTCGGGTCTTACGGACACAAGTGGGCTCGAAACCAAATATTATCTATCACCCACCGATGCCTCTGCTTATTCAATTTTAGTTGTTAAACAGAAAGTAAAGTGACGATAAGTAAAACTAGAATCATCTCCAACATCAACATGCGGCAATACATCAGCAACTGTGGCATATGACGACACACACCAGCACTTGAGCAAGCAACTACGACGCGCAAGTCCAACTATCTACCAAACAACAGGTAATAGGATGTGTCCAAGGCAATATAGGGCTGCACGGTATATCACAGGTACGAAACTAAAGCATCGCAACGCAGATAGCAAAAGATCAACAGGAGGGAAGTAAATACTATAAAGTAAGATAGGTAGAAAGGGGAGATGCTCGCCTGAAAACATTGTCGAAAGGTTCATCCGAAGATCGGGGCGAAGCTCACATCAACTCAACGGCCTTATCCGCGAAGAAGCAAAACACTAGAAGGAACACCGGATGCAATATTTAATACACGGCAGAAGATCGGCGTGATGCATGTATGATGTATGGCATGGCAAAGATGCGATGCAATTAGGTCATATTAAGCGGAACCGGGGTCCCGACAATTAATTAAATGGTTCAAGTTGTTTAGAACCCCGCAAATTAAATGTTGTTATAACATGGCAAAAGATGGCACCGTTATACACAAGTTTAAACGAGGCCAAGATAAGGCTAGATTTGCCCGCATATGGGCCCCATATTTAATTATTAGGTGAATCGGCATAAGGCCCCCAAACCACATGATAAGATGCATGCATGAACAATTATTATGCGGCAAGTTGTTATTATGTTATAAAATAGGGTTCGGAGAAAGGTTCACACATTTAGGGCCTCGACGATCTTGGGGTTCCGGGTTCGGTCCGTCTCGGGTTCGTGGTCCGACGAACGCTCGGACTTAGGGTTAGGGTCCGGATCGGGAAGTACTTGTCGCGCATCGCCTTCGTGGTTGCTTCAACCGGGTCCATGTTGGAGTACTTGTCGTCCCGTGTGGCCTTCGGTTCTAAGACGATGATCTTGTCGTCCGATGTCGGGGTCCGAAATCCATGAAGAGAGCCTTGCCGCCCTTGGGGTGAAGAACATGTCGTCCCGTGGGTCCGGTCTTGGTTCCGTTGTCGATGACGATCTTGGCGGGACACTTCGAGGGTTCGACAGGGTTCGGGTCTTGGCGGGAACGTTCTCGGTAGCGGGGTAGATCTTAGCGTTCGGGACGAAGCACTTGGCGTTCTCGAGGGAGTACTTGTCGCACAGGTTTTCTTCGGGTTCTCTGTCGATGATCTCGTCGTCGAGAAGAACTTGTCGGGTCCGCGGTCTTCGGGCCCGCAGGATCGAGGCGTCAAATTCCGGGAAGGTGATCTTGGCTCCCTTCGGTGGCGTCGAAACTCGGGAAGGCGATCTTGGTGTTCCTACCGATGATCTTGTGGTTCCAACTTCGAGGACCGGTGGCGGACTTGTTTTTCATGTCGGGGATGCACCTTGTTTATCTTTGTTCACCATGCCATTCTCACTTGGCGTCGCACTGCTGGGTCCAGACGGGGCGGGGAACGACGGGATGGAGGGATCGGAGGCGGTTGGGACCGGCGAGGTCGAGCCTGGGGCTGGCGGAGGGCGCCGGAAGGGTCGCGGTAGCAGGGCACCGGCGAGGACCTGCAGAGCCGGGGCGAGGAGCTGGGGTACGGGGGTTCGGCGACGATGGCGACGGTGGCCGCTGGGGCGCGACGGCGCGGAGGAGGATGGCGACGGCGTTCGGGCGGGCAGCAGCAGCTGCAGCGGGTTTGGGCTCGGGCGCAGCGGAGGGAGGGCCGCGGCGTCACGGGCCCGCAGGGGCTCGCAGGGCTCGCAGGGCTCGGGGCGGCCGCATCGCCGCAGGGTGCGGAGGCGAGGTGGGCGGCGCGAAACGGCGGGCGGAGGTGCGGCGAGGTCGGGAAACTTGGGTGGCGCTGGCGCCACGCTGACGCAGAGCGGCCTGCAGACGGGTCGGGCGACGCGCGAGGGCCCCGGAGAAGCGGGCGGTGCCGCGGGCCGGGCGCAGGCGAGGCGACGCCTGGGACCGGGAGGCTTGGGGTGAGCGCAGGCGGCCAGGGAGGAGACCTGGGGACCGGGGAGGTGAGGGGCCGGGGACGGGGCGGTATCCGGCGGGCGCGACGACGGCGGCCTCGAGCGGGCGCAGCGAGGACGGTTGGTGGCGGTGGCGACCGGAGAGCTCGCTGGCGGGGCTCGCCGGCGGTGGAAGCGAAAGGGGAGAAGGCGGAGGTGGGCAAGGCGCTGGCTTGTGAGGAGGGAGGCGCAAGGGTGAAGGAGGCTCACGAGGGGCAGGAGCGCGCTGGGTGCAGACGCGGGGAGAAGGGGTGGGAGGAAGAGGACGATGAACAGGGGTCACGGTGTGGGGCAGGTGGGTCCTGTGGGGGACACTGGGAGTTGAGTGGGGCTGGTCGGCCTGTGTGCCGAGTGTGGGTTGTGTGTGGTGGGGAGGAGGTGAGGAGGTGGAGGCTATTGATTGGAGGGGGAAAGGGAGAGAGGTGAGGTGTCACGAGGGGAGTGGTTGGGGTGAGGTGGAGAGGGGGGGCTGGGTAGGTTTATTGGTAGGTTTAGGATTTAGAGGGGCAGGACTGTGGACCGTCGAAAATATGGGGTGGTCGCTCGGGTCGGGACGCCTGCTCGACCGCCTCCTAAAATAATTATAATTTTATTTAATACAAACAAGGTTTTTGAACCGATTTCGCAAAACAAAATATTCCGGGACCCGTTTTCGTGGTTTGAAAAAGATGGGGCGTTAGAAAACAACACGGTTTGTGAACATCGCTTTGGCAAACAATGTATGATGATGACGATGCAATGCACAAATTCAACGCGATTTTCTAGTAGTGGTTTTATGGATGCCACAATTCGACACCACTAACAATGGATCTCGCCTCGAGATCCGCTTCATGGTACCGGAAGGAGGGTCGGGCCCGTCCTTCAAGGCCTGCGGCAGATCCTTGCGACACCACTAACAAGGGGTCGTTGTCCGGGATCGTCGAGGGAACTCTCCGGTAACCAAAAAGATCGAAGGCGGAGGTATCAACAAATAAAGCCACCTCTATCTTCGTTGGAAAGAAGGAACCGATGCATTCTTATCAACTTCAATGTACAAAAGCGAATAGAAAGGGTAGTCGGCATGGGGGCCAATCCATCACGCACCCAAACTATTACTCCGCTCAATCAGTAGAAAAGAGTGCAACCATTCTCGGAATCAGACTGAAGATCTCGACAAACGAGGTTCGGAACAAAGGAGTGATGCGAAATCTGCATCGGATCTGGCGTAGAGGATGTCGTCGCGTCAGAAAACACCGGAAGGCACAACCAAGGAACAAAGAATGGTGACACCGTAGACGGATTCATCAGGCAGCTTGAACACCGGATGGTAGAACACCGTTACCAAAGGAGGAAGCGAAACCCTAAAGGTACGACGGAAACCCAACCACGAGAATCCCTGGACTCGAAGCAAGAGAAGAGAGCGGATTCAAAACACGTCGAGATAAGAGGAGAATAGCAGAGGGGTAAGGAGTAAAATCAGACCTAATCAGAACTATCCCACCATTTTTGCAAAATAGTTTTGACACTCTACTTCGGCCGTTAGCTAGGTTATCCTACAGGCTGGACTTGTGGGGTATCGTAACTGCTGAGCTCTGATACCACTCTGTAACACCCTCAGAATCGGACCTATGCAAATTTGGGCAAAATTCACCAAACCCGCATAGAAACGATTCAAAGGTGCCCACCAGGCACTTTCGCATGGTGGAAAACGGCAATAACATCACACAACAGCCTCGATGGGACCCACGTACAGATATATATAACATGACTCAAGGAGTCAAGAATACGATATAATATACAAAGATCCAAATCACCTTGAACGATATAGCGTCCAGCTACGGACAAGATGCAAATGGGGCTAAGAGCCCCAAGAATAACCAATGGCGCCCATAACCCCTGCCTGTGCCAAGCCGGAAGGGTAACCCCGCTAACGGCGCCGATCTCAAAACCTTAAACAAAAGGGGTGACAAAGGGCAAAGGAAAAGAAGGAGCATCAAGATCGAGGCCAAGACACGGCGAGGCTAGAATTGGCGTCCTCGCCACATAGTTATGGTGGATCGAGCGCAGCGGCATGCACTAAACAACCTATAGAGACTCGGTACAACTGGCGGAAAACAGAGGGGGGTAAGAAAGACCTATGCGGATCCAACCTGAAGCTAACACCAAACAAACCCATCCTGGCGTTTCCCCCTCGATACCTATCGAGGAAGTCAACCGAGGAACTCACACGCTGGCGCTTTATTTAATTAGTGATAGTTGCGACTTTACTAGTCGTTTAGATAATCGCCCCGTAAAGTAAAACAAGCACTTTTAGTTAATCATTTCGTGATAGTTGCAACAATTACTACTCAGGTACAGATAGCATGAGATAACCCAAAACCCAGCAGTTGTGGGTACTTTTATTCAGCCAATTCGTTGTAGTTGCAATACTTACTAGTCAGATACATTTTTCGCAAGCGACAACCAAAACAAGCAATGGTGGGCAGTATTAATTAGCCATTCCGTTATAGTGAAGCTGATTACTAGTCATTATAAGTCAAATTAATAGCAGTAAACTTTAGTTATGCTTGTCTATGATCGAGATATCAGGCTCCAAGTCGTCCATATCCGCGGACACGGCTTTGAGAAAAGTTTTACCGCCGGTGCACCAATAGCAACACACACTGATCAACCTCGAAAACCAAATCAAAACCCAACGAGGCTTTCACGACCGAACAATCACAGATTCAAATATTTCAGGGCCACCCTTGAGTAGAATCCGCAACGGAGTAAGCAAGCTCCGAGGCGGCCTCAAGGTTGCGACAATGGTCAGAAGCGATCGGGAACCCGAAAGTGTGGCTGGGCTTGTCGATACCGCGAGAAACATTCAACCTAAATGTATCAAGTACTGGGTCTTACGGGACACAAGTGGGCGTCGAAACCAAATATTATCTATCACCCACCGATGCCTCTCGCTTATTCAATTTTAGTTGTTAAACGTAAAGTAAAGTGACGATAAGTAAAACTAGAATCATCTCCAACATCAACATGCGGCAATACATCAAGAATCGTGGCATATGACGACACACACCAGACTTGAGCAAGCAACTACGACGCATAAGTCCAACTATCTACCAAACAACAGGTAATAGGATGTGTCCAAGGCAATATAGGGCTGCACGGTATATCACAGGTACGAAACTAAAGCATCGCAACGCAGATAGCAAAAGATCAACAGGAGGGAAGTAAATACTATAAAGTAAGATAGGTAGAAAGGGGAGATGCTCGCCTGAAAACATTGTCGAAAGGTTCATCCGAAGATCGGGGCAAAGCTCACATCAACTCAACGGCCTTATCCGCGAAGAAGCAAAACACTAGAAGGAACACCGGATGCAATATTTAATACACGGCAGAAGATCGGCGTGATGCATGTATGATGTATGGCATGGCAAAGATGCGATGCAATTAGGTCATATTAAGCGGAACCGGGGTCCCGACAATTAATTAAATGGTTCAAGTTATTTAGAACCCCCGCAAATTAAATGTTGTTATAACATGGCAAAAGATGGCACCGGTTCGTTACACAAGTTTAAACGAGGCCAAGATAAGGCTAGATTTGCCCGCATATGGGCCCCATATTTAATTATTAGGTGAATCGGCATAAGGCCCCCAAACCACATGATAAGATGCATGCATGAACAATTATTATGCGGCAAGTTGTTATTATGTTATAAAATAGGGTTCGGGAGAAAGGTTCACACATTTAGGGGCCTCGACGATCTTGGGGTTCCGGGGTTCGGGGTCCGGTCTCGGGGTTCAGGGTCCGACGGAACGTTCTCGGACTTAGGGGTTAGGGTCCTCGGATCGGGGAAGTACTTGTCGCGTTTACTGTCTTCGTGGTTGCTTCAACCGGGTCCATGTTGGAGTACTTGTCGTCCCGTGTGGCCTTCGGTTCTAAGACGATGATCTTGTCGTCCGATGTCGGGGTCCGAAATCCATGAAGAGAGCCTTGCCGCCCTTGGGGTGAAGAACATGTCGTCCCGTGGGTCCGGTCTTGGTTCCGTTGTCGATGACGATCTTGGCGGGACACTTCGAGGGTTCGGCGTGGTTCGGTCTTAGGGAACGTTTCGGTAGCGGGTAGATCTTAGCGTCGGACGAAGCACTTGGCGTTTCGAGGAGTACTTGTCGCACAGGTTTTCTTCGGGTTCTCTGTCGATGATCTCGTCGTTGAGAAGAACTTGTCGGGTCCGCGGTCTTCGGGCCCGCAGGATCGAGGCGTCAAATTCCGGGAAGGTGATCTTGGCTCCCTTCGGTGGCGTCGAAACTCGGGAAGGCGATCTTGGTGTTCCTACCGATGATCTTGTGGTTCCAACTTCGAGGACCGGTGGCGGACTTGTTTTTCATGTCGGGGATGCACCTTGTTTATCTTTGTTCACCATGCCATTCTCACTTGGCGTCGCACTGCTGGGTCCAGACGGGGCGGGGAACGACGGGATGGAGGGCTCGGAGGCGGTTGGGACCGGCGAGGTCGAGCCTGGGGCTGGCGGAGGGCGCCGGAAGGGTCGCGGTAGCAGGGCACCGGCGAGGACCTGCAGAGCCGGGGCGAGGAGCTGGGGTACGGGGGTTCGGCGACGATGGCGACGGCTGGGCGCGCTGGCTGGAGGAGGATGGCGACGGGGCGTTCGGGCGGGGCAGCAGCAGCGCTGGGTTTGGCGGGCTCGGGCGCAGCGGAGGGAGGGCCGCGGGCAGGGCTCGCAGGGGCTCGCAGGCAGGCTCGGGCGCTGCCGCAGGGGTGCAGGAGGCGAGGTGGCGGCGGCGAAACGGCGGCGGGCGGAGGTGCGGGCGGAGGTCGGGAACTTGGGCGGCGGCGCCACGCTGGGACGCGCGGAGCTCGCAGACGGGTCGGGCTGGGCGACGCGCGAGGGGCCCGGAGAAGCGGGCGGCCGCTGGCTGCAGCGCGCGAGGCGACGCCTGGGACCGGGAGGCTTGGCCGGGGAGGCGGGCGGCGGAGGAGAGACCTGGGACCGGGAGGTGAGGGGCCGACGGGCGATCCGCGGGCGCGACGACGGCGGCCTCGAGCGGGCGCAGCGAGGACGGTTGGTGGCGGTGGCGACCGGAGAGCTCGCTGGCGGGGCTCGCCGGCGGTGGAAGCGAAAGGGGAGAAGGCGGAGGTGGGCAGCCTGGCGCCAGCCGTGAGGAGGGGAGGCGTCAAGGTGAAGGAGGCTCACAGGGGCAGTGGAGCGGGCTGGGTGACGTGGGGAGAAGGGTGGAGGAGGACGATGAACAGGCGGGTCACGGGCAGGTGGTGGGGCTGGTGGGTCCTGTGGTGGGGACACTGGGAGTTGAGGGGCTGGCCGGCTGTGTGCCGAGTTAAGGTGTGGGGTTGTGGGAGGAGGAGGAGGTGGAGGCTATTGATTGGAGGGGGAAAGGGAGAGAGGTGAGGTGTCACGAGGGGAGTGGTTGGGGTGAGGTGGAGAGGGGGGGCTGGGTAGGTTTATTGGTAGGTTTAGGACTTAGAGGGGCAGGACTGGTTGGACCGTACTGAAAATATGGGGTGGTCGCTCGGCCGGGACGCCCGCTCGATCGCCCCGCTAAAATAATTATAATTTTTATTTAATACAAACAAGGTTTTTGCGAACCGATTTCGGGCAAAACAAAATATTCCGGGGACCCGGTTTTCGGTGGTTTGAAAAAGATGGGGCGTTTAGAAAACAACACGGGCTTTGTGAACATCGTTTTGGCAAACAATGTATGATGATGACGATGCAATGCACACATTCAACGCGATTTTCTAGTAGTGGTTTTGCGGGATGCCACAATTCGACACCACTAACAATGGATCTCGCCCTCGAGATCCGCTTCATGGTACCGGAAGGAGGGTCGGCGTCTGGTCCTTCGCGCTTCGTGCAGATCCTTGCGACACCACTAACAAGGGGTCGTTGTCCGGGATCGTCGAGGGAACTCTCCGGTAACCAAAAAGATCGAAGGCGGAGGTATCAACAAATAAAGCCACCTCTATCTTCGTTGGAAAGAAGGAACCGATGCATTCTTATCAACTTCAATGTACAAAAGCGAATAGAAAGGGTAGTCGGCATGGGGGCCAATCCATCACGCACCCAAACTATTACTCCGCTCAATCAGTAGAAAAGAGTGCAACCATTCTCGGAATCAGACTGAAGATCTCGACAAACGAGGTTCGGAACAAAGGAGTGATGCGAAATCTGCATCGGATCCGCGAGAGGATGTCGTCGCCGTAAAACACCGGAAGGCACAACCAAGGAACAAAGAATGGTGACACCGTAGACGGATTCATCAGGCAGCTTGAACACCGGATGGTAGAACACCGTTACCAAAGGAGGAAGCGAAACCCTAAAGGTACGACGGAAACCCAACCACGAGAATCCCTGGACTCGAAGCAAGAGAAGAGAGCGGATTCAAAACACGTCGAGATAAGAGGAGAATAGCAGAGGGGTAAGGAGTAAAATCAGACCTAATCAGAACTATCCCACCATTTTTGCAAAATAGTTTTGACACTCTACTTCGGCCGTTAGCTAGGTTATCCTACAGGCTGGACTTGTGGGTATCGTGAATCGCTGAGCTCCACCACTGTGAACACCCTCGAATCGGACCTATGCAAATTTGGGCAAAATTCACCAAACCCGCATAGAAACGATTCAAAGGTGCCCACCAGCACTTTGTGCGGGTGGAAACGGTAATAACATCACACAACAGTCTCGATGGGACCCATGTAATGATATATATAACAATACTCAAGGAGTCAAGAATACGATATAATATACAAAGATCCAAATCACCTTGAAACGATATAAGGCCCACGGACAAGATGCAAATGGGGCTAAGAGCCTCAAGAATAACCAATGGCGCCCATAACCCTGTGCCAAGCCGGAAGGGTAACCCCGCTAACGCGACGATCTCAAAACCTGCTTAAACAAAAGGGGGTGCCGACAAAGGGCAAAGGAAAAAGAAGGAGCGTCAAGATCGAGGCCAAGACACGGCGAGGCTAGATTCAAGCCCCTCGCCTACATAGTTATGGTGGACTGAGCGGCAGCGGCGGCATGCACTAAACAACCTATAGAGACTCGGTACAACTGGCGGAAAACAGAGGGGGGTAAGAAAGACCTATGCGGATCCAACCTGAAGCTAACACCAAACAAACCCATCCTGGCGTTTCCCCCTCGAGACCTATCGAGGAAGTCAACCGAGGAACTCACACAGTTGGCAGTTTTATTTAATTAGTGATAGTTGCGGTACTTTACTAGTCAGGTTTAGATAATCGTCCTGGTAAAGTAAACAGTGGGCACTTTTAGTTAATCATTCCGTGATAGTTGCAACAATTACTACTCATGTACAGATAGCATGAGATAACCCAAAACCCAGCAGTTGTGGGTACTTTTATTCAGCCAATTCGTTGTAGTTGCAATACTTACTAGTCAGATACATTTGTCGCAAGCGACAACCAAAACAAGCAATGGTGGGCAGTATTAATTAGCCATTCCGTTATAGTGAAGCTGATTACTAGTCATTATAAGTCAAATTAATAGCAGTAAACTTTAGTTATGCTTGTCTATGATCGAGATACTGTGCTCCAAGTCGTCCATATCCGCGGACACGGCTTTCAGAAAGTTTTACCCGGCCGGGGTGCACCAATAGCAACACACACTCGATCAACCTCGGAAAAACCAAATCAAAACCCAACGAGGCTTTCACGACTGAACAATCACAGGATTCAGAAATATTTCAGGGGGCCACCCCTTGAGTAGAATCCAACGGAGTAAGCAAGCTCGAGGCGGCCTCAAGGTTGCGACAATGGTCAGAAGCGATCGGGAACCCGAAGTGTGGCTGGGCTTGTCGATACCGTAAACATTCAACCTAACAAGACAAAGGTGCACCGCACAATCGTAAATAAAGCAAAGAAACATGGCATAAGCACAGATCGTAAATAAAACCTCAAACTAGTTGTGGCCCCAAGAAATAAGACGGAATCAAGCTCGCTCGGGGTCCCATATACCTCCCGGATGTGGATAGCGATAAATCAAGGAATGTATCAAGTACTGGGTCTTACGACACAAGTATGCTCGAAACCAAATATTATCTATCACCCACGATGCCTCGCTTATTCAATTTTAGTTGTTAAACAGAAAGTAAAGTGACGATAAGTAAAACTAGAATCATCTCCAACATCAACATGCGGCAATACATCAAGAATCGGCATATGACGACACACACCAGACTTGAGCAAGCAACTACGACGCTGAAGTCCAACTATCTACCAAACAACGAGTAATAGGATGTGTCCAAGGCAATATAGGGCTGCACGGTATATCACAGTACGAAACTAAAGCATCGCAACGCAGATAGCAAAAGATCAACAGGAGGGAAGTAAATACTATAAAGTAAGATAGGTAGAAAGGGGAGATGCTCGCCTGAAAACATTGTCGAAAGGTTCATCCGAAGATCGGGGCGAAGCTCACATCAACTCAACGGCCTTATCCGCGAAGAAGCAAAACACTAGAAGGAACACCGGATGCAATATTTAATACACGGCAGAAGATCGGCGTGATGCATGTATGATGTATGGCATGGCAAAGATGCGATGCAATTAGGTCATATTAAGCGGAACTGGGGTCCCGACAATTAATTAAATGGTTCAAGTTATTTAGAACCCCCGCAAATTAAATGTTGTTATAACATGGCAAAAGATGGCACCGGTTCGTTACACAAGTTTAAACGAGGCCAAGATAAGGCTAGATTTGCCCGCATATGGGCCCCATATTTAATTATTAGGTGAATCGGCATAAGGCCCCCAAACCACATGATAAGATGCATGCATGAACAATTATTATGCGGCAAGTTGTTATTATGTTATAAAATAGGGTTCGGGAGAAAGGTTCACACATTTAGGGGCCTCGACGATCTTGGGGTTCCGGGGTTCGGGGTCCGGTCTCGGGTTCGTGGTCCGACGGAACGTTCTCGGACTTAGGGTTAGGGTCCTCGGATCGGGAAGTACTTGTCGCCATCGCCTTCGTGGTTGCTTCAACCGGTCCATGTTGGAGTACTTGTCGTCCCGTGGCCTTCGGTTCTAAGACGATGATCTTGTCGTCCGGCTGTCGGGTCCAAATCCATGAAGAGAGCCTTGCCGCCTTTGGGTGAAGAACATGTCGCCCCGTGGGTCCGGTCTTGGTTCCGCTGTCGGCGACGATCTTGGCGGGACACTTCGAGGGTTCGGCGTGGTTCGGTCTTGGGAACGTTCTCAGAAGCGGGTAGATCTTAGCGTCGACGAAGCACTTGGCGCTCGAGGGAGTACTTGTCGCACAGTTTTCTTCGGTTCTCGTCGATGATCTCGCTGCCGAGAAGAACTTGTCGGGTCCGCGGTTCGCCCGCAGGATCGAGGCGCCAAATTCGGGAAGGTGATCTTGGCTCTTCGTGGCCGAAACTCGGAAGGCGATCTTGGTGTTCCTACCGATGATCTTGTGGTTCCAACTTCGAGGACCGTGGCGGACTTGTTTTTCATGTCGGGATGCACCTTGTTTATCTTTGTTCACCATGCCATTCTCACTTGGCGCCGCACCGGGTCTGCAGACGGGCGGGAACGACGGATGGAGGGATCGAGGCGGTTGGGACCGGCGAGGTCGAGCCTGGGCTGGCGGAGGGCGCCGAAGGGTCGCGTAGGCACCGGCGAGGACCGCAGAGCCGGGCAGGAGCTGGGGTACGGGTTCGCGACGATGGCGACGGCCTGGGCGCGACGGCTGAGGAGGATGGCGACGGGCGTTCGGGCGGGCAGCAGCAGGGGCAGCGGGTTTAAGGGCTGGCGCAATGGAGGGAGGGCCGCGGCGGTCACGGGCGCAGGGCTCGCAGGGGCTCGGGCGCCGCCGCAGGGTGCAGGAGGCGAGGTGGGTTACGGGCGAAACGGCGGGCGGGCGAGGCGGAGGTCGGGAACTTGGGCGCCGCGCCACGCTGGGACGCGCGGAGCGGCTCGCAGACGGGTCGGGCGGGCGACGCGCGAGGGCCCCGAGAAGCGGCGGCCGCTGGCAGCCAGAAGGAGGCGACGCCTGGGACCGGGGTCAGGCGGCGGAGGGAGACTGGGACCGGGAGGTGAGGGGCCGACGGGCGGTATCCAAGGCGCGATGACGGCGGCTCGAGCGGGCGCAGCGAGGACGGCAGGTGGCGACGGAGAGTTTCCTGGCTGGGGCCAGTGGAAGCGAAGGGGAGAAGGCGAGGTGGCAGCGGGCGTCGCCAGTGAGGAGGAGGCGTGGCGGGTGAAGGAGGCTCATGAGGCGAGGAGCGCGCTGGGTGCAGACGCGGGGAGAAGGGGTGGGAGGAAGAGGACGATGAACAGGGCGGGGTCACGCGGGTAGGTGGGGCCGGGTGGGTCCCAGGGTGGGGACAGCTGGGGAGTTGAGTGGGGCTGGGTCGGCTGTGTGTGCTGAGTTGGCAGGTGTGGGTTGTGTGGTGGAGGAGGTGAGGTGGAGGCTATTGATTGGAGGGGAAAGGGAGAGGTGAGGTGTCACGAGGAGTGGTTGGGGTGAGGTGGAGAGGGGCTGGGTAGGTTTATTGGTAGGTTTAGGATTTAGAGGCAGGACTGTTGGACCGCTCAAAATATGGGGTGGTCGTCGGCCTGGACGCCTGACCGCCTCGCTAAAATAATTATAATTTTTATTTAATACAAACAAGGTTTTGCGAACCGATTTCGGCAAAACAAAATATTCCGGGACCCGGTTTCGTGGTTTGAAAAAGATGGGGCGTTTAGAAAACAACACGGGCTTTGTGAACATCGTTTTGGCAAACAATGTATGATGATGACGATGCAATGCACAAATTCAACGCGATTTTCTAGTAGTGGTTTTGCGGGATGCCACAGTTTCCCATGGTAAAATATTGACTTTGGCTTTTGTCCCGTCCAATTCCGAGAATATTGATTTTTTTCCTTTCTGGAACCAAAAACAGAATAAAACAGGCAACTGGCACTATGGCAACTTGTTAATAGTGAAAGAGCATTTTTCTATCCCTCTGATTTTGATGTTTGATAACAATACATTTATCGTTTTAACCGTGTACTAAGTTTATCACAGGATTGATAAAAGAAGGCACAAGTCATGGCATAGTTTTTCCCCTTGCAGAAACTTCTGTGTCAACCGGTAGTACCGGACCTGCAACAGGGGGGTACCGCCCAAGACTGAAGACTTCTGAAGAACAAGGTCTCCACTGGTACTTGGACCGGTAGTACCGCTTGCAAGCGGTACTACCGCTTGAGTACCGGTACTACCGGTCATTTAATGCTCCAACGGCCATATATTTCGTGGAGGGGTATAAATACCCCTCCACCTACCTTGGGACAAATCACTTAGTTCATTAAAGTCTTTGCTCACCATTGGAGTCCATTGGAGCCACTCAAATTCTCAAGATCTCATCGTCCAACCACCCAAAGTCCTTGATCTTTGGGGAATCGAAGGAGGAGTCCCCGATCTACTACTTCACCAAAAGAGATCTTCATTTCCCCCTCATTTCATTGAGCCCCCCCTTTTTGGTCTAGTGTTTTGTTGGAAACCCTAGCTCTTGTTTTTGTTCTTACAAGCTTGTCTTTGATTGCTTTGACAGCTTGCTTGTATTTGGGATCCTCCGATTAAGTTGTGGATGTGTGCCCCAAACTTGTAACGGTGCCGGCTTCCACCTTGAAGGTTGCCGATATAGTGGAAGGTGAATTGATCCCTCAGGGGTGAGATTCATCGGAGAACAAGGGAGGCCTCTCGTGGCGTTGGTGGTTTGAAACCACCCCCTCTCTAAACGTAGACGTACTTCCCTTCAAAAGGAAGGAACTACGGGAAACAAATCCTTGTGTCTCCGCGTCCACTTTTCGGTTACCCCTATCCTTTACCGCACCTTACTTACTTGTTACTACTTTGTGTTGTGGTAGCCCTTGCTTTTTTTCATATAGGTAAATTCACCGTAGTTGCATTATCTAGAGAATTTACCTTATTGTCAAACCTTAATTTGAAAAAGAAGAAATTTTGAAGTAGCACCTATTCCCCCCCCCCCTCTAGGTGCCCATACGATCGTTTCATTTGGTATCAGAGCCTCGGATCTTTATTCGGGCTTTACCACCTAAGAGAATATGGGTAGCCAAGAAGGGGATGGTGGTAGTGAGTCAACTCCGGTGACCATGGAAGATCTCAGAAACTTGGAAACAAGATTGAGCTCTTCATTGGTCAACGAAGTCGAGAAGATGCTTGAGCAACTTCTTAAAGACAAAGATGGCTCATCACCCGCATCCCCTCAAGAGGAACTACCACCCGCACCTAAAGGGAATACTCTGGTATCCCCCGAAGGTATGGTGGTAGGGGATAAACTAGACAATGCTAATTCCTCCACACGACCTGATGGGGGGAAGGGCGAGCACCATGATTCTTGGTACTCTCCCGATCCTCCCATCCCTCACCCTCATGTGTACAATAGAGGTGACCCACCTAAGCTTGAAGAGTCTGCTACTTTTGCTCAATGGCAATCACTAATGAGAACTCATATGTGCAGCTCTTGCATTGAACTATGGAACATCATCGAGCATGGACTCTTTATTGGGGATCCAAACAATTTGACAAGAAGAGAGGTTGTCAATAGTCAACTCAATGCCACTTCTTTGCATATGATTCAACAAGGATTGGGAACAAAGGATTATCCACACATTGAGCACTTTAGCATTGCCAAGGAAGCTTGGGATGCTCTCACTGTGTTGTTTGTTGGAAATGAGAGTATGAGGAGGAACAGATATGATGCTCTAAGCAATGAAGCCGAAGGTTTCTACATGAAAGAAGGTGAAGATCACGAAGACATGTATCGAAGGCTCAAGACCACCGCCACCGCTTTTAGAAATGTGGGTGCCTCACATTTGGATGATGCATGGATAAAAAGGAAATATGTGAGTGCACTCATGCCTTTTGAGCCCACCGACTTGAAGAGCCTACAAGGAAGACACAACTACCATCTCATGACCTCAAACGAAGTTATGCAAGAGATGGCCGCTTTCAAGGTCGCCGCCAAGAACGCCAAAGATGCCCGTGCTCGTGCCCTCGGTATGAGCAATGTGGTCAATGTTGCTTTAAAGGCCAAAGCTGTGAACTTTGAATATGAAGATGATAGTGATGAAGGCCTTTCCTTGGACCATCCCGATGATGTCAAGATTGCTCATAGTCAATATATGGCTTTCTATGCAAAGAACTTTTGGAAGAATCCCGCCAAGGCCAAGATGGAAATGCAACGAAGAAGCAATCCAAATGGGAAAAGAGAGAATACCACTAGGTTGAGAACTTGCTTCAATTGTGGTGACCGCTACCACTTTGTGGCAAGCTGCCCCTATGAGAAGAGAGAAGATAATGGTGGGAAGCTAGTGTTGAAGAAGACTCTCAAGGCACCCTACAAGAAACCTTTCATCAAAAAGAACCCCATCAACAAGAAATTGGGAGAAATTGTCTTGATCACTCATGAAGAATACTCCTCCGATAATGACGATGATGAAGATGAGGAAGAAGAAGAAACCTCACATGGTATGGCTGCTCTAGCCACCACCTCTACTCCGACACTCTCACTCTTTGACTCTCCAAATGAGAACTCTTCCTCCAAGGACGTCACTTGCCTTATGGCAAGAGGAACGGAGGTATCCTCATCATCCCACTCTACTCAATTAGATAATGATGAAATTGATGATGAAATGTCTCTTGATGTTAAAAAGGAATTAATTGCCTTTGATGAGTTCATGACTAACCTAGAAGGTGATGCTAAACTACATTTTGGGAACATCTTAGATCAACTCTCCCACACTCAAGAGCTTCTATATGTTAGATGTAAACTTGGGCATGAACATATGATTGAACTAGAAGCTTTAAGCAATGCTCTAGAAGAAGAACAAGAGACTAGGTTGTCCCTTGAGTCAAAACTTGAAGGGCTTGATGAGGCCAATGACATCATTGTTAACAAACTCATTAAAGAGTGTGATCATGCTATTGCTAAATACAAAAGAGCTAAAAAGGACAAGGTTGAGTTTGGTGTGGTTCATGAAAAACTTGCCGAGGACTTTAGCTTGCTTAACAAGGCCCACAAAACCTTGGAGAGTGAACTCTTGTCTCTCACAAAGTCCCATGAAACGCTTCAAACTCAATTGGCCAATATTCCTTCACCTAGTAACTTCATTCCATCGAGGCATGACTATCCTTGAAGAGAATGCTAGGTTGAAGGGGGAGCTTGCAAATACCACATTTCCACAAGGTAACAAGTCTATTGATGACCTTTTGAGCAAGCAAAGGCGTAGTGGTGATAAAGGGGGCACTGGTTTTGTCTCCAAAATAAAGAAGAAGAAGAACAAGAAGAAGAAGGACAAGCCCGCACAAGAGACCAACAAGACCATTGTGGGAAGTAAGACCACAATTGGCAAAACTATGTCTCATGACGATTTTGCGGGAAGTGCTAACCCTCACTATGTTCTAATGCGTGATTACTATGGTGATGTGTATGCACAATATGTTGGTCCGTATGATGGTTATATTGCTTGGTCTATTTGGGTTCCCAAGACCCTTGTTGCTAACAAAAGAGGACCCATTGAAAAATGGGTACCTAAAAACTAGCTTGATCTTTTGTAGACCTATGCTTCCGGAGGTTCAAAATGGGTGCTTGATAGTGGTCGCACTTGTCATATGACCGAAGCTCGTCTATTGTCAAGGACTTGGTGTCAAATGAAGATCAAATCACCGTCACATATGCCGACAAGTCAAAATCTATGGTAATGGGTTTCGGCAAGGTAGTGGTGGCTCACGACATTACACTCGTGAACGTCATGCTTGTTGAAACCCTTGGTTACAATTTACTTTCTGTCCGTGCACTTGGAAAGATGGGCTTTGCCGTCTTTATTGATAATGATATTGCGTTCCTCATGTGGAGCAAGTCTCTCAAGGTCGCTTTCGTTGGGTACGTCGAAAATGACTTGGATGTGGTGGACTTTTCAGGGCAAGCCACTGCAGGTCCGATGTGCTTATACGGAAAGGCTGATGTGGGCTGGCTTTGGCACCGCCGACTAGCCCATGTCAATATGAGAACTTTGCAAAGTCTCCATAAAGAGGGCCATATTGTTGGACTAAAAGAAAATGTTTCCTTTGCCAAAGATCGTGTTTGTAGGGCATGTGTTCTAGGGAAGATGCATGACGCTCCTCATAAGCCCACGAACCAAATCAAGTCTAACAAGATCTTGGAACTTCTTCATGTGGACCTATTTGGTCCTCCATCTCATGCAATCCTTGGTGGGAAGAAATATTGTTTGGTGATTGTTGACGACTTTTCAAGATACTCTTGGGTTTATTTCTTCAAGTTGAAGAGTGAAACTCAAAGGACTTTTATCGACTTCATCAACTTGGTTCAACGGCAACACAATGTTCCCGTGTTGATTATAAGAAGTGACAACGGCACCGGGTTCAAGAACTACACCTTGAATGACTTCCTTAGTGATGAGGGAATTAAGCATCAATATTCCGCCGCATACACCCCTCAGCAAAATGGTGTGGCCGAAAGGAAGAACCGAACTCTTATTGAGATGGCTAGGACCATGTTGGCGGAGTTTAAATCTCCATACAACTTCGGGCCGGGTTGCCTCCACCGCTTGCCATGCTTCAAACCGGCTCTACCTCCGCAAGAAAATCAACAAGACTCCATATGAGATACTTACCGGTAACAAGCCCAACATATCTTATTTCCGGGTGTTCGGTTGTAAGTGTTTCTATCTCATCAAAGGTGTTCGTTTGTCCAAATTAGAATCTAAAGCATTAGAGGGTATTTTTGTTGGCTATGGTCTCGAATCTCACACTTATAGAATCTATGAGAAGCTCTCCGGAGCCGTCATAGAATCTTGTAGTGTGACCTTCGAAGAATATGATGGTCCCCAAGGGGGGCGTGTTGATGCTTGTGATGCAGATGTTGAAATGCCTCAGGATGCCATAGGAAGAATGGGTGTGGGTTATATCCGCCCCCATTGAGGAACCCCTTATGGCGGATCGAGAAGAACTATGCTCCACTCGAGTGGAGCCCTCATCTTCACAACCTCAACATGCTCCATCTACCGAGGAGGACACTGACTCAAGCCAAAGACAAGATGTGGACCCTCAACATAGTGATCAATGTGTGAACTCTAGTCAAAGGGAACTTGATCCATCTGATGGGGTGTCAAGTGGAGTCAAGTAAATTTGCCAAGGAAGATCCATCCAAGCCTTTTTGAGGGGTGCTCAAGTTGAGGCTAGAAGAACACTTGATCAAGACCAAGGTCAATCCGTGCCTCCCAATATAGAGAATGAATCCAATAATGACCAAGGTCAAGTTGATGGTCAAGACGAGGATCAAAATGATGAAGAGGGTCCTCCAAGAAACAATGAGGAGATCCACGCTCGTCGCGAAGCTAGAAAGGAAAGAATGTTGGAAATAAGAGACCACACTCTCCAAAATGTTGTTGGAGATTTAAGGAAAGGAATTTCCACACGAGCACAATTGAAGAGGTTCAGTGAACATCAAGCTCACATTTCCATGATTGAACCAAAGAAAGTGTGGGAAGCCCTTGAAGATTCGGATTGGTTAGAAGCTATGCACAAAGAGCTCAACAACTTTGAGAGAAACAAAGTATGGAAGTTAGTTGAGAAGCCAAAGGATTGCCGCAATGTTATTGGAACAAAGTGGATATTCAAGAACAAGCAAGATGAGCATGGTATTATTGTAAGGAACAAGGCTAGATTGGTTGCACAAGGTTATTCCCAAATTGAAGGCATTGATTATGGAGAGACTTATGCACCCGTGGCTCGCCTTGAGTCCATTCGTATCCTTCTTGCTTATGCGGCACATCATAACTTTAAGTTGCAACAAATGGATGTAGAAAGTGCATTCCTTTATGGTCCCTTGAATGAATTGGTATATGTCAAGCAACCCCCGGGATTTGAGGACCCCAACTTCCCAAACCATGTCTAGAAACTTGATAAGGCGCTCTATGGGCTCAAGCAAGCCCCACGCACGTGGTATGAGCACCTTAGAGAGTTATTGTTTGACCGTGGCTTTGAGGTTGGGAAAATCGATCCCACTCTTTTTACTAAGAGGGTTAATGGGGAGGTTTTTGTATGCCAAATCTATGTTGATGATATTATCTTTGGCTCTTCTAACAAAGCTTTTAATGATGAATTCTCAAAGCTTATGACTAGTAGGTTCCGGATGTCCTTGATGGGGGAGTTGAAAGTATTCCTTGGTTTTGAGATCAAGCAAGTTAGAGGAGGAACATTCTTCAATCAAGCCAAGTATACTCAAGATATGCTCAAGAGATTCAAAATGCAAGACTTGAATGGAGCCCCTACTCCCATGGCAACAAAGACTCATCTAGAACAAAATCCAAATGGTAAAGATGTGGATCAAAAGGTATACCGGTCTATGATTGGTTCTTTGCTTTACCTTTGTGCATCTAGACCCGATATTGTGTTGAGTGTAGGTGTGTGTGCAAGATATCAAGCGGCTCCTAAGGAAAGCCATTTAATGGCGGTCAAGAGAATCTTTCGATATTTAGTTCATACCCCATTTTATGGTCTTTGGTACCCTCAAGGCTCAACATTCGCTCTTTGTGGATACACGGATTCGGATTGGGCGGGAGATAAGGATGATAGAAAATCAACATCCGGGGCTTGCCAATTCCTTGGTAGGTCCTTGGTATGTTGGTCTTCTAAGAAGCAAAATTGTATATCTCTCTCCACCGCCGAAGCCGAGTATGTTGCTGTTGCTAGTGCATGCACCCAATTGCTATGGATGAGGCAAACTTTAAAGGAATACGGTGTCCATTGTGACAAAGTGCCTCTTCTATGTGACAATGAAAGTGCCATCAAGATTGCATACAACCCGGTGGATCACACAAGGACAAATCATATTGAGATTCGACATCACTTTATTAGAGATCATGTTGCTAGAGGTGATATTGATCTATCCTATGTATCAACCAAAGATCAACTTGCCAATATCTTCACGAAGCCACTTGATGAAGCAAGGTTTTGCTACTTGAGGAATGAACTAAATATCGTAGATTCTAGGAGTTTGACTTGATTATCTTGCACTCTCACCTAATACTCGACCCATGTTTGGTTTAGGTGTAGGCATGGACATAGGGGGAGTGCGGTCCTAATTGATTGGACTATCCCTCCCCCCATTATGCGCAAATTAAACAAAAATCATTCCTCTTAATATCATTTTGTGATATGTGAGCTCAATGATGAGTTTTAATGGACCCAAGATATATCTTCGTGGTGCCGTTTAGTATACTCAAATATGGTGGCCTTGGCCACCGCCCCCTCTCAATCGAGAGGTTTGATGTGCTTACTCATGTTTGTCACTTGGTTGATTTGGTCTTCACTCTTATTTGCCATCTATTTGGAGTGTCTTCGTCTTTCTTAGTCTCATGCACTCTAGTTTGGTATTTATTTGTTTCCTCCATTTGGTTTTAGAGTGCATGTTCTTCACAGCTCACTTGTCTTAACCCAAGCCTCTGTACTCCCTCATGAAAACCATCTCTCTTCCCGCACAAGAATCATCCTTGATCCCTGGCTTTGGACTCAGATGGAACCGGTACTACCGGATGTGAGAGCGGTACTACCGCACCTGGGAAGTTCCCAGGTCATCTCCTGGCAAACTCCTCCAGGAACGGTACTACCGCCCGCGTGTCCGGCCCTACCGGTAACCGGTACTACCGGTCGTAGAACCGGTACTACCGCTTCAAGCGGTAGTACCGCTCCAACAACCGGTACTACCGGTTGACGGTTCAGTATATAAAGGCGGGGAGAGGCACCCTCGCCTCATTATTTCCCATGTTCCCCACTCTAACTCAACCACATCGAGATCTTGAAGGCCGGAGCCCCCGCCTCCTCCCTCCGGATTCCCCTTGGATTCGGCCTCCGGGCAGGCTCCCACTCCTTTCCACCGCCATGGATCCCGGTACAACCGCCCCTCCTCTTCTTGTTTGATTTCCCCATTAGATCCAGGTTTTGGCTTAGATCCGTGGAGAAATTGACTACTTGCAAGGTTGTACTGCCATATTATTCCTTGTTACCGCATAGAATCTTCAATTTAGCGGTATATATTGTCAATTTGGGCCGTTCCCATCAGATCTGACAACCTGTACTACCGCTTGCAAGCGGTACTACCGGTTGTCAGGTCCGGTAGTACCGGTCCACTCTGACCACTATGTTCTGCTCAACTTGTAGACTCTCTCGGTATTGCCTTCTTGATTCTTGTGTCCTTATCTCCGTGCTATCCTCCCTCGTGCTTTCACAGATGCAGGTGGTTCTCGGGGTGCACGGAAGCGCTCCAAGTCTGACCGTGAGATTGTTGAGGAAGAGACTGAGTCTGAGGAAGAAGTTATGCCACAACCTAGACGCCGTTCCAAGTTGCCTACCACTCGAGGTGGTCGTGGGGTCGCAAGGGCTACCAAGCGCCACCGGGCGTGGCGTGAGCCCCTCGCCCCCTTCCACTGGGTGTACCAAGAGTCTCAGCTCTGGGCCATCTGGGCCAAAGACACTCTCTGACATCTCTGAGGCAGAATTTAGGGCTCTCCGACTGGACAATGCATACTCCCACAGCAGGAGCGCGTTAAGGGCGGACAGTCTTTTCTCTGATGACTTCCAAGAGCGTGTGTATCATGAGGTTCTTATGACCAATACCCAGCTGGTGGTGCCTCAGCAGTGGATTGACTTGGGCCACATTTACAAGAACTCTGGATACTTTGGTGAAGCTAAGGAAATCTGCTCAAACCTTGGTATGCTCCCCATTATGCAGTTTCAGCATGACTATGATCCCCTACTCATCTGCCAGTTTTATGCCACTGCACACTTCCACACTGGCCGCAATCGGAAGATTACATGGATGACTCAAGGTGCTGTCAAGGAGGCTACGCTTGCGGAGTTTGCTGCCATTTTGGGGTATGAGGATCGCGGTCGGGACGTTCCTTGTGGTTTCCGCTGCCACATGCGGGAGAATTCCTCCAAAAAGGATGTTCTCCGACCTTTGTATATTCGAGGCCGTGGGATTGCTGGCAAAATCAAGGATCTCCTCCCCACATATGACATTCTCCATCGCATTTTCCGTGAGACTGTTGCTCCTCGTGCGGGCAACAAGGACGAGATACATGGGTTCTCCGTTGACTTGCTGTTCAACACCTTCCTCAACAGAGAAACCGGCCATCCTCTTGATGTGACAGACTACATTTGGAATGAGATGGTTGCCGCTGCACACACTCGGAGGGTTCCACCATTTGTGCCTTACATAATGGCCCTCATTGTGTCCAAGTGCCCCGTCGTTGCTAGGACGCTCTCCACTCGCTCTCTTGTTGTGCACAAGCCAAAGGCACTCAAGATCAAGGTTCATGCTAAACCTCGCGCTGCACCAGGTGAGGAGGATGAGGATGAGGATGAGGATGACTCTGAGCATGCTGACAGTGGTCATGACACTGACTTTGAGGTCTCTCGCCGCAAGTACGCCAAGCCCTCTTGGGCCAAAAGGATGGAGGTCAAGCTCAAGAAGATCTTCTGCTTCCAGGGTGACAACCAGAAGCGTATGTATGAGGCGCACGTGTCTGCAAAGAAAGCCTGTGCTCGTCAGAAGGAGCCCATGTCTGCTCAAGGGTTGACCATCTCCGAGGGATCCGAGAACAATATCACTCCAGAGGATCAGTGGATTTCTCAGCACAGCCGTTGGGACGATGATGTCTCTTCCTCGCACCGCGCCCCACCTACGTATGAAGATGAGGAGGATCTTGAGGATGAGGAGTATGATGATTGATCTTTGGGGCGTTAGCTCTGAACTTGTCCCTTTTTGGCGTCTTGATGCCAAAGGGGGAGAAGTTGCACTTTAGGCACAGGTGTTGCATGGGAAGTCACAAGCTCGCTCTTCTCTTTGATCCTTTTATTGCTTGTGAACTTCGATTTCTCCTCTATTCTATGTGTGAGACTACTATGTGGTTATGTCGTGTGAAACTTTGTGGTTGGATCCATCTTATGCGACTATGTGGTTTATTTCTGTGGATCCATCTTGTGATGTTATGCAATATCTATTGTCTATTTATTCCTCATCACATGTTTTGTGCAAAGGTATGTCTTCAAATGCTAGTTTCCATACTTGTGCACCCATGTTGGGTTTGTAAAATAGAGGGGGAGATTTGTCTCTACACATCTAGCGGGAGTCTCTTCTCTATTTTACAAATCTCATTTGCCTATTGTTAAAATCATCTCGTTAGTGATTGTCATCAAACACCAAAAAGGGGGAGATTGAAAGAGCATTTTTCTATCCCTCTAATTTTGATGTTTGATAACAATACATTTATCGTTTTAACCGTGTACTAAGTTTATCACAGGATTGATAAAAGAAGGCACAAGTCATGGCATAGTTTTTTCCCCTTGCAGAAACTTCTGTGTCAACCGGTAGTACGACCGCAACCGTACTACCGCTTGACACCGATTACTGTTCTAGTACCGTTGGCACCGATCAAAAGTGAGAAGGGTGAGTACTAGTCAAGACCCACCGGTACCACGGAGCTAAGACTACCGCCCAACGGTAGTACCGCTACAAGCTGTACTACCGCTTGAGGCGGTGATCAGCTCATCGACCGCTGCATACCGACTAGCACCTCCCTCTCCGCTTTTGGTCAAGACCAAGCGGTACTACCGCTCGAACCGGTAGTACTGCTTACTACGTCCGGTACTACCGCTTGGGGGTAGTACCGCAAGGGGTTACCGCCCAAGACTGAAGACTTCTGAAGAACAAGGTCTCCATCGGTAGATTGGACCGGTAGATAACAAGCGGTACTACCGCTTGAGTACCGGTACTACCAGTCATTTAATGCTCCAACGACCATATATTTCATGGAGGGGTATAAATACCCCTCCACCTACCTTGGGACAAATCGCTCAGTTCATTAAAGTCTTTTCTCACCATTGGAGTCCATTGGAGCCACTCAAATTCTCAAGATCTCATCGTCCAACCACCCAAAGTCCTTGATTTTTGGGGAATCGAAGGAGGAGTCCCTGATCTACTACTTCACCAAAAGAGATCTTCATTTCCCCCTCATTTCATTGAGGGCCCCCCCTTTTTGGTCTAGTGTTTTGTTGGAAACCCTAGCTCTTGTTTTTGTTACAAGCTTGTCTTTGATTGCTTTGACAGCTTGCTTGTATTTGGGAGCCTCCGATTAAGTTGTGGATGTGTGCCCCAAACTTGTAACGGTGCCGGCTTCCACCTTGAAGGTTGCCGATATAGTGGAAGGTGAATCGATCCCTCAGGGGTGAGATTCATCGGAGAACAAGGGAGGCCTCTCGTGGCGTTGGTGGTTTGAAACCACCCCCTCTCCAAACATAGACGTACTTCCCTTCAAAAGGAAGGAACTACGGGAAACAAATCCTTGTGTCTCCGCGTCCACTTTTCGGTTACCTCTATCCTTTACCGCACCTTACTTACTTGTTACTACTTTGTGTTGTGGTAGCCCTTGCTTTTTGTCATATAGGTAAATTCACCGTAGTTGCATTATCTAGAGAATTTACCTTATTGTCAAACCTTAATTTGAAAAAGAAGAAATTTTGAAGTAGCACCTATCCCCCCCCCTCTAGGTGCCCATACGATCCTTTCAAATAGGTTAGTTCCAGAAAAGATATAAAAACACCTCAAAGTGTAGACAAAGCAAAGAAAATTAGATACTAAACAAGCATGGAGCATCAAAAATTATAGATACGTTTCCGACGTATCAAGCATCCCCAAGCTTAACTCCTGCTCGTCCTCGAGTATGTAAGTGATAAAAAGAATAATTTTTGAGGTGACATACACCATCAAAACCAAGATCAAACCATTTGCAAGCAATGAAAGTTGGGATCAAAGAACTCTAAACATGTGCATGAAAGATGGAGTTCTAACAATAAGACAAAGTAACTATGCATGCAACATGAAAGGCTACAAACAAAGATCATGAATAACATGCATTGAAAAACGTTTGTTTGTTTCACATACAGAAAACATGGCATAGTGGCATTCAGCTTGTCCCTCATAGAGTAGCAAA
The DNA here is from genome assembly GCA_030063025.1 of Avena longiglumis. Classification (NCBI taxonomy): domain Eukaryota; kingdom Viridiplantae; phylum Streptophyta; class Magnoliopsida; order Poales; family Poaceae; genus Avena; species Avena longiglumis. The sequence goes on from CP125979.1 coordinate 188,270,482, forward strand.
TAGATGCATAGGACACCTTCAAAGTTCATAAGAGTGACTAGATACAAATAGCACAAGAACAAATAATATCATAATATGCATCAACCAATAAGTTTTGGGACACTACACACAGAATGGCAACTATGCTCTCTTATGAAGTGATTAAGGTTAAAGTGAACAAACTATGGAGTATATGCTTGACGAAGTATAAGTTTGCAATCTCAAGTCCATTGAATACGAGGGCCACACCTCGTGCTACTCAACTCCAGTCACATGTAAGTTCTTGTCATAGTAAGTACATGTATATCATAGAGAACCGCCAACGGGATACCCCTTGCACATGGTACAGGAGCTATCCCATAACCAAAATGACAAGGCAAGCAGACAATGAGCATCTCAGCGATCTTTTTATTTACTATGTGCATAGCTTTTTATTGAGGATGCTTCACAGATAGCTCATTATGGTGATGCTGCAAGTTTCCACCATGATTAGGCATGGCTTAGGCTAGTGGCCCAGGCGTTTCTCTAACACAAAATACATAAATCCATGGACTTAGAAGCTTCCTCTTTATTTCACACCAGTGACATCCATAGACAAAAGAGCATGATATCAACTATGTACAAAGTACAAGTGCAATGTTGAAAATGTTCCCTGTGACAACACGGTTCTGCTAATTCCAACGTATAAGTGCAAGAATATACAACATAGATGACACAATGGTTCAAGTTTATTAGGGGCAAAGAATATAAAGTGTGCCATCAAGTTCATGACAGATTTAATCACTAAGTTTTCACATAAAAAATACTTTTTAATTGAAAGATAGCTGAAAACAAGAATGTACTTGGAATGGTGTAACACACCATACACAGGAGTTTATAGTGGACACTTTGGAATAACTTGGTTTCTTGGAAGTTGGAAGCATGAGTAGAACTTACTCATACAAGTGGAGGCTAGCAAAAGACTGGGATCAACCAACTAAGAGAGCAATAATGGCCATAATCATGCAGAGCAACAAAACATTACTAATCAAAGCATAGAGTGGTACTACAAGTCAAGGACTAGATGATCAAAGAGTCTATGGTGACTTGTTAGAGTCATAACATGGTGTGAGCATGTGCCAAGTCAACCCAAACAAAGCATCAAAGGTGAATACCACAATACTATGCTTTTGTATGCTAAAACAACGCATAATTTCTTCAAGGCACACTAAGCAATCTCAATTGTTTGGAACAAGACATGCTACATAAATAATCACTAATCATAAGGTCAAAAGAACACCTAGTATGTCATGCTAAAGTCTAAGTCACAGTCAAAGCAAGCTCCTCTTGTACTACTCAAGCAAGAACTTCCTACTCCTTTCCAACACCAAGCAACTTATTTGCAACAACACAGCGAGAAATAGGATCCAAACTACTTTATTCAAGCAAACTAAACAAGTAAGTAAACCAAACAAGAACTAAGACGCTCCAAGAACAACACAAAAGTGCATGAAATAATAAAAACGAAGTGTCTAGATAGACCTGAGCTTTTTATTAATGAAGAAGGGGATGCCTTGGGCATCCCCAAGCTTTTACGCTTGTACCTCTTGGATATTTCTTGGGGTGACACCGGGGTGGCATCCCCAAGCTTGAGCTTTTGTCCATTCTTCATCTCATTACATCATTCTTTCTCTACACCTAAAATTTTTCCTTCATACAAAACTTCACACAATCTTCATTAACAACATTAGTGTATTCAAAAGATAATAGACCTTTAGGCCTAGCTTTGGAACAACAAAACTTTTCACTAAAAACACAAGCTACTGTAGTAACTCCTTCAAAAGCTCAATTCCCTTAAAGAGAACTCAAAAGGAATTAATAAGAAGCAAATGCAAATAATGGCAGGAATCTGTCAAAACAGACCAGCAGGTAGAAACCGATTTTTTCGAAATTTTATGTTGCTCAAATAAAAAAGTGTTAAAATAACGAAAGTTAGCTAACATACTGGGGGATTTATTTGTAATTTTTCAGCTCAATCCGACTTACAGAGACTCCTCACGATTTTTTATGGTGGAGGACAGAAATCTATTTCGGGACAACAACTCCCCAAATCTTACTTCCCTCTCATTAGACGTCATTCTTGGCACAAAAAGCAAACAAAAAGGATAAGGAGAGGTCATTACTGAAGTAATAACTTCCAAGACTCAAGGAAACTCATCTCCCAACAAGTACTTTTCTTTAACGCCTTTAAGTTAGGCACAAGAAGCAAGAAATCAAGTATTTTCAAATGAGGGATTTAGATCAATCTTGCAAAGTCTTCAACTATGAGAGGTATCTCATCCAAATGAGTTTTGGAGGATCCCTTCTCATTTCTCCTTGGTTTACTACTTTCATCAAAAGGATTTTCAGGAACAATCCAATCAAAATTCTTTTCAAAGGCCTCATGCATTCCAACAAACTTAAAGGGTATGGGTATCTTAAATTCCTCTCTAGGCTTGGTTTTATCAGGAGTACCCACAACATATACACATGAGCCTAGCATATTGAAACACTCAAAGACTTTTTTGGCTTCCTTAGTAACATCATGGAACTCTTTGAGTAAAGTTTCAAGAATAAATTCTCTCTTTTTAGCATTATTTTCTTCTTTTAGTTTTAGGAACAAAATTTGCATCATGGGATTAAGGCTAACAAACCTAGCCTCCAGCATAAGAACTAAAGAAGCTGCAGCAATTTCATAATTAGGATCAAACTTTGCTATAGATTTATTCTCAATATCCTCATGCTTGCTAACATGATTGAAGAATTCTTCAATATTTTCTTTCCCAATTATGGAGCCACTAACTATAGAAAGGTATTTCAGGGTGAACTTGGGGAGCAACATGGTGAGCTAGGGCAAGGTGGCATCTAGAGTGGAAACTACTTTTTTTGTGTTTTTGATAAGAAAAAGCAAACCAAACTAAACTATTTTTTTTGGAGTTTTTGAAAAGAGGCAAACAAAACCAAGCAAAAGAAACTAAGCAAACTAAAAACAAAGTAAATAGAAAGGTTGAGGAGGAATCCCCTTGTGAAGACGTCCTTAGCCTACCCGGCAACGGCTCCAGAAAGAGCTTGATGGCGCCTAGCACTTGTCGTGGGACGCTTCGTTGGAAAGCCCAAGAAGAAGGTGTGATGAGCACAACAACAAGTTTTCCCTCAGTAAGAAACCGAGGTTATCGAACCAGTAGGAGGAAGGAAACGTCTCAAACGTGTTGCAAGCAACATGGAAACCTGCACAACACAAACTCAAGACTTTTCCCCCAACGAATCAGTGAGGTTGTCAAGCTCACCGGTTTGTTGTAACAAAGGATTAAACATATGGTGTGGAAGATAATGGTTTGTAGCAAGTTAACAAGTAACATTGGAGGATGTATCAATGGTAAAGATTGGACCAGGGTCCATAGTTCACTAGAGGTGCTCTCCTTAGATAAACAACATGGCATGAAGGGTAAACAAATTACAGTAGGGCAATTAGCAGGAACTGAGCAAGGCATAACAATGCAATACCAGACAAAAATATCCTATGAGATTCGATTGGGCAATACAACAATATACATAGACTGCCATCCGAACCCCCTCCAGTATTAAGTTGCAAGCAACAGACAACTGCTTTAAGAAAAGTGTGTAAGGTAAACAATCCACTTGTTCTATGAACAAGAGACCATTGTTTTCTCCCTAGTGGCAACAACACATCTACAACCGAAGAGATTTTTGTCACTTCCCTTGGAAACTAGAGGCATGAACCCACTATCGAGCATAAGTACCCCCTCTTGGAGTCACTAGCAACTACTTGGCAAAGATAGCTACTAACAACGGAGAGCATGCAAGATCACAAACACATAGACATGATAGTATCAAATAGACAAAACCATTAATCAATCTAACATAGTAATCTCAACATCCATCGGATCCCCGCAAACACAACATGCATGATTACAAATATATTAGATCTTGATCATGAACGGAGCTCACAAGATCTATACATGAAAGCACAAGGAGGATATATAACCATCTAGATACTACATGGACCCGTAGTCCAAGGTGGAACTACTCACGCTTCGTACCAGAGAAGAAGGCCTCCGGGATAATCTCCCTTCCGACAGGGTGCCGGAAAGAACTTCTTATAGGCAAAGAGGCGAGCTGGTAGGCGGCCAGGGGGCCCACACCCTACCCAAATGCGGGGTGGGCCCACAGGAGCCTAGGGGGTGTGGCGGCCCTGGTTCGCCTCTTCGTCTCCCCTCTGGACTTCGTGTCACCCACGGTAAAATATTGACTTTGGCTTTTGTACCATCTAATTCCGAGAATATTGATTTTCTGCCTTTCTGGAACCAAAAACAGAAGAAAACAGGGAACTAGCACTGTGGAAACTTGTTGATAGGTTAGTTCCAGAAAAGATATAAAAACACCTCAAAGTGTAGACAAAGCAAAGCAAAGTAGATACTAAACAAGCATGGAGCATCAAAAATTATAGATACGTTTTTGACGTAGCAGAGGCATCGCAGTTGCCCTTCCTGCGTGATCATGCCCGAAGTTTTGAGAAATACATCCTCACATCCATGGTCATGCGGATGTGTGGAACTCGAAGGCTGAGTGAGCCGTTGCCAGGAAAGAGTTCTTGCTTGGAGAATTTTGGCAGATGGGTGAGCAACTCCAATGTGAGTCCTCGTGAACCGATGATATTTCGAGTGCGCCTTATTTTTATGGCGGCTCACCCCATGCTTGTGCATTTGTGGATCTCATTCCGAAGGAAGAGAAGGAGCGCGTCGCAATTCGGATGAATTGTCTGACGTAGCAAGCGCTGGAGGTCGGTGGCTTCTTTTGGATGGATCATGATCGAGCGATCATCCTTGCGACGGTGCAAGATCACGTACACCAAGTTCTTCGGGTGCTAAAGCAGGCGAGGTCATCACTTGCGGCCGTTTGGGCCACCATGTTTCCCCTAGACGCTCAACCTTCTAGATTTTTGGGTCTTCTAGGGAAGTTTCGGGATGTAGTCCATGTCAAGGAGTTGGTGCGCCATCAGCTGATTGCGGGGGTAAAGGCAGTCTTGTCTCTTGTTCGACTGCAACATCGCGATGCCAATCTTGCGGAGATAGCGGCTGGCTGCCTCCTCCTCCAGGTGGAAATGTATGGGATATGCGTCCGCATTACGCAGCTGTGGTGCAGTATGCTGAAGAGATTGTAGATTTGTTTGAGGAGCGGACTAATGTCATGCTTCGGGACAATTAGGTCTTGTAAAGAAAATGAGATAATGTAAAATTTGTGTTTATTCGAGTGGGCTTGTAATGCCCTTTGTAAAGTTTGTATGTATTGGCACGTAGTGCATTACATGATTATGTAATGTGCATATCCTTTTCGTTAGCCTGACGTGGTCAGCTACTCAGGTTGTATGCGTTGTTGTGAGTCGACGTAGTCGTAAGGTGAGGCGCAACCCCCGAGCATGTTTTAGTGATAAGTAATGTAAAGGAAAAGATTTTTGGGCCAAGGAACTTACATTTATTTATTTCTAATGGGAAGGTACACGGTTCGGCTGAGTAGCCTTGGCTGAATAGCCTTATTGAAAGTAAAAGGGTAACTAGGGGTAGAAGTGTCGCAATCGTGCGACGTTCCAAGGGTTGGAGTATTCGTCTCCTGATTTGACATCCTTGAGGCGGTAGGCGCCACCTGGGACGACTTCATTGACGATGTAGGGTCCTTCCCAGGGTGAATCGAGATTCTTGTGGCCTTCCTGATTGAGTTGCAGGACGAGGTCTCCTTCGACGAAGGACCTTGGGCGCAGCCAATGGCTATGGTAGTTGCGGAGGCTCTACTGGTACACCGCTGAGCGGGCCGCAGCGATGTCGTGTGCCTCATCGAGTGTGTCGACGGCGTCTTCGAGTGCGGCCGATGATTCGGCCTCGCTGTAAGCAATGACCCATGGGGCCTTGTGGCGTACCTCGGGGGATAGCACGGATTTGGCTCCATGCACCATGAAGAAGAGCGTATAGCCAGTTGAGCTGTTTGGCGTTGTGCGCATGCTCTAGAGGACAGAGGGTAGCTCGTCTGCTCAGGCTCCCGCAAGCCTTTCGAGTCGGCATAGCAGACACTTTTTTATTGGCGTTGCCTATGAGGCCCTTGGCCTTTTCGACATGTATGTTGGTCTGCTAGGTGCACTACGAAGGCGTATGATATGTTGATGTCGAGGTTACCGCAAAAGTCTTGGAATTCCTTCGAGATGAAGTTCGAGCCGTTGTCCGTTATGATGCTATGGGGCACGTCGAACCTGTAGACAATGGACTCGAAAAAATTGATGGCAGTTTTGTCGCTTTGGTTGGTGACGGGCATTGCCTCGATCCACTTGGTGAATTTGTCGACTGCGACTAGGAGGAAGACGTGGACTCATGGCGAGGACTTTGGCAGTTTGCCGATCATGTCGAGGCCCCATTGGGCGAATGTCCAGGCCACTGGTATAGGCCTAAGTTCGGATCCTGGCATGTGTGGCTTGTCCGCGTACCTCTGACAGGCGTTGCACCTCTGGACTATGTCCTCAGCGTCATTCATTGCGGCTGGCCAGTAGAATCCAGCTCGTAGAGCTCTGGCGACTAAGGTGCGGCTGCCTACGTGATGGGTGCAGATACCCTCATGGATGTCTTTGAGGATTTTTTTGTCGTCACCTATGGTGACGCATTGCTGGAGCACACCGAAATGTTGCGCTTGTACAACTCGCCATTGATGATGGTGAAAGCCTTTGACTGGCGAGATATACGTTGGGCATCTATCGGTTCCTCAAGCAGTTGATTATTTAGCAGGTACCAAAGGTACGGTTGCATCCACGTTTCTTCAACTGCCATGACCTACATCAGGCTGACCAATTCGACCTCTGTGTCGAGCTTTTTGGGTCCTTATTGTCATTTGGATAGCGCAGCCCCCGAGTGCTCTGCTTCCTCGGCGGAGCCTTTTGGGAATTTTCTCTTGATGGAGGGTACGCAGATTTGTTCGAGGTACACTCCTGGTGGCACCCGAGCACAGGTGGAGCCAATGTTGGTGAGCTTGTCGGCCTCCTCATTGCTTTTACCGACGTGTGAAAGATCGCAGCCGTCGAAGTCCCCTTCGAGTGAGTTGTAGAGCGCGCAGTACGCGATCATGTTGGAGCTATGAGCATCGCACTCGTTCATCATCTGCTGGACAACGAGGTTCGAATCGCCATAGATGACGAGGCGTGTTGCGCTGCATACCTTGGCCATCCTCATGCCATGGATGAGGCTCTCGTATTCTGCCTTTTTTTGGAGGCACGAAATTCCATCCGAAGGACATACTTCATCTTATCGCCTTGAGGGGACGCCAGTATGACACAGGCCCCTTCTCTAGCCTCGTCCTTGGAGCCGTCGAAGTGCATCGTCTAGGACTACTGGAGCTCCATCCAGTGGACGATGAAGTCAGGGAGAATCTGGGATTTGATGGCGGTGAGCCGCTTGTAGATGATGTCCCGAGGAGACAACTCGATACCCCACAGGGCCACGCGCCCCGTGGCTTAGGGATTGTTCAGGATATTCGACAGTGGGACGTCATTGACGACCATGATCTGGTGCTCCTAGAAGTAGTGGCTCAGCCAACGTGTCGTCATGAATACACCGTAGGCGAGCTTCTGATAGTGAGGGTACCTCTGCTTTGTCAAGGTCAGTACCTTATTTAGGTAATAGATTGGGTGATGGACCCCGTGGGTCTTGCCATCTTTGGGTCGCTCGACCACGAGTATGGTGCTGACCACCTGATGGATGGTTGCGATGTGGAGAGCAGCCGCTTGAGGTCTTCGAACGCATCGTCTGTTTCGGGTGTCCAATCGAATTTGTCCGTCTTGCGCAGCAGCTGATAAAAGGAGAGGGCCTTCTCACCCATTCGGCTGATGAATCTGCTCAGCACCGCGATTTGCCCGGCTAGCTGTTGGATGATGACCCACAAGTATAGAGGGTGTATCGTAGTACTTTCGATAAATAGGAGTGTCGATCCCAACGAGGAGCAGAAGGTGTTGACTAGTGGTATGGAGCAGGAAATCTCTGTAAATACTTAGCAAACAGATTTTTAGGGGTTTTCTGATAAAGCAAGGAAATAAAGTGCAAGTACTAAAGACAGCGAACAATTGCAGCAAGTGGCCCAATCCTTTCTTAGCAAAGTACAAGCCGGTGGAAATACTAATGAGGACCAAACATTCTCGAGGACACATGGGAATACTGTCAAATGCTTTCTCTTCATATAGCTAAGTAGTCTTCTTTGGTTTTATAATTGTTGTGTGGGTGAACCTGTGCTAATGTACCAACCTTACTTGGACTAATACATACTTGTGATTAAACCCCTTGCAAGCATCCGCAACTAAAATAAAGCAATTAAGGTAAAAACCTAACCAGAACCTTAAACTTTGAGATCCTACACTCCCTTGTGCAATGGTTTCCTAACGGGGGTTCAGGTTTCTGTCACTCCGGCAACCCCGCAATTAGTAGCCAAATACACAATGCATTCCCCTAGGCCCATGAATGGTGAAGTATCATGTAGTCGACATTCACATGACACCACTAGAAGAACATCACCTCAACTTAAATACTAAACCATTGAATAATACCTCAACACAAATCCACTACTAACAACATGACTTCTCCCATGTCCTCAAGAACTAAACGAACTACTCACGAGACATTAGATGGATCAAGATCGAAGATGATATGGTGATGAATAACAATCTAAATATAAACAATAATCCTATGGTTCCATTCACAAGCATCAACTACAATAGTAATCAACACCAGGAAAGTTTCCCCTAAGAACTATGCAAGTATTTAACACGATTGTTACAACGGGATGGAGTGGTGATGATGGTGCTGGTGGAGATGATGGTGTGGATGATTGTAACCCCCTCGGATCGGTCCTATGCAAGTTTAGAGATTTTCGCCAAACCCGCATAGAAACGATTCAAAGGTGCCCACCAGGCACTTTCGTGCGGGTGGAAAACGAAGTAATATCATTACAATAGTCCACGATGGAACCCACATAACAGATATATACAACAACGACTCCAAGTGTCAAGAATACAGATATACAATACAAAAATCCAAATCACCTTGAAAACGATACAGCATCCGACTATGGATAAGTAGCAAATTAAGCTAAGAGCCCTGAAGAATAACCAATGGCGTCCATAACCCTGCCCAGGCCAAGCCGGAATGGTAACCCTGCTAACGACGTCGATCTCAAAACCTTCTAAAACAAAAGGGGTGCTGGCAAAGGGTAAAGGAAAAAGAGAGCGGTCGATCGAGGCCAAGACAGCGAGACTAGAATTCGCCCTCGCCACATATGTATGGTGGATCAAGGCGTGAGCATGCGCTAAACAACCTATAGAGACTCAATGCATTTGTCGGCTATCAGAGAGAGATGAGAAAGACCTATTCGGAACCAACCTGTTACTACTACCAATCATACCCATCCTGGTATTTCCCCCTCGAGACCAAACTAGGAAGTCAAGCCGAGGAAACTCACACGATTGGCAATTTTATTCATTCTTTCCATGGTGGTTATCCAACTTACTAGTCATATCAGATAAAAGTCAAATTATAACAGTAAACTTTACTTATAGTAGTCTATGATCGAGAACTGTGCTCCAAGTCGTCCATAACCACGGACACGGCTTCTCGAAAAGATTTAACCCTGCAGGGGTGCACCAAAGTTTCCACACGCACCTACACCCTTGTTGTCGATCGGTAGGTACAAGATCACGTAACATACACCCAACGGTATGTCGGGTTTTGGACGACGCTTCCAGACCCAAAGCAAGCACATGGGGCCACCCCACTAAGCTACCAGAACGTCGGCCGATCTCGAGACGGACCCGTGGTTTGTGACACGGTCAAACGACTGGGGACCTGAAAGTGTGACTGGGCTTGTCGATACCGCGAAAACGTGGCACGGGGTTCCAAAACAGTACAGGCGCTCCACGCGCAATAGTAAATAAAGCAGTAAAGCATGGCATAATTATGGCATAAGTACAGGATAGTAATAAAGCCTCAAACTACTTTGTGGCCCCTGGTACAGTACTTTGAAATCAGGTACTATTCGATGGGGGTGCCCACACACCCCACCTGTGGTTAGCGCGCTCAATCTCGGAATAGGTGTCAAGAACTCGGGGTCCTACGGGACACCAGTGAGCGGTTAAAACCAAATATTGTCTATTACCCACCCGTGCCTCTGCATTATTTACTTACTTTCAATTTTAGTTATTAAACAATAATTAAAGCATTGATCCTCTCCACCATTAAGCATGTGTCAACCACCCAACAACGATGGAACATCGATGACGCGAAGGAGCACCTGAGCAAGCGACTACGACTCGCAGGCTGACTATCTACCAAACAACAGGCAATAGGAGGTGTCCATGGCAATATATGGGCTACAGGAAAATACAAAGGGATACATAATCTATAGCATCTCAACACGGATAGTAATAGATCAACAGGAGGAAGTAAAGACTAAAAATATAAAATAGTTAGAAAGGGGAAGAATGCTCGCCTGAAAAACATTGTTGAAGATTCATCCGAAGAACGGGCGTCCCTCGCATCAACTCATCGGCCTAATCCGTGAAGAAGCAATGCACTAGCATAAACACCGGATTCACTATTTAATACTACGGCAAAAGATCGGGCATGATGCTTGTATGATATATGACATGGCAAGGGTGCGATGCAATTAGACAATATTAAGCGGAACCGGGGCCCCGACATATTTTTAGAAGGTTCATGTTTTTTAGATACCCCGCAATTTAAATGTTGTGTCTTAACATGGCAAAATATAACACCAGTTCGCTACACCAATTTAAATAGAGCCAATATAAGTCTAGATTTGCCCGCATATAGACTCCATATTTAATTTAAGTGAATCGGCATAATGCCCCCAAACCACAGAAATACATATGCAACATGAACAATTTAGATGCAACAAATATATGTTATATATTAGAAAAATATTGGTCTCGGGAAAGGGATCACACATCTCGAAGGTCTTGGGCGTCGGGGGTTCGACAGGGTTCGGTCTTTGGGTCTAGGGCCTTGACGTCCGTGAAGGAGATCATGAGGTTCCGGCTCTGGTGGTTCATCGGGTTCGATCGGGTCGGCGTCGATCTTGGGATCTGCCCCTCCACGGTCTTCGGTTGGCCTTATGACCGACACAGTTCTTCAGATAACACCACATCACCTTTACATGATCACCAACTCCTTGTCGTTGTACGGCCACATGCAGACTTGGAAAGAAAACCCACACGGGAGCCTCGATGGCCTTGGGTTCACAGGACAGAAGCCACGAGTGACCAGCACATGCGGTGCACGGGTCAACCTAAGAAGTCGCAGAGCATAGGGCGGCCACGGTATGGGCAAGCTCATCGGGAGGCCCACGCGCAGGAGGACCCCGGATGACGGCAGGTGGTTCAGGGAGGTGACGCCGGTGAGGTCACAGCAATGACGCCGGGGATACAGGGCATGACATCAGGGGCCTCGCGGCAGAGGCAGTGGCGTCCATGGCAGGGTGTGGCGGTAGGTTGGGCGACAGCGGCGCTCGGGGCGAAGGAGAGGCGAGCTCGATGGGCGGCGGTGACGCGCGGGACCGTAAGGATGGCAGAACATGGCGGGCCGCGGGATCGACGCCGGGAGGAGCGTCCAGTGGTGGCCTGGAGCGCAGGGCTCGCTAGCGCGGGAGGAGGACTGCCGGCGAGGAACGCCAGGGAGGAAGGCAGAGCAACGGGAGGCGACGGGGTCGGGGTAGATGGAGCTCGTGGAGGCCGCGGTCGGGCAGGGGCACGCGACCGACTGGGATCGGGCGGTGGGGTGGTGAAGGGGGCCCAGGCGGCGCGGCCATGGTTCCTGGAGGCAGGGTCGGGAGGAAGAGAGGTGGGGGAAAGGAACGAGGTAGGAGCGGGGTCACGTGCGGGCTACACGGGGGTTGGCGGCCTCGTGTGAGATCGACGCAGTGGTGCGTGCGTTCCGGGTGGGGATCACGTGTATCGTGTGCGTTCTTGTGGTGTGTGTCCACGGGTTGGGTTAGGGCGTGCGTGTAGGTGGGTGGGTTCGGTTCCAGTGTGTGGTGTGTGGGTCGGGTGTGGTGGCAGGGGTAGTTTAGGCAGGGACTAGGTGCTAGGGTTTGGGTTGGGGAATTAGGGTTTTGGGGTAGATATTTGTTGGGTTGAAACGAACTGGGTCAGCCGGGGTTGTAGACTGCTGCTAGCTGGGCCGTTGGGCCTGGCCGGCGACGGTCTCCCCCTAACAAAATATTTATATTATTTATTCTCTTTTCTTTTATTTAAGACAAAACATTTATAAATATGTTTTAGGCAAAAATAAGGATCCAAGAGGAACATCGTTTTATATTTGAATTAGAGTAGGGGTATATGTAGAAAAAAATAGGGCTTTTAGCAAAATAGTTTTTAGGTAAAAAGATGCATGCTTATGTCATGATGATGCACAAAGTATAAACAACAGCAGTTTTCTAGTAGTGGTTTTCTCGGGGTGCTACAATTCGACACCACTAACAATGGATCTTGCCCTCGAGATCCGCCTCATGGTACGGGGAAGAAGGACGACGATATAAATCTCCTCGCTGCACGTAGATCTTCGCGACACCACTAACAAGAGGTCGTTGTCCATGATCGTTGTGAGAACACTTCGGAGAAAGAAAGACGAAGGTAAAGGTCTCAAAAGGTTAAGGCCACCTCTAACTTCTGTGGAAGGAGTAAAATTGCTTGATCCACCGATTCGATGTACAAGAGGGAATGATAAGAGTAGTCGGATGGTGATCAGTCCATCGTGCACCCAAAGCATTACTATGTAAATGAATGGGAGAATTATGCGACCAACTCTTAGAATTAGACTGAAGATCTCGGCAAGCGAGGTTCGGAAACAAAGGAGGGATGGAGATTCTCATCAAATCTGATGTAGATGACTTCGTCGTATCGAAAAACACCGGAGGATATAAAGAAAAAAATAGTAAATTTTCGGTCCACTGAAAGGTACAACAGATGAAAGATTCATCAGATAGCATGAATGTCGGATGTTGAAGCACCGTTACACGAGAAGGAAGCGAAACCCTAAAGGTACGACAGAAACCCAACCACGAGAATTCCTAGACTCGAAGAAAAGATAAGAAGTCAGATTTAAACAAGTAGAGGTAAGAGGAGAACAACATAGCGGTAAGGCGTAAAGTCAGACCTAATCAGATCTATCCAACCGATTTTCAAAATAGTTTTGACACTCTACAACGTCCGTTAGCTAGGTTATCCTACAGGCTGGACCAGTGGGGTATCGCAATTGCTGAGCTCTGATACCACTATGTAACACCCTCGGATCAGTCCTATGCAAGTTTAGCGATTTTCGCCAAACCCGCATAGAAACGATTCAAAGGTGCCCACCAGGCACTTTCGTGCGGGTGAAAACGAAGTAATATCATTACAATAGTCCACGATGGAACCCATATAACAGATATATACAACAACGACTCCAAGTGTCAAGAATACAGATATACAATACAAAAATCCAAATCACCTTGAAAACGATACAGCATCCGACTATGGATAAGTAGCAAATTAAGCTAAGAGCCCTGAAGAATAACCAATGGCGTCCATAACCCTGCCCAGGCCAAGCCGAAAGGGTAACCCTGCTAACGACTTTGATCTCAAAACCTGCTAAAACAAAAGGGGTGCCGGCAAAGGGCAAAGGAAAAAGAGAGGTCAAGATCTTGAGGCCGACACATGAGACTAGAATTCGACGGTCCTCGCCTACATAGGTATGGTGGACTGAAGCGGCAGCAGAGCATGTGCTAAACAACCTATAAAGACTCAATGCATTTGTCGGCTATCAGAGAGAGATGAGAAAGACCTATTCGGAACCAACCTGTTACTACCACCAATCATACCCATCCTGGTATTTTCCCCTCGAGACCAAACAAGGAAGTCAAGCCGAGGAAACTCACACGGTTGGCAATTTTATTCATTCTTTCCATGGTGGTTATCCAACTTACTAGTCATATTAGATAAAAGTCAAATTATAATAGTAAACTTTAGTTATAGTTGTCTATGATCGAGAACTGTGCTCCAAGTCGTCCATAACCGCGGACATGGCTTCTCGAAAAGATTTAACCCTGCAGGGGTGCACCAAAGTTTCCACACGCACATACACCCTTGTTGTCAGATCAGGTAGGTACAAGATCACAAAATATACACCCAACGGTATGTCAGCGGGGTTTCGGACATGACGTTTCCTAGACCCAAAGCAAGCACATGCGGGCCACCCCACTAAGCTACCCGTAACGAAGTCGGGCGGTCTCCAAGTTAGACCCGGTGTTTGTGACGACGGCTGTAAACGACTGGGAACCTGAAAGTGTGACTGGGATTGTCGATACCGCAAAAACGTGGCACGGGGTTCCAAAACAGTACAGGCGCTCCACGCGTAATAGTAAATAAAGCAGTAAAGCATGGCATAAGTAAAGGATAGTAATAAAGCCTCAAACTACTTTGTGGCCCCTGGTACAGTACTTTGAAATCAGGTACTATTCGATGGGGTGCCCACACACCCCACCTGTGGTTATCGCGCTCAATCTCGGAACAGGTGTCAAGAACTCGGGGTCCTACGGGACACCAGTGAGCGGTTAAAAACCAAATATTGTCTATTACCCACCGGTGCCTCTGCATTATTTACTTACTTTCAATTTTAGTTATTAAACAATAATTAAAGCCTTGATCCTCTCCACCATTAAGCATGTGTCAACCACCCAACAACGATGGAACATTGACGACGTGAAGCAGCACCTGAGCAAGCGACTAAGACTCGCAGGCCGACTGTCTACCAAACAACAGGGAATAGGAGGTGTCCATGGCAATATATGGGCTGCAGGAAAATACAAAGGGATACAGAATCTATAGCATCGCAACAAATATAGCAATAGATCAATAGGTGCAAGTAAAGACTAAAAATATAAAATAGGTAGAAAGGGGAAGAATGCTCGCCTGAAAAACATTGCTGAAGATTCATCTGAAGAACGGGCGTCCCTCGCATTAACTCATCGGCCTAATCCGTGAAGAAGCAATGCACTAGCATAAACACCGGATGCACTATTTAATACTATGGCAAAATATCGGGCATGATGCTTGTATGATGTATGACATGGCAAGGGTGCGATGCAATTAGACAATATTAAGCGGAACCGGGGCCCCGACATTTTTTTAGAAGGTTCATGTTGTTTAGATACCCCACAATTTAAATGTTGTGTCTTAACATGGCAAAATATAACACCGGTTCGCTACACCAATTTAAATAGAGCCAATATAAGTCTACATTTGCCCGCATATAGACTCCATATTTAATTTAAGTTAATCGGCATAATGCCCCCAAACCACAGAAATACATATGCAACATGAACAATTTAGATGCAACAGATATATGTTATATATTAGAAAAATATTGTTCTCGGGAAAGGGATCACACATCTCGAAGGTCTTGGGCGCCGGGGGTTCGACGGGGTTCGGTCTTCGGGTCTAGGGCCGTGACGTCCGTGAAGGAGATCATGAGGTTCCGGCTCTGGTGGTTCATCGGGTTCGATCGGGTCGGCGTCGATCTTGGGATCTTCCCCTCCACGGTCTTCGGTTGGCCTTATGATCGACACAGTTCTTCAGATAACACCACATCACCTTTACATGATCACCAACTCCTTGTCGTTGTACAGCCACAGACAGACTTGGAAAGAAAACCCACACAAGATCCTCGATGGCCTTGGGTTCACATGACAGAATCCACGAGTGACCAGCACATGCGGTGCACGGGTCAACCTAAGAAGCCGCAGAGCATAGGGCGGCCATGGTCTGGGCAAGATCGTCGGGAGGCCCACCCGCAGGAGGACCCCGGACGACGGCAGGTGGTTCAGGGAGGTGACGCTGGTGAGGTCGCATCGACGGTGCTAGGGATGCAGGGCACCACATCAGAGGCCTCGCGGCAGAGGCGGTGGTATCCATGGCAGGGTGTGGCGGTAGGTTGGGCGACGGCGGCCCGCTAGAGCGATGGCGGAGCACGATGGCGGCGCTCGGGGCGGAGGAGAGGTGAGCTCGATGGGCGGCGGTGACGCGCGGGACCGCAAGGATGGCAGAACATGGCGGGCCGCAGGTTCGACGCTGGGAGGAGCGGCCGGTGGCGGCCTGGAGAGCAGGGCTCGCTAGCGCGGGAGGAGCACGACCGACGAGGAATGCCAGGGAGGAAGGCAGAGCAACGGGAGGCGACGGGGTCGGGGTAGATGGAGCTCGTGGAGGCCGCGGTCGGGCAGGGGCGCACAACCGACTGGGAACGGGCGGTGGGGTGGTGAAGGGGGCCCAGGCGGCACGGCCATGGTTCCTGGTGGAAGGGTCGGGAGGAAGAGAGGTGGGGGAAAGGAACGAGGAAGGATCGGGGTCGCATGCGGGCTACGTGGGGGTTGGCGGCCTCGCGTGAGATCGACGCAGTGGTGCGTGCGTTCCGGGTGGGGATCGCGTGTACCGCGTGCGTTCTTGTGGTGTGTGTCCACGGGTTGGGTCAGGGCGTGCTTGTAGGTGGGTGGGTTCGGTTCCAGTGTGTGGTATGTGGGTCGGGTGTAGTGGCAGGGGTAGTTTAGGCAGGGACTAGGTGTTAGGGTTTGGGTTGGGGAATTAGGGTTTTGGGGTAGATATTTGTTGGGTTGAAAAAGACTGGGTCAGCCGGGGTTGTAGACTACTGCTAGCTGGGCCGGTGGGTCTGGCCGGCGACGGTCTCCTCCTAACAAAATATTTATATTATTTATTCTCTTTTCTTTTATTTAAAACAAAAAAATTATAAATATGTTTTAGGCAAAAATAAGGATCCGAGAGGAACATGGTTTTATATTTGAATTAGAGAAGGGGTATTTATAGAAAACAAAAATAGGGCTTTTAGCAAAATAGTTTTTAGGCAAAAAGATGCATGCTTATGTCATGATGACGCACAAAGTATAAACAACAGCGGTTTTCTAGTAGTGGTTTTCTCGGGGTGCTACAATGATGGTGATGATCCCGATGAAGTCTAGCTTGATGATGGTGTTGATGGTGATGATCTCCCCTCTCCGTGAAGGAATTTCCCCGGCAGAAATCTGTCTGCCGAAGAGCTCTTTCTCTCTCGGTGTTTTCCGCCCCGTAGAGGCAGTGGAATCTTTCTGTGGTCGCCCCTCGTGTATTAGGGTTTCGAGGAGAATATATAGGCGAGAGGGCGGAGCTAGAGGTGGGCCACACCCCCTGTAGGCGCGACCTAGCGTGGCCTGCGCCAGGGGGTGTGGGCCCCCTGTGTCCCATCTCCGCCTCCCTTTCTGGCATTCTTCGTCTTTTGGGAAAACATGATTTTCTGTAGTTTTTCTGGTATTTTTCTGATCTTCGCGAAATTGCATCAAAACACCTCTTTTTCCATTAGAATCCTGACTCCGACAGTTCATCCTCCAAGAATCATCCAACATGAAAAAACATATGAAAAGGCATAAGTATCACCTATTAATAAGAAATATATCAATGAATAGAGGCAAATTATGATATATAATGGTGATGCAAATTGGACCTATCAACTCCCCCCAATCTTAGACCTTCACTTGTCCCCAAGCGAAACTAAGCTTGATAAACATGTCCATAGGTTTATGGAGTGAAGTGTCGATAAAAAGAATACGGATAAGAAGCATCACACTTACCATTACACAACTCATAGAAGAAAGCAACTCACCATTATATAACTTAGCTTGCAACCAGTAGAGGAGTCACAATAGAGATGCATAAAGATAAATCATAATTGGAATTGGCAAACTTTGTTCTTGGTCAGAGAACAGTTGGCAAACAGTTTTCAAATAAAGATTTTGTAGAAGTTTTACAACAAGAGTACTCTTTGCACAAACATAAAATCTTTTTCACAATGATAACTTTAAAAGTAATACTCATTAGATAAGAGTCTTGTGCAAACAAGGAAGATAAAGAACATGATTGGATAAATCATCATATGAATGCTTGAAACACAACAACTCAAATGCTTGCTGGAGATAGAGAGGAAGTAGGTTTACTAACTCAACTTAGAAGTAGGAGAAAGGGCCCTTCATAGAGGGAAGCAAGGATTTCAAGTTCATAAAGAGCTTTCAAAAGATTACGGTACTTACTAGCTTTGAGCTCTCATTGACCCTATCATAAGCATCGTGAGGTGATTAAGGTTAAAGTGAACAAAGGTGGGGTATATGCTTAACGAAATATAAGTTGGCAATCTCACGTACCTCGAGTACGAGGGCCGCTCGTCATGCTACTCAACTTTAGTACCGGTAAGTTCTTGTCATTGTAAGTACATATGTATCATAAAGAACTACCCACGGGGTACCCCTTGCACATGATACAGGAGCTATCCCATAATCAAATGACAAGGAAAGTAGACAGTGAGCATCTCGGTGATCTTTTTATTTACTATTTTCATAGGTTTTTATTGAGAATGCTTCACAGATTGCTCACTATGGTTATGCTGCAAGTTTCCACCATGATTAGGCATGGCTTAGGCTAGGGACCCAGACGTTTCTCTAACACACATACATAACTCCATGGACTTACAAGCTCCCCTTTTATTTCACACCGACGACATCCACAAACAAAAGAGCATGATATCAACTAGATATGTATCCAAAAGTGTTGAAAGCGTTTGTAACACCCTCGGAATCGGACCTATGCAAGTTTTAGCGAAACCCGCCAAACCCGCATAGAAACGATTCAAAGGTGCCCACCAGGCACTTTCGTGCGGGTGGAAAACGAAGTAATAACAGTACACAACAGTCCTCGATGGGACCCACAGAACAGATATATACAACAGCGACTCAACGAGTCACGAATACAGATATAATGTACAAAGATCCAAATCACCTTTAAAACGATATAGCGTCCGAGTACGGACAAGATGCAAATTGAGCTAAGAGCCCTGAAGAATAACCAATGGCGTCCATAACCCTGCCCAGGCCAAGCCAGAAGGGTAACCCCTAACGTCGATCTCAAAACCCTTAAACAAAAAGGGTGCCGACAAAGGGCAAAGGAAAAAGAGAGCGGTCGATCGAGGCCAAGACAGCGAGGCTAGAATTCGGCGGTCCTCGCCTACATAGGTATGGTGGACTGAAGCGGCAGCGGCAGCATGCACTAAACAACCTATAGAGACTCGGTACAAATGGCGGCTATCAGAGAGGGGTAAGAAATACCTAATCAGAACCAACCTGGTACTACCAACAAACAAACCCGTCCTGGTGTTTCCCCCTCGATACCAAACGAGGAAGTCAACCGAGGAACTCACACAGTTGGTAGTTTTATTTATTCGGTTATTGTTGCAGCAATTACTAGTCAGGTATAGATAATCATCCTGATAAAATAAGCAGTGGGCCATTTTAGTTAACCATTCCGTTGTAGTTGCGACACTTACTAGTCAAATACATTTAGCATGAGATAACCCAAAACCCAGCAGTTGTTGGTTCTTTTATTTAGCCATTCCGTTGTAGTTGCAATACTTACTAGTCAGGTACAGTGGTCGCAAACGACAACCCAAGCAAGCAATTGTTGGCAGTTTTATTTAGCCCTTCCATTATAGTGAAGCTGATTACTAGTCATTATAAAGTCAAATTTATAGCACTACTTTAGTTATGCTTGTCTATGATCGAGATATTGTGCTCCAAGTCGTCCATAACCGCGGACACGGCTTTCAGAAAGATTTACCCGGCCGGGGTGCACCAATAGCAACACACACTCGATCAACCTCGGAAAAACCAAATCAAAACCCAACGAGGCCTTCACGACAAAGCAATCACAGGATTCAGAAATATTTCAGGGGGCCACCCCTTGGAGTACCATAGCGAAGTTAGCTGACTCGAGACGGACCCGAGGTTTGGGTGACGGTGAACGATCGGGAACCCAAAAGCGGGCTTGTCGACACCGCGGAATCGTGTCCGATCCTAAACAGACAGTGCTCCTCGCACAATCGTAAATAAAGCGAGAGCATGGCATAAGCAGATCGTAAATAAAACCTCAAACTAGTTTGTGGCCCCAAGAAATAAGAATGAATCAAGCTCGCTCGGGGTCCCATAATCCTCCCGGATGTGGATAGCGCGATAAATCAAGGAACAGGTATCAAGTACTCGGGGTCCTACGGGACACAAGTGGGCGGTCGGAAACCAAATATTAGCTATCACCCACCGATGCCTCTGCTTACTTACTTCAATTTTAGTTGTTAAACAGTAATTAAAGTGTACGACACGTAAAACCATGATCATCTCCAACATCAACATGCGGCAATACACCAACAACTGTGGCCCTTGACGACACGCAACAACACTTGAGCAAGCGACTACGACGCGCAAGTCCAACTATCTACCAAACAACAGGTAATAGGGTGTGTCCAAGGCAATATAAGGCTGCGAGGGATATCACGATACGAAAACTAGAGCAACGCGACACAGATAGCAATAGATCAACAGGAGGGAATACATACTATAAAAGTAAGATAGGTAGAAAGGGGGGAGATGCTCGCCTGAAAACATTGCCGAAGTTCAACCGAAGATCGGGTCGAAGCTCACATCAACTCAACGGTCTTATCCGCGAAGAAGCAAAACACTAGAATAACACCGGATGCAATATTTAATACTACGGCAAAAGATCGGGCATGATGCATGTATGACATGGCAAAGGTGCGATGCAATTAGGTCAATATTAAGCGGAACCGGGGTCCCGACAATTAATTAAATGGTTCAAGTTGTTTAACTACCCCGCAAATTAAATGTTGCATTAGCAAGACAAAAGATTGCACCGGTTCGCTACACAAGTTTAAATGAGGCCGATATAAGACTAGATTTGCCCGCATATGGCCCCATATTTAATTATAAGGTGAATCGGCGTAAGGCCCCCAAACCACACAAGATGCATGCGAGATGAACAAATAAATATGCAACAATTTATATAGTTGACCATTTATAAAATAGGGTTCTCGGATAAGAGGTCACACATTAGGGGGTCTCGACGAACTTGGGGTTCCGGGGTTCGGGGTTCGACAGGGTCCAGGGTCCGGTCTCGGGGTTCAGGGTTCGACGGGATCGTTCTCGGATAACGGAGGTAGGTCTTGGCGCATCCGGGGTCTTCGGGTCATGTTGTCGGTCTTGGCGTTCGGGGCGAAGAACTTGGCGTTCGGCGTCGGCGAAGTGCTTGGCGTCATTTGGTTCCATGTCGACGGTCTTGGTGTCCTTGATGGAGGACTCGGTGTATCCGTGTCGGCGGCCTTGGCGGTTATCGGGTCCGGTCTTCGGATCCGGGAACGGGTCTTAGCGTTCCGTCTTCGATGTCGATGGCAAACTTGGGCTCGGTACCGGGGACCCATCGGATTTATCTTGATCAAAGTCGATCTTGTCGAGGCATTACAACACGTTGCAGATACCGGCACAGCAAGGTCGAGGTGAAGCTCCCAGGAGGTGGCGATGTGCAGGAGGAAACATGGTGGCGTCACGAGCTTGCAGGGGTGGTCAGGCCACGTAGGGGTGGAGCTCACGAGGCGAAAGGCGGGCGAAGCGACGGCAGACGCTGAGGTGGAGCACCGAGGCAGGAGACGCAGCGGAGGCGGGCCCGCGAGGACGCCTTGGGGCTTGGGGCCAGGGCGGGCGGGGTCACAGTGGCAGACCTCGAGCTCCCGACGGCGGGAGCTTCTTGCGCGGAGAGAGGATGAGGGGCCGCTCCTGTGCGTGGCGGCCGCTGGCAGGGCGAGGCGGCGGCAGCAGTGGAGGCGGTGGTGGCGATGGCGAGCTTCCGGCCGGGTGAGGCGGCCGGAAGAGGGTGTTCGGGAGGTGCGGGCGGCGGGGAGGAGGCGTCTGAGAGCCACGGAGGCGGAATCGGCCGGAGGCGGGAGGAGAGAAGATGGGAGGGGCAGCGGTGGCCTCGAGCGGCGGAGGGGCGGCAGGCGCCCGGTGAGACGAGGCGGTGGAGATCTTGATGGAGGGCCTGGAGATGAGGAGAAGGCGGCCCGGCGGGGAGGAGCGACGATGGGGAGGCGCTGGCGAGGAGGCCGGGGTTGGAGAGCAGGCGGGTGGAGGCCTCTGCCGGGGAAGGTGACAAGGCGAGGAGGCCGGCGGCGTCAGGCGACGGAAGGGCGGTGGAGGATGGCGGTCAGGCGAGGTGGAGAGAGGCGACAGGGAGGGGGACAGGGGAGGAGGAGAGGAGAAGGTGGGGAGGAGATGAGCGGGGGAGGAGGCAGCGTGGAGGCGCGTGGAGGAGGGGCTGCAGGTGGGTCCCATGGGTGGACAGGGGTGGGGCAGGCGCAGCTAGAGGATGGGGGTGTCGGTGGGTGGTGTGAGTCTTCTTGGGGTTGTGGGACTGGCGGGTGGGGAGGGAGAGGAGAGGATTGGAGAGTGGGCTGTGGGGTGGGGCCCGGGTGGAAGGGAGAGGGGTAGAGTAGCTGTGGGTGAGAAAGAGGGAGAGGGGAAAAGGGGTGGATTGGTGAGGTGGCAGGGTGGGTAGGAGTTTGGGGGAGGGGTGAGGTGGCACACTGCGATTGGTGGGTAGATTAGGATTGGGTGGGGATAGGTTTTAGAGTCTAGGTTTTATTAGTTATGTGTTTGTTTGGTTTTGTTTATTTTAAAACAAGGCCACTTTGCAATTAGTTTTTAGGTAAATAAAATATCCGATACGCTCGGGGTTTTGCATTTGAACAAGGAGGGGTATTTGTACAAAGCAAAACTAGGCTTTTCAAAATAGTTCAGACAAACAATGCATGATGATGGCGATGCAATGCACAAAAACAACGCGATTTTCTAGTAGTGGTTTTGCGGGATGCCACAGCGTTCCTCGTGACAGCACGATTCTGCTAATTCCAATGTATAGGTGCAAGCATATACAACTTCGATGACAGAATGGTTCAAGTTTATTAGGGGCAAGAAAATAAGGCGTGCCATCAAGTTCGTGAGAGCTTTGCTAACTAGTTTTCACATAGCAAAATAGTTTTAAATTTTAAAGATAGATGAAGCTTGAGAATTTACTTGGAATAGCAATAATGCTAATAGGTATATATGGTGGACACAAATGGCACATGTTTTGGTTTAAGGGATTGGAATGCATGAGAAGTATGCCTTCTCAAAACAGGTTTTTGGCTAGCAAGGCTGGGTAGCAAGCAAAAGATTTGAAGGAAACAAGCAAACCTACAAGTGATAAAGCCAAACATGCAATCTTCCTTGAAGACACAAAAGATCTTAAGTAAAGAATACTAAGCTTATGAGCCAATCAAGAAAGAAAATAAATGATACAAAATACCTGTAAGCTTTTTCTCTTTTCCTTTCAAACCTCAAAAAGTGTTGCTACTGACCAGATCTCGGTTTGCCAAAACCAATTTAGATCTACTTGATGCTCCCAAAGTGATACCAATACTGATCAACAAGATCAATCATATAATAGAGATTACAAACTAAAATAAGAAGTGCAAAAAGTAAAAGATTAGACTTCTCATTAATATTCCATAAAGGCACTCACATCAAGGGATACATAGATAACCAACTAAAGGAGAGATACTTCCACAATGCAAACCAACATATAAGATAACTTCTCTACCCAAGATATGAAAGTACTAAAAAGGTAAAAGATAAAAGATAATGATGTGATACCGCGACACTCCCCCAAGCTTGGAACAAGCCAAGGGGATGCCAAACCTGATGACGAATTACTCCTTCGGTGGTTGTGGTATTCTCTTGATAAGCTCTTCAATCAGTTCCCTCAAATCCTCAATCTCGAAGGTTAGAGTACGAATCAACTCTGAATTATGCTCAATGCGTTTCATGATCATGTCAGACCGAGAATCCTAGTCCTTGTTATTCTTTCCCCGCTCTTCCTTCTTAGAGTGTTCTTTCCCTGCATGGTTAGAACGAGGCAGATCCCAAACAGAGGGAAAGTTCCCTTTGGGCACCTTTTGGTAATGTCGCTCAATTAAGAGAGTATGGAAAGGGTTCTTGGTGCATGAAGGAAGTGACTATGGAGCAAGGATATGACGTGGGGTTTTCCCTCCTGTAGACATCTGTGCTGTCCTCCTAAGCTTGGTAGAGTTCGCCACCACTCCAATGCTTGCAACGATAGCGCGGGTGTCCATATGCTCTTCCTCCTTCATGTCTTCTTCATCCTCAACCAAGATCTCCTCCTCCTTGGGGTTTTGAGGATCATCTTCCACGGGCTTCTTGCCTTTGTTGTTGGCGGAGGGCATGGCGCTCTAAACTTGAGAAGATTTCCTATCAGAAATAGATCGAAATGAAAACATGACGAGAACACGATACACGAACCTCGGGGGATCCGGGGGGTTATATTACGAAGTTTCAATGCATAAGGAAAGTATTGTGCGACAACGAAGCAGAGACGGACTCCAGGGGATCACACCCACTCTAGCCGCGGACAGCTGGGGCCCGCTCCTAGGGTGGGTGTGGCCCCTCTGGCCCCCGTTTCCTCCTCTGTTTCGTCTCGTAACCTTCCGTATGTAATAAAAACATCAAAAATATATAAAAATTAGGCTTACACGAACCTTCTGTTTTCACCACTTTTTACCTATCAAAAGACGAACTCAGCAGGTTCCTTTTCTAAACAGACCAACAGGTAAAGATTGATTTTTCGAAAAACTTATGTTGCTCAAATTAAAAAGTGCAAAACTAATGAAAGTTGAATAACAACTTGGAGAACAAGCACAGAAAAATACAGCTCCATCCGTAGTGCTGAGCTCCCTCACGAATTTTTACAATGTAGCACAAAAATCTGTCCCAGGACAGCCACTATTCACAACTCCTCTACTTCTCAAAAATAGTTGATATTGACACAAAAACCAAAATAAAAAGGATAAGGAGCGGTTATTACTTAGGTAATAACTTCCAAGACTCAACAAAACTATTAGGTTATCTCCCAAGAAGTACTTTTCTTTAATGCCTTTAAGTTAGGCTTGATAATTTCAAAGATGCTCACATAGAAGATATGGATTTGAAGTGAAAGAGAGCATCAAGAAGCAAATATCCATCACATTTGAGTCTAACCCACTTCCTATGCGAAGGGTCTCATGAGAAAACAAATTATTGAAACAAAATCCAACTATCATAGGAAGACAAAACAAGTGTAACTTCAAAGCCTTCAACATAAAATGAGGAAACTTAATATTATTGAGATGCATAAAACCATGTTTCCCTCTCTTATAATAACTTTCAGTAGCACTTTGAATAAAGTTGACAATATAACTGTCACAAGAAACAACTTTATTATCAGAATGAGCATACTTACAATCATCAAAAAGAGGTCCAAGGTCATAAACTGGATAAATAGAAGCAAGTTGTTCCATCCTGAAATCTTTATTAGGCAATTCATTTTCATAAGGGGCTTTAGCAAATTTGGAAAAGTTAAACTCATAAGAATCTCCATCAAACTTAGCTAAAACTTTCTCCTTTTTACGATCTATAATAGCTCCACAAGTGTTCATAAAGGGTCTACCAAAAATGATAGAACAAGTTTTACTAGCGGCAGAACTAAGCACTAGAAAATCTGCAGAATAATTAATCTTACCACAAAGAACCTCCACATCTCTTACAATTCCAATAGGGCAAATGGTTTCCTTATTAGCAAGGTGAATAACCACAGCAATGTCCTCAAACTCAGAAGGGCCAGTTTCATGCATAATTTCCCTATAAAGCTCATAAGGAATAACACTAGAACTAGCACCAATATCACATAAACCATAATAGCAATGATCGCCAATTTTAACAGAAAGCATAGGGACACTAGCTTTCTAGGATGATAAACTATATTAGAAGCGTCTTCACAAAATACAATATGCTCATCCTCTATATTTTTAGTAACAAGATCTTTCACAATAGCTACCACTGGTTCAATGTTTATTTTCTCATCAGGTTCTATAGTTTTCTTTGCACTTTTGCTAACCACATTAGCTATGATAGAATGTTCCTTTACCTTAGCAGGAAAAGGGATTTTCTCAACATAAGGTTCAGGCAAGATAGGATCAACACTACAAACTTCAATGTTAGCAGGAACATGAGAAACAATATCTTTATAAGGAGTGTGGTACTTGTTCCACTCGTTTTTGGGAATTTCAATATAGGAGGCAAAGGCCTTAAAACAATTGGCAATACTTTGAGAATCAATACCATACTCAGTACTAATATCACGGAAGTCATCGGTTCCCATAAAAGATTTAATGCATTCATAATCATAGTTTATACCTGACTTTCTTCCTTTGTCATTTTCCCATGCTTCAGTGTTCTCTTGAATACGGTCTAGGAGATCCCATTTAGCTCCTTCCTTCATATGTGTGAATGATCCAACACAAGAAGTACCTAGTAAATCTTTATCATGAAGAGAAAGCCTTGCATAAAAGTTATTGATAATAATATTGTTAGGGAGTTCATGAATAGGACATTTAAGCATTAATAACTTTAATCTCCCCCAAGCTTGAGCTTTACTCTCTCCATCACGAGGCCAAAAGTTATATATCAGATTCCTATCCTTATGAATCTCATTGGAAGATAGAATTTATAGTAAAGGAAAGGTACCATTTCCTTCCATTCCATGGATTGCCCATTCTTCAGCAGCTTATACCATTCTTTAGCTCTTCCTTTCAATGATATAGATAGTAACTTCTTCTTCACCTGTTCAGTTGTGATACTTGCACACTTAAACAACCTGCAT
This sequence comes from Avena longiglumis, assembly GCA_030063025.1. Classification (NCBI taxonomy): domain Eukaryota; kingdom Viridiplantae; phylum Streptophyta; class Magnoliopsida; order Poales; family Poaceae; genus Avena; species Avena longiglumis. The sequence goes on from CP125979.1 coordinate 188,297,195, forward strand.
AATTCATGGATAAAAAGTAAGTGATCACCAGGGTGGATAGTTCCATCCCCTAAATAATAATTATCCATAACACGATCAACAATACTTGTAGGTATATTAAAAGGATCTATCTCAACAGGCGGTGGTTCATCTACTACCCTAACAGTGGTAGTAGTTTTCCCAAATAGAAAACCAAGTGGGTTATCCATTGGAAACAAATTAACAAACGGAAATAAAAAGCAATACTCACAATAGAAGTTTCCTTTACCAGTTCCACTCTTCAATAGCGCTTCACTCCCCGGCAACGGCGCCAGAAAATAGTCTTGATGACCCACAAGTATAGGGGGTGTATCATAGTACTTTCGATAAATAGGTGTGTCAATCCCAACTCTCTCGGTGTTTTCCGCCCCGTAGAGGCGGCGAAATCTTTCTATGGTCACCCCCTTGTATTAGGGTTTTGAGGAGAAGATATAGGCGAGAGGGCGGAGCCATAGGTGGGCCACACCCCCTGTAGGCGCAGCCTAGGATGGCCTGCGCCTAGGGGGTGTGGGCCCCCTGTGGCCCATCTCCGCCTCCCCTTTTGGCATTCTTCTTCTTTTGAGAAAATAGGGTTTTCTGTAGTTTTCTGGTATTTTTCTGATCTTCGCGAAATTGCATCAAAACACCTCTTTTTCCATCAGAATCCTGACTCCGGCAGTTCATCCTCCAAGAATCATCCAACATGCAAAAACAGATGAAAAGGCATAAGTATCCATCTCTTAATAATAAATATATCAATGAATAGACGCAAATTATGATATATAATGGTGATGCAAATTGGACGTATCACTGGACGCCCTTGAGGTTCTTTGGCTTCTCCATGGCTAGTATGACCCTGATTTTCTTCGGGTTCGCCTCGATGCCCCGCTGGGTGATGAAGTACCCGAGTAACTGACCATACGGGACATCAAAAGCGCACTCGTCTGGGTCCAGCTTGATCTTATAGCAATCAAGGTTATCGAATGTCTCGTGGAGATCGTCGCTTAGAGTCCTGGCCTCCCTGGTCTTGATTACTATGTCATCGACATAGACCTGGATGTTGCGGCTGATCTGGTCCTTCAGACATGCTTGCATGCACCTCTGGTATGTGGCACCTATGTTCTTCAGCCCGAAGGGCATGGTGTTGTAGCAGAATACCCCGAACTGCGTGATGAATGCCATTTTCTCCTGGTCTTCGACCTTTAGCCGTATTTGGTTGTAGCCTGAGTAGGCGTAGAGGAAGGAGAGCTTCTCGCAACCTGCGGTGGAGTCGATGATTTGATTGATCCTTGGTAGAGGGAAATGGTCCTTGGGATAGTGCTTGTTGAGCGATGTGAAGTCCACGCACATCCGCAGGATGTCCGTGTCCTTTTTGGGGATCAGCACGGTGTTGGCCAGCCACTCGCTTTCTTTGATTTCCCTGATGAAGTTGGCATCGAGCAGTCTGCTGACTTTGATTCCAACGACTTCGGCTCTTGGCTCGGACAGCCGACGCATCGATTGTTTGACTGGTTCGCATCTGGAAACACATTGAGTGCATGCTCCGCGAATTCCCTGGGAACTCTTGGCATGTCCGCAGGACACCAGGTGAAAATTTCCCAGTGCTCACGGAGGAATTCGACGAGCGCGCTTTCCTATGCGGGACTCAGGTCGTTGGCGATCAACGCCGTCTTGGAGGCGTCCGTCGGGTGGACCTGTGTGGTGACCCAACATACCACTGCTTGATGTAGTACACTATAGTCGTTGACATAACACCAATGAAACACCGTTCACTAATATTACATCCCTCAGAGTGGTACAACAGAAACACAACAGATCCAAGACATGACTATAGGTTACAACTCAACTCTTTACACAAGATCCAGAGAACACTCTAGGTTAAAGAGAGAAAGAAACTTCTTACAAAGAAGAATCAGAAATAAACAACTCAAAAACTAACATACTAATAGGACTAGTATTTTAACTAATGGTCTAGCATTGCTGTTATGGCAATACACTACAGAAATAGGTTCTATGGCTAGAGATTATATTCCTGTCTAATCAGTAACTTCGTCTTCACTTGAGTTGATGTATATATTGACTTTCTTGACTTCATTGAAGAGCTTTAGCCTTTGATGATGATTCCTGGAGTATGACTTGATGTAGACGTCGTATGTACTGACTTTAGAACCTAGCAAGGGATAAGAAGATACGTTGAGTACGAGCATACTCAGCAAGTTCACTAGAAAAGGAGTGTTTGGTGCACTATATCTACAGCCACAGACCACAGGTCGTAGGCAATGCAGGTTTTTGTAAACATCTCTTCAAAGGTTGCTTTTATTCTGAAAAGCTATGTCCGTCAGCCTTCACGGGTTTACCAGAACTTTCATGGAGTTCCTTTCCCGCCGCATTTGCAACTCCTTCCCGGAATAGGGAGTAACAAGTTACAATTCTTACACTCTGCAGAGGTGCGTTACTTTACCCATGAGAGATCAAATCCTTGTTGCACAACCGGACGATCTTTCCCGTCCACACTTCCTATGGTGTGGGGCCTAGTAGATGATCCAAGCCAATCACTGCCCCCTTTGCGACCTCGCATGCCTCCTTGGTGTACACCATGCCCACATATTGAATTACGACGATGGTTTGTACAGACCATTAGATGCCAGAACTATCGTGGTACGTTGAGGGTTCCCACCCATATGCTGCATATGCTCTACGAATTACCAATTAATATGCAAGCTACGAGTGATAACAGCCACGACCTGCACATCCTGCTACATGCGAGAGGAAGAAGATACAACTGACTTCTCCGTTCCATTACAAATCTCATGGTTAACGCGTGATATACGACGCTAGAATCACTAGCGACATTGGTTGTTAAGTCCTATATAATATGTTCCTTTACCACCAGAACTCTCATAGTGTTTTCGGACCTTTTTCAAATGCAGGTGATGAAAACACTAGATTTATAAAATACTTTACAGAAAATAATCAAAGGACATGAGCAAGTGTGAACTTGCCTTTTGTGATTGCAAGATTATGCACTCACGGTCTTCAAGACAATATAAGATCCAATATCTGAAATCAGCATCATTGGTCCGGTAAGGACTAATGTTTAAAGAACCAAGATGCTATTATGCATAAGTAATGTAATGCAATTTCGTAAACTCGAATCCCGGGGTTAACGTTGTTCTAGAGTTTGGATACTAGAAATGATGTCTTTGGAATTTGTTGTACTTTTATTTGAGTTTCACACTTGTGCTTATTGTTAGGGCTTGTGAATGTGTGAAACAACATGTAATTATAATAACATAAAACAATGAGATACACACCAACATGAAATGTTACTCAAGATTGTTTACATTATAATTGTTTATCTTTAAATTTTACTTTACAAGTAATGGTCTTAATAAGGAATTTAAGTGTTTATAATCCTAAGTATATAAGTAAAGTTTGAAACAATGTGATTGTGATGAATTGCCATCTATTGATTATAATGAGATTCCTTGAATTTAATCTGTTAAGAGTTGGAAATATTATTATAAGGTTTGTTGATTGAAGTGGCAAAACGAATAACTTTTGAAGAAAAGATTCCTTTTCTAAGGTCTATACAACCTTTGTGGTGAGTCAAACATGGTTGAGGTTGTTTGTGCTTGCTTGAATAGTTTGGACTTGAGATGCTTTATAACTTAATTATAACAGACCAAAGTTAACTATAAAACATATAATAAAGTCTTTAGTCTTATATTGAAAGTCTTGTGGACTAAAGTTAATTTTAAGAACATGGATGGTTTGAAAGTGTAATGCTTATGATATTTGTACCTTGTGTACCTTATAATGTTTCCTTAAAGTTACTTAAGAATGGCATTACCTCTATTTGAGTAGTGGTTTCTTAATTGTATAATGGAATATAATCATTTATCTTTTTATTAAGGTATGGTTATGATTTGTAATCAAGGTAATAATATTACTTATGGATTCAATATAGTGTTTTGGTATGTTTATAAACTTGTGTTTGAAGTAAGGGAAAAGATTTTATTTAATCCCAAAGTATTCTTGAAGATTTTACAATTGATAAAGATCTTTTTAGAAAATAAACTACATAAATGGTTGAAGGATAATTCAATAAAATTGTATTTAAAATGTGTTAAACCATTTTGACTTCATATTATCAATATTCAAGACTATTATTTATTAGACTTTAGTTAGTTAATTTTAGAATATTAACAAATTTTATTTACCCTTATATGAATTATTAACTAAAGAAATAGGTTTAAATTCAAGTTATTAAAGTGTTTAACTTTTTTATTTAACTCAAAAGTGGAATATTATATTTTAACATATCGATATTATTTTTGTGATCATTTTGATATATTACATTTTTTGTGATTTATAAATAATAAGATATGATTTTTATAAGATTTATTAATTATAATTACTTAATAAACAACAAATATTTAATTAAGTGAAATAATAATGTATGATCATAGATTTGAATTATAGTTCTTATTTTTCTAAGATTTTTGGTATTTTATTTATATTTTTAACATTTACCATTATTAAAATCTGAATTATCAAAGTTTTATTACTTATAAAATCTTTATTAAATAATAATTATTTAAATTTTTAACATAATAATGTTTGATAATAGTTTTAAGTTATAGATTTTATTTTTCTACAAATTTTCATATATTATACACATTTTTCTAAATTACAAAACAAAAGTTATTAATTAAACAAGATTTAATCATTTTATTTCATTTCTGGAATATTGATATTTGAATGTATATTATTTTATCAATTAAATAAGCAGGGAATACTTTTTGTATTGAGCCTAACCTAGACTAGGTCACTGACTGGTGGGTCACATGCCACATGGCATGCCCAGTTTGATTGTTTTTGTTACCGGAGTTATTTCTACTCCTAGGCGATGACAGATGGGCCCAATACCATGTCACCTGCCACCTGGGCAAGGACAAGTCAAACGGTTGAATCGGTCAAGGCTGATGTAAGAACGACGTCAGAGTGACGTCACCTCACCGGTGACACACAGACGATGAACGACGGCGATGATCTAGTGACATCTAGCGAATGTGATGACCATGGTTCGAACCAGTGCACTTCGGGGAGGCTAACAACGGTGGCGCCGCCAGCATATGGTCATTGAAACAGTGACCACGACGGCGACCGATGGCGTCGCAAGGCGGAGTTATACGGAAACAAGGCTACAACGAATAATAACACAAAATAGAAGGTCCAGGAGATGTGTTAGCTCACCCAGGGACTCATTCGGTGGTCGACGAGTGCCTGCGTGGTCGGAGGTGAGCGCTTGGACATGAATTCCGGCAAACTTCGACAAAAAGGAACGATGAAATTCGCATCACCCCGAGCTCCCCTTGATGTTTTACTCCACCCAGAAGACCTACGGAGCATGGCGCTTCTCCCCATCCACACCACAGGCTTCGAGGTGCATGGCATCGACGGATAGTCGAAGCTCACCGCGATGGCGTCGGGTTGAAATGAGAGATAAAGAGCGAGAGGGAGGATGATCAAGGATGAGGATTGACTAGAAGCTCAAGGCGGTCTCAGACGATAGCTTTATACGGCTTGGCAGACTTGGACACGTCGGCACGACGGCGATGACGGTCGAGGCCTGGCGGTGGTTTTATGCTTGATTCGAGCACGAATCTTGATGGGACGCGTGGATACGGACTCCAGGCGAATAGGGCGAAGTTAAGGAGTAGTCCTCGCGTCCGAGACGGTCCACAATGACGGCGGCGACGTGGATCGCCAGCGGCGTGTCGATCAACCAGAGGAAGATGAAGATGGCGGTTCTCTCTCACGTGGGACCTGCTTGCCAGTGAGAGAATGAAACGGTATGTGGGCTCGGGACGAGGTGGGATGCTGATGGGCTGCTGCAAACCAAGCGAAATGTTTCTACTGCTACACGTGAGCGTCAGTTAGAAGGTGAGGTAATGGGCTTTGGGCCACTTTCTGGACTGAGTTATTTTTCTTTTCTTTATTCTTTCTATTTTCTGTTTAGAATTTTCTTTTGAATTTGAATTTCCACATGTTTAAATACCATAAATTTTGTACAGTATTTAAAATATTCCAGACGTAATTATACTAATTGATTGCTCTACTCATCTTGGTATTTTTTAATACTCAATATTTTATTCAAAATTATTTATTAAGTAAAATAATTAAGAACTAGGTTTTTAGAATTTTGTTTAAAACCTTAAAACTTTTCTATAACATTGTTTTCTCTTTTATTTGGAGTAATGAAATTTTAAAATGTTTACTAATAGCCATAGAGTTTATTTATATGGATTTAAGCACATAATAAGGTATATATTTCATTATGACTAACATAAAAGTTAAAGGTTTGGGATTATAAATGTCTACCATGAATTCTGGGAGTTTTAATATTTTTATATCCTTTTATAATTGTGAATTAAGGTGAATGGTTAAGACATATTGTCTTTATGTTTATGATCATGAATGATATCACCGTTTAAAGTAAAATAGTGGGATTGCTTTCTAGGCTAACTTATGAGAAAGAATTGATAAAGATAGTTCCTAAGCACCTATGATAATGAGGGTTGAAAATAACAAAGATGTGCTTGAGTAATTTAATATAGGAAAATACTCCTATAAAGCATTGGGGAAATAAGATGATATAACAATTACATGAAATAGATTTTATGTTTGGTTAAAGATTTAGGGTTTAGATTTCATCCAGAATTCCTATCTTCCATACTTCAATAATTCTGGACTTCTAATTAAGGAATTCCTTTCCTAGATATACTACTTCTTTATATCCAACATCATGTGTTAACATGATGAGCTTTACTTCACAAGAATCTTCTTATTCACCTTTAATTCTTCTAAATCCATTTATAAATGCAATGAGCTTGACATTAAAGCTTTTCATAATCTTCTCATATCCATACTTGGTTATATCAACTACTCTACTGCTGATAACCTCCAATCCGACGAGTAGTTACTTCTAACTCCATTTATACTCTTCCTTCATCATCCACCACTGACATTACTCCAAGAGATGTATACATCAAATCCTACTTCACCTCGAGTGCTTACTATCCTTTAAGAGGAATAATACTTATACATTAACTCCAATATCTTATACTCAAACTTCTCATTATACCATGGTGACTTGTCATGGCTAACCTATAATAACATATATATACTAGGGTTCAATCATGTTCTATCCACCAATGTCACTTATACATGATATAAGCATTCAATCTTGGTGACTAAAGCATGATCATTACAATCCTTTGATCATTTATGGTTTGGGTTTCCAGTTGGCTAATCAAGGATTTCATCCTTGTAATCTTCTTTGTTACCATATTGATTTGATTTTCTCTAATCACTCCCATCCTATAGATGATATCTAAAACTAGCATTACTATTTACCTCTTCTTACTTCTTTCTTTATAGGCCTTAAGTGAATGCTATAATAAGAACAAGAGTTGATAGATCAAGAATTGATAGGTTGAGAATTGGTGAATCAATAGTTGATTTCACAATATTGATGAACAACAGATATGAGAATAAGATTCAATAGAGATGATAAGGATTTATATGGAAAGAAAGATATATGGTGAATGGTCTTGAATTGGTTTCTTTCCTACTTAATACAACTAAAGAGCTAGGGTTAAGTATTACCATGATCCACATGGTAGAAATAAATAAGGATAAAGTAGACCAAGAATTAGTTATTATACTCTTATTATTTGGGTTATATTCTTAATTTGGTATTCATGGTTGTTGTGATGAATACTAGGATGTGATCACTTAAGGATCAAATTATAATCATTAACCAAGGTGTAATGGTTTAGTTTCCTTGCATTTGATCTACCCTTAGATCAAATCATGTCTACCCAAAATAAGGTTTTAGCAAAGGTCATATTGAAACTTATCACAGTCAACTTGATGATCTACTTCAATTCCATCAAGTTGAGAGAAACTTCAATAACTTTGACACGTATTGTTCAAAAGCGCGAAAATTATTCGGATTTTCTATGCATGAATGCAATGCACACATATGTGTTCAGCTTATTTCTAAGCTCTAATGCTGGGATGTTACAACCTGCACCTTCTTTGTGTTGACTATGGAGTCGAACGACATGCCAGGTGTGTTTTGCCTAGTGACTAGGGGTGCCCCGTTGTCTGTCACCTCTCTGAGTCTGAGCTCCTCCTGCATGCCGAACGACTGAGAGATTCTGTTGAAGTCTCTGTCGCATTTATCGGACCTTGTGAAGCTTCCTGGACGATGATGACGACCCTAGGTCCTGGCATCTTCAGTAGCAGGTATGCATAGTGCGGTACTACCAAGAATCTTGTGAATGCCACTCGCCCGAGGATGGCGTGGTATTGTGATGGCTAGTCCACCACTTTGAACTCTAGCCGCTCACGCCTGAAGTTATCGGGCTTGCCGAAGATGACGTCGAGCCATATATTGCCTAGGGGGTATATGCCCTTCCCTGGGACTATGTCGTGGAACGTCGTGTCCGATTGCTCCAGGCTGCACAGCGGGATCCGCATCGCTGCGAGTGTGCTGGCGAACATTAGGTTGATGCCGCTGCCACCGTCCATGAAGACGCGGCTCATCTCGAATCCCCCGATCTGGGCCCCGAGCACCAGGGCAGAGTGAACTGGGCGAGGGATCTGGCGTGGGTGATCCAAACGGTCAAATGTGATACAGGACTCCGAGCCGCCGAGGTACTCAGGTATGGCTGGTGGAGAGGTCACGACCAGGCTGACTTGGCGGGTGATCTTCTTCTGTACCTTGTTGGTTGGGCGCCCCTTCTGGATCATCAGGGCCCCTTTCGGTGGCGGTACCCATCTGCACCGTTATTTGGTGCTGGTGCAACCGGCGGCTGCGACGGTCCGCCAGGTGGTGGTGGAGGGGGTTCATGGGCGATGGCACCTGGAGCAGGTGCAAATCCAGGGTTCACCGTCTAGCGCCACATTTGGGTGAGTCCCTCGATGAGCTTCTGGAACTCCTGGCAGTCCTTGAGCATATGGCTGGCCTTCTTCTTACCATCTTGTTTGTCGATGTAGAAGTGGATGGTGCAGGGGCCAGATAGTTTGTCGTATGCCGAAGGCTCGTCATCGCGGTTGCGATGTTGCCACGTTTGCGTGGGTCGTCCGCCATCACGGTAGTTGTTGCTGCGGTATCCGCTGTTGCGGTTGCCGTCATCAGGTCGATCGAAGTATCCAGCCACAACCATGTCGACTCCATCGCGATCGTCGTAGACGCGCTATCTTCTCTTGCTGCGGCGTTCGCGCCTGTGGCCGAAGTCGTCTTCGTCATCCGAATGCGTTCGGTTGACAGAATCCTCGCCATCTCCCCAGCGGTTGGCGATGTCCATGAGGTGGTCAAGTGTTTTGGGCTTGACGCGCCCGGTCTACTCCTTGAAATCTGGGCGCCTGGCAACGTCCTTGAAGATGTCGATTGCTCTTTCTTCGGAGATGTGTGCGGCGAAATTCTTGATGTGGCACCAGCATAGTATGTACGAGCGGATGGACTCGTTGGTCCACTGGGTGTAGGCCCGCAGCTCTTCGATTGAGGCTGGCCTATTGCTGATGCCCTTGAAGTTGCGGATGAAGCTGTACGCCAGCTCCTCCCCGCTTCAGAGCCGGAGGATAGACTGCTGAGCTAGACTCTGGTCGCGCTTGTCAGCTGTAGCTGAAGGCACTGTAAGACGGTGTTGTTGTTTCCGCCGTGGAGCTTGACCGATGACAGGTGATCGTCGAGCCAAGCCTTTGGCTCATGCGTGCCATCGAACTTTGGATTGTCCGAGGGGAGCTTGAAATTTTTCGGCATCCGCGATTGCCGAATGGATCTGCTAAAGCACCTAGATTCGCACAGCTCTCCGTCGTCCTCCTCTTCGGACCCAGTTGAACACGCGCGTTTAGCACGTGATTTGTCGATCTTGCGCTGGGTGAGCTCACTACGAGCATTGTAGTTGCAGCTGCGACGTCGTGGGCTCCCGCGGCACCGGGGCAGGTCGTGCTCCTCCTTGTCATATGAGGGCGTGCGACTTCGAGTGAACTTGACCGCAGTTTTTTTCTTCGGCTCCGCATGAGTTTCGTCGTGGAGCGCAGCTCCGACGAGTCAGAGGCCTGCTAGCGCACACTTGTGCATTGCGTTCTTCGGGTCACCCGCCGGAGGCGGATTGGACGCGAGATAGGTGGTGGCCGCCATGATCGCAGCCTGCGGCATTTTTAGCTTGACGTTGTTGTGCGAGTCCATCGTCATGAAGGACATGTCGAGGGCCCTGGTGACCTCACGTCGTGCGGCGGGGTCCATGCGCTCCATGCTGGAGCGGTACTTGTTGGCGTTGTTGCCATGTGAAGTGGAGCCACCAGCGGCGGAGAGCGCAACTCGCCGCGCGCTGGACTCCGCAGCTGCCTGCTTACGCTTTTCAAGCTCCTCCATTAGCTTTACCCGCCGATTGTGCTCATCGATCAGGAGGAGGTGGTAGGGCATCAACAGGTCCTGGGAGGCATCCACGGGTAGATTTTTGTTGCCTTGCACGGCTTCGCGTGCTTGGCGCCAGCCTTCCTCGTTGAGGTTGATCTGGTGGTAGGCGCGATTGCTGCCCTCAGTGGCTCTATTGGTCGGGTTTCCCGTGTTTCCCTCGTTCTCAACCTGCAGGTTGGGAGGGGGATTGGGAGGTATGTCACCTGAACCCAGCGGTGGATCCAGTCCGTTGTTGACGTTGCCATCGTGGATGGTGGCGCATAGGTAGCGCTCACGAGGTGGGTTGCTGCTCCGCAACTCTCAGATCCAGAATCATAGGTTCCTTCATTCGAAGGAGGACGTACAGATCAGAGTTGCAGCTGCTGCTGTCATCTGAATTGCCCGTCATCGTCGATGTGCACAGGGCATTGATGGGTGGGACCCACGAAGCGGGTCTGATGGATGGAAGTGGCACCCGCTCTAGGAGGCGGAGGGTGCTGGTCTGCCCCACCTAGAAGCAGAAGCTCCCGAATAGCATCTCGAGGCCGTCGCTAACAGACTCGAAATCCTTCAGGGTGACCGGTGAGTGGGCGGTAAAGTCGAAGGCGCCGAAGAGGAGGTGGATCTCTGTTTTCGATGAGTCATAGATCGCTCTGGATGGAACCGTCACGACCGCATGATCAACGTCCCCGCTTCCCACAGACGGTGCCAATTGACGAGGGTTTGACTCGTCAATGCCCATTGTTATGGACTAGGGTTTTTGAGAAGATGGGGATGTTGGAAGTCGCGAGATGGTTAACAGGCAAGCAACACGGGGACACGAGGTTTATCCAGGTTCAGGCCCCTGAGGGAAAACCCTACTCCTGCTTGTCTGTTCTTGATTACGGCGGAACCGAAGGTTACAAGGGTGCGCAGATGCAATCTGGCGTGGAGGTGTGTGTAAGGTGAGTTGAGGATCCTTCTTGCCGTACCCTCCTGGCCTTTATATAGATAGGCCAGGTCTCGGGATAGGTCGAGTAGGTTACAAATTAGGGTTGATACCCTTTTAAATTCTATCTAATCTAGACTTGTCCTCCAAGAAGTCAAAACCGCCATGGGCTTGGGCCACCCGAAATCTTCATGGGCTACTTGTCTTTATGTGGGCCTTTCTTGGGCTGGACCGGGTATGCCAACGTTGTGCACCCGTATGGTATATCCATGTCAATTAGATTTAGGATTTTTTTATCTTAAGTAGCATTAAGAAAATATGATGTATTTTAATTAATGTAATATTGTTTTTATCAATAGAATTCCATATCTTAATATAATCTAATATATGATTTGAATCAACATGTTCAAATAATTTCATTTATACTAATTGTAATTAACATTTGTGCCACTAAAAAGTGTACCAAACATGGCAAAATAGTGCGCCTATTTGACTATAGTAAGGTATCCTCCGTGTATTTTTGTACCGAGGCGCATAAGGTTCACTTCCTGTTAGCGCTAACTCGACGAACAACGATGTGCTGAGTCAAAAAAGCGTCGCCTAGCCACTTGTTTCCACACAGTTATCCCTGACGGCTTATTTTGCCGCCCTAATGCGAGCATGGTAATTAGGCATGTGCCTTGGCGTTTATCTCGAAATAGGCTTTCGTCCCGCTTTATAAATAAAGCAACCATCCACAATAGTTACAAAGTATGAAATCATCCAAACAACATAAGCTGGGGCCACAATACAAAACGACCCAAACACGAAAACCCGACATGCAAGACAGGGATCATCTCACTAAGATCAAGAGCACCAAAAAAGAAGAGCTAGGCTGGACTAGGGGGGAGCCGCCGAGACGCCTCTGTAACACCCTCAGAATCGACCCTATGCAAGTTTTAGCGAAACCCGCCAAACCTGCATAGAAACGATTCAAAGGTGCCCACCAGGCACTTTCGTGCGGGTGGAAAACAAAGTAATAACATTACACATCAGTCCTCGATGGGACCCACAGAACAGATATATATATATACAGCAGCGACTCAAAGAGTCAAGAATACAGATATACAATACAAAGATCCAAATCACCTTGAAACATTACGGCGTCCGAGTACGGACAAGATGCAAATTGAGCTAAGAGCCCTGAAGAATAACCAATGGCGTCCATAACCCTGCCCAGGCCAAGCCGGAAGGGTAACCCTGCTAACGACGTCGATCTCAAAACCTGCTTAAACAAAAGGGGTGCCGACAAAGGGCAAAGGAAAAAGAGGCGTCGATCAAGACGATTGCAGCGAGGCTAGAATTCGGCGGTCCTCGCCTACATAGGTATGGTGGACTGAAGCGGCAGCGGCAGCATGCGCTAAACCACCTATAGAGACTCGATGAAACTGACGGCTATCAGAGAGGGGTAAGAAAGACCTATTCGGAACCAACCTGATGCTACCATCAAACAAACCCATCCTGGTATTTCCCCCTCGTGACCAAACAAGGAAGTCAACCGAGGAACTCACACAGTTAGCAGTTTTATTTATTCAGTTATCGTTGCAGTTGTTACTAGTCAGGTATAGATAGTCATCCTGATAAATTAAGCAGTGGGCACTTTTATTTAACCATTCCGTTGTAGCTGCGACACTTACTAGTCAAATACAATTAGCATGAGATAACCCAAAAACCCAGCAGTTGTTGGTACTTTTATTTAGCCATTCCGTTGTGGTTGCAATACTTACTAGTCAGGTACAATGGTCGCCAGAGACAACCCAAACAAGCAATTGTTGGCAGTTTAATTTAGCCATTCCGTTATAGTGAAGCTGATTACTAGTCATTATAAAGTCAAATTTATAGCACTACTTTAGTTATAGTTGTCTATGATCGAGATACTGTGCTCCAAGTTGTCCATAACCGCGGACACGGCTTTCAGAAAGTTTTAACCCGGCCGGGGTGCACAAATAGCAACACACACTCGATCAACCTCGGAAAAACCAAATCAAAACCCAACGAGGCTTTCACGACAAAGCAATCACAGGATTCAGAAATATTTCAGGGGGCCACCCCTTGGAGTACACCCGCAACAAAGTTAGCTGACTTCGAGACGGACCCGAGGTTTGTGGGGCCGGCTGTAAGCGACTGGGAACCCAAAACTGGGCTTGTCGATACTGCGTAAACGGGTCACAATTCCTAAACAGTACAGTGTGCTCCTCGCACAATCGTAAATAAAGCATGGCATAAGTACAGATAGTAAATAAAACCTCAAACTAGTTTGTGGCCCCAAGAAATAAGATGAATCAAGCTCGCTCGGGGGTCCCATAATCCTCCCGGATGTGGATAGCGCGATAAATCAAGGAACAGTATCAAGTACTCGGGGTCCTCACGGACACAAGTGGCGATCGAAACCAAATAATATCTATCACCACGATGCCTCGCTTACTTACTTCAATTTTAGTTGTTAAACAGAATTAAAATGAAGCGATAAGTAAAGCCATGATCATCTCCAACAACAAACATGCGACAATACACCAACAACTGTGGCACTTGACGACACGCATAACAGCGCCGAGCAAGCGACGACGCAGGTCCAACTAACTACCACACAACAGGTAATAGGAGGTGTCCAAGGCAATATAAGGCTGCAAGGGATATCACGGGTACGAAAGCTATAGCATCGCAACACAGATAGCAATAGATCAACAGGAAGGAAATAAATACTATAAAAGTAAGATAGGTAGAAAGGGGGAGGTGCTCACCTGAAAACATTGCCGAAGGTTCAACCGAAGATCGGGTCGACACTCGCATCAACTCAACGGCCTTATCCGCGAAGAAGCAAAACGCTAGAATAAACACCGGGTGCAATATTTAATACTACGGCAAAAGATCGGGCATGATGCATGTATGATGAATGACATGGCAAGAGTGCGATGCGATTAGGCAATATTAAGCGGAACCGGGGTCCCGACATTTAATTAAACGGTTCAAGTTATTTAACTACCCCGCAATTTAAATGTTGTTTTAACAGGGCAAGATAAGTTACCGGTTCGCTACACAATTTAAATGGAACCAATATGAGACTATATTTGTCCGCATATGGGCCCCATATTTAATTATAAGGTGAATCGGCATAAGGCCCCCAACCCACATGACAATATGCATGCGAATATGACAACTTAATATGCGGCAAGTTATATTATATTATAAAATAGGGTTTCGGGAAGGGGTTCACACTTTAGAGGGTCTCGACGAACTTGGGGTTCCGGGGTTCGGGGTTCGGTCTCAGGGTTCCGGATCTGGGGTTCAGGGTTCGACGGAATCGTTCTCGGACTCCGGGATCGTTCTCAGCTAACGGAGGTAGTTCTTGTCGCGTCCGGGAAGCAGGACTTGGTTCGGCGTCAGGGGCGCATCGGACTCACCCTGGTCGGTGTTGATCTTGTCGCATTCGTGGAGACCTTGTCGGGTCCACGGGTCGGGTCGGACTTGGCGTTCCTTTCGGTTCGGGTTTTGGCGTCCGAGGCAGTACTTGGCGTCCGTGAAGGAGAACTTGAGGGTCCAGCGTCTCGGTGTCCTCGGATCCGAGCGGAAGAACTTGTCGGGCCGGGTCCGGCCTTCGGGGTCCGGGAGGGAGAACCTGGCGTTCGAGGGAAGTTCATGTCGTATCCGTGTCGACGACCTTGGCGTTCAGGGGGAGTTCCCGGGGTCCCGAGGAGAAGATCTTGGCGTCCGAGGGTTTCTCCGCGTCCGTGGTGCGTCCGTGATGTAGATCTTGTGATACCGGCGTCATCGGGTTCCACCTCGCGCATAGGTCGACGAAGCCCGTAACGATGCAGATCTTGGTTTACGGCTTTGAGGAGTTCTTGTCGGTGTCGTCCTTGGTCACACGGGGCCAAACCCTCAGGGCAACAAACGCTCCACTAAGGCGATTTGCAGGAGGCTTGCACCACAACGAAGGGGACAACATGTAGGGTTCGCAGCATAGAAAACAAAAATTTTCCTACGATGGGAACAACTATGTACCAAGATCTATCTACTAGATACAAACAACGGGCGGATGTATATCCGTAGAGAACATACCCTTGAAGACCGACAAAGCTTAACGAGTCCAAACTCGTGGTTGATGTAGACGATCTCTTGCCGATCTCAAGATCGAGAGGAAGTCCTAGCGCCACAAAACAGCAGCGCATCCGTGCTCGCACACACGTTCGAGGCACCGAGCAACCTCCGCCTCCTCGCTCCAGCGATGCAATGAAGCACAACTCTTTCTTGCCGAAAAGCCACTGGAACATGTATCTCGCTAGTCCGAGACCATGGGGATAAATTCTAGAGGGAGAGAGATCCTTCACGAGGAGGTGTGGTGTGAGGAGGAGAGGGGCCTTTTATAGGGGGGCACCCAAGGGGCATGGCGCCCAGCCATGGGGCTGCCCCACCTCTTCCACATTCATGTGGGTGGAGCTCCCACTCAAAATGAAAAGCCTCCACTCCCATTAAAAAGCCTCCACTCAAAATCACTCACATGCATTAAATTTCCACCAAATTTAATGCAAGCTCTCATTAAATAAAACTCTTTTATTTATTTATTTATTCAGAATTTTGTTAATTACTTTAATTAACAAACATTCACATAAAACCCTTGCTAGTATTCCATTTCACATGCAGAACCGGTTTGAGAATTTCAACCAAAAGCAGTTTGGTGTCTAGTGAAATAAATTCTGCGCTTTCCTTTTCTTTTCGGCATGAAACTTTTGCTCCAAATGGATGTCGGTGTCTCTTAAGTGTGTCACCCTACGGTTCATGAATAATGTGGACATGATCGAGACCCTCTCGAATCAATAATCGAGCGGGATCCGAGACCCATCGACTCCCACACATTCAACGATGACTTTCTTGTGATCGTCTTAACCTTTACGCTAGTATCTTAATCCCTTTGTTTCACGATATATTACATGTCCGAGATTCGATCATCGGTATCTCCATACCTAGTTTGATCTCGTTACATGCATGCACTCTTTTCTCGTTCGTGATATAACATTCTAGTGATCAAATCACTTGCTTGCAAGCTAACCAATGTGATATCACCGAGAGGCCCAGAGCATATCTATCCGTCATCGGGATGAACAAATTCCACTCTCGATCCATGGGCCTCAACATAACACTTTATTAGTTAAATCCATCTTTATAATCACCCACATTGCGGTGTGACGTTTGATGTTATCAAGAAACTCTTCCGTGTTAGTGATTGACATGATCTCATGGTCTAAGGATTAGGATCACTTGTAAGTTGTTATAGCAATATAAACTCAATGACTTTGATCGTAATGCTATACTTGGATGAATGTTCATCACACCATTACACTAATGTTGTGATCCGTTATTAACAACATCCAATGTCCATGATCGAAACTTTGATCATCTTGTTAATCAACGAGCTAGTTTATGAGAGAGGCATAACTAGGAACTTTCTTTTGTTTATTAAACACACATGTATTAACGTTTCCATATTAATACAATTATAGCATGCAAAATAAACATTTATCATAAACAAGGAATACGATAATAACCACTTTATTATTGCCTCTCGGGCATATTCCCTTGATCTCCCACTTGCACTAGAGTCAATAATCTAGTTTGAAAACTTTGTGTATTGAACACCTATGGCTTTACGGTGTTCCAAATGCAATTGCAAGTGGTTAACATAATCTACGGATCGGCGCTTCAGTCCGTGTGTATTTGCATGTCTTTGCGTCTCCACGCATCACTCATTCTCAATGAGATGGTATTGTATAAATTTGGTCTTTTGGTGAGACCTTTAGTTCCTTGGGGTTAAAACACATCGATACTATTGTCATACAATATATCTTTAGTGTTAGCCGTTGAACCACACCTTAGTTTGATAACAAACTACTTGACACAAATTCCCTCCTTTGCTGCTACTATAGCAGTCATATACTTAGCCTTTTGTTGTAGTATTCGTCACAATGTCTTAATTTTGGAACTCTTCCAAATACATCATGGAATCTCCTTTCCATTACATTGTGCCACCCATAGTTTAAATTGAGATAAACTTAATTTGTATCTTGTGACAAAACTAGTATCAATGTAACGCTTTACAATGAACTATTTGTAATTATTTGTCACCTCTACACAAATATATTCTTAGTTCTTCCAAAAGATCATAAGAATATCCTCACTATCGTCCAATGATCATTTTATGATTCATTCTGGTATATGCTCATAACACTTAGAGCATAGGACATATCTGGATGTGTACATATCATGGTATGATTGATCAAGACATTCTTGTGATTTTACTCATCAAGTGTCAAAGCACTTGAATCTTGTTTCACTTATCAAGTGTCGATACACTTGAATCTTGATTCAATTCCTTTCCATGTGACAAGAACCGTTTCTTGTTGATTCTATATTGAACTCCTTCAATATCTCATATATGTACGTTTGGCACAACCATATTGGCGTCTGATCATCCACTATAGACATTCACGCTAAATATTCGGGTTTTGCCTAAGTCTTTCATCGAAATGAAATTCTTAACCTTTGTCAATAAAAGATACATCATTTCTAATCAACAAGATGTCCTTCACATAATGTATTAGAAATATGTCTCAGCGCTCCCACTTAATTTCTTGCAAATGCAAGCATCTTCATCGTCTCCTGATGAAAAACTCCTTTTCATCATGGTGAAGATTCCAACTCATGATGCGTACTTCAACCATTGAAGTTTGCATGCCCTTTTAGCATCCTTTAAATTTAACAAAACCCTTTGGACCGTGTCATGTACACGTCCTAGGTAACCATTCTATTAGAAGAACTTTGTTTTGTTTATTCATCTACCATATACCAAATTATATGTAGTGGTTGCTACTTTAATCCGTTCAGACTAAATATCGCTATGAAAGATCAAATCTTGTCATAGTCAACTCTTTGAACATTATCATAAAATACTTTACGACATGTCGAATATTTCATAGATGTGAGACATCCATGTCTGTTTCTTTATAGATCCAAATACGACCGATAGGTTTTTACACCTTTCCGGAGGGTCTTCCAAGTTCAAAACTTGATTTCTCGTATATGGAACTATCACGGATTTTATGGCTTCAAGCCATTTGACGGAGTCAGGGCCCATCATCGCTTCTTTGTATGTATTCGGTTCATCATTGTCAAACAATAATGATTTACTCTCAAATCTTAGCATTTGATTGTTTAACCGACCTACTTGGTTCAATAGGAACTTAGATCTCCGTGACCACAACCTTTGAGGCACATAAGCTATGAGCATTATGGCAGCCTCCAGAACCATTTCCGGCGCTGCGCAACTCAGCACATTTAGCTAAGGTTCGTTAACCTTATCAAAGTTCTATTGTCCTCCCACTTAACATTTATGAAAAATTCCTTCTTCAAGAAACTTTACATTGCAAGCGACAAACCCTTTTGTCCTCGGTGTTATGGAGGAATAACCAATTGTTATTCGAAATAACCTACAAAGACATGCTCATCCGACTTTGGTTGTAAACATCTTACTTATGTTTAGTATACCAAAATTTAAGAAATGACAACTTGGGTTTTACCCCAAACCATAACTCCCATGGTGTCATTTCAACGGATCTAGATGGAGCTCTTTTCAAGGTAAAAGCGGTAGTCTCTAAAGCTTTAATCTTTTAAAACATAATGGCAGTTTATAAATAATACCTTTGATCCAACCATGTCTCACAAGGTTTCATTACAAATCTCAAACACTCCATATTCCTATGGTGTTTCGGAGATGTAAATCTAGGTGTTTTGCTAAACTTGCAACTCAAATAAATCCTTTATGATAAAATCATAATTCATTTATTTTCTTGTTACACTTGTAACTCAAATAAATCCTTACGATCAAATCATAATTTATTTATTTTCTTGTTACAATGATTTTCCACTTCATCTTGAAAGTCTTTGAAACATTTTCAAATATTTCATACTTCTTTCTCATTAAGTGAACATTCACTCAAAATTAGGAGAAAGCATATGAAGTTGAAACCTATAAACTACGATTGCACATAATGGACTACATACATCGATATGTATAAATTCCAATAATTTAGTCGTTCGTTCTTCTTTGGCCTTTGAGCGAAGTTTTAATTATCACGTGGAAAGTCTCACAAGCGTCACTTGATCAAATCAAAGACTCCAAAATCCATGAATATGGAGATTCTTCATGTTTTCTTTCCAATATAATTTAACAATGATGTCACTTCGTAAGTGATCTTTCAATCATTTGTCTTGCGACATTTTAGCATTAGGTTTTATGGATGTGATTTATCCAACTAGATTTGTAAATCATCCATCTTATATGGAACAGTAATTATTTGAACAACCTTTATTCTCATAATACCTGATTTAAATAACAATTATTAAAACAAATCTTGAAGTCAAGCTTTGATGTCAACGAGAAATACAAACAACGGTTTGTTTGTTTTCGATGAACATCATCACATATTCTCTTGCTAGTTACTTAGGTCATTGTGGTTCATGAATTGCGTGTTAAGTATGAAATTTCATACCAACCAATTCGGTATCCAATACCCAAGAACCACATTGTTTAACAAGCAAAGAATACAACCA
This sequence comes from Avena longiglumis, assembly GCA_030063025.1. Classification (NCBI taxonomy): domain Eukaryota; kingdom Viridiplantae; phylum Streptophyta; class Magnoliopsida; order Poales; family Poaceae; genus Avena; species Avena longiglumis. The sequence continues at coordinate 188,317,240 of CP125979.1, forward strand.
TAACATGTATATCATATATATACCTAAATTGGATATTTCAATCTTTTCTTTCGCCGAATATATTTTATAGATTCTCTTTCAGCATTTCCTTTTCCTTTTAAAAGAATTTATCAACATCAAAAGTGGCGCCATATACATGACACCTAGTCCAAAGCGTGTATATTCAAATAATAATACCTTTGGACTTGCACTTTGAAGTAGATCACCATCATCAAATGATCGGTATTCTTTCAAAATCCATTCTTTAGTAATCTTTTAGTGTAGTAAACATTTTACATACATATTCTATTCACCCTTATCATGACGACTTTCATGATCAAGCTACTTTAGCTTATAAAGGCGAATCGTGAGTATAACATTACTTTCCAAAACCCTTTTGGATGATTAGGATGTCTAGCATCTCCAACCTTCGCAAATTCTCATCCAATATGAGAACATATATTATACTCTATCATATTTCAACCAAAACATTGTTTCAGATATCTTTATATCTGCCACACATGATGGTTTCTGAAACAATTCTTTCAGCTCCTAGATAAACTTGATATTTAAATCAAGAATCATGGAGGCAAACATGATACTTAAGATACTAACACTGGAATTGTTACTCTCGATTTAATACCAATTATTAAATTTCACGGAGTAAATAGAATTTTCTTTGAAAGTTTGCAATAGGACTTTAAACTTTAGATTGACACTCAACACAATACGATACCAGTTAAGAAAGTATATATCCGAATTCTATAGTTCTATTATCTCAATTACAACTATGCATAAGGTGGTGAACGAATGCCAATGACTACAACAAATTATGCAAATTCACTTTGATTTAATTTATGATAAATTGAGTTCTACTAATCCAAATTAGAAATGAACTCCCACTCAAAACGACATCCCTCGTGTCTTTTGGTGATTACATGAACCAAATCCACTATACCAAGTCCGATCATCACGTGAGTCGGCGTAGCTTCAAAGCGAGCATCCATATGGTCATCATATCAAAACATATGACTCATGCTTAACCTTTGTCCGTGTTCGAGGCCATGTGCGTACATGCTAGGCTCGCCAAGTAAGAACCTTAGTATTCGCGTGTATGGCGTCTTACACCGAAATATGGTCGTGGATCCAAAACACCCGATCATCACGTGATGTCTTGGGCGGCGAGAACATAATCGTGCATACTAAAGGAAGAACACATTCTTATCTTGATATTTAAATGATGAGGATCATCTTATTATGCTAATAAAGCGCCAAACAAGCAATATAAGATGCTATCAAACATCACATGTTTATTAGTGGAATGATATCGTTCTGCATATGATCTCTATCATGTGCACCGTGGTATGATCACTATCATACCTTTATGTGTAAATCCAAGGTCTATGGAGTTTACACGTTATGTATGTTGTAAGAGTATCATCTCATACTTCTACTTACAACATCACCATATCATAACACTAGCCCAGCAACAATCTAAACTAGACGCCTCTAATTTATCCATTGCAAGTTTTACGTGGCTTAGGGCTTTCGAGATAGAACCGTTCTTACCTACGAACATGAACCACAACGAGGATAACCAAATTGTTGACAACTCGTTGCAAATTAGATATTGACTATAGTAGGAGAGACAGACACCCGCTAGCCACTTATGCAAAACTAGTTGCATGTCAAGCGTGGAACATGTCTCATGTGCGAGGACATGTAAAGTTTGTCCGGGCCGCTTCATCCCACTATGCCACCAATATCCAAAGTACAACTAAGAAGCAATAAAATGATCATCATCGCCCACATACTCATATGTGTACTACCCGCAAAGCATCTACGCATAGATCCGGCTCTGATACCACTGTAGGGTTCGCAGCATAGAAAACAAAAATTTTCCTACGATGGGAACAACTATGTACCAAGATCTATCTACTAGATACAAACAACGGGCGGATGTATATCTGTAGAGAACATACCCTTGAAGACCGATAAAGCTAACGAGTCCAAACTCGTGGTTGATGTAGACGATCTCTTCCGATCTCAAGATCGAGAGGAAGTCCTAGCGCCGAAAAGCAGACGCATCCGTGCTCGCACACACGTTCGAGGCACCGAGCAACCTCCGCCTCCTCGCTCCAGCGATGCGGTGAGCACAACTCTTTCTTCTTGAAAAGCCACAGGAACATGTATCTCGCTAGTCCGAGACCATGGGGATAAATTCTAGAGGGAGAGAGATCCTTCATGAGGAGGTGTGGTGTGAGAGGAGGAGAGGGGCCTTTTATAGGGAGAGGGGCACCCAAGGGGCATGGCGCCCAGCCATGGGGCTGCCCCACCTCTTCCACATTCATGGGTGGAGCTCCCACTCAAAATGAAAAGCCTCCACTCCCATTAAAAAGCCTCCACTCAAAAATCCACTCACATGCATTAAATTTCCACCAAATTTAATGCAAGCTCTCATTTAAATAAAACTCTTTTATTTATTTATTCAGAATTTTGTTAATTACTTTAATTAACAAACATTCACATAAAACCCCTTGCTAGTATTCCATTTCACATGCGAACCGGTTTCAGCAATTTCAATAAACAGTTTCGGTGTCTAGTGAAATAAATTCCTGCGCTTTCCTTTTCTTTTCGGCATGAAACTTTTGCTCCAAATGGATGTCGGTGTCTCTTAAGTGTGTCACCCTACGGTTCGCGAATAATGTGGACATGATCGAGACCCCTCTCGAATCAATAATCAGAAGCGGGATCTGGAGACCCATACTGACTCCCACACATTCAACGATGACTTTCTTGTGATCGTCGGAACCTTTTACGCTAGTATCTTAATCCCTTTGTTTCACGATATATTACATGTCCGAGATTCGATCATCGGTATCTCCATACCTAGTTTGATCTCGTTACTGACATGCACTCTTTTCTCGTTCCCGTGATATAACATTCTAGTGATCAAATCACTTGCTTGCAAGCTAACCAATGTGATATCACCGAGAGGGCCCAGAGCATATCTATCCATCATCGGGATGAACAAATTCCACTCTCGATCCATGGGCCTCAACATAACACTTTATTAGTTCTGAATCCATCTTTATAATCACCCTGTTACGGTGTGACGTTTGATGGTGTTAGTGATTGACATGATCTCATGGTCTAAGGATTAGGATCACTTCGTAAGTTGTTATAGCAATATAAACTCAATGACTTTGATCGTAATGCTATACTTGGATGAATGTTCATCACACCATTACACTAATGTTGTGATCCGTTATTAACAACATCCAATGTCCATGATCAGGAAACTTTGATCATCTTGTTAATCAACGAGCTAGTTTATGAGAGAGGCATAACTAGGAACTTTCTTTTTGTTTATTAAACACACATGTATTAACGTTTCCATATTAATACAATTATAGCATGCAAAATAAACATTTATCATAAACAAGGAATACGATAATAACCACTTTATTATTGCCTCTCGGGCATATTCCCTTCACAACATGGTAGCATCTTTGCAAGGACATCCAGGGGGTGGTCGGCGCTGCGGACGGAAGGTTCTTGCGGTCGGGCCCACGCAGACGCGGCGATGCATCGACGAGTCTTGGGCCTCATGGTGTTGGTCGCGGCAGCGGCGGCCGGAGGAGGCGATTGGGGTCGGTGGAGGAGCTTCATGGGCGGCGGCGAGCAGCGGAGGAGGGGCTCGGGGAGCTCGGTCGTACTGGCGAAGAAGCGTGAGGGGCAGCCGGCGAGGCGGATCTGAGGCCAGTCTTGGGGAGGCGCGGCGTCAGGCGAGGAGGGGTCGTGGCCTAGGAGGAGAGGCGGCAGGGCTGGGGCGGTGGATCTGAGGCGAGCCCATGGCCGGCTGAGCAGTCAGCGCCAGCGGCGGATCTGGCCGAGGCCTTGGCCGAGGCGAGTGGGGAGGCGGCGTCGGTTGGGAGGGCCGGGCGGAAGAAAGGAGGCGGGCTCCGGCGGAGGAGCTCACCGTGAGGAGAAGGCGGGCAGGCTAGAGGAGGCAATGCGTGCCTCCTGGCCGAGGAAGAGGGAGGAGAGGTTGCGGGAGGCGTGGTGGAGCGGCGTGGGGAGGAAGGAGGCGGGGAGGGTGCGTGCGGGGAGGAGAGGCGTGGGAGGAGGGCCGGGGGTGGGGCTGTGGGACCAAAGGTGAGTGGAAGAGAGAGAGACAAGGAGAGGGCTGGCAAAGGGCCGGGAGAGAGGGCCGGGTGGCGTGGACAGAGGCAGTCTGTTGGGTGAGAGGGAGTGGTGTGTGCTGTGTGTGTGGGTGTGTGGTGGGTTGAGAGGAGGTGAGGTGGCAGCAGCTGATTGGAGGGGGTGAGGGAGAGAGGTGAGGTGGCGAGAGAGGATAGGCTGGGGTGAGGTGGAGGTAGGGTGGGTAGACTAGGTTGGGTGACTTAGGGATTTAGGTGGGACTGGTTAGATATTTTAGTCTAGGGTTTTATTTATTTAGAAATAACTTTTGGTAAATAGTTTTAGACAAATAAAAGACCGGAACAGACCAATGTTTTAATTTTGAAACAAGACGGGGCTACTTAGAAACAAAACTAGGCGCTTCGAAAGTAGTTTCAGACAAACAATGCATGATGATGGCGATGTAATGCACAAAAACAACGCGATTTTCTAGTAGTGGTTTTGCGGGATGCCACAGCCTCCAAGAGTCGCCGCAGAGTCGCGTCTAGCCTTGCCTTGTCCCGCTGTCTACACAACGGGTACCAGAGCTGCAAAGAAGCAAGAAAGTGGAAAACCGAGTCAGAAGCGCGCCGTGGGAGAATCTTCTCAATCACAATTTTATTCCGGATGTTCCAGAGTGACCATGACATCGCAGCGAACACTGGCCAGAAAAGGCGGCGACCCTTTCCTGCCCGGTTTGCTTGGGTTTCTAGAAAATCACCGAGATCATGGGCCTGCCAGTCCAGGCCCAATGCCTCTCTGGTGAAGTTCCACAGAAACCTCGCCGCGGGACAGGCGAACATTATGTGGGTGCCCGTTTCGGGGATCCCACATAATGGACATAACCCGTCCCCCGGCCCCTATCTCTTGGTCACCTCGACTCCCGAGGGAAGTCGATCACGAAGCAGTTGCCACACAAAAATCTTAATCTTCAGTGGAAGTGGAGCCTTCCAGAGGGGCTTGGTCCATGTGAGAATTTCACGGGCAAAAATGGCGCGATAAGCCGAGCTAACCGAGAAGTACCCGGAAGGGGTGAGCCTCCAAGACACCCCATCTGGCGAGTCGGTCAGGGACATTGGGAGCTCCGCCCTAAGTTCCCTCCACGCTTCAGTTTCCTCCGGGCCAAAGGTGCGATGGAACGAGATGTTCCATGTTCCCTCAAGAGCCGCAACGGATACCCGAAGGGATGGATCAGAGCAAATGGCAAAGAGGCTCGGGTATACCACCTGTAAGGGGTGCTCCCCGAGCCAGGAGTCTAACCAGAACATGGCCCCCTCCCCCTTCCCCACCGAGACTGTGACCCCTAGCCTAATATCGTGCTTGATCTCCTGGATAGAGCGCCAGAACTGAGATCCGTCCCGTCGGTCGCAGTCCAATAGGGGCCGACCCCGCAGATATTTGGCCTTAATGAGCTTGAGCGAAAGGCCCCCATCCTCGCGAAGAATCCGCCAAACCCACCTCAGCATCAGGGCCTTATTGAACTGGCGAGACGCAAGAATACCTATGCCCCCAAACTCCTTGGGGGCGCAAATGTCTGCCCATTTGACCATGTGGTACTTCTGGCGTCCCAAGGGGTCTTGCCAGAAGAACCGATAAAGCTCCTTGTCAAACGCTCCATGTACCCCCTCGGGGAGGAGATACATGCCCATCATATACATGGGTAGACTATACAGACAAGAGTCAATCAGGACCGTCTTGCTTCCTTTAGATGTGAATCTGCCACACCAGGGTTCGAACCTTGAGCGCACCCTGTCCACGAGGGGGTCCAGGTCCCTGATAAGGATCCTGGTATCGTGGAACGACATCCCTAGATAAGTGATGGGGAAGGAGGAGAGCCGACAATTAAAATTGTCAGCTATCCTCTGCTGCTCGTCCTGAGAGATCCCCAACGCGATAATCTCACTCTTGTCGAAGTTAATCTGAAGCCCCGACATCTCCTGGAAGCAAAGTAGGAGGAATTTGAGGTTCGTAATATCTAGGTACGAGCCTTCAATCATGATCATTGTGTCGTCTGCGTGTTGAAGCTGAGTGATGCCCCCCCCCCCAGGAATAAGGTGGCCAACCACCCCGGAGATGTGGCCGACTGCCTTAGCTTTTTCAAGCATTTCCGCTAGGGCTTCCACCGCCGCGTTAAAGAGAAGAGACGGAGGTCCCCTCTCCGCAGGAGGGGTGGAAGTAGGGTCCAATCACGCCATTGATGTTAATCACGTTGCTCCCGGTCATGATGAATTGCATTATCCAGGTGATCAGGCGGTCGTCAAATCCCTGTCTACTGAGGACTTGCCGAAGAAACCGCCAGTCCAGACGATCGTAGGCCTTCTGGAAGTCAAGCTTCAAGAAGATGCCTCTCGACTTACTAGACGTGACTTGGTGTTTATAAGTGCTAGGACCCGCCGTCTGCGTTATAGTATTTTTGTCTAACTTGCTTGCCAGGACCGTGCTGGACGGCTGGGAGGCTGCCTCGACGGGGGATCCCATACCCCCGCGCTGCCCTTGTGAGATCGAGACCATGATACACCTACTTGTTGGCTTCCCGTTCTCGAGATCGGTGTGGCATGGGATACTGTCCTGGATTCAATCCATGGCCGCTCCTCCAAAGGATGAGGTGGACTTTGTCGATTGGTGGTTGAAAGTGCGCCAATCTATCCCGAGCTTTGCACCACATCGTTTCGCTGGTCATGCTGACGAATTGGTGGATTTGTAAGCATCAAAATGGTGTCGTCTTCAACAACATCTCACCGAGTTCGGACGGTCTAGACACGATTCGATCTGATGCTCAATATTGGACCGTTGCTGGGACTACGGGTCTGCACACTCTAATCCTGGACGTTGAGTTGTACGTCACGAGTGTGTAACTACTCCCTCCGTTTGGAAATATAAGATGTTTTAGGTTTGTGAGTGAGATGTATATACATCTCACTCACAAACCTAAAACATCTTATATTTCCAAACGGAGGGAGTATTTGTGCAAACTCTTTTTTTTTCTACTATATCAGTATATCTAAAGGCAGCTTTGAGTTTCGAAAAAAGAAGAGTTGTGGCACTTGCTAAGAGAACGGCACAGGATGAGCAACAGAGTGGCAGCAGCGCAGAGGATTGGCACGCGGCCATCGCCGCCCCCACCTGCTCCGGGCTCTCCGCTTCCCCTGTTCCACACCCTCGCCACCACCGAGGCACGGACTCCACGCCGGAGACGAAAGCCGAAAGAAAGAAAAAAAGAAAATTCAAACCAGAGTCCCCAGAAACAGCGACGAAAACGCTGCGACATTTCAAATCGAATCAACCCAACCCCCTATCCCCCAGCCCCCCCGAGTCCTCGTCAATTCGAAGATCCGTCGGCACGCTTCCCCGCTCCCATTTGACCCACTCAATTCGAAGATCTCCTCGCGCCCGGCTTCGATCCCGGAGCTAGGGTTTGCAGGTCTTCGGACCGAGCTGCGCGATCGCTCGGAGGCTAGGGTTTGGATTGAGATTGGGGTACAGCCCTGAGAGTGCTCTGGATTGAGATTTGGGAGGCCGTTGAGGTTTTGGATCGAGCTGCGATGTTGGTGAGTGGAGGAGGACGCCAGTAGCGGTTGGTCTCCGAGGGGGGAACTCCCAGCCCGCAGCCATGGTGCGGCTTCTCGGGCTGCGGGGCCTCAGCTTCGGGCCCGAGGAGTCGCCGCGGGAGATCACTGCCTCCGGCGGAGACGCGACGCCGCCCGTGGGGAGCAGCGGCTGGCTCGTCCGCTTCTTCGACTCCGCTTTCTTCTGCGAGTGGATCGCCGTCAGCTACCTCTACAAGCACGACCACGCCGGGGTGCGGGACTACCTCTGCAACCGCATGTACACGCTCCCGCTCTCGGGCCTCGAGGCCTACCTCTTCCAGGTCTGCTACATGCTCGTGCACAAGCCCAGCCCCTCCCTCGACCGCTTCGTAATCGATACCTGCTCCAAGTCCATGCGCATCGCGCTCAAGGTGCACTGGATCCTTGCTGCCGAGCTTGAGCTGGAGGAAACCGAGGATCTGGATGGGATCGATAAGGTGCAGGAGCAATGCCAGGCCGCAGCCACCGTGCAGGGCGAGTGGCCGCCGCTAGTCCGACCTGCGCCGCTGTCCCCTGTTGCCAGCCCGCGTGGCAATCCCATGCTCAGCAGGATACGCTCCTCAAAGCAGCGACTCATGTCCCTTGCCTCGTCACCCTCTCTTGGCTTGAGCCCTCCTGCCAGTGGGATCAATGCGGCTGCCACCGAGGATGCTGGGTTTGGCCAAGGGAAGCAGCCAGTCACACCGTCATCGGAGGACAACAAGCTGCTTAGGAGGCTGAGCATTGGGCCCAAGGTGCGTGATGCACTCTTCTTTAGGCGGTCCGTGGAGAAGGACGAGGAGCAAGATAAGGATGGCTTCTTTAAGAGGTTGCTTAGAGACAGCAAAGACAAGGATGATGATGATGGAGACAAGGAAGGATTCTTTAAAAGGTTGCTTAAGGATAGCAAGGAGAAAGAGAATGAGGAGGAAGATGGGGATAAAGATGGTTTCTTCCGTAGGTTGCTCAGGGACAGCAAGGATGAGGACATGGAGCTCACACCTAGCTCGGATGGTTTGTTGAAGCGATTCTTCCGTGACAAGGAGGACAAACCAGGCGACGATGAAGAGAAGGAAGGCTTCTTTCGCAAGATATTCAAGGATAAGAATGACGAGAGGCGAGAAAGCATGCATGGAAAGCATGGGGATGAGGAAAGACTAGGTAAGAGTTTGGAGGATGATGATAAAGAAGGGTTCTTCCGCAAGATTTTCAAAGATAAGAATGAAGAGAGGAAAGATGGCAGCAATCATAAGCAAAATGATGATCAAGAAAAGGTTGGTGTAAACACCGAAGAAGATAGGAAGGATGGTTTTTTCCGGCAACTTTTTAAGGAAAAAAATGATGAGAAAAAGGAAGGCACCACTCCTAGCAAGAAAGAGAATGATGACAAAGGCAATAAGAGCACAGAAGACGATAATTTCTTCCGCAGAATTTTCAAGGATAAGAATGAAGAAAAGAAGGGAGTTGCTCATGACAGGAACGAGGATGATAAGTGTGAGGAAGGTGATAAGGAAAATTTCTTCCGAAAACTATTTAAGGACAAACATGAGGACAAGAAAATCGAAGGGCTTGATAAAAATGTTGATGATGGTAAGGGTACTAGTGGTATCGAGGAGGAGGAAAATTCAGAGTTTTTGTCATTCCGCAGGTTGTTTCGAGTGCACCCAGAGGATGCTAAGAGTGGGCACATAGAAGGTAGTCAGCCTAACGGCATTTCTGAGGGTAGCCCAGGATCAGAGAGCTTTTTTAAGCGTTTGTTCCGTGATAAAGAAGACTCTGAGATTCTTGGCTCAAAACTGTTGAAAGAGGCAAGACAACTACTCTAACCATTCTTTCATTTGGTTTGAAAGCTGCAGTGTTTCATATTCTACCTCGTCGTATTGAGTAATTACTGCTTCTGACTGCACAAAGATATGTTCATTACTCTTTGCTGTAATGTTGCATTGTATTGGTAGTTGTGATAAATATTATCCATCTGTCATTAGTAGTTTGATTTGCAACTCTCTTGTGTTCAGTATATTGGAGCTTGGTTGTGGATTTCTTACAACTTCTCCATCCATAGTTGCTGTGAGAAATAAGGTTGTTTTGAGGTCCTTTTGTTTGCTGTGTCCTAGAACTCTGATTATGGTGTTTGTACATATTTTAAAATTTCATTATTAGCTTCTTTTTGCAAGTATTGCCTTCCTAACTGCAGTGTATGTGTTTCAGAAACACCCTGATTCAATAGGAAACAGCGCGAGACAAAGTGGAAAACCACCTTTACCAAACAATGTGATGGCAGAGCTTCGAAAAGGCTCTTACTATGCTTCGTTGGAGCTTGTTCAATCACTATGTGATACATCTTATGGTCTTGTCGACATATTTCCTGTGGAAGATCGTAAGCTTGCCTTGCGAGAGGTAAATCAAGTACATTAGGCTGCCACAGTATTGATTATTTTTCTTAACGCCCTTTCAGCTATCTTTTTTATTCTTCATGTTACAACTGTTACAATTTCTTTTGTTTGCATTCTAATTTATTCCCTGTTGTTTATTTTTTTGTGCCAGTCTCTTACAGAGATCAACTCACATATTACTTCCAGTGAGAATAATGGAGGTGATTTCTGCTATCTTTTTGAGATATTTGTCTTGTATGTTACAGTATTTTTCATAAATAAATCTATCATAACCTTTTGAACATCAAAATTTTGGTGCTTCACCCCTTTTAAGATTACATTTTAATCTTCAGTTGGAAGCCACATGAGATATCACATATGGACTGTGCCTTACTTTTCAATTGTTTTCTGACTACAGTTTTAGTTATGATCTCCTTTATTTGTACATAAATATTTGCTGCAGTTATGTGTTTGTGTTTTGGTAGTTGTGTCATCCAATGTTAGTAGTTTTGAAAGGACAATCAATGATAAAATATGTTAATATATCATCAGCACATTCTATTGAGTTGACTTTTTCTCGCATTTTTGGTTCATCATTAACCATCACCATTTTGTATTTTATGTGTAATACTGTTGTTTGTATGCTAAATCCGTCAAACCTCCTAAAACAGACAATTGAAGTATAGGCAGCAAAATAATACATCAAGCAATGCCCCCATGTAGTGAAAAGTATGTCATGTTATGACTTGTGATTTGAATCTGCCCTTTCCTTGGTTCTTCTTTATCACAATATTGGTGTAATTTTAACCCAAGGGAAAATGAAGCTATTTTGTTAATTAAGGCTCCATTGATATTGCAAAGCAGAAGCCGGAGTGTGCTGAGGCTCTTTTCTCCTTCGTTCTTTCTATTCACAGGAGTATGTTTTCCAATGGGGAAGGGTGTATATCGAGTGGTTCATATACCTGAAGATGAATCCGTTCTTCTAAACTCTAGGGAGAAAGCTCCTTATCTTATATGTGTTGAAGTTTTGAAAGCAGAAACACCAAGGTATGTGGATTTGGTTACATTTTAGCTTAAATCGTACTCAGTGTCTATATAGTAGTACAAAATGATCGTATTGCACATTTGAGATTGTGACGAAAGAATGTTTAATAGTGAAATTAACGATATTTGTCACTTTATTTGTTATTGGAGCTTCAGTTTAGATATCATTCTGATAGCATCTTTTGTTCTGTTATTCTAGTCACTCCAAAGGGTCCTCAGATGTGAACAAGCTTTCAAAAGGTGGGATACCGTTGGCTAATGGAGATGCTCAATTGCCAAAGCCGCCGCCATGGGCTTATCCTTTGTGGAGTAGACATGAACCACAAAATTATGAAACAGACAGAATGCTGAACTCTACCTCTCAGGTTATTGACCAAGCCATGTCTCAACTACGGGAGGCTAAAGTGAAGTTCGTAAATGTTAGTTTCTCTATCGAGAAAATTGGCCGCTCAAGAAGCATTGCAATGTCTGAGTCGGGGCATAGGATACGGCAAGCTACGGCAGAGTCATGTGATATATCGGGAGATTCCCAGGCTGTTGTTGATCAGCCTATTGAGTGGATAAAGGTTACTCTGTCTGCAGTTCCAGGAGTTAACATGGAAGATGTAGATGATAATGAACCAATACGTAAGAAGGACCATCGCCGTGTTCCAAGTACTATTGCCATGGAGGAAGTCAAGGTGCGACTCACACATGAAAATGTTTTTAGCTCTAGCGTGATTGCTAAATATCTCTTGTATTCCATTTCCACTTCGCTGTTTTTTTCTGAAGGTTTGCAGTCTTCTAAATATTCTATCTGAACGATTAATTTTGAGACTAGTCGTTTAGATAATTCAGAGTAGGAACTACTAAACTCAATGCACAATACAAAGTGGTTTTGGTGGACTGTTTGTTGAATTGGTTTCCTTGACTAGGCTGCAGCATTAAAAGGGGAAGCCCCACATGGTCTTCCACTGAAAGGAGTTGGTCAAAGCACTCAAAATTTAGATCCTAAGGTAATTCACTATATTTTTCTCTCTACTATATCTTATTTTGGACATCTTCCTTAGGTTAGTAACTCAATTTTCCAATAGGCGGCTGATGGTGGAGATCCTAAACCGACTGATGCTTTGGCTGGTGAACTTTGGACTGTCAAGAAAGAGAGAATACGCCGCTCTTCTGTTCATGGAAAATTACCTGGCTGGGATTTGCGTTCTGTAAGCCACACCTTCCACAAGGGTTCTGCTGTTGGATTACTTCCACGTTACAATATTATTGAATACTAGCCCTATGAGCATTTATTTTCTAGACTAATTAAATTTAGTCTCCTTAATGACATTTTTCTGAAGATTATTTTATTTTTGAATACAAGCCTTACCCCTCTGGTTGAGCATGGACACTCTGCACTTCTATTTTTCAGTATGACTTTCTGTTATTTTATAAGCTCCACGAGTCCAAACCAGGATTAGCAAAGAATCTGTATTAATACGTTTATGATTATGTATGGTTTAATCGAATGTTCAGAACATTTTTGAGGAACATAAAAGTTTAAAAAGTAACTGGTATTTGTTTGATCTATCATTTATTTTTCATACCAAGGTTTACAGAAAACTTTGTGTGGTATGAGCTCTTCTGCTTATCTCTGGGATTGACATTTACAGTTGAAGATATAACTAATTTTAGGCCTCAACTAACTTCTATCATTAAATAAGTATAAAGTCGGATAAACTGATATGTTTGTTACATCGGCTGGTCTAATGTTTATTCACTAAACTAAAGCAACTAACGGTAGAACCATAGGTAGTTATGAGTATTGTTTCAAGCCTGCTGATGATTGTTCTCATGCTTGAGATTTGACTGCTTGTGCGTACATCTTACTATGAAATGTCCTGAGTTATTGCCATGCTTCTGAAATATTTCCACCAATTGCAGATTATTGTCAAGAGTGGGGATGATTGCCGACAGGAGCACTTAGCTGTACAGCTTGTTGCACACTTTTATGGTAAAAATGTAAAACAACTTAAATGTTACCATGATAGTAATCACTAATCAGTTCTTTTCCTGACTGTGACGGTGTCGCTTTTTTGTTCAAGATTTTTTGCTGAATTGATGTGATTTTTATGCTTAGATTCCGTTTCATTTTGTCAATTCTACTACCTGAAGCATGCACATGTCAGACATGCAGCATGTAATTGTGCTATTTGCTGAAGTATATGCTAGTTCAACATCCTTAATCATGATATAATGTCCAGTGGAAGGTAGTATATACCAAAAACATAACACAAATGGATTTTGGTAATACTCAGATGCATATGCAAATGCTTTTTGCACATAAAATTAGCACCATGGCTTGCAAATGATTGATGCTCCCAAGTATTATCATCAATGTTTTTGTATTTTGGAGTAATGTTAACATCATGTGGGTGTGTCAGCAGTGTTAAGGTATTACTGGGATGGGCAATTTACTTTTCTCGTGTACTGTCTATTGCATTTCTTCTGTTCTGGATTCCAAAGGAATTATACTGATCAATTTTCCTAAAGAATGTGTTATTTCCTTAGGATTTGTTTAATTCACTTGTGTTCTAAAAAAAATCTTTCTATCGACAGATATATATCAAGAAGCTGGCTTACCACTTTGGTTACGGCCTTATGAAGTAATCGTTACATCTGCATATACAGCACTAATTGAGACTATTCCTGATACGGTAATTATCTTTGCTACCAAGGTGTTCTCTGATGTCTCTTAGCACCGAAAGGTCTTAGCTCTACCATTATTTCTGTGATTGCAGGCATCAATCCATTCCATCAAGAGTAGGTTTCCCAATATCTTAAGTCTCCGTGACTACTACGTAGCCAAGTATGAAGAAAATTCTCCAAATTTCAAACTTGCACAGGTGAAATATTACTTTGTTGGACTACCATTCAGCGCAGCAAGTTGATCTTTCATTTCAGTTTGCCATCCTCTGCCTACAGTGCTAGTTAATATTTCACAATTTATTTGTCGTTTTGCAGTCGCAACTGTTTTTTTATTCGAACAGTTTGATTAGTGCAAATCCATATAGCTTCTTGTTTGAAAATGGGTGATGGACCCTTCTCAACTTGTATCCACAGTCCACTCCATGAGATTTGTTTTATCTGAAATGTTGCATTATCAAAGTGAGATGTTCCTTCCTGGACATTGCATATCTCGGTGCTATCTGATGATGATAAGTCTACGTATGTAATTCATAAGCCTATCCTATACACACTTAAAAATTCCCAATAAGAACTTGCAGAGTTTAATTGTGCTGTCAAGATTAAAGAGCTCATACTTTATACTACTGTCAGTTTAATTGAACTTGCTTTTCAATTTTCTGTTAATCACAGAGGAATTTCGTGGAAAGCATGGCAGGATATTCAATTCTGAGCTACCTGCTTCAGGTATTAAAATATCTGGGTGTATTTTAAATTAGAAATGCTACTTGGCATGTTCTGTTGATTTGAATATCTAGTATTATCATATGCCACTAGTGCAACAGTAGTCAATGAAGTAAATCCAAATTTGTACTTATTAGTCCTTAAGATTGTTTAGATTATGGATTTTTTTCTCATTCATGCTGTTTAGTAATAAGGTAAAGTTTATGTCATCGTGTTAAGGCCTGTTTAAGTTTTCCTTGATATCAATTTCCACCTGATCCTGGCTGATACAGTCAGCGGTGTAGCCTGAGCACTGTCCTCTTGTATTGTGCTGTTCAGTAAGGTACCTAAGGATAGTTGCCCTGCTAGATTAAATCCATTATTTTGACATGTTATCCCCCTTCTTTCTGTAATGTCTCATCGGGCCTACAGAATATAAAAGGTGACAGTGCCTGCCAACTGATATATTATCCTCTCAAGCTTTTAAGTGAGAGGTAACAGTTGGAAATCTGATCGGTTGGATGGCTGTTGTGTTAATTCATAGGGGATGCCGCAATGCAAATCATCTCCATATAACTAATGTAATGTTTCAGCTGAAGTATTGAAGAAGAATCTGATACTTGGAAAGTAACTGGATATCTGCCTTTTAAGATCTCTGAAATGAAACACTTTGTTGCTGTTTTTATTTTTCCACACACGACTGCTTTTCCTTCATTACGTGGGATTAATCTCAGATCAAGAACCCTCTACTTCTCTTATTTTGACACAATGTGGAGTAGTAACCACTGAGACTTCTTCTGAATTTCAGGTCAAGGATCGTCATAATGGAAATCTCTTGATAGATGAAGAAGGGCATATTATACATATTGATTTTGGATTCATGCTTTCCAACTCCCCTGGAGGGGTAAATTTTGAGAGTGCACCATTTAAGCTGACGAGGGAGCTCCTTGAAGTATGATAGAAGCTTATTACCTATTATAACTTACATATATCTTAGATGTAGGTCTTGAATTGTATTTGATTGTCTAAATTTGTTCTGGTGACAATGCTAGGTGATGGATTCTGATGCTGAGGGAACTCCCAGTGAATTCTTTGACTATTTCAAGGTATTTGACTGATAATATGTTATTCTCCCATGGCTATGTGGATTCTCCAGTTTCTTGGCTTATTTAGGTAGACTAATTTTAATTCTTCAGGTGCTATGCATTCAAGGGTTTCTTACTTGTCGGAAGCATGCAGAGCGTGTTATACTTCTTGTGGAAATGTTGCAGGTAACGTCTTATCTAAAACTTACAGATGTTTTCAGTTTTCACGTCTATCTAAGATTGCATTCATCTGAAGACTCAGGTTTATGAGTACATGTCTCCATCAACTTATGAAGTTATTTATTTCTACACTCTCTTTCTGCTGTGCTTTCTGTTGCATGGAAATTTACAGCTATCTTGTACCGACAAGAAATATTTATCTGGAGTGGTATAAAATTAGTATTTCGTTAGTCTTGTTCCTTGAGTAATCTGGTGCTGGTATTTATCTAAATTATGTGAATGTAACACTTTTTGGTTAGCAAAGGATTTGAGGGAAGCCATTATGTCAAAAATCATCTTACTGTGTGTATTCCTTTGATCAGGACTCTGGCTTCCCATGCTTTAAAGGTGGTACTCGCACCATACTGAACTTGAGAAAGAGGTTCCACTTGAGTCTCACTGAAGAGGTTGGTAAATTGTTTTTCTTTTCCATCATTTCCAGCGGGTTCTTACTACGATCTTATGATGGTTGCAGCAATGCGTGTCTCTGGTGCTCTCATTGATCAGTAGCAGCATGGATGCCTGGCGCACTCGGCAGTATGACTACTACCAGAGAGTGCTGAACGGGATTTTGTGATGTACGCCAGGAGCACTGATACTCATTCAGAAACCAATTTGCTTGTGTGTCAATCAAGCAAATCCTTGGAACAAACAGACCAGTTTTGGGAGCTGATCTAGCGTGCTGTGCCCAGCAGGATTGGTATGAGCGGAAAAACCAGGGTAACAGGGCTGTGTTTTGCATCTCGCATGCTGGGAGTCTCCCGTGGAATTGAACACCAGGTTGAGTAAGTGTATAGTCATCGGCAGTTAGGTAGTTAGAGCTTTAACTAGGAGGTTTGCTACTGGTGAAGCTGCTAAGCGTGTCGGAATTCGGAACCCGGGCTGCATTGCTGTACAGACAGTTGATTGGGCGGGATCTAGGAGAGGATGGATCCATACATGAAGCGAAGTGTAAATTATAGTCATGGAAGCTGGGGGGGAACCTGGGGCAGCAGCAACGGGCTGTGTTTGCTCGGTTGTTGTCTCGCCCTGTGACATCCCAGTAGCGTCGAAGTAGACGATGATGATGTGTGCGTTGTATATTACCATCACTGTACAGGGCCCATACAATAGGAGCTTGCTGTTTGTCCCTTTTTTCTTTGGTCTTCTGTTTTATTGAGCTGCGGTACTCCTGTTGGTGTTGGCGTCAGAAGTTGCCCCTAGGTGGATGTTAGCATATGCCTAGTGGTAGGAGCAGTGTATCTTAAAAACTTCTACAGTCTTTGGTGGCATTGCTCTGCTGAATTACATTTCGTAGTTCATTATGTTGCTGCTTCGGGTATAACATGTTTCTGGCTTGTATCTGGAGAACCTTGTGTTGAGAGCCAAATCCTTTGTGTTTTTCCTTGACAAGGAAGCATATGTTCGGTGCGACCAAACTGGGGTGCGCAGCGGTCACACGATCATGTGACCCTGGTCAGCTGCGTGCAGTTCGAACGAGCAGGACAGCTCATGGGATGACACCGGGATGTAACGATCAAAACCATCGAACGAGCGAGCCGTTGCAGCCGCACAGGGGTGCATTCGAAGAGATGGCTGGAGAAACGGCCACGTCTGCTGTCTTGTCATCTTTCGTTATACTTGGACGAGCGCTCTTCTGCGTGTTGTAGGATGTGGCAGGCCTGTAGCGCCGACTGGTGCTTCTGAACGCACGTTTTGGTGGTTTTCACGGAGTATTGATTTGATGATCCGAGATTCCTGAAGAGGCGGTTTGATGTTCTCATACAGGGCGAATATGCCTTCTGAATTCTGATAGAGATAGAAAAGGACCTTTTTTTTGGGTGCATGATGGGCCTCAGCCGGTTTGATAGCCATGTGCATGCGTGGTCCATGTGTGTCATTACTGCAAAAATCTTGTCACAGCTGCAAAAAAAAAAACGAACATAACATTTCTTTTTATGTGTGACATTGTTTTGCACCGAGTGTGTAAAACTTGTGACGTGTAGCAAATTTTTGTGCAACATTTCGAGCATGCCTATGGAGCAAAATACCTTGTAACCAAGTCCCGTTTGTTCTTGCAAATCTGTAGAACCGGGAATGCTTTTGCTATATTTCGAGCAATGCCCATGTAGCAAAAAAAAACCCATATGTAACTAACACTTTTTTTTTACATGTATGTAACAAACACTTATTTGTTCTTTTTTAAACCGTAAAACTATAATTTTGGTTGCATCATTTCGAGCATGCCCATGTAGCAAAACCCTATTGATCTGTAGCAAAATATAAGAATCATGTCGCAGTTTGCAACAAAAAAATCTAACACATCCAACAATTTTTCCTAACTAATCTAACATTAAAGGGATGCGTATGTAAAATTGGATCAATCTCTCTATAGCATACACAGAAAAAAATCATTGTAGCACTTTGACTATACTTACACGAGAAAACGATACATGCATGTAGCAAATCACAATACTATATGTAACATTGGCAATTTTTCTTAGAATTGACCTTCACCCACGCCCACGAGTCATCGTCATGGCCGATCGAGCTCACCCACGCCGGAGGTCCATCAGAGCGAGTTGGGGGAATCCCCACCCCATCTATCCGGAAGGTGTCGTCTTCTCCAAATCCACCGTCCATGGGATTAGAGATTGGAGCTCCGTGAGCATTCTTGGAAGCATGGGAAAACTCCACCGGTCAGGAACATGAGGTGGCAACCCTCGCCCATGGGACGCGGGGCGGCGCCGCTCGGCCATGGGAGCTACGGGATGAAGGGCAACTATGCTCGACCATAATTCACGATTTCAGTCTGTGCTATGAAAATGTTTTTTATGAATAGAGGGAGTACTATTTAGTGTCTTCCCTTGCAGAAATATAGTGACCAGCATATTACTCCGTACAATATGTTGGTAGATCTAGTTTTTTTTTTTTTGCAAAATCGACCGAAAACTACTACAGTACGAACAAAATTGTTAATACTCGTATTTTTCATATCCAGTCAGCACCGGTGGTCGTGTTGTGGCGGAGGGCGAATCGGACGTCCCAGTAGCGAAACCAGCCGCGGGATCGCGAGCGGCGAAAGCAGCGCCACACAGCCGCGGCGTCCACCGCACAAACCTTTCCTTCCCGCTGCTCTGCTCCCACCTCACCTCCACCTTCCTCTATTTAAGGCCGCCCCCACCCTCGCCTCCCTCTGCCACGCCGACGCAGCCCAGCCACATACCCACCCCGCCGTCCCCTCCGTCCGCCGTCGTCCAGGAAGGAACGCGGGCAGCCGGGCAGGGAAGTTCCCCCTTCCCTTCCCCTCCCCTCCCTCGGAGCCCTCCGGTACCTTCCGGGACGCTCGGCCCCACCCCCCGCCCTCCGGGTTGTCTCTCCGGGCGGGCACCACGGCTGCCGCGGCAGAACCCGCGCGCGGCGCCCCCGCTGCGCAGGTGGAGCCGCACGGCGGACGCGGCGCACTCCCCTCGGCCGGGGGCAGCCCCTCCGACCTCCTTTTCCTCGCCGGCGGCGGTCGCTTCCTCCTCCTCTGACTGCGCCGCGCCCCAGCGGTGACCGCTAACCCACGCTAGGTTATCGCTAACAACATCCCATACATACACACTAGAAACAGCAGAGGGGGTTCGAGCAGCAGAGCAGATTTGGAGGAGATGGAGGTGAAGCTCACGATTAAGAGGGTGCCGACGGTGCTGTCCAACTACCAGGAGGAAGGTGCCGGGGGCTGCGGCAGGAACTGCCTCGGAGACTGCTGCTTGCCTGGTGCGTATTATGGCCTTGCCTCTCATGGGGAATTTTTCATCTAGTTTTGCAACTCAGATCTTGTCCTTCTCAAATTTGTTAGTATGGCTGAGAAATTTTGTGTGTAAAATGTTGAATTAGTATAGGTTCTAGTTTGGTTTGTTTCCTCTGCTGCAATTTTTTTCTTTTCTTTTATAATTATACCGTAAGATGATACTGATTATAGGAATGAGAACATGAGATTCGTCTGCTACACTGAGATATAAATAAGTATTTTGTCTCTGTCAAAATAATAAAATAAGTATTTTGTCGTTGTCCCAGGGATCCAACAAAGTGTTTTCTAAACTAGACAACCAAAACAAAGTTCTTTTCTATTGCCACGAAGTTGCAGGTTTAAGAATCTTTGATTAATTAAGCATTATGTTTACCACTTGCAGCGTCCAAGCTTCCCCTCTATGCTTTTAAGGCCAACCCGAAGAAGCCTGCGCAGGAGGATGGGCTCCCTACCGAGTTCTTCCTCAATTCTCTGCTCCTCGCCCAGGTAAGGAAAAGACTAGCAAACTTTGCGTATTCATTTGTTATAAGAAAAGCCATGCTAATGTAAGATTTCGGACACTTTACAGTTCTCCTGTTAAAAGCAGCAGTGGTAGTGTTTTGGTACCTTTCGTTTCCTAGGAAGGTCAGAGAAATTTGTCATAACTTTGGTTTACTGCTGTTAATGTTAGGAAAAAAATACGATACATATTTTGTTCTCTATTCTCACAGAAGATTTTCATAAACATGCTAAGATATCCTTTGGCAGTTAAATTATAATTTTGTAGTTGTCTTGCTTTGCTTTCTAATTGGACGTAGGTGATTAAATTTCTAGATTTGGTGTATTTGAATGTGCTATACATTCTGTTTAAGTGAAAGCCTATGCCATTGTTACAGACAGAATAAAAGCTTGTAGTGATTACTTTTCTTTACAGTGGATTTAGAATTCAAACTTAATACATTATACTACTATGCTTTGTTTGAGGAACTGGATGAGTAGGTCCATGGCCACCTCATTCCTCTTAAGCATTAGCTTAGTGGGAAAGACGAGAAATGTTCTTACCCACCAAAATTATGAGATAATCCCATGATAAACCTACCAATGCTAGGTCTAGGTGGTTCCTCAAACCAAAAACACAATGAGTATCAACTTGAGCTTGCGGGTAAATAGAGAAGAAATCACCAATTTAGTGACACAATCTTGTGAGTGCGCCGCCTTCATCTTTGATATAACTTCTTATCTAGTATGGTTGCTTCTAAGTATTCATTCTTATCAATAGGAGTTGGTTATTGCAAAAAAGGTTTTAGGACTGAGTTTGGAATATAGTGCTTGTGTTTGCTCTGTTGCTCAAAAGATAAGAAAAATTGACCTGGACAAAACTCTAGAACATTTGTATTGGAATTGGCTAGTTAAACATCTCATAATGACTTAATGAGTATCTTTTTGTTTAGGTTCTCTGTTATGTAGTTGTTGTTTTATTATTGAACTTTTGTGTTTTGACTTTGATCTTATTAGTGGGAGGACAGGGTGGCCCGAGGCCTATTCCGGTATGACGTCACAGCCTGTGAGACCAAGGTGATTCCTGGCGACCTTGGGTTTGTTGCACAGCTCAATGAAGGCCGCCACCTCAAGAAGCGCCCGACTGAGTTCCGCGTTGACTGCGTTCTCCAGCCATTTGATTCTGCCAAGTTCAACTTCACCAAGGTTGGCCAGGAGGAGGTTCTGTTCCGATTTGAGAATGGCGGTGGCGACAGCAGTTATTTCCTTGAAGATGCCCCAAGCACTGAGAGTGACCATGCTCCCAGTGTTGTTGCAATCAATGTACACATCTCAGCCAGTATTTACTTTTATTCCAGGTTATGTATCTCGATGCTAACACTAGTACTTTAATGGGTTGCAGGTGAGCCCTATCGAGTATGGTCACGTGCTTCTGATTCCTCGTGTTCTTGACCGCCTGCCTCAGCAAATTGATCCTGAAAGCTTCCTGCTTGCACTGCACATGGCAGCTGAAGCTGCAAGCCCATACTTTAGGCTTGGTTACAATAGCTTGGGTGCCTTTGCCACTATCAACCACCTCCATTTCCAGGTACTTTTTCATTGTGTCAGAAACTAAATATGTGTTTTGTTCTGAAAGTGTAACCAAGACTTGGTCCTTCCATAGCTGCTGTCTGTAAACATAGTTAATAGTTCTGGTGATAACCCAAAGATCTATCTATTTTTTTTCTCCGCAGGCATACTATTTATCGGTGCCTTTTCCTGTTGAGAAGGCGCCTACCAAGAAGATCCCCCTTGCCAAGTCTGTGCTGAAGAGTGGAGTGAAGGTGTCAAAACTGATGAATTTTCCTGTGAGAGGGCTGGTGTTTGAGAGAGGTAACACACTGAAGGATTTGGCTGATGTGGTTTCCAACGCTTGCATTTGGCTCCAGGACAACAATGTTCCTTTCAATGTCCTCATCTCTGATTCCGGCAGAAGGATCTTCCTCTTCCCTCAGGTAATTTCCACAGCAAAATCACACACTTTCACTCTTGGCTATGAACATTTCCTGATATCGGCATGCATAACTCCATAATTTATCTAGCAAGAAATGCATTCTCAAGGTAGATTTTTCTGCAAACATGATAATACTTTTTGTAGTTTATTTTTCTATGAAACACCATATACTTAGTCTTCTTCATTAAATTAGACCACTGCCATATTAATTGAGTAATGCTGTTGGATGTTGCTCCGCAATGTATGATGTGTTTCCGCCCTGATGTTTCCTTACCTTTTTCCTGTTAAATGCAGTGCTATGCTGAGAAGCAGGCCCTCGGTGAAGTGAGCCAGGATCTGCTGGACACTCAGGTGAACCCGGCGGTATGGGAGATCAGTGGGCACATTGTTCTGAAACGGAGGACGGACTTTGAGGAGGCATCGGAAGTTTCAGCCTGGAGGCTTCTCGCGGAGGTGTCCCTGTCGGAGGAGCGATTTGAGGAGGTGAAGGCCTGCATCTTTCAGGCCGCTGGCCTTACTGAATCTGATGAAGAGGAGGAAGCCACTGAGGAGTTTCCTCGCGCGTCGCCGTCCTCTGCCCCAGTGGCCTCTTCACACGTACCGGAAGGCTGCCTCGTGCTTCAGTGAGACGGGGGATGCCAGGTCACTTGGTTCAAACTAGCTGTGGCTGCTGGTGGTAGCAGTGATTGTACCGTGTCTGCTCTTGCTTGCTACTTTTGCCTCTGATGGTTAACTATTATTATTGTTGACTAGCTGCTGGTGTTTCACACTGTGCAAATTATTTTTTAAGCACATGTATGTATGTGGGTTGGCTTGTGTCTGGTTGAAATGCATCGAGGTGTTCATGGCCTTTCCCATGTTTTATTTAACACTAAACTGCCAGCTTTGCTATTTCTGCAAGTTTATCTTTTGCACATAAGACAGAATCATCTTTGCGATAGAGACATACTAACTGATAAGGGGTTGGAGCATTCTTGGAAGTGGTAAGTCAATTTCCAAAACCGATTACACAACTTCATACAATTGACATCGCAAAAACAAGGAGTTCAGACAAAAGGATATACAAATTTCAGGCAACGAGTTATACTAAATCGTGCGGCAGCGTGCAGGATGGTATCTGTCACGTTACTGGCTGAAGCTGTATCACCTAAGCTTTGATACTCTGACCATTCCTCATAATCGGGGAAACCAACTGAAATTACTGCAGGAAACCATTACTAATCTAAGAGCTGAAGACATATCGCGTCTTTGTCTTTCTGATTTGTCCTAAGTCAAACTTCTTCAATTCGACCAAATTTATATGAAAATATTCACATCGTTAAATCTATATAGTACTGAAATTTATGATTAACTGTAATAAAACAAAGTTCATGTTCTATATGTTGACACATTTTTCTAAAGACGTGGTCAAACTTAAATAGTTTGACTTAGGCCAAAACTAGTACTACATAAAAAAAGAGGAAGCATATATATGCATTCGAATGTATACAGCTGGTAATTGTGCGCGCGGCATCCAGACTCAAGATTTGTATAGAAAATAGTATGAGTTACTC
The DNA here is from genome assembly GCA_030063025.1 of Avena longiglumis. NCBI lineage: Eukaryota > Viridiplantae > Streptophyta > Magnoliopsida > Poales > Poaceae > Avena > Avena longiglumis. The sequence goes on from CP125979.1 coordinate 188,340,860, forward strand.
CCTCCGTTTGGGATTATAAGTCCCGCGCGGATAACTAGGTTGTCAATTTAAACAATAAAATATAAATAATATAGCATAAAAATTATACCATTAGAAACTTTAAAGGTTATATTTTCTAATGATATAACTTTTATGATATATAAGTTATATTTTGTTGGTTAAGTAAACAACCTAGGTATGCGCGTAGGACCTATAATCCCAAACAAAGGGAGTACGGTATGCGACGAGATTGATATATTTATTCTCACCCTTAGGATGCATATATATTGAGTTTAATTCGAAGGAATATTTTCAAGCTTGAAAAATCTATGTTTTCCGCCATGATGAACTATCTTACTACAATATGTGGTGGTCATCCTTAGGCGTTGTTGTTAGGGAAGGTAAGGACATGGCGCCAAATAACAATTAATTTATGTCACTGGACATTTTCGAAAAGGAGGGATAACTCTCATCAATTGTCTGTTACAAAGATCATAAAGTCTCGAATAGCTATGCTAACTGCAAAAGAGTCTACATATAACACTTATGCATTACGAATCCTATCGCTAGACCGTCATCCATACCGATTGCCCACTGCATTAAGAACTATAGGGGTTCGTAGCATGGAAAACAAAAATTTTCTATCGCATACAAACAAACAAGCCAAGATCTATCTACTAGATTGTAGCAACGAGTCGATGGAATAACTTACCCTCGAAGATTCCAAAGTGTTTAACGAGAGCGGATTCTCGTGGGTGATGTAGTCGTACTCTTTCCGATCTCAAGATCGTGTGGACGATCCTTCCATTTGCTCCGTAAGGCTCAGCAATCGGTCACACGTTCGGTACTCGAAGAAGACCTTCCTCTCCCTTGTTCCTGCAGGCAGCGGAGGTTGTAGCACTCTCCTCGCGATTCGGCAAAGACAACGTGGTACCAAAGTAGAGGGAAATCCGCAGGCTTCGCCTTAAGCCGGCGAGTATGGTGGATTATGAGAGAGGGCTATTAGTGGTCTAGAGATTAGACACACCAATTAGAAGGCTCTAAACCGCAGGCTAAAGCAATTAGAAGCTCTAAACCAAACGGCTCTAAACCTGAGATTAGAGGTAGAAACTTGTGTGTCTCAAGGAGGAGCCCTGCCCCTCCTTTATAGGTGGAGGGCTAGGCGCGCCGAGGAGGAGGAGGGCTTGGGAGGCGACTTGGAGGAGAGGAACCTCCTCCAAGTTGGTTTCAACCTCCTCTTGCTTGTTTCCCAGTTTCTGTTTTCCAGTTCTGCTTCCCACGTTTCTGTTTCCAGTTTCTGTTTTAGCCGTTTGACTTTCAAACTGGCAATTTGACTTTCATGTTTTTGGAACAGCAAGAACACTTAGTACATGATGCAATCATTCAATGACACATTCATGTACCCTCCCCCCCGGAGTGCCGGACAAACCGGACCCTTCTAGAACATTCCTGATGAAAACACCGGAATCATTCCCGAACTCCGAAACGAGACTTTCCTTATATGAATCTTATTCTCCGGACCATTCCGGATCACCTCGTGATATCCCGGATCCCATCCGAGACTCCGAACAACATACGGTCTCTTTCTCATAATACCATAACTACTCAAACAACGTCGAATCCTTAAGTGTGTCTCCCTACGGTTCGTGAATTATGCGGACATGATCGAGACACTTCTCCGAACAATAACCAATAGAGGAATCTGGAAATTCATATGGCTCCCACATATTTCTACGATTACTTTGCGATCGAATGAACCACTTACATACGATACCAATTTCCCTTTGTCTCACGATAGTTTACTTATCCGAAGTTATGATCGTCGGTATCTCTGCATACCTAGTTCAACCTCGTTCTGATAAGTACTCTTTTCGTTCCGTGCTATGTGATCCCTTGTGACCTAGTCACATGCTTGCAAGATAATTGGATGACATTCCACCGAGAGGGCCCAGAGTATATCTATCCGTCATATGGATGGACAAATCCCACTCTTGATCCATGTGTTTCAACCAATACTTTCCGAACACTCAATGCCATCTTTATAGCCACCCAGTTACGGTGTGGTGTTTGATGTCATCAAAGCATCCATTCGGTAAAGGTGATATGCATGATCTCATGGTCGAAGGAATTAGGTTACTATGTATCAGAAAGCATATAGCAATTGAACTATTGTAATGACTTGATCTTTATGCTACGCTTATCAATAGGAGTATGTCCACCATATCATTCTCCTAACTATATGATCTTGTTGTTGATAACATCTCAATGTTCATGATAGGGAAACCACAATCATTTAATCAACCAACAAGCTAGTGAAGTATAGAGGCTATACTAGGGACTTTCAATTAAGTTTACAAATCACACAAGTATCAATGTTTCCTTGTTAATACTATTATAGCATGAATGTAAACATTTATCATAAACACAAATATATAATAATAACTACATTTATTATTGCCTCTAGGGCATATCTCCAACAGTCTCCCACTTGCACTAGAGTCATCTAATCTAGATTACATGGTAATACACCGAACACCCATGGCAGTTTGGTGTTGGTCATGTTTTGCCCTCGGGAGAGGTAGTCAACGGATCCGCCACATTCAGATCTGTGTGTACTTTGTAAATCTTTATATCCCCATCCTGGATATGTTCTCGAATAGCGTGAAAGCAGCGACTTGATATGTGACTTCTTGTGTGACCTTGGTTCTTGCGCATTGGCTATGGCGCCCATGTTATCACATGAATAGACATTGGGTCCAGCGCTAGGAACCACACCCACTCTGTAATGAACTCTTTCATCCATATCGCTTCTTGTGAAGCCTCCGAAGCGACCATGTATTCCGATTCATTGAAGATCTCGCCACAACGCTTTGCTTTGCACTCCTCCAACTAGCTTTGGACCATTCAAAATAAATCATTATCCAGTTGTGATTTAGAATCATCCGGATCGGTGTTCCAACTAGCATCGGTGTAACCATTAACAACGAGCTGTTCATCACCTCCATAAGAAAGAACCATATCCTTAGTTCTTCTCAAGTACTTAAGGATGTTTTGATCATTGTCCAATGATCCACTCTGGATCACTTTGATATCTGCTAGTTAAACTAACAACATATGCAATGTCGGGTCTAGTACATAGCATGGCATACATTAGAGATCCTATGGTGAGGCATAGGGAGTCTTACTCATCCTTTCTCTATCTTACGCGATGTCGGACTTTGAGTTTTACTCAAGGTCGTATTGGGCAACATGGGCAAGAACCCTTTCTTGCTATCTTCCATTCCAAACCTCTTTAGAACTTTGTCCAAATATGTACTCTGTGACAATGATATTTGGCGTTTCGATCTATCTCTATTAATCTTTATGCCCAATATGTAAGCTGCTTCGCCAAGATCCTTCATTGAAAAGCTATTATTCAAATATTCCTTGACACTATTAAGAAGGTCTACATCATTCCCAATCAACAATATGTCATCCACATATAGTATTAAGAATGCTACAGAGCTCCCACTCACTTTCTTGTAAATACAAGCTTCTCCATAAGTTTGTATAAAACCAAAACTTTTGATTACCTTATCAAAACGTTGATTCCAACTTCGGGATGCTTGCTTCAATCCATATATGGACCGTTGAAGTTTGCATACCTTGTTAGCATCTTTAGGATCGACAAAACCTTTGGGTTGCATCATATACAACTCTTCATCAATATCTCCATTGAGGAATGTTGTTTTGACATCCATCTGCCATATCTCATAATCATAATATGCAGCGATTGCTAACATAATCCTCACAGACTTTAGCTTACTCTTGGTGAGAAAGTCTCATCGTAGTCAACTCCTTGAATTTGTCGAAACCCTTTTGCGACAAGTCGAGCTTTATAGATAGTAACATTACCATCAGCATCTGTTTTCTTCTTGAAAATCCATTTGTTCTCGACAGCCTTCCGTCCATCCGGTAAGTCCACCAAAATCCATACTTGGTTTTCGTACATGGATCCAATCTCGGATTTCGTGGCTTCTTGCCATTTATTGGAATATGGGCTCATCATTGCTTCCTCATATGTCTCGGGGTCATCGGTGTTGTCCACCAACATGACACTCATAACGGGATCATACCAATCTGGAGTGGTACGAGTTCTCGTTGACCTCCGAGGCTCTATAGCAACTTCAACCGAAGTTTCATGATCATCATCATTAGCTTCCTCTATAATTGGTGCAGGCACCACAGGAACTTCTTCCGGTGATGCGCTACTCGCAATTTCGAGAGAAGGTTCGACAACCTCGTCGAGTTCTACTTTCCTTCCAGTCACTTCTTTCGAGAGAAATTCCTTCTCTAGAAAGGATCCATTCTTGGCAATGAAGATTTTGCCTTCGGATCTATGATAGAAGGTATACCCAATAGTTTCCTTCGGGTATCCTATGAAGACGCATTTTTCCGCTTTGGGTTCAAGCTTGTCCGGCTGTAACTTCTTTACATAGGCTTCGCATCCCCAAACTTTAAGGAATGACAATTTAGGTTTCTTCCCAAACCATAATTCATACGTGTCGTTTCAGCAGTTTAGACGGTGTCCTATTTAAAGTGAATCTGGTGTTTCTAATGCATAACCCCAAAATGATAGCGGTAAATATGTAAGTGACATCATAGAAAGAACCATATCTAAGAGAGTTCGATTCTGACGTTCGGACACACCATTACTGTGGTGTTCGGCGGTGTCAATTGTGAAAGTATTCGCACTTCTTTAAATGCTCGCCAAACTTCGTAACTTAGATATTCACCTCCACGATCGAGCGTAGAAATTTAATCTTCTTGTTACGTTGATTCTCTACCTCACTTTGAAACTCCTTAAACTTCTCGAAAGTTTCGGACTTATGTTTCATGAAATAGATATACCCATATCTACTCAAGTCATCTGTGAAGGTAAGAACATAACGATAACCATCAGCGATGCTACACCCATTGGACCACACACATCGGTATGTATGATTTCCAATAAGTCCGTAGCTCGCTCCATCATACCAGAAAATGGAGTCTTAGTCATTTTTCCATCAGACATGCTTCGCATCTTTCAAGTGATTCAAAATCAAGTGATTCAAGAAGTCCATCGGAATGGAGTTTCTTCATACGCTTCACTCCAATGTGACCAAGGCAGCGATTACACATATAGGTCAAATTATCGCTTGATTTCAAACGTTTAGCTTCAATGTTGTTGATATGTGTATTTCCACTATCGAGATTCAATAAGAATAGACCATCTATCAAAGGTGCATGTGCATAAAACATATTACTCATATAAATCGAACAACCATTATTCTCCGACTTAAACAAGTAACCGTCTACAATAAACAAGATCCCGATATAATGTTCATGCTCAACGCAGCACCAAATAACAATTATTTAAGTATAAAACTAATCCGATGGTAGATGAAGGGGTAGTGCGACCGCGATCACATCAACCTTTGATCCGTTTCCACGCGCATCGTCACCTCGTTCTTCGCTAGCTTCCGTTTATTCGCAACACCTGTTTGAGTTACAAATATGAGCAACCGAACCAAGATATCAAATACCGAGCACTACTACGGTACTAGTGAGATACACATCAATAACATGTATATCAGATATACCTTTCTTCTTGATGTTGCCGTTCTTCAGATCCGCCAAGTACTTTGGGCAATTCCGCTTCCAGTGACCTTCTCCCTTGCAGTAAAAGCACTCAGTTTCAGGCTTGGGTCTAGCCTTGGTTTTCTTCGCCGGCGTGGTAACCTTTTTACCACCCTTCTTGAAGTGTCCCTTTTGCTTAGACTTGCCCTTCTTGAGTTTGGTGGTCTTATTGACCATCAACACTTGGTGCTCTTTCTTGATCTCCACTTCTGCAGACTTTAACATAGCAAACAGTTCTGGCAACTCTTTGTTCATGTTCTACATGTTGTAGTTCATCACAAAGTTCCTGTAACTTGGTGGCACTGACTGGAGGACGCGGTAAATCCCCAAAGCATTAGGAATCACTATACCCAAGCTTTGAAGTTTGTTTGCGTGCCCAGACATCTTAAGCACATGCTCACAGCGGGCTGCCCTCTTCCATCTTGCGGTTAAAGAACTTTTCGGAAGCCTCATAGCTTTCAATTGCCGCATGAGTCTCAAAAATCAATTTGAGATCCTCGACAATATCATATGGGTCGACTCTTCAAACCTTTTACAAGCTCAGATTCTAAACCATACAAGATAGCACTTTGAACTATGGAGTCTTGATTCTTCCGAGCGAGGTAAACATTCTTTACTTCATCGGAGCATCGGTGCAGTGGGTCACCAATGGTGCATCCGGCACATAGGTCAAATTACCACCGTGAGGACAATCCTCAAATTGCGGAACCAATCCATGAAGTTGCTTCCATTGTTTTCAACTTTTCTTTCTCTAGGAGCATTAAAATTGATGGTAGGGGCTGCCATTGATCTACAACATATTTGCAATAGTTTAGACTAAGTTTATGACAAATTGAGTTCAAATTAATTAATGAAATTAAACTAGGTGAACTCCCTCAAAACAACATCCCTCACATTGTTTTAGTGATCACACGAACCAAATCCACTACATCAACACCGATCATCACGAGAGTTGATATAGTTTCAATGGCGAACAATCGTCATGTTCATCATATCTACTATACGATTCATGCTTTACCTTTTGGTAATCGTGTTCCGAGACCATGTCTGCATACATGCTAGGCTCGTCAAGATCAAACCTTAGTTTACGCATGAGCAAATCTAGCTTGCTCACGTTGTATACTTGCGAATCTAACACACCCGATCATCACGTGGTGCTTGAAACAACAAGCTTTAGCAACGGTGCTAACTAAGGATGAACACTTTATGATTTGAAATTCATGTGCATGAGGATCATCTTATAATGCTACCGTCTACTAAGCAATACAAGATGCATAAAGGATTAACATCACATGCAATTCATAATATGTGATATGATATGGCCTTTCTTCTTTGTGCTTCGATCTCCATCTTCAAGCACGAACATGATCTCCATCATCACCGCATTGCATCAAGGTCAATGGCGCTTCACCATGGTTGTCGCCCACGGCTTCAACTATTACAACTACTTTGAATAGACACGGGTCTTAACATAAATTAAAGACAACCATATGGCTCACGGTTGCCAACTTACAATAAGGAACATTGCATACATCAAATATAATCACAATCATGGCCATATCACATCATGCACACCCCGCAAAACAAAGTTAGACGCCTCTACTTTCTTTGCATATTTTACGTGGTTTGGGGCTTTCAATAAGTGTCGTTCTAACTTACGAACAAGAACCACAACATTGATACTAGCATTGTTGATTACCCGTTGTAAATTGGATCTTAACTATGCTAGGAGAAAGCAGGCACCATAAAGCCACTTATGCAATACAAGTTGCATGTTAGCGTGGAGCAAGTCTCATGAGCGATGTCATGTAAGGTTAGCCGGGCCGCTTCATCCCAACATACCGCAAGATGCAAAGTACACAAAAGCAATCGACAATAAAGCATCAACGCCCACAATGACCATTGTGTTCTACTCGTGCAATGATCTACATATAGACACGGCTCGATACCCTTTGAGGGGTTCGTAGCATGGAAAACAAAAATTTTCTATCGCATACAAACAAACAAGCCAAGATCTATCTACTAGATTGTAGCAACGAGTCGATGGAATAACTTACCCTCGAAGATTCCAAAGTGTTTAACGAGGCGGATTCTACGTGGGTGATGTAGTCGTACTCTTTCCGATCTTAAGATCGTGTGGACGATCCTTCCGACGCTGCGTTCGGCGGCGCTTCCATGATCGATCCTGCGTTCGGTACTCGACGAAGACCTTCCTCTCCCTTGTTCCGGCAGGCGGAGGTTGTAGCACTCTCCTCGCGATTCGGCAGACTGTGGCGTAATGCCTAAGTAGAGGGAAATCCCGCGAGCCTTAAGCCGGGCGAGTATGGTGGATTATGAGAGAGGATATTAGTGGTCTAGAGATTAGACACACCAATTAGAAGGCTCTAAACCGCAGGCTAAAGCAATTAGAAGCTCTAAACCAAGCGGCTCTAAACACGAGATTAGAGGTAGAAACTTGTGTGTCTCAAGGAGGAGCCCCGCCTCCTTTTATAGGTGGAGGGCTAGGCGAGGAGGGAGGGATACCTCCCAACTCAGCCTAGGGCTTGGGCGCCGACTTGGAGGAGAGGAACTCCTCCTCCAAGTTGGTTTCAACCTCCTCTTGCTTGTTTCCCATAGTTTCTGTTTTCCACAGTTTCCTGTTTTAGCCGTTTGACTTTCAAACTGGCAATTTGACTTTCATGTTTTTGGAACAGCAAGAACACTTAGTACATGATGCAATCATTCAATGACACATTCATGTACCCTCCCAGTCTTGGACAATCCGGACCCTTCTAGAACATTCCATGAAAACAGGAATCATTCCCGAACTCAAACGGGACTTTCCTTATATGAATCTTATTCTCCGGACCATTCCGGATCACCTCGTGATATCCGGATCCCATCCGAGACTCGAACAACATTCGGTCTCTTTCTCATAATACCATAACTACTCAAACAACGTCGAAACCTTAAGTGTGTCTCCCTACGGTTCATGAATTATGCGGACATGATCGAGACACTTCTCGAACAATAACCAATAGAGGAATCTGAAATTCATATGGCTCCCACATATTTCTACGATTACTTTGCGATCGAATGAACCACTTACATACGATACCAATTTCCCTTTGTCTCACGATAGTTTACTTATCCGAAGTTATGATCGTCGGTATCTCTGCATACCTAGTTCAACCTCGTTCCGATAAGTACTCTTTTCGTTCCGTGATATGTGATCCCTTGTGACCTAGTCACATGCTTGCAAGCTAATTGGATGACATTCCACCGAGAGGGCCAGTATATCTATCCGTCATATGGATGGACAAATCCCACTCTTGATCCATGTGTTTCAACCAATACTTTCCGAACACTCAATGCCACCTTTATAGCCACCCAGTCACGGTGTGGTGTTTGATGTCATCAAAGCATCCATCCGGTAAAGGTGATATGCATGATCTCATGGTCGAAGGAATTAGGTTACTATGTATCAGAAAGCATATAGCAATTGAACTATTGTAATGACTTGATCTTTATGCTACGCTTATCAATAGGAGTATGTCCACCATATCATTCTCCTAACGATATGATCTTGTTGTTGATAACATCTCAATGTTCATGATAGGGAAACCACAATCATTTAATCAACCAACAAGCTAGTGAAGTATAGAGGCTATACTAGGGACTTTCAATTAAGTTTACAAATCACACAAGTATCAATGTTTCCTTGTTAATACTATTATAGCATGAATGTAAACATTTATCATAAACACAAAGATATAATAATAACTACATTTATTATTTCCTCTAGGGCATATCTCCAACAAGAACCTCATACATATCCAAAGTATCCTAAGGACACCCCCATGGGACATCAGTCTTACAATGGACATAATCAATACAAAGTTGCACGAGCGACGAGGCACACCAGAAGTGAGCAACTACGATGCACACCACATCAGTAGCAGTCAATAATGTGGGCCGATGTTGGCAGGCCACATGGGCTATGCGCATTTAGATGTCTTGCTTTGCCGTGGGCCTAAGAAAATGGGGATACAAGATCAATCGTTACCGATGTGAGCATGGCATTATATGTTGCCCAGTAACCCTCAAAAAAAAAACTAACACACACTCTCCTCGATCTAGAGATGTTGTGGAGGCGGCTCGCTATGGACTCATTCTCTCACACCTTCCCAACAAGATAGTTCTTATGGCTTATGCAACATCCCGAAGAATTAGGAACACAAAAGGGTAGAGTTAGGAATTCTGCATTTGAATAGCATACATATGAAAAAGTGGGAAAATTTTGAACTTCTAAATTCAAAAGGTGAGGTGATTGAGATTTCATTTTAGTTGATGACTTAGAGTTAGATCATCACAAGAGTGTTATGGGTTTCAAGATGATTTTTGTGCATTTAAAAAAACTTAGAAATAATTTGAACTAAAAAGAACATTTAATTACTAGTTTTGGACTCATTTCTAGCAAGATGAAATTAACAATATACACCAATCACATTAGTTTCCGATATAAGAATTTGAATTTAGAATGGAGTTTGAATATTACATTTGAACTTAAATCCAAATCTTCAAAATTATCATAAATAAATACAAGAAGATACAAGAAAAATACTCAAAGGATCACATGAATACTCTTATTAATAATAGAATTTTATAAGATTTATTACAAGGATAAAATGAAACATAAAATTATAAGAAGATAACAAACCTATACAAAGCTACAAAATCCCACAACTACACTTCTATTCTTCTTATCTTCTTCTTCTTGATGCCTGCAAAAAAGACGAAGAAAAAAGAACATGTGGGTAATGCTAAAGTGTTTGCTCCTGAAGCAATCATTGTCAGAATTGAATGAAATAATGATAGGAAGAAATCTTGAAAGCCCTAACAAGATCATAGGGTATGTTTCAAAAGGGCAACACTGGGATCGTAAAGAAATGGTCAACAACAGGCAACACTATGCAACACAAAGGCAACAATTTAAATGGAGGCTAGGTGTAAGATTTGATCGCAAACTGTAACATTAGGCAATACTGATTGCAGCTCAGATCACTGTAGAGCTTCGTTGGAATACCCCAAGAGGAAGGTGTGATGAGTACAACAATAAGTTCTTCCCTCAGTAGAAACCAAGGTTATCGAACCAGTAGGAGGAAGGAAACGACTCAAAGGTGTTGCTAGCAACATAGAAACCTGCACAACGCAAACTCAAGACTTTTCCCCAACGAACAGTGAGGTTGTCAATCTCACCGGTTTGCTGGAAACAAAGGATTAAATGTATGGTGTGAAAGGTAACGGTGACTTGCAGAAAGCAAACAGTAACAGTGGAAGATGTATCAATGGTAAAGATTGGATCGGGATCCACATTTCACTAGAGGTGTTCTCCTTAAGATAAACAACATAACATGTTGGGTAAACAAATTATAGCGGGGCAATTGACAGGACAGAGCAAGGCATAACAATGCAATACTAGACATTCATGATCCTATGAGATTTGATTGGGCATTACAATAATATACATAGATCGCCATCCAACTGCATCTATGACTAGTAATCCAGCTTCAGGTTATCATCCGAACCCCCTCCAGTATTAAGTTGCAAGCAATGGATAACTGCATTAAGCAAAGTGTGTAAAGTAAACAATACACTTGTTCCATGAACAAGCGATCATTGTTTTCTCCCTAGTAGCAACAACACATCTACAACCTTAGAGATTTCTGTCACTTCCCCAGATTCAATAGAAGCATGAACCCACTATCGAGCATAAATAGTCCCTATTGGAGTCACTAGCATCTACTTGGCCAAGATAGCTACTAGAAACGAAGAGCATGCAAGATCTCAAACAACACAGACATGATAGAATCAATAAGATAAAATCATTAACCAATCTGACATAGTAATATCAATATCTATCGAATCCCCGCAAAAACAACATGCATGATTACAAATAGATGATCTTGATCATGAACGGAGCTCATAAGATCTAAACATGGTAGCACAAAGGAGGAGAAACAACCATCTAGCTACTGTATGGACCCATAGTCCAAGGTGAACTACTCATGCATCATATTGGAGGCTGGCATGGCGATGAAGAAGGCCTCTGGGATGATCTTTCCCCTTCAACAGGGTGCTGGGAAGAGATTCATATCCCCCTGATCTAGGGACAATGGTGGCGACGTCTATGGAATGTTTCATGGAGGATTGATTGGGTACTTAGGGTTTAGGTATCGGGGGATTCTTATAGGCAAAGAGGAAGGCCGAGGGGGTGCCCGAGGCGGGTGCACCCCCAGGCACGGGCCAGGCCTGGCCGCGTGGCCAGGGGGTGTGGCACCCTCGAGGCCCTTCTCCGTCTCGTCTTTTGGCTCCGTGTTCTCCTCGGTAAAATATTGACTTTGGCTTTTGTCCCGTCCAATTCCAAGAATATTCATTTTCTGACTTTTCTGGAACCAAAAACAACAGAAAATAGGCAACTGGCACCGTGACATCTTGTCAATAGGTTAGTCCCAGAAAACATATAAAAATACCTCAAAGTGTAGACAAAGCAAAGCAAAGTGTATACTAAATAAGCATGGAACATCAAAAATTATAGATACGTTTACGACATATCAAGCATCCCCAAGCTTAACTCCTGCTTGTCCTCGAGTAGGTAAGTGATAAAAATAATAATTTTTGAGGTGACATGCACCATAAAAATCAAGATCAAACCATTTACAAGCATTGAAAGCTGGTATCAAAGTACTCTAAACATGAGCATGAAAGATGAAGTTCTAACAATAAGACAAAGTAACTACGCATGCAACATGAAAGGATACAAACATAGATTTATGAATAACAATGTATTGAAAGATGTTTGTTTGTTTCACATATAGAAAACATAGCATAGTGGCATTCAGCTTGTCCCTCATGGAGTAGCAATAAATGCATATGACACCTTCAAAGATCATAAGAGTTACTAGATACAAATAGTTCAAGGACAAGCAATATCAACAATATGAATCAATCAATAAGTTTTGGGACAATGCACATAGAACTAAGAATGGCAACTATGCTCTCTTAATTGGTGCCTAAGGATAGAAGATGGAGACGCAATATAATAGTGGAAGAAAGAGCCTTCATAAAGGGAAGCAGGGATTTCAAGTCTCATAAAGAGCTTCCAAAAATTATGGTACTTATTAGCTTTCAGCTCTCATTGCCCCTATCATAAGCATCTTGAAGTGATTAAGTCTAAAGTGAACAAAGTATGGAGTATATGCTTAAAAAAGTATAAGTTGGCAATCTCATGTCCCTTGAGTACGAGGACCGCTCATCATGCTACTCAACTTTAGTCACCGGTAAGTTCTTGTCATAGTAAGTACATGTGTACGATAGAGAACTGCCAACGGGGTACCCCTTGCACATGATACAAGAGCTATCCCATATCAAAATGACAAGGCAAGTAGACAATGAGCATCTCAGCAATCTTCTTATTTACCATGGGAAAATGGTGCTTTTTTCTCTCTTTCCTCTTTTCAATGTCTCTCTTTTTTTATAAGAAGAAAGCTTCATAGATTTCTCACTATGGTGATGTTGCAAGTTTCCACCATGATTAGGCATGGCTTAGGCTAGCGGCCCATGCGTTTCTCTAACACACATACATAACTCCATGGACTTACAAGCTCCCCTTTTATTTCACACCGACGACATCAGCAAACAAAAGAGCATAATATCAACTGGGTACAATGTACATGTGCAATGCTGAAAGCGTTCCCCATGACAACATGGTTCTGCTAATTCCAACGTATAAGTGCAAGCATATACAACATAGATGACACAATGGTTCAAGTTTATTTGGGGCAAGAAAATAAAGTGTGCCATCAAGTTTGTGAGAGCTTTAATCACTAATATTTCACATAACAAGTTTAATTTGGAAGATAGATAAAACAAGAATATACTTGGAATGGTGTAACACACCATGCATAGGAATTTATAGTGGAAACTTTGGAATAACTTGGGAGTTGGATGCATGAGTAGAGCTTACTCATACAAGTGGTGGCTAGCAAAAGACTGGGAGCGACCAACTAAGAGAGCATAATGGCCATAATCATGTAGAGCGACAAAACATTACTAATCAAAGCATAAAGTGGTATCACAAGTCAAAAACTAAATGATCATAGAGGCTAAGGTGACTCGTTCATAGTCATAGCATGGTGTGAGCATGTGCCAAGTCAACCCAAACAAAGCATCAAAGGAGAATACCACAATACTATTGTAGGGGTCCCAATCTTTAATAAGATAGAGCCTCCTGTGTTTATAATGCTAGTCCCTGGATCAATAGCTAGCATCCACAGTTAAGATGTAATATCAAGAAACAAAGGTCATAATATAACTTCATAACCAGGAAAACATAATTTTATTACATCATACGTAGCTCATATGGCTATTACATTACATTGCAGCGGAATAACTATAAGCATGGGGTCCTTCATCTTCAAAGTGCCATAGGCAGATGTTGGTTGTAGACTTTGTAATCCTAATCAATCAATCTTCACTAAAACAATCAAACTGCAACATACAAGTTACTGACCACAAAGGGTCAATACATTTGAATTGTATTGGCAAGTGATACTATGGTAGTATAGTGGAGTCTATCATCTATATGCATTTGGCTAAGTGGAGTTGAGGCTTGCATTGCTCAAAAATAGATTTTCTTATCATTTTGAAAATACTAAGTTTTTGCTTGACAAAATCATTTCCTCAATCCAAGATTTCAAGATCCTTGTACCAAGCCATCTCTCCATCAATGATTGAAGAATTCAAACAACCCTTGTTCAAACCACAAGATTTTAATTTAGAAATTGGAATGATGAGATTTTTGATTGCTTCCATGTCTTGATGCTCAAATTGTCCTTTACCGGGGACATGGCTAAGTACTTAGATTTTACACTCTGCAGAGGTGGTGCACTTTACCCACAAGACTTGGTTTCCCAAGACAAAATCTTTGAAGCCTTCCCTTAGACCAAGATGGGCCGACGTTCCAACCTATCAAACACTACCACCCACTGTCCATTTGGCTAAGTTCTTGCAACCTATATGATCATGGCAGAGCCCATATTGCCAAGTGGTTGCACTTGAAGCTTCTCAACATTTGACATCTCAAATCTCTTTGTTCCTGGGTGGCCATCCACAAGTGAGATACACAAGGTTCCTGGCCTTGTGTAACCACTCAACATAACCCAATCCTTCCATTCCACCCAGGTGATTCATTAACTTAGTTGTTTTATTAAACAAAAACATAAGTCTTCAGACTTAGAATATTTTTCCATAGTGTGAATATGTTTTCCACCCATGTTTTCTATTAGCTAGGCTAAGCTTGATAGTAGTAGGAATCTTTAACTTAGGAAAATCCTACTAAGGATTCATCTACTAGGTTTTCCTATAGCAAGATTTATACTTAGCAAAATCCATGCAAGTTTTACTTAGCAAAATCAATAATGCATAGTGAAAGTAATAGGATAGAAAGTATGAAGCATCACTTGCCTTTTTGGTAGAGTATAGGTTTACTTCTTGATCTTTGCAACAATCACACTCTTCAAGTCACTACAAATCAATCAAGCAAGGCACAAACTCAATCTACCAATCAAGCAAAACAACACACATAAATAACAAAGTCAAAGAAATGCATGCAAGCATGCCAAGCTTTGTTTTGTTTGAAAAAGTGGTTCCTAGTGGGTCATAGCCATTTGGGTACATCTAATGGTCATTCTCTAAAGTGGCTAAGTCATTTGCAAAAGGTTTCACTTAAAAACCATTTTTAAAACAAAGTGTTATTTTATGTGGTGTAGAAATATTTTTACTAAGGATTTAACCCATAGGGTTCACCAAATGAGTTGCTATTGCAAAACTTGGTGTTTTTAGGTCAGTAGGTTTGGTCCAAACCATCTACTCAAAGTTTTCTTTCCATAAACATTTTCATAATAAAATCTATTCTTTTTATTTGGCTAGAAAATGACTAAGTCAAGTAATCCAACCTAAATTTTACAAAAAACATTTCTAACACCAAGGGTTGGTTCATAGGGTCAGTAGGGTCACATTAAACCAATTGGCAAAGGTTTGATCTCAAAATTCATTTTTAAATGATTTTTCTAATGTTAGCAAGCACACAAAATAATCTGCAAAATCAAACAATTTATCAAATACTATTTGCTAAACTAAGGGTAGGGTTGGCTAGGGCTTGTTCTCCTGAACTCATTGATATAAAATTTGTCAAATTTGGACGTGTGGTTTGAAAGTTACAGGGGTTTGAAGTTTGTAAATAATTCTGATTTCAAATTCTAATTTTAGTCTATCTGGTGACACGCGGCAGCTTCCCATTCGTTGGTACCGTTTCGGTTGGATCACGTGACGACAGCCGTTGGATTAAGTTAAATCGTGCGGCGCGCAGAGGTTACTTACCGCTTCAGCTAAATTCTATCGTGGCCTTACGATGACGATCCAATGGTGCTAGGCACACCAGCCCCAGATGGGCGGCGATATGTTTCCGTGACGGCGGGCGGTCGATTACGCGGCGCTTCAAGGCTGAAAGCGAGGAAGGAGGAGAGGGCTCACTGGGTTCGTCGTGGCACGGGATGCTCAACTTGCCACCGGTTGATGAAGGCGCCGGGACGGCGGAATCCTCGCCGGAGTTATTCTTGGCGGCGGCTCTGGTCGAGGTCGAAGACGAAGCTAGGAATCACCCGGAGACAAACGGGGTACACGGTCAGGAGCGCAAGATCGTGGCAAGGATGAGTGAGTGAACGGAAGGGGTGAGTAGTCGAGTTCACGAAATGCTCGCGGAGAAATGGCGGCGCCTTTGGAGGTTGTCGTTGGCGAGGCTCGGAGGTGCCCGCGGATAAAGGAAAAGTGCCTGGAGATTCTCCTGGGAGTGGAGAAGGTGTGAGGTTGGTCGGGGAGAAGAGGGGCGGCGAGAGGCAGCCGGAATCGACAAGGGTGTCCGTCGGAGTCAGAGGAGCTCGGGGTGAAATTAGAACGGCCTGGGGGCGGGATTGGGGAAGAAGGCATGGGGGAAACGGAGAGGAATCAGGGGCGATTAAAACAGTATGGTTGCAGGGGGAATTAAGGGTGGCGTTAACGCGAATTGATGCCCGCGAATCAATGCTGGCAACGGCGACGAGAGAAGGGAGAAGCAGTCGCGGGGTGGAGAAGAAGGAGGGGCAGTGTGGGGTCCTCTGGTCAGTAGGGGAAAAAGTGGGGAAGAGGTCCACCAGTCGGTGTCTGCGTGGGTTGCTTCTGTGGTGAGAAAAATAACGCTTCGGGGGAGGAATCAGGCTGTGGGATCATTGGGTGGGCGGTGGGCTGCTTTATTTTATTTCTGTCATTTTCCTTTTCTAATTTCAATTTACATTTTGAATCTCCAAACAAACAATTCACACTCAAATCAAATCAAACATTCAAAAACTTTGAACTTTGAATTTTGGTTCATTTAGCAACATAAACCAAATCCAAAAATAAAATAATATTTTTATATTTAATTTAGGATCCATTTAACAATTAAATAAAATGGATCTTTAGTTAAAAATAGGGTTTGATTTATTTAAATAAAATTTCCATTTGAAATCCAAATCAGTAGGTTTTATTTGTTAATAAAGAATATTTTGAAAACTTTGTTTTAAAATAATATAATCCTTTTACTTTAGGGACCATTAATAATTAAAATAAATAAAAAAATGGGTCTTAGTTATTAAATCAAATAGGGTTTGATTTTATTAATAAAATCTTTATTTGAAACTTAAATATTTTCAAAATCAAATTAGTAGGTTAAATTTGGGAAATATATGATATTTGGAAATTTGTTTTAAAACAAAATAACATTTTAGAGTCTATTATTAATTAAATAAAATAGACTTTCATTATTAAATCAACTTGGGTTTGTTTTATTGGGATATTTATTTTGAAATCTTAAAACAAGCCCAAATACTTTAGTAGGTTTTATTAGAGAATATAAAATACTTGGAAAACCTATTTAATATAATTTAATAAGTCTTGATGTTTTAATTAAAATAGTAAAACCTTTCATAATAAATTTTGATATTAATTCCTTATTATTTTATTTTAAATAAACCTTTGTTATTTTTATTCAAACTAAATGTTTTAATTCCCAAAGTTTGGTCAAGGTTTAAATTGGCCTTTATTAAATAATCTTTATTTATAAAAACTTCTATTTCATTTGAAAACAAATCTTTTCATTTAATTGTTTCAAAATGGTATTTCCAAATGTTTTATTTTCCTTTTATTAAATGTTTATCTTTTAAATCTCTTTAGGTTTATTTTAATTCAAATGGGTTTGAAGTTCCAATTGAATTCAAAAGTTTCTTCGGCTCTAAAAATCAAACAAAGTTTTATTTTGTTAATTTATTTTCACATTACAAGATTTGGAAAATCTTGGGATGTGACAAAGTTACCACTTAAAATAAATCTCGTCCAGATTTGGGGAGGCTGAGTTACAAGCAAGTTCAAAACAACTAGGTACTACCACCCTTAAAATATTTTCAAACAAAAATTACATATTGTATTTCTTGGAATTCTGGGAAAAATTTCTCTAAGCAAACATTTGCATGGTGTCCTTGGTTTCCATACTTGACTAAGGGGCCAAGGTTGAGATACTTCATCGACTTGTTTAACTTGTTCTCCATCCTTTTACGGACAATTGTTTGCATAGTGACCTAGTTCCTTGCATTTGAAACATGTGACAAGGTTGATATCCCTCATAGGCTTGTTTATCTTATACTTCATCTTTTCTGACAGATGTTTGCATAATGTCCTAACTCTTTCTTGATCGCATCACTTGGCTAAAATTCTTCCTTATCTTGGGTTTCACTAGCTTTTGTTTGTCTTCTTGTCTCTTCTTCTTTTACTGGGCATTCACCGGCATAGTGTCCCATCTCTTTGCAATTGTAACACTGTAATTGGCTTATGTCCTTTTTCTTCTTTTTGGGTCTCTCCAAAGCTAAGAGTTCTTCTAGTTCATGTTCTTCATAGGTGGGAGATCTTTCTCTCTTCTTGGGGCATTGATCTTCATGTTCCTTGGATGCATGATCCTTGTCTCTAAAAATATTTCTAGCTTGGGTTCCTTCTAGAATAACATCTTTGTCATCCTTGTTGTCATTAGCTCCTTGGGAAAAGTTTTCTCTCATGTTGATCATTTGAGTAACCAATCCTTGCAACAATTGGGATTGAAGTTTCAAAATCCTTTGTATGGCTGGGTCTAGTCCATTGTTGTTGGCTAAAAGCTGAGTTGTCTCTTGGCTCAACTGGTTTTGGGTTGCTATAAGTTCTCTCATGTTGTCTTCTTGGTTGGTGTTGGTGTCTCTTGGAGTAGTCATCTGTTTGGGTTGAAGGGAGATTAGAGTAGGCAAGACATTTCTAAGGAATTACTTCTAATCACACACATCACATTTCACACAAACAATGTGCAAGCAATCACAAACCAACACTTCACTCAAACAACAAAGTTCAAGCACATACTTAGGCAACAAAGTATTTTTGTTACACCACATAAGTTGGTGTGTTTTGACTTAACTAAATTATGGTGGTCCATCTATATGGTTCACTTGTGATCTTTCCTTCCTTTATGATTCTTCTTACTTGGGATCATGGTTTCCTTGGAAAAACTCTTGGTTACAATACTTCTAGTGATGTAGGTTCCTTCTAACTTTTGCATTCCCTCAGTCTCTAAATCTTAAGTAAGATTTCCTTGTCTCACTTGTAGTCCTTGGTGATATCCATGTTGGAAGTCCTTGGTGAATATGCTGAAGATGTTGAAGTCATTAGAGTTGAAGAAGTTGAGGAAGTCTTTTACACATGGTGTAGTCTTTGGCCATGGGTAGGTTTTTCCATCAAGTTTAAGTAGAAGAGATGTAGAGTTGAAACCAAAATGGTTGAGGAAAGAGTTTACAAGATTGTTTTGTAAATAAGTTTTTGGAACAAATACAACTCCTATTTTTCTAAGGGTTTTTGTCCAATCCTAGGGTTTACAAATCCTACAGGCAACACAATGCTCTGATACCATCTGTAGGGGTCCCAATCTTTAATAAGATAGAGCCTCCTGTGTTTACAATGCTAGTCCCTGGATCAATAGCTAGCATCCACAGTTAAGATGTAATATCAAGAAACAAAGGTCATAATATAACTTCATAACCAGGAAAACATAATTTTATTACATCATACGTAGCTCATATGGCTATTACATTACATTGCAGCGGAATAACTATAAGCATGGGGTCCTTCATCTTCAAAGTGCCATAGGCAGATGTTGGTTGTAGACTTTGTAATCCTAATCAATCAATCTTCACTAAAAACAATCAAACCTGCAACATACAAGTTACAGCCACAAAGGGTCAATACATTTGAATTGTATTGGCAAGTGATACTATGGTAGTATAGTGGAGTCTATCATCTATATGCATTTGGCTAAGTGGAGTTGAGGCTTGCATTGCTCAAAAATAGATTTTCTTATCATTTTGAAAATACTAAGTTTTTGCTTGACAAAATCATTTCCTCAATCCAAGATTTCAAGATCCTTGTACCAAGCCATCTCTCCATCAATGATTGAAGAATTCAAACAACCCTTGTTCAAACCACAAGATTTTAATTTAGAAATTGGAATGATGAGATTTTTGATTGCTTCCATGTCTTGATGCTCAAATTGTCCTTTACCAGGGACATGGCTAAGTACTTAGATTTTACACTCTGCAGAGGTGGTGCACTTTACCCACAAGACTTGGTTTCCCAAGACAAAATCTTTCAGAAGCCTTCCCTTAGACCAAGATGGACGCGTTCCAACCTATCAAACACTACCACCCACTGTCCATTTGGCTAAGTTCTTGCAACCTATATGATCATGGCAGAGCCCATATTGCCAAGTGGTTGCACTTGAAGCTTCTCAACATTTGACATCTCAAATCCCTTTGTTTCCTGGGTGGCCATCCACAAGTGAGATACACAAGGTTCCTGGCCTTGTGTAACCACTCAACATAACCCAATCCTTCCATTCCACCCAGGTGATTCATTAACTTAGTTGTTTTATTAAACAAAAACATAAGTCTTCAGACTTAGAATATTTTTCCATAGTGTGAATATGTTTTCCACCCATGTTTTATATTAGCTAGGCTAAGCTTGATAGTAGTAGGAATCTTTAACTTAGGAAAATCCTACTAAGGATTCATCTACTAGGTTTTCCTATAGCAAGATTTATACTTAGCAAAATCCATGCAAGTTTTACTTAGCAAAATCAATAATGCATAGTGAAAGTAATAGGATAGAAAGTATGAAGCATCACTTGCCTTTTTGGTAGAGTATAGGTTTACTTCTTGATCTTTGCAACAATCACACTCTTCAAGTCACTACAAATCAATCAAGCAAGGCACAAACTCAATCTACCAATCAAGCAAAACAACACACATAAATAACAAAGTCAAAGAAATGCATGCAAGCATGCCAAGCTTTGTTTTGTTTGAAAAAGTGGTTCCTAGTGGGTCATAGCCATTTGGGTACATCTAATGGTCATTCTCTAAAGTGGCTAAGTCATTTGCAAAAGGTTTCACTTAAAAACCATTTTTAAAACAAAGTGTTATTTTATGTGGTGTAGAAATATTTTTACTAAGGATTTAACCCATAGGGTTCACCAAATGAGTTGCTATTGCAAAACTTGGTGTTTTTAGGTCAGTAGGTTTGGTCCAAACCATCTACTCAAAGTTTTCTTTCCATAAACATTTTCATAATAAAATCTATTCTTTTTATTTGGCTAGAAAATGACTAAGTCAAGTAATCCAACCTAAATTTTACAAAAAACATTTCTAACACCAAGGGTTGGTTCCTAGGGTCAGTAGGGTCACATTAAACCAATTGGCAAAGGTTTGATCTCAAAATTCATTTTTAAATGATTTTTCTAATGTTAGCAAGCACACAAAAGAATCTGCAAAATCAAACAATTTATCAAATACTATTTGCTAAACTAAGGGTAGGGTTGGCTAGGGCTTGTTCTCCTGAACTCATTGATATAAAATTTGTCAAATTTGGACGTGTGGTTTGAAAGTTACAGGGGTTTGAAGTTTGTAAATAATTCTGATTTCAAATTCTAATTTTAGTCTATCTGGTGACACGCGGCAGCTTCCCATTCGTTGGTACCGTTTCGGTTGGATCACGTGACGACAGCCGTTGGATTAAGTTAAATCGTGCGGCGCGCAGAGGTTACTTACCGCTTCAGCTAAATTCTATCGTGGCCTTACGATGACGATCCAATGGTGCTAGGCACACCAGCCCCAGATGGGCGGCGATATGTTTCCGGCGAGCGGCGGAGCGGTCAGTTGGCGGCGGCGCTAGCGAAACTGGAAACGAGGAAGGAGGAGAGGGGGCTCACTGGGTTCGTCGTGGCACGGGGATGCTCAACTTGCCACTGGTTGATGAAGGGCGACGGACGCGGAATCCTCACGGAGTTATTCTTGGCGGCTGGGTCGAGGTCGAAGACGAAGCTAGGAATCACCCGGAGACAAACGGGGTACACGGTCAGGAGCGCAAGATCGTGGCAAGGATGAGTGAGTGAACGGAAGGGGTCGGAGTAGTCTGAGTTCACCTGAAATGCTCGACGGAGAAATGGCGACAAGCCTTGGAGGTTGTCGTTGGCGAGGCTCGGAGGTGCCCGCGGATAAAGGAAAAGTGCCTGGAGATTCTCCTGGGAGTGGAGAAGGTGTGAGGTTGGTCGGGGAGAAGAGGGGCGGCGAGAGGCAGCCGGAATCGACAAGGGTGTCCGTCGGAGTCAGAGGAGCTCGGGGTGAAATTAGAACGGCCTGGGGGCGGGATTGGGGAAGAAGGCATGGGGGAAACGGAGAGGAATCAGGGGCGATTAAAACAGTATGGTTGCAGGGGGAATTAAGGGGCGTTAAGCGAATTGATTCCCGCGAATCAATCTTGGCAACGACGAGAGAAGGAGAAGCGATCATGAGGTGGAGAAGAAGGAGGGGCAGTGTGGGGTCCTCTGGTCAGTGGGGGAAAAAGTGGGGAAGAGGTCCACCAGTCGGTGTCTGCGTGGGTTGCATCTGGGGTGAGAAAAATAACGCTTCGGGGGAGGGAATCATTGGTCAGGACTGTTGGGCAATTGGGCTGCTTTATTTTTATTTCTGTCTGCTTTTTCCTTTTCTAATTTCAATTTCTTTGAATCTCCAAACAAACAATTCACACTCAAATCAAATCAAACATTCAGCAAACTTTGAACTTTGAATTTTGGTTCTGTTTAGCAACATAAACCAAATCCAAAAATAAAATAATATTTTTATATTTAATTTAGGATCCATTTAACAATTAAATAAAATGGATCTTTAGTTAAAAATAGGGTTTGATTTATTTAAATAAAATTTCCATTTGAAATCCAAATCAGTAGGTTTTATTTGTTAATAAAGAATATTTTGAAAACTTTGTTTTAAAATAATATAATCCTTTTACTTTAGGGACCATTAATAATTAAAATAAATAAAAAAAATGGGTCTTAGTTATTAAATCAAATAGGGTTTGATTTTATTAATAAAATCTTTATTTGAAACTTAAATATTTTCAAAATCAAATTAGTAGGTTAAATTTGGGAAATATATGATATTTGGAAATTTGTTTTAAAACAAAATAACATTTTAGAGTCTATTATTAATTAAATAAAATAGACTTTCATTATTAAATCAACTTGGGTTTGTTTTATTGGGATATTTATTTTGAAATCTTAAAACAAGCCCAAATACTTTAGTATGTTTTATTAGAGAATATAAAATACTTGTAAAACCTATTTAATATAATTTAATAAGTCTTGATGTTTTAATTAAAATAGTAAAACCTTTCATAATAAATTTTGATATTAATTCCTTATTATTTTATTTTAAATAAACCTTTGTTATTTTTATTCAAACTAAATGTTTTAATTCCCAAAGTTTGGTCAAGGTTTAAATTGGCCTTTATTAAATAATCTTTATTTATAAAAACTTCTATTTCATTTGAAAACAAATCTTTTCATTTAATTGTTTCAAAATGGTATTTCCAAATGTTTTTATTTTCCTTTTATTAAATGTTTATCTTTTTAAATCTCTTTAGGTTTATTTTAATTCAAATGGGTTTGAAGTTCCAATTGAATTCAAAAAGTTTCTTCTGGCTCTAAAAATCAAACAAAGTTTTATTTTGTTAATTTATTTTCACATTACAAGATTTGGAAAATCTTGGGATGTGACAACTATTCTTTTGTATGCTAAAACAACGCATGATTCTTTCAAGGCACATTAAGCAATCCCAATTGTTTGGAACAAGTCATGCTACATCAATAATCACTAAGCATAAGGTCAAAACAACATCTAGCATGATATGATAAAGTCTAAGTCATAGTCAAAGCAAGCTCCTTCTTGTACTACTAAAGCAAGAACTTCCTACTCCTTTCCAACACCAATCACCTTATTTGAAACAACACGGCGAAAGCGGGGGTCCAACTACTTTATTCAAGCAAACTAAGCAAACGAAAACCAAAAACGAAAACTAAGACACTCCAAGAACAACACAAATATGCATGAAACAATAAAAACGAAGTGTCTAGAAAGACCTGAGATTTTTATTGATGAAGAAGGGGATGCCTTGGGCATCCCCAAGATTTGATGCTTGTACCTCTTGAATATTTGTTGGGGTGACACGGGGTGGCATCCCCAAGATTGATCTTTTGTCCATTCTTCATCTCATTACATCATTCTTCTTTTACACCTGAAATTTTCCCTTCATACAAAAGTTCACATAATCTTCATTAGCAACGTCCTCATAGGGAAGTGTTCAATACCTTTCTTGAATGGAAGTTGATATTTAATGGTGTCTTCTTTCATATCAATTATGGCACCAACAGTTCTAAGAAAAGGTCTTCCCAAAGTAATAGGACAAGAAGCATTGTATTCAACATCCAAAACATAGAAATCAACATGGACATAGGAATTGTTAACCATAATAAGAACATCATTAACACTCCCCATGAGTTTCTTTTTAGCATTATCATCAAGTGGGACATCCAAATAGCAATCTTCCAAAAGTGGCAAATCAAGCATTTCATAAATCTTTCTAGGCATAATAAAGACACTAGAACCAAGGTCACATGAAGCTTTGAGATCAAAGTTATTCACTTGCATATTAATGATGGGTTCCCAACTATCTTCTACTTTCCTAGGAATAGAAGCTTTGTGTTTCAATTTTTATTCCTTAATTTTAATGAGAGCATCTGTAATGTGTTTGGTGAAAGCCACATTCATATCACTAGCATTAGGACTTCTAGCAAGCTATTGTAGGAACATGATCACTTCTGAGATATTGCAACCATCAAGATCAAAATCAAACTTAGCATCACTGGTAGTAGACTCATTGGGTTTAGGCATTGTGGTAGGAGGAATAGGGACTTCTTGTGGTTTGGTGGCATCCATATTGGTGGTGGTAATAGTGCAAACACTATTGTTTCTAGCAATTTCAGCTTCTCTTTCCCACTTAGCATGTAGTTGAGCTAACAGTCTAACATTTTCATCAATAGTAACTTGTATGGCATGAGTAGAAGCGAAGGTACTTTCCAAGGTTTCAGGTTTAGCAGCCATTTTATTAATCAAATAGGACTATGCTTCAGATAAAGAGGAAATATTTTTCTCAACATTCAAAAGATTTTCCTCCACAGTTTTGTTGAAAATAGTTTGTTTACTAATAAAGTCTTTAAGCATGACTTCAAGTTCAGAGGGAGCACTTCTAGTATTGTTGTAGGAATTTCCATAGGTATTGCCATTATTGGGAGGATAAGGCATATAATTATTGTTGCTACCAAAATTATTCCTATATGCATTGTTGTTGAAATTGTTGTTTCTAATGAAGTTCACATCAACTTGCTCTTCTTTAGCAACCAAAGAGGCTAAGGGAACATTTTTTGGATCTATATGATCTTTTCCATTAACAAGCATAACCATAATAACATCTATTTTATCACTCAAAGAGGAGGTTTCTTTAACAGAATTTACCTTCTTACCATGTGGAGCTCTCTCAGTGTGCCATTCAGAATAGTTGACCATCGTATTATCAAGGATATTTGTTGCAACACCCAAGGTAATGGTCATAAAGGTACCTCCAGCAGCAGAATCCAACAGATTTCTTGAAGAGAAGTTTAACCCTGCATAAAAAGGTTTGGATAATCATCCAAGCAGTCAGTCCATGAGTGGGACAATTCTTTATCGAAGATTTCATTCTGTCCCAAGCTTGAGAAACATGTTCATTATCAAGTTGTTTAAATTTCATTATTTCACTTCTCATAGATATAATCTTAGCAGGAGGATAGTATTTTCCAATAAAAACATCTTTGCACTTAATCCAAG
This sequence comes from Avena longiglumis, assembly GCA_030063025.1. Lineage (NCBI taxonomy): Eukaryota > Viridiplantae > Streptophyta > Magnoliopsida > Poales > Poaceae > Avena > Avena longiglumis. Next base: position 188,366,869 of record CP125979.1, read on the forward strand.
AATCAATACTATTTCTAAGCAAGGATAGCAACCATTCTTTAGCTTTTCCTCTTAAGGAGAAAGGAAACAATTTGAGCTTAATAATATCTCCATCTACATCCTTATATTTTTGCATCTCACAAAGTTCAACAAAGTTATTGAGGTGGGCGTGACATCATCGAACTAGCACTTAAAATTGCTCTTTCATCACAAGATTCAACAAAGCAGGCTTAATTTCATAAAAGGTAGCATCAGGAGCAGGTGGAGTAATTGGTGTACTTAGGAAATCATTGTTGTTTGTGCTAGTGAAGTCACACAACTTGGTGTTCACAGCAGAGTTCATTTTTGCAAAGGTGGAGCAAACCAACAACAACAACAACTAGAGTAGGAACTAATTTTTTTATGTTTTTGATAAGAAAAAGCAACCCAAACGAAACTATTTTTTTGGAGCTTTTGATAAAAATAAGCAAGCAAAACAAGGCAAAAGAAACTAAGCAAAACAAAAACAAAGCAAAGGGAAAGTTTGTGAAGGACTCCCCTTGTGAAGCCGTCCTTAGCCTCCCCGGCAACGGCGCCAGAAAAAGCTTTGATTGCAGCTCAGATCACTGTAGAGATTCGTTGGGAGACCCCAAGAGGAAGGTGTGATGAGTACAACAATAAGTTCTTCTCTTAGTAGAAACCAAGGTTATCAGACTAGTAGGAGGAAGGAAACGACTCAAAGGTGTTGCTAGCAACTTGGAAACCTGCACAACACAAACTCAAGACTTTGCCCCAACGAACAGTGAGGTTGTCAATCTTATCGATTTGCTGAAAACAAAGGATTTAACGTATGGTGTGGAAGGTAATGGTGGCTTGCAGAAAGTAAACAGTAACAATGGAAGATGTATCAATGGTAAAGATTGGACCAGGGTACACCGTTCAGTAGAGGTGTTCTCCTTAAGATAAACAACATAACATGCTGGGTAAACAAATTACAACGGGGCAATTGACAGGAAAGAGCAAGGCATAACAATGCAATACTAGACATTCATGATCCTATGAGATTTGATTGGGCATTACAACAATATACATAGACCGCCATCCAACTGCATCTATGACTAGTAATCCACCTTCAGGTTATCATCCAAACCCCCTCTAGTATTAAGTTGCAAGCAACGAATAACTGCTTTAAGCAAAGTGTGTAAAGTAAACAATACACTTGTTCCATGAACAAGAGATCGTTGTTTTCTCCCTAGTAGCAACATCACATCTATAACCTTAGAGATTTCTGTCACTTCCCCAGATTCAATAGAGGCATGAACCCCTATCGAGCATAAATACTCCCTCTTGGAGTCACTAGCATCTACTTGGCCAAGATAGCTACTAGAAACGTAGAGCATGTAAGATCTCAAACAACACATACATGATAGAATCAATAAGATATAATCATTAACCAATTTGACATAGTAATCTAAATATCCATCGGATCCCCACAAACACAACATGCATGATTACAAATAGATGATCTTGATCATGAACGGAGTTCACAAGATCTAAACATGGTAGCACAAAGGAGGAGAAACAACCATCTAGATACTGTATGGACCCATTTTTCAAGGTGGAACTACTCACGCATCATACTAGAGGCTGTCATGGTGATGAAGAAGGCCTCCGGGATGATCTCTCCCCTCCGGCAGGGTGCCGGGAAGAGCTTCAGATCCCCCCGATCTAGGGATGATGGTGGCGGCGGCTACAGACTGTTTAGTGGAAGATTGATCGGGTACTTAGGGTTTAGGTATCGGGGGCTTCTTATAGGCGAAGAGGGAGGCTGAGAGGGTGCCCGAGGCGGCTGCACCCCCAAGCGCGGGCAAGGCCTGGCCGCGCGGCCAGGGGGTGTGGCCCCCTCGAGGCCCTCCTCCGTCTCGTCTTCTGGCTCCGTATTCTCCTCGGTAAAATATTGACTTTGGCTTTTGCCCCATCCAATTCCGAGAATATTCATTTTCTGACTTTTCTGGAACCAAAAACAACAAAAAACAGGCAACTGGCACTATGGCATCTTGTTAATAGGTTAGTCCCAGAAAACATATAAAAATATCTCAAAGTGTAGACAAAGCAAAGTAAAGTGGATACTAAACAAGCATGGAACAAAAAAAATTATAGATAAGTTTACGACGTATCAAACACTAGGCAACTAACCCTCAAATCTAAATTTAATTCTTAAAAATAAAATAAAAGTAATAAATCAAAGTAATACACATTGACATAATTGGTCAATAGGATTAATAGCCAACAAACAATTAATTGAATCCACCTCATAGATAAAATCTGTAGCTGAACGACAAGCAAATATCCGAAGAATCCACTTAACAGAAACAAAATAAGCCACATGACTAGATAAACATCACCAACCGACTTGCTAAGGTATATAAATATCTCCAAATCAACATGCGAACAAAAACTATGGACCATGACATGATGTCAAACATTAGAGTCAATTCCCAAATTTTCAAGCAGCATACAAGGACATGTAAGTTATCTACATGTCAACATAGGATTGATTTAGAAGTAATATATAAGTAGCAATCAACCAGGGGAAAATATCACAACTCACAAGCTCAGTGATCCATCACCAGAGAGCACAAGACTCCTCATAAACTGGGAAACATCAATTATATAAAAGAACACTAGGAATCATGTGAAGTAGCTACGAGGAGCAGGCTGACCACAAGAAGAAGGTTGTTCATCATACAGAATAACAAGCTACTCATCAACAACAGGTTGACTGCTAGATTTTATATACCAGTTGTTCATACTAAGATGCATCAGAGTGATCACATGATCTACTCCAAGATAAAAGGAAAATTATTTGAAGCAAGAGATTGATCAAAAGGATAACCTCAATCAGATGAAGTTTGAAAGGATCATATTGGCACCTAGAGGGAGGGTGGGGGTAAATATGTTCTACTTCAAATTTTACTGTTTTTCAATATAGGATTTGACACAAGGTAAATTCTCTAGATATGCAACTAAGATGATTTTCCCTATATGTCTAGCACAAACCACTAAGAAATACCACAATATAAGTAAAGTGCGGTAAATGATAGAAGTAACCAAAGTGGAGCACGCGGAGACACAAGGATAATTTCCCGCAGTTCCTTCGTTTTGAGGGGAAGTACGTCCGTGTATGAAGAGAGGGTGGTTTCAAACCACCAACGCCACGGAAGGCCTCCCTTGTTCTTCGGTGAACCTCACCCCAAGGGGATCGATTCACTCTTCCACTATATCAAAAACCTTCGAGGTGGAAGCCTACACCTTTACAACAAGTTCGAGGCACACATCCACAACTGAATTGGAGGCTCCCAAATGCAAGCAAGATGTCACAACAATCGAAGACAAGCTTGTAAGAACCAAATCAAGAACTAGGGTTTCCAATAAAATACTAGAGCAAGGGGCCCTCAAGTGAATAAGGAGGAAATGAAGATCTCTCTTGGTGAAGCTGTAGATCAAGGCCTCCTCCTTCGATTCTCCAAAGATCAAGGACTTTGGATGGTTGTAGGGGGGAGATCTTGTTGATTTGGTGGCTCTAGTGTTAGGGTTTTTGTTTTCTGAAACGAGCAACTGGAGGTAGGAGATGAGGTCCTCTATTTATATCCCTCACAGCTTCAGACAGTTTTCTGCTCGTTGGGGATTGCGGTGACCCAGCATACCACTGCATGTGTAGTACACTATAGTTGTTGACATGACACCCATAGAACACCGTTCCGTAAATATCACACCCCTCAGAGTGGTACAACAGAAACATTGCGGGTCCATATTACAAACATCCACACATTATTATTACAATACCAAAAGTTCAAGACTTCCAAAAGATCCAACTTACAAACCAAAATATAAGATGTTCAGCAGAAATTTAAAAGTAACAACTCCGACTAGGAGTGGGGCTCAACAGCTTATTCTATAGGGTTTATGCTGCTCGGCTCCGTTAGTTACTACTAACTAGATACTTAAGTGGACTCGTTCTCCTCAACACCGTAGCGGATCTCATAGTCCACGCCTTCAACTCCTACGGATAGATCAAGTTCCTCGTAGAACACGTCTTCTTGGCATTCGGCTGCATACATTGGTATGTATTTGGGATCCTCAGAGTCTAAGCAAGGGATCAAAGGAAAGGATGAGTAACAGCGTTACCCAACAAGTTCATTATATGCAAGGTGGGAAGTTTGATGCTCTAACTACCACCTTGGATTATAAATCCTTGGCACTATGCAGTTTTTGTAAATATTTCTTCAAAGATTGATTTTATTATAAAAATTTATGACCATCAGCCTTCACAGGTTGACCAGAACTTTCATGGAGTTCCTTTCCTGCCGCGTTCATAGCTCCTTCCCGGAATAAGGAGTAACAAGTTACAATTCTTACACTCTGCAGAGGTGCGTTACTTTACCCATGAGAGATCAACTCCTTGTTGCACAACTGGGCGTACTTTCCCGTCCACAATTCCATGATGTGGTGTCCAGTAGTTGTTCCAAGCCAATCACCGCCCCCTTCGCGACCTCGCATGCCTCCTTGGTGTACACCATGCCCACATAATGAATTACAAAAATGGTTTGTACAAACCGTTAGATGCCAGAACTATCGTGGGACGATGAGGGTTCCCACCCATATGCTGCATATACTCTACGAATTACCAATTAATATGCACGCTACGAGGATAACAGCCACGACCTGCACATTCAGCTTCATGCGAGAGGAAGAAGATACACCTGACTTCTCCGTCCCATTCCAAATCTCATGGTTAACGCGTAATATACGACGCTAGAATCACTGATGTCAGGGGTTATTAAGTCCCTAATTGATCATAATTATTTCAAATACAAGCCTAAGTTCTATTGCTCCAATATATCATCATTTAGGATGATATCTATGATTTCTTTAATTGTGAAAATAATATTTTCTTTCTTTGGAGTAGGTATGATAACACACAATTTGCAAATACTTTGATAAAGACTCTTCAAATGATATGATCAAGTGATGAACTTGCCTTGTGATTGCAAGGTAGTGAAGTTTGATGCTTGCACTGGACCTTGAGCTTCTATGTCTACAAAAACATCATTATTGCCCGGTAAGGACAATATTTAAAGAAGCAAAATGATTATGCAAAGTAATGCAATGCATCATTTTTATTTATATATATTCTCCCCCATTTATTTAAATTATCTAAAAATTCTTTTAATGAGAAAGAATTTATAAATTTTAATTTTTAATATTTATTGAATATTGTATTCTTTTTATTTTATTTTAATTTATTTTCTTTCCATTTAATTAATAATTCCTATAAGAATTACCATTAATTATCAAAAATTGACATTAAATATTTCTTTAGTATTTTTCTAAAATAATAAAATATTAATATATAATGAAAGTGATTTTTTATTTTTATGAACTTTCAATAATTTTTTAAAATTCCATAAGGAATATTTAAATTACAAAATTCTTAATAAAATTTATATGTCTAAAATTTTATTTCTTAATTGATTTGGATAGTTTGGATTATTTTGAATCCAAAAATATTTTATTTATAATTTTTGGACTTCTATTTTATTTTCTAGAATTTATTTAAGTTTAGGGGCATTTTGGTCCTTTTCCAATTATTAAAACAGGCTCTAAATGATTTGGGCTGGCCATTTGGGTTTATTTGGCCCTTGTGGCCCAGTAGGGCAAGGTCAAAGTAACACCCCAAAGGGTTTTCAGCCGACCCAGCCCAACTCACTCTCTGTCTTCTCTCTCGAGCTCACCCCTCTCCTTCTCCTTCTCCTTCCCCGACCCCGTGGTCAGTGGTGTCGCCGCCGGCGATTCCCGCCGTCGTGGACCGCCCTGGCTACCGCCGTGGTGCAGGAAGAGGTTGTCGACCCTGCTCTTGCCTCCTATCCAACTGGATTTGGACCTGGAGCCCTCCTACGACCAGATCGATGTCGTCCCGAACCCTAGGGTTTGGGGTTGGCGTTGATCCTGGCGGCGCCGCTGTTGTCGTGCGCCGTGGTGTTGCTCCTTGCCCCTAAGCGTGGCTATGGTCGCTGCCGTGGCGCTGTATGGGTCGTAGTGCCCCCTTTGGGGTGCTCCCCATGCCGCCATGGTCGTCGGCCCCTCTGCTTCATCTTCTATTCTCCAGCGAGGAACTTTGGTGAGTGCTTCCTCTCCTCTCGTGCTCTCTATGCTAGGCCATCCTATACTAGATGTTGGTAGTGACCTTCCTAGTGATTGTCTGGTCCTGATTAGGGTTCTTGGTTCTATTTAGGATTCATACCTTGCTGTTGATTAAGTAATTGATGAATTGGATCATGTGTTAATGATCCCTGAACCTGTTAAGTGGTGACTAGTTGTGGCTTACTGCTGATGATTTCATGGTTAAATTTCATATGATTCAGATGATATAGTTGCTCTAAAAACAATACTTGGTAAAGCTAGTGGTTTCGATAACTTACCACTGTCATTACTTGGTTAATGACAGTGAGTATGGTGTGATGAAGTCACTGTCTTAGTACTGTTGGCTTAAGAACTCATGTGTAGTTTGAGATCAAAATGGTCTCTTACACTGAATACATATATATATGAATATCCTGTTTATGATTCCTGTGTTTAAGAACAGGAAAGTGATTTATAATTGGTTGATTGTATCTATGAAGATTGGATGCTTAACCTGCTTAGTTTAGAATTGTTCTTGTGACACCATTCTTGTATGGCACACAAGTCTAGATTCTTTTACTTGGTGTGGTTTTATTAAAGCTTAAGATTTGGCTTGGCATGATAGATAAGTGAAATCCTATTTCCTTATTGAAGGGGTTCGTAGCATGGAAAACAAAAAAATTCTACCGCATGCATACAAACAAGCCAAGATCTATCTACTAGATTGTAGCAAAGAGTCGATAGAAGCACTCACCCTCGAAGATTCCAAAGCGGTTAACGAGAGCAGATTCTCGTGGGTGATGTAGTCGTACACTTGCCAATCTCAAGATCGCGTAGACGATCCTTCCGGCGTTAACGTTCGGCGCTTCCATGATCGGTCACACGTTCGGTACTCGATGAAGACCTTCCTCTCCCTTGTTCCAGCAGGCAGTGGAGGTTGTAGTTATCTCCTCGCGATTTCGGCAGCACGACAGCGTGGTGTCGGAAGTAGAGGGAAGATCCCACAGGGCTTTGCCTAAGCCGGATGCGAGTTATGGTGGATTAGGGTTTCCTGGAAATATAGGGTTTAGAGATCCGGGAGGAGGAGGAGGTGTCGTCGACGGCTAGGGCGGCGACGACGAGCCGACCGCGGTGAGGCGGCGGCTTGGCTCGGGGAGGGCTAGGTCTTGTGTTGTGTTGGGGCAGCCCTCCCCCTCTATTTATGAGAGGGGGCAGCCTTGGGAGGGTGGGTTTGAATCCAAACCCAAACCCAAGATGGATTGAGAGAAGGACTTGTTTCTTCTCCCACTAGGAAACCATTGTTCCAGTTTGACTTTTCAAACTTCCCGTTTGACTTTCAATTAGGAATCACTATACCCAACCTTTGGAGTTTGCTTGCGTGCCCAGACATCTTAAGGACGTGCTCACTGACGGAGCTGCCCTCTTCCATCTTGCAGTTAAAGAACTTTTCAGAAGCCTCATAACTCTCAACTGCCGTGTGAGCCTCAAATATCATTTTGAGTTCACGGACAATATCATGTGGGTCATTTTGAGTTCACGGACAATATCATGTGGGTCATGGTTCTCAAACCTTTTCTGAAGCTCCGATTCCAAACCATACAAGATAGCACACTGAACTATGGAGTACTGATTCTTCCAAGCGTGGAAAATATTATTTACCTCATCGGTAGCGATGGAGCAGCGGGTCACCCAATGTGCATCCAAAGACATAGGTCAAATTACCAGCATTGAGGACAATCGTCAAATTGCGTAACCAATCCGCGAAGCTGCTTCCATTGTTTTTCAACTTTTCTTTCTCTAGGAACACATTAAAATTGATGGTAGGGGCCGCCATTGATCTACAACATATTTGCAATAGTTTAGACTAAGTTTATGACAGATTGAGTTCTAATTAATAGTTAAATTAATCTAGGTGAACTCCCACTCAAAACAATATCCCTCAAATTGTTTTAGTGATCACACGAACCAAATCCACCACATCAAAACCGATCATCACGAGAATTGATGTAGCTTCAATGGCGAACAATCATCATGTTCATCATATCTACTATATGACTCATGCTTTACCTTTCGGTGATCCGTGTTCCGAGACCATGTCTGTACATGCTAGGCTCGTCAAGATCAAACCTTAGCTTCCGCATGGGCAAATCTGGTTTGCTCATGTTGTATACACTCGCAGAATCTAACACACCCGATCATCACGTGGTGCTTCGAAACAATGAGCTTTAGCAATGGTGCTTACTAAGGATGAACACTTTAAAACTTGAAATTGTGTGCTTGAGGGATCATCTTATAATGCTACCGTAGCAAACTAAGCAATACACGATGCATAAAGGATTAACATCACATGCAATTCATAATATGTGATATGATATGGCCTTTCTTCTTGTGCTTCCGATCTCCATATTGAAGCGCGAGCATGATCTCCATCATCACCGGTATGGCGTCAAGGTCAATGGCGTCGTTTCATGGTCGTCGTCCACCAGCTTCAACTATTACAACTACTTTGAATATACACGCAGGTCTTAACGGAATTTAAAAGACAACCATATGGCTCCAGCCGGTTGCCAACTTACAATAAGGAACATTGCATACATCATATATAATCACAATCATGGCCATATCACATCACAGCACACCCCTGCAAAACAAAGTTAGACGCTTCTAATTTTCTTTGCATATTTTACGTGTTTTGGGGCTTTCAATAAGTGTCAATCTAACTTACGAACAAGAACCACAACGTTGATGCTGGAACTATCAAGTGCCTGTTGTAAATTGAATCATACTATGATGGGAGATACAGTCACCCGCAAAGCCACTTATGCAATACAAGTTGCATGTTAAGCGTGGAGCAAGTCTCATGAACGATGTCATGTAAGGTTAGCCCGGGCCGCTTCATCCCATCATAACGAAAGATGCAAAGTACACAAAAGGCAATTGATAATAAAAGCACCACCGCCCACAATGACCATTGTGTTCTACTCGTGCAACAGATCTACAAATAAACCTGGCTCTGATACCACTGAAGGGGTTCGTAGCATGGAAAACAAAAAAAATCTACCGCATGCATACAAACAAGCCAAGATCTATCTACTAGATTGTAGCAACGAGTTGATAGAAGCACTCACCCTCGAAGATTCCAAAGCGGTTAACGAGAGCAGATTCTCGTGGGTGATGTAGTCGTACACTTGCCGATCTCAAGATCGTGTAGACGATCCTTCCGGCGTTAACGCTCGGCTTCGCGATCGCTCACACGTTCGGTACTCGATGAAGACCTTCCTCTCCCTTGTTCCAGCAGGTAGCGGAGGTTGTAGTTCTCTCCTCGCGATTCCGGCAGCATGACAGCGTGGTGTCGGAAGTAGAGGGAAGATCCCGCAGGGCTTCGCCTAAGCCGGATGCGAGTTATGGTGGATTAGGGTTTCGCGGAAATCTAGGATTTAGAGATCCGGGAGGAGGCGGAGGTGTCGTCGGCGGATAGGGCGGCGGCGACGAGCCGGCCACGGCGCGGCGGCGACGATGCACGGGCTGCGGTGGCGGCGCGACGGCGGCTAGGGCGCGGCGGCGGCTTGGCTCGGGGAGGGCTAGGTCTTGTGTTGTGTTGGGGCAGCCCTCCCCCTCTATTTATGAGAGGGGGGGCAGCCTTGGGAGGGGTGGGTTTGAATCCAAACCCAAACCCAAGTTGGATCGAGAGAAGGACTTGTTTCTTCTCCCACTAGGAAACCATTGTTCTAGTTTGACTTTTCAAACTTCCCGTTTGACTTTCAATTTAGAGCTTTATTTCTCTCTTGCAAATACCAACACAAAGCGACCTAGGATATGATCTAATCATTCCTTATATCCATGACACATTCATGGACCATTCCCCTTCTGGTCCGATGAACCTTCTAGACCCTTCTAGAACCTCTCCGATGAAATCATCGGAAACTTTCCCGAACTCCGAAATAGGACTTTCCATATATGAATCTTATTCTCCGGACCATTTCGGATCTCCTCGTGATATCCCTACTAACATTCCATATCTAGTAAACAACATCGAATCCTTAAGTGTGTCTCCCTATGGTTCGTGAATTACGCGGACATGACCGAGACACTTCTCCGATCAATAACCAATAGAGGAATCTGGAAATTCATATGGCTCCCACATATTTCAACGATTACTTTGCGATTGAATGAACCACTTACATACGATACCAATTTCCTTTTGTCTCACGATAGTTTACTTATCTGAGGTTTTGATCGTCGGTATCTCTGCATACCTAGTTTAACCTCGTTACTGATAAGTACTCTTTTTTCGTTCCCGTGATATGTGATCCCTTGTGAGCCAGTCACATGCTTGCAAGCCAATTGGATGACATTCCACCGAGAGGGGCCAGAGTATATCTATCCGTCATATGGATGGACAAATCCCACTCTTGATCCATGTGCCTCAACCCATACTTTCCAAACACTCAATGCCACCTGTATATCCACCCAGTTACGGTGTGGTGTTTGATGTAATCAAAGCATACTTCCGGTGATGGTGATCATGATCTCATGGTCGAAGGAATTAGGTTACTATGTATCAGAAAGCTTATAGCAAACGAACTATTAAAATGACTTGATCTTTATGCTACGCTTATCTATAGGAGTATGTCCATCATACCATTCTCCTAATGATATGATCTTGTTATTAACAACATCTCAATGTTCATGATCGAGAAACCACGATCATCTATTAATCAACAAGATAGTATTACAAAGAGGCTTTACCAGGGACTCTAATTTAGTTTACAAATCACACAAGTATTAATGTTTCCGGTTAATACTATTACAATATTAATGTAAACATTTATCATAAACACAAAGATATAATAATAACCACTTTTATTATTGCCTATAGGGCATATCTCCAACACTTATATCCCTAGAACGAATGATGTTGGTCTGAGGTTTAGGGATTTAGACCTCTATCTTGTTGATTCACATGGATTGATTCTGATAGTGATACCAGCTACTATTGCTTGAATCAAAGTTGGGGAAAGATGCTTGTAAGGTTGATAACTTATATAGATCCATAAGATTAAATTCTAAGGTGCTACTCTTGTATTAGAGATGTGCCTAGAAGTTTAAATTTTAGCTATGTTCATTCTTGAATTGAAATATAGCTCGATAGCTAAATCAATGATGTTGTTATGAGATTTAGTTGGATCCTTATACTTTTCTGTTTGCTTTTAAAGTTTAAAACCTCAATGATGGATTCGCCCCACTTGGGTGCTTTATGAGAGTTTGAATAAGAGTCAGATCATGTATGTTTGTCTAATCTTAGACAGATAGATCATTTGATGGTCTATTTACTCACCACTGTCACTTGATGTTGTGGTTGCTAGTGGTTGATCTTGTGGTAGCTTGATCTGGTGCTCCCCTAGTATTTCCAGCTCCTGGCTTGTCCTTGATCTAGCCCATCATCTCCTGATCCTGATGGCTTGATCTTGGTCTTGCTATCCACCTGATCTACCCCCTCCTTATGTCACCATCTTGGTGATGTGATCCTGGGATTTGGTTGGTTTGATCTTGCTTGGCTTTGGCTTGGTTTGGCTGCTGGCTACTATGCTTGGTGTGTAAGAGCAATGGAATGATGTGGAAATTGGTTTCCCATGGCTATGTTGATGGTTTTGTTTGGTTGTGCTACTGCTGTGGTGTTGACAGCACACACCATGCAGTTTGGTGTGTGTGCTGCTTGTGTGCCTGCTACACAGTTGTGGATATGTTTTGAATTTTGAAAGTTACTTTCATCTGGTTACTTCTACTTGGCTGGTGAAACTTGCCCCTCCTTGCTGTGATTTGACTTTTGGATCAAAAATTATGAAAGATACATTCTTTCATATTGGTGAAACTTGTCCCTTATATACTCAATGATGAAAAAGTGAACAGTGCACTTCACTGTCAACTTCTGAGAGTAAAAATAATTCTAATCCTAACCTTCTTTTTCTTTTCAGTTTCTTTTTATTTTGCAGGTACCAGATTTGAAGATCAAGACTTTAGTTTAGGTTTTATTTTTATTTATAGATTAGTCACTTGTAATAACTATCATATTCAATTGTAATCATTAATTTATTCTTTTGTACTCTTTATTTTTATTCTTTTGTAATAAAGATTGTACTATTATCAATAAAGAAATATTATCTTTACTTATTTTCTATTGTAAAGATTGTGGATGATTCTCATAAGTTACATTTTTGTAACTTATTTATTGAATAAAATTATGAAATGGATATTCATATTCTTAATTGCTCTCTTTATATAAAGTTTGAGTTATTATTGGTTAACTCTTAATTAATTCAAATATTCAAACATCATTTCAAAATCCTTTTGAATTATAATTCAAACACTCAAGTTTTAAATTCAAATTTCATTTCCCAAAACACATAAGTCCACAAAGATCATATCAAAGTCTATAACAATCATCCTTCAAGACTATACCTAATCTCAAAGTATGAAAGAAACTTTGTTCACTTTAGGTTTTTATTTAGCGAAAAATTTACCCACATTTTCACAGATGGATGCATTTAACATCTTAAATTCCTAAATCTACCCTTCATTAGTTCCTAAATGCTGGGATGTTACAGGGATTTTCCACAACGGAGATTCTGGTCTGGAGACCGGAAACTCTGGTCTGCATTGGTCTCAGGCCGGAGACTCCGGTCCAACTCCGAACCCCCATACAGAATGTCCTGGGCCTGGTCTTGATACTCCCTTCGGGGATTTTGCCAAAACTCCGGATCGGGGCACACCGGAAACTCTGGACTTTGCCTACCGAAGATTTCGGTCTGCCATATACACCGGAGACTCCGGTCCTTCTCCGGACCATCTCCAGAACCCCTCTCTGATTGTCCCTGGGCATCTTCTAGAATACACTCTGGAGATTTGAGGCGAAACTCCGTCCCAGACCAGAGACTCCGGCGTCTGCACACCGGAGACTCCGGTCTGGAATCTCCAGGAAACTTTTGTTTCTGCCAGTTTTTTTTTTGCATTAAGCCATGGAATTTTATCTTTTCAGTATATTAACCTGACAACATCTTCACACTGTAAAACGATCCTCGATTTGTTAAGGAACAACAAAACTGATTAAATCAATAAATTCCCTTTCAAAGTTTCACTAGGACCACTAGATCATGTTTTCACATGATTAGATCACTATACAATATGCACCTACATGACTAGACATGCTAAGCATGTTAACACACCTGTGCACACTCAATTGAGGCACCATGGCATGAACATTATGCTAGCAAGGATCACATAGACACATTTTAGCCTAGTAACTAAAATCAACCAAGTATTAAGCTTACACTATAGCTAACAAGCTACAAAAGGAAAATGGCTATTGGTGGCATGTGGAAAACACTATTGGTGGTATCGAGTCAGCACGCCACCTATAGCTCACCATTGGTAAAATTTACTGGTGGCATGGGATACCACACTACCAGTAACTCACTCATCAGTGGCATGCGTCATCGTGCCACTAGTAAAAGATATAATGGTGGCGTTTATCTGGGATAAAACACCACTATCGTAATTTTAAAATTAAAAAAAATCATCAACAATTATTGAATATATAAGCAATATCAAATAACAGAACATCAGGATACACCATTGGTCATACCAGTAACATGCAATAGCTTGCTAAAACATTCATATGTTCTAAAGCATTATTGAAGCTAGTTTTACCATCTCTAATTAATGAGATAGCCTTCAAAGTCAGAAGAGTCTAAGTTGTGTGGAATCTTGTATGCGAAATAGAAGACACTATAATAATATTCGAGGTATATCCTGAACCTCATCTTGGCATCAACCCCATACCTTTTTATACAAGTTTTGTCCAATAAGGGCCACTAAAATAGGTACGATGCGCCTCTTTGATGATCTGAACCTTATAGATCTTGGTGGATACCGTCTCATGGACCAACATGATCTAAAATTGTCCCTCTTGATTGATGTATCTGTTGACATGGTCCAGAAAGTCCCTCCTTACATAGCAATCTATGATCTGAGCAAAATTATAAGAAAACAACGGTTAGCTTTTAATAACAGCGTAGTTCCAATTAAAATGCATGCAAAGTTATAAATCACAATTACGATGAACATACCGCCATAGTCTCAAAGTTCTCGGGAAAAACTATGATAAACTTCTTATCATAGCAACTTTCGGGGCCAAAATTGGGGTAGTGATGCATTTGCTATATAATATAAACATTCTAAACATTAGTACCAACTAAATCATTTCCATTACCCTACCCTAAAATTCTAAATTCATCTACCAACTAAAATCAACCACATAAAATGATCTACTACATAAAATCATCGATTAAACAAAATTACCTACTACACAAAATCATCTAACAACTAAAGCTATAAGCAAATCCACCTAAAATCATCTACTGCACAAAAGTACCTAAATCATCTACACATTTTTATCTAAATAAAATTTAAAAATATTATTTAAAAAGAGAGGAAGATGAGAGGCCTCACAACTGGCGATGCAAATGAGGTGACAACGGCAGCTCTGTATCCCTGTGGCGGCTGCGAGTCCCTGCGGGGCGGCAGATCGACAACATGGACGTATCGGTGGTGGCAGATGTGGCGGCAGAGAGTGGAGTTGAGGGAGAAGGCTGCAGTGGCGGCGGCAAGAGAACTCCAGGAAGGGGCGGTGACGCCTCGGGTAGGTGGAGAGGAGAAGCGTCAAACACTAGGAGAGGGGAGAGAAAGAGATAAGTGAAAAGAGAGCGGTCAGTTGGGTTTAGGGCATCCACCGGAGGTACTAGTAGCGTGGCCAATGATGCCACACCAATGTATCAATATACTAGTGAAGTGCAGCAGTAGGGCCACACTACTAGTGATTTCGAGACAATACCTCCTATAGGGAGCACTTACCTGTATCATGTGGTGCCGCTAGCAATGCCACCAATAAAGCATTACTAAATTTGCTTAGTATATTGAAAGGATGAATTGATTCATCCTTACTAAGTTCATCTAGAGTTTATCCCTAATGCCACCAATTAAGAATTCATCCTTAGGCACATTAATTCATCCTATACTAAATTTCACAACTTTCATCTAGAACTGCAAACACAAGATATTAATATGTTCTAATCGCCACAAAAACATCAAAATGAATAAAATCATCTTAGGCACATTACTTAATCAATTTCTTAAACAATTTGTCAATTAATGGACAAAACCGAATCTAAATTCAGCCAACACTTGCATTTTATAACCACATTAAATATTTCATGAATACATGATGGAGTTCATCGCTCGGATGAACTAAAACACAATAAAGCCACTAAATCAAACCGATAATTACCTAATCATGATCAACCACAAGCATTTGCAGCAGTAAACCCTAGGCATAGAGAGGAGAGAACTGAGAGTAGAGAGGATTAGGGGAGTAGTGGCGGAGAGCTAAGCTTAACCACGCACGACGGAGGCCAGCGGCAACAATGAATGGTGGCAACGATGACACATGGAGTACTGAAAACGGAATCTCAATCTGCCAAACAACCTTATTGCAAATATTTGGCCTTTGTTGATGTTGTCCCCACCACATGAGTGAAAAGTTATAGCGACATGCCATATCTCCGTCACTAATGAGGGTTTACAACATTGTCCAATATATCATTCTATCGAGTGGAATTTCCTGCAAGAAATTTGAAACTTGATTGATTTAAATCAAAATATCATTTTGCTAGGTCCAAATAACTCAACATGAATCTCATATCCCCAAAAAAATTTGATCTTTAAGCTACTAACTCCCTAGCATATTCACAATACTAGTAGTTGCATGTGGAAGATTATAAGTGATGAAAAATACACGCTGTAGTAATCAGGCAAGAGTGCTAGAAAAGAAAAGTGTTGGATTGTTTCCTTCTCATCACAAATCTAACACTTTTGATTAAAAGGTCACGTGTCTACTTGTCCCATTAAGAGATGTCCGAAAAATGATATTCAACGGATTATTTGTCAGGAGATATGCTGAAGACATCCTTTCCTCTAAACAATGTTATAATATATAGGTATTGCTTAGCAAGCGTGGTTTGCCCGGCCGTTCTATATTAGTTGTCGTCGATATAGTATAAAGTTGTACTAGAATAGCAACAACTAATATGGAACCAAGGGAGTTTACATGACTTTACATTATGGTTATATGGTTAATTAATCTACTTATATATACACTTAATACTTTACCTTCAGGCAAGTACACACATCCATAAACCATTATGTTGTTTTGAAGAAGTTTTTTCTTCTACAAATTAGTATATGATGGATTCCTTTTTGAAAAAAAATTAGTATATGATGGATTATCTTTTTGGAAGAAAGACAACTAGAGTGACTACCTAGAGAAGCAAGTAGCGAGAAAGTTGAACACCAAACCAACAATGTCCCAACAAACTTTCACCAAATATACTATCTTGGGTTACATGCATTCTGTTAAGCGCATATAGAAATTGTAATATAGTAACATGTGACCCGTGACCAATGTTTGGACCAAACATCTTTAAAAATTCTGTCTAACCTTTCCCATTTGCTTGCAAAAGCCAAAAACATGCAGATACTATATTTGTAAAGACTGCAAAATAGCAGGGGGTTGCAACAACCAGCAATAAAAATACCAAAGAATTGGGCTTCAGGTTAGAACTCGCTGCACAGCACCTTGGTCACTTCTCACTTATACCTTTACTTCAACAGGTAGCTAGAAGCAAACGGAATTAAAGGCGATTACTATATAAGTTGAGCTTGCGGTTGGATTGTTTGTCTATTTCTTGCAGGGGTTGTTCTGTTGTTCATGTAGTTCCATCCATGACTTCACATGCACTGTTTCATTGGGTGATCGAGTAAGTTTTTGAGAACGTGTCAGGAGTAAGTTAGTAGCAGTATACAGTAAACTCCTTCATCTTTGACAATTACTACTATATAAAAATAGTTTTGGGATTTCTCAAATAAAAATTGTATAATTAGATCTACTTTCATGCAAAGTGCTTGCTAATAACTATACTTTTTTTCCGCTGTACTAACAAACTCAATGAGAAAACAAACTCAAAGTTGCCATGTGTCGTCTGCATGAAACATCCTGTATTTTGGAACAAATGAAATATAGTTAACTGATTCCATTTATTACTGCCATGCACGGTTATTTCATAGTACAAGCATGAGGATGCCACAACATTGGCAAATAAACAATTATTTCATTTAGGGCCATATTTCTTCTAGTACCACATTCAGAAACAGATAATAACTCAAGCCCTCAACTGACGAATGAGCGTGTAAGCGATTAGCCATTAACAAAAATTCAAATTAACCAGAAGAACCCAACGAGATATGCTACAAACTTTATTTGATGGATCGCGGCCCTGATCATCACAGTTCTAATTAACCGCCCCCTTGGTCGCTGCCATTAACAACGCATGCATGCGTGCGCCTATCTAGCCCAGTTAATTTACTCGTACCAATAATTAACGACGACGATGCTATGCTGCTCTAAACAACACAGATCGACCAACGGATTGACGGAGGCCGCAGCCCGCTTCCTGCGATCGATCGGTCCTTGCCGCTGTTCAGGATGACACGCCGACGCCGAGGAAGTCAATGAACGGCGGCACGTCCTTCGTCTTCGGCGGCTCCCCGGCGCCGTCGACATTATTATGGTAATCCTTCCTCTGGTGATGGTCATGATGGCCGGTGCCACGGCTATCCAAAGGTAGCGCTTCTCTTGTAGACGGGGAGGAGAAAGCGATGGAGAGCGAAGACGGCGCCGGTTGCTTGCCGCCGTCCACGACGTAGCTGCTGTACCTGGACAGCAAGCTCTTGCTGCCTGAAGCGCCGTAGCCATTGAACAGTACAGGAGTAGAAGAAGAAGAAGGCGCCGCCGCCGCCGGTGAGCTGAAGAAGCCTCCGCTACCAGGCTTGGAGAATCCGAAGCAAAGAGAGCCGGCGGACGCGCCGGTGAAGTCGAGCTGGGTGCCGCCGCTTCCGTAGGAGTAGCAGGCAGGGAAGGTGGAGGAGGCGGCCTTGGCGAGGAGCCTGCATCGCTCGCGGCCGCGGCGGGCCCTGACGACGTGCCAGTGGTTCTTGACGGCGTTGTCAGTGCGGCCGGGGAAGTGGCGGGCGATGAGCGCCCACTTGTTGCCGTGGACGCGGTGCGCCGCCAGCAGACGCTCCTCCTCTTCCTCCGTGAAGGGACGCTTGTTGATCCGCGGGTCAAGCTGGTTGAACCACCGGAGACGGCAGCTCTTGCCTTCTCAACCATGCACAAGAAATTGATTACCACAAATTAGTTAACTGTGTTTAAAAAAATCATCAGTACTTATCAGTCCAGGAAAATCCAATGTAAATTTCTAATATAATGAATGAAAAAATCATAATAATTCTCGTTAAGGAATGCAGAATTCATAGTTAAGTGTAATTTTATCACCAACTGAAAATTCACATATATATAAACCCAGTATAATGTTTCAGCATTGCAGCTTGCAGGACACATCAATTTGATGAGTAATTACATAATTAACACACTATAAAGAGGTCAGGGCACACAAAGGTGATTGCGTACAGATCGATCTAGTTGCATCAACCTGCATGCAAAGCCTGAGAGAGACGAGTGAAGAAATCTTCAGTAGGTTTAGCCGTGTAGGTGATCAACTCTTGACACATGCATCCATAAATACATGGATGTTTCACATGTATATACATAAAACAAACCGTGCTTGGTAGTTTTCTTTGTGTTGTTTTTTAAAGGTAGCTTGTAGGAGAGCTTCCTACTGTTTTTGATTCATTAACCCCCCCAAAAAAATCGTGCAAGATCTTAGTTATGTGTTGTTTGCTTCCCTTTAATTCATATATCATGCAACTTCATTCGTTTTGGGAAAATTAGTCTTTTCTTCTATTTGACTGAAACTAAGAGAGGAACATACTGAAAATTAGTTGTGTTCATCATGTACTCTTCAGTATGGAAAACATATTTAAAGGAATAACTAACTTGAGACTTCTAGAACTTATACATAAAGATATAGAGTACTTAATGAATTTCACACCTGTTGGCCTTTATGCCCATCTAACTAGATTGTTTTTTAAAGACAATACGGATCTTTTTCAATTGCCAAGAATAAGTAGGAGAACTGTGTATCTTTTCATCAGATGATATGAATTAAATTTTCAAGTACAAGACAAGTATACATGTGCCGAGAACAAATTCAACAGTTCGTTGCACACATTAATTCACGATGAAGAAGAACATATATATGGCATGCTGATGTTTCTTCTGTTTTCTTGAAATAGTACGTATGGAAGAAACTCACTAACGAAACAGATTAAATTTTAATTATTCCATCTCTGCTGTACAAAGAATCTTCTATCTCCAAAATACCCGCTAATTATGAAAGAAAAAACAAGTAAAGCTACCATCAAGTGCAAGGTCTAGTTTTCATTATTCCCCTCCAGATCAGGGATTCTTTTTTGTAGAAGCGTCACCAGGACAATAATATATATACATATCCATATCCATACAGAAATTAAACATGTAAACTGAAGCAAGATGCATATGGATCAACTAGTTTTGGACACAACAAATCGCATCAAGGAAACCCAAGTCTGTATGCATCAACATCATCTGAAAGGAAAAGAAAATAAATACTTCTGGGAAACAGATCGCTGATGAAAGAGAAGAGCCAGAGTAGCAGCTTGACCCACCTGATCTGCCCTCGAGCTTCTCGGCTATGGAGTTCCAGTTCTGGGGGCCGTACTTCTCCACGAGCTGCCTCAGCTTCTCGTCCTCCCCTGGCCGCCAGTGACCCCTCGGGCAAAGCGACGGCCTCCCGCTGCCGTCCGACGTGTTGGTGGTGGACGACGACGCCGCCGCCGCCGCCATCAATCTTGGCCGGAGAAAAGATCGAAGCCTGCCTGGCCCTGGCTTGCTAGCAAGAGAGAACTCCGAACTGCTTCGAGGAAGCTAATGCGTTCTTGGTTTATAACGAGTCATTTGGTACACAAGTCAGAGGGGGGCTGTGGTAGAGTGAGAGAGAAGGCTAGCTAGGCCGTGGTGTGCTAGCTTTACTTTACCCATATATATGCACACGTAATGACGCGCATCATGTTGGGCTAGGGTTTGGATGAGAGGTCCCTTTAGTTTAGTTTTACACGACAAGAGACACGGCTGCTGCTGCCGCTGTGATATGATGCATCATGCATGCTTACACTTACACCCCCCTGTGTTATTAACTAATTATTAATGTACCCATCATTTACGTACCCTCTCTCTTCCTTGTAGGGCCAGCTACCCCTGTGTGTGTGTCCATGTCATCTCTATATCTCACCAACTTGGTTGCCCTGTTTGGCTATTCGCCAGAGACCACTCCTCTCACAGCTCCCATCCAACGCAAACCTATCCCCAGCTGCTAGCTGGATTACTCCTTCCAGCTAACATAAGCATGTGTACTTCTCTCTCTCTAACTTCCCTAACAATATTCTCCTCCATATATGCGATGCAATGTAATGCAGGACATCATCATCGACTTTCTTAACAAACGATCTTATCTAAACTACTCTCAACCCTGTTGTACATACGTGTTCTTGAAGATTCATTTCATTTATGCTGTTTGTTCAGATATACCCATTTAATACTACCTCAGGTATGTGTTTCGGACATCCACATATATAATATCCAATGTCCTTTTCATTTCATTGATACTTAGTTAAAGTTTACTAAGAATAAAATTATTGTTTTTATATAGAAAGGAAGCTTTGGTATAATGGGCCGGGTATTAATATGTTGATAACATTTGCACGTGAGAAATTCAAACCGTACGGTCCTCTTAGACGTATACTCACATGTATGCGGGAGACGAAAATCGAAAATTATATAGCAGCAGTAACAAAATTTTAAAACATGGCATTCAAAGACGTAGGATAACGAGAGGTGGGATCAGTCGGTAAGAACATGAAATATACCCGGCTCGACAGAGTACAACTATATGAAGGTATATATAATCTAGATTTCGGCAGGTCAAAAGAAAGCTGGTGCATGCAAGTTAGAGAAAAGGGGGCACCGAAGCACACCTTAGTACCTTACTGCACATATATTTTATATAGTACTAGTAATATCGGAGGTCTGTTATTACTGTTTACTGCGAGAGGTTGTTACGGTCAACGTCTGTGTGCATCCCCAAGAGGGCAAACCGTTCAATCTCTGCCACCACGGCCATCCACAGAAACGGCAACCATAGTAAATGGCCAATGAGCAAGCGCACACACAAGGAAGGTGGTTGGGTGCATGCATCTTGCAGGCCACAAAGCCCAGAACCTGCAAGACCTCTGCGGCATGGGGATGTGTTGCAGAAACGGGATGCATTCAACCATTCCATGCCGCCCACTGTTCGTTCTGTATGGGTAGTATGGAGTAACCTGTAGTATATCTTGATGTGAGTGAGAACAGCTGATTGTTACATGCAGACATATATGCACTCTGCGTTGTAAATGCCATCGCCAGCATGTGGCCTGCAGGCAGGGATGTTACTCTGTGTACTATTAATTGATACATTTGATGTACACATGTAACTAATAAGCCGAATGTGCTCTTCCAAGGGTGTCCTGGATTAATTGGGACCTGCCTACATGAATGCTTGGATTTTAGCTTTTTAGGATATCTGAATAGATATAGCAATTAAAGAAAAAAGAATTTTGGGAAACACGATTAATCTAGATATGCCACAATATGTTGTTGTTCGCATGTGTGCGATTTTTGGCATATAGAAATAAAAGCATATTTTATCTTATACCCTATTGACTATCGGCATACATGTTCTAGGTAGCTCATGGGTTTTTTACGTGAGGAAACAATCCCTTAGTGCAAGCGCGCCCTCATAGATCACGGGTCATTTCTTTTTCTACTATATGTTCTCAATTCACCTCTGGGTTGCAAAAATACAAAATTGGTTAGGTCTCCAAAATTTCAAACCCTGCGATCGGGGAGTAGACACAATCAGAAATTGGTGGCTCGAGGAAGTTCAAATAGAAGTCATCAGTGGAACACTCTTTCATGGCTTCTTATAATTGGTTGGAACAAGTGGGAAGCGAGAGTATTTTGGAACATCATCGCCTTGTCATATATCTATCATTTTGGACCTTTTGGAGAGGATAAAAGGGGAGGCCAAGTTAAGGTAATTAGTGGGGGGTAAGGACTTGGGTAAATCTCCTACCAAGAGTGTAGGTTCTTCTGAATCTTGTAAGGTGTTTTCCACATGTGGTTGTAGCAAAATATATTCTTCTATTTTAATGAAGAGAGGGAAATCTTTTGAGTATATCAAGAAACACATGTAACAAGGCTATGAATACTTGTGAGACAAGTGCAGCAATACATACGCATAGTCTTCAGTAATCTCTAAATGTTGTGAATTTCAAGGACTGATGTTGTACCTTCCATTTGCATTTTAATAATTTTGTGTTAAACTTTGTTTGTGGTGTTTGTTTGATATGACATGTTGGACTCTTTCTTTTTTTATAAAGGATAATATGTTATTATCGAGCTGATATTAATACACTTGGCCTCTACAAAAGGAAAAATGATGAGAACCGGTCAAGACATCGAGTATGCACATAGCTAGCTAGGTTATTAAGAAAAGGAGGAAAACGAAAGGCATGTCACCAAACAAATCACGGCGAAGCGATTAACAAGATTCAGCTACACTGACCATCATTTGACAACACATAGCAAGCGAGAATGGTTCTCCATAAGAAACGACTCCATAAAGGGAACATCACACAAGCATCGCCATTTCTAGGTCTGACCAATCAAAGCAAGATAATGGATTTTCATCCTGAATATTAGGTTCGAGCAACTCCAAGCAATTCGTTAAGGAAGGGAACAGTGCGGTATGATCATACTTCCACCGCCATGTATAATCAAGTAAGATCAAACTTAGGGTTTTCACTCTGGAGCTTGAGACCGACTATTTGAATAGCACCACTAAATCAAATTCACTATTTGTTGTGCCTCCTATTGCCTAGCCCTAGCTTCAACAAAACCGACAAGGTGTAGTTTCTCATCAAAGAAGTTGATGTGAGCATCAACACTCAGCTGACAACCAAAAATGCGCAAGCGCGCATGCCACAAAGCCATGGATACCTGCCATACACACGACATGGACCGTAGACCATTTGATGAGGGAGTATGGTCACCGGGGCCGCCAAAATCCTAGGTTAGGGTTGTTCCGGTAGCACCACACTGTCCCAAGAGTGGTGCTAGGCCAGAACCAAATCCACTACATGCCACATGTTGATCCACTAGGCCGTATCACGGTGCCGCCACAACTCCTCCCACCGACATCGGAAGAGGAAGAACATTGCCTACAAAGGCCAATTGGAGCCCAACATGCCATGGGGACAGCCGCGCCGACATGCCACCTCACGCTAAGTGACAATTTTTCATTTCACATTTTCTATTTAATTTGCCTCCATCTTGTAGTGATTGGTCATCAACTGTTTAGGAGTGAACATCTTACAACATGACTTTGTTTTTGTAAACCTCATTGAATGGGCTGCTCCGCTACTACTTTTAGAAAATTTACATGGTTGTTGCCATACAACAGAATTTAACACTCACAAAATAAAGTTTAATTAACCGCATAAGGGTGCCTCTAGTTAGCTTTCTCAAAGAATGTGACTTAAACTGATCAACCATTCCGCCTGAAACATGTAGCCCTGATAGCTGTTGTTTGGTTTTAGAAAGGCATGCACATATTTATGCAAATAAAACAGGAAGCTGCTTAGCTCAACTAGGTAACGAAGTAGGCCCCAACAACAATGGACAAAATCCACACCTGAAAAGAAAACAGCGGAAATCTGATGCAACTACTAACCAAAACATGCCCGATATGTATACAAATTCCTAGCTGTAAATCTGAAGAAATCCAGTACTATCTTATTTTCTTTACCGCCTACAAACTGATTTGCAGCTGACTAAGACCTTTAAGTTTCCATGTTTGAATCACCAACTAAATGCCATCGCTTTATTGGTTATAGGTTAGCTTGTATACAAGTATGACAGCGCCACATGCTTTATATAGTTCATGGGTGCACCAGTTGCGTTAGTTCCATAATAGACATATGGTCATCTATCTATCACATACACCCTAAATTTTCTAGTCAAAGTTGTTTCACCCGCGAGATACCGACAGTTGAAAACCGAGCAACCCATGTTAACAATGGCTCGAATAAGATTTCAGGTCCCGAATTCAGTTCCAAGAAAGCACAACTGATAACGAACTCGCAACTGCTGGTCTTATATGAATCATAATTTAGTTAGTGCCGAATTAAGTTAATCCATGTTAGTTTGTCAGTCTGACTTGGCATGTGTCGAGGATGTAGCTTTAGCTTGTTGCTTTGGAATTGGTTCCGTTTCAGGAAAGGGTTTTGTGATATTAACAGGTGCTGTGGATTTGAAGGAAAAGGCAGCCAAGTTACCACAAGATCAATGCAGTGTTGCATAAGTGTTTGGCCGGCAAAAGGTTCAGAGCTTTGACAAATCATGGATACAAGAGCTAAACGAAGAGCATAATTGGGAACCTACATCTATGTATGTAGTACAATTTTAATTAGGTGTGCAGCGTCACATACACCTTGTGGAACTAACCCCATTAGTTTACTCAGGAAGGTTTCTACACATTTGTCCTCAAGTAGCCAAGTCGATGACATGGGCTAATCACTGAAGAAGTAAGGAAAAAGCTACAAAGCTTTACAAGATGCACTACTATTTGCATGCATGGTATAACCGTCTAGAGTGCTCTGTTCTTAGCTGGCCATGCTATTTTGTATCAATAATTAACTGAATTTTGTCCATTTTAAATTAAAGTAAAAGAAAATAAGTGGGTAACTAAACTTAGGGCATAGTCACTAATTTCTCGTGTATAAATGCGACTGTTAAACGGTATGTTGACTCAGCTGGAGGATTAAAATAGTAAGAACAAACACGTGTGCATGATGTAGCAAGGAGCATGAGAAAGAATAAACACTGTCCCATCGAGACTAATAATGTTCAAAAGAGATGAGAGGTTTTCAGGTATCGACAGGGACTTGCAACCAATCCCCTGAAGAGGGGGGAATGACAAGGAAACGGAAACTCTCACCAAAGTACACATGATTTCGTGTTCGTCCTAAACAAGCAATCTAGGAAATAATTGAAATATTAAGTCCCCCAACTGCTTGAAAGATTAGGATTCCCCAATAACATAAAATAAAATATGTCTGCGAGGAATTATGTAAATAGGATGCATGCTTGCAACTTTGCTTATGTCAAGGTTAAAAGTACAAGTAGGTGTTAACCAAGCAGCCCCAAAGTAAAATCATGTAGCACGCGTCATGTGCTTGAAGCCCAACAAAATGACATTATCTTTTTTTTTTCCGAAATGTGGCAAAATACTTGCCATTTTCATTACATTTTGGGCAATTTTCGTGCTAAATATATGGGGTAAATATAATCTTGTAATTACATAAACTTGAACTATTCTGATTTGCTGTAAGATTGGTGGGTGGCTAACTCGTGCTGGCAATTAAATCATTGGACCAAAGAATTTAATCAATCAAATCATGTAACTGTCTGATGAGGTTGGAAGATAATGCATGAGAAGATTTTGTTTATTGTTGTGCAATTGGCCATGGTTGACCAGATCAGGTCAGCTGCACCCTGCACCACAACATAGGTACACCATCTGAACCCCCTTTTCGTTGTGTGTGTGTGCGCGCGCGCGCGCGCGTGTAGGTGTGCACTGCACGTGTTGAAAAACTCTGAGTAGTGGAGTCCTAGTTAGGTGACTAATTATTGTTAAAGGATTAATTCAATTAGAAACACGGCGACGGCTTGGTTGACACTTTGGCACAACAGCTAAACATAGGCAGCATTACAGTGTTTCTTATGAGAAATCATCACCGCCTTAACTTTATTTTTTCTAGACTAATCGGTTAATAATCAGTCATTCGTTGCTTAGCAAACTTTTTTAGATTTTGTTTAAGCATGTGGTTAGAATGTAACATTGTGCATGGAGTTGTTATAGCATTACTATCTTTTTTCAGACCGTGGTAAGTTGGAGATTTTTTTCCTGTAAATATGTGACAACGACGAAATCTTGCTACTCCCTTGGATCCATATTAATTGTTACTGGATTGGATATATCTAGCACTAAAACATGTCTAGATACATTTATTTCTGCGACAAGTAATATGGATCGAAGGAAGTGGAATATTAGACATGCTTATAGCTACTCCCTTCGGCCCATATTAATTGACTTAAATTTGTTTAGATTTGAATGAATATAGACACTATTTAGTATATAAGTTTATCTAAATTTTGACAAATCAAAGTCAATTAATATGGATCGGATGAAGTAACTAGATTCCACAGTGCACGGTAAAGTTCGTGGCCTAGTCGCCGTTGTTCGAGTCACAGGTAGCATGGCCATGATCTGTTTGCTGTTGAGGAATAAGTCTTGGTCCCCAAACAAGAAATTCTTACTGCACGGTAAGTACTCGTAAAAAACAATTGATCGGACAGAGAAGAGACGAGGAGGAGAGCGAAGTGAGCAAGTCGAGCTGTACAGTCGTACCTAACACGCACGCACGCACTGAGGAGCAGTAGATCTAGCTGAACTAGGTTGGACCAGATTAGTCTGGTTTGCTCAGGGCAATTGAGCTATAGCGCGCGCACACGCACATACCAGAGTATATAAATATGCAACTTTTTTCCTTGTGGGACCAACTTGTCGGGCCTGGACCTGGGTCAAGACATTCACCCAACAGTAAGTGCGAAGACAGACAGTAACACGGTTCTCTTTAATTCCCTGTTGAAAAATAAAGAAAAAACATGAGAATGCAGTGCTAGCCCACCACCTTGGAGCAAAAGCTAGTTCAATTCAGCGCCATTGTCCGACTGTCGATCGGTTGGCCACATTTGGAGCATGCATCGCGACGAGATGTCACGATCCCTGATTCTGAAGATGAAATGGCAGCGGTTCCCCTCTTCCCAAATAAACCCTACTACACCAAAGCAACGCATACATCATCTGAGCGAGCAACGGAAACCACGTACAATAATACGTATACACCACCAGCTGGTTGGTTTCAGATTTCAACTCTGCAGCTACCTACCACTGCTTCCCCTCCATGATCCCCAGAGCAGACCAGGCCAGCAGGGGAGGCGAGTTACAGTTACACCATCGTCCCAGAACGAACTATATAAGCACAGAGGCGTACAGGTACAGGTACGTACGTACGCAAGAATCCAAAACCGCAACTGATCGAGCTTAATCAGCACTGTTCTGTTACGGGAATCGACAAGCTCTTTTTCCCCGCAGATGCACGATGAAAGCAACATGAAACCATCTGTCGTGCGTGCATGCGTGTACCACTACCACCGTGGAAATAGTGCAGAGGCCAGGGCGCCAGGGGCCATTTGGGGCAGCTAGCAGCCTTATTAACTGGTGCCCCCAGATTTAAGGTTCTCTCCTCCCTTTGTCAGAGGACATTAATCGACCGTCCGTCTGATGTTCGTGCTGTTCTATATACGCAAACTAAGCAGATGCATGTGCAACCGTGCGTCCATGTCTGTGCTATTTTGTCTAAAGAGGAGATGGGTCACTTAGCGGTGTACTGTTCCCAAGAAGAAAAGCAAGGGTTTTGCAAATGTAAATTGATCACGTTAATGAACTGTTGGTAGCTAGTTCTACTAGTAAGAATATTTTTTACTAGCTATATGCCGATTTATTTTTTATAGAGTCAATTGCACCGGTAATAAAAAAAACTTGTCCATTAAGTGTGAATTCATACAAAAACTTGCAAAGTGTGTTCCTGCCGTACAGAAACTTAGCATGCGGTCGCAAATTCATACAACTCCAGTCGTAATCCTTCTGAAAGCTAATCCTACACCCCCAATCCCCTTGCTATAGCCCAAGATGTCGGTCCATATCGAAGAGAGGGACCTCTTCCGCGGAGATGGCCCCTGCTATAGCCAGCGCCATCGATATTCCCTTGAGGGGATGAAGACCTAGAGAAGGAGGAGCGTCTGGTCACACACTCCGGGTGGGTGAAATCGCGTCTCGGCGTGGAAGAGTTGCACATCCTGTCCACCAAGGGCACAACCCTAGCGGCCATCGAGAGCCATGCAACTAGGAATGTGTCTCGCCCTGCCCCCATTCCAGCGCATCCCTTCCTCTGCGGGCCCCTGAACTTCTATGGGATAGAGGTAGATAACCTCCACCCTCTAAGCATACTCCAGGTCGCCTGCTTAATCACCGCGCGTGAGTGCTACCTTGTGATTCCTCTGCACTTCGTGTTGTGATGTGCCTCTTCCAAGCGGTCAGCTACCCATCGGATGATGTTGTCACCATTCTAGTGGGGTAGTTTTCTGACTGCGCCACAAGCATCGTGGGAGCTATCCAGACTCATGCGCCCAGAATTTCCGTCGAGGGGTGGTCTTCTGAGGGGTTTTACACCCCCAACCCATAACATAAAGTGTGAATCTCTTATTTTGAAACAACCAAACCAAGAATCGTAACATATAGTCATCATTTCGACCTTATCTTGTAGAAATGAATGCATTTAGCATCCATAATAAGGAATAAGATTTAAAATTATTGTTTTAGCTAAAAAATATGTCCATAGCAGTTTTTTAATAGAAAAACTTAACAAAAATGTAAAACTTGTTAGAAAATAAATTCCTTCCGCATGAGTCATGTTTTGGGTATATATTATCTTATGAAACTTAGGAGGAAGAAGTACACAATGATGGTTTAGTCATAAACTAGACTATCAAGCAGGAAGATCGATAACATAGAGTGCAACCTTTACTTAAAAAACGAACCAAGAACTGTAACAGATAGTTATGGGTTCGACCTCATCTTGTGGGAATGACTTTATTTAGCATCCATAATGAGGATTATGGTTTTAACTAAAAATTCTTTTCATAGCATTACTTTAATTTGTTTTTTAATAGATTTTTTTAATGAAAATGTAGAACTTGTTTCCTCTCGCACGGGTCATGTTTTGGGTATATATTGTCTTGTGAAACTTAGTAGGAAGAAATACACAAAACTAAAAAGGTGGCCTAATCATAAAATAGACTATCAAGTGGTTGACTGACCTCTTACTTTGAAACAAACAAACAAAGAATTGTAACTGATAGGTATGATTTTGACCTCATCTTTGGGAATAACTTTATTTAGCATCCATAATGAGTATGATTTACTAGTAGTGTTTGCTAACTACTTTTTCATAGTATTAATATTACTTCTTAATGACAATGTAAAACCTGTCGGGACATAAATTCCTTCCATATGGAGTCATCCGTTGGGTACATTGTTTTTGGGAAAATAGGAGAGAGAAATACACAAAACTAAAATGTTGCTTTACTAATAAACTAGAACATCAAACATGAATATCTATAACATAGAGTGTGAACCTTTTACTTTGAAATAACCAAACCAAGAATGGTAACTGATAGACATGATTTCGACCTCATCCTGTGGCAACGACTTCATTTAGCATCCATAATGATGAATATGATTTAAAATTATTGTCTATTAACTAAATTTGTTTTCATAGCATTATATTAGGTTTTTAGTATAAGATTTTTAATAAAAATGTAAAACTTGTCAATAAATAAATTCCTTCAGTATGAAGTCATTTTTTGAATATATTGTCCTGTGAAAATATGAGGAAGAAATACACAAATCTAAAATGGCGATTTATTCATAAACTAGACTATAAAGCGTGAAGATCTATAACATAGAGTTTGAACCTCTTACTTTGAGACAATCAAACAAAAAATATAACTGAGAGTCATGATTTCGACCCCATCTTGTGGGAATGGCTTCATTTAGCACCCATAATGATGAATGTGATTTAAAATTAATGTTTGTTAACTAAAAATTCTTCTCATAGTTTTTGATAAAAAAAAATTAAACGAAAATATAAAACTTGTCAGAAAATAAATTCCTTACAAATGGGGTCATGTTTTGGGTATATTTTCTTGTAAAAATAGAAGAAAGAAATACACAAACCTATGATGGTGGTTTATGCATAAACTAGGCTATCAAGCAGAATATCTATAGCCTAGAGAGTGTGAACCCTACTATAACCAAACCAATAATGGTAACATATTGTCATGATTTGGGTATGTTTCCTTTTGAAAAATAAAAATAAAAATATACAAATCTTTTAAATTAATGAAGTTAATTACATGTAAGTGTGACCAAACTATCTAAAAATATTACATTCTATCAATATTTAGTTTCATCAGATTTGGTAACATATCTCAAGGGCCTTCACGTTGGAGGGGTTGTGCTGGATCCCCGCCAAGGGTGTGCCTTGCTCGTCGCCGAGAGCTGGCTAGCACTTCTCCATGTAGCTTCTCAAAGATGTTGTTGATGAAGGAGTTCATGATGAATCTTGGCCTTGACATTGTCGATACCTAGGTACTCTTGCTCGAGCACCTTGAATATGTAGATCTTGTAGGTCTCCACTTTCTCCTTGGCGAGAAAGGCATCGATGTGGACCGCTCTTGCAGGTTTTGTGAGGATCCTGGTCTCCACAGTCCCGACACTAATTATTCTCAAGGACGAACTCTAGGGATGCTAGAGCTCGTCTATGGTGGATGTGAGGTGATGGATTTTAGATGAGTTGTGAGAGAGATGTGTGTGCCTACTCGATGGATCCCTAGGTCCTTTATGGAGGACCTAGGGTTATAGGTGTCGAGCCATTCCCTATGGGGGTAAGTGGATTCTAACGAGATATTACTCATCTGATCTAAGGTTGGTTACAAATTGCATCCGAATAATCCTTGGAGAGATCCTCGACTTGATTTCGGCATGGTTTGTGCTCCAAGAAGGTTGCCTAGCAGGCCTAGACCAAGCCTCGGCCCCTTCTGAGTAGTCCTCCTTCATGCCTGATGGTCCTACCTAGGGCCCATGACCTCCTCACATTGCGTTTGAATTTTCACCAACGACTTTCAACCCGGTGGTAAGTCGGTGGTACCTAGAGAAAACATTGCCCGGAGGAAGGGACTAAACCCATTTGTTCAAGTAGTACCGAATGAGTATCTCAGAGTTAAGGAGTAAGTAAATAAACCCGATTAAGAGGAGTGGAAACACTGATAAGTGATAGTTTTGGATTAAGCTTCTATGTAGTAAGCAAAAAAAAACCAATTACTTAGCCTCGGCTAAGCATTTGTGCGTTTAAGTACTTGGAATACATAGTTATAGATCTCCTTCGGATATCAACATATGACATTGGATATTTTCCTTAAATTATTGATAATGCCTTCATGTGCAGTTTAGTGGTGTTTCAGCTGGCGATGGCTTGACTTAAGAGATGGGACATGTGACGGGTAGTGTATATATGCTTTCGAAATCTTTGCCCGTCAATGGTTTATTGTGAAATATCTTTGCTGGATGCTTGTAAAATTGATCACATGATTATGATAACTTTTTTCTAGATGGAAGGAGGAAACTGAATTCCTATGTTTTAAAGCAAAACGGATCAAGTTGGATGAGGATTGAAGCTGACGTGTAATTACAACATGGATGGTATGTTAGTGATCTTTCATGCACAAATGAAGCTTGTTTGATCTTGCACGTAATATACCTCATAGAAATCAGTATTCAAACCATATAAGCTTTATTCCATCTTATTAATACAGTACAGTACCAACAATTATCAACATGCATGTTGGGATGGCTGATCTACCAACCCAAGCCACTGTGTTTATTACTCTCTATTACCAGACTAATTTCTGTTTACAAACAGTGGTAACAACTTCTATGTATAGATGATGTTTAGTGGCCATGCTCACCGCCATAGCCACCTCCACCACCATATCCATGGCCTTCGCCGCTTCCATGCCCAAAACCACCACTGCCGCCGCCACCTCCCCCTCCACCGCCGCCTCCTCCACCACCACCGTTCATGCCACCACCTGATCCATAGCCTTCTCCATACCCAGACCCGTAACCACCACCAGAACCACCGTAGCCCGATCCATCGCCTCCTCCGCCTCCACTACCTCCCCCGCCGCCTTGACCACCAGAACCGTAACCAGATCCATAACCACTGCCATAACCAGAGCCGTACCCTGATCCCATGCCACCACTGCCTCCACCACCACCACCCCCTTGGCCACCGCCGCCGCCACCACCAAAGTTGCCTCCAGAGCCATAACCGGCACCATAGCCCGAGCCGTAGCCATACCCATGACCTGCGCTTCCACCGCCTTCTCCTCCTCCGCCGCCACCACCATAGCCGCCTCCTCCAGCGCCAATACCGGTGACAGCGACCGGGGCTCTCGCGGCAGCGATGAGGTGGGTGCCGGTGAGCAGGACCAGGAGAGAAGCGAGAGCTAGAGCCTGTTTGTTGGTGTTCGCCATTGTGTAACGAGATAGCTTCCAACTATCTAGCTTGTGTATGGGTTTTGGTGTTGTGATCATCTTGAGATCGATGTAGATGCAATTTATAGGCGTGCTCACTGCATCTGCATCTGACACGACCATCTGAGATGGTGCATGTCCTCTTCTCACCTAATGAGCTCCACTAGCTAAGCCAATAGCAGATGAGCTGAGTGACAACTGTATGGATGGGTTTGGGATCAGACACGTGGCATCTATATGTGCGTGTACGTAGTATAGTGGGGTGGTTCGTGGTTGGTCAACTCAAATATGACAGAAAACCCAACCCAATCCATGCATGCATAATGGAGCACTCACTTCTGCCAAGTTTTGTCAACGTTGCTTTTGACAAATACAGTATATGCATTGCTTTCTTTTCTGAACGACTATGCATTGCTTCTTCCAACCATCTCAAACCATACACGTGTACAGCAATACAGCCAAGGTATTTTCTTGAAAAAAAATTCTTGCCAGGGAGGAGGAAAGAAAGATGAATCACTTATTAGTTGGATGAGTTCTGAGGGAAGACGGTGTGGACAAACTTGAGGAAGCGCTCTGAGTAGAACTGGGGTTCGACGACAGATATCGACAAGGGGTTATACTTGGTGGACTTGTATGCATGCTCAATCTTCTTCCTCATGCTGTAATCCTGCAGGATGTCAATGATGCCTATGTAGAGCACCACATCATACACCTGACGGAACGATTTGCCACCATCTTCTGCCTGTTTCTCTTCTTTCTCCGCTCTCGCGGGCATGTTCACCCCTAGCTGGATCTGAAGCCTGCCCAATTTGGCAAAAGATTCAATCATCTCAAATCATACATTAGAATTGGAAGAACATGAGAATTGACTATCAAAGACTAATGACCTTGCTGTGCCTGGAAGCAAGAGGTCTACTTCCTCGAAACAAGCAGACGACGAACGCAGGCGGCTTCCCCTTACGTGTGGTCCGACAGCAACTTTGCTCTTTTGGTCGCTACCCCGCTGCACCAAAACCAGCCCTTCTCGACAGTTATGAGCGGAATCCTCCTCCGCAGCATCTGCATTATCGATGTCAGCAAGCAAAAAAATTGCAAGCGGATTAATTCGACAACTTATTCAGAGAAATGAAGATATACATTGCATGCTTACCTTGTTCTGAAAGAACGGTTAGTTTATCTGGCAAAATGTTTTCATGGAACGATGCTCTTCCTTGTAGGCTTTGACGAGCCCGGTAGTGGAAACCAAGAAGTAAACTGTAATCCATTATACCATGATTCCTTAGAAATTCGCTGTCCGTCTCAATCTGCCTACACAGAATAAGAATAGAATGTGCTTGTTACACAGAAAACTGGGCATGAAAATAAGCTTTTTTTTTTGCATGTCAAAAAAAGGTGTATTTTTTAGAGAGAACGTGCTTACTTGAGCAAAGCATCCCGCCAAGAAGGCTCAAGATAAAATGAATAGTTCAGATCCAAGTCTTTCAGTGTTGTGTTCTCATCGATTTTGATTTTGTCAGTAGAGCGGCCCAAAGATGAACCTTTCAAATCAAATCTTCGATGAATTCTAAGTTCTGTGCAGAACATGTTTCCCATCACTACAAATTGGAACTGCAGATACAAACAATCAAAACCTACAGTTAATAAACATACCATTATTAAAAAAAGTAACTAGAATATACTATCAATCATGACAATAATATACTTTTAGGACTGGATGAATGATACTACCACTGTTCAAACATATATGAAGCTTTGGACAATGTATGCAACTTTGACCATCCCTGCAACCTTTACATGAATCCAGGCAAAAAAAATACTACCAAAGTATTTTCCTTGAAAAAATCCAATAGAATTATTTTTACATGATCAACCTAAATAGTTTAGTATGCACTACTGGTCGAAGCTGCAAAAAGTTTCACAGATTTTATGTTTTTGTTTCATATTTTGAAATGAGAGAGTAAAACGCAAAGAACATTTAATGTTATTACCTTTTGACCGCTGGAAGGTTTCACCCTGTGGAGGCCAAAAAATTTAGTTACGAGTGTGTTCTCGTAAGTATGGACATGGCGATAATAGTGTGGAAGCATACGCAAAAGAACCTACATGAAAATATCATGTCAAGAAAAAACAAAGTTGCACTTGTAAATAAATGAACTTAGGATAAGTAAATCTATTCCTTGTGAGAACATGCTGAACAAAATATAGTCAGGTAAGCTAAAGCTCTGAATCGTTAAACATATCCATTTCTGATCATTTAAAATATCCTGTTTTTATCAAGTGTTGGGATTTGGTAGACAAGGTGGCCAGGGTCCAGTTCCTCGAAGTAAAATACAGTGCTTATCATATAAGTATTAGATAGAAGCAAGAACCTGCACTTCCGATTTCCGAAGAGTCTTGATCATAAACCGGTCATCTTGCGATAAGAAAAAGATACTTCCACTCTTTCCAGGAGAAGATAGCTCCCTGAGAGCATCACTTCCACAGATGGATATCATATAATCAGCTGTGTCAATCTTGAACATCTCCCTCAAATTTCTGTAATCAAACATAAACAAGAAATTAGTCTTCCTATGTCCTGAAATAGGAAATAGTATTGTGAGGGTGTCTCACTAGATACTAAAACAAGGAAACTCCAAATTTTATGAGTTCATAAGCAATCAAATAAATTCCAAAGTCATTGCAGAACAAGAAAGATTCAGAGAGATTGCAACAGAGTACAATACTTAAGGCGTTGAACTAGTCAAGATACTTTAATAAAGAGCTGTGTGCATCTATGGATGAAAAAAAAGTCAAGATACTTCATGAGATCCTTATATTTTATTCTTTTAGTTGCTATAAGATAAGTGGTAGGTCTGTACTACATATTATCAACAGAGGAACATATGCTGACCAACATATGTACTCCTCTTAAGGGTAAAATGGGAGTGAAACAGAACAAACCTGAAAACCATTGGACAGTAGTCCTTCCACTTAAAATCTACAGCACGATGTGAAGGGGTAAGCCGTGATCCATCTTTGGGGAAGTTCATCCAGAAACTAGCATTGGGGCCATAATCAGAAGCTCGCACTTCACGCCTCTGAATCGGCGTAATCTTCCCAACGGTGTACCTGAGAAGCATGATCACATTTAACCTTCTACCGATCACAAGGCAGAGGAGGATGAGCTACTGAAAATCAATATGCATTACCTGATTCCAAGCTGCAGACAGAGCATCAGGTCATAGCTCCTGTGCCCTTTAATGATCGCCTCTCCTGGCCTCTTGACATCCCTCATCATCTTGCTCTGTCGTCGTCTCAGTTTCTTGGACGACTCCGGGCAGCTCTTGTTATTCAGCACGACCTCGCTGATCAGAACGCCCTGCGCGTACTCCCTCTCGAGTATCGGGAAGCTGTTAGAACCAGCTGTGTCTTCACATCCATTTGTTTCGTCAGAACCGCCAGCACCTCCTGGTTCATGCCTGGTGATTCTCTCGATGGCCACCCCGATGCTCCAGCGTCTCTGCAAAGACGGTCTCTTCTTGGAAGGCGGGCGCTGCTGGTCGAAACTCAGGTTCCTCCTGGACGGAAAACTAGCACCTCCCGCTGCAGACTTTTGATCGGCCTGGTGCTGGAGGATGTTGGAGGTGTCTGGTAGCACACCTCTCTTCCGCAGGTCGTCAATGTAGAGCTCGTGGGCCGCGGGAAGCCGGGAACATTTTGGGTAGAACGTGCCCTTGCCATCCTTGAACCCTCTGGTCCATGTTCCGACATAGCACCCACCGTCCTTCCAGGTGTACAGCCCGTGCCCGTGCATCACGCCGTCGAGCCAGTTCCCCTGAAATGAGTCCCCGGTGGCGCTCCACGTGAGCACCCCTTTACCAGACATGAGCCCGTTCCTCATGGCGCCGACGTAGGTGCTGCCGTTGGCCCACGTGTACCTGCATCCGTCGCCCTCCATCTGGCCCTGCACCCAGGGACCTTCGCACACGTCACCGTTGCAATACGTCTGGACACCATGGCCGTGCTTGCGGTCCAGCTTCCATCCTCCCTTGTAGGAGGACCAAGAGCTGTCGGGGCCGGCGACGTATGTCCCTTCCCCGTCCATGTACCCGGCGGAGTACTCGCCCTCGTAGACGGCGCCGGACGGCCACAAGGTCCTCCCGTGTCCATGCCTCATCCCTCGCCGCCACCCGCCGTCGTACACGCAGGAGCTGCCAGACCAGACGTACCGGCCTGCGCCCTCGGGGATGTCGCCGTCAGACAGAAGCATGCCAGAGTAGATGTCGCCGTTGGGGAGCGTGAGCTCTCCGTCCCTGGGGCCGCTGGCGGAGGTTGTTCTGGAGGCAGCAGCCTTGGGATGATGGTCTGGTCCTCCATTTGTTCCTGGAGAGTGACAGGGATCCTCAAGGCCATTGGTAAGGACAGCAGGGGGTGTCATGCACACTGATAGTGATTAGCTAGCAGTTGCAGGGGATTGTGTTCCTGTACATGAGGAAGATGAAAGGGATACACACACATGAGTTTCTTTTCAAGAAGTGGGCATGTAACTGAAACCATATATAGCCAGTGGCGGAGCTAGAGACCTGATGATCGGGGTGCACAAGTGGTGCCCCAGGTGACAAAAGGCTGGTTTTAGGGGTAGCACACATGGTGAAAATTTGCTATTTTACAAAGGTGTCCTGTGCTACCCCATGCCAACACTTGCATGCGCCACTGTATATAGCTAGCAAGTAGCATGGCATGGAGAGAGCACTCCTTTGCTTTGTGCACACACAAGAGCGAGAAGCCTAGAAGTAGTAGTGGCGGTTGTAAGTTCCTTTCGTTACTGCTTCTGGGAGCGGTCCTAGTTTTGTTAGGCAGCGAGCCTTTACTTTCCTAGTGCGGCACTGGCACTCTGGCAGAGGTGTATAATTCACAAGAAGTTGGGAATCAGTTATTACTGAACAACAGACAGGTACCGCAGGTCTGCAATTATTTTAGGTGGGAAGGGAAGGGATATCCACAGTACAATTAAGGAATGAATGTAGATGTTCATCGTTCATGAGAGGAAATAAATACATGTAAGTGCGGCATATGTAGGATCCTGAGAAGTAGGTAGATCACCATGATAGTTAAGTGAAAACACATACAGTACTAATAACAAGTCGCTATAGACTAGAGAATTTTTTTCGCGAAAATGCATGCATTTCGATTCATTGATAGAAAAGGAGTTTGAATAGGAAAATGAATAGGGAAAAACACACATTAGGTAATGCTGAATGAGGAAAAGAATGAGGGGAATTAAGAAGGGACGTACTACAACAATGGAAGGAAGGAGGTAAAGGTAGGTGGAGACCTGAAAGGCCAACTAGGCAGGCAGGCAAGCAGGTTGAGGGGGAAACTGAAACGGAATTGGGATCCCACCATACCTGTATGCCTGCCTGCCTGCCAGAATGAAATGGAATGGAACTCAAATGCACGCCATGGAAGGGGAGGGCTGTGCTTGGTGGCCGGCTGAAATTCGGTCCAACCACATCGCCCCCCTCCTCCGCCGCCGCCGCTGGGTAGGCGAGGTTGGGAATGGACAAGAGGAGGAGGAGGAGGAGGAGGAGGTGGTGGTGGTGGTGGTTCCCTTAATCACCTAAGCTATCTCAGATCGAACTACGAAATAGTACTACACTGCTGCTTACTTGCTTACTCGGACAGTCAGCCGAGAGTTGATTGCAGCGTACGCAGGCCAAGACCAGGCCAGGCCACCAAGCCCTGCTCTGCTTTCTCTGTTTTGCTATCTTCTGCTCTGCTCTCTCTCTCCCTCTCTCGAGAGGGAGATCGATGGATATATGCCCACGGGGCGCCATGTGACTTCTTTATTTACTTATATATAAGCGTGCGCAGTCAAGAGATCTCTTGCTAGCTAAGCTACTATTAGCTACCTTTCTTAATTATGCAAATGCATGCAGTGCATGCCGATTAATTAAACTAAATACTATTGCGAGTCCCCACACCGACTGACGTACTCACTCCATTCATATGTAAACGCATGGATTTGAGACTATATATCCTTCTCCCTTCTCCACCCACCGACAGGGTGAAGCTGGTGGCGCCGTGTTTTGGTACCTTACATCCATGTCCCATCCATCCATCCATCGATCGAAACGACTACTCAAAAGGTCCCAAATCATGCATGCATACTCTAATGCACAAAAGCGCGTACATACGTTGCTCTAAGTACACGGACACACGGAGATCCTTGATCGATCCACCTCACCAAAGCAAGTAAAGTACTTTGGCATCCGGTACCCACAGCTAACTGCCACTAGTAGAATATATTCCCTCCATACTTCCATGGTGGCCCAACTCTGCTTCCTTGCTCGCCGCCGGCCGATCTACCCTTCCTCCTCCCCTCTGCACGTCATCAGTCTCAGTGTCCGCGTCGTCGGCCCGCCGTCAGCCCGTCCTCAAGAAAAAGGACGGAAAACCCAACCTAGATCGATCGATCC
Organism: Avena longiglumis; assembly: GCA_030063025.1. Classification (NCBI taxonomy): domain Eukaryota; kingdom Viridiplantae; phylum Streptophyta; class Magnoliopsida; order Poales; family Poaceae; genus Avena; species Avena longiglumis. The sequence continues at coordinate 188,405,900 of CP125979.1, forward strand.
AGACGGATCGGCTGCTCAGCTGTTCTATGTACGCAGAGCAGATTGTCTGTGTTCTTTTGTCTAAATAGGAGCTGGATCGGTAAGATGCCTGTCTTACCAAGAAAAGCAAGGGTTTTCCAAATGTATATATATGTTGGTAACTAGCACTAGCAAGTCGGAGGTCTGGATCTTAATTAGTGCCTTCCACGTGTATAGAGAAGAAACCATTTTATCTTCCAGAGGTTTTGTGTTTGCTACCTAGTCTTTGATGCTTGCCTGGCCGGTTTCTTGCTGGACAGCCAAGACTAGTTGAACAGACGATGCTGGTAATGCACGCCTCCAAACAAAGAGATTTCAGGAGCAAAGGACGACTCATGAGACGAGGGACTAGCAAAAAGGAATTGCATTGGATGAGTTGGGTGTTGCTCTGCTTATTCTCTAATCAATGGTCCGCTGATGATTTCTTTTCAACAATAATTTCCTGAAAGTGGGTGTAGCTTCTCCAGGCAGGTCGTCGTTAGGTCACGAACTGGGCCTCACTTCCGGCAGTGGCTTTGGCACGCAACAACCTGGTGGCCACAGGACTCGGCTCAGTTTTTTTTCCAAAAGGGGGGACCACGGCCTCTGCATCACTTGCTCAGTTCGGTGCATGCTGATTGCTGGCATTGCATCGTTGATAGTTCAGTTCAGTGTACACGGCTGATGCTGGACAGGACTGGGCTTGAAGATGGTGCTCCGCCCTGCAACAACGGCTGAGATCTCTTAGGCTGGTCAGCAACCGGACTCTAGACCAGATCTGTAACTGGGTTGTGGTTGTCTTGCGAGATGGTTCTGCCACCTTGATCAGTACAGTGGACAGATCATGTATGATGTAGCCTCAACTCAAGATCGATCCACGAGTTACCAAGTATGCACGCATTCTGAAAGCTGTAGAAATTGGCTTCTGAGTTGCTACACACCTCAAACTACGTGGGCTCCATATAAATAGGGACGTAGGGAGTATATAGTTTTTAATGACCTACATGTTTCGTGTATTATTGTGTTTAACTGAGGGTCAAGGAAATCACGGAAAACGAGGGAGCCATTTCGATAGGGGCAGAGGGAGTGACAACAAGAAGCATCAACTTGAATGATCCTAGTACTAATTTATGCATGGAAGACTTAAGGATATAGATACTGTTCATAAGAACCTGTTTCATAACTTGCCTTTGTATTTCCATGCTGCTGACGATGGCGCTAATCTCTAGAGATGGCATACTTCCATGTATTTGGTTTCAATAACCTAGGCCCTGATCACAAAGATGCCAGAATGTATCTGGACCAATTAATACATCATAAAATGTGTACATTAACAAAAGCATTTGAAATGAATAATGGTAAAAAATATATTTCCCATGATTTCTTGATTGTCAACTATATATTATAAGACGGTAGCTTTGTGATTGTCCTACATAAAACGTTGCAACTTTGGAGTCATTTTGATATCTTCAAATAATTAAACGCCTAGTGTGCCAGCTTGCATATGTATCTCCAAACAACACACTGGCAACAAAAGGTGACAAGTCACATCAATGGATGCTTTCATTTGTTGTTGGAATGTAGCAAACAGAATTTGGAATGTACCTTCATAACAGGCGTCCAGATCTTTCTCCTGGAGGCTGCCCAGTTGCTGCTGCACCCATCCAGGGAGCGTTTTTATACCCGGACAGTATCTGATTTCAAGCCACCGAAGAGAAGTGTATTGTGGGCCTTGTTGGCCATCCGGTAGGTATGCCACGTTTCGGCAGCACCTAACCTTGAGTTCTTCCAATGATGAGAGATCTCCCGAGTGTGATTCTAGTGATATCAACCTATTGCAACGTCGAATGTCTAGTTTCTTCAGGGAAATGGGAAGATTGAGAACCAATGACAAGCTATCACAATCCCGTATCATTAGAGATACACTTGTCGAGGCAGTGACTTCTAGTGTTTGGAGTCCATCCAGCTGACATGATAGGACTTGAATATTACTGCAGCGGTGAATATATATTTCCTTGAGGGATGCAGGAAGAATGAAAACCCCTGACAAGCTAGCACAGCCATCTATACATAATTTTTCCAGGCATGGAAGGGAGCGATCGTCACCGCAAGACCCTTGATGTAGTTCTGATTTTCCCTGCTGCTTGCCAAATATATACTCGAGCTTAGAGCAGACTGAAATATCCATTTTCTTGAGAGATGCCGGGACGTCGAACACCGCTACCAAATTTTTACAATTCTCTATCTCAAGAGAGCCCAGGCGTGGCAGAAGCTGACAACTTTCTGTTGTTGATGGTTCAGGAGTTTGTGCATAACCGGTCAGGCTACTGCATCCCTTTATCTTCAACTTACTCAAGGTTACCAAGCTTTGAAATTCTTTCTCTGGCCAATGAACGAGTGCTTTGCAGTTGTAGATTGCCAAATCTTGAAGCTGTACAAAACATGTCCACATAGATAGTGCACCTGAGTGGAAGAACATGTTGCAACATAACTTCATGACCACGAGAGGGGATTTATGTTTACAATCCTCCTTCCTGACCACAAGTACACTATGCTCACCCAGTGATGTTTCTGTGTCTTTGAGCTCCAAATTCAGATTGGTCAAGGAAGTAATATATCTAGCTATCCGCTGGCACATCTGTTTGTTGCCTTTTTTTATGTCCAGTACACTGAGCTTTGGTGCTTCCGGTAGAGTTGTTAACCTTGGGCATTCCCCAAGAAGAACACTCTCAAGGTTAGGGAAGGTTAGCTGTTCACCATGAGTTGCTTCTGTTACCCCCCAGCACTGAAAACTCTTTAAATCATATAACTGGAGTTCCTTTAATTCTGGAAATGCAGACCATTCCTTCATATCATTACCACCAAATGATCTTCCCTGAAATGTTCCTGCTGGTAATGCCGTCAGCTCTGGGCATGTCTTAATTGATAGTTTCTCAAGACGGGGGAAAGCTATCTGTTCACCTTGAGTTACTTTGCCTGCCTGCCATTTCTGAAAGCTCTTCAAGTCTTCCAGTTCAAGTACCATCAATGCAGGAAATGCTGACCGTGCCATATTAAAATGTCCAGCACACAGATTTTCAAGCAAAGGTGCCGCTGGTAGTTCTATCAACTCTGGGCATTTCTGAAGTGATAGTTTCAGAAGATGAGGAAACATTATCACTCCTTGAGTTCTTTTGGCTGCCTCCCATCTCTGAAAGCTCTTCAAGTCTTCCAATTCAAGTACCTTTAGTGCAGGAAATGCCGAACGTACTGCAGTATGGTCTCCGGTTGCTTCAGGTAATGCGATCAGCTCTGGGCATTTCTGAATTGACAACTTTTCAAGTCGAGGAAACAATACATGTTCTCCTTGAGTTCTCTCGGTTTTCTCCCATCCCTGGAACCTCTCCAAGTACTCCAATTCAAGTAACTTCAGAACTGGAAATGTTGAGTATACCATTGCATAATCTCCACCACACGGTTCTTCAAGCAATGGTGCTTCAAGTAAATGTATCAGCATTCCACAATGTTTAACAATTAACTTCTCAAGCTGCGGAAATATTATCTTTTCTCCTTGCCTTCCATTTCTTTCCCACCATCTCTCGAACACCGGTAGATGCTCTAGTGTAAGCTCCTTCAGTCTTGGAAAAGTGAAGGATGTATGACGGTTGAACAAGCATTGCAACTTTTTACAATGAAAGAGATGAATGTTTTGCAACATACCCATCCATGTCGGGAAATTAGTGCCTCCGTAGGAATATATCCTTATAACTTGCATTCCGTCATGTGGTTTGAGACCCTCTAGCACCTTATGATAATGTCGTTGCTCCTCACGACCGAAAGTCCATCTTAATGTCAGTTCTACGAGTTCTTTTTTATTTACGAGGTTTGCCGTTTTTGCATCTGCTTCTGTCACATTCTCTAGCTGCAGTAGCTCTAATTGACCACCAAGGTTTAAATGTTGTAGCTCTCCAACATTACTGCAATATGAACCAGTACCTGCTATAAAACAGGTAAGTGTCTGCAGGGAAGTGAGTTTTCTGAGGTCTGCAGGCATGCTCTTCAACTCTGAACATCCATGAGTATAGATATGACAGAGAGCAGTCATGTAGCTCATTTTCCTTGGAAGTCGATCAAGATATTTGCAGCCAAAAAGGTTCAACGTTTTCAGGTTATATAGAATGGTTATATCTTCAGGAAGTGCTCTGATACAACTTCTTGAGAGATCAAGGTACCTCAGGTGATGCAAATACTTAGGGTTCAGTGGGAATGATTCTCTCCGTATATAGAGTTGTAATGCCTGCAAAGAGACGTACTTTGATAAATGTTGCAGTGAACATTCCATATAACTATCACATAGCAGTGTTTGGATAGCTGGTGATCTTCTTTTCAGAGAATCATTCAAAATAGTTTCTGGTTTTCTGCATGACAAAAATAAATGCCGAGCAGATTCTGGAAGCCACTGAGTTTTACTTGGTTTCTCTGTTATAGTAGCACATTCTTTTCTCATAGTAGACAGTGCAACATCATGCATAAGATCATGTATTTCACATGTAACTCTGGAGTAGTCTTGATTTTTCTCATCTAGGACTTGCTTGACATTCTGAAAGAATGACCTTGAGGCCAGTTCATTGAAAATCTGTTTACCGATGGTTTCAAGACGGACTCCTTCTTGTTCTTGGATAAAGCCATTTGCGATCCATAGTTGGATAAGCTTGTCCACACATATAACATAATCCTTGGGAAATACAGCACAGAAAGCAAAACACTGCTTCATAGTTGATGACAAGTCGTCATAGCTGAGCTTCAGTATCTGTAAAATTTCAGACTCCTCTGTGCAAATGATGCTTTTGTTTAGCACAGCGCTCCATTCTTCCAGACTAGTCTTGGTATGCAGTACAGATCCTAGTGCTTTTGCGGCCAAGGGAGAACCACCACATCTCTCCACAAACTTCTGAACCATATTGAGTAGTTCAGGAGCATCAACCATATTGAGGATCTCACAAGCAGGATTACTTTGTGGCAAACTAAATGCTCTTGTTTCAAAAATTTGTGTTATGAATTTCTTTTCCAAAACTGCGATGTCATGGGCTTCAACTGTACCCATAAGTTGCGCAATTCCTTTGATGCGAGTTGTCACCAATATGGCACTACCAATACCACCATATTGAAGGCATGCCTTTAGCTTGTCCCACTTATCAGGATCTCGGTTCCAGACATCGTCCAATACAAGAAGATATCTCTTTCCACTGAGTTTTATCTGAAGCTTGTGTAGTGCTTTCTCATTGTCATTCTCACCAGGGCCATTGCAGATCTTGCGAGCAATGCCATAAACATTAAAATCATCAGAGACACAGATCCACCTCTTTATTTGGAAATGCTTCTGGATTTGAAGGTCGTTGTAGATGAGCTGTGCTAGGGTGGTCTTACCCAACCCACCCATTCCAACAATGGGAAGGACCGTGATAGTTGCAGAATTAGCAGGATCAGTTAGTATCTTAACAATCTTCTGCTTCTCCTCATATCTTGACTGGCTAACAATGTTCTCTGGGTCAACGATGATGGAATCTGTCTGTTGCCACTGCTTGGATGTCGGTGTTTGCTGCTGATATTTAAACCCGAAGGCATTCATTTCAGTAACAAGGATCTCAATGGTCTGGACAATCCTGCGGAGCTTGTTCCCCATCCTGTAACGAAACACAGCTCTATTGTCAGTGGGAAAGAGTCTCACTACATCAAATCCAAGCTTTCCATAATGCCCATTCTTCTTGGCTTCGCGACGGAGTGCCTCATACTTCAGCTCGTCAAAGACTTCATTCGCCTCATAGGCCACTGTCTTGAGCTCTTCGAGCCAGGCTTTCACCCCTTCTCTATGAGTTGCCTGCTCCTCAGCATCGGTGATGACATCCAGGATGGCCGGCAGTTGGCGTTTGAGGATCTTGTGCTGCTTCTCCATGCCCTCCATCACCTTGTACTGTTTCAGGAGATAGCTGGACGCCTTGTCCTTCACCATTGACATCAGTTGACCGATTACCATGCTTGTCAGTAACTCAGCCATTGGAGCGCCCAGAACTCACAACACACACATAGAACACAGGGGAACACAACTGCAGGGTGAAGAACAAAAATGGTTGAGCAAGTTCTTCTGAGGGAAATAAATAAATAATGTGAGTATTGACTTTCTGGGAGGCAAGTGAATGTGTTTGATTGATTGCATTAACTAGTACAATAAAAAACACATTTGTACAAAAGGCTGGTGACTACAGATGACACTCCTTTCAACAGCTTCATAAAATAAAGCCAATAAATATTCATATCTTTGATGTCATCATAATCAACTTGCACATTGTTTACAACCAATACAGTCACACTAATAAGTATACAGATATAATAACTATCAACTCACACTCTATTTCTCAAGCAAAGACTTTTTCTATGAGGATCACAGTGACATCAGTGCCAAACAAAAAGATATTGACAAATTCAGACATTGTCTATCTCAATTGCAGGACGATATTGTTAGAAAAAAGAACAACGATTGAATGACAGGCCGGTGCGTAAGTAAAGTGTTTGTTTGGTAAATATGATGGAATGGCATGGTTCCCTAAGTTCAACCCATGCATGAACACATAATCTCTTATCTAACTCAGTCATGATCTGCCTTTAACAGCCACTGGAAGCTGCTAGGAAAATAACTAACCCAACAATGGAAACCAGCACACAAGAACGAAATATGTGGTAACAAGGTGGCTGGTCACACCTTAGAGTTGAACTGTCAGCCAGCTGAGTTAGACAGTTGGTCAGGCCCTGAGAGCTAGCGGGGGAACATTGCCTGTGCCTGGACTGCACACGAAGAACAGAACCGTTAGAAACTTTCCAGGGGCAAAAGCTATGCTCTTGGAGCCTGACGGCAGAACATGGAAGGAGCAGGCAATACAACCATGAAATGCATGTATCAAGATGCTTAGGATTGATGAATATCTTGTCTCTCACTCTTTGTGTGCATGTAGATGTTCTTAGAGAATCTATACACACGTGATACTGGGATCTGGGAGTGAAGGAATTGATGCTCTCGGAGCTTGCAGTTCTGTTAATCAGTGGCATCCTTGTAATTCGACCTCAGCGTTTGAGCAAAAGTAAAATCTCCTTATATAAAACAAGGGTCACGACTTACTCCATGCTTGAGTCAGCTCATGATCAAGGTACGGACTCTATGCGAAAGAACTAAACCACAAGAGAATTGTTGTATCATATGCTCTTGATTCCTACAGGAACCAATACAAAAGGAAATATTCAAAAGTGCTATTTGGATACAAACAACACAGGAGAAAAGTAGAAATTTTATACACCGAGAGAAGGAAACATGAGAGACCTCATGTTTGTTTTCCTCCAAACTTCCTATGGAACGCCCCCATCATGTAAGTTTTTCAATGATGAGCTATTCCTTTGTACCGCCAGCCAGCTTAGTAGGAATTCAATCATCCAACACTTCTACTTAGGTGCCTAAATGGGCAATTATTGTCTGGTAAAACTAAGTGGAGACCAACTACAGATAAATAAACTACTCCACAAATGACATCGTTGCCTCTTGGCTGCAATTTACTTTCTCAGCTTTGTGGCATTTCCACAAACACCTGACGCCCACAAAGACGTTACTAACGATCTACCCCATTCCACCGACTGGTTCCCGTACAAGAAAAGGATCTCTAGATTCGTTAAAAAGAGAATCTCTAAGATGCAGGGATTCCTTACCAGTTTGGCGTCGGACTCGGATATCGTGTCTCCGGCGGCAAGATGGTATCCCGTCTTGCCGTGGCGGAGCGGCTGCAGCGACTTGGTGGCTGTCCTGCAAGTTGCAAGCAGCGCGAAGTCGCCGTGAATATCTAGAAGGCTTCATCGGTGTTGGCCAGTTCAAGCTTTCAAGGGAGCGATCAGTGAGTCTCGGTGCAGGCAGTTTTGCTTGCGATGGAGAGCACTGGTAAAGCCGGTTCCGTGATTGGTGCAATGGAACTCTGAAACTTTTTTATAAATAAAGAAGAAGAAACTTACCGAAAATACGCACCAAAAGCTCGGTCTAAGTGGACCATTCACTACCTACTAATACTAACAAAGAGAGCGCCAAAAGTAAACACTGATTACAAATAGGAGTAGGTCATTGGACCATCTAGGGACGACTACAAACTAGTCAAAGTGTGTTGTTCTTTTTCCTCCATCACCAAAGTTTAACAAAATTTATTGTATTAGAGCTTGTTGCAGTAGAAATGCGAAAAGTCAGTAGTGAGCAGCAACAATTACCAATGATTAAAACCGTAAATTAGGAGATATTGACATGAAATCACACAAACGACTACGAAAACCACCGGATCCCAAGAGATCCGCTGGATATACGACTCCATGTGTCCTCCAGCTGTGCTAGACGCACCACCGAAGCACGGATAGAGCAGGAATGACATTATTCTAGTTCCACGATGTAGTTGTTCCCTCACCGTCTGAAGAAGACATTGAAAACAACCTAAACAAATATGAAAACCCTCCCGCCGGCGAGGGGTCATGGTCCGCCACACCTCTAAGGTCCAAAGCCATCGGAGATGGATCGGAACGGCAGCGTCGCTGATTAGGGGGGCAAAACCCTAGGTTGGCTTTAGGGTCCTCACGTCGCTTCTCTTTCTGTCTTGGGTATGTATTGCTTTTTGCTTGTGTCTTTTCTTCGTCGAAGGGGGTCTAAGAGCATCTTCAGTCGCATTCCCCAAACGGCATCCGACAAAAGCGTCGGATCGGTCCTTAAGACGTCGCCGCACCATACCGCGTTTGGGGCACGTATCTTCCCAACCCAATGCCTCAAGTGTCATAGAAGAAATAGAAGTAAAAAATCTTGATTTGTTGCATCCCTGAATTATTACATTACGACCCTGTCCACAGCCCCTACTCCACGACGTCGTCCTCCTTCCTCCATGACGCATATGCCTCGACCCCGACCACAGCACCTTCCCCTCGAACTTATAGTCATGGTGCGCATGTGGTGGAGCTAGGGGATCGAACCGGCAACGGAGTGCCTATGGGGACAAAATATGGTTCGTGTTGCTCTGGTTATAAAGGTCGTGTCGTCGTCTCATTGATATCGGCGGTGGGCTCGAGCAACCGAAATTTAAGCGGCGCAGGAGTCGAACCACCTCGTACATCAATGGTGACTGCGACGACGGGACGACTCCCTGCACGGCCACATGCCATTGCTACGTGATGACTCCATGTGTCGGCCACGCTGCACTGCGACAACGGAATGACTCTCTATGCTAGTCACGCGCCACTGCGACGAGGGGATAACTCCTTGTGTTGGCTTAATGAATCGACGCCGACATTAAGAGGTCGTAGGGATGATGACAAATAATGTAAAGCAACTGTTGTGGCAATGACAGGGCTGGCCAGCCAAGCGCCACATCGTCATTGTGTTGCATCTACGATGTCGAGCATGTCCGTTGTGGAGTGGGGATGGCCTCGACGCGTCGAACACGTTATTCAACCGTGGCAGCGCTAGGCGTGTTTTCCTGCTCGGCGTGCCCGAGCCTTTGGGGCCTATGAAGACTCGCTTTCGCTACGGCTCCGGTGGGTTCCGTTCCCTTAACCAAGCCACTGCCTATGAGTCGCCGGCTCATTCTTCAACAGGCACGCGGTCAGAGATCACTTTCCCCTCCCACTGCTTGGGAGCTCAGCACGGTTTCACGTTCTATTTCACTACCCACTGGGGGTTCTTTTCACCTTTCCCTCACGGTACTACTTCGCTATCGGTCACCCAGGAGTATTTAGCCTTGCAAGGTGGTCCTTGCTGATTTTCTAGGACACGACTAGAGATGCTCTAAGTGGACTTGATTTTGGAATAATCTCAAAATTTCGTGTTTCAAGATAAAAAAATATAAAATAGATGGCGCAAGTACAATGATTGATATGCTTACTCGTTCAATTTTTCAAGAAAAAAACAACCTTATGTGGCCTATACAAAAATTTAAAAAGGAACTTTTTTGTTTTTGCGGAGTAAAAACGATCTTTATACAGTACTTGGATAGTTCCTCTTTTTGACACAAACTAGCAAGGTGGCCCTCGCAAATAAGACGACCCTATCGTTAGTTTGTCAAATACAAGATGGCCTTCGCAAATGCGAGGACACTATCTTTAGTTTGTCAAATAAGTAAATTTATAGATTTATGTGTATTTATATTATCTGTCGGGAAATGATATAAATGTAATACCAACTCAAATCATGCTAAATAAAATGCTGCTTGTGTGGAAAATATCTTTTGAATTTGTGAGTTGATGATTGTTATGACATTTTGGGAAACAACATATTAGTGACCACATGTGTTGTTTCTACATTACATTGGATTAAAACATTCAATAAGTTCACTCCACAAGCTAATGAGTATGTTATGTAGTGTTGGATTATTATGGAAATATAATGATGGGTTGTTATTAACAATGAGATCGTATTTCTTATGTTTGCTCAGAAAATCAGAAGTTCACATTTGTTTTACAAATTTTTTAATATGTAAGGATTCAGGTTTGAGTTCGGAGAACTTAAGAGAAAATATTGCCCATAAATCATCCTAACAACATTGATTTTGGTATTGATGTTTCTGTAGTGATATCATAGTTTCATTGTGCGAGCACATGACTAATTATTGATCATTGACCCTCCACCTCCATCTGTGGCGGACGCATGAAAAAAGTTAAGGATGTGTATGCTTAAAAAAAAATTGCACTAGCCTTTGTACAATAAAAGTTTGCCAAATGAATAATAGAGCATGGATTCACGGACTAGAGGGGGTAGTTATACACCTGATAGCTGTCGTTAGATTTGCTTTAAGATCTAATCAAATGCTAGCTGGCATGTTAACCAGAATCTTATGAGCATTTGTTAACCTGTTACTAATTTTTTAACGTGTGCTGTTAGATTCCTGGGGAGAGAACCTTGACTAAAAGCTAGCCAGAGCCATGACCCACTCCACACCCCACTAAAGCAAAAATACATGCTTATCACCCATGCTATTTATCAACTTGTTCTTCATAAAACTCATTCTATAAAATACCATTTCAACACTAGCCGTCCATGGGTAAGCGCAATATGTCATCCGGACGGCGTATTAACGAAGGCCGCGCGCCGCCGCCGCTGACAGGCCGCCGCCTGCGCACGCCGAAAATCGAACCGGCCGACCGGGCCGTCCCCGTCAACAAGGAAGTCTTTGTCCTCAAGATGGCGCTACGGCGACGCTGACCAGGGCAGCTCGCGTTGTGGCGCTACTGCGACCCTACCAGGACAGCTGTGGCGCTACGGCGACGCCGACCAGGGAAACTCGTGCCCCCCGCAGCCGCCGAGTGACGACGATGGCACGAGGGACACCGACTACACGGTCTTCTACCGTAACTTCAGCATGTGAGCAGCGCCCGGCGGCATCAGCATCGGCTAGCCCTAGTAGTATTTCTAAGTTTTTTAAGAAAATAACCTAATGTAGTCAAAATTCGGGTGTTTGTCTGAATTAGACGTAATATGTACGAACTCACCCAAATATTAATGAAATCGTCTATATTCGTCCAAATTTTTCCGAGTTTAATTGAAATTCAGCTAGAACCGAAAACTTGGTCTGGAAACGCGAGTAGAAAACTAGACGTTTCCAGGTCAAAAGTTATATATCCAACGCTAAATAGCGTCGAATTTCGGCCTGGAAACTCCCAACGAGTGGAGGTGCTCTACATAAACGCTACGCCCATTTTTTGAATCGTAGTCATATTCTTAGTTAATCAATCGCCATGCTCAGCTGCTCTCTGCCACGTTTGCTCGACGAAAAAAAATGCCTAGCTGCCTAACTAAGCCAAAAATATTAGTGTATCCAAAATTTTCTCTAAAAATCTAGGTGGGCCATGGCCACCCGGCCCTACCCCTGCGTACCCCCATGACCTCCATCTCCATGATCATTTTGCCTTGATTTGTCATTTCAGTTGACACGAAATTGTGCTAAACAATTATGGATGATGGTTTCATCATTCTCAAAATGCTACAACTAAAATAACTTAAATATAATTTATCTTTGAACTATGATAACTCATGAGGTTATTATGAGCAGTTCCCCATGTATCATCCTATCGTCCTTGTTTTAGGCAAGTTGCATAAGTTCATACTATCAAAAGAACCAACCAAATTTGAACTAATCAACATTTTTTACTTTAAGCTTTGAATTTCAAGCATTGATTCTCATGTACCCATAATCAATACTCACCAGAATAGTTGTAAACTTGGTCAAAAAATACATGGTTCAACGCATGTATCCATGTAGTTGTTAGGTTGGGATCTTGGGTAGAAAATGGTGATCGAGTTGCTCTATGGTCCCTCTACGCAATTCTTCTGAATTTCGAATAGCACTCATGATCTTCTATTTTCGATTATCTAATAAATATTTTAATGAAAGTAGATTATCTTGCTATCGATTGTGGAAAGTATGGATAATGTGTCTATCAGCGGCAACAATGTGTTATTTGTCGACCAAATAATAATTAGGACCCACTGGACAATACTTGATACTTTTTGTTCAATTGTATAACAAACGCTTAATCTAAGAAAAATAAACATTTGGATGGTACCGGTTTATTTACCGGTAACATTTCAATTTGTAACGACTTAAATATTCAAATGTACTTCCAAATTTACATTTTTTTCTATCAAAAATTTAGACGGCGTCGTCCAAAAAGAGCTTAATTATGTCAGGAGAAGAGAGTTGAATTTAAGTGCAGGCTTGACGCAATGGTTTTATGAGTTAGGACAATTAAGTTTTCACTTTAAAGTTTTGTCGTGAGTTTTACCTACCACGTGCTAATGGAGATATGAACACATACCAATCCATTTTGCGCTAATGTTTTGCAAAGAACCCTTTTAATGCTGAAATTGTCCTCAAACCACACAGAGCTCATGAGTTACTCGGCTCACTGGTACTCCATTACATGTATTTTATGGACACGGACAAAACCCTCATTGGTCCGAATTGTACACGTGCTCCCATTTTTTTTTGAAGTGTCAATAGGCAACACACGTTTACATTCTTTTCTTTTCCGTGCGTGTACTTGTTGTGGAGATGGATGGTAGTCTCAAGTTCGTTGCTCACACGTTGTCTACTGGGTTTGACCGGTTTGATCGTCCATAATTAAATGGAGCGATCCTTATACATGATTAACGTGTAAATGGTTGTCCTCCTAGACTAAGAAAGTTATGTAACTATTGATTTTTGATAAATCTTAGCCACAAATTTTAGATCTAAGTATCTAACCATCATAATAATTTAGGTGATGTGGATTAACCAAATGGCTCGAAAAACATGCTTAATATTGCTTTTAGTATATAATAGATTACATACTTGTGTACTTTAGTTCCAACTTAACATGCACATACCTGCATACATTGTCTATACTTCGTATTCTCACGCTTCTTCCTTGTTAAGAGCATCTAAACATTATTCCGCAAAAAAAAGAGCATCTAAACATCTCTAAAAGCATATTCGCCAGCAGCCATAAAGCCCTTTTGGTCCAACGAGGGTCTTGACCCCCAACTACTCTCATTGGTTTGGACAGGTCTAAAAAGTGTCTTGTGCCCTCTTTTTTTTTTCGAAACAGCTAAGCTTATATTGAAAGCTCGGACAAGGATCAGACAAAAAAGGAAATAAGAAAGAAAAAACCCCGCAGGATACACACACCTAGCCAGCCACCTGCTACGAAGACCACACTAAAAAGGAAGTAAGACCTGCATCGCTCCATAACAACCACCAACACAGCTGAGGGCACACCCGAAACAAGGGAAGTAGCAAGGGAACACAACCCTCAAAATCACGCCTTTTTATTACAAGACAGGAAAAACTTTGACAGGAAAGACAACACGAGGTGCAAGCATGTCAGCCCACTCCCACCCTTTTCGCTCCTCCAAACTGTTGAATCAAGCCATCGATCTTGAGCATCATCTCCTCTGTTGCGGCGAAGCATTTACTCATCACCAGAGGTTTCCACTATAATAAGAGAGAGAAAGCTCGATAAACCGGTTGGACCGGTGATGCGTGCACCCAGTGTTGACGTGGGACACTTCATTGGAACCCCAAGAGCAAGGTGTGATGAGCACAGCAGCAAGTTTCCCTCACTAGAGACCGAGGTTATCGAACCTGAAGGAGTAAGGAAACGTCTCAAAGGTGTTACTGGAAACGTGGAGACCTGCCCAACACAAACTCAAGATTTTGCCCCAACGAATCAGTGAGGTTGTCAAGCTCACCGGTTTGCTGTAACAAAGGATTAAACGTATGGTGTGAAAGGTAATGGTTTGCAGCAAGTAAACAAGTAATAGTGGAAGATGTATCAATGGTAAAGATTGGACCGGGGTCCATAGTTCACTAGAGGTGCTCTCCTTAGATAAACAACATGGCATGAAGGGTAAACAAATTACAGCGGGGCAATTGACAGAAACTGAGCAAGGCATAACAATGCAATTACTAGCTAGAAAGATCCTATGAGGTTGATTGGACAATACAACAATATACATAGACCATAATACAACTGCATCTATGACTAGAAGTCCAACTTGTAATACGTGCTTCCTTTACAAAAAGGCCTTTCTTCCACCTTCTAGTCATAGATGCAGTTGTATTACGGTCTATGTATATTGTTGTATTGTCCAATCAACCTCATAGGATCTTTCTAGCTAGTAATTGCATTGTTATGCCTTGCTTAGTTCAATTGCCTTCATTGTTACTTGTTTACTTTCTATAAACCATTACCTTCCACACCATACGTTTAATTCTTTGTGCAGGCAAAGAAACCGTGAGCCGGTCAACCGTTTCGCTTTCTGCCTATCAAGTATTGTTGGCGCCATTGCTGGTGACTCTACTTCAACCGCTTCCTCGAGCACCATCAGGGTCCATAGTTCACTAGAGGTGCTCTCCTTATATAAACAACATGGCATGAAAGGTAAACAAATTACAGCGGGGCAATTGACAGGAACCGAGCAAAGCATAACAATGCAATTACTAGTCAGAAAGATCCTATGAGGTTGATTAGGAAATACAACAATATACATAGACCGTCATCCAACTGCATCTATGACTAGAAGTCCACCTTCAGGTTATCATCTGAACCCCCTCCAGTATTAAGTTGCAAGCAACAGACAATTGCTTTAAGCAAAGTGTGTAAGGTAAACAGTCCACATGTTCCATGAACAAGAGACCATTGTTTTCTCCCTAGTAGAAACAACACATCTACAACCGAAGAGATTATTGTCACTTCCCTTGGAAACTAAAGGCATGAATGTCACATCCCAAGATTTTCCAAATCTTGTAATGTGAAAAATAAATAAACAAAATAAATAATTGTTGAAATTTAGGGTGAAAAGAAACTTTTGTTTCTAAATGGAAACATAAAATCCCATCTTGAACAAACTTTGGTAAATGTTTGAATCCAACTAAATTCAAATCAAGTGAAATGCATTCCTCATAAAATGCATCTTGAAATTTAAACACTTGGAGAATAAACCAAAACTCTAAAACCCTGATGGAAGGAAATCATTTTCAAGTTATCTCTAAGACTATGGATTTGATCCATATAAAAATTGATCATACAAACATTTCAAAATGATCAAGAATGACAAATGGAAATATTACAAAACCATATGAATTGGATTCACTTGATTTTGAGCCATAAATAAAATCTTATGAATTTAATAAGATAAGGAAATTGAATTTCCAAAGATAATAAAGCACTTATATAAAATCCATGCCATATGGTGAGAAAATAATCCTAAAAAGATTTAGAAGGTTAAACAAATATTAAATAAGATTTTACAAATTGGAATCGCCAAGTTTGGATCTATAAATAAAAAGATATGGATTTTATAAGATAAAGAAAGATATGAATATTTAAAGGACAAATTAACTCTTGACCTAATCCATAAGCAAAATGGAATGATTATAATCCAAAATAAAATAATGGATAAAGAATTTTCCAAATAAAATAAAATGGCATTAACCAAATTCTATTTGAATAATGATAAAATCCCTATTAGAAAGGATTAATTAAAACATAGGAAAATAATATTTGGAATTTACCCAAGTGGAATAAAAGTTTTTTAATTAAACTTAAATAAGATCAAAGAAATCTTCTAAATAAAAATTATGGAATTAAAACTATATTTAATTTCATTGGAATAAAGACAAATATCCAATTTAAAATGATGAATAAATCATTTTCCAAATAAGTCAAGGTGAATTATTTGACACCTTATTAAATAAATAAACCTACTGAAAAGGTTTTGTGAGAATTGAAATTAAATAAGGGTTTAAAATATATTTGATATTAATTGAATTTAAATGCATGGGCCTACTTTTAAATAATTAAAAGTCCCTAAAAGAATAAAAGAAATATTCTAATTTTGACTCTAAAATGAACTATTAATTAGTATTTGAATCTACACAAATTTTGGTTGAGGTTTGAAATCAAATTGATGTTTGAAATAATTAAACAAAATCAAAATAGATTAATAGAAATGGAAAAGGGAAAAAGAATCTGTACAAAAAATAAACAAAAGCAGCCTAGCTCGGCAAAGCCCAGTCTAGGCCTAGCAGCCCACCTCTCCCTCTCTCCCCCGAGCGAACCGTTTTTCACCGCAGAAGGGACCCACACCGCCACTGACTGCCTGGACCCACTCACCCCTCTCTATCTCACTGTCAACCAGACCCCACTCTGCCGCGTCATCGTCTTCCTCACCCCGCTGACCCCGCCCCTCACCTCGCCGGCAGTTTCAGCTGATTAAGGCTCGAGTTAATTCGCGTTAAACGCCGCAGTGAAACCATCCCGCGACCGTGCCCTCTTAAGCGCCTCGACGCCCTCTCTCTTTCCCCTCCGTCGCCACACCCTCCCCGCCACCGGGCTGCACAAATTACTCACCCGAACCCCACTGCCTCTGACACTCTCTGGCGGCAATTCCGGCCAACCACCTTTGCCTATCGCCCCCTCGATCACACACGCGTGTTCCATAGACCCTGGCGCATCTCCCTGTGCCTTCCATTCATCCGCGCGAGCACCGTGTCGTCAACAACGTCTTCCCAGAGTAGCACCGTCGTCTGTCTCCAACTTCGGCGACGTCTCCAGGTAAACTCTGACCGCGCCTTCCCTCCTCGTTGACACTTCCGTACTCGCCATGTCTTTGCACGTCTAATGTAAGCCTCCTTTATCTCTAGCGGGCACCGTATCTTCACCAACAACAACGGACAGAGAAGCCCGACGCCAGGGACAACTCCGGCGAGCGATTGCCATCCACCCCGAGCGCCCCTTCGACGTAGAAGACCACGTTGAGCATCAGTGCGTCGTAGCGATTCTGGTGAGCATCTCCCCTCGCTCTCTCGCTTCCTGTAATGCCGACACCGTCATCGTCTGAGCGCGCGCTGCCAGTTGCCGCCGCCAGCGCCGCCAGTCGCCGCCAGTTATTGGCTAGCATGCTGAGCACCGTAGGATCTAGATAGTAGCGCTGCGATAGATTTCTTACGCGAAGGGGTACGAGAGCCTCTGTGTCGTGCGATGCAACTTAAATCTAACGGCCCGTATCTGCTGATCCGCGCGAAATGGTATGCGCCAGTAGGAAAGCGCCGCGTGTCTCAGAGTCTGTTTTAAAAACAGATTTGATCTATTTGTTGTTCAATTTTGTAAAAATCATAACTTTCAAACCACACGTCCAAATTTTGCAAACTTTATATCTATGGAATCAGCAGGACAAATACTATCCAATTATGCACTTTGTTTAGTAAAATGCTTCTGTTAAATTGATTGTTTTCGCAAAAACTTGTGTATGCATGTTTAGAATATAAATTTTGTTCTAAAATGATTTTTGAGATAAAAACTTTGGCAAATGGATTGTTTTGAACCTACTGACCTTAGAAACCAACTCATGGATTTGAAAATGTATTTGGTGAAGCAAAAGAATAAATCTTTGATTTAAACCATTTCTAGTCAAATAAAAATATTGTTTATTTGTTAAAAATGCTTTTTGGAGAAAACCTTTGGAAAATGTTTTGATTTAAACTCTCTGAACCTAAACACAAGGTTTTATTATTTGAAAACATATTTTGTGAACCCTATAGATTGTTGCCTTATTAAAAGCATTTCTCCACCACATAAAATAAGGCTTTGGTTTAAAAATGGTTTATAGGTAGAATCTTTTGCAAATAGTTTTGCCACTTTATAAAATGACCAATAAGTGTTTTAGAATGTTTATAACCTATTATAAAACACTTTTGTAAATAAAACAAAGTTTGGCATGCTTGCATGCATTGTTTTGTTACTATTATTTTATGTGATGTTGCTTGAATGGTAGATTGAAATATTGCTTGCTTGATTGAATTGTAGTGATTTGAAGAGTGTGGATATTGCAAAGATCAAGGAGTGAACTTATATTCTCTACCAAAAAGGCAAGTGATGCTTCATACTTTTGTCCCATTATTTTCACTATGCATAAGTGATATTTCTAAGTAGGACTTGCATGGAATTTTGCTAAGTGTAAACTATGCCATGGGAAATCCTAGTAGATGAAACCTTAGTATAAATTTCCTAAGTTAAGATTCCTACTACTATCATGCTTAGCTTAGCTAGTAGAAAACAAGGGTGGATTATATTCATGCTATGGAATATTTCTAAGTCAAGGACTTGTGTTTTGTTTAATAAAACAACTAAGTGAATGAATCACCTGGGTGGAATGGAAGGAATGGTTTGTGTTGAGTGGTTCACAAGGCCCATTTCTATGGTTTACCTTGTGTATCTCACTTGTGGATGGCCACCCAGGAACAAAGAGATTTGAGATGTCAAATGTTGAGAAGCTTCAAGTGCAGCCACTTGGCATTATGGGATCTGCCTAGATCACATAGGTTGCAATAACTTAGCCAAATGGATAGTTGGTGGTAGGGGTTTGATAGGTTGGAACGCGTCCATTCTGGTCTAAGGGAAGGCTTCTGAAAGACCTTGTCTTGGTGAAACCAAGTCTTGTGGGGAAAGTGCACCACCTCTGCAGATGGAAGAATCTAAGTACTTAGCCATGTCCCTGGTAAAGGACAATTTGAGCATCAAGACATGGAAGCTATCAAGAATCTCCTCATCCCAATTTCTAAGTTAAAACTTTGTGGTTGAACAAGGGTTGAAGGATCACCAATTTCTATTGGGAGATGCCTTGGGTGTTTTTGTCAAGCAAAAACTTAGTGTTTTCAAATGATAAGGAAAAACTATTTTGAGCAAAGCAAGCCTAAGCTCCACTTAGCTAAATGCATATAGATGATAGACTCCACTATACTACCATAGTATCACTTGCCTATACAATTCAAATGTATTGACCCTTGTGGCTATAACTTGTTATGTTACAGGTTTGTTTGATATTAGTGAAGTATGTTGAAATAGGATTACAAGTCTACAACCAACATGTTTTCCTATGGCACTTTGAATATGAAGGACCCCATGCTATTGTTATATTCTGCTGCATTGTAATGAGATAGCCAAATGATCTATGTAAGATGTAATAAATTATTTTATTCCTGGTTATAAAGTTGTATTATGACCTTTGTTTCTTGATATTACATCTTAACTGTGGATGCTAGCTATTGATCCAGGGACTAGCATTGTAAACCCAGGGATCTCTACCTTATTAAAGGTTGGGAACCTAACAGATGGTATCAGAGCACTGTGTTGCACGTAGGATTGTAACCCTAGGATTGGACAAAACCCCTTCGAAAAATAGGAGTTGAATTTGTCCCAAAACTTATTTACAAACAATCTTGTAAACTCTTTCCTCAACCATTTTTGGTTTTGACTCTACATCTCTCTATTTAAACTTGATGGATAAAAGCCTCCACCATGAGCAAAGACCCCAACATGAGCAAAGGACTTCACCAACTCAAGGGATTTCAACCGTATTCTCAACAAGGACTTCAACTTGTATATCACTAAGGACTACAAGTGAGACAAGAAATATTACTCAAGACTTGAAGACTAAGGAAACATATCTTAGAAGGAACCATCATCACCTTTGAAGTTTTTTGTGACCAAGACACAAGAATTTTCCCAAGGAAACCATGATATCATTCAAGAAGAATCAACTAATAAGGATGGAATGATCTCAAGTGAACCATATAGTTTGACCACCATAATAAGTATAGATCAAACCCACCAACGTATGTGGTGTAGCAAAAATATATTATTGCCTAAAAATGTGCTTGAAACTTGTTGTTTGAGTGGAATGTTTGTTTATGATTGCTTGCACATTGCTTGTGTGAATTGTGATGTGTGTGATTAGAATTATTCCTTAGAAATCTTTTGCCTATTCTAATCCCAATCCAACCTAAAACAGATGACTACTCTAAGAAACTCCAACATCAAGGATGGTGACAACAACAACAACCAAGAGATCAACATGAGGGAACTCATAGTAACCCAAACTCAGTTGAACCAAGTGACAACTCAGTTTTTAGCCAACACCAGTGAGTTAGATCCAACCATGCAAAGGTTTTTGGAAACCAAAACCCAATTGTTGCATAAGGTGACAGATCAAATGATCAACATTGGAGACAACTCTTCCCAAGGAGTTTGTGATAACAATGATGTCAAGGATGATATTTCAGAAGGAACTAAAGCTTGCAATATTTGTGGAGACAAGGATCACACTTCCAAAGAGCATGGAGATCAATGCCCCAACTGTGAAGAGAAACATCCAAATAATCAATGCCTCACATCTCAAGCTACTTGTTTCCTATGTAAAGGAAATAATCATGTCCCTATCCAATGCCCCATCTATTCCATAGTTCAAAAAAGGAAACAAGGTGGAGTGCAACAACTGATTGCAGACTACCATAAGGGAACAACTTCTACCAAGAAGGATGAAGACAAAGGAAAATCTCATCTTGCACCTCCATGCAATATGACTCAATTTGATGGACCAAAGAGGAGACATATGTATTACCCAAGGAAAAGATCAAGGAGACCAGGAAACTTTCCTACCTTTGAAATAAGATATGAAGAGCATGAACTAGAAGCACTCCTAGATTTGGAGAAACCCAAGAAGAAGAAAGACAAAAGTCAAGTGCAATGTTGTCATTGCAAAGAGATGGGACACTATGCCAATGAATGTCCAGAGAAGAAGAAGAAGTATAAGGAAATTAGCCAAGTGTGGTGCAACAACTGCAAAGAGCTAGGCCATTATGTATCAACTTGTCCACAGAAGATACGTGAAGAACTAAATCTTAGCACATGTTACAACTGTGGTAACCAAGGACATTATGCAAGCAATTGTCCAGAAAAGATGAAGCACAAGATAAAGCCTATGAAGAATCTCAGCCTTGTCACATGTTTCAAGTGTGGAAATAAAGGACACTATGCAGATGTTTGCCCAGAGAGATTTCATCAAGATCCCAAGCAAGCCAAGAAGTAATCTAGTTGGAAAATTTTTAAGGGTGGTAGTACCCTAGATGCTTTGAGCCAACTTGTAACCTCTATCCTTCCCAAATCTCGGGACGATATTTATTTTAAGGTTGGTAGCTTATCACATCCCAAGATTTTCCAAATCTTGTAATGTGAAAAATAAATAAACAAAATAAATAATTGTTGAAATTTAGGGTGAAAAGAAACTTTTGTTTCTAAATGGAAACATAAAATCCCATATTGAACAAACTTTGGTAAATGTTTGAATCCAACTAAATTCAAATCAAGTGGAATGCATTCCTCATAAAATGCATCTTGAAATTTAAACACTTGGAGAATAAACCAAAACTCTAAAACCCTAATGGAAGGAAATCATTTTCAAGTTATCTCTAAGACTATGGATTTGATCCATATAAAAATTGATCATACAAACATTTAAAAATGATCAAGAATTACAAATGGAAATATTACAAAACCATATGAATTGGATTCACTTGATTTGGAGCCATAAATAAAATCTTATGAATTTAATAAGATAAGGAAATTGAATTTCCAAAGCTAATAAAGCACTTATATAAAATCCATGCCATATGGTGAGCAAATAATCCTAAAAAGATTTAAAAGGTTAAACAGATATTAAATAAGATTTTACAAATTGGAATCACCAAGTTTGGATCTATAAATAAAAAGATATGGATTTTATAAGATAAAGAAAGAAATATTAAATGAGGAATATTTAAAGGCCAAATTAACTCTTGACCTAATCCATAAGCAAAATGGAATGATTATAATCCAAATCCAAATAAAATAATGGATAAAATTTTTTCCCAATAAAATAAAATGGCATTAACCAAATTCTATTTGAATAATGATAAAATCCCTATTAGAAAGGATTAACTAAAACATAGGAAAATAATATTTGGAATTTACCCAAGTGGAATAAAAGTTGTTTAATTAAACTTAAATAAGATCAAAGAAATCTTATAAATAAAAATTATGGAATTAAAACTATATTTAATTTCATTGGAATAAAGACAAATATCCAATTTAAAATGATGAATAAATCATTTTCCAAATAAGTCAAGGTGAATTATTTGACACCCTATTAAATAAATAAACCTACTGAAAAGGTTTTGTGAGAATTGAAATTAAATAAGGGTTTAAAATATATTTGATATTAATTGAATTTAAATGCATGGGCCTACTTTTAAATAATTAAAAGGCCCTAAAAGAATAAAAGAAATATTCTAATTTTGACTCTAAAATGAACTATTAATTAGTATTTGAATCTACACAAATTTTGGTTGAGGTTTGAAATAAAATTGATGTTTGAAATAATTAAACAAAATCAAAACAGATTAATAGAAATGGAAAAGGGAAAAAGAATCTGTACAAAAAAAATAAACAAAAGCAGCCTAGCTCGGCAAAGCCCAGTCTAGGCCCAGCGGCCCACCTCTCCCTCTCTCTCCCGAGCGAACCGTTTTTCACCGCAGAAGGAACCCACACCGCCACTGACTGCCTGGATCTACTCACCCCTCTCTATCTCACTGTCAACCAGACCCCACTCTGCCGCGTCATCGTCTTCCTCACCCCGCTAACCCCGCCCCTCACCTCGCTGGCTATTTCAGCCGATTAAGGCTCGAGTTAATTCGCGTTAAACGCCGCAGTGAAACCACCCCGCGACTGTGCCCTCTTAAGAGCCTCGACGCCCTCTCTCTTTCCCCTCCGTCGCCACACCCTCCCCGCCACCGGGCTGCACAAATTACTCACCCGAACCCCACAGCCTCCGACACTCTCCGGCGGCAATCCGGCCAGCCTCCTTCGCCCCTCTCCCCCTCGATCACACGCGCGTGTTCCATAGACCCTGGCGCATCTCCCTGTGCCTTCCATTCATCCGCGTGAACACCGTGTCATCGACAACGTCTTCCCAGAATAGCGCTGCCGTCTGTCTCCAACTTCGGCGACGTCTCCAGGTAAACTCCGACCGTGCCTTCCCTCCTCGTTGACACTTCCGTACTCGCCATGTCTTTGTGCGTCTAATGGAAGCCTCCTTTCTCTCTAGAGGGCACCGTATCTTCACCAACGACAACGGACAGAGAAGCCCGACGCCAGGGACAACTCCGGCGAGCGATTGCCATCCACCCCGAGCGCCCCTTCGACGGAGAAGACCACGTTGAGCATCAGTGCGTCGTGGCGATTCTGGTGAGCATATCCCCTCGCTCTCTCGCTTCCTGTAACACTGACACCGTCATCGTCTGAGCGTGCGCCGCCAGTCGCCACCGCCAGCGCCGCCAGTTATTGGCTAGCATGCTGAGCACCGTAGGATCTAGATTGTAGCGCTACAATAGATTTCTTACGCGAAGGGGTACGAGAGCCTCTTTGCCGTGCGATGCAACTTAAATCTAATGGCCCGTATCTGCTGATCCGCACGAAACGGTACGCGCCAGTAGGAAAGCGCCACGTGTCCCAGAGTTTGTTTTACCACTATAGGGGTTCGTAGCATGGAAAACAAAAAATTTCTATCGCATACAAACAAACAAGCCAAGATCTATCTACTAGATTGTAGCAACGAGTCGATGGAATAACTCACCCTCGAAGATTCCAAAGCGGTTAACGAGAGCAGATTCTCGTGGGTGATGTAGTCGTACTCTTTCCGATCTCAAGATCGTGTAGACGATCCTTCCCAAGCTGCGTTCGGCAGCGCTCCATGATCGGTCACACGTTGATTTTCGGAAGACCTTCCTCTCCCTTGTTCCAAAGAAAATGGAGGTTGTAGCACTCTCCTTGCGATTCCGCAAGACTGTGGCGTGGTACCTAAGTAGAGGGAGATCCGCAGGCTTCGCCTTAAGCCGAGCGAGTATGGTGGATTATGAGAGGGCTATTAGTGGTCTATATATTAGACACACCAATTAGAAGGCTCTAAACCGCAGGCTAAAGCAATTAGAAGCTCTAAACCAAACGGCTCTAAACCCGAGATTAGAGGTGGAAACTTGTGTGTCTCAAGGAGGAGCCCCCCTCCTTTTATAGGTGGAGGGGCTAGGCGCCAGGAGGAGGAGTCCCTCCCAACTCGGCCTAGGGCTTGGGCGCCTGGAGGAGTGAGACTCCTCCTCCAAGTTGGTTCCAACTCCTCTTGCTTGTTTCCACTTTCGCTTTCCACAGTTTCTGTTTTGCCGCTTGACTTTCAAAGCGGCAATTTGACTTTCATGTTTTTGGAACAGCAAGAACACTTAGTACATGATGCAATCATTCAATGACACACTCATGTACTCCCCCGAGTGCTTGGACAATCCGGAACCTTCTAGAACATTCCCGATGAAAACACCGGAATCATTCCCGAACTCTGAAACGGGACTTTCCTTATATGAATCTTATTCTCCGGACCATTCTGGATCACCTCGTGATATACCGGATCCCATACGAGACTCCGAACAACATTCGGTCTCTTTCTCATAATACCATAACTACTCAAAACAACGTCGAATCCTTAAGTGTGTCTCCCTACGGTTCGTGAATTATGCGGACATGATCGAGACACTTCTCCGAACAATAACCAATAGAGGAATCTGGAAATTCATATGGCTCCCACATATTTCTGATTACTGCGATCGAATGAACCACTTACATACGATACCAATTTCCCTTTGTCTCACGATAGTTTACTTATCCGAGGTTATGATCGTCGGTATCTCTGCATACCTAGTTCAACCTCGTTACCGATAAGTACTCTTTTCTCGTTCCCGTTATATGTGATCCCTTGTGACCCACCACATGCTTGCAAGCTAATTGGATGACATTTCACCGAGAGGGCCCCAGTATATCTATCCGTCATATGGATGGACAAATCCCTCTTGATCCATGTGTTTCAACCAATACTTTCCGAACACTCAATGCCACCTTTATAGCCACCCGATTACGGTGTGGTGTTTGATGTCATCGAGCATCCATCCGGTAAAGGTGATATGCATGATCTCATGGTCGAAGGAATTAGGTTACTATGTATCGTAAAGCATATAGCAATTGAACTATTGAAATGACTTGATCTTTATGCTACGATATCTATAGGAGTATGTCCATCACATCATTCTCCTAATGATATGATCCATTGTTAATAACATCTCTATGTTCATGATCAGGAAACCATGATCATATATTAACCAACAAGCTAGTTTAACAAGAGGCTTTACTAGGGACTCTTATTTTAATTTACAAATCACACAAGTATTAATGTTTCCGGTTAATACAATTATAGCATGGTATGTAAACATTTATCATAAGTGTGAAGATATGATAATAACAACTTTATTATTGCCTCTTGGGCATATCTCCAACAGTCTCCCACTTGCACTAGAGTCAATAATCTAGTTTCAAACCTTTGTGTATATAACACCTATGGCTTTCCGGTGTTGTATGTACACGATTGCTAGTGGTCAACTGATCTCGGATCGACACTTCCAGGTCCGTGTGTAATTGCATGTCTTTGCGTCTCTACGCATCACTCATTCTCTAATGAGATGGCTTTGTATAAATTTGGTCTTTCGGTGTGACCTTTAGTTCTTTGGGGTTAAAACATGTTGATAATATTGTCGCACAATATATCTTCATAGTATTATCCTCGTGAACTACACCTAGTTTGATAACAAACTACTTGACTCAAATGCCCTCTTTTGCTGCTATAATAACAGTCATATATTTAGCCTTTTGTTGTAGTATCTGTCACAATGTCTTAACTTTGGAACTCATCCAAATCCATTATGGAACTCACTTTCCATTATATTGTGCCACCTCTAGTTTAGATTGAGATAAACTTAATTTGTACTTTGCGACAAAGCTAGTATCAATGTAGTACTTTTACAATGAACTAACCACCTATTTGTCACTTCTACAAATAATATACTCTTAGTTCTTCCAAGAGATCATAAGAATATCCTTACTATTGTCCAATGATCATCTTACGAATCATTCTGGTATATGCTCACAATATTTAGAGCATAGGACATATCTGGATTTGTACATATCACAGTATGATTGATATAAATATTCTTTGTGATTTCATACATCAAGTATCAATCTATACTTGATTATTTGTTTCACTTTACCAAATGTCAATACACTTGAATATATCATCAATATTTGAACTCTTTCAATCCTTTCTGTGCGACAAGAACCTTTCTTGTAGTTTTTATATTGAACTCATTCAATATCTCGTCTATGTACCTCTGGCACAACCATATTAGCATCTATTGCTGCCAAATATTTGGGTTTTGCCTAAGTCTTTCATCGAGATGAAATTCTTAATATGTGTTAATAAAAGATACATTATTTCCAATCAACAATATGTCTTCCACATAATGTATTAGAAACATGTCTTAGCGCTCCCACTTAATTTCTTGCAAATGCAAGCATCTTCATTGTCTCTGATGAACTTTTAAACTCCTTTAACAGTTTTCATTGAAGATTCCAACTCATGATGCTCACTTTAACCATTGAAGTTTGCATATGCTTTTAGCATCCTTTGAATTAACAAAACCCTATGGACCGTGTCATGCACACGTCCTAGGTAACGATTCTATTAGAAGAACTTGTTTTGTTTATTCAACTACCATATAACAAATTATATTTAGTGGTTGCTACATTAATCCGTCTAGACTAAATATCGCTATGAAAGATCAGATCTTGTCATAGTCAACCTTTGAACATTGTTGTGAACTCTTTCCCAACATGTCGACTATTTAATAGATGTGCAACGTCCATGTCTATTTATTTATAGATCCAAACACAACTGTAAGGTATTACACCTTTCTCGAGGTTCCTTTCAAGTTCAAAACTTGATTTCTCGTGTATGGAACTATCACGGATTTTATGGCTTCAAGCCATTTGACGGAGTCAGGGCCCATCATCGCTTCTTTGCATGTAGTCGGTTCATTATTCTCAAATAATGATTCAACCCTCAAATCTTGGTATTTGATTTTTTACCCGGTCTACTTGTTTCAATAGGAACTTAGATCTCTGTGACCACAACCTTTGAGGCACGTGAGCCATGAGTATTGTTGCTGCCTCCGGAACACTTTTCAAGTGACTCGCAACACATACAGCTAAGGTTCTTTTAACCTTATCAAAGTTCTATTGTCCTCCCACTTAACTTTTCACGAAAAATTCCTTCTCAAAGAAACTTGACGTTTTAAGTGACAAACACTTTTGTCTCCGATGTTATGGAGGATTACTTAACAGTTATTCGAAATAACATACAAAGACAGGCTCATCCGACTTTGGTTGCAAACATCTTTCTTATGCAAAGCATACCAATGTTTTAAGAAAGGACAACTTGGGTTTTATCCCAAACCATAACCTTATATGGTGTCATTTCAACGGATTATGATGAAGCTCTTTTCAGTGGAAAAACGGTAATCTCTAAAGCTTTTAATCTTTAAAAATACAATGGCAGTTTTAAAAATTACACCTTCGATCTTACCATGTCAAACAAGGTTTAATTACATATCTCGAATGCTCCATACTCTTATGGTGTTTCGGGAAAATGCAAATCCACGGAACGATTCTATAAATCTTAGGTATTATGCTAAAATTTGTAACTCAAATATCTTCCTTTATGATCTTTATCATAAACTGTTTATATTCTTGTTACAATGATTTTGCACTTCATCTTGAAAATCTTTGAACTTTTCAAATATTTCACACTTCATCCTTATTAAGTAAATTTTCATATATTCACTCAAATTTTCGGAGAAAGCACATGAAGTTGAAATCCATCGCTCTTGACTACATATAATGGATTTCGTACAACAATATGTACAAGTTCCAATAAGCTAGTCGTTCCCTTTTGGCCTATGAACGAAGTTTTAATTATCTCTAGGGAAATTTCACAAGCGTCATTTGATCAAAATCAAATAGACTCCAAAATTCCATCCACATGGAGTTTCTTCATGTTTTCTTTCCAATATAATTTAAACGGCGATGTCACTTCCTAAGTGATCTTTCAATCAATTTGTCTTTCGACATTTTTAGCACAAGTTTTATGGATGTGATTTCTCCAACGAGATTTGTGAATCATCCATCTTTTATGGATTACGGAAATTATTTGAACAACCCTTTTGTTCTCATAATACCTGATAAAACAAATCTTGAAGGCAAGCTTTGATGTTTAACGAGCAACACAATAACCCTTTATTTGTTCTCGATAAACATCATCACATATTCTTTTGCTAGTTACTTAGGCCATTGTAGTTCATGAATTGTGTTGTTTCGTATGACGATTCACACCAACAAATTCAGTATCAAATACTTAGGAACCACATTGTTTAATAAGCAAAGAATATATCCATAACATGTACATCAACTATATACTTAAACTGAACAATTCTAGTCTTTTCTTTTCTGCCATATATTTATGAGATTTTCTTTCAGTATTTTCTTTTCTGTTTGAAAGAATCTATCAACATCAATTAGTGGAGTCATTCATATGACAAATAGTCCAAAGCGTCAATGTCTTTGGACTTGCACTTTGAAGTAGATTACCATCATCAAATGTTTGATATTCTTTCAAATTCCTTTCTTTAGTAATCTCTTGGTGTAGTAAATATTTTACCTACATCAAATATTCACCCTTATCACGGAATTATCCATGATCAAGCTACTATTAGCTTGTAACGGTGAATCGTGAGTATAATGTTGCTTTCCCAAAAACTTTTGGAGGTTTAGGACAACTAGTGTCTCCAACCTTTGCAAATTCTCATCAAATATGAGAACATGACTTTAGCCATATTATACTCTATCATGTTGCAACAAAACTTCGTTTCAGATATCACAATATCTTTCACAAATCATGGTTTTCAAACAACTCTTTCAGATCCTTAGATAACCTTGATATTAGGAAAATCCTTTGAATATCAAGAATCATGGAGACAAACAGGATACTTATATACTAACACTTGGAATTGTTACTCTTGATTTAATACTAATTATTAAACTTCATGGAGTAACGGAACTTCTTGAAAGTTTGCAATAGGACTTTTAAACTTTAGATTAACACTTCAAAACAATACGATACCAGTTCGTAAAGTAACTAACCAGAATTCTATAGTTCTATCATCTCAATTATAACTAAGCGCAAAGTGGTAAACGGATGCCAATGACTACAACAACTATGCAAATTCACTTTGATTTAGTTTATGATAAATTGAGTTCTAATTAATAATTTAATTAATCTAGGTGAACTCCCACTCAAAACAATATCCCTCACATTGTTTTAGTGATCACACGAACCAAATCCACCACATAAAAACCGATCATCACGAGAGTTGATATAGCTTCAATGGCGAACAATCAACATGTTCATCATATCTACTATATGACTCATGCTCTATCTTTCGGTAATCCGTGTTCACGAGGCCATGTCGTACATGCTAGGCTCGTCAAGATCAAACCTTAGTTTCCGCATGAGCAAATCTGGCTTGCTCACGTTGTATACACTTGTAGAATCTAACACACCCGATCATCACGTGGTGCTTCGAAACAACAAGCTTTAGCAACGGTGCTAACTAAGGGTGAACACTTTATGACTTGAAATTCATGTGCATGAGGGATCATCTTATAATGCTAACGTCTACTAAGCAATACAAGATGCATAAAGGATTAACATCACATGCAATTCAATAACATGTGATATGATATGGCCTTTCTTCTTTGTGCTTCCGATCTCCATCTTCTAGCACGAACATGATCTCCATCATCACCGACATTGCATCAAGGTCAATGATGCTTCTCCATGGTTGTCGTCCACCAGCTTCAACTATTACAAATACTTTGAATGGACACGGGTCTTAACAATTTAAAGACAACCATATGGCTCTGCGTTGCCAACTTACAATAAGGAACATTGCATACATCATATATAATCACAATCATGGCCATATCACATCACAGCACACCCCTGCAAAACAAAGTTAGACGCTTCTACTTTCTTTGCATATTTTACGTGGTTTGGGGCTTTCAATAAGTGTCGTTCTAACTTACGAACAAGAACCACAACATTGATACTAGTATTGTTAATCACCCGTTGTAAATTGGATCTTAACTATGCTAGGAGAAAGCAGGCACCATAAAGCCACTTATGCAATACAAGTTGCATGTCAAGCGTGGAGCAAGTCTCATGAACGATGTCATGTAAGGTTAGCGGGCCTTCATCCCAACATTCCTCAATATGCAAAGTACACAGGAAGCAATCGACAATAAAAGCATCAACGCCCACAATGACCATTGTGTTCTACTCGTGCAACAGATCTACATATAGACACGGCTCGATACCCTTAGGGGTTCGTAGCATGGAAAACAAAAATTTCTATCGCATACAAACAAACAAGCCAAGATCTATCTACTAGATTGTAGCGAGTCGATGGAATAACTCACCCTCGAAGATTCCAAAGCGGTTAACGAGAGCGATTCTCGTGGGTGATGTAGTACTCTTTCCGATCTCAAGATCGTAGACGATCCTTCCAAGGCGTTAAACAAGGCGCTCCCAGATCGATCCACGTTCGATTTTCGGCGAAGACCTTCCTCTCCCTTGTTCCAAGAAAATGGAGGTTGTAGCACTCTCCTTGCGATTCCGTGACTGTGGCGTGGTACCAAGTAGAGGAGATCCCGCCGGCTTAAGCGCCTTAAGCGAGTATGGTGGATTATGAGAGAGGGATATTAGTGGTCTATAGATTAGACACACCAATTAGAAGGCTCTAAACCGCAGGCTAAAGCAATTAGAAGCTCTAAACCAAACGGCTCTAAACCTGAGATTAGAGGTGGAAACTTGTGTGTCTCAAGGAGGAGCCCTGCCCCTCCTTTTATAGGTGGAGGGGCTAGGCGCGCCAGGGAGGGAGGGAGTCCCTCCCCAACTCGGCCTAGGGCTTGGGCGCCGGCCTGGAGGAGTGGGACTCCTCCAAGTTGGTTCCAACTCCTCTTGCTTGTTTCCCACAGTTTCCTGTTTTCCACAGTTTCCTGTTTTAGCCGTTTGACTTTCAAACTGGCAATTTGACTTTCATGTTTTTGGAACAGCAAGAACACTTAGTACATGATGCAATCATTCAATGACACACTCATGTACTCTCCCCCCCGGACTGCCAGACAATCCGGACCCTTCTAGAACATTCCCGATGAAAACACCGGAATCATTCCCGAACTCCGAAACGTGACTTTCCTTATATGAATCTTATTCTCCGGACCATTCCGGATCACCTCGTGATATCCCGGATCCCATCCGAGACTCTGAACAACATTCGGTCTCTTTCTCATAATACCATAACTACTCAAAACAACGTCGAATCCTTAAGTGTGTCTCCCTACGGTTCGTGAATTATGCGGACATGATCGAGACACTTCTCCGAACAATAACCAATAGAGGAATCTGGAAATTCATATGGCTCCCACATATTTCTACGATTACTTTGCGATCGAATGAACCACTTACATACGATACCAATTTCCCTTTGTCTCACGATAGTTTACTTATCCGAGGTTATGATCGTCGGTATCTCTGCATACCTAGTTCAACCTCGTTACTGATAAGTACTCTTTTCTCGTTCGTGATATGTGATCCCTTGTGACCCGGTCACATGCTTGCAAGCTAATTGGATGACATTTCACCGAGAGGGCCTGTAGTATATCTATCCGTCATATGGATGGACGAATCCCACTCTTGATCCATGTGTTTCAACCAATACTTTCCGAACACTCAATGCCACCTTTATAGCCACCCGATTCGGTGTGGTGTTTGATGTCATCGAGCATCCATCCGTAAAGGTGATATGCATGATCTCATGGTCGAAGGAATTAGGTTACTATGTATCAGAAAGCATATAGCAATTGAACTATTGAAATGACTTGATCTTTATGCTACGCTTATCTATAGGAGTATGTCCATCACATCATTCTCCTAATGATATGATCCTGTTGTTAATAACATCTCTATGTTCATGATCAGGAAACCATGATCATATATTAACCAACAAGCTAGTTTAACAAGAGGCTTTCCTAGGGACTCTTATTTTAATTTACAAATCACACAAGTATTAATGTTTCCGGTTAATACAATTATAGCATGGTATGTAAACATTTATCATAAGTGTGAAGATATGATAATAACAACTTTATTATTGCCTCTTGGGCATATCTCCAACAGTCTCCCACTTGCACTAGAGTCAATAATCTAGTTTCAAACCTTTGTGTATATAACACCTATGGCTTTCCGGTGTTGTATGTACACGATTGCTAGTGGTCAACTGATCTCCGGATCTGACACTTCCAGGTCCGTGTGTAATTGCATGTCTTTGCGTCTCTACGCATCACTCATTCTCTAATGAGATGGCTTTGTATAAATTTGGTCTTTCGGTGTGACCTTTAGTTCTTTGGGGTTAAAACATGTTGATAATATTGTCGCACAATATATCTTCATAGTATTATCCCTCTGTGAACTACACCTAGTTTGATAACAAACTACTTGACTCAAATGCCCTCTTTTGCTGCTATAATAACAGTCATATATTTAGCCTTTTGTTGTAGTATCTGTCACAATGTCTTAACTTTGGAACTCATCCAAATCCATTATGGAACTCACTTTCCATTATATTGTGCCACCTCTAGTTTAGATTGAGATAAACTTAATTTGTACTTTGCGACAAAGCTAGTATCAATGTAGTACTTTTACAATGAAATAACCATCTATTTGTCACTTCTACAAATAATATACTCTTAGTTCTTCCAAAAGATCATAAGAATATCCTTACTATTGTCCAATGATCTTCTTACGAATCATTCTGGTATATGCTCACAATATTTAGAGCATAGGACATATCTGGATTTGTACATATCACAGTATGATTGATATAAATATTCTTTGTGATTTCATTCATCAAGTATCAATCTATACTTGATTATTTGTTTCACTTTACCAAATGTCAATACACTTGAATATATCATCAATATTTGAACTCTTTCAATCCTTTCTGTGCGACAAGAACCTTTCTTGTAGTTTTTATATTGAACTCATTCAATATCTCGTCTATGTACCTCTGGCACAACCATATTAGCATCTATTGCTGCCAAATATTTGGGTTTTGCCTAAGTCTTTCATCGAGATGAAATTCTTAATATGTGTTAATAAAAGATACATTATTTCCAATCAACAATATGTCTTCCACATAATGTATTAGAAACATGTCTTAGCGCTCCCACTTAATTTCTTGCAAATGCAAGCATCTTCATTGTCTCTGATGAACTTTTAAACTCCTTTAACAGTTTCATCACAGTGAAGATTCCAACTCATGATGCTCACTTTAACCATTGAAGTTTGCATATGCTTTTAGCATCCTTTGAATTAACAAAACCCTATGGACCGTGTCATGCACACGTCCTAGGTAACGATTCTATTAGAAGAACTTGTTTTGTTTATTCAACTACCATATAACAAATTATATTTAGTGGTTGCTACATTAATCCGTCTAGACTAAATATCGCTATGAAAGATCAGATCTTGTCATAGTCAACCTTTGAACATTGTTGTGAACTCTTTCCCAACATGTCGACTATTTCATAGATGTGCAACATCCATGTCTATTTATTTATAGATCCAAACACAACTGTAAGGTATTACACCTTTCTCGAGGGTCCTTTCAAGTTCAAAACTTGATTTCGTGTATGGAACTATCACGGATTTTATGGCTTCAAGCCATTTGACGAGTCGTGGCCCATCATCGCTTCTTTGCATGTAGTCGGTTCATTATTCTCAAATAATGATTCAACCCTCAAATCTTGGTATTTGATTGTTTACCCGATACTTGTTTCAATAGGAACTTAGATCTCTGTGACCACAACCTTTGAGGCACGTGAGCCATGAGTATTGTTTGCCTCGGAACACTTTTTGGTCTTTCGCAACTCTTTGCTCTGACTAAGGTTCTTTTAACCTTATCAAAGTTCTATTGTCCTCCCACTTAACTTTTCACGAAAAATTCCTTCTCAAAGAAACTTGACGTTTTAAGTGACAAACACTTTTGTCTCCGATGTTATGGAGGATTACTTAACAGTTATTCGAAATAACATACAAAGACAGGTTCATCCGACTTTGGTTGCAAACATCTTTCTTATGCAAAGCATACCAATATTTTAAGAAAGGACAACTTGGGTTTTATCCCAAACCATAACCTTATATGGTGTCATTTCAACGGATTATGATGAAGCTCCTTTCAGTGGAAAAACGGTAATCTCTAAAGCTTTTAATCTTTAAAAATACAATGGCAGCTTTAAAAATTACACCTTCGATCTTACCATGTCAAACAAGGTTTAATTACATATCTCGAATGCTCCATACTCTTATGGTGTTTCAGGAAAATGCAAATCCACGGAACGATTCTATAAATCTTAGGTATTATGCTAAACTTTGTAACTCAAATATCTTCCTTTATGATCTTTATCATAAACTGTTTATATTCTTGTTACAATGATTTTGCACTTCATCTTGAAAATCTTTGAACTTTTCAAATATTTCACACTTCATCCTTATTAAGTAAATTTTCATATATTCACTCAAATTTTCGGAGAAAGCACATGAAGTTGAAATCCATCGCTCTTGACTACATATAATGGATTTCGTACAACAATATGTACAAGTTCCAATAAGCTAGTCGTTCGTTCCCTTTTGGCCTATGAACGAAGTTTTAATTATCTCTAGGGAAATTTCACAAGCGTCATTTGATCAAAATCAAATAGACTCCAAAATTCCATCCACATGGAGTTTCTTCATGTTTTCTTTCCAATATAATTTAAACGGCGATGTCACTTCCTAAGTGATCTTTCAATCAATTTGTCTTTCGACATTTTTAGCACAAGTTTTATGGATGTGATTTCTCCAACGAGATTTGTGAATCATCCATCTTTTATGGATTACGGAAATTATTTGAACAACCCTTTGTTCTCATAATACCTGATAAAACAAATCTTGAAGGCAAGCTTTGATGTTTAACGAGCAACACAATAACCCTTTATTTGTTCTCGATAAACATCATCACATATTCTTTTGCTAGTTACTTAGGCCATTGTAGTTCATGAATTGTGTTGTTTCGTATGACGATTCACACCAACAAATTCAGTATCAAATACTTAGGAACCACATTGTTTAATAAGCAAAGAATATATCCATAACATGTACATCAACTATATACTTAAACTGAACAATTCTAGTCTTTTCTTTTCTGCCATATATTTATGAGATTTTCTTTCAGTATTTTCTTTTCTGTTTGAAAGAATCTATCAACATCAATTAGTGGAGTCATTCATATGACAAATAGTCCAAAGCGTCAATGTCTTTGGACTTGCACTTTGAAGTAGATTACCATCATCAAATGTTTGATATTCTTTCAAATTCCTTTCTTTAGTAATCTCTTGGTGTAGTAAATATTTTACCTACATCAAATATTCACCCTTATCACGGAATTATCCATGATCAAGCTACTATTAGCTTGTAACGGTGAATCGTGAGTATAATGTTGCTTTCCCAAAAACTTTTGGAGGTTTAGGACAACTAGTGTCTCCAACCTTTTGCAAATTCTCATCAAATATGAGAACATGACTTTAGCCATATTATACTCTATCATGTTGCAACCAAAACTTCGTTTCAGATATCACAATATCTTTCACAAATCATGGTTTCTGAAACAACTCTTTCAGATCCTTAGATAACCTTGATATTAGGAAAATCCTTTGAATATCAAGAATCATGGAGACAAACAGGATACTTATATACTAACACTTGGAATTGTTACTCTTGATTTAATACTAATTATTAAACTTCATGGAGTAACCGGAACTTACTGAAAGTTTGCAATAGGACTTTTAAACTTTAGATTAACACTTCAAAACAATACGATACCATCAGAAAGTAACTAACCAGAATTCTATAGTTCTATCATCTCAATTATAACTAAGCGCAAGGTGGTAAACGGATGCCAATGACTACAACAACTATGCAAATTCACTTTGATTTAGTTTATGATAAATTGAGTTCTAATTAATAATTTAATTAATCTAGGTGAACTCCCACTCAAAACAATATCCCTCACATTGTTTTAGTGATCACACGAACCAAATCCACCACATCAAAACCGATCATCACGAGAGTTGATATAGCTTCAATGGCGAACAATCAACATGTTCATCATATCTACTATATGACTCATGCTCTACCTTTCGGTAATCCGTGTTCCCGAGGCCATGTCTGTACATGCTAGGCTCGTCAAGATCAAACCTTAGTTTCCGCATGAGCAACTGCTTGCTCACGTTGTATACACTTGTAGAATCTAACACACCCGATCATCACGTGGTGCTTCGAAACAACAAGCTTTAGCAACGGTGCTAACTAAGGGTGAACACTTTATGACTTGAAATTCATGTGCATGAGGGATCATCTTATAATGCTACCGTCGTCTACTAAGCAATACAAGATGCATAAAGGATTAACATCACATGCAATTCAATAACATGTGATATGATATGGCCTTTCTTCTTTGTGCTTCCGATCTCCATCTTCTAGCACGAACATGATCTCCATCATCACCGACATTGCATCAAGGTCAATGATGCTTCTCCATGGTTGTCGTCCACCAGCTTCAACTATTACAAATACTTTGAATGGACACGCGGGTCTTAACAGAATTTAAAGACAACCATATGGCTCCTGCCGGTTGCCAACTTACAATAAGGAACATTGCATACATCATATATAATCACAATCATGGCCATATCACATCACAGCACACCCCTGCAAAACAAAGTTAGACGCTTCTACTTTCTTTGCATATTTTACGTGGTTTGGGGCTTTCAATAAGTGTCGTTCTAACTTACGAACAAGAACCACAACATTGATACTAGTATTGTCAATCACCCGTTGTAAATTGGATCTTAACTATGCTAGGAGAAACAGCACCAAGAAAGCCACTTATGCAATACAAGTTGCATGTCAAGCGTGGAACAAGTCTCATGAACGATGTCATGTAAGGTTAGCCCGGCCGCTTCATCCCAACATACCGCAAGATGCAAAGTACACAAGAAGCAATCGACAATAAAAGCATCAACGCCCACAATGACCATTGTGTTCTACTCTGCAACAGATCTACATATAGACACGGCTCGATACCACTATAGGGGTTCGTAGCATGGAAAACAAAAAATTTCTATCGCATACAAACAAACAAGCCAAGATCTATCTACTAGATTGTAGCAACGAGTCGATGGAATAACTCACCCTCGAAGATTCCAAAGCGGTTAACGAGAGCAGATTCTCGTGGGTGATGTAGTCGTACTCTTTCCGATCTCAAGATCGTAGACGATCCTTCCGCGCTGCGTTCAAGGCGCTCCCAGTCGATCACGTTCGGTACTCGACGAAGACCTTCCTCTCCCTTGTTCCAGCAGGCAGCGGAGGTTGTAGCACTCTCCTTGCGATTCCGGCAGCACAACGGCGTGGTACCGGAAGTAGAGGGGAGATCCCGCCGGGCTTCGCCTTAAGCCGGAGCGAGTATGGTGGATTATGAGAGAGGGATATTAGTGGTCTATAGATTAGACACACCAATTAGAAGGCTCTAAACCGCAGGCTAAAGCAATTAGAAGCTCTAAACCAAACGGCTCTAAACCTGAGATTAGAGGTGGAAACTTGTGTGTCTCAAGGAGGAGCCCTGCCCCTCCTTTTATAGGTGGAGGGGCTAGGCGCGGCCAGGAGGAGGAGTCCTCCCAACTCGGCCTAGGGCTTGGGCCACCGAGGAGTGGGACTCCTCCTCCAAGTTGGTTCCAACTCCTCTTGCTTGTTTCCCACAGTTTCTGTTTTCCACAGCTTCTGTTTTAGCCGTTTGACTTTCAAACCGGCAATTTGACTTTCATGTTTTGGAACAGCAAGAACACTTAGTACATGATGCAATCATTCAATGACACACTCATGTACTCTCCCCGGAGCCGACAATCCGACCCTTCTAGAACATTCCCGATGAAAACACCTAATCATTCCCGAACTCAAACGGACTTTCCTTATATGAATCTTATTCTCCGGACCATTCCGGATCACCTCGTGATATCCCGGATCCCATCCGAGACTCTGAACAACATTCGGTCTCTTTCTCATAATACCATAACTACTCAAAACAACGTCAATCCTTAAGTGTGTCTCCACGGTTCGTGAATTATGCGGACATGATCGAGACACTTCTCCGAACAATAACCAATAGAGGAATCTGGAAATTCATATGGCTCCCACATATTTCTCGATTACTTTGCATCGAATGAACCACTTACATACGATACCAATTTCCCTTTGTCTCACGATAGTTTACTTATCCGAGGTTATGATCGCTTATCTCTGCATACCTAGTTCAACCTCGTTACCGATAAGTACTCTTTTCTCGTTCCCGTGATATGTGATCCCTTGTGACCCAGTCACATGCTTGCAAGCTAATTGGATGACATTTCACCGAGAGGGCCCAGAGTATATCTATCCGTCATATGGATGGACGAATCCCACTCTTGATCCATGTGTTTCAACCAATACTTTCCGAACACTCAATGCCACCTTTATAGCCACCCATTTACGGTGTGGTGTTTGATGTCATCAGAGCATCCATCCGGTAAAGGTGATATGCATGATCTCATGGTCGGAGGAATTAGGTTACTATGTATCAGAAAGCATATAGCAATTGAACTATTGAAATGACTTGATCTTTATGCTACGCTTATCTATAGGAGTATGTCCATCACATCATTCTCCTAATGATATGATCCTGTTGTTAATAACATCTCTATGTTCATGATCAGGAAACCATGATCATATATTAACCAACAAGCTAGTTTAACAAGAGGCTTTACTAGGGACTCTTATTTTAATTTACAAATCACACAAGTATTAATGTTTCCGGTTAATACAATTATAGCATGGTATGTAAACATTTATCATAAGTGTGAAGATATGATAATAACAACTTTATTATTGCCTCTTGGGCATATCTCCAACATGGATTATATTCATGCTATGGAATATTTCTAAGTCAAGGACTTGTGTTTTGTTTAATAAAACAACTAAGTGAATGAATCACCTAGGTGGAATGGAAGGAATGGTTTGTGTTGAGTGGTTCACAAGGCCCATTTATATGGTTTACCTTGTGTATCTCACTTGTGGATGGCCACCCAGGAACAAAAAGATTTGAGATGTCAAATGTTGAGAAGCTTCAAATGCAGCCACTTGGCATTATGGGCTCTGCATAGATCACATAGGTTGCAATAACTTAGCCAAGTGGACAGTTGGTGGTAGGGGTTTGATAGGTTGGAACGCGTCCATTCTGGTCTAAGGGAAGGCTTCTGAAAGACCTTGTCTTGGTGAAACCAAGTCTTGTGGGGAAAGTGCACCACCTCTGCAGATGGAAGAATCTAAGTACTTAGCCATGTCCCTGGTAAAGGATAATTTGAGCATCAAGACATGGTAGCTATCAAGAATCTCCTCATCCCAATTTCTAAGTTAAAACTTTGTGGTTGAACAAGGGTTGAAGGATCACCAATTTCTATTGGGAGATGCCTTGGGTGATTTTGTCAAGCAAAAACTTATTGTTTTCAAATGATAAGGAAAAACTATTTTGAGCAAAGCAAGCCTAACATCCACTTAGCCAAATGCATATAGATGATATACTACCATAGTATCACTTGCCAATACAATTCAAATGTATTGCCCGTTGTGGCTGTAACTTGTTATGTTGCAGGTTTGTTTGATATTAGTGAAGTATGTTGAAATAGTATTACAAGTCTACAACCAACATGTTTGCATGTGGCACTTTTAAGATGAAGGACCCCATGCTATTGTTATATTCTGCTGCATTGTAATGAGATAGCCAAATGAGCTATGTAAGATGTAATAAATTATTTTATTCCTAGTTATAAAGTTGTATTATGACCTTTGTTTCTTGATATTACATCTTAACTGTGGATGCTAGCTATTGATCCAGGGACTAGCATTGTAAACACAGGGATCTCTACCTTATTAAAGGTTGGGAACCTAACAATGAACCCACTATCGAGCATAAATACTCCCTCTTGGAGTCACTAGCAACTACTTGGCCAAGATAGCCACTAGCAACGGAGAGCATGCAAGATCACAAACAACACAGACATGATAGAATCATAAAGACAAAACCATTAATCAAACCAACATAATAATGTCAATATCCATCGAATCCCCGCAAACACAACATGCATGATTACAAATAGATTAGATCTTGATCATGAATGGAGCTCATAAGATCTATACATGAAAGCACAAAGGAGAAGATACAACCATCTAGCTACTACATGGACCCATAGTCTAAGGTGGAACTACTCATGAATCATACCGGAGAGAAGGCCTCCGGGATGATCTCCCATTCGGCAGGGTGCCGGGAAGAACTTTAGACCCCCCCCCCTGATCTAGGGATGATGGTAGCGGCGGCTACAGACGGTTTTGTGGATTTCTGATCGGGTTCTGAGAGTTTCTGCATCGGGGGCTTCTTATAGGCGAAGGGGGAGACCGAGGCGGCCACCAGGGCGGCCAAACCCTAGCCAGGCACGGGCCCACCTGTGGCCACGCCTGGGGGAGGGGGGGGGTCTGGCCCCTCGGGCTCTCCTCTGGACTTCTTGTTCCCCATGAAAAGTTATTGACTTTGTCCTTCGTCCCGTCCAATTCCGAGAATATTTCTTTACTAACTTTTTTGAAACCAAAAAAGCAGAAAACAAGCATCTGGCACTGTTGCAACTTATTAATAGGTTAGTACCAGAAAACATGTAAAAAGCACCTCAAAGTGTAGACAAGTAAAGCAAAGTAGATACTAAACAAGCATGGAGCATCAAAAATTATAGATACGTTTACAACGTGTCAACTGGATTGTACAACACTTTATGTTGAAAATCCGTTCATTTCTCCTGGGCCAAAGAGACCATGCAACATCACCAAACCAACCTTCGGGGTGTAGGACTCGTCAGGTAGGATAAGTTAGTGACATACCGGTCCTTCATTGTCATTTAATGTCCCCATCCACCACGTCGGTTCCCTACGCGGGCTGTTGTCACTGCTTGCGTGTCACCGACATCGACTTCGGCAATTGGCATTAAGGTTTTTCACAATGGAAATGTGTCTTAGCATTTTTTTATAGGAGCAATTAAAACTTATGAAACAACTATACAATAGAGTGTTTCTTAGTTATTGTATCTTAGGAAAGTTGCATTTAATGATTTTAGTCTCATGCATGAGTGTGATTTGATTGACTAAGGACTTTCACAATGGGTGGTTCTTAGCGGTGTATCCTAGACACTTTGCCTATGTGACACTATAGTTAACAAGATAGATATTGGGGTTGTATCTTAGCTAAGATACACCCCTTGTATGATATCATAGACAAAAAGTTGGCTAGACCAATCACACACATGCATGAGACTAAACTCATTAAATACAACACCACTAGGAAACGCCATCTAACGCCAATTTGGCAAAAATCTGATGTGGCATCACAATTAATAAAGAGATAGGTGGTTAGAGTATCATAGGTAGATACCGTATCATAGCACGTAAAACTAGAAATCATAATGACAAGTAAATCTTGTACACAGTTTGCATAGAGATTCTACAAATCAATAAATATACCACTACTATGATACTATTACATGATACAATGCACTAGAGACATAGTATCATACACTAGTATCATATGCATGATACTAGTATTATGATACTCCCACTATGACCAGCCTAAGAAACAATGCATTGTTATTATTATTTCTTAAGTTTTAACTACTTCTATGAAAATATGCTAAGAAACACCCATTGTGAAAGGCCTAATTTTTTTACCTATGATTGCGTGCAAGGGTTGTATCTTAGATATTCAATAAGTGACATGCCACATAAGCAAAGTATCATCCATCTGTACAAGTAAAAAAAAACCTAAGACTACCATCCATCCATAAGTTCGTTGCTCACTTATTGAGTTGTTGTTAGACTACCATCCGTATGTACAAGTACAACATCCCCCTCTCTTCGATAAGTGACATGCTACATAAACAAAGTACTTAGAATACCGTGCTAAGAAACACCCATTATAAAAGGCCTTTCATAATGGCTGTATCTTAGCTCTATATCCTAGGAAATTTGCTTATGTGGCACCTTAGTTAATGATGAAAGATAGTGGTGTTGTATCTTAACTAAGTTATACCTCTTGCACGCAACCATAGGCAGAAAAATTGGCTAGCCCAATCCTATGCATGCATGAGGCCCAAATTATTAAATGCATGAACCCTTTAGATACATCTTTAAGAAACAGCCCATTGTACTAACCGTTTCTTAGAATATGCCAGTGCCTATGATTGCATGCTAAGAAACGGTCCATTATGAAAAGCCTAATAGCAACTCACAGCCTCAACCTGTCGTGCTTCCCTAGCCTTTATCCGGCCCTTCGGGTGCGCCCTGTCGTCTCACTTCATGTTGCTCGATACCACCCCTTCCACTCCTACATGCCACAACTGTCGGGCACCACCACCACCATGTTGCACCGGAGCAACAACCATGAGCCCGGCTCGAGCAACAGCGGCGGCACGAGGAATAACCTCACTCTTGACGGTGGCGCGCTAATTCGTCGCCAGCCTCCACCCACCATGTGTGTGGTCTATCGCCGCTGCATGTGACTAGCGCCATAGGCTCGAGTGATCATTGCTGCGCTTGTGAAGCCGGTGGCGGGACGACCTCTTCACCGAGGAGCGGAACACCACGCGCCACCGCTTCACCGGCTCTAATCTACTGCCCAGGTTCATCAACGACGAGTGGCATAGATGGTGGTGTGGCCGAATGGTGGAAGTCGTTGATGTCGTGGCCTGCGAAAGATCGAGAGGATATCAAGGTGATGTATGTGGAGGTCTGTGAGCATTATGATTCACTTATGTTGTCAGAGTTCTTGGTGATATGTTGGCAGATTGAAAACAGGGAGACGCATGAGCAACCAATGGATGATATTCTCGAGCATTTATGGGCACTTCATATATATTTTCTCTAAGATGTTTTAGGTTTGTGAAGCTAATGTATCTAGATTCATATATACGCCCAC
This sequence comes from Avena longiglumis, assembly GCA_030063025.1. Lineage (NCBI taxonomy): Eukaryota > Viridiplantae > Streptophyta > Magnoliopsida > Poales > Poaceae > Avena > Avena longiglumis. The sequence continues at coordinate 188,449,471 of CP125979.1, forward strand.
CTTTTAGTGTGTAGATTCATACCTACACACTAAAAGGTGTCTAGATAAATTTACCTTATAAATCTAAAACATCTTATATTTCCAAACGGAATGAGCACTCCCTATTGGTGTTAGGTTGTATTTTCTTTTTAGAATTGTTTTACTGTATCTTTTCAAGAACAACTCGAAAAAGGTATTCCCATGTAGAAAAATAGAGTTATTGGCTTATTAGCAGAAACCAAGAGACAACCTAATACAAAAGACATGTAGCCTCAGAGGCCGTCAAAGCGATGGTGCCCACGTACGAACACCAACACGCTCACCTTCGAAGGAAAGAGAAACCATGACATGGACAATGAAGGCGATGAAGGCACCATCTCAGCTGCACTTAACTGACCTGACCTACAACTTACCGACCGACCGATGCCGTTGACAAGAGTAAAAAAAAAAGGGAAAAAAGCATATGATTCAAATTCTTACGCATCATAAGAAAAACAAGATAGTTAGAATTCGAGCCGAGCCAAGCCAGGCCAGCTCGGCTCAACTAGTTTGGCTTGGTTTGTTTACACATCAATCTTAGATTTAAAATTCAGCTCGGCTCAGTAAACTTATGAGCAGTTCGTTTATCTTATTCTAAGTTATGAACATGCATATATTCTAGGAAAACAAGTGATTTTACCTATTAATTCAAATTTATAACAAGGATAGTACTTTTATAATTTGAAAAGGGTCCGGCTAGCTTCTTTTTCTACTTTCTCTACCTTTCTTTTAGATTATAGCCTCACAAGTAGCTAGTTCTTTTTCTTTCGCGAGTTTTGTAACCTGGTTACCCTTTGGTTCTTTTAATGGAAATGGTTCAGGCCGGCGTTACGCCCGCCGTAGACCCCTTAAAAAAATTAAAAAGGGCAAGATCAACAAAAAATAAGTAGCTCTACACCATTATAGGTGCAAGAAACATTAGTAGTAGTTTGACAGTCATTTATGAAAAATTTCAAATTCTTTATTTGAAATATTTTAACAAGCTACTTAGCTCGTTTAGCTTGAATGAACAAACAAGCTCAAACTAAAACTCGGCTCGACTTGCTAGACCAAAGTTTGAGCGAGTCAATCTAAATCGCGAGCTACTTGTTTTAGCTCGTGAGTTTAAAGTTATAATTCCAGTCCGAATTATAATAAGAATACCTGCGAACCACAGTTCAAGGGTACCATTCCAAAGAATTTTAATCATCCTACTAGTACTGCTATAAAATCTCGTTGGACGAAGAAGCACGCGGGGGAAAAGAGTAACGAGGGAGAGGGACTGCCTCCACCACCAATTAATCACCACCTACAGATCATCACAGTACTTCAGAAAGCCGAAGGCAGCGCTGTATATCGGGTTGTGTTGACGGTGGCACTTCCCCGGCGGCGCACGGGCGTGGGCAATGAGGTTGCTCACAAGGTGTTTGATGGAATGCGGAAACAAGCTGAAATCAGTGCTGCGCGCCAGTGCCGTGCACCGCATGCTCTCGCCGGGCGGGTCTGGTCCGCGCGGCGGCACAAGACGGATCCATTTCTTGCCCGGTCAGGCCTTCGAGGACGAGCGAGAGCACGCCCCGCCGTCACGGGGCTGGTACCCGGCCGCCTACGCCAGGCTGCTCCGGCTCGCGGGGTCGCTGCAAGGCGTCGAGGTCGCGGACGGCGACCTGCGGCACGCCGCGACGGGTTCCCTTGTCACGGACGCGCACGCCGTCGACCGGATGGAGCACTTCGACGCGCTCGCGGGCGAGTTCGCCGCGACCCGGCGCGGGCCGCCGCCCAAGGCGACGGCGCTGAGCTCGCTGACGAAGGTGTGCGACGTGCTGGGCGTGTCGGCGCAGCGGAGGAAGAACGTGCGGCTCACCGTGTGCCCGCAGGTGACGCAGCACCACGTCTGGCGCGGCGCGCTCGAGGAGGTGCTCAGGGACCTCCGAGAAGACATGGGCGCGCTGGATCCCCCGTCCCCGGCGACCCAGATGGCCGAGCAGATTGCGTCGGCCTGCGCCGGCTTCCTGTCGGATACAGGGGACGCGGCGACGTCCTCCTCGCCGTCATGGATGCGCCCGACGCCGTACAGGAAACCCGCAGGTGTGCCGGCACGGGCGAAGACATGGCAAGAAGTGCTGGACATGTTCACGGACCTGGCAAAGATCCTGGCAACCGACGCGCGGCTAGCCGGACATGCACAGAAGGTGGAGGCCATGAAGGAAGGGCTGTACCAGATACACGATATCATCATCGAGAGGGGCATTGCCTTCAAGGAGGCGCGCCACCAGGACTGCCTGGTGCAGAGGAACCTGTCCAAGAACCTGGGGCACTCGTCCCGGGGCCTCTACGCGTTGCTGCTCTTCTACCTCTATGGCACTGTCCGGGACATCGAGGTGTATATCGGCAAGAGCCTGTCTGGCAAGGATGGCAAGAATGTCACTGTGCACGCCGTGAAATTCCTCATCAATGGCGATGAACTTGCGGTCCAGGGCGGCATCAAGCAGCTGAGCCGCGCTCTCGGTGTCTTGAGATTTGTGTGGGAGGCGGCAAATACCGACATTGTGACTAGCGAATACAGTGGCAAAGATTTCGTCGTCAAGAAAGGCAACGGTGCCAAGGGAGTGCTGAAGCTGCAAGGGCATCTGTGGGGGCTTGGTGTTGAAGAGAAGGCAGTGACATACAGAGGGAACGTGTTCCAGGTGCATCAGATAAGAATGCCCTGAATTTCTATTTTCGCAACATGTTATGTAAATCATCCAGCTTCTCAAGATCAGTAGAAGCCTGCATTGATCATACGAGGGACACAACATATACAGGTATAAGTAACCTGAAATGCTACTATCTCTTTCTTGAACAAAAATGCTACTGTACTGTTCTTTTTCACTACAACTCATCTCGTGAATTTGTACAAGGACGAGGCAACTGTATCCTGACTCCTCAAGGGGAAGATACATACAGAAAGGGAGAAACAGAAAAAAGAGATCCCTTTGTAATCCTAGGTTCTAACACCATAACTTAGGGAATATCTTCTCTTTCAGTATAAAAAAACATGTACGGTTTGGGATTTCTATAATCTTCTTGGAGAATCAAATGTTTGTGATGTTTTCCGTTGAGGGATTTCAAGCCATGGATCTGTGAGATAGTTGCCTGGACGCGTAGGGTACAGCGCATTGTTGATAGGGCTGTAGTTGGCTGCTCCTGCTGAATATGCTGGATGAGGAGGTGAGGGCAAGCAACTCCGATTTGAATGCTTGTACTGCCGTGACGGGCTACGGCACGGAGACACGGGTAGGGACATGGGCAGGGACATGTTCATGCGTACATTGGATGCGTTGCTGTACAAACCAGATTTACAGATTCTGTTAGACAATGGAAGAGACGTAAATTTATCATTTTTCAGCAAAATTAGTAGAGAACATACATTGTAGTAGTCCTGCGAGTGGATATCGCAGGGATGGAAGATGCTGCCACTGGTAAGTTTCTCATCCCTAGATTAGTATCCCGCAGAGGTGATAAGCTTCTGTAAGATGATAAAGCGACGCTTGTCTTTACCTGAAACATAATCATAGCACTGAGAAATTAAAGAATAACCAATATGACAGATGACGGTCATCTAGCTTAACTGGTTATCATATAGAGCACAATCATATTTCATAGACTGTAGATGTACCGTGGTTTTGTTGCTGCCGCTGGAAGTTGGAAACATATCCCTAGTAATGCCAGACCTGGAGCTCCTAACTGACGCTTGATCTTTGACCCAAGGATGTTCTATTAATTGAGCAGCAGTTGGACGTGCAGCAGGATCACGCTGCAAGCAGAGTTTCAGAAAGCTTTTTGCTTCAGAAGAAAGATGATCTGGGATATCAGGTATGTCTTTGCTGTTTCCAATTTTGAATATTGCAGCCACCTGTGACATTGACTATGAAAACTTAGCAGACAATCATCAGAAAACAACAACCATAACCGTGTAAAATCATCGCAACAAACGCACCCCTTCATATTGACTCCAAGGAGGTCTTGCAGTTGCCATCTCAAGAATGGTGCAGCCAAGGCTCCAAATGTCCACTGAAAGGCTATATCCATTGGTATTCATGATAACCTGGGAAATAGATGGACATCAGTTGATGTTCAACTTACAGGGGAGAATACACAGGACAATTATGGTAGCTTTTACCTCTGGAGCCATCCAATAGGGGCTTCCTTTGAAGGATTTGATAGATGTGTATGCTGATATCTGTAAAATATAATATATATTGAATAAATTGATGTTTGTATAAATAAAAGAAATGTCAGATCAGTGACACACAATAATACTTACATGCTTGGCCATGCCGAAATCTGCAAGTTTGATGTCACCATTAGGATCTACTAGTATATTTGCTCCTTTGATATCCCTGTGAGAAAGGTAAGATTTCATCATAAGAATTAACAAAGACAAGCGGTTTGACAAAATGAAAGGATCATCATTCTATATAATGTACTTTCATGACTGCCCAATACCTGTGCACTGTTTTCCGCCCATGCAAGTATGCAAGGCCAGAAAGGATCTGTGCAGAGTAATTACGGAGGACTGCCTCCCCAAATGGACCATATTCTTGAAGCAGCTTATGTACAGAGCCCCCAGAAACAAACTCAAGATAGACTGAGAGTGTCTCAGTAGACTGCATTGCAATATGAAACATATTCAGAAAAAATTATAATGTTGCAAATACAATAGAACTCTTGAAAATTTACACCACATACGTTTACTGGTTTATGACTAGGAATAAATATATTACTATGATTTATCTAACCATTCCAGCACCACCCAAGTTTCATATGACAGATTGTAGTGACTGTGATTCGTTCAGGTAACTTATGATGTAATAACATGTTCAAGATTAGTAGATCATAAAAATCTTTTGTACTAACCAGTTCACTGCCGTAGTACTGCACAATGTTTGGATGTGAAAGCTGATTCAGAAGCAACATTTCCTGTCCATAAGGAGCGGCGTCAGTATGAAAGAACCAACACTCTTCCATTATATTGATGCTGACTAATCCAACATGCTCCAAAGATTGTACCTGATTTAGCTGCCTCAGACACTCTTTTGAGTTAGAATCATCAGCAATAACCTTGACCTCTTTAATTGCACACATTTGGCCGCCTTCACTGCATTACATTTAGAGTGGCAGTTTAGTATTACCATAGAAAGAAAGATTCAGGTATTGGAGAAGGGAGAAAAAATAAAATGCTCTGGATCAAACTAAGCACCTGTTGAATCCGAGGTATACTTGCCCGAACGTACCACTACCTAACAACTTCCCCTTCTTCCACTGCGAATGAAGGGAACGAGATGATGAGCACGGGGTGCCTGGAGGAAGAGGGAGTGGGTGCGCGGAGTTTGAGCTCCGTGAATCATCCTGCCATCCAGTAGGGGATCCAGGGCATTGCCCAATTGCTCTTGAATGCACAGGTGAGGTTGGACAGTGTTGGGCTCTTGAACTAGGAGGAGAGCTCGGCATCCGTGTAGGAAACACAATCTCTGTTGATTTCCGACCTGGGCAGTAGGTTGTCCGATCGTTTGGAAGATCCAATATGTTAAGTTGAAATTCTTTCCTTGGAGAAACCGAGGCTTCAGACGACCTGCTATGCTCCAAAACCTGATTACTTGTGACAAAGCGCCCTTCTTCTAGCACATGACTTTGTTTCCGAGAATCAATCGCCAGCCTATTAAATTAGGCATGAAAACCAAGTGTCAGTTGAAATGCAAATCTATGGACCAATAAATTTACAGAAATAGTTTCTTTAACCATCCCAGAGCTATCATATCTTACAACAATCATTGGGATTGAAAGTGTGCCCCCCTAGTAATATTCTTCACTCCAAAGAAATAGAAAAAGTCAACAAGTATCGGCTGCCATGCTTGTAGCACACGGCTTAAGTTGGGAGCGCATACTTTTAGATGGATTTGGACAGCAGCAATTGCAGATGGGATTGACAAATCAGCAGTTGGAACTGCCTTGAAAGTTCAATATAAAAAACAATTACCATAAAGGCGGCACTAGTCCAGTACCAAATGGAGATCCAAACGAAAAGAATTCAATTTTGCAACCAAGAATACAACTTCTCATCTCTGTTAACAGCAAAATTAATCCATCGAACAGAAGCCAAGACAATAGCAAGAATTTTAAAAAATGTTGAATCAAGGATTCAAGAAGATCCAGCTTTTCTTCAGAAAGTACTCATTAACGAAAAGATCCCGCTTGGCACAATTGGCTAACAGGGCAGCAGAATCCGGTTCCAATTGGATTCATTCATTCGAAGTAATCATCAGAGAATTAACTTTCGGGGAGAAAAACCAGATAAACAGAAAGAGTTGCAGCTCCACCTTCAATTGCCCATAAAATCAATAAAAAGAGAGAGAGAAGGGCGCAAATCACTCCCAGCCTTAACGGCATCTCCAACAAAAAAAATAAACAATTCAGCAGAGCAGCAAGTAGAAGGACAAGGCAGAAACGAACACTTTACACCGAATTGAGCACGAGCGCGCACCAGGAAAAGCCAAAACTTTAGGCTGTGCGCGTGAACCAACCATCCAAACTCGGCAGATTAACCACCGCACCAACCACTCTGGCGTACTAGCACGTCGCAGGCTCTCACCTGTAGATTCCGAGATCCGGCGGCTCGTCGGACGCCGCCGAGGACCCGAGCGACGAGCTTCCGCCGCTGGACGCGGACGCGGACGCCGACCCGGAGGCGGAGGTCGAGGGCAGAGGCGACGGCATGGACGCCGGCCGCGGCAGCGGGAGCCCGACCGGCGGCGCCGCCTGCTGCTGCTGCTGCTTCCCGGCCGCGCGGCCTTCCCTGGCAATAAGCGCCTCGTCGAAGCTGCTGGCCTTCTTGTTCTTCCTGTCCTTGTTCTTATCTTTCTTGACCGCGGCCACGGGAACTGAGCCGGCGTCCCCCGCCGGCGACTCCGCTCCCTTGCTCTTGGTCCTGCCCTTTCCCTTCCACCACATCGGCATCCTGCCTGCCACCGTGCAGTGCTCGAGAGAGCTAGTCCACAAGAGAGAGAGTTTGGGGAGGGGGGAGGAATGAAATGGCTATCGTCGTGGAGGGGAGCAGAGGGGGGAGGTGGAGACAGAGAGGCGTACACGCGCGAGAGGCGATGGGGGAGAGAGAGAGAAGGGGGACGAGGACTCTTGTAACGACCGGGGTCCCCTCCGCGGGCCCCACGCGCGGCGCTGCCCGGCCGGTCCCACCAGCGCAGCCGCCGCTGGCTCGGCTCGGCCCTGCCCCGTGTACGCGTAGCGATAACTTTGTCTCCTGCGTGGAAGCTGTACACGTAGGCGCGTAGAGGATTGAGCCAACGGGATGTCCGCGACAGAGAAGCGGGTCCCGGCTGCTGTTTGGGGCGGCTGGGGAGTGGGACCCGGGTGGCCATTGAGGTGGTTTGTACGCTGCATGTGGGACCGGTGGATACGAGAGGGGTGCTTGGAGACCGACGGGCTGACGTGTGTTGGTGGGGTCGACAGGGACACGCCGCGAGACGCACGCAAAGTGGGGTGGTTACCGGCCTCCAGCAGTGTTTGAGAGCACTACTGAATACTGTTAGGGCAATGGTGACAGCACGGTGCCTCTCACGCTGACGCATCCGTTTCTTTCTTTTTTATTATGCAATATATACACCCAGCACGTAGCTAGTACACGATTGATTCTTGGAGGCAGAATAAACCCGTGAATTTCACATCGTATTCACCTCCAAAATTCACCCTGACCCTGCAAGATATATAAATATAGTAATCTAACTTTTTTCGTCTAAAATTAACTGAATTATATTTGTCTAGATTCAGATATATCTAACACATAAAAAGATATGCATATATACGAATATAGATAAATGAGAGTCAGTTAATTTCGAACGGAGAAAGTGCAACCTTCTATCTGATTTCAACGCGCATATTTTGGCTTAACCTAGTGAAATAAAACCGGATTTGTGAGTGATCAGATCCCAAAAAGACTCCCGAGCCGCTCTGTGTGAGGGCGGCTCCGAATGACCCGCTCTCGGTCTGGAAGGTTGGCACCCGATCTATCCCGACCAGTCGCTGCTGCCGTCGGCGTAGGTGGCGGCAACGCCATGGCTGTCGAAGACGGCGCGCAGGGATGGCGTAGCTTGTCAGACTTCCTTTGTGCGGGGTACGACTAGATCCATGGCGGCGCAAGTAGAGGTCTAACAGCGGGGCAACGGTGCTCGCCCATGTGTTGCGTCTGCCGGCGCACTGCAGAGAGGCATAAATGGGGCAGAGGGGCGGGCATGTTGTGGTAACGGTCGAAGACGGGCGACACTACTGCGCATGCCTAGGGTGCGTTGGAACCCTCCTCCTATCGCTTTCCCGTGAGCCCGATCCACTCGATATGAACGTTGGAAGCCGGTCGGCGGTGTGTGTGTGTGTGTGTGGGGGGGGGGGGGGTTGGCCCGGCCGAATAAGGGCGGTTTGGCCCTGCTGTTCTTCGAGCGCCAAGTCATCGATCTTCTTCAAATCCACCTCCTCGATTGGGTCGTAGTCGAGTTCCGGTCTAGGGTGAAAACCCAAGCTAGCTCCGGGCTTCATTGGTTGTACCTGCCAATGGTCTTCCTAAAGGCATTGTTCTAGAAACTTGGTCTTTCTCCGAGGTAAAAACTAAAAACCAAAGGTTTTCGATCGGATGATGACAACCCTTGTTCATTGTTTTCTTCTTGGAGGTGTTCCTTTTGGAGAGCCTAGTTTGTAGTACGGGTGTTATCCTCGGTGGTGGCTATATATCGTGCTTGTGCTGCGAGTGGATGTCAATCGCGACGGTTTTTTTCTTTATTTCTCTCTCTTGTTTATTTTTGTTCTTGGCCGTGTGTATCCACGGTGTCTTTGGAAGTCTTGTTGGTGTAGAGAACTAGAGACCGGGTGTGATTAGTATGTTAGTATTGATTTATCTTCTTTACAAAAATTAAATCATTAAGTTAATTCATGCTGAGCACACCCATGGCGCCATGCGGATGAAGATGCGAGGTGGCTCCACATGTCCACCTTTGCCGAGCGCGCACGTAGAGTGCAGTTAACTACATGACGGCCTGGTATATAGTGCACAAAGCCGGATCTATCTGTCTCTTCAGGATATAAATAAATAAATAAAAATCGGTGTGGCGACGATTACAATACGCCCAAGTTGAGATCTGGAGCACGCACGCGGCAGCACTCCACCTGCGCTCGCCCAATCAGCAAGCCCCAAGCCGCAGCCCCCATGGGGTGCGGATAGAGTAAAGAACAGCTCGCAGCTCACTCAGGGTAAAGAGTAGCCTTCGCGTCTGTCGCCCAGAACCAACGAGCGAACGGACGTCGATGATAGTTTTATCGTCGCGGATCGGGGCGCGGAACACAAGGTTAGGTTCATGCACGCACGCACGGTTTTGGAGTGCGGAGGCCGCCGCCGTGCCTCTGGCTTCGTGGCTGCTTCGTCCCTCCGATCTTCTCGCCTTTTCGCCCGGGCGCCCCCCGCATCGCACGTCACCCCGCCCCGTCCGGCCGGGTGAGCGAGCCAGCGAGCGATGGTGAGTGGTGGGGGATGGCGCGCGCCCACCACCGTCGCCACGCACCCATCGCCGCGCCCACTTGCGATCTCTCGCTCTCGCGCGTCGACGCCTTTTAACTCCATCCCCGTCACATGGCAAAATGCGCACGCCGCCGTCGCCGTCGCCTAGCTTCGGGCCCCGCCGTCGCCCCCCGCGCGCGTGGAGAGAAGCTTCTAGCTAGCGCGCGTATACAGATCTAAAGGGCGCGCGAGCAGCTATGTATGCGTTTTTTCTTTTTTTTGAGTAAAGCTATGTATGCGCTTAATTCCTTTTGTTTCTCGCCAAAAGAAAAATCCGCCATGACGTAGGACGAAGATCTTTATAGGTTCCATGACGTGCGTAGTACGTACGATGAATATTCCAAAATACTTAATCCAGTGGCAAATATTTACTACTGGACTCTTCTCTTGTCACTCCTATTGCTCTCTAAGCCACACTTTTCATGCATAATTAATTAATTAATTAATTACTTCCCGACGAAGTACTACCTTGCATGAAAAAAACTTTTTTATTCTTCAAGAAGAACGGCTAAACCTCTCCCAGACCAAAAAAGGACGCAGACAACATGACCTCGTTAATGTTGATGCAAGACACCTACCGAGCCCAAACCATCAAACTCGATCGACAAGCAACCATGCACACATCAGAAATACAACAATATAACAGAATCATGACAAGATGACCTGGAAAGTCATCGTCTCATCGGTCTTCAAAGGCGAAGCGTTCACCAACGAAAGTAGTATACATATCTACGCCGGCGTCATCGTCCAACCTGTCGAGCCCCAGGCAAGGATGTTCATCCTAGGTATGTGAACCAACCAATTAAAAGGCAAGAAAATACTAGTCCCTCCGTTTCAAAATATAAGACATTTTAGGTTTATAAAGAAAATGAATCTAGACTTATTTTAGTATGTAGTTCATTCAACTTTGGAATGAATCTACATACTAAAATAAGTCTAGATCCATTTTCTTCACAAAACTAAAACGTCTTATATTTTGGAACGGAGGGAGTACTTGTTATTTCGATTGTTCACGTCTCACTGCTTGATTTAGAAAGTTACGCGTGTCTTTGTTTTCAGGTCATGCACACTATAAAATATTTTCCAACGTTGGTCATATTTTTTTTTTTGGATAGAATGTGATAAAATCATTCAACGTTGGTCATAGAGTATAGCCTTATGACTCCATATTTTAAACAGCCTTCCTTCACCCCAAACATGAAACCCCAAGCTTGTGCCCTCTTTTTTTGTTACAAAGTTGATCAAATAGTGGCTTGCATAATTATGAAATTAAAGCATTCTAACATGTGGATATCATAAATAACTCTGTATGCTCATGGATCGTAAGAAAATAGGTTCATTTATGGTTTTCATGAAAAGGTAAAAAATTTGGAGTCATGTGCTTTAACTTAATTTTTGTTCACAATCCACAAGAATACAATACTTTCCACGGAACTTCAAATCTACAAGAAATAATCATCTATAAATGTGAGAATATTTTCTACTTTTTTAGCCGGTAGCACGTTCTCCCAAGCACCCCCGCGGCCTTTATTATCTTCCACCTCAACAATATTAGAAGTAATAAGTACATAAACATATAAAACGTGTACATTAAAAATATGTCTTGTTATTGCGGTATGGAATTCCTCATGATCTCTGAAAGTGTAAGATGGTTAACCTAGAGAAGGGTGAATAGGTTTCTACAAAATTCTTTATAATCTTTTGCAAGTTTTAGGCTTTGCGGAATATAAGTGGGCCTAAATGCAAACTAGGTGAGGCAACCTAGATGATGAACAACATACTTCAAACTCGAAGGCTATCACAAGGTAAACAACACAAGTAAGAGATCGGTTAAGAAATAACCGAAGCACACGGAGACGAAGATGTATTCCCGTGTTCACCACCTTTGGGAAGGGGGTTACGTCACGTTGGAGAGGTGTGAGGTTCCACGAAGGATTCCTCACGCGCCACAAAGGCTCACCTTCTTCTCCGAGCCTATCCCACGAAGGAATATCTCACTTACTCGTGGTAGACTTTAAGTTAGTCTCCAAACCCTCACAAACTTTCCACGGAACAAATCACAAGATGAATGCCTCCGGGCGACCCTAGCCGCCTAGGGTTTCCCACAAACCCAAGAGTAACAAGCTAACTCGATGAACTCAAGGGGGAATGAAATTTGGCTTGGTGGCAACGTAGATCTGGACCTCCTCTTCCTTTCTACCAAAGGGATTTGGATTTGGTTGGGTAGAATGGGAGATCCTCAAGCTTTTGTGTTTCAACAATGGGGAAGAGAGAGAGAGCTTCAAGAAATGATATAAACTCAATGCCTAACCTACTCAAGCTGGAAGAAGGGATATTTATACTCAAGGAGAAAAATAGCCGTTTTAAGCCAAAATCGCAAGGTCCGGTTTTAAGTTCGGTTGGACCGGTTCACACACCGGACAGTCCGATCCTCAGCCCGGAAAACCGGACTAAAACCGAATCTGCTCTCAGTACCTAGACCCAGATAGATTCGGAGTGAGTAAACCGGAAAACCCGGTTTGAGTTCGGATTTCCGATCCTGACACCGGACGGTCCGGTCTAGGAGCCGGTCCAACCGATCTGAAAACCGGATCTGCGTAAAAGGGCTTGATGGATAGGATTTCTTCTCTTCTCTCTTTGGTGATGGATTAGGTAGGAGAATGGGATATGTATATGGCTTAGGTGATCATCCCCAACAAGCTCATCGAGAGAACCCCTCTTAATAGTGCGGAGCTCCTAACCGGACTCAAATTACATAAAAAGGAAAAACTCCGGTGCGAAGCTTCGTTATCAAAATGGGGGGGGGTCTCCGATAACCTTTCATCACAACATCGGACTAGAACCTGTGTAAGACACTAGAAGTAGCATTAGTCCACTCTAACCACAATGTCATTGTCAACCAAAAATAGTATAGGGTAAAATACCCTTTCAATCTCCCCCTTTTTGGTTGGCGATGACAAACCGACCTAGAGTTCTCAAGGATATTATAAACAACAATAGACATAGTCATAGCATAATATAAATATCCATGGTTCACACACATAGCACAAACTTGTCTAACGGACGGAAAGAAAGCAGATAGTTCATACACAAAGCGAAGGGGAAAGCACAATGCCATAAGAATCAATGAGAAAGCAAGGGGCATTGTGCTAACGGCGAACCCCGGAAAACCACGACAAGGAACCCGTAGATAACTAATAGAACTCTACTCTTCTCCCCCATTGGCATCGAGACACCAAAAAGGAAGAGGAGGAGAGCGATGCTAATGCAGCCCAACTAGAAGAACAACGGAGGAGGCCGAACTAGGACATCTTCCTCTTCAGAGTACTCGTCACTATCAGCAGCAGCATCATTGTCCTCATCATCAACGTTACCCTGAGCAGAGGGACCACTGGGAGAAAACTGACCGGGGAAGTAGCCATAGAACATAGCATCATTAAGAGGCGGCATCTCATAGTTTACATAGGGGCAGGGCCATCTCAGGACCATCTGGTGGAGGAGTGACATTCTGGGTCGCAAGATACTCATTGTGGCGGCGCCTAGTCTCCTGGATCAACTCCAAAGCCTTGTGACTCACATCATAGGTAGAACGACACATCTGGAAGAGCCTCTTGAAAAACTTGGCAGCAGCACCCTTAGGCCTTGGGTGAGAGGAGGACTCACCAACAGGACGACGAGAACCAGCTCGAGTAGAAAAAGATGGCCGAGGATCATGAGCAGCTTTGGTGCGGTGCTCAGGAGGCCGCATCCCAGGAACCTCAGAGTGTGGGCACGGAGACAAAGATTAAGCATTTCTTGTTCCTCTCGCTCGCCCACCATCACACCAGGCGGCACCACCCAATTGAACAGCTTCTGAACATACATGCAGAAAGTGGGAGTCATCCTGTCCAGCAAAGCAGCCGCAACACAAGACACAAAGTCACATCCATCAATCTTCCTCACCGATCAGGTGATGAGTACAACAGGTTGGAAAAAATACCCATGGCAGTTAGTGGAATCTCCAACACGGGGAACAAGGGACTGACGGAAGATAGTGGCCAAGGTATGATAGTAGTAATACATGCAAGTCATGCACGTAGGACTCCACTAAGAATCACTAGGATAGCAGAAAGCAAGAGTCTCAGCAGGCTTAAACTTCTCACTGTGAATACAGAAGCCTCCTCCTCTACCGGTGTAGCCCATGACATCGACCAAATCAGCATAATTAGCCTGAAAACGCCGCGTGCCAGTCATCCAATTCATAATGCGATCCTCATCATCATGAAAATAGACTGTGCAAAAGAACTGACGGATGAAGTCAGGGAAGTAGTCCTCCTTGAGACAGACGAGGTCGAATAGATCCATTTTCCTCAAAGCTTCATCAACATAGAAGTAATCAGAGGCTCCATACATATTGAACCACTCCAGATTTAGAGCTTGAATGTGGCCACAAGGAGTGACCTGGAACTGAGTGTAAATGTGATCCCACATCATAGCTTGAGTCTCAGTCCAAAATTTCTTGTCAGATCCTTTATAGGTGTGTTGCTTGAAGCGATGGAGATTCTGCTTGCGGAGAGCCCGGTACTGACCAATCTCCATACCCTTCAGATTTTGACAAGGCACATCCTCAGCCTCGTCCTGAGAAGCTTGCTACTTACCCCTGTTAGCCTTGAGTTTGATGCGCCCAGAGCGAGCGCTACCCTCAGGCTCAAGCTGCATAGACTGAGTGTTGCGACGAGACCGCTTAATCCTGTTAGCTACCTCGAGCACATACTCACTATCAGGCACATACTCATCACCAGCAGAATCAACATCTTCACCTGTGAAAAAGAGAGAGGTTGGGGAGCACAGAAATAAGTACACATGCCAAAGGGAAGGATGGGAGAAAAAACTTGGATTTGGGCAAGTGCATGGTAAAAGAGGAAACATTGCAGAGAGGTCCGGTGCCAGGGCCGGAACAACCGGTTCCAGAACCGGATGGTCCGGTGCCAGGGTCGGTTGAACCGAATGCAAAACCGGACGGTACGGTGTTAGAGCCGGAAAACCGGACTGAGACCGGTTGGTCTGGTGCTATAGCTGGATCAGCCGGATGGCAAACCGATATCCACGGAGGCCAACTATGCAATGTAAAAAATCTTAACAGTGACTCAAGTACTTGCGCAAATACAGTTCTAAGAAGAGTGGGTAGGACATGGAGGAACGAGGGTGGAAAAACAAGAACAAGGTGGACCCCTAACTTGTCAAATCCAACAAAATGTATAGCAAAACATAGGGATTTGAGAAGGACACGAGGAGAGGGAGCAAATGGAGTACCCGAGGACATGGATTCCCATGAAGGAAAGCACCAAAGAGCCCTTGAGGAAGAAGAACACCCAAAAGCTCCCGAAACACCGTGACATGAAGAAATTCCTTTGGTGAAAAGCCTCCAAAAGTCCTTCCTCACGAAATGGTGGCCCTATCTATGGATCCTAGGGGTGGAATCACCCTAGGAGAGGAGGGGACGGTGGGGAGGGGTGACAATGGAGGAGGAGGGGTCGGGGGAAGTGAAGGGGAACTATGGGAGGGAGGAGGGGACCAGGGAGAAGAGGGAGAAAAGAGAGAAAAAACAGATCTGAAAACTCGGTTTTAAGTTCGGTTGAACCGAGATCCAAACCGGAGGACCCGGTCCATAGGTCGGAAAACCGGATGCCAACCGTAAAACGATTCAGACACGAGATTCAGATAGACCCGGTATAGTATTACCGGATTTTCCGTCAGGTCCGGTTTTCCGATGCTGGCATCGGGCGGTCCGGTCTGGGAGCCGGTTCAACCGGGCCAAAAACCGAACAACAGAAAAGACACCGAAAAAAATTTAGAATTTTTTTTCGAGGATGGCATGTGCATGTAGAGGAAGATAGTAGACTCCAAAAGGGTAGAGGAAGCAGGTGATCTAGGCATGCCTATTGGAAAGAACCAATTTCAACCTCACAAATAGAAACAATAGGCATGATTCGAGGATATCAAGAGCTAGAGGGAAGATCAAACTCAGAGAGCCTCAAGATGGAAACCATTGAGAAGCAAAGGAGGCTAGGAGGTTGCGGGGATTTCTCCCCCTATGTTTAAGCACATGTGTCATGGCGCCTCAAAATAGATGCTTGGACTCATATCATGACACGAGATTAATTTATGTTGCACACATAGGTATGCATCAAACCAAGACATGGTAAGATGGCTATCCCTACATGTGCTGCGCAACTAGTTTACATAGCATGTTAAGAGCAAGAATATAGTGCAAGAAGCAAATCAATCCAAGTTTTGGGGATCTAGGATACCGAGTTCTCGCCTCAACATGACAAACCGGGCTTCATCCAAAGGCTTCGTGAAGATATCGGCCAATTGGAACATCGTACCCACATGAGTGAGATTGATATCACCATTTGCGACATGGTCACGTAGGAAGTGGTGGAGAATGTCAATATGTTTGGTGCTGCAATGTTGGACAGGGTTGTTGGCGATCTTTATTGCGCTTTCATTGTCACATAGAAGAGGCACCGTACCAAGAGACACACCATAGTCTTTCAAGGTTTGCCTCATCCATAACAATTGAGCACAACAAGATTCCACGGATATGTACTCGGCTTCGGTGGTGGATAGGGCTGTGGAGTTTTGTTTCTTGGAAGACCAACTCACCAACGACCGACCAATAAATTGGCAAGCCCCAGAGGTTGATTTCCGGTCAACCTTATCACCTGCCCAATCGGCATCCGAATAGCCAACAAGCTCAAAGGTTGACCCCTTTGGATACCAAAGCCTGAGAGTAGGAGTGAGAACAAGGTACCTAAAAATCTGTTTGACCGCCATCAAGTGGCACTCCTTGGGAGCGGATTGAAAACGAGCACACATTCCAACACTTAACATGATATCCGGCCTAGAAGCACAAAGGTAGAGCAAGGAACCAATCATAGAACGATATACCTTTTGGTCCACGTCCTTTCCACCTACTCCAAGGCCAATTTGTCCATTTAGTGGCATGGGTGTATTCATGGGATTAGCCTTGGCCATCTCGAACTTATTGAGCATATCCTTAATGTAATTTTCTTGAGAGATGAAAGTGTCGTGAGGAAGTTGCTTTATGATGAAGCCTAGAAAGAACTTTAACTCCCCCATCATGGACATCCTAAATTTCATAGTCATCAACTCGGCAAAAGCTTTGTTATGAGATTCGTTAGTTCCACCAAAGATAATATCATCAACATAGATTTGAACAATAAATAAGCCACCCCCTTTAACCCGTTTGGTGAAAAGGGTGGAATCGACATTACCCACACTAAACCCATCCATGAGTAGAAAATCCCTAAGTTGCTCATACCAATCACGAGGAGCTTGCTTTAGTCCGTAGAGAGCCTTATGGAGTAGATACATATGGTTGGGATAGCGTGTGTTTTCGAAACCCGGGGGTTGAGCTACATATGCAACCTCTTTCAAGGTACCATTAAGAAATGCACTTTTCACATCCATTTGATAAAGCTTGAAGTTATGGAAAGATGCATAAGCAAGCAAGATACGAATAGCTTCAAGACGAGCAACGGGCGCAAAGGTGTCCTCATAGTCAATACCTTCTATTTGGCCATACCCTTGCGCCACTAACCTTGCTTTGTTTCTTGTGATGACCCCGTTCTCATCTTGCTTGTTCTTGAACACCCACTTGGTCCCAATGACATTGATGCGATGATCTTTAGGCCTCTCCACTAGAGACCATACTTCATTGCAGGTGAAACATTCGAGTTCTTCTTGCATGGCAATGACCCAATCCGGATCCTCCAAAGCCTCATGAACCTTAAGGGGCTCAAAGTTGGACACAAAATCATGATGCCCACAAAAGGTTTTGAGGTTCTTCTTCCTGGCACGGGTCTCGTCCTCTTGATATGCTTCCAAGGATATTGTTGACTTGAAGTCCACTTGCAATGGAGGTGGCCTTAATCTTCCGAATCGTGCCTTCATGATCAACAAATTCATCTTTTTAGGGGACTTGATCATTGACACCATCTTGAGCTTGGCCTTGAGATGGAGGTTGATCTTCTACTTGGTCTTTCTCAAGGGTTTGAGGGCTTGGTTCTTGTTCTTCGGTTTCAATGGCATCTTGAGTGAGATGTTGATCTTGTGATGCTTTTGATGGCTCAACTTGGGTAGAGCTTGGCTCTTATTGAGTTGAGCTTGATTCTCCCCCATCATCTTGTTGAACATGAATGTGAGACTCGGTGGGCAATATGTGCCCAATACCCATCAACTTGATGACTTGAGAAGAATCACCATCACCTACATAACGAGAAGAAACTTTCCCCTCATGGGAGCCATTATTCTCCAAAAACTCCACATCACAAGATACTTCAACACAACCATTGGTCTTGTTGTAGTATCTATAGGCATGAGAGTTTTCCGCATAACCAACAAAAATACCCTCTATAGTTCTAGATTCGAATTTACCGAGCTTTTCCTTTTGTACTTGACGAGGCACTTGCATCCAAAGACACGGAAGTAGTTGACATTGGGCTTCTTACTTGTGATAATCTCATATGGAGTCATGTCAAAGGGAGCACGGAGGAAGAGCCGGTTCGTGTAGTGGACCGCGATAGCAATAGCTTCTCCCCAAAAATTGTGAGGGGACTTGAATTCACTCAACATTGTTCTTGCCATCTCAATGATTGTCCGGTTCTTCCTTTCAACAACACCATTTTGTTGAGGGGTATAAGGAGCCGAGAATTCATGCTTGATCCCCTCATCTTCAACAAATTCTTGCATGGTGTAGTTCTTGAACTCGATGCCGTTGTCGGTTCTAATGGTCTTGATCTCCACTCAATGAGTGCGTTGAGCTTGCTTGGCGAAGATCATGAATTCCTTGAAAGTCTCATCCTTTGTCTTGAGAAGAAAGACCCAAGTGTACCTTGAGTAATCATCAACAATGACAAGACCATATGTTCTTCCACCAAGGGAGTCATATGTTGATGGCCCAAAGAGATCCAAATGGAGAAGCTCCAATGGTCTTGACGTGGCCACCTTGGTAACAGAAGGATGATGCTTCCCAATTTGCTTTCCTGAAATGCAAGCACTACACACACGATCTTTCTCAAAGGAGATACCGGTTAGTCCAATAATATGCTCACCCTTTAGAAGTAGATTGAGATTTCTCATGTTGACATGACCTAGGCGACGATGCCAAAGCCATCCCTTGTCAGCCTTGGCCATTGGACATGTAGGAAGAGATTGACTCTCTTTCGAGAGGTCGACCACATAAAGGTCGTCTTCCACGTGTCCAATGAGAACCAAGCTGAGATCATCACCCCTAAAGACCTTCAAAAAAGTTCTAGAGAAATAGGAGTCATAGCCGGCATCCGCAAGATGTTTAATTGAAAGCAAGTTGTAACCAAGGTTTTCAACATGTAAGACGGTCTCTAGAGTCAAAACCTTGGAGATTACCAACTTACCATAACCTAGTACCTTTCCTTTAGATTTATCTCCAAAAGTGATGCTTGACGTTGAGTTGACATCGTGAATGAATTGGTCAAGCCCACTTCTACCTCCGGTCATGTGATTGGTGCATCCAATATCAAACACCCATTTTGATCCACCAGAGGCATAACCCTACAAAATTAATTCTTTGATTTAGGAACCCATTGAGTAATGGGTCCCCTAGCATTAGCAACAAGATCCTTAGGTACCCAAATTGAGTAGCACCTATAAGCATAACCATTTCGAGGGCCAACATATTTGGCATATACATCTCCTTGAGTGCCCTTACAAAGAACATAGGAAGGATTAGACTTTCCCGCATACTTGTGATTGGGATTGCCCCTCATGGCTCCCCCATTCACCACATTCCTTTTGACTTGGTCAACCACCTTGTCACCTTCTTTTACAAAGGTTATCTTCTTTGGTGGAATGGCATTGCTCGTGTTGTTCTTTGGACCAAAGCCGACACCTTCCTTGGAAATTCTCGTCTTTTGACGGGATAAGATCTCATCTAGGATCTTTCCCTTGGATGTAGGTGCACGGCGCTCTTTCTCAAGTTTCTCTTTCAACTTATTATTTTCCTCAACGAGGTGAGCTTGATCAAAGGTAGATTTAGAGGTACAAGAATCATTTTAACAATAATTGGATCCTTCATTGTACCAAGAGCCTTCTCATAGGACACCCAAAGTTGATCATGGTTCTCTCAAAGTTTTATGAGCTCACGCTTGACAAGCAAACTAGCCTTCTCAAGGTGCTCAAGGTCCTTGGTAAGAGAAGCATGAGCAACTTCAAGCTCTTTCTTTGAGGCATCAAGCTATTGGGACAATGAGTTATCCCTATCAATAGTGTCCATGTCTTTTGCTTTATCAAATTCAAAAATTTCAATTTGTAATTTAAGAAAGGAATTGGTATTCTTTTCCTCATAAAGCTCTTGCTCAAGAAGATTGAATCTTCGTTTCTCATCATCAATATGAGATTCCAAGCTATCAATGGCCCCATCGTGTGAGCCAACAAGTTCCATTAATTGCTTGACTCTAGCACGAGCAATGGGAGGAAGAGACTTCATGATAGATACATTTCTTTTATATATTCTTCACCAAATTCATCACTATCACTATCATGATCACTCTCAAGATCATCTAAGACACTAGATAGGGATGGAGGAGAGACAATTACCTTGGAGCTTCTTGCCATAAGACAAGAACCGGTGATCTTGGGAATAGGAGAACTCTCGATGTAGTCCTTGGAGTAGTCGTAGGTGAGAGGTGAACGGGGTTCGACATATGCCAACCCAGTCACACCCGCCACTTTCTCCTTATCCCCACACTCCATGTCGGACTCGTCCTTGGAGCTCCTTGCCATGAGGCAAGTGGCGGTGACCTTGGGAGTAGGAGAGTCGTCGGTGTAATCCTTGGTGTAGTCATAGGTGAAGAGAGACCCGGGTTTGGCAAAGGCCAAACTGGCCACTCCAACCACCTTCTCTTCATCCTCTTCCTCCTTGTCGGATATGTATTCTTGACCTAGTAAGCCCTTGTCATCATGCCTATTGTTCCTTTTGTATCTTTCATTGATGGGGTTGGGCTTCAATCTTGGTTTGGCACCTTCTTCATACTTAGGCTTGTCAAGCCTCTTCTCATATGGACACTTGTCGGCAAAATGGGTGGACTCATCACAATTGTAGCACGTCCTCTTCTTCTCACTTGATCCCATTTAACTTCTCCTTCTTCTAAACTTCATGTTCTTGGTGAAGAGAGCAAGTTGAGAGAGCATATCATCAACTCCATCAACATCGCTTTCTTCATCACTAGAAACATCTTCTTGCACTTGCTTGGCCTTTAATGCTAGAGAGTGGGAAGACCTAATAACACGGTTGATCTCCTTGATCTTTTGCCCTTCATCCGCCAAGTTATCTGTGGCAACTAGATAAGAGACTAGATCATCAGGAGTGAATTGATTAGCTCTATCAAGGAGTTGCAAGTTCAAGGAAAGCTTCTTGTCAGTGATCGCGATCATGGAGACAATCTTGGACTTGATAATTTCATCATTCAAATTGAATCCATCATCATACTTCTCACACCCTAGGCCACCAATCTTCACGCGGAGGGCAACAAGTCTCTTGTATGCTTCAGCGATAGTCTCACCATCATGGTTCATGAACATGTTCATCTCTGACTTGGCAGCTTCATACTTGGATTTTTGGATAAGAGAGGTTCCCTCTTGGAGAATGACAATCCTATCCCAAAGATCCTTTGCGTGGGGATGTCGCTGACTTGATCATGAAGAGTGCGGTGAATGGCACTCCTTATCTTGTCACAAGCCGTTGCATTTAGTTGACGGTCGTAGTACTCTCCCGGAGTGAGGTTGTTGGGGTCATGAGGGTGGAAGCCGGTGCATACAATTTCCCAAAGCTCAACGCTGCAGCTGCTAAGATGAGATTCCATAGAAGCTTTCCAATGAGAGAAATGAGTTCCATCATAATGAGGTGCAGGACCCGAACCATTAATATGAGGCATGTTGTTCTTTTGCATAGGATAAACATAAGGGAATTGATTAGGGGGCGTGGATGTTTTTGACGAGCCGCCCTCATGAGCGGACTCGGCATCCTTATCCTTTTCGGTGTCCATTGGTCTCCCTTGAGGTACTACCAATGGGTTACCAAGAAAAGCCCCATCGCCAATGGCCTTAAGTTGTCCTTCTAGGTAACTCATTCGAACAAGGAGATCGGAATCCGCCTTGGCCTTTTCAAGGGCACCCTTGGCTAAGATTTCGCGAAGCTCCTTGACCGAATAAGTCTTTTCCTCCTCATCATCGGAGAAAACCATCTTTTCTCTTAGGCAGTAAAGCCCTTAAAATAGCCCTATGCTCTAATACCAATTGTAAGTGTAAGATGGTTAACCTAGAGGGGGGGGTGAATAGGTTTCTACAAAATTCTTTATAATATTTTGCAAGTTTTAGGCTTTGCGGAATATAAGTGAGCCTAAATGCAAACTAGATGAGGCAACCTAGATGATGAACATGATACTTCAAGCTCGAAGGCTATCATAGGGTAAACAACACAAGTAAGAGATCGGTTAAGGAATAACCGAAGCACACGGAAACGAAGATGTATTCCCGTGTTCACCACCTTTGGGAAGGGGGCTACGTCACGTTGGAGAGGTGTGAGGTTCCACGAAGGATTCCTCACGCGCCACAAAGGCTCACCTTCTTCTCCGAGCCTATCCCACGAAGGAATAGCTCACTTACTCGTGGTAGACTTTAAGGTAGTCTTCAAACCCTCACAAACTTTCCACGGAGCAAATCACAAGACGAATGCCTCCGGGCGGCCCTATCCACCTAGGGTTTCCCACAAACCTAAGAGTAACAAGCTAACTCGATGAACTCAAGGGGGAATGAACTTTGGCTTGGTGGAAACATAGATCGGGACCTCCTCTTCCTTTCTACCAAAGGGATTTGGATTTGGTTGGGTAGAATGGGATATCCTCAAGCTTTTGTGTTTCAACAATGGGGAAGAGAGAGAGCTTCAAGAAATGATATAAACTGAATGCCTAACCTACTCAAGCTGGAAGAAGGGATATTTATACTCAAGGAGAAAAACTAGCCGTTTTAAGCCAAAATCGCAAGGTCCGGTTTTAAGTTCGGTTGGACCGGTTCACACACCGGACAGTCCAGTCCTCGGCCCAGAAAACCGGACTAAAACCGAATCTGCTCTCAGTACCCAGACCCGGATAGATTCGGAGTGAGTAAACCGTAAAACCCGGTTTAAGTTCGGATTTCCGATCCTAACACCGGACAGTCCGGTCTGGGAGCCGGTCCAACCGGTCTGAAAACCGGATCTGCAGAAAAGGGCTTGATGGATAGGATTTCTTCTCTTCTCTCTTTGGTGATGGATTAGGTAGGAGAATGGGATATGTATATGGCTTAGGTGATCATCCCCAACAAGCTCATCGAGAGAACCCCTCTTAATAGTGCGGAGCTCCTAACCGGACTCAAATTACATAAAAAGGAAAAACTCCGGTGCGAAGCTTCATTATCAAAATGGGGGGGGGGGGGTCTCCGATAACCTTTCATCACAGTGTTGGACTAGAACCTGTGTAAGACACTAGAAGTAGCATTAGTCCACTCTAACCACGATGTCATTGTCAACCAAAAATAGTATAGGGTAAAATACCCTTGCAATCTCACACAAAAAAAACATAGATGCACTTCTATACAATGATCCTATCTATCTTCGTAAGGCTTATTCCGTGAAACAGTGTGTTTAAAATAGTTTTGGGGTCTCATGCTCACTTTGCAGCTGATAAACTAAGGTGTACTAAACTTATTTATTTCAGGATTCGCTACAAAAACAGACACTAAATCATACATAAAAGTTGACAACAAACAAAACAGAAAAGAAGATAAAAGTCTGGTTTAAGAACAAGAGTATCATAAGCCGCCAGCAGTGTCACAACGCAAATGCAACTTTAAAAAAATGATCCTAGTTGTTTCCAAAAGGTTTTTAGGAATAGACTTGCTATCCAGATGGGTAGGTGTGCACCATGGGTGTATGGGGATTTAAGAAACATGGATCCATTTTAGCTTGTTTTTCTAGTAGAATGTGGATTTTTTAGTATACAGAAGTGGTTTCAGAAATTTTGTTCGAATTTGTTTTGATCAAAGTCGACTGTAGGGTTGAATTTTTGCCACTTGAGTTCACTTTTACCAAAACAAATTCGAATAGAACTTCTGAAACCACTTCCATACATCAGAAATTAGCATTCTAATCGTAAACAATCCAAAAATAGGTCTGTGTTGTTTAAATCGCTGTATACCCATGGTTGCACACCTACCCACTTAGGTAGTGAATCCACACTCACTGTTCTTACATGTGTTGTATCATGTAACCATGCGAAAGAGTGTTTTAAAACCGTTTTTTAGAGTTATGTTGACTTCGTAGCTTATATAAACTAAGATGCGCCAAACTTAATTAATCGGATCTGCTAGTTCTCAGACACCGGATTTCTTATTTCTTAGTCGTCTCTCTCATCATTGGATTTACCTTGCGATTCGTGCAAGACGTGAGTTAAACATAAACTGTAACTAGGTTGTAATTGAGAATTTCTCATGAGTTATAACTAGATTGCAACTGAAAATTGAAAAACAGACGAAAGTTGGTTTCGTAAACAAGATTGCCACAAGCTGCCCGCGTGTTAGGACGCACACACAGCTTGAAACATGCTATTTTTTTAAATAATATATTTTTATTGAATTTCGCAAATAATACACAAAACAGGCAAATTGCAAATCTAACGGTCCGTCTTCCGTTGAAAATACGACCGGGATGCTTCGTCTTTTGAAAAGACGACGCACTGGTTCTTATTTTGAGAGGACGACGCCCTAGACGGTCGTCTGTTGGAAAGACGAAGGACTGTTTCGTCTGTGGAAATGAAGAAGGGTGCATTGATCATGCAAGGGTTCAGGGTTCCAAATACGTTTTAGGTTTCGGACTATTGTTTCGCGCCATTTCTCCCGCCGTCTCTTCCCGCCGATTTTTCCTGCCAGTCCTTCCCGCCGATTTTCCCACCAGTACTTCCCACCCGTTTTTCCCGCCTATTCGATTCGGTGCCTCTATAAATGCGGGCAACGAGATGTATCTTTTCACCCAGTTCATCTCTTCGTCCTCTTACTCTCTCATTAATTTCCTTCCTCTCCTCTTGCTCTCGCATTTCCCTCCACTCCTCTCCACTACGACCGACGCGTTTCCCTGGCCGACAGAGATGTCCATTGGGCTTCTCCAAATAGCCAGAAGTGTTATGATAGGCGATGAACCAGCCCACTAGGAGACGTTGGTAAGGAACTATGATGCTCTCGTTATGCTTGGTAAGGAACTTCATCGGAGAGGGTGGAAACCGAAGACCCCAAATCAGGTATGAGCAGAGCTTATGAGGATCCAGGCAAGGTGGGACAAGCTCAACTTCAAGAGTGAAGCTCGCATGATGGAGCGGGCTGATGCACCTTGGTCCTGGATAGAAGAGAGCGAAGATGAGGATGATATCTTCATGCCGCCACCCGTTGGAAGCAAGGCAAGAGCTGAGTGGGACAAGAGGCAGGAGAAAAAGAAAGCGCAAGCCAAGAAGAGTCAAGCTGACATGACGGAGCAGGTTGTGGCACCTAGGGCCTGGATAGAAGAGAGCGAAGATGAGGATGATATCTTCATGTCGCCACCCGTTGAAAGCAAGGCGAGAGCTGAGTGGGACAAGAGGCAGTAGAAGAAGAAAGCGCAGGCCAAGAAGAGCAAGTGCGAGGGATCGTCAAAGGGAAAGGGCAAGGCATCATCGAAGGGAAAGGGAAAGACATCATGCTAGGGATAGATAGGACTCTTATTTATGTACCGCAATTTATGCTGAAATGCAAGCTATGTTGAGTAGTTTGTCGAATAAAATCATGAAATAATAGAATGATGTCTCATATATAGGTAGATATATGTCTCATACATAGATAGATAAATGTCTGATACATAAGTAAATATCACTGGTGTCGACGACGAGGTGGCGGAGGCCTCGGTGTACTCCATCCATATCTGTTGGGCCATGTGTTGGGCCCAATTTGACGGTGGATCCACTGGGCCTATGGGCACGCCAGCCAACGGAAGTCCCAGCAAGTACGAGACATCCTGAAGGGTAGGAGCCATCTCTCCCCATGGAAAATGGAAAGTGTGAGTCTCAGGCCTCCATCGATGCACCAAGCACGTGAGCAAAGACGAGTCGTACTGTAAGCGACTAGTCTAAAACCCAATGTGTCGCCCTTCTATCTCCTCCATACGAGTGGCCTCAACCAAACGGACGAAGGGTAAGAGCCCAGCCCACTTCAATCTACATAAGAAGATAGCAGAACAGTTTAGTTACTCTGGCCCATAAATATCCCAGCAACAAGAGAAATAAATGTCACATGCCTCTGAAGCCAATCAGGGTGTATGCACCAGTTCGACATGGGAGTGCGAGTCACTAGGTTCTTCAAGGTTCCCGGGTTGGAATCCAGTACCGTCGACCGGTGCTTTCTATCTATGTCAGCATTCAGCAAAGATCCTGCCATCTGCACATTATAAATTTAAGACATAGTTCCACACATATTACAAATTTAAGACATAGTTCCACACATATTACAAATTTAAGACATAGTTGCACACATATTACAAATTTAAGACATAGTTCCACACATATTACAAATTTAAGACATAGTTCCACACATATTATAAATTTAAGACATAGTTCCACACATCTAGTTTCTTCCTCTGCCTCTTCTTCCTCGGCTGCCACGTCCACGGGGAGCAGCTCCACCAGTCCCGAAGATGTGGCAACTGGTGTCTATATGACCAGATTACACAGAAAACATTGCCTAGTAGGGCCTCCGGCTTCAGATTCATCCATATCATTACGGATGTGGACACATTGTCGCCTTCCTATTCCTGTCCGCATCAGTTCAGGATCTGGGATGTAAACCCTTTCACCTGGATTTACTTTGTTGAAATTTCCCCATGCCCTATATCCCATCATCTCGCCCAATGACGACCACCGCGTTCTTAAGGAAATAAGGAGACACAAACGAGATCGCATCCATACCCATCAGCCCGCATGCAGCTAGTACATGTGAGCAAGGCAGATGCAACAACTTGGGTTTATTGCGCGTGCACTCACACGTTGGCCAAGCTTTGTTGCCTATCCTCACCTCCTGTGTCTTTAC
Organism: Avena longiglumis; assembly: GCA_030063025.1. Lineage (NCBI taxonomy): Eukaryota > Viridiplantae > Streptophyta > Magnoliopsida > Poales > Poaceae > Avena > Avena longiglumis. Next base: position 188,476,247 of record CP125979.1, read on the forward strand.
CTCTTCTCCTGTTCCAATCTGGTTGGAAGGGAGGCGTACCTCGAACCTTCTTTTCCGATTACCGATGGCGACGGCATGCATGGACCGAGCCTTCTCCATCTTGGCATCCATGTAATGCATGATCTTTGAGCAATACCTCGTGTTTGGGTTGTTCATGATATGCATCTGAGCCATCTGGAGTCTGTCTCTGAAATACTTCAGAGTTCCGATGAAAATAAACTCCACAATGGCTGTTAATGTTAGAGCCCTGCTTCCTCTCAAGACAAAGTTGTAAGTTTCAGCCAGATTTGTAGTCATGACGCCAAACCTAGCACCATGAGTGTCATGCAGCAGAGACCACCTCTCTACAGGCTCGTGTTGTATCCATTCCTGAATTTTTTTAATCCTTCTGCTATGCCTTCTCCTAGTACCGGGTTGGTCAAATCCTGGCAAGTCACAAAGGGAAATGGGTTCTTCCTCCGGTGGTGCTGCTCCTGTTGTTGCCTGTGCAGCTAACGCCGCTGCTGCTCTGGCTGCTCTCCTCTGAGTCACATGTTTTTTAGTGAAGTCATCAAGATAGCCACGACACTTGATGTACTTCCACTCTTGGTTCTGCTTGCAAAGCTTCTTGAATAGGTTCATAAGAGCCTTGTTCCTGAACTGTGAGAAAAAGTTGGCCCCTAGATGCCGCATGCACCAACGACTCTGCATGTCCAGCCATGGAGTAACTTCATCAGGAGTGGGCTGTGTGAGCTTCTTTATCGCGCTTAGTATACCTGGCTGCCTATCATGAAGGACGCATACATTCGGTATATCTCTCACAATTGCTATCTTCAGCTGCCTGAAAAACCATACCCAACTCTCGGTGTTCTCGCTCTCCACGAAAGCAAAAGCAAGTGGAACAACTTGATTGTTTCCATCTTGACCTATGGCAGTAAATATCTGACCCCTGTACTTGCCAGTGAGAAATGTACCATCCACACAGATGACTGGTCGACAATGAGTGAAAGCTTCTATGCATATAGCAAATGAGAAGAACACTCGATAAAGTACCCTAAAATTAGGTTCCTGTGGCAATGTAAAGTGTTGGATGTCCACGTAGGTGCCTGGATTGCTAGCATGCAGTGTCCGGAGCATCCTAATAACACAGTCGTACCCGTCTCGAAACGAACCAAACCTTGCCTCCAGTGCCCTTTGCTTAGTCCTCCAAGCCTTCCCGTATGAAATATTGTGGCGGAATCTGACAGAAACTTTGTTAATGATAACATTCACCCCCATGGCTTTGCCCTCCACTATCTCTGTGTATAACAGTCTAGCCAGGAGGGTTGACGTGAGGTTACGATGGTCCTGAAGGACACTGTCAAGTGTGCATGTGTGCATCACAACATCGGTGACCTTCCAGTTTGTGTCATACCTAGGGACATGAGCATGCACCCTTGCAGGACATCTGGCTTCCTTGCAAACCAATGTCAAATATTATTGTGATGACATCTTCGTTTTCAAGACCCATTGCATGGACATTGACCACTCAACAATTGCTTCCTGCAGATGTCTCTTGCTAGGATATAATGCACTCAGAGAGATGTTGTTCGCGTGATAATGCCACGCCGAATCATGCCCATCGTTCACAGTCATTGCTGCTGTGTTGTTATTATTCCATGATGCCGAAATAGGTTGGCCGATCTCTTCTTGATCAGACTCGCTTAATCATCACCGTATCCTGTTGCCTTCGAGTCTTCGCTTCCATTTGATGTTGCAACAAACCATCATATATCTCGTCCTCATCAACTTCGCCACTGAATATGTCTTCCCCTAATCCTTCACCACCGTCCTCTGATACATAACCATCACCCCCGGTGTGTGCATAGCTACTGTGACCTGATTCATAACCGCCGCCACCCTCTTGGCCCTGACTACTCTGGCCATGATCATAACTACCTCCAGCATGACCGGTCTGACTACTCTGGCCATGATCATACCCAGCCTCTTTCGCCACAGGTAACACTAAGAGACTGGGGTTAACTACTCTTTTCTGGCAAGCTTGCACAAATTTGACCCATTTATGTTGCGCTTCTATTGGCCTTAAATAAAAATTAGGGGTTTGCCTTGACTTAGTCCATAAAGCATGCACACCGACAGTATGGGTAGGAGGGAGCCCTAAACGAGCACATAACCAATCCTTCAACTGAGTAACGGCAATCGCTTGTGATTCTGAAGCACTTCATCCATAAAATTAAACTCGCTCAAATCAACTCCGTGTTGGTTTGTTCTGACGAAACCAGGACCATAGAAGAACCTAAACACTACATTATTTGACATGATTTTCGACCTAAAAAAATACCGAAAATAGTCAAATACAGGTACATTGCCACATAATACTCTATAAATATCTTGCATCTAACAGACCCCATCAAAGGCTACCTATAAACATACACACATGACTGCAATTAGCAAGAAATTAGGGTTTATCCTTGAAGCCTGCGAAGTCCTGCCGTGCAGCTGCCTCAGATCAACGAATCAGCACCTCCACCATGCACCTTTCTCAAGTCCTAGCACCAGCCTCCACCATGGCCATTGCTCAACAAGAACACCACCAGATCCCTCCACCAAAACGACTCAAATCACTACACCAGGCTATCCCATTAGTAGATAGGGACTCTACTAGCTTGCTAATGTGTTAGAGCAGCGAGTTTGGGTAGAAATCTAGGCTACAAATCGGTGCAGCAGCTGGGAAAACGAGAGCAAGCGAGAGAGAGGAAGAACAACCAGAAAGAGAGGAGCGGAGAACGACGACGGGCAAGCGCGTGAGCTATATGCTGGGGCGCGTCGTCCATTCCAAGGACGAACCGTCCTTCGTCCGTTTAATGGACGACGCCACAGACTTCGTCAGCCGACAAATACTGCCGCCTCAAGTGTATCGTCTTTTGAATAAAAGACAAGTCTGCCTTTTGAAATAAAGCACCCTTGCCTTTTTCAATCGGATTTACGAACCGCCGATTCAATTCCTGCTTTATGTATTATTTGTGAAATTCAATAAAAAATGTATTATTTAAAAAAATAGCCTTGAAACAGCCCATTCTCAGCATGCATGATATCGAGTTAGGTAGAAGGCGAGAACGGTCACGGGTTTGGTTACTCAAATCGGAGTCGAGATACAGGGGGATACCACCATGAACACTCGCACTCCCGTTTTCTGAAAAACATGTGAAATTTTGCCACCTGCCATCAATTAAGCTAGCCGCCCTCTGTCCAGCGCACCGTGCGCTCGAATATTCCAGCTGAACGAACTGAACGAACCGAATCATGATCCACTAAGTAACCGTGAGCACGTACGGATCCACCGACGTCCTTATCCGCGTCCACATTGGATTTGGATTGGATTAAAGCTGAAGCGCACGCGCATCGTCTGATCTATCGGGATTCGGGGTTTCGATTTATAGCACGTTGAGCAGCAAGCAAAGGATCAAATCCGAGGAGGAGGTGGTAGTGCCAGTACCAGTACCACCCCACCACCATCGCCACTTGCCTAAGCCGGTCTGTTTGTTCTCTGGTCGTGGGAAACGTTTGGCCGGATCCACTGTTTCGACGTGCCTGACCGGCAGGTTTCGGCAGGATTAATGATAAAACAAAGTGAGAGTACCAAACCCGCCCATCTGTACTTTTATCACCTGCGTATTAGTTTTGTCAGATACGTAGCCTCGGGGTTAAGCTCTCGGTTTTAAGTAGATATATCCAGTGGCTGGCTGGCTCGTGCCTGAAACGTTCTGAATATTTTTTTGAATCCCCCGGTGGATTGTGTGTCTATTTCAGCTTTGGTTTGGTTTAGCCGGGGCAAAAAGGCGACTCAGCACCTTGCTGCTAGAGTCCGTGCTAGCTAGTGGTATGGTATGGGGGGAACGCAGGGAAGATGCAACGCACCGGGACGGACGGAGGGCTCGCTGCCGCTGCCTTTGCGCGTTTAATGAGGGCAACAGGTACGTGCGTCATCACTGCTTGTCCCGTCCGTTTTGTCCCGTTGCACCGGTCCAGCTGCCTGATGCCGATGCCGATGGAAGCCCGGAATATCGCTGGGTGCACGCCGCGCAGCCAGCTCCTTTTCTCCCTTATTATCCGAAATGCCAGCGGATTTATATGTGTGCTAGTATGTCATTCTAGGATTTATTTTCTTTTTTCTTTTCGAAAAGGGTCATAGGTATTTTGGACGAAAAAGACATTTTTACCTCTCCCTATCTATATCTTGTGTAAACCCCTAATCAAATCTTAGAGGTTGTAACAAACCATCCACGCTTACTACTACTACTATTTCGAAAAGTGTGCCCAGATTCACGCGAACAAATTAGTAGTGGTGTACTGGATTGTGAGCAAAGTGCGACATACTACTATTTTTTATTCATGATAGAAAAGTCGGTTCCTGTTTTGATAGTAGTTCTTTTTCTTTCTTTTTCTCGACTACCTTAGTTTTATATAGAGGAGAGATTTTGTATTATATAATTGCCGCTTGAAGTTGCAAAAACATCCATCGGACACTCCACACACACACATCTAAACATAACGAACTACTCCCGCAAAATTATTACTCCCTCCAAGACATGCCGTTGTCCATTGTCTTCAATCCGCAACAATTTTCTCCACAAGCCTTTGAACCGTGAACTACTGATACGTCCAAAACGTAACTACTTTTTCGAACACTTTTGCTATTGTTTATTTTCTAATTTGTATGATTTGGATAAAACTAACATGGACTAACGCTGTTTTCAGCAGAATTGCTTTGGTGTCTCGTTTTTGCGCAGAAAATCAACTTTCAGGAAAAATTCCGGAAAACATTGCAAAACTTCTATTTTACCAGAAGACTCACGGAGCCAGAAGATGAGACGGAGGAGGGCCACGAGGGGCCAACGACCCTGGCCGCGCCTGGGGGTGGCGAGGCCATCTCGTGCACCCCCTCGGTCTCCCCCTTCGCCTACATAAGCCCTCTGACATAAAAACAGAGGGGAGTCGACGTTTTTTCAGAAGGAGTTTCGTTGCGCCGTCACCACCATAATTCGTGATTCGGAACCAAAAACTCCGTTCTGGCACCCTGCCAGGACGGGGAATTGGAGGAGATCATCCCCATCATCATCACCGATGCCTCTCCATCAACCATCCGTGTTTCCCTCATCTATGAGTGAGTAACCCCCGCTGTAGGCTATGGGGATGGTAGGGATTGGATGATATCTATCATGTAATCGAATAACATTGTTAGGGCATGGTGCCTAGTATCTTTGTTAGTGCTATTTGACATTGTTGCAACTTGTTATGCTTAATGCTTGTCACTAGGGACTGAGTGCCATGATCTCAGATCTGAACATGTTATTGATTCATGATGATAGTATTGTTTGTGATCTTATCTGCAATTTGTTTACACATATCATTGTCCGGAACCAAAGGCCCCGAAGTGACAGAAATCGGGATAACCGGATGGGATGGTTGTGATGTGAGGATCACGTGTGTTCACGGAGTGTTAATGCTTTGCTCCGGTATTCTATTAAAAGGAGTACCTTAATTGCCAGTAGATTCCCTTGAGGCCCCGCTGCAACGGGCTGGCAGGACAAAAGATGTAGTGCAAGTTCTCATTAGTGGTGGAAGAAAAGCCTTTTATAAAGGAAGCAGGGATTTCAAGTTTCAAAAAGAGATTCCAAAAATTATGATACTTGTTAGCTTTCAGCCCTCATTGCCCCTATCATAAGCATCTTGAAGTGATTAAGGTTAAAGTAAACAAACTATGGAGTATATGCTTGACAAAGTATAAGTTGGCAATCTCAAGTCCCTTGAATACGAGGGCCACACATCATGCTACTCAACTTCAGTCAACTGTAAGTTCTTGTCATAGTAAGTATATGCGTATCATAGAGAACCGCCAACGGGGTACCCCTTGCACATGATACAGGAGCTATCCCATAACCAAAATGACAAGGCAAGCAGACAATAAGCATCTCAGCGATCTTTTTATTTACTATGTGCATAGCTTTTTATTGAGGATGCTTCACAGATAGCTCATTATGGTGATGCTGCAAGTTTCCACCATGATTAGGCATGGCTTAGGCTAGCGTCCCAGGCGTTTCTCTAACACAAAATACATAACTCCATGGACTTACAAGCTCCCTCTTTATTTTACACCGGTGACATCCATATACAAAAGAGCATGATATCAATTGTGTATAAAGTACAAGTGCAATGTTGAAAACGTTCCCCGTGACAGCACGGTTCTGCTAATTCCAACGTAGTGCAAGCATATATAACAGCGATGACACAATGGTTCAAGTTTATTAGGGGCAAAGAATATAAAGTGTGCCATCAAGTTTGTGTGGGCTTTAATCACTAAGTTTTCACATAACAAAATACTTTTTTAATTGGAAGATAGCTAAAAACAAGAATATACTTAGAATGGTGTAACACAACATGCATAGGAGTTTATAGTGGACACTTTGGAATAACTTGGTTTCTTGGGAGTTGTAAGAGTGAGTAGAGCTTACTCATACAAGTGGAGGCTAGCAAAAGACTGAGAGCAACCAACTAAGAGAGCAATAATGGCCATAATCATGCAGAGCAACAAAACATTACTAATCAAAGCATAGAGTGGTACTACAAGTCAAGGACTAGATTATCATGGAGGCTATGGTGACTTGTTCGTAGTCATACATGGTGTGAGCATGTGCCAAGTCAACCCAAACAAAGCATCAAAGAAGAATACCACAATACTATGCTTTTGCATGCTAAAACAACGCATAATTCTTTCAAGGCACACTAAGCAATCCCAATTGTTTACAACAAGACATGCTATAGCAATAATCACTAAGCATAAGGTTAAAACAACACCCAACATGTCATTCTAAAGTCTAAGTCACAGTCAATGCAAGCTCCTCTTGCACTTATCAAGCAAGAACTTTCTACTCCTTTCCAACACCAAGCAACTTATTTGAAACAACACAGAGAGGACGGGGGTCAAAACTACTTTATTCAAGCAAACTAAAAAAATTAAGCAAACCAAACGAAAACTAAGACGCTCCAAGAACAACACAACAGTGCATGAAACAATAAAAATGAAGTGTCTAGACAGACCTGAGCTTTTTATTGATGAAGAAAGGGATGCTTTGGGCATCCCCAAGCTTTGACGCTTGTACCTCTTGGATATTTCTTGGGGTGACACTGGGGTGGCATCCCCAAGCTTGAGCTTTTGTCCATTCTTCATCTCATTACATCATTCTCTCTCTACACCTGAAATTTTTCCTTCATATAAAACTCCCACAATCTTGATTAGTAACATTAGTGTATTCAAAAGATAATAGACCTTTGGGTTTAGCTTTGGAACAGCAAAATTTTTCACTAAAAACATAATCTACTGTAGTAAATCCTTCAAAAAGCTCAATTCCCCAAAAGAGAACTCAAAAAGGAATCAATACGAAGCAAACGCAAATAATGGCAGAAATCTGTCAAAACAGACCAGCAGGTAGAAACCGATTTTTTAGAAAATCTTCTGTTTCTCAAATCAAAAGGTGTTGAACTAACGAAAGTTAGATAACATAATGGGGGATTTATTCATAAATTTTAAGATCAATCCGACTTACAGAGACTCCTCACGAATTTTTATGGTGGAAGACAGAAATCTGTTTCAGGACAGCAACTCCCTAAATCTTACTTCCCTCTCATTAGAGGTAATTTTTGGCACAAAAAGCAAACAAAAAGGATAAGAAGAGATCATTACTAAAGTAACAACTTACAATACTCAAGGAAACTCTTGGGTTATCTCACAACAAATACTTTTCTTTAACGACTTTAAGTTAGGCACAAGAAGCAAGATATCAAGTATTTTCAAATAAGGAATTATTACCCCTCTTGCTCCTTCCTTTCTTATTCTCTTTAGAGAAAATATGATTGCTTAATGAAGTAGAAAAATGTATAATGCCTTTTCCCACATCTATTATTGCTCCAAGGTGTTTCGGTAGGGATCTTCCAAGTGTAATATGTCCTTTGCATACACATTCAATAACAATAAAATCAGTAGACACCATTTTCCTTGAAATTTTTGTGAACACACCTTCAGCTATTCCCATGGGTAATAAAGTGGCATTATTAGTAAGAGAGATTTCCTCTCCTCCTTTAGAAAGCCCCCAAAGACTCAAAGACTCATAAATATCTTTAGGCATAAGGCAAAATTCAGACATGATATCACAACGAGCATCAAAAGTTGCACTATTTATAGTGATTTTGATTGTGGGAAACCACTTTGAAGGCTCAGAATTCATTGGAACATAATTATAGTACTCCTTAAGTGTGTGATAGCAACTGTTCAAAGTAGCAGTACTGGACTCAAGAGTGTTCAACCTAGCAAAAATATTTATGAAAGAGGAATCAGACTTGCCAGGTGTATTATAAATTATAATCAATTTCTTTATGGCATCAAAATCTTCATCCTCGGTACATTAAAAATATCTTTCCCAGCCACAGCATCCAAAGCATATCTATAACAAAGAGCAATACCGCATTAGAAACTATTGATAACCAAGCTAAGATTCATCTTAGGCTCAGTTTCCCTTTGTAAAGCAGAGATTCTAGACCAAACTTCTTTAAAACTCTCTTCACCTTTTTGCTTGAAAGCAAAGATCTCTTCCATAGATGTCAGAGAGATAGGACCAAAACCAGACATGGTAGAAACCAGGGTAGGAACTAATTTTTTTGTGTTTTTGATAAGAGAAATCAAACCAAAATAAATTAATTTTTTTAGAGTTTTTGATAGAAAGAGGCAAACAAAATCAAGCAAAAGAAACTAAGCAAGCTAAAAACAAAGTAAAGAGAAAGGTTGAGGAGGAATCCCCTTGTGAAGACGTCCTTAGCCTCCCAAGAACGCCTTGAAAAGAGCTTGATGCCCAAGACTGCTGTGGACGCCTTGGAAACCCCAAGAGCAAGGTGTTATGAGCACATCAGCAAGTTTTCCCTCAGTAAGAAACCGAGTTTATCGAACCAGTAGGAGGAAGGAAACGTCTCAAAGGTGTTGCAAGCAACGTGGAAACCTGCACAACACAAACTCAAGACTTTGCCCCAACGAATCAGTGAGGTTGTCAAGCTCACCGGTTTGCTATAACAAAGGATTAAACATATGGTGTGAAGATGATGGTTTGCAGCAAGTAAACAGGTAACTGTGGAAGATGTATCAATGGTAAAGATTGGACCGGGGTCCATAGTTCACTAGAGGTGCTCTCCTTAGATAAACAATATGGCATGAAGGGTAAACAAATTACAGCAGGGCAATTCACAGGAACTAAGCATGGCATAACAATGCAATAATAGACAAAAAGATCCTATGAGATTCGATTGGGAAATACAACAATATACATAGACCGCCATCCAACTGCATCTATAACTAGAAGTACACCTTCAGGTTATCATCCGAATCCCCTCCAGTACTAAGTTGCAAGCAACAGACAACTGCTTTAAGCAAAATGTGTAAGGTAAACAATCCACTTGTTCCATGAACAATAGATCGTTGTTTTCTCCCTAGTGGCAACAACACATCTACAATCGAAGAGATTTCTGTCACTTCCCTTGGAAACTAGAGGCATGAACCCACTATCGAGCATAAATACCCCCTCTTGGAGTCACTAGCAACTACTTGGCCAAGATAGCTACTATCAATGGAGAGCATGCAAGATCACAAACAACACATACATGATAGAATCAATAAGACAAAACCATTAATAAATCTGACATAGTAATCTCAATATCCATCGGATCCCCACAAACACAAAATGCATGATTACGAATAGATTAGATCTTGATCATGAACGGAGCTCACAAGATCTATACATGAAAGCACAAGAAGGAGATACAACCATCTAGCTACTAAATGGACCCGTAGTCCAAGGTGTAACTACTCACGCTTCATACCGGAGAAGAAGAGCTCCGGGATGATCTCCCCTCCTGCAGGATGCCGGGAAGAACTTCAGATCCCCCCGATCTAGGGACGATGGTGGCGGCGGCTACATAAGGTTTCGTGGAGTTTTGATCGGGTGCCTAGGGTTTCTGCATAGGGGGCTTCTTATAGGCGAAGAGGCGAGCAAGGAGGGCCACCAGGGGGGCCACACCCTACCCAGGTGCGGGGTGGGCCCACCCGCTCATAGGGGGGTTTGGCCGCCCTGTGGCGCCTCTCCGTCTCGTCTTCTGGCTTCGTGTCCCCCACAGTAAAATATTGACTTTGGCTTTTGTCTCGTCCAATTCCGAGAATATTGATTTTCTGCCTTTCTGGAACCAAAAACAGAATAAAATAGGCAACTGGCACTATGGCAACTTGTTAATAGGTTAGTCCTAGAAAAGATATAAAAACACCTCAAAGTGTAGACAAAACAAAGCAAAGTAGATACTAAACAAGCATGGAGCATCAAAAATTATAGATACGATTCCGACGTATCACTTGCTTGTTAGAGTGTCTTAGAACTTCTGCAGTTTTATTTTTAGTTTGCTTTTTCTTATTTAAAAAAAAACTTTTTCTACGAGAAATATCAATTTTCATAACCTTAAAATTACCCAAAAATAAAGTTTCTCGAAAAATTCCATAAAATTCATATTAAATTTTTTCATGAAAAAAGGGGCAGAGGGGCACCTGGAGTGATCCAGGGGGTCCCACCAGGCCAGCACATCCCCTGGTGGCACGGCCTGCCCTGGGGCACGCCTAGCCCAAGTGTGGGCCACCCCTGTCCCTCCACTTAGCCTCCTTCCAGCCACTTCTCAAAGCTCGAGTTCTTGTTGTTCTTGCTTCCAAATTTCGATCTCTTTGCTCGACCCTTCTTAGCTGATGATTTTTGGAGGGATTTCTCTCCGGTATGTGCCTCCTCCGCTTGTCCAATTAGATTTTTGATTGGTGGATTGTATCTTGAGTATTTTGCTACTATAGGTGACTGGTTATGTGAGCTTTCTTGCTTGTTCTATGCTTATAAATTTCATTTTGATGCATGATTAACCCTCTAGCAAGTTCCTATAGTAGTTCCCCGTCATTCATTAAGTTGGAAATCACTTGGTTTGATGTTTGTCTAAAAATTTCAGAAAAAGGGCCATGGACAACCATACTTTTGGAGAAGTGTTTGAAAGAGATGCACCTAGGAGGAAAAGGCCTTTGAGATCAGCCTCTCAAGATAGGCAATCATACAATGAGGATCTTATTGCACCGCGCTTTGGCAATAAGGGAGATGAGGGAGATGCGCACCCTTCTACCTTCCCTTGTTTTGCCTTTTTGCAAGCTGCAGGAATCCTCAATGATTTCTTAACTCTTGTTCATAGGGTTGGTCTAACCGATTATATGAAGGATGAGAGTGATCAATATGCTTTGCTTACTAAAAATTTTGTGGAGAGTTTCGCTTTCACTAACACCCCTTTTAGTTCAAAGGTTTCATTCAAAATCTATGGTAGGCCTTTTACCATGACATTGGAAAGATTTTGCAGCATTATAGGTATTGGTATGGCTGGGATGGTGAAGAATATTCAAGGTCGACCCGCTGACTTGTTGGAGCTCTACCATGGGGTAACAAATGACGATGACCACATAGCCCATCGTGGGTGATGATGGGCGTGTTGTCAACGCCTCGTTGGGAAACCCCAAGTGCAACGTGTGATGTGTTGGAGATATGCCCTAGAGGCAATAATAAATGTAGTTATTATTATATCTTTGTGTTTATGATAAATGTTTACATTCATTCTATAATAGTATTAACAAGGAAACATTAATACTTGTGTGATTTGTAAACTTAATTTGAAGTCCCTAGTAAAGCCTCTATATAATACTAGCTTGTTGGTTAATAGATGATTGTGGTTTCCCTATCATGGACATTGAGATGTTATTAACAATAAGATCATATCGTTAGGAGAATGATATGGTGGACATACTCCTATAGATAAGTGTAGCATAAAGATCAAGTCATTTTATAGTTCAATTGCTATATGCTTTCTGATACATAGTAATCTAATTCCTTTGACCATGAGATCATGCATATCACCTTTACCAGATGGATGCTTTGATGACATCAAACACCACACCTTAACTGGGTGGCTATAAAGGTGGCATTGAGTGTTCGGAAAGTATTGGTTGAGACACATGGATCAAGAGTGGGATTTGTCCATCCATATGACGGATAGATAAACTCTGGGCCCTCTCGGTGAAATGTCATCCAATTAGCTTGCAAGCATGTGACTGGCTCACAAGGGATCACATATCACGGGAACGAGAAAAGAGTACTTATCGGTAACGAGGTTGAACTAGGTATGCAGAGATACCGACGATCATAACCTCGGATAAGTAAACTATCGTGAGACAAAGGGAAATTGATATCGTATGTAAGTGGTTCATTCGATCGCAAAGTAATCACAGAAATATGTGGGAGCCATATGAATTTCCAGATTCCTCTATTGGTTATTGATCGAAGAAGTGTCTCGATCATGTCCGCATAATTCACGAACCGTAGGGAGACACACTTAAGGATTCGACGTTTTTTGAGTAGTTATGGAATGATGAGAAAGAGACCGAATGTTGTTCGGAGTCTCTAATGGGATTCGGGATATCACGAGGAGATCCGGAATGGTCCGGAGAATAAGATTCATATAAGGAAAGTCCCGTTTCGGAGTTGGAGAATGGTTCCGGTGTTTTCATCGGGAATGTTCTAGAAGGTTCCGGAATGTCCGGAACTCCGGAGGGGAAGGGTACATGAATGTGTTATATCAAGTTGGTATGATTGCATTATGTACTCGGTGTCATCTCTGAACAAAATAGAGGGTTTATTCAAATCCTAGTTTGAAAAGTCAAACGCCAAGTTTGAAAGTCAAACGGCTATTTTTGGAAGTGGGGAAGGAGGAGGAAACCGAGTTGGGGAGGAGTCCCTCCTCCACCGTCGGCCCACCTCCAAGCCGAGTTGGGGAGGGACTCCCCTCCCCTTGGCCGGCCGGCCCCTCCACCTATATAAGGAGGGGCTGGGCTCCCCTCCTAGACACACAAGATCCCCGCCTCCAAACCCTAAGCCGCCGGCGCCGCCACCTGCTGCCGCCGCCGCCCTAGGTCAAGCCGCCGCCTAGCAACCCTAGCCGCCGGCCAAGCTTCCTCCTCGGCGTGTCTAAACCCTAGATCGTCGAGGGACTCTCTCATACTCCACCATACTCGCTTAAGGCGAAGCCTGAGATCTCCCTCTACTTAGGTACCACGTTGTTGTCTTTCTTGAATCGGGAGGAGAGTGCTAGAACCTCCGGCCTCTTTGGAACAAGGGAGAGGAAGGTCTTCGTCAGTACCTAACGTGTGACCGATTGCGGGCGCTTCTAACGCAGTTACGGAAGGATCGTCTACGCGATCTTGAGATCGGGAAGAGTACGACTACATCACCCACGAGAATCTGCTCTCGTTAAACACTTTGGAATCTTCGAGGGTGAGTTATTCCATCAACTCGTTTCTACAATATAGTAGATAGATCTTGTATTGTTTGTTTGTATGCGATAGAAATTTTTTGTTTTCCATGCTACGAATCCCTACAGTGGTATCAGAGCTGTGTCTATATGTAGATCTGTTGCACGAGTAGAACACAATGGTCATTATGGGCGTTGATGCTTTTATTGTCGATTGCTTTTTGTGTACTTTGCATCTTGTGGGATGTTGGGATGAAGCGGCCCGGGCTAACCTTACATGACATCGTTCATGAGACTTGCTCCACGCTTAACATGCAACTTGTATTGCATAAGTGGCTTTGCGGGTGCCTGTTTCTCCTAGCATAGTTAAGATCCAATTTACAACGGATAATTAACAATACTAGTATCAATGTTGTGGTTCATGTTCGTAAGTTAGAACGACACTTATTGAAAGCCCCAAACCACGTAAAACATGCAAAGAAATTAGAGGCGTCTAACTTTGTTTTGCAGGGGTGTGCTGTGATGTGATATGGCCATGATTGTGATTATATTTGATGTATGCAATGTTCCTTATTGTAAGTTGGCAACCGGCAGGAGCCAAATGGTTGTCTTTAATTTATGTTAAGACCCGCGTGTCTATTCAAAGTAGTTGTAATAGTTGAAGCCGGTGGACGACAACCATGGAGAAGCGTCATTGACCTTGATGCGATGCCGGTGATGATGGAGATCATGTTCGTGCTAGAAGATGGAGATCGGAAGCACAAAGAAGAAAGGCCATATCATATCACATATTATGAATTGCATGTGATGTTAATCCTTTATGCATCTTGTATTGCTTAGTAGACAACGGTAGCATTATAAGATGATCCCTCATGCACATGAATTTCAAGTCATAAAGTGTTCACCCTTAGTTAGCACCGTTGCTAAAGCTTGTTGTTTCGAAGCACCACGTGATGATCGGGTGTGTTAGATTCCGCAAGTGTATACAACGTGAGCAAGCCAGATTTGCTCATGCGGAAACTAAGGTTTGATCTTGACGAGCCTAGCATGTACAGACATGGTCTCGGAACACGGATCACCGAAAGGTAAAGCATGAATCATATAGTAGATATGATGAACATGTCGATTGTTCACCATTGAAACTATATCAACTCTCGTGATGATCGGTGTTGATGTGGTGGATTTGGTTCGTGTGATCACTAAAACAATGTGAGGGATATTGTTTTGAGTGGGAGTTCACCTAGATTAATTTTATTATTAATTTGAACTCAATTTGTCATAAACTTAGTCTAAACTATTGCAAATATGTTGTAGATCAATGGCAGCCCCTACCATCAATTTTAATGCGTTCCTAGAGAAAGAAAAGTTGAAAAACAATGGAAGCAACTTCGCGGATTGGTTCCGCAATTTGAGGATTGTCCTCACAGCTGGTAATTTGACCAATGTCTTTGGATGCACCGTGGGTGACCCACTGCACGATCTTGCCGATGAAGTAAAGAACGTTTACCTCACTCGGAAGACTCAGTACTCCACAGTTCAGTGTGCTATCTTGTATGGTTTAGAATCGGAGCTTTAGAAAAGGTTTGAGAATTCAGACCCATGTGATATTGTCGAGGATCTCAAATTGATCTTTGAGACTCATGCGGCAATTGAAAGCTATGAGGCTTCTGAAAAGTTCTTTAACTGCAAGATGGAAGAGGGCAGCTCCGTCAGTGAGCATGTGCTTAAGATGTATGGGCACGCAAACAAACTTAAAAGCTTGGGTATAGTGATTCCTAATGCTTTGGGGATTTATCGCGTCCTCCAATCACTACCACCAAGTTACAAGAACTTTGTGATGAACTACAACATGCAGAACATGAACAAGACGTTGCCAGAACTCTTTGCCATGTTGAAATCTGCAGAAGTGGAGATCAAGAAAGAGCACCAAGTGTTGTTGGTCAATAAGACCACCAAATTCAAGAAAGGCAAGTCTAATCAGAAGGGACACTTCAAGAAGGGTGGTAAGAAATTTACCGCGCCAACGAAGAAGACCAAGGCTGGACCTAAGCCTGATACTGAGTGTTTTTACTGCAAGGGAGAAGGTCACTGGAAGCGGAATTGCCCAAAGTACTTGGCGGATTTGAAGAATGAAAACATCAAGAAGAAAGGTATATCTGATATACATGTTATTGATGTGTATCTCACTAGTACTCGTAGTAGTGCCTGGGTATTTAATACTGGTTCGGTTGCTCATATTTGTAACTTGAAACAGGTGCTGCAGAATAAACGGAAGCTAGCGAAGAACGAGGTGACGATGCGCGTGGTAAATGGATCAAAGGTTGATGTGATCGCGGTCGGCACGCTACCCCTTCATCTACCATCGGGATTAGTTTTATACTTAAATAATTGTTATTTGGTGCCTGCGTTAAGCATGAACATTATATCGGGATCTTGTTTATTGCGAGACGGTTACTTGTTTAAGTCCGAGAATAATGGTTGTTCGATTTATATGAGTAATATGTTTTATGCACATGCACCTTTGATAGATGATCTATTCTTGTTGAATCTCGATAGTGGAAATACACATATTAATAACATTGAGGCTAAACGTTTGAAATCGAGCGATAAGTCAACCTATATGTGGCACTGTCGTCTTGGTCACATTGGAGTGAAGCGTATGAAGAAACTCCATTCCGATGTACTTCTTGAATCACTTGATTTAGAATCACTTGAAAGATGCGAAGCATGTCTAATGGGTAAAATGACTAAGACTCCATTTTCTGGTATGATGGAGCGAGCTACGGACTTATTGGAAATCATGCATACCGATGTGTGTGGTCCAATGAGTGTAGCATCATGCGGTGGTTATCGTTATGTTCTTACCTTCACGGATGACTTGATTAGATATGGGTATATCTATTTCATGAAACATAAGTCCGAAACTTTCGAGAAGTTTAAGGAATTTCAAAGTGAGGTTGAGAATCAACGTAACAAGAAGATTAAATTTCTATGTTCTGATCGTGGAGGTGAATATCTAAGTTACGAGTTTGGCGAGCATTTAAAGAAATGCGGAATACTTTCACAATTGACACCGCCGGGAACACCACAGCGTAATGGTGTGTTCGAACGTCGTAATCGAACTCTCTTAGATATGGTTCGTTCTATGATGTCACTTACAGATTTACCGCTATCATTTTGGGGTTATGCATTAGAAACAGCCGCATTCACTTTAAATAGGGCACCATCTAAATCCGTTTAAACGACCCCGTATGAATTATGGTTTGGGAAGAAACCTAGATTGTCGTTCCTTAAAGTTTGGGGTTGCGAAGCCTATGTAAAGAAGTTACAGCCGGACAAGCTTGAACCCAAAGCGGAAAAATGCGTCTTCATAGGATACCCGAAGGAAACTATTGGGTATACCTTCTATCATAGATCCGAAGGCAAAATCTTCGTTTCCAAGAATGGATCCTTTCTAGAGAAGGAATTTCTCTCGAAAGAAGTGACTGGAAGGAAAGTAGAACTCGACGAGGTTGTCGAACCTTCTCTCGAAATTGCGAGTAGCGCAAAGACCGAAGAAGTTCCTGTGGTGCCTGCACCAGTTAGAGAGGAAGCTAATGATGATGATCATGAAACTTCGGTTGAAGTTGCTACAGAGCCTCGTAGGTCAATGAGAACTCGTACCACTCCAGATTGGTATGATCTCGTTATGAGTGTCATGTTGGTGGACAACACCGATGACCTTGAGACATATAAGGAAGCGATGATGAGCCCAGATTCCAATAAATGGCAAGAAGCCATGAAATCCGAGATTGGATCCATGTACGAAAACCAAGTATGGACTTTGGTGGACTTACCGGATGGCTGTCGAGAACAAATGGATTTTCAAGAAGAAAACAGATGATGATGGTAATGTTACTGTCTATAAAGCTCGACTTGTCGCAAAGGGGTTTTGACAAATTCAAGGAGTTGACTACGATGAGACTTCCTCACCAGTAGCGAAGCTAAAGTCTGTGAGGATTATGTTAGCAATCGCTGCATATTATGATTATGAGATATGGCAGATGGATGTCAAAACAGCATTCCTCAATGGAGACATTGATGAAGAGTTGTATATTATGCAACCTAAAGGTTTTGTCGATCCTAAAGATACTAACAAGGTGTGCAAACTTCAACGGTCCATCTATGGATTGAAGCAAGCATCCCGAAGTTGGAATCAACGTTTTGATAAGGTGATCAAAAGTTTTGGTTTTATACAAACTTATGGAGAAGCTTGTATTTACAAGAAAGTGAGTGGGAGCTCTGTAGCATTCTTAATACTATATGTAGATGACATATTGTTGATTGGGAATGATGTAGACCTTCTTAATAGTGTCAAGGAATATTTGAATAATAGTTTTTCAATGAAGGATCTTGGCGAAGCAGCTTACATATTAGGCATAAAGATTTATAGAGATAGATCAAGACGCCAAATATCATTGTCACAAAGTACATATTTGGACAAAGTTCTAAAGAGGTTTGGAATGGAAGATAGCAAGAAAGGGTTCTTGCCCATGTTGCCCAATACGACCTTGAGTAAAACTCAAAGTCCGACATCGGCAGAAGATAGAGAAAGGATGAGTAAGACTCCCTATGCCTAAGCCATAGGATCTCTAATGTATGCCATGCTATGTACTAGACCCGACATTGCATATGTTGTTAGTTTAACTAGCAGATATGAAAGTGATCCAGGAGTGGATCATTGGACAATGATCAAAACATCCTTAAGTACTTGAGAAGAACTAAGGATATGGTTCTTTCTTATGGAGGTGATGAACAACTCGTTGTTAATGGTTACACCGATGCTAGTTGGAACACCGATCCGGATGATTCTAAATCACAATATGGATAAGTATTTATTTTGAATGGTGCAAGTGATTAGGAGGAGTGCAAAGCAAAGCGTTGTGGCGAGATCTTCAACTGAATCGGAATACATGGCTGCTTCGGAGGCTTCACAAGAAGCGATATGGATGAAAGATTTCATTACAGAGCTGGGTGTGGTTCCTAGTGCGCTGGACCCAATGTCTATCTACTGTGATAACATGGGCGCCATAGCCAATGCGCAAGAACCAAGGTCACACAAGAAGCTGAAGCACATCAAGCTACATTATCACGCTATTCGAGAACATATCCAAGATGGGGATATAAAGATTTGCAAAGTACACACAGATCTGAATGTGGCGGATCCGTTGACTAAACCTCTCCCGAGGGCAAAACATGACCAGCACCAAACTGCCATGGGTGTTCGGTATATTACCATGTAATCTAGATTAGATGACTCTAGTGCAAGTGGGAGACTGTTGGAGATATGCCTTAGAGGCAATAATAAATGTAGTTATTATTATATCTTTGTGTTTATGATAATTTTTTACATTCATGCTATAATAGTATTAACAAGGAAACATTAATACTTGTGTGATTTGTAAACTTAATTTGAAGTCCCTAGTAAAGCCTCTATATAATACTAGCTTGTTCGTTAATAGATGATTGTGGTTTCCCTATCATGAACATTGAGATATTATTAACAACAAGATCATATCGTTAGGAGAATGATATGGTGGACATACTCCTATAGATAAGCGTAGCATAAAGATTAAGTCATTTTAATAGTTCAATTGCTATATGCTTTCTGATACATAGTAATCTAATTCCTTCGACCATGAGATCATGCATATCACCTTTACCGGATGGATGCTTTGATGACATCAAACACCACACCGTAACTGGGTGGCTATAAAGGTGGCATTGAGTGTTCGAAAAGTATTGGTTGAGACACATGGATCAAGAGTGGGATTTGTCCATCCATATGACGGATAGATAAACTCTGGGCCCTCTCGGTGAAATTTCATCCAATTAGCTTGCAATCATGTGACTGGCTCACAAGGGATCACATATCACGGGAACGAGAAAAGAGTACTTATCGGTAACGAGGTTGAACTAGGTATGCAGAGATACCGACGATCATAACCTCGGATAAGTAAACTATCGTGAGACAAAGGGAAATTGATATCGTATGTAAGTGGTTCATTCGATCGCAAAGTAATCATCGAAATATGTGGGAGCCATATGAATTTCTAGATTCCTCTATTGGTTATTGATCGGAGAAGTGTCTCGATCATGTCCGCATAATTCACGAACCGTAGGGAGACACACTTAAGGATGAGACGTTGTTTGAGTAGTTATGGAATGATGAGAAAGAGACTGAATGTTGTTCGGAGTCTCGAATGGGATCCGGGATATCACGAGGAGATCCGGAATGGTCCGGAGAATAAGATTCATATAAGGAAAGTCCCGTTTCAGAGTTGGAGAATGGTTCCGGTGTTTTCATCGGGAATGTTCTAGAAGGTTCCGGAATGTCCGGCACTCCGGAGGGGAAGGGTACATGAATGTGTTATATCAAGTTGGTATGATTGCATTATGTACTCGGTGTCATCGCTGAACAAAATAGAGGGTTTATTCAAATCCTAGTTTGAAAAGTCAAACGCCAAGTTTGAAAGTCAAACGGCTATTTTTGGGAAGTGGGGAAGGAGGAGGAAACCGAGTTGGGGAGGAGTCCCTCCTCCACCGCCGGCCCACCTCCAAGCCGAGTTGGGGAGGGACTCCCCTCCCCTTGGCCGGCCGGCCCCTCCACCTATATAAGGAGGGGCTGGGCTCCCCTCCTAGACACACAAGATCCCCGCCTCCAAATCCTAAGCCGTGGCCACTGCTGCCGCTTGGCCGCCTAGGTCAAGCCGCCGCCTAGCAACCCTAGCCGTCAAGCTTCCTCCTCGTGTATAAACCCTAGATCGTCGAGGACTCTCTCAAACTCCACCATACTCGCTCGGCAAAGGCGAAGCCTGAGATCTCCTCTACTTAGGTACCACAGTTGTCTTTCGGAATCGCGAGGAGTGCTACAACCTCCGCTACTGCTGGAACAAGGAGAGGAAGGTCTTCGTCAATCGAACGTGTGACCGATTGCGGAGCGCTCGAACGCAGCGCCGGAAGGATCGTCTACGCGATCAAGAGATCGGGAAGAGTACGACTACATCACCCACGAGAATCCGCTCTCGTTAAACACTTTGGAATCTTCGAGGGTGAGTTATTCCATCGACTCGTTGCTACAATCTAGTAGATAGATCTTGGCTTGTTTGTTTGTATGCGATAGAAAATTTTTGTTTCCCATGCTACG
Source organism: Avena longiglumis (assembly GCA_030063025.1). Classification (NCBI taxonomy): domain Eukaryota; kingdom Viridiplantae; phylum Streptophyta; class Magnoliopsida; order Poales; family Poaceae; genus Avena; species Avena longiglumis. Next base: position 188,496,822 of record CP125979.1, read on the forward strand.
AATCCCTACATGATGAGCACAACAACAAGTTTTCCCACAGTAAGTGTAACACCCTCAGAATCGGACCTATGCAAGTTTTAGCGAAAACCCGCCAAACCCGCATAGAAACGATTCAAAGGTGCCCACCAGGCACTTTCGTGCGGGTGGAAAACGAAGTAATAACATTACACAACAGACCTCGATGGGACCCATGAGCGAGATATATATAACAGACTCAATGAGTCAAGAATACGAGATATCTGAACAAAGATCCAATTCACCTTGAAAATGATACAAGATCCGACTACGGACAAGATGCAAATGGGGCTAAGAGCCCGAAGAATAACCAATGGCGTCCATAACCCTGCCCGCCAAGCGGAAGGGTAACCCTGCTAACGACGTCGATCTCAAAACCTGCTTAAACAAAAGGGGTGCCGACAAAGGGCAAAGGAAAAAGAGGAGCGTCAGTACTAAGGCCAGTACACGGCGAGGCTAGAATTCGGCGGTCCTCGCCTACATAGGTATGGTGGACTGAAGCGGCAGCGGCAGCATGCACTAAACAACCTATAGAGACTCGATAAAACTGGCGGCTATCAGAGAGGGGTAACAAAGACCTATTCGGATCCAATCTGAATCTAACACCAAACAATCCCATCCTGGTATTCCCCCTCGAGACCAAACGAGGAAGTCCACCGAGGAACTCACACAGTTGGCAGTTTTATTTATTCAGTTATCGTTGCAGCAATTACTAGTCAGGTTTAGATAATCATTCTGATAAAGTAAGCAGTGGGCACTTTTAGTTAACCATTCCGTTGTAGTTGCAACAATTACTAATCAGATACAGTTAGCATGAGATAAACCCAAAACCCAGCAGTTGTTGGTACTTTTATTTAGCCATTCCGTTGTAGTTACAATATTTACTAGTCAGGTACAATGGTCGCAAGCGACACTCCAAACAAGCAATTGTGGGCAGTATTATTTAGCCATTCCATTATGGTGAAGCTGATTACTAGTCATTATAAAGTCAAATTTATAATACTACTTTAATTATGCTTGTCTATGGTCGAGATACTGTGCTCCAAGTCGTCCATAACCGCGGACACGGCTTTCAGAAAGTTTTACCCGGCCGGGGTGCACAAATAGCAACACACACTCGATCAACCTCGGAAAAACCAAATCAAAACCCAACGAGGCCTTCACGACAAAGCAATCACAGGATTGAAATATTTGGGGCCACCCCATTGAGTATACCCAAGCAGTAAGCTAGCTCGAGACGGACTCAAGGTTTGCGTCAATGGTCAGAACGAGGGAACCCAAAAGCTGGCTTGTCGATACCGCGAAAACACTCCGCTTACCTAAGCGATGCAGTGTGCTCCTCGCACAATCGTAAATAAAGCAGTAAAGCATGGCATAAGTACAGGATAGTAAATAAAACCTCAAACTAGTTTGTGGCCCCAAGAAATAAGAATGAATCAAGCTCTGGCTCAGGGGGGTCCCATAATCCTCCCGAATGTGGATAGCGCGATAAAACAAGGAACAAGTATCAAGTACTCGGGGTCCTACGGGACACAAGTGGGCGTTCGGAAACCAAATATTATCTATCACCCACCGATGCCTCTGCTTACTTCAATTTTAGTTGTTAAACAGGAATTAAAGTGAACGCTAAGTATAGCCATGATCATCTCCAACATCAACATGCGGCAATACACCAACAACTGTGGCACTTGTCAACACGCAACAGCACTTGAGCAAGCGACTACGACGCGCAAGTCCAACTATCTACCAAACAACATGTAATAGGATGTGTCCAAGGCAATATAAGGCTGCGAGGGATATCACGGGTACGAAAACTAGAGCATCGCAACACAGATAGCAATAGATCAACAGGAGGGAATAAATACTATAAAAGTAAGATAGGTAGAAAGGGGGAGATGCTCGCCTGAAAACATTGCCGAAGGTTCAACCGAAGATCGGGCGACACTCGCATCAACTCAACGGCTTTATCCGCCAAGAACCAAAACACTAGAATAAGCAACAGATGCACTATTTAATACAACGGCAGAAGATCGGCATGATGCATGTATGATGCATGACATGGCAAGGTGCGATGCAATTGGGCAATAATAAGTGGAACCGGGGGTCCCGACAATGAATTAGGTGGTTCATGTTGTTTAGCTACCCCGCAATTTAAATGTTGTTTTAGCATGGCAAAAGATAGCACCGGTTCGCTACACAAATTTAAATGAGGCCAATATAAGGCTAAATTTGCCCGCATATGGGCCCCATATTTAATTATATGGTGAATCGGCATAAGGCCCCCAAACCACACAAATATGCATGCGAGCATGACAATTTAATATGCAACAGATTTATGTTTAGCATTTATAAAAAAATAGGGGCTCGGATAAGGGTCACACATTAGGGTTCGGCAGATCTTGGGGTTCCGGGGTTCGGGGTCCGGACTCAGGGTTCGACGGGGATCGATGAAGTTCGGACTCGCGATGGCGAACTTGAGTAGATCGGGTACCGGGGTCTTCGGATCTGGGAAGTAGATCTTGTCGCACGAGCGTCAATGCCTCCGGGAAGAAGGACTAGATGTGGCGTCGGGGCGCATCGGACTCGCCCTGGTCGGTGTCGATCTTGTCGCATTCGTGGTCTTCGGGTCCGCGAAGTAGGTCTTGTCGCACGGCGTCCGGGAAGACGAACTTGGCGCGACCGGGTTCGGTATTCTGACTCCGGGAGGATGTCTTGCGGTTTCCCGTGAAGGCGATCTTGACGCTCGGTGCCCGTGAAGTAGAACTTGTCGTTCTGACACCATCATATCCGATCTTCGGTTGGAGTCTTGTCGTCCGTCTTTTGTCGGTGGTGAACTTGACCGATGGTCTTCGGGTCCGGGAAGGAGTTCTCGGTGCTCCGGGTGGAAGGCCTCGAGGGTTCGGTCCCGTGTGGCAGATCTTTTCAACGTTCCTTCGAGAGGTGATGTGGATATAGCGCGTGCTCACGGCAGGGACACCTCTCGACCCTCTCGACTTCTTCATAACTCCGGCGTCGAGAAGCTGGCAGCGGCCTGGGACAAGAATATCACTGCCCACCACCACAAGCAGTAACCAGGGAAAAACCGACAAACAAGGAGCTTGACTCTAGAAGGGCCACGCGGGCACGCATCGAGGAGCAGGTTCGTTGCAGGGAGGAAACGCGTCCTGGCCGGGTCACGGGATCGTGGGCGGAGGAGAAGGGCCGCACGCGGGAAGGTTGCCGGAGCGAGCTCGACGGGAAGAGGCCGACGCGGAGCGTCTTGAGCCAGCGGTGTCATGCGGCGCGCACATGGTGAAGGGCGAGCGCCGGGCCGACGCTGCTGCTGGGGGGTGAGGCCGACGGAAAACATGGCGGAGGCGGGGAGGAGGGGTCGCCGGCACGGCCTCGGCGTCGAGCGACAGCGGCGGCAGGAGGCGGCCTGAGAGGGGGAACAGGACGACGGTGCAGACGGAGGTTGAGGAGGCCGGGCGGCGCTGCAGGGGTCCTCACGGGGAGGCGCGCTGGAGGATGGAGCTCGGCGGGGCAGATGAGGACGGCGCCAGGGAGGAGGCCGCGGCGGCAGGGTGTTTCGAGGCGGCTGCACCGGCTTCAGGGGCGGCGGGCATGAGCTTGGGGGTCCCATGGCGAGTGGCGCTGGTCGTGAGGGAGCAGGCGGTGGGGAGGTTGAGGAAGGAGAGAGGAAGGGAGGTTGGGTACGGAGCGCGCGTGGGAGTGCATGGTGGGGCAAATGGAGCGGGGCCGGGGTGGGATTCGGTGTGGGGTGGCGTCGAGTGGGTGTGTGCTGTTGTGTGTGTTGGGTGTTGTGGTGTGGGGAGTGGGGGTGAGAGAGAGAGGGAGGGTTGGGGTGAGGTGGCAGCGTGGGATAGGATAGGGGAAGGGGGTGGTGACTTGTCGTGCCGCGATTGGCCGGGGTGATGTGGCTGAAGGGTGGGTAGACTAGGACTAGGTAGATTAGGGATTTTTGGGGTGGACCGTTTTGTTCTGGGGGTGGTCGTCCGGGTCGATTTGGCCCGTTCGACTGCCCCCACTAAAATAATTTAATATTTTATTTGTTTTAAACGGACCGTTTGCAAATCGATAGCAGACAAAACAAAATAATCCGGAGGCCCGGGTTTTGCGTTTGAACAAAGACGGGGCGTTTAGAAAACACAAACAGGTTTTTCTGCAAATAGTTTTATGCAAGCAAATGCAAGATGATGACGATGCTCAAATGCAATGTGGCATGATGACATGAGCATGCGGTCATGATGATGCAATGCACAAAAACAACGCGATTTTCTAGTAGTGGTTTTAGCGGGATGCCACAGTAAGAAACCAAGGTTATCGAACTAGTAGGAGGAAGGAAACTACTCACAGGTGTTGCTAGCAACATGGAAACCTGCACAACACAAACTCAAGACTTTGCCCCAACGAACAGTGAGGTTGTCAATCTCACCGGTTTGTTGTAACAAAGGATTAACTGTATGGTATGGAAGGTAATGGTGGTTTGCATAAAGTAAACAGTAACAATGGAAGATGTATCAATGGTAAAGATTGGACAGTAGTCCATAGTTCACTAGAGGTGTTCTCCTTAGATAAACAAACATGGCATGCAGGGTAAACAAATTACAGCAGGGCAATTGACAGGACTGAGCGAGACATAACAATGCAATACTAGACATTCATGATCCTATGAGATTCGATTGGGCAATACAGCAAGATACATAGACCTCCATCCAAATGCATCTATGAATATAAATCCACCTTCAGGTTATCATCCGAACCCCCTCCAGTATTAAGTTGCAAGCAACAGATAACTACTTTAAGCAAAGTGTGTAAGGTAAACAATCCACTTGTTCCATGAACAAGATACCATTGTTTTATCCCTAGTGGCAACAACACATATACAACCTTAGAGATTTCTGTCACTTCCGTTAGATTAAATAGAGGCATGAACCCCACTATCTAGCATAAATACCCTCTCTTGGAGTCACTAGCATCTACTCGGCCAAGATAGCTACTAGAAACGGAGAGCATGCAAGATCACAAACAACACAGACATAATAGAATCAATAAGACAAAACCATTAATCAATCTGACATAGTAATCTCAATATCCATCGGATCCCCGCAAACACAACATGCATGATTATAAATAGATGAGATCTTGGTCATGAACAAAGATCACAAGATATAAACATGATAGCACAAAGGAGGAGATACAACCATATAACTACTACATGGACCCGTAGTCCAAGGTGGAACTACTCACGCTTCATACCGGAGGCTCGCATGATGAAGAAGAAGGCCTCCGGGATAATCTCCCCTCCCGCAGGGTGTCGGGAAGTGAAAGAACATTTCTTAATCCCTAGTGTTTTGTGTGTTAGATAACAATATCAAGGATTATTTAATGTGTGTTGAAGTGTTGCAGATCTCTCTAAGAAAAAGGGAAAAGTATCTGCCTTTGGGGGCGGATAATTCGCCCCCATCAGGGGCGGATAATCCGCCCCTCCCTCTTCCAAGTAGGCGCTAGCCCCAGAAGGGGGGCGGAGTTTTTGCCCGATTTTCCGGAATCGCCGGATAATCCGCCCCTCTGGGGGCCGGAGAGTCCGCCCCCTTGCTCACCGCCATGGCGCAAGCCCCAGAGAGGGGACGGAGTGTTGGCCAGACTTTCCGGCTTGGCCGGATAATCTGCCCCAGGAGGGGGCTGGATTATCTGCCCCCAAGATCTTCACCAAGTCACGCTGGCGCCAGCCCCGGAGAGGGGGCGGAGTTTCTCCCGGAAAATCCACCTTTGGGGCGGAGTTTTCCCAGGGGGTGGATAATCCGCCCCCAAAGTTGCTCAACGGCCAGATCTGGGGAGGGGGTATTTAAGCCAGCCTTCCCCCTCCTGCTAGATCTCTTGATTCATTCGAAAAAGACAAGATCTGATCTGCAACCTTCATCCGAGAGAGCTCCACCTAGATCCACCCAAAGGCCCCGTCCCTTGGGGAATCGAAGGAGGAGAACTCGATCTTCATCATCAGCAATCAAGTGCTTCATCTCCTCTCCATTCATTTGGATAATCACCGATCTAGTATTTCTTGCAAATACCTAGATCCTTGTTTTGCTTATATTGATAAACCTTGTTCTTGTGACAGCTTGTTGTCATCTCGGGAGCCCCCAATTCAGTTGTGGGTGTGTGCCCCGGTAGCATTGTAAAAGGCACCGGTTCCCGCCTCGAAGGGATCCAATAGTGGAGAAGGTGGATCAGGCCTCTCGTGGCGAGATCCATCGGAGAATAGGGTGAGGCCTATTGTGGCGCGGTGGTCTTAGAACCGTCCACCCCTCCAACGCAGATGTACTTCCATTAACAAGGAAGGAACCGCGGTAAAACAAATCCCTGTGTCTCCGCGTGCTCCGCTATGGTTCCTTCGCTCCTCTCTTTACGTGCTTACTAGCTAGGGTTGTATATAGGGAAATTCTCGTAGTTACATATCTAGAGAATTTACTTTGTGTCAAGCCTAAAACTAAAAAAGTATTAAAAATTGGTTAGCACCTATTCACCCCCCTCTAGGTGCCCATATGATCCATTTCAATTGGTATCAGAGACCTAGCTCTTATTTCGGGCTTAACCTCCTAAGAGAAGTATGGGTTCCAAGGTAGATGGGAGTGATGCTCCGGATGTAGTCACCATGAACGATCTCAAGACATTGGAAACAACCTTGGTGAGTTCAATGGAGGCTAAGATAGAAGATATGCGTCAATTGATAATGCGTCTCTCCACATCCACAACATCACCTCCATCTAACTCCGAGGCTACCACTCCGCAATCCAAGGAAACGGGGAAAACCGATTCCAAAGAGAACGAAGTGGTTGGTGATGACACTAGCCTCCTCGAAAAAGTATAGTGGTAAGGATGGATACAATGAGGTTTCTCATATGTATTCTCCTGATCCACCTATCCCTCACCCACATATACATAATAGGGGTGATCCACCCAAACTTTCTGCATCTACTTTTTCTCAATGGCAATTTTTGATGAAGTCTCATGTGTGCAGTTCCTCCATTGAGTTGTGGAAAATCATATAAAATGGTCTTCATGTTGGAAACCCCAACAATATCACAAGAAGATAAGTTGTTGATAGCCAACTCAACGCTACAGCTCTACACATGATACAGCTTGGTTTGGGTGACAAAGACATGCCACACATTCAGCATCTTAGCACTGCTAAGGAAGCTTGGGATGCCCTCACCGAGCTCTTCATCAGAAATGAAAGTATGAGAAGGAATAGATATGATGCTTTGAGCAACGAAGCTGAAGGATTCTATATGTTGGATGGAGAAGACCACGAGGACATGTATAGGAGGCTCAAGGCAATAGCCACAACTTTCAGAAACCACGGTGCAGCTCATGTTGATGATGCATGGATCAAGCGCAAGTATGTCAGTTATCTTATGCCATTTGAGCCCACAGATTTGAAAAGTCTCCAAGGTAGGCATAACTATCACCTCATGACATCCAATGAGGTAATGCAAGAAATGGCCGCTTTCAAAGTGGCTGCCAAGAATGCTGAAGATGCTCATGCTCGAGCTATGGGGATGCAAAAGGGGGTCAACATGGCCTTGAATACTAGTGTGATTGATCATGATGAATATGCCATAGAAGGTCTGGACTGTCCCGAGGATATAAAAAGGATCCATGGACAATACTTGGCTCTTTATGCTAGAAACTTTTGGAAAGATCCAGACAAGGCTAAAGCTGAACTAGAACGCAAGAGTGGAGCCTATGGAAGAAAATAAAATGGTCCCAAGCTGAGAACATGTTTCAACTGTGGTGACCGGCTACACTTTGTAGCTGAGTGTCCATATCAAAGTAGGTAAGATAATGGAGGAAGAATTATTTTCAAGGACAAGTCAAAGGCTCCACGCAAAAAATAGTTTGTAAATAAGAATGCTCCCTTCAAGAAGCAATCAAAGATTGTTCTAGTGGCTCAAGAAGAATATTCTTGGGAAGTGAAGATGAGGACGAGGACGATAGCTCTCAAGAGGTGGCTGCTATAGCCACCACATCTACATCAACATCCCTCTTTGACTCTCCGAACGAAAACATCAACAAAAAATGCTACTTGTCTCATGGCAAGATGCTCCGAGGTGACGACTTCTAACTCTTCTTTTCCTAAGGCTATGATTGACATGGATGATCCTACTAGTCTTAAGGTTAAAGAAGAGATTATTGCTTTGGATTACTTCTACACTAACTTGCAAGGTGAGCACAAAGTTCGTTTTGAAGCTCTTATGGATCAGCTGGCCCAAAACGAAGCTCTCCTCGAAGAAAAGGGCAGAATTGAAAGGGAGGATGCAATGGAAATTGCATCCTTAAAAATGATCTTGAGGAAGAAGAAGAAGCCTGGGTCTCTCTTGAAGATAAGCTTGAGTCCATTGAAGAGTCACGTGAAGAAATTGTGGCTAAACTTGTTAAGGAACGTGACAATGCAGTCACTAAAGCAAAGAAGTTAAAGAAGGAAAAGATTGACTTTGGGGCTGCTCATGATAGACTCTCCAAGGAATTGGAGAAACTTGACAATGCTCATAAGGCATTGAAAAATGATTTCTCCATCCTCAATGAGTCACATGATCAGCTTCAAAGTCGATTGGCCAAATATTATGTTCCTAGCTCATCCAACACAACATATAGTCACAAAGAAAATGCTAGTGTGGAAAAAGAAGTGGTCAAGGACATCACTCCCAAGGATAAGGGTGTGCTTGATGAAGTTCTTGGCAAGAAAAGGTCCAATCATGGTAAGGAGGGACTTGGGTATGTCACCAAGTCCAAGAAAAACAAAAACAAGAAGAACAAGACCAAGAATGTGCAATCTAAGACAAGCACTGCTGAGAAGAATGTCACAAAAGACAAGACTAACAATATTGGTTTTGGAGGGTCTCACAATCCAAATTATGAACTCTTTTGTGATGATTATAGCGATGTTTATGCTTATTATGTTGGTCCCTTTGATGAATATATTGCTTGGTCTATTTGGGTCCCAAAGACCCTTGTTACTAACATGAAAGGACCCATTGAAAAATGGGTACCTAAAACCAAGAAGTAATTCTCTTGCAGGGCTATGCTTTCGGTGGGTCGAAATGGGTGTTGGATAGTGGATGCACTAGTCATATGACCAGAAGCAAGGAGATCATCACGGAGATGCGTCCAAATCATGATAATATTACAGTCTCCTATGGTGATAAGTCTAAATCTCACGTACTGGGTCTTGGCAAGGTTGTGGTTGCCCACGATATCTCTCTCGTGGACGACATGCTTGTTGAGACCCTCGCTTACAACCTTATTTCTGTTCGTGCACTTGGCAAGATGGGTTTTGATGTTTTTATCGATGATGATTTGGTGGTACTCTTGTGGAGCAAGTCTCTAAAGGTCACTTTTGTTGGGTACGTCGAAAATGACCTGTATGTGGTGGACTTTTTGGGAAAACCCACTTCGGGTCCGATGTGTCTATTCGAAAAGGCCGACGTGGGCTGGTTGTGGCATCGCTGTTTAGCCCATGTCAACATGAGAACTTTGCAAAGTCTCCACAAGGGTGGCCACATCCTTGGACTAAAAGATAATGTCTCCTTTGCCAAAGATCCTGTTTGCAGGGCTTGTGTTGAAGGCAAAATGCATGACTCTCCCCACAAGAGTAAGACTATTGTGTCTTCAAAGAGGATCTTGGAATTACTTCATGTGGATTTATTTGGTCCTCCTTCTCATGCAAGTCTTGGTGGGAAGAAATATTGTTTGGTCATTGTCGATGATTACTCAATATTTACATGGGTCTATTTCTTCAAGATAAAGAGTGAGACTCAACAAACATTCATTGACTTTTCCAATGAAGTTCAACGTCAAAACAATGTTCCTATCTTGGCAATAAGAAGTGACAACGGCTCCGAATTCAAAAACTACACTTTGAATGAGTTTCTTAGCGAAGAGGGGATTAGACATCAATATTCTGCTGCGTACACCCCTCAACAAAATGGTGTAGCCGAGAGGAAGGACCAGACTTTGATGGATATGGCTAGATCAATGTTGGTTGAATCCAAGTCTCCTTACAATTTTTGGGCTGAAGCCATATCCACTGCTTGTCACTCATCGAACCGGCTCTACCTCCGAAAGATTTTGGACAAGAATCTTTATGAAATACTTACCGGTAACAAGCCCAACATCTCATACTTCAGAGTATTCGGGTGTAAGTGTTTCTTTCTTATTAAAGGTGTACGCTTGTCTAAATTTGAGTCCAAGGCTTTAGAAGGTATTTTTGTTGGTTACGGTGTCGAATCCCACACTTATAGAGTCTACAACAAGCTCACTAGGATTGTTGTAGAATCTTGTAGTGTGTAATTCGATGAAAATAACGGCTCCTTTGTAGGGCAAGTTGATGTTTGTGATGCAGATGTTGGAATACCCCAAGATTCCATAAGAAGAATGGGCGTGGTATTTTTCCGCCCCATTGAGGAACCCCTTGTGGCGGATCGGGAAGGACAATGCTCCACTCAAGTGGAGCCCTCATCTTCACAAGATCATCAAGATCCTACTGTTGGAGAAAACTCTGCACCGACACCGCAACCTGCTGAAGATCATCAGTCTCCTGGACGAGATGGTAGTCCCAGGCCGGACTATCCGCCCCCTCCAAGGGGCGTACAATCCGCCCCTGGCACTCCAACTTGTTCCAGGGGATCTGAAGAAGAAGACAGCAGACAAGAAGTTCCCAGGCCGAATTCTCCGGCCCCCGAGGGCAGATTATCCAGCTCTGGTTCTCCCAGTTCTGTCAGGCATCCTCAGGAATAAGGCACCGGTGCGTCATCTCCTAGGCCGGATAGTCTGGCCCCTCCAAGGGGTGGATTATCCGTCCCTGAACAACAAATTCTGCAGCAACCTCCTGTTGTTAACTCCGATCAAGATCAAGGGCAAGGCAGTGGTCAAGACAAGGATACAAATACTGAATCAACTCCTTCTAGAAACAATAAGGACATTGAGGCTCGTCGCAAGGCTCGTGCTGATCGGAACCTTGAACTAAGGGGTCGAAGAAGGGTGTCTACTAGAAGAGAACTTGCAAGCTTCTGTGATCATCAAGCTCACATTTCCATGGTTGAACCAAAGAAGGTCTTTGATGCTCTTGAAGATCCTGATTGGGTTGTTGCAATGCATGAAGAATTAAATAACTTCGAACGCAACAAAGTTTGGAAGCTCGTAGAGAAACCCAAGGACTGCCGCAATGTTATCGGCACCAAGTGGATCTTCAAGAACAAACAAGATGAAAATGGCATTGTTGTGAGGAATAAAGCAAGACTCGTGGCTCAAGGATTCTCTCAAGTGGAAGGAATTGATTTTGGCGAGACTTATGCTCCTGTGGCTCGTCTTGAGTCCATTTGTATCCTTCTTGCATATGCAGCCCATCTTAATTTTAAATTACAGCAAATGGATGTTAAGAGTGTGTTTCTTAATGGTCCTCTACATGAGTTAGTATACGTCAAGCAGCCCCCGGGTTTTGAGGACCCCAAATTTCCGAACCATGTCTACAAACTCGATAAGGCGCTCTATGGCCTTAAACAAGCCCCACGTGTGTGGTATGAGCACCTTAAAGAGCTTTTGTTAGACCATGGATTCAAAGTTGGTCAAATCGATCCCACTCTTTTTACTAAGAAGGTTAATGGGGAGATTTTTGTATGCCAACTTTATGTAGATGACATTATTTTTGGCTCTACTAACCAAGCTTTTAACGATGAATTTTCAAAGCTTATGACTGACAGGTTTGAGATGTCAATGATGGGTGAGTTGAGGTTCTTTCTTGGATTCGAGATCAAAAAACTTAGAGAGGGAACCTTTATTAATCAAGCTAAGTACATCCAAGACATGCTCAAAAGGTTCAAGATGACGGATCTCAATGGCGTTGATACTCCAATGCAAACAAAGTGTCATCTTGAACTCAATCCCAAGGGTAAATACGTGGACCAAAAGGTTGTTCCAAGCCGACCAAGACCTTCTCCCTGTAGGGGTTCGTAGCATGGAAAACAAAAAATTTCTACCGCATGCAAACAAACAAGCCAAGATCTATCTACTAGATTGTAGCAATGAGTCGATAGAGGAACTCACCCTCGAAGATTCCAAAGTGGTTAACGAGAGCAGATTCTCGTGGGTGATGTAGTCGTACTCTTGCCGATCTCAAGATCGCGTAGACGATCCTTCCGGCGCTGCGTTCTGGCAACGCTTCCGCAGTCGGTCACACATTTGGTACTCGATGGAGACCTTCCTCTCCCTTGTTCCAGCAGGCAGCGGAGGTTGTAGCACTCTCCTCGCGATTCCGGCAGCACGACGGCGTGGTACCGAAAGTAGAGGGGATATCTCGCAGGGCTTCGCCTTAAGCCGGAGCGAGTATGGTGGAGTATGAGAGAGGCCTTGGTGATCTAGGGTTTAGAGGGAACCAAGGGGAGAGTGTAGCCGGCGGCTAGGGTTTGGGGAACACCCCAAGTCGCCGATTTGGAGGTGCCCTAGGCGGCGGCACAAGAAGGTGGTGGCGCCGGCGACTTGGAGGAGAGGGCTAGGGTTTTGGGTGTGTGAGGGGTAGGGGCCTCCCTACCCCTCCTTATATAGGTGGAGGGTGGCCGGTTGGGAGGAGGGAGTCCTCCCCCAACTCGTCCTCCTTGGCCGGCGGGTGGAGGGAGAGGAACTCCTCCCCAAGTAGGTTTCCTACTCTCCCTCCACCAAGCAAACTTGCCGTTTGACTTTTCAAATTGGCGTTTTGACTTTCAAATTAGGATTTGATTTCTCCCTTTATTTTGCCCAGCCAAGTGACCTAGTACATGATGCAACCATTCCATATTTTCATGACACATTCATGTACCCTTCCCCTCCGGAGTGCCGGACCTTCCGGACCCTTCTAGAACATTCCCGATGAAAACACCGGAATCATTCCCCAACTCCGAAACAGGACTTTCCTTATATGAATCTTATTCTCCGGACCATTCCGGATCTCCTCGTGATATCTCGGATCCCATCCGAGACTCCGAACAACATTCGGTCTCTTACTCATCATTCCATAACTACTCAACAACATCGAATCCTTAAGTGTGTCTCCCTATGGTTCGTGAATTATGCGGACATGATTGAGACACTTCTCCAATCAATAACCAATAGAGGAATCTGGAAATTCATATGGCTCCCACATATTTCTACGATTACTTTGCGATCGAATGAACCACTTACATACGATACCAATTTCCTTTTGTCTCACGATAGTTTACTTATCCGAGGTTTTGATCGTCGGTATCTCTGCATACGTAGTTCAACCTCGTTACCGATAATTACTCATTGAAAAACTATTATTCAAATAATCCTTGACACTATTAAGAAGGTCTACATCATTCCCAATCAAAAATATGCCATCTATATATAGTATTAAGAATGCTACAGAGCTCCCACTCACTTTCTTGTAAATACAAGCTTCTCCATAAGTTTGTATAAAACCAAAGCTTTTGATTACCTTATCAAAACGTTGATTCCAACTTCGGGATGCTTGCTTCAATCCATATATGGACCTTTGAAGTTTGCACACCTTGTTAGCATCTTTAGGATCGACAAAACCTTTGGGTTGCATCATATACAACTCTTCATCAATGTCTCCATTGAGGAACGCCATTTTTACATCCATCTGCCATATCTCATAATCATAATATGCAGCGATTCCTAACATAATCCTCACAGATTTTAGCTTCGCTACTGGTGATAAAGTCTCATCGTAGTTAACTCCTTGAATTTGTCGAAACCCTTTGGCGACAAGTCGAGCTTTATAGACAGTAACATTACCATCAGCATCTGTTTTCTTCTTGAAAATCCATTTGTTCTCGACAGCCTTCCGGCAATCCGGTAAGTCCACCAAAGTCCATACTTGGTTTTCGTACATGGATCCAATTTCGGATTTCATGGCTTCTTGCCATTTATTGGAATCTGGGCTCATCATCGCTTCCTCATATGTCGCAGGGTCATCGGTGTTGTCCACCAACATGACACTCATAACGGGATCATACCAATCATGAGTGGTACGAGTTCTCGTTGACCTGCGAGGCTCTGTAGCAACTTCAGTCGAAGTTTCATGATCATCATCATTAGCTTCCTCTCTTATTGGTGTAGGCACCACAGGAACTACTTTCGGTGCTGCGCTACTCGCAAGTTCGAGAGAAGGTTCAACAACCTCGTCGAGTTCTACTTTCCTTCCAGTCACTTCTTTCGAGAGAAATTCCTTCTCTAGAAAGGATCCATTCTTGGCAACAAAGATTTTGCCCTCGGATCTAAGATAGAAGGTATACCCAATAGTTTCCTTCGGGTATCTTATGAAGACGCATTTTTCCGCTTTGGGTTCAAGCTTGTCCGACTATAACTTCTTTACATAGGCTTCGCAACCCCAAACTTTAAGGAACGACAATTTAGGTTTCTTCCCAAACCATAATTCATATGGTGTCGTATCAACGGATTTAGATGGTGCCCTATTTAAAGTGAATGCGGTTGTTTCTAATGCATAACCCCAAAACGATAGTGGTAAATCTATAAGTGACATCATAGAATGAACCATATCTAAGAGAGTTCGATTACGACGTTCAGACACACCATTACACTGTGGTGTTCCCGGCGGTGTCAATTGTGAAAGTATTCCGCATTTCTTCAAATGCTCGCCAAACTCGTAACTTAGATATTCACCTCCACGATCAGATCATAGAAATTTAATCTTCTTGTTACGTTGATTCTCTACCTCACTTTGAAATTCCTTAAACTTCTTGAAAGTTTCGGACTTATGTTTCATGAAATAGATATACCCATATCTACTCAAATCATCCGTGAAGGTAAGAACATAACGATAACCACCGCGTGATGCTACACTCATTGGTCCACACACATCGGTATGTATGATTTCCAATAAGTCCGTAGCTCGCTCCATCATACCAGAAAATGGAGTCTTAGTCATTTGACCCATCAGACATGCTTCGCATCTTTCAAGTGATTCGAAATCAAGTGATTCAAGAAGTCCATCGGAATGGAGTTTCTTCATACGCTTCACTCCAATGTGACCAAGGCAGCGATTGCCACATATAGGTCGAGTTATCGCTCAATTTCAAACGTTTAGCCTCAATGTTATTTATGTGTGTATTACTACAATCGAGATTCAATAAGAGTAGACCATCTATCAAAGGTGCATGTGCATAAAACATATTACTCATATAAATCGACCAACCATTATTATCGGACTTAAACAAGTAACCGTCTCGCAATAAACATGATCCTGATATAATGTTCATGCTCAACGCAGGCACCAAATAACAATTATTTAAGTATAAAACTAATCCCGATGGTAGATTAAGAGGTAGCGTGCCGACCGCGATCACATCAACCTTTGATCCATTTCCAACGCGCATCGTCACCTCGTTCTTCGCTAGCTTCCATTTATTCTGTAGCACCTGTTTCGAGTTACAAATATGAGCAACCGAACCAGTATAAAATACCCAGACACTACTACGAGTACTAGTGAGATACACATCAATAACATGTATATCGGATATACCTTTCTTCTTGATGTTGCCTTTCTTCAAATCCGCCAAGTACTTTGGGAAATTCCGCTTCCAGTGACCTTCTCCCTTGCAGTAAAAGCACTCAGTATCATGCTTAGGTCCAGCCCTAGTCTTCTTCGCCGGTGCGGCAACTTTCTTACCACCCTTCTTGAAGTTTCCCTTTTGCTTGGACTTGCCTTTCTTGAATTTGGTGGTATTATTGACCATCAACACTTGGTGCTCTTTCTTGATCTCCACTTCTGCAGATTTCAACATGGAGAAGAGTTCTGGCAATGTCTTGTCCATGTTTTGCATATTGTAGTTCATCACAAAGTTCTTGTAACTTGGTGGTAGTGATTGGAGGACACGGTGAATCCCCAAAGAATTAGGAATCACTATACCCAAACTTTGGAGTTTGTTTCCGTGCCCAGACATCTTAAGCACATGCTCACTGACGGAGCTGCCCTCTTCCATCTTGCAGTTAAAGAACTTTTCAGAAGCCTCATAACTCTTAACTGTTGCGTGAGCCTCAAATATCATTTTCAGTTCACGGACAATATCATGTGGACAGGGTTCTCAAACCTTTTCTGAAGCTCTGATTCCAAACCATACAAGATAGCACACTGAACTGTGGAGTACTGATTCTTCCGAGTGAGGTAAACATTCTTTACTTCATCGGTAGCAGTAGCTGCAGGCGGGTCACCCAGCCGTGCATCCAACACATAGGTCAAACTACCAGCATTGAGGATAATCCTCAAATTGCGGAACCAATCCACGAAGTTGCTTCCATTGTTTTTCAACTTTTCTTTCTCTAGGAACGCATTAAAATTGATGGTAGGGGCCGCCATTGATCTACAACATATTTGCAATAGTTTAGACTAAGTTTATGACAAATTGAGTTCTAATTAATAGTTATATTAATCTAGGTGAACTCCCACTCAAAACAATATCCCTCACATTGTTTTAGTGATCACACGAACCAAATCCACCACATCAAAACCGATCATCACGAGAGTTGATGTAGCTTCAATGGCGAACAATCAACATGTTCATCATATCTACTATATGACTCATGCTTTACCTTTAGGTGATCCATGTTCCGAGACCATGTATGTACATGCTAGGCTCTTCAAGATCAAACTTTAGCTTCTGCATGAGCAAATCTGGCTTGCTCACGTTGTATACACTCGCAGAATCTAACACACCCGATCATCACGTGGTGCTTCGAAACAACGAGCTTTAGCAACGGTGCTTACTAAGGATGAACACTTTAAAACTTGAAATTTGTGTGCTTGAGGGATCATCTTATAATGCTACCGTCGTTAACTAAGCAATACAAGATGCATAAAGGATTAACATCACATGCAATTCATAATATGTGATATGATATGGCCTTTCTTATTGTGCTTCCGATCTCCATCTTCAAGCACGAACATGATCTCCATCATCACCGGCATAGCGTCAAGGTCAATGGCGCCGTTATGGTTGTCGTCCACCGGCTTCAACTATTACAACTACTTTGAATAGACACGCGGGTCTTAACAGAATTTAAAGACAACCATATGGCTCCTGCCGGTTGCCAACTTACAATAAGGAACATTGCATACATCAAATATAATCACAATCATGGCCATATCACATCACAGCACACCCTGCAAAACAAAGTTAGACGCCTCTAATTTTCTTTGTATATTTTACGTGGTTTGGGGCTCTCAATAAGTGTCATTCTAACTTACGAACAAGAACCACAACGTTTATGCTTGAACTATCAAGTGCCTGTTGTAATTTGGATCTATACTATGATGGGAGAGATAGGCACCCGCAAAGCCACTTATGCAATACAAGTTGCATGTTCAGCGTGGAGCAAGTCTCATGAACGATGTCATGTAAGGTTATCCCGGGCCGCTTCATCCCATCATACCACAAGATGCAAAGTACACAAGCAATTGATAATAAAAGCACCACCGCCCATAATGACCATTGTGTTCTACTCGTGCAACAGATCTACATATAGACACGGCTCTGATACCACTGTAGGGGTTCGTAGCATGGAAAACAAAAAAAATCTACCGCATGCAAACAAACAAGCCAAGATATATCTACTAGATTGTAGCAACAAGTCGATAGAGGAACTCACCCTCGAAGATTACAAAGCGGTTAACGAGAGCAGATTCTCGTGGGTGATGTAGTCGTACTCTTGCCGATCTCAAGATCGCGTAGACGATCCTTCCGGCGCTGCGTTCCGGCAGCGCTTCCGCAGTCGGTCACACGTTCGATACTCGATGAAGACCTTCCTCTCCCTTGTTCCAGCAGGCAGCGGAGGTTGTTACACTCTCCTCGCGATTCCAGAAGAACGACGGCGTGGTACCGAAAGTAGAGGGGAGATCTCGCAGGGCTTCGCCTTAAGCCGGAGCGAGTATGGTGGAGTATGAGAGAGGCCTTGGTGATCTAGGCTTTAGAGGGCACCAAGGGGAGAGTGTATCCGGCGGCTAGGGTTTGGGGAACACCCCAAGTCGCCGAGTTGGAGGTGCCCTAGGCGGCGGCACAAGAAGGTGGTGGCGCCGGCGACTTGAAGGAGAGGGCTAGGGTTTTGGGTGTGTGAGGGGTAGGGGCCGCCCTACCCCTCCTTATATAGGTGGAGGGTGGCCGATTGGGAGGAGGGAGTCCTCCCCCAACTCGGACTCCTTGGCCGGCGAGTGGAGGAAGAGGAACTCCTCCCCAAGTAGGTTTCCTACTCTCCCTCCACCAAGCAAACTTGTCGTTTGACTTTTCAAATTGGCATTTGACTTTCAAACTAGGATTTGATTTCTCCCTTTATTTTTCCTAGCCAAGTGACCTAGTACATGATGCAACCATTCCATATTGTCATGACACATTCATGTACCCTTCCCCTCCGGAGTGCCAGACCTTCCGGACCCTTCTAGAACATTCCCGGTGAAAACACCAGAATCATTCCCCAACTCCGAAACAGGACTTTCCTTATATGAATATTATTCTTCGGACCATTGCGGATCTCCTCGTGATATCCCGGATCCCATACGAGACTCCGAACAACATTCGGTCTCTTACTCATCATTCCATAACTACTCAACAACATCGAATCCTTAAGTGTGTCTCCCTACGTTTCGTGAATTATGTAGACATGATTGAGACACTTCTCCAATCAATAACCAATAGAGGAATCTGGAAATTCATATGGCTCCCACATATTTCGATGATTACTTTGCGATCGAATGAACCACTTACATACGATACCAATTTCCTTTTGTCTCACGATAGTTTACTTATCCGAGGTTTTGATCGTCGGTATCTCTGCATACCTAGTTCAACCTCGTTGGCGATAAGTACTTTTTTCTCGTTCCCGTGGTATGTGATCCCTTGTGAGCCAGTCACATGCTTGCAAGCTAATTGGATGACATTTCTCCGAGAGGGCCCAGAGTATATCTATCCGTCATATGGATGGATAAATCCCACTCTTGATCTATGTGTCTCAACCCATACTTTCCGAACACTCAATGCCACCTTTATGGACACACAATTACGGTGTGGTGTTTGATGTCATCAAAGCATCCTTCCGGTGATGGTGATAATCATGATCTCATGGTCGAAGGAATTAGGTTACTATGCATCAGAAAGCTTATAGCAATTGAACTATTAAAATGACTTGATCTTTATGCTACGCTTATCTATAGGAGTATGTCCATCATACCATTCTCCTAATGATATGATCTTGTTGTTAATAACATCTCAATGTTCATGATAGGGAAACCACAATCATCTATTAACCAACAAGCTAGTATTATGAAGAGGCTTTACTAGGGACTCTAATTTAGTTTACAAATCACACAACTATTAAGTTTCCTGGTTAATACTGTTATAGCATGAATGTAAACATTTATCATAAACACAAAGATATAATAATAACTACATTTATTATTGCCTCTAGGGCATATCTCCAACACTCCCGTCGTCCTCGTGCCCGTTATCTCAAGCCCGCTGCAGAAGGGAAGTTCATTGACGAAACCGAGGTCAGCAAAGCAGCAAGAGAGGCTGAACGGATGGCAGAGGCAGGCAAGAAAACAAAGAGGACCGCATCTCGCAAGGGAAAACAGTCTCGGCCCAATTACAAGGCTATGGACAGTATTCAGTATGCCTCCATTCGCCAGACTGATTACTATGATGAGGCTGACAGTGATGGCCCCCCCGAGGACTCTATGTTTTGGAATGCCCACTTTAGGGCTATTCATGATGATGTATATGCTACCCTCAAGCTTCACCCCATGCATCCTATCAATTTGACTGAGGCTCAATCCAAGGCAAGGCTCATTGAGGCATTAGATGTGACCAGCAAGATGGGGCTGCACCACCTTATGACTATCCAATGCAACTATGATTCCTCTGTGGTGCGGCAGTTTTTCTCGACACTTGTGATTTGCGGTGATGAGCGCCGTACTATGAAGTGGATGACTGGGACCACAATGATTCAGTCGGACTTTCACATCTTTGGGCAGGTTCTTGGTTATTCATTCCATGGCCGTGACACTCCTTCTGGTCACCGTATCATTTCTCCTCTAAATGCATCCAAGGATACTGCGCTTGCTCCTTGCCTTACTCCTGATGGTGTTGCTGGTACTTTTGCTGGTCTCTCTCCCTTATATGCCTCCCTTGTTGGCATATTTAGGGATTGCATTCTCCGAGTGGTGGCAACAATGACAGGATCCGTGGCCATCTGGTTCCTCTCCTTGCTTTTGCCCACGAGTGTGCCACCAACTCTGGTTCAGCTACAGGTTACAAACTGGATGTCATGGACTACATATATCATGAGATGACGGATGCTATGATCAACAGGCTCTCTATTCCTTATGCTCCATTCATTATGATGTTCATCAAGCATATGTTGCCCCTTGAGGATTTTGGCACTGCTTAGCCCAAGAAAATCTACAACAAGGATCAGAAGACCCATCACCCTTCCACTGCCCCTGAGTCCTTCATGCGTGATGCACGGGCTAGTGGTCATCGTTCCGCGGTGTCCCTAATGGCACGCGAGGTTGAGCAGCTCACTTGGTTCCAGCGGAACATCCTTTTCATGGGCATTGACACACACAAGGGCCAATATGAGGCGTACCACAGGGATCATGAGAGGGATCACACACAACATCTTATTCTCCACCATGTCTCAGGTGCCACTGGCCATCCACCTCCTCCCACTGCTCCGGAATCGTATGCTCAGTGGAACACTTTAGGGATCAACTACGGCCAGCTCGAGAGTTGCCTCTTTCCTCCACCACCGAGGGCTCCCACTCCTCCAGTTGTTGATGATGATGATGAGTATGATGAAGAGAAATGGGACGGGAATGACTACGACGAGGATGAGGAGGAGTGATCTTCAGGGGTGTTAGCATCGCTCTTCTTCCTTTTTGGTGTTTTGATGCCAAAGGGGGAGAAGTAGTTATATTAGGTCTCGTGGATTTGCAAGGTTCGGGTGCAAGCACTTGTCTTTTCGTTGTTTTTATTTACTTGCTTGTGCTCTTTTTAGATTGAACTTATTTTCTATTTGTGCTTGGATTATGTAAGACTATGTCATGCTCCACTATGTTTGGTATTCATGGAATTCTGGAATTATCTATTGTGGATCTCATGGAATTCTGGATTTATCTTTGGAGCATATTTGATGGCATATGGAATCATGGGATTATCTAATGTATGCATCAATATTGTTGGGATGTGCTTGGAGGCTATCAAGCTAATTATTTTCTTTGGATATAATCACATCCCGGTGGTATGACCTTGTTTCCCAACCCACCTTGTTTCAATTATCTTCTCTTGTGTTTTCTCTAGTGTGTGTATTTGTATTCAAATGCAAATTTTAAATATGCACATATCTAGGGGGAGCGTCTTTCTTTTTTTAAGGTGGCGTTAGCCGGTTTCATTGCAAATCCTAGTATTGTCATCTAACACCAAAAAGGGGGAGATTGAAAGAACATTTCTTAATCCCTAGTGTTTTGTGTGTTAGATAACAATATCAAGGATTATTTAATGTGTGTTGAAGTGTTGCAGATCTCTCTAAGAAAAAGGGAAAAGTATCTGCCCTTGGGGGCGGATAATCCGCCCCCACCAGGGGCGGGTAATCCGCCCCTCCCTCTTCCAAGCAGGCGCTAGCCCCAGAAGGGGGCGGAGTTTTGGCCGGATTTTCCGGCCTCGCCGGATAATCCGCCCCTCTAGGGGCGGAGAGTCCGCCCCCCTTGCTCACCGCCAAGGCGCAAGCCCCAGAGAGGGGGCGGAGTGTTGGCCAGACTTTTCGGCTTGGCCGGATAATCTGCCCCAGGAGGGGGCCGGATTATCCGCCCCCAAGATCTTCACCAAGTCACGCTGGCGCCAGCCCCGGAGAGGGGGCGGAGTTTCTCCCGGAAAATCCACCTTTGGGGCGGAGTTTTCACTAGGGCCGGATTATCCGCCCCCAAAGTTGCTCAACGGCCAGATCTAGGGAGGGGGTATTTAAGCCAGCCTTCGCCCTCCTGCCAGATCTCTTGATTCATTCAAAAAAGACAAGATCTGATCTGCAACCTTCATCCGAGAGAGATCCACCTAGATTCACCCAAAGGCCCCGTCCCTTGGGGAATCGAAAGAGGAGAACTTGATCCTCATCATCAGCAATCAAGCGCTTCATCTCCTCTCCATTCATTTGGAGAATCACCGATCTAGTATTTCTTGCAAATACCTAGATCCGTGCTTTGCTTATATTGATAAACCGTGTTCTTGTGACAACTTGTTGTCATCTCGGGAGCCCCCAATTCAGTTGTGGGTGTGTTCCCCAGTAGCATTGTAAAAGGCACCGGTTCCCGCCTCGAAGGGATCCAATAGTGGAGAAGGTGGATCAGGCCTCTCGTGGCGAGATCCATCGGAGAATAGGGTGAGGCCTATTGTGGCGTGGTGGTCTTAGAACCGCCCACCCCTCCAACGCAGATGTACTTCCCTTAACAAGGAAGGAACTACGGTAAAACAAAACCCTGTGTCTCCGCGTGCTCCACTACGGTTCCTTCGCTCCTCTCTTTACGTGCTTACTAGCTAGGGTTGCATATAGGGAAATTCTCGTAGTTACATATCTAGAGAATTTACTTTGTGTCAAGCCTAAAACTGAAAAAGTATTAAAATTTGGTTAGCACCTATTCACCCCCCCCCCTCTAGGTGCCATACGATCCATTTCAGGAAGAGCTTCAAATCCCCCCTGATCTAGGGACTATGGCGGCGGCGGCTATAGACGGTTTTGTGGAATATTTATCGGGTACTTAGGGTTTAGGCATCGGGGGGTCTTGATAGGCTAAGAGGCGAGGCAGGGGGCCGCCAGGGCGGCTGTACCCCGCCGGGCGCGGGGTGGGCCCACCCGTATGGCCAGGGGGTGTGGCCCCCTGGTGGGTGTCCTCCGTCTCGTATTCAGGTTTCGTGTTCCCCACGGTAAAATATTGAATTTGGCTTTTGTCCCGTACAATTCCGAGAATATTGATTTTCTGCCTTTCTCGAACCAAAAACAGAACAAAACATGCAACAGGCACTATGGCGTCTTGTTAATAGGTTAGTACCAGAAAACATATAAAAACACCTCAAAGTGTATACAAAGCAAAGCAAAGTAGATACTAAACAAGCATGGAACATCAAAAATTATAGATACATTTCCGACGTATTAGTGGGAAAATAAGAAACATTCAACTCCCAGCTCTCGGATATTTTGCTTATTATCTTTCCACTAGCATTCTTGGTGGGGAGAACACTAGCAATATTTCCAACTATCATTTGGCTTTTCTCGCTGCTACACTTAACAATGAAACCAGGTATAATCTTGGTTCTCTCATTGCTCGCCGCCTAGCTGCTAGAGGACCCATTTATGGGGGCATTATTGTTGCACGTGTTGTTGCTACCTTGAGCCTTTTTGTTGATCCGAATGATATAGTATTGGCTCCACAGAGGCTTGATCTAGCTGCCATGAAAGTGCATCACTTTGTTACTTCTAGCTCTAGCATTGAGAGTTTAGTTTACAAAATGATGTTTGCTGATGGGGATGAGAGGGAAATTCCTTTGACATGGTCTACTTTGTTCAGTCTTAGCAGGAGGCTGTGGTCACGCAACAAGGAGGAGATGGACGATCAGCTCCGCGTGCTTGGTTTCCACGGGTAGCACCAGGGGGAGGCGCCCTCTTACGACTACTCTACATACTACGCAGGGGCGCCTTCAAGTTCATACCAGGACAAGGGCACTTCTTCGTCGTTTTATGGAGGTGTTCCATCTTGGCCACAATGGGATTGATCTCCACTTAGACAAAAATCCTATGCTTGGGGGGAGGTATACCGACATCACACTCATCTACATATCATGTTCTATTGGTACTTTGTATATTCGTGTTTTGCTTTTTTTTAGTTTTTGTTTCTGCTTTCCAAAACAAAAAAGGACCAAAAATATTTCTGTTGTTTCTCTTTGTTTGTTTCTTTGGTTTTTAGCTTTGGTTTGCTATAAGAAAAATCCAAAAATATTTTGCTTTGTTTGCTTTTGCCTTTAGTTCTTGTTTTCTAAAAATAAAAAATCCAAAAATATTTGTTCTTCTTCTTTGGTTTTGTAAAGTTCATTGTAGGGTTCAGCGGTCCTCAGTGAATCCTTTGGAGTTTAGTTTATCTTATTATTCAAGCCACACAAGTGAAAGGCAATGATGATTTATGACAACTTGAGGTGTGGTAAGAGGATTAATGAACTCTATTTGTTTTCATTTTTTTACATATACTCATCATTGTGGGCGTGCTTAGTCTATTCATGTAGGGTGTATGTTATTAATGGATGCTTAGTAGTTCTTGCTCTCTTATGATTAGCTCCAACTTTCTAATAGTTTGTAGCATGTCACATGAATGTTTGTTTGCATTATTCCATTCATAACTTGATGTGACATTATGGTATCCTCCTCTGAATGTTTTATTTGAATCGCCTTGGCACATGCTCACGCATGCACATGACTGAACAAAAGTCAGTTAAGCCTCAATGATTTATTTTTCCTCAGAGTTCTTGCATCACTTTTATGCCATAAAGAATTATGTTTTGTTGCAAGCATGATTATGACAGTTACTGCTCTCTCGTTTGTCGATCCCTTTCTATTGCTAGCCTTCACTTGCACTGAGTATGAGCTCTACTCGTGCTTCCAACTCCCCAAAACCAAAATTGACAAAAAGTGTCCACCATATCTACCTACTAACATCATTGCTATTCCGTGCATATTTATTATGTCTTGTTTTCTTCCAAATAAAATGTTTGCTTGTTATGAGAAAGTTAGTTAGTAAAGCTCTTACGAACTTGATGGCACACTTTATTTTCTTGCACTTAATAAACCGAAATCATTGTGACTGTCCATGAAAGTTATATGCTTGCAAATTATAGAATGGGAGTTAGCAGAACCATGTTGTCATGGGGAACGCTTTCAACACCTGTAAATATTATCCAGTTGATATCGTGATCTTTTGTTTACGGATGTCGGTGGTGTGAAATAAAAGGGGAGCTTGTAAGTCCATGGAGTTATGTATATGTGTTAGAGAAACGCCTAGCCGGTTAGCCTAAGCCATGCCTAATAATGGTGGAAACTTGCAGCATAACCATAGTGGGAAATATATGATGCATCCTCAGAAAAGATATAGAAAAAAGAGAGAGAAGAGAAAAAATATGCACCATGCTCATGGTAAATAAAAGGATCGCTGAGATGCTCACCGTCTGTTGCCTTGTCATTTTGATATGGGATAGCTCCTGTATCATGGGGCAAGGGGTATCCCGTTGGCGGTTCTCTATGATACACATACACTTATAATGACAAGAACTTACCGGTAACTAAAGTTGAGTAGCATGAGGAATGGCCCTCGTACTCAAGGGACATGAGATTTCCAGTTTATGGCCTGTCAAGCATATAAATCGTATTGGACCTCACTTTAACCTTAACCATCTTAAATATGCCTATTATAGGGGCAATGAGAGCTCAGAGCTAATGAGTACCATACTTTCAGCATTTGGAAGGATTTCAAACTTTTCAAAACCTTTTCACTTCCTTGTTGAGTCACCACTTATTCTATAAGCACTTTCTTGAGAGCATAGTTGTCATTCTTAGTGTAATGTGCTTGTTTTCAAAACTTGGTTAATTATGACATAACTTTGATGCTTGTATCTTTGATATCTTTACTTCTAGTATTCACTTGAACTTTAGAGGTGCCTTGGCATTTATGTTTTGCTCCACAATCAAAGGCACGCGAGATACAACTTTATCATACCTTCTTATGAGCATTGCAATGTTGCTTATGTTTATGTTTCATGCTGCTTATTATTATGATTGTGTTGGAATCTCTTCGTGGCTTGCATGACTATTGAGTAGACTTATTTGTATACTCCTTATTGTGAATTGTCTAAGTATTGATCATATGCTGAGAATATATACATCACATGAAGCAAATGTGTTCGTGAAAGTTCTTTTATCGCACTCAATTTTCAACTGAGTTGCTTGAGGACAAGCAATAAGCTAAGCTTGGGGGGAGTTGATATGTCCAAAACGTATCTACTTTCTCGAACACTTTTTCCAATGTTTCTCCTCTAATTTGTGTGATTTGGATACAACTAACACAGACTAACGCTGTTTTCAGCAGAATTGCTTTGGTGTCTTGTTTTTGCGCAGAAAATCAACTTTCAGGAAAAATCCCGGAAAATATCGCAAAACTCTTATTTTACCGGAAGACTCACGGAGCCAGAAGATGATACGGAGGAGGGCCACGAGGGGCCCACACCCCCTGGCCGTGTGGGCCAGGCCAGTCTGTGCCTGGGGGTGGTGAGGCCACCTCGTGCACCCCCTTGGTCTCCCCCTTCGCCTACATAAGCCCTCTGACCTAAAAACAGAGGGGGGTTCGAAGTTTTTCCAGAAGGAGTTCCGCTGCGTTGCCACCACCATAATCCGCGATTCGGAACCAGAAACTTCGTTCTGGCACCCTGTCGGGACAAGGAATTGGAGGAGATCATCGCCATCATCATCACTGACGCATCTCCATCAACCATCCATGTTTCCCCCATCCATGAGTGAGTAATCCCACGATGTAGGATATGGGGATGGTAGGGATTAGATGAGACCTATCATGTAATCGAATAAGATTGTTAGGGCATGGTGCCTAGTATCTTTGTTAGTGCTATTTGACATTGTTGCAACTTGTTATTCTTAATGCTTGTCACTAGGGCCCGAGTGCCATGATCTCATATCTGAACATGTTATTGATTCATGATGATAGTATTGTGTGTGATCTTATCTGCAAGTTGTTTACACATATCATTGTCCAGAACCAAAGGCCCCGAAGATCTGAACATGTTATTAATTCATGATGATAGTATTGTATGTGATCTTATCTGCAAGTTGTTTACACATATCATTGTCCGGAACCAAAGGCCCCGAAGTGACAGAAATTGGGATAACCGGAGGGGATGGATGCGATGTGAGGATCACATGTGTTCACAGAGTGTTAATGCTTTGCTCCGGTACTCTATTAAAAGGAGTACATTAATTTCCAGTAGATTCCCACGCTGTAACGGGCTGGCAGAACAAAAGATGTTCTGCAAATTCTCATTGCGAGCACGTATGGCTATATATGGAACACATTCCTATGATTGTTTAGTACTTGGATGCTTTATCTTATTTATCTGCAAATGCTCTAGATATTGATATTACATGAGTAGTCTTGTCCATGCAATGCCCGTCCATCCATCCCTATGCCTACCACACTCAAATCCTGCTGTTTGCTACTATTGTTACTACTGCCTCTGTTTTACTACTATTGTTGCTTTGCTATTGCTACTATAAAATTGTTGCTACTGATAAACTGATGTGAGCAAGACTATTTTTAGGTGCAGCTGAATTGACGACTCAGTTGTTAAGGCTTATAAATATTCTTTGGATCCCCTTGTATCGAATCAATAAATTGGGTTATACTACCCTCGAAGATGTTGTGATCCCCTATACTTGTGGGTCATCAACTACCCACATGGATGGATCATAGATTTTAGGGTCCTAGGGAAACATGATACTAAGCCCTTTGTTTAAAGTGGAAGATCTTCCTTAGGATTAAGCCCCTCCCCCCCCCCCCTCGACCCCCCTACTCCAAAAAAATTAAAGATGTTTTGTAGAATCTCGATGGCCAAAATGTGCATTCTTGTGTCCTGTGTGTTTGAATGAAAAAATTTGCTCCAATAAAACCCCCTATCCCCAAACTGAAGGGTAATCTGGTCCTTTGAATTAATAGTTATCTGTTTTAATTAGGTTGGCCTGTTAGATCTAGATCTAAACCGTATACTCATGTATCATATATGATTGTGTCCCAGCCACGCGTACGCAGTCATGTACATAATCCTGACCCGTCCTTGCCGTCTTCGGTGGCCGCCTTGCCAAGACGCCGCTGTCCACGTGACCACGACCTTCGATGAGGTTGACTCAAACAGCACGAAGATGTAGAGCATCCATTGGTGGCAAGTAGCCTCCACTTGTTATAAAGGTTGGGATCACTTGTGTTGATCATCTTTCGTCATTAGTGAGCGGCGCAACAGGGTATAAAAATTCATTCACTCTATGTGTCGTTCTCATACCTAGCTAGAGAACCACACAAGTAGATTGCATGCATACATAAGCATAAGTTAGGATATGGTATTATTCACATATGGTGGTCCAAGAGTTAGCTAGCATGCGTAATCCCGCGCGATTGGCGTATTGGCAAGGAGGCAGCTGGAGACGGCGAAGACAAGGCCAAGGTTATGTAGACATGATCGTTGTATAGAATACATGGATGTACGGGTTTGATCTAGATCTAACATGCTAACCTAATTAAAATAAAAAACTATTAATTCAAAAGACTAGATTACCTTTTAGTTTAGGGAAAGGGGTTGTATTGGAGCAAAATCCTTAAATTAATGGTTTGTTTATATTGAAATCAACAGGTTTTGTCATCACAATCAGGTTGCTCCTTAACTCTTAAAAGGCTCTTTCATAGTTTATGAATCTATTCTAATGAGTACTAAATTTGCTTCGATGAGTATAAAATTTGTTTCGTCCTTTTTTCATCATGTTGTTAATATTAGGATAGATCAAATGAAATGCATATTAAGGAGAAAATGTATGGGCATCAGACATGGAAGTGCATGCAGTGATACAAGGATGGTTGCTCAACAGCCTGGCCAAAGGGTTTATCCAAAGTGATCTGTCTCACGGGTCCTGGTGCGAGTTCCACAGTGTTGGGCCACACAAAGATAAATAAAAACTTCTC
Source organism: Avena longiglumis (assembly GCA_030063025.1). Taxonomy (NCBI): domain Eukaryota; kingdom Viridiplantae; phylum Streptophyta; class Magnoliopsida; order Poales; family Poaceae; genus Avena; species Avena longiglumis. Next base: position 188,525,686 of record CP125979.1, read on the forward strand.
GTGATACCAAGATTTAGCTGAGGTGATAGGCCACGAGGATTACCACTATACGCGCGGTTGTGGATTACTGATGAAGCACGTATTTTGATACAGTGCAGTCCCACGATCCGATCCAGTTTCATGATCGTTGAAGTGCTAAACTATAACACATCTACCGGTATCCACACGTATGAGGAGGAGCTCCGACGGCGCACTGATAGGTCCAGTGCAGCGGTTGGACTGAATGAGGTTAGGTTTTCTAACGCATGGAGTGGTCTAACCATCCCCTTTAGGCATCCTGCGCCCAAGTATATATAGGGAGTGATAGTGGGCTCCACTCACTTGTGGCCTATCCACTAAAATCTAGACTGGTCACTACGAGTCCAACTCATTGGCTCGGTCCTTTTCTGGTTTGGGTCCAACCCAAACAACTTGCTCTCACTCTTACGGACTCATGGCGACTTGGATACGATTGGAGTCCAACTCACAATCGACCAATCAGTAGTGGCTCCTAAGAGAACATGTTGATTCCCAAGTATCAAAGAGTCATGACGATATACCTTCCAATGTGACTTACGTCTAAGTCTCTCTTGCCTCATGATATACCTTGTCGATATATAAACAAATTATTGTCATCCCTTAAATAGCTCAACTCTCTTCTCGATCCGTGTTATGTGTTTCATCTGACTAACTCTTAGTTGATCCCTCGGTTAACACTTAACCGAATCGTGCATGATCATGTTTTCCAAATCATATCACACAAGAGGGCCCATAGAATATCTCTCCAGTTGGAGGGGCAAAATCCTATCTTGGTTATCCATATTACGCAACTTGATTCTCAGTCGATCCGAACTCTGCGTTTATAACTGCCCTGTGACGGAACAATATTTGACATAACGTAAGTCGGTGATACTTAACTCGGATTACGCGACAACCTCGGGTCTAAGGATTACATTGACTGAGACATACATATGATGACATGTTCAATGTATCTCAATATGGGTCAGTCCTACTCGCTAAACACTCTAGCCGAATCCATGTAAGTCGGAATAGCATCACCATGCCCATGACAAGCGGAACCGAGTCATCAGCCGACTTTCAAATTAGTTTAAGTTATGTGTCCATCACAACAACAACGATCTAGGATATCTAGTATGAACAAGATGAATATATAATTCCGCAACTGAATCACATATTCAATAATACATATCAGATGTTCATACAATGACAACTTAATAACTTATGAGTATATTGGAAATTACATTATACATGATTGCCTCTATGGCATATTTTCAACACACAGTTATCACTTGCATTAAATTGTGGAATTTTTCGAACCTGTCCTATCTAAACTCAGCATTTGGACAACTTTGAGATTGGATATGTTGGTTGCTGCCAATTTTATTCCTTATATAGTAGTTAATTAAAGCCAACATGTAATCAATCATATGTAAGTAAGTTTCATCTATGCAAATAAATTTCTCGTAATGTATCAAACACGATCCTTGCTCCATCATATCTAAGTACCTATGGAACTTACATGAGGTAGAGCGTGGGGATGAGTTTGATGAATGAGAGTTCACTATTTACAAATATGACAACCGTCAACATGCACAAATATTAATATATACATATGATCTTGATAAGATTTGCATTTTTGTATTTTCTTAGATAGGGGAAGGGGATTTTTTTTCTAGTCACTATATCGAGCGGTGCACACTACTTTATTTATTCTATTTTTTTTCACGAAATAATTGTGTATCAAATGTGGGTTTTCATGTTTCTAACATGGTGGCTTTGTAAAAGTTATGATGTTTACTGGCATGTCGTCATGTGGAGTATGATATTGCATGTATGTCATAATATAGAATACACATTATTAGTAGACCAAGCTTTTTCCACTGATAAGTCCAATAGGGTTTGAAAGTTAGGAGAACATCGACCGGGTGATGTTTGACATATGCAAGTTGCGCAGCAATCAAACAAATTTGGATGCCACTCGTGGCCCGGTTGTGAGCAATATTTTCTCTTCTTCCCAAGTAATACTCTTTATACCAACATATATGTGCATTTTTTACTGACTAGTGTATGTTGATCCATCGATATCGTTAGGATGTCAAGTGGGATTCCACCTTAAAATTTTATGTTAGAATTCTCAAAATAAATTAGACGTGCGATTTTGGTGGGATACTACTGGACACCTTAGATATTGTCTCTACAGGAAGCATCACACAAACGTCTTTGATAAATAGCCGGACTGCTATGATGAGAAATGCAGTGATCTTATATTTCCTCGGGAGAAACTAATACTTCGGACTTGAGATCATTTATTGGATTGTTTTGCGAAAAGAAATCAGATTGTTTATTATACTTGATATATGTCATCGCATGCTTATTCATATACTATGAGATTCTCGCTATCTAGTTGACCTGATTGCAGCCCGGGGCAAATATAAATTAGCGCATCAGGACAACAGGTTGACACCAAAGTTGGTTGGGTTAGATGGTCCATGTGTACTTATCCAAAACAAATATGCAAAATCAATCACTTCATGATATATGGCTTAAATAAAAGAAAAGTGTGCCACAGCAAAATCAGATGATCAGCTCGGCTCTTCGGTCCGCAGGTATACTCATATGTATGCAGCGTGCCCATGTCTTATACATGTGAGCTGGGTGTTCACGGGTTGAATGATGCTATAAATCTCCATTAAAATGTGTTATTTCATAATTGGATAAAAATGATGTGCATCTAAACGTATACTTCGAGATAGAAAACTGTCACATTCTCATGGGCCGTGGCCAAAGCTGTGCGCCAAAGAGAAAATATCGATGTCTAAATAAAAATACTATACCATACATCTCATTATATACTGGTATTTTCTTAGATAAAAGAAACTTAATTATCTCACGGCCATCGCACACAGCCACAAATCGAACTGGAGGACGCATATGTGTATCTTAAATAAGTCCCAATCATCATAAAGGGAGCCTTAGCTTTGTTATCCTCCAACTGTTTCTTTTTAGGTGGATTATATCGTTAACAATTAGACACCTTTTGGGTTAACACGTCTTCTAATCCTATTGTTAATGATTAGAAATTCCCACAAATAAATGTGCTTATTTTACTCTCTTTATGAGATGACAAAGAGTAGAACTTTAACAAAGGATAGAGTAGTCCTGACGTTGTCCATATATTAATTCGATGCAGTCGATCAATCATGTATGAATATGCTGTGGGCAGGAAGGATAAAGAGATAAAGTAGCATCACAAATCAATATATAAATTTTGAGCTGCCAACTGGTTATTGTTGTTCCATCTGGTGCATGCAGGTCCTCCGTAGCAAAGTCAGTTGTTTTAGTGCATCTCTACCGGGCCGACCTATTTCATATACGGGAGGTGCCTGAATCGGTCCACTGGGGTCGGTCCGGGGACACGAAAACACGCCATTTTGGGCTCTGTCTGTTTGGGTCAGGGGTGCCCCCAGCGGACTCGGCCCATTTTTTCCTAAAATACAGAACACTAAAAAAACCAAAATAAAATGAAAACTTAGATATATTACATAGTAGTCTTAGTTTACATATTAGAAAATAAAAACTACGGCTAGGGCATCTAGCGGCTGGCACGACAGTGGTGGCGGTGGCGGAGGCAGCGGTGGCGTCTAGTCATCTGGCTCGTTGGAGAGGTCGATGAACACCGGCGGCGACCATGGCCCCGGTAGATAATACGCCGATGGTGGTGGTGGCTGCTGGTGCGCCGGTGGTGGCGGTGGCATCATGGGCGTGGGTGGGGCGCGCGGTGGTGATTCCCACACTTCCTGCCCCACACTTGGGTGCGTGCAGGCCACCCCTCCGAAAGGGGGGGCAGCTGGCAGTGGCGGAGCCACCTCCCGGCGACCCCGGGCAGCCGCCCGGGCTTGTCCGGCAAATCTCTCAAAGATTAGTAATGAGTGAATTGATTAGACAAGAAGCTACTTAGGAAAAAATGCTATTTGATGCAGCCGAAGCTGGTCTAGCCCGGGCTTCGTTCACCGGCAGGCTCCGCCACTGGCAGCTGGTTGCCATAGTCCACCAGGTGAACAGAGAGCTGGACGGCGTCGTCTAGCCCCTCCCATCGCCACTTGGCATCCTCCTCCGCCTTGGATGCTTCCATGGCGACGCGGGTGGCTTCTTCCTCGTCGGTGGCATGGGCTCCTCCTCTTCCTCCTCTTTGACATCTGACAGCTCCTCCCCTAGCCTTCGTCTTCGTTCTCGCTGTCGGAGAAGTCGATGCTGGGGATGTTTACGTCGCTCTCGACCGGAAAGTCGCCCATGTAGGACAGGACGAGCGGCGCCTTGCCTCATGCTTCCAGAGTCGAAAAAATTTACCTAGAAATCCCAAAGCGCGCTGGCACCGATGGCGCTTGATCTCCTAGTAGAGCAGTGCCTTGTCCGTGGGCACCAGCCGCACAGGAACACACCGGTTTAGGTGCCACCCCCTGGCAGAGACGCATGGTGGTGCTTGCAGGGGTGACGTCCAGCGCAGGCCGCAGCCGGGAAGTCTTGCGTGTGTGGACCCCGCATGGTAGGTGGAGGCGACGATGGCGGCAGAGAAGGAGGCGTAGCGCAACGATGGCGGTGGCCCGACGAGGAACCACCGGCCTTGTGGTTGTTCCTCGTCGTCTTCTTTTACCAGTTGGGCATGGCGTCGGTGGGAGGGGACTGTCTGGGTTCGAAATGGCAACGACAAGGTTGTGGGGACCAGCCGTGCCATCGACGATGAGCACGTTGACCGTCCGTCAGCCTTTGACTGGCTTTGGCCATCAATGGCGCGCTAAACACCCGACGGCCTTTGGTTGGCCTTGGCCATCAATGGTGCGTTGACTGGCAGTGGTCAATAGGCATGGGCCCGTTAACAGATCGCGAGGACACAAGGGAGGACACGTGCTATCCGTGTCGCGTCTACGACGCCGCATTCCTAACACATATTTAGGTTAGGAATGGATCGGCCCGGACACGCGTGGTCGTTTGGGTCATACCGCTGGAACGGGTTCGCCGTCCAGGACGGGACATCCATGCGGACAGATTCAGCCGGCCAGTGGTCGAATGGCTCGACTCAATGGGGACGGCCTTACTAGTAGTATTAAGAAATGTCACATCTGGTTTTATTTTGTGGTAATGGGTGCAACTAATCACAACTACCCTGTGATGGAAGGAAAGTTGTTATGGAATGTGATGGATACTCCTGAACTACGGAATATGATGATTTGCAGCCTCGTACTATATGACACATGCAAGATTCAGGCAGGTCTCCTCTCTTATTTATTTTTATTGATTTCTCCCGTCATCAGATCCAAACATCTTTCATTCATTTATTAACCAGGGATCGCACCTTTTTTGATGAATCTGTACGATGGTAAAACCAAATGAAGCAGCTCTTTCATCTTTATTCAACTGAGAACTGTGGAGCTCGCACCAAGACCTGCGAGACGATCACTTTGGACGACCTGTGCACTTCCCTGTCCGATACCCATCAATTTTCTCCTTAATATGCATTTCATTTTATCTATCATAGTATTAACACCAGGACGAAATAAAATTAGTACTCATCCAAAAAATATTCAGGAACTGTGAAAGAGCCTTTTAAGAGTTATAAGGAGCAACCTGATGCCATAACTGATTGAGATAATAAAACCTGCTTATTTCAATATGAACAAACCATTAATTCAAACACACAGGATAAGCACATTTTGCCAGCTGAGATTTTGCAGTAAGCCTAATAAAAAACATTCTTGATAACTTTTCCACTAGTCAATATGACAACCTTATAGAGAGTACAGTAAGGCTACAAGGAGAGAAATTTCTCAGGTGAAGATATCAGCACATATGATTGCTAGAGGGCGATGATAAATTACAGATCGGATGTCATCCGTTAAGGAAAAAAAAGAGGGAAAACTTCTTTTCCAGGTGAGAGATAGCACCAAACACCGACACCAACCGTGCCCAGTGCAGGCAGATTCTAATCTTTAACTCTATCTTTCGGTAAGATAACCGAGGCAAGTAGATCAGTACCATAGTTGCATCATACACGGCTAAACGAACTGTTGCAACATACAGTGATAACCGAGGCAGGTAGCACATGCTTGCCATTGCTTATGATTCCTTCCCGTGGCACCATTGGTGCAAAAGCCTAAATGCTTTGACAGAAAGGAAGTCATGACAAGCAATTGATGCTCCCTAAGCAATGAGCCAGCAAGGCTCATCAGCATCATCACCATCATCATAATGAACTTGTTGTATTCTTGGTCACTCTATTGAGAGGGTTTCCAATCATACTGAAGATTATTGAAGCTATTTGCAGCTCTCAGTCCACCCAACAGCTGATTACCTAGGTCATGTTGCTGCTGGTGCTGGTGCTGGTGCTGGTGATGCTGCTGCTGCTGCTGGGCCAACTGTGATAGGTCATGTGCACTATGATGCATTCCCATCCTCCCGTTCATTGTGATTCCATTGTTCCCCATTGCCATTCTCAGTCCACTAGCTGCAGGGTTTGAACCAAACCCACCCATGGCTCCAAATCCCATTCCTCCCACTCCTGATTGATTTGTGACAGCATTACCAACTAAGCAGTTAACCCCATTAATACCAGGGGTAAGCCCGTTTGGTCTCTTCATGTCATTCGATATGTGGCCAACACCATTCCTTTGTGATGACATCATCTCTTGCAAGATTCTCTCAACCGAGCTTTGGGAATCACTTGGTTCAGGTTCCTGAGGCCGAGTTGCAGGAGGCTGCATTGGTGGTAAGCTTGATGATGATGCTGCTGGGGAACCAAGTTGGTTTGTATTTTGAGGGACGGGCATCATGTTGTTATTGGATGATGTAGGCACCTGGGAAGGGAACGAGGTAGATGGGTTTGACTGCAATGAGCTTGTAGAGTTCGCCTTGGAAATCGTAGTGCCATTATTTCCACTGTTATACAGACCATTTACACTAGTCATTGGATGATCTTGTCTAGAATTCACGGAACCTTGGAGGAGCCCAACAACAGATGGTGAGGGTGCAGATGTAGAGGGTGCACACGTGAGGGAGTTATTTGATGTCACATCTGCATTGGCAGACACAGAAGTCTGCACACCAGCCATAGGAGCAGAATTTTGACCACTCTGGTTTGAACTCTGGGGAACAGCTTGCTGCTCTTCAGGCTGTTGCTGCTGTGGTTGAAGAGGATTGATCCCTGATGGAGTCCTCCGAGGGAAGTTATGAAGGCTATCTGAAATAAAAATAATAATAGTGAATGGTGAATACCAAAAAACAAAACATACAACAGCAAAGAGCAGGCACTAATATGACTATAAATCAAATCTTGTCGAATGGCATACTATGTCCCAGCCACTCCCATGACGATCAGGTGTAAGTACCACCATCCAGGAATATTTATAAGTTTCTTCACCGTAGTTGTGTTTCAAGTATCATTGAAGGCAATCAGGATATTACAGTTTCCCGCCTATGGATGTGGTTGGAATCGTGAAATCACTCGCCCCCTCATGCCTACTAGAAAGGAGCATCCATGGGACCTGCCTTGATGTTGTTTGGTTGGTGTCCTGGATAATCAGCTGGTGGCCTGGCGTGGAGAACCTGGCACCACCGTCAGCCTGGCTCAGGCACTTGAGTTAGAGTGCCTTGAGTGCAGCAGAGGCAACCTGGGAGCTCATCCCATTTAACAAGAGAAGGTAAGCAGGGATGGGAGAGAGGAGCAATGGCAGCAAGCTGAGTGCCGTCATCGCACTGAAGCTCTGTCCTTTTCGAGCTCCGCCATTGCAGCATACAAGAACAGCTGGAGGATGTGGGATCCGGATGAATTGGGGAGAGGGCACCCCATGCAGCTGTGCTGCTTATGCAATAAAGGAATAGCAATCCCTTGCTGAGACAGAACGAATCCCAGTAAAATATCCAAATGCTATTGGCATTCGTTTCCCTCGCATTTCCCTAATTCTTTTATTGATATGGGAATGGGGAGCAGGAGGCATTGAGTCGAAGAAATGAATTGCTCTTTGGCTAGTGGAAATGGGGTTCTTGTGCTACGAAAACCCAGCCTATCTACCAGCGATGAGTGACCCGCAACTGCCAGCGATGGGACGGGTTTGTGATGCCTGTCACTGCATTTTTGGGATTTCTTCATATTTCTTTTAGAAAGTGGAAGCTTCATTACCCACGGTCTCTGCACCAGGTTGGATGCATAACCGCCATATTATTACGAATTGATAAACTGAGCAAAAATACAGAAACGGAAAGGACACAACATGGTAAGTTGCCAAACACAATACAAACCAAAGCCGGGTCTACCAAGAGATGGTCCAACCACGTTACAGCAACTATGCAGCGATGAGATGTAGAGGAGCCTTTCTTAAACACAACACCTCTAACAAGGAATATGACTCGCATCGCCATTGCCAGCTCGACAAACAAGGCCAAGTCCTGGATTTCATCAGTCGTTGCCGGGTCTAGATCCAGTCAGCCACCATCCTGGCTGATTACAATCACCACCACTCCCCAGACACACCTAGCGGACCATGTTGGCTGCCAAAACGATGGCTGATGCCGACAAAAGGAAGTGCCTGAACAACCGCCAAAACAGCTTAATGGAGGGCCTCAGGAGGAGACGCATGGAGCTGCAATCAAATTATGAGACGGCTGCCGCACAGCATGCTCAATGCCATAGATGTGAAAACCTGCCGGGGATAGGAAGGGAGGCTGCTCCCGACGAAGGAGATGCGAGGGGAGCCAGCGGTACAGCTCTATATGGGAGAACCTAATTGCCCCTGGGCACACGCAAGCGACCCATGGAGGGAAGCAGGGTCTCCTCATGAGAGGTTCATCTCTATACCCACCTTAATGACACTGTTCTTTCTTAATTGGGGATATTTTTCGCTATGCTCGGGGAGTTATGGGTCAATAGAACGTTATGCGCCAGTAAAGACGGCATTGTGGAAAACTAGGGCAGGTTAAAGGTTTGAAGACCAGGGATAAGGCACTCAAACTCTCTCTGACATGGAAGCGAGGCTTATGAAGTTCTGCGGTTCTACTGATTGATCCAATGATAACTGGATTCTAATCCAACTGGATACATATGGAACAAGCTAACCAACTAAAACTGTTCCTTGTCATAACAAACCTGAAGTCCCTTCTCTATCTCTAATGTGGCAGTCAATATGAAATTTGCAGACCTGCATATCCAACATACGACTAACTTCTTAAGCATCTCATCTCCTAGTGACCCTATACCTTAAGATCCTAATTGGTTTGATGTGCACACCTGCTTGGTTTCGTATGGCCAGCTTATCAACCATAACTCTTCTGCAGATAGAAATCTTTTATTCCGCCAAGTTTATTACTGCTCCGTACTCTTTGATGTCCAGATCACGGACCAAACACTTCTAACAACATCTTAATCCAGTCAAGGCCAGATAATCAACATCTCAGACCCAGGCCACGCAGCACTTTCCAAGGCATAAAGCCCAGGATTCCAACCTTTCATCCCGGGTTACGAGTAGTTATGACTTATGAGCTGTGATAGATGGTCACCGGCATGAAGCTACTATTTCGGTGTTCTCTGATAAAAAAATTATCCTCTCCCACCTCAAACCCTAAACCTACCAGATTTAAGAGTGACTAGTACAAAATGTATAGCAAGGAAACTTGACAAAAATATAGACCAAAGACCACTAAATTATGTCTTTTTTTAAAGGACTAAGTTATGTCTTGTATAAGTGCTGCAGATGGCAAATTTGCTTTGTGCTGATAAAACTGGGATGAGATTAACCAACAAGATAAAATAAAATGATTAAGATGCCATACCGATTGGTCCAGATCCAGTATGCCTGCTGTAGTCAATCAAATCTTTCATGCAGTTTACGACCTCCGCTATCTGGGAGTACCAACGTTTTACATGACATAAGTCAGAAGAAATTGCATACTTTTGAAATAATCTAACAGCAACTTAAATTAATAGAAGCTTAGAAACTACAACATGAGAAAATAAACTACAACAGATCAGATTGTACCTGAAGGCAGCGGACATATCGTTTTGTGTATCCTAAATCATTTACCAAAGGCACCTCCAAGGCTTTGGCCAATTGGCGGGCACATGCGACGAACCTATCAGTACAAGAGTGCAATGTAAGTATTAAGTACAATGAAAATTGATGGAATCGATGAATGGTTACTCGAAGAAAAGCAAGAACAATGTGATTTAGGCTCTACCGTAAAGATCACATTGTTAACCATGTCAATTTCTATCAGAAATGAGTTATAACAACGAAAGTAAAAGATAATGCACATAAAGTCCAGGCAAAGAAGTTCAATACAGAGCAACCATTGTGCATATAAAGCTACATTTACTAACGAACATTTTACGTTTCTAGAACAAGAACAACTGCCTTTTGTTGCCAACAGATAAAAGTAGAACTTGGAAACTAACACATAATATCATGTTGCTAGAGGTTAACAAAATACAAGTGAAAGTATCTGTTTGCCGCTAAATAACATCGTAATCTTCGATTCCAAAATAGTTGTCTCAGGTTAGTGATTTATTCTGCAATATGTTGAAGCCACATCATCATTATTTTCCACATCTTTTCAGAGCTCAGTACTTTACCCAGTGAAGCTCCCGGTTCATTTGTTTGCGGGTCTAACCGGTGGCTGACCAGTTGAACTCAGTTTAGCGCACGTAAATAAAACCAAACATTTCCCTATGGCACAATACTAAACCAAGGATGAACAGGCTAGCACTGCGCATTTTGATCACCAAACTATAATGTCTAGCGTTCGAATCACAACCCTCATCAATTTTGTTACCTTTATGCACATCGATTGGCTGACCCAGTTAGACCGGGCCAAGGACTATGCCTGCATGTATTTTTAGGCGAACGACCTGTCCAGGTTCAATAATAAAGCATAATATCTAACCCTAGAACCCTGAATTTACTCCAAGTTTCCTACTTCGCTAAAATGAGGTTTTCTTTTCATGGCAACTTTTTTTTCTCAATCTGTTCTAGTCCGAGAATCTTCATGATTTCTTCTACTAGAACCGCATTCCAAAAGCATTAATGAGCAAGTATTACTTCAAATTTATCCCTTACAGCTTATCAAGATATACGTGACACAAAAGCATGCCTAAGATAAGGTTACGTTTTTAGGGAATAAATGCAGAACAATTAAGAAAATTATTGACCATATCCTGACAGCATAAGCTCTTAGGCGAGTTGGTAGACGTGTGAAAGAAATGCATTTGAGGAAGTGCTGAGTTCAAGACTCGACATGCCTGTTTTATTGTTCAAAAAAGGTGGTGCTTCTGAGGTTTAAACATGCATGTACTTGCAATTCCAGCTCCTTTACGACCGAATTGAACTTGTCTACTAACGGAACCCCACCATATTTAATCCACGTCAGGGCTGAAGATGAGTCTACACGTCAATAAATTGCCTGTACTCCAAGAGCTTAAACTTTAAGGAAGCTGGTCGGATGAAACTCAACTATAATCTATGGTGCTTCTGCAGTTAAAATAGACATGCGCTTGCAATTCCAGCTCCTTTTGCGACCAAACTGAATTCTTCTACTAATGGAAAGATGAGTCTAGACGTGAAATAAATTGCATGTACAACTCCAAGAGTTTAAACTTCGAGAGAGTTGGTTGGATGAAACTCAACTATAATCGATGGTCGAAAGGATGGGAAAACCTTAAGTTCAATGATTACTTGATTCTCTCCCACTTTTATCTCCCCTAACCTTCCGCACATTGCAGTGGAATGGAAACGTGCTTATACACGGTACAGTATTTTCAATTACAGTTCTGATGAAAATACTTCTTTCAGGGGTGAAAGCCTTAAGAGGCATGTAAGCCAAATATGTTGACTTCACACATAACATCTTGCTCACGGAGAATGCTATGTGTGATGTATGATGACCTAGTTAACCATCTCATTCAAAATGCTCAACAGGTGTTTTAATTGGTCACACGTAGTCAAGGAGTTTTTAGGAATAAAATAATTGACTTCTCCATAAGATACATTGCAGACCAAATAATCACTATACTTAGAGCAGAAACACCATGTGTTGGCACAGGACCGTGTGTACCAATTTCAAAAGATCAGGCACGAATACGTGCAGAAACGATGTGTACAAAGCATTAACGAAAGAGAATGGATAGCACCAGTATCAGTTTGGGTACACCAAATGACAAGGAAATATGTAAAATTGACTTCACGAAAGAACTTAGATGAAACAGATTAAGCACATCAGAGCCGATGTCCTTACGCGGTGCAATTATTCTGCATGTCCTGAGTCGTTAAACTTGCTGAATTTTGAGCAGCAGCCTGGTATTTTTGTACAACCGTACCAAGGTGGCTAACCTGAATTGAACATCAAGGTGCAAAAAATATCAAATGTTTGTTACCAAATTGAATATAAATAAGGAGATCCATGGCCTGTGAGTGAAGCTATGTCTAACACTAATAGGCTTCCTACCTGCGGTACTATTGACCTCCGTGGAATAAGTTCTTCATGACGCCTAGCACAAAACTCCCAAGATGCGATCTTCAATAAAAACAAATAGTAAAAGATATGAAATATGCTAATCCAAAGCGCACCACTTATTCAAGAATGTTATTATAAAAGAACTGACACAATGACAGGAAGAACGAAGTACAAAACAAAAATACCTTGAGATCTGGATTAAAAACTATTCTTAGATGCCCCTCACGTACAACGCGCAATTGCTCAAATACACTTTCCTGGATTGCTTTTGCATAGTCCAAAATAATCTGACCAGACGCGTTCTGGGATTCACGTGGCATGTCGATATACAATAGTTCTTCCAATGTGCCACTCGCATATTTGATTTGGCATAATCGTGGTAAGACCTCAACTGTTGTCTCTGTAAAGGTAGCAACATAAGATAAAAATAAAAAAACATGTGTAACAGAGGAATATGTGCAGATTAAATTGATGCTCACCAAAGCCTCGGCCAGGCTTTCGATTACATATTTCACAGTGCCAGACATCCTGCAATTGCAATATTGAAAGTTATAGATGACAATTTGAAAGGAAAAAGTGTACTCTAAACACTATGCGTTATTCCAAATTCTGACCAACCAACAGAACAGTATTTACTTGCATAAATCAAATATAGGAGACAAGCGGAAGCGGTACACATTCAATAGCAACAGTAATACACCTGAGGGAAAACTCCAGTAGTTTGACGACCACTTCCGTAGAGAGATACGCACCACCTTTTTTTAGCAGTTGGGGCAAAATATTCATTGACAAAGTTCCTCCAGTACTCAATATTGTTATCCTGCATCAAAAGGAACAAGTCAATGACAAAGTTGTAAGCACCTGAGTTTTTCTTGGGGCATAAATGTAACACCCCATCCACTCTCAGCTCTCTAGTCTCTAGAGTGACCCCAACAAACTTTGTCCACACTGGAGGTCATCAATCCCAATATTGCTCCCAGCCAAGCATGCATCTTATTGGTATGGATAGTCTACTGATTCTTTTAAGCCTTGGGCCAGGATGTCATAGTATTTTGAAACAAACCAGAAAAAAGATTACCTGTGGTCTGTTCTGTTGATGATACATGTAATGGGTCAATCTCTTTGCACAGGTACCTGGCTCATAAGGAGCCAGCTTTCCTGGTGTTCTCATGTTTAGACTCTGTTGACGAAGTAACTGCTGTTGCTGCTGCTGCTGCTGATGCTGTTGCTGTTGCTGCTGATGCTGCTGCTGCTGTTGCTGCTGTTGTAATTGGTTTCTCTGCAAAGGGAGATTCTTTAGGATCTGTTGATGTTGCTGCTGATGCTGCTGCATATGCAAGAGACGCTGTTGTTGCAAGAGGTTCAGTTGGGCAGCCGCAGCAGCTTGAGGATTCTGCTTCGTGAGTTGCAACAGATGTTGATGGTGCTGCTGTTGTTGCTGCTGTTGCTGCAAGAATGCTGATGGGTCAGCATTTGATTGCTCCATCTTCACTGCGCCCAAACTCCTCAGCGCTTGCAACTGCTGTGGCTCAAATTTTACATTGGCAGCATTGCGCATCATCTGGGCCGGGCCATTCTGGTCAGGCTGTCCCATCTGCTGTTCTAGCTTGACTCCACCCATGCTACCACCATTCTCCAACTTCACAGTAGCCTGTGGCTGCGGCGGCAACTGCTGCTGGTTGTAAGACATCTGCAGTTGCTGCTGCTGCTGATGTTGTTGCTGTTGCTCCTGCTGGTGCTGCAAATCCTGCACATCTATCTGCTGCTGCTGCTGCTGCTGCTGCAGCATATCTGAACCTAGGTGATTGCCCAGACTAACCTGCGAGGAGGATGGGAACGACAGAGGATCTGATCCTCCAGCGCCAACAAAATCACCAGCACCATCAAGCCCTCCTCTCTGCTGAAGAGTATTCATCGGAATCCCGCCATTTGGCATTTGTCCTGGACTCGGAACAGGGCCGCCGTTTCCGAAGGACGACCGGTTGAGTAGAGAGGAGACGTTAGAGGTTGCTCCCAGCAAGCCATTTCCCCCAAACTGACGCGGGGAGACGAGAGATGAGAACGGGGACTGCGACTGAAGCATGCCGCCACTGCCACCCATTCCCTGCTGGCCACCACTGAGCATGTTAGAATTTGACCGGAGAAGTGAAGCAGCGCCGACTGGCTGCCCAGGACCCATCGGGTTGGGCGGCCCGGACGACACCATCCTTGCAGGCACAATGAGCGAGCTCCGAGCTCAGCAGAAACTAGTCCAAGATCGAGTGGTCCACCAACCAACTCGCCATCCTTTCAGCGGGGCACGCCCGTAAGATCCACCAGAAATGAGAAGGCACAGGCCAGCATCCCCTGAAAAGAACAAAAGACTTGAGCTTTAGGACACATTGGATCTAGACTAGTATCTCCGGCGCAAATCTACAGAAGAACTAGAAACCAGAATGAACAAGCATCCGACGCAGATTTTCTGGTCCACAAATCCGCCGCAAAGAGGCAATAAATATCCCACCAAATACGCTGAAAAGAAAACGAGAACAACGCTAGACACGAGCAGAATTAAGCAACCCCGGGCTCCCCAACTAGATCGCAGCTCCCCGCGGACAGACTGCCAAAATGAGCAGAATTAAGAAGCAGCAAGTGGCAGCCATCCCGTGACCGGAAACCCACCCGAGCGAAACACGCCTCGTCCGCCCCGAATCCGGCGATCCCAGAGCTCAAATCAGCGCCAAATCGCGCGCCGCCACTGCCGCGAGGAGCGGCACTGCCACCCGCCGCCGCGCCGGACTAGCTCCGGTCCGGCTAGGGTTTAGGCCCCTGGTGCGCGGCGCGCGGAGGAGGATAACAGCGGCAGGATAAAAAAATCCAGTTCGTTAAAAAAATCTTTCTCGCTTGTTCCTGTGTGCCAGCGACGGGATTTAGTCTGTGGAGAAGGGAAGGAGGCGAAGCGAAGAGAAGGGGGAGGGGGAGGAGAGAGAAAGCGGAAAGAAACAGAGGAGAGAGAAGAGAAGAGAAGATGAAGCAGGAATTTCTGAGACTTTGTCCTTGCGGACGTCAAAAATCCCATTCGATTTGATTAAGATCCGGGGGGCGCGACCTGCCTGGTACCGTGCGCGAGTCACCGGAGTGTGGGGCACGCGTGACGCGGGGCCCACGGGGTGATGAGAGGGTGGGCGCGTGGATCCGGTGGAAGGTGGTTCTGATTAGGATGGTATATTTTCTGTTTGGGTGTTTTGTTTATTTTATTGTTTCAGTTTTAGTTGTGTGCTGTGCTGAGGTTAAAACAAGTCAAAGGAGGGCGTGCTCCGTGCCATGCCATGGCCAACGGTGTGGCCTAGGATATCCCTGCTCCTCATTTGTCACCACGCGAACGTTGTGATGGAAATGGAACGTAAGTGAGTGTACCTTCAGCGGGACGACTCGTTCGGACCGATCACGTAGATCAATATATTCATGTATTTGGACAGCGTGTTTGTTCTCTCGCGTCCTTCTTTCACCTTGACGGTCCTTTTCGCCAGTGGCACACAAATCACTGTACTCCTCCCTCCAAAAACCTTGTCCCAAGTTTCCACTAGCGGGAGCGGGAGCGGAGGTGATGGATCCCGCCGCCATGGCCGATATTGCGCCCTCCGATGGTCCTGCCGCCTTCCTCGGGTTGCTGCAGCTGTTGGCACGGCTCGACGCGGTTGTTGTCGTGGTTGTTGTCGTCTCTGTTTTCTCTGCTTCCTTTTCTATAACCTAGCGAGGACTATAGGTGGGTTCTTCCTCTCCCTTTCTTCTCTATGTCTCTCTGGATTCCTCACTGTAGTATAGTTGTAACCCTAATTAGAGTTTGGCCCCTATTCTAGGGTTCTTCTCCCTCTTTGCTTACCCTCAACCGTGGTAGAGATTTACCTAGTGTATTGCTATTCCTATGATAGTGTGGTGAATTCAGCTCTGTGGATTATTTAGGATTAATGACAATAGTGCCATGTCAATTGATTTCTGTTCAATCATAAACTTTTTGATGTTATGATTTGCTTAGTACTATCAATTATTCATTTTTGTAATAAATCCTTACTTCTTTGTATTCTTCATATCTTCTAAATAAAGAATAAGAATTTCCATTTATTTGTATTCCTTTATATTACTATAATGTCTTGAATTAATTTTTATTATATTATTGTTATATAAAGTAATAATATTTCATATCAAAATTCTGAAATATTCTTTGAAAACAAATAACTCCTAAATGCTTCTAGTTTAAATTATTTCAAAAGATCAATTCAAAATTAAATGCCACTTTTAAATTATTATCCCAAAAATACCTAGAGGTCATGCCAAAGTTCATAGCATTCACTAAGATGAGCTTAATTGTAATTCAACAAAGTGAAAGAAACTCTAATCCTTTTAGGGTTTTACTTTGCGAAAAATTTACCCAAATTTTATAGATGAATGCATGCACATGCACATATTCTTATTTCGCCCTTTGTTGGTTTCTAAATACTGGGATGTTATAGTTAAAACACACGTTGATTGTGTGGGCATTGATTCTATAGTTGTTACCCTCGCACGTGTACTTGCTTATATCACGATATTATTTGATGAAGTGGCCGGACCGAGCTTACCGTGATCTTAGGCGAGACTGGTTCCACGCTCAATATACGGCTTTTACCGTATAAGCGGCTAGCGGGTGTCTGTCTCTCTTACAGTAGTTGATATAGCATTTACAACGAAGGACCCCAAGAGGGATGTAATAGAGACAACTGTTTGATCCATGTTGTGGTTAAAAGTTCGTTGGTAAGAAATGGTTCTATCTCAAAAGCCCTAACAGCCACGTAAAACTTGCAAAATATGAAATAGATGCATCTAACTATTTTGTAGGAGGGCATGTGATTTTATATGGTCTTGGTTGTTGCAAAGGTAAAGTGGTTTACTTTTAGGTTACTAAGTAGTATAGTAATAGTCATCGTATCAATAAACGATCTACTGGTGGCGTCGTGGACTTGGCGTCAAACCGATGGCAAGATAAAGATCATGTCGGAGCGCTCTATGAAGATCATGACTCGTGAAGAAGGACCATATCATATCACTAAATATAAATGTGATGTTGATACCTTTACATCTTATTGTGTGCTAGTATTAGTACTCAACGGTAGCATTATATATAAGATAATCCCAATTAATATCAATAATAGTGTTCTCCCATTAGTGTGCACCACCAAGAAAGTCCATCGTTATGAAGAAGGTCGTGACGATCGGGTGCTAAACATATCGACGTTTGCATACAGTGGGTGCAAGCCATGTATGCGTTGTGAATACATTATGGTTCAATTCGCGAGTGATGACTGCAAGTGCACAGATTGTTTGTAGTTAGTTTCGAAATAAAGATATTGATCTCATGGGGAGTAGGAGTCTAAAGTCTAATAACTCTTAAAATAAATACTGAAATAGAAATGCTAAATAAAGTTCTAAGTAACAATATAAAATGTGAGTGTTGTGTAAAAAGGTGTTTTGGGGTTTTGGTATAAGAGAGCAATGGTTTAAAGTAAACAAAACTGAATACAGAAAATAACTATCGCGTATGTAAAAGAGATTTGAAACTTCAATAGGGAAAAGCGTTCTCAGTGAGTAGCGGATATACCTCTAACATTTATAAAGGGTCTAAGATAAAGATTATTATCATAAACATTCTCAACTATATATGCGTGGGAGGAACTCCGTATTTGGACGAACAGGCAGCAACCACTGCTCATATCATTCTTATAACCACAACAGACAACAATCGACATCAATCGAATTACTGCGCTATTAAGGGACACCATAAGATGTATCCCATGACATGGATAGTGTTTCGTGAGTTTTCTCGATTTCCAAGTTGATACGTAAGGAGTGTCAATAACTTTTTAGTTACTATAAGTGCTAACACACCTCCGTCTACCAACAAATAGTTCCCTCCATTAAGTCCCCACAAGTGGCAAATATTGAGAGGTCGACTTCTCCCAACATCAAGATGAAGACAATCTAACACATGGTCAGCGATGAATATCATAATAAACTTTATCTTATTTCAATCTCATTCTACGGTTTTTCCATCTCCCCAAGAACTAATGATCTACTCAGACATGGAGGCAATCAACATTATGGCAAAGACAATGTAATCTATCATAGATGAATAGTACTTGTATAAATCCACAACGGGTACGGAAATTATAACAAGATCTAAACAAGATGTGGACGGGATGGATGGAGATGGTGGTGATGCAGTGGTCGATGATGAAGATCGATGCCTTAGCCTCCTGGATCTGCGTAGGGCGAAGATGGATCCCCAATGGATGATTTCCCCCTCCAGGTCCCTTCTGGAGGTGAGGTTTCGGCGATTTCTGGTTTTTCTGTATGTCGTCTCTCTGATCCAGTTGCACGGGGTGAAAAAAATTGAGGAGACGGTGTCGATGCCAACTATACTGCGGGAACTATACGACCGGAGAAATTGCTCTTGTTGTATAGTTGGTCGTTAAACCTTATGTATCCTCCAATCGCTTCGGTTTTCTTCTAGTATTATTGATATTTTCCAATTTAGCGATTTACGTTTTTGGCTCCTTTTCTCTCCAATATAACTGGTGCAAGAATTGTGTTCATCGTATCCATCATCTGACCTGATACTAGTGAAAATAAACATAAAAGGTGCGCGTGAACGCCGTAAAATACCAAGATCCTACCACTATAATGCAAAATAATAATTTAAAACATAATGCAAATATGCACTCATCAACTTCCCCAAGCTTAGACTCTTACTCGTATCGAGCAAGTTTAGCTTAATGGATGTGATCCTCATATGCATGAAGCTGAGTCGATAAAATAAATAAGGCAGTTGCAGCACGTGTTTATCATATATGATACATAGAAATAAGTACATGAATAATACCTTACTCGAACCATCTGAATAATATTAGCAGGCTTCCACACCTTAGCATTTAATAGTTCACAAAAGTTTACTCTCAACATGATGTAAAAGTATTATGTTCAACCGAATGAGTTAGCGAGGTAGTCCCAAGTGTTTTAGGATTAACATATTTACTTGGAATTCAAAATCTCAAACGTTTCTTTATCTTAGTACAATATAGTGGTATATGCATATTTGCTCTTTGCACATTCACTCTTTTTCTTCTTTCTTTTCCCCTTTTTTCTTTATATATATATATATATGCTCACACTTTTGTTTAAGTGTTGTGCAAAGGAGCTAGCCATACATTCCACTTCAGGTAGGAATTCAAAGTTTAACGATCTCAATTACGAAATTCTAATTATATATGAAGCATATTTATAGCTTGAATATTCTACCTCATCTTGTTCTCACTCTAATTTGATAGCATTTTTTAATTTCCCTTTGTTTAAGGTTTTATTTTTCAACTTAGCTAATTAGATAATTTCTTCTTTTTGTAAATCAAACCATTAACTTACAACATATTGACCAAATTATCTTTGTATGTTCTATTAATACTAATGATGTGGAAGACTCCTATTGTTATCATCAAGTGGGAGTAAAATTATAATCAAGCTATTCATATATCCAATAATACAAACTTAAACTCAATAATGCTCCATATATTATAATAAACTCGGAATTTCATAAAGGGATCGACTATTCCTGAAGGGAATTCTAATGATGCAAACTTATTTCCAAACTCAAACTAAAGCAAAGATAGAATAGTAATAAAAACTTATAAGATAGATTACAAGGTATTAAATATCTCCCCAAGCTTGGACTCAAGCCAGGCGGGATCAAATAATCCTTTGCGATTATTTGATACCGCGATTTATTGTAGGTCACTGTGGCGCCATGGCATGTAGCATCGTGGTGCGCAGCTTCTTATTAGTATTCTCTAGGGCAGTGATGCGGCTGTAGCACCTGTGCAAATTAGATTGAAAAGTGTCCACTCTATCCGCTAGTTTAGTCACCAAGGAAAGAAGATCATCCTTCTTCTCTATCTCCTTGAGAAGGTGACAGACTTCAACGCGATGCAGTAGCTCTTGCTTCTGATATATCTCCAGCGCTCGCACGCGGTCCTTGGTCCTAGGGACAACTTCCTCTTCCTCGTCCATGATTGATTGACCGGGGAGGTAGAAACTGTTCCTCCACTCTTTCTGAGGCTTTACCCTCTTACGAGCACTAGTGGTAGGCTTGGAGCGTGGTACCGTTGTTTTCCTGCTAGAACCTGCACCAACATTAGGTAATTCCTTACGCTTGTGCGGCCTAGGGTCCATGGTGATGAACTTGACCGTCTCCACACGCCCCTTTTCCATACGGCTTGTGGCCTTCTCTCTCTTGTTGAGCTCTCTTCATCGTCGTCCAGTTGATCTCCGGGGGATCATAGACGTCACGGCTGATGTAAACGTCACTCCAACCTTCATTGGGATCGCTTTTGTAGAAGCTTGGATCGACGTACTCCTTGTACCCCGGGCTAAACCTCTCCACATCCTCATCGCCGTCCTCCATAGATGGGCCGTGAGAGCGGTCCCTGGGAGGAGCAATGAGCCCCAGAAGTTTTTATAGAAGGCCGTGGAAAACCATAAGAAGGCCGTGGAAAACCATAAGCGGTCCCTGGGCTCATTGTTGGGAGAACCACAACACGATTGTCATATCAGTGTTCTCTATTATAGTTGGTACTATCTCTTCTTTTATTTTTAGATAAAAATCATAAGATATAACATTAACTTCGGTGCCAAGATCACATTAACCATAATGTGAGGTTTCTTTAAATATGTAGGGAAGAATAGGCTTACCCACATCTTTTACCTTAGTTTTACCTTCAACCAATACGGAAGTCTCTTTATCAAGTTTAACTATGTTGCAATGTCCATACATAGCCATAATTTCTTCCTTGGTTACCTCTTCATCTTTAGTTTCATCCAAGTGTTCTTCAACTTTTGGCATACTTTCCTCTTCTTCCTTTTCCTGTACTGCTTTAACCTGTTCATATTTCAAAATATGCTTCTGTGCAGTGTTAGGGAAAGGTATCTCATCCATTGGTTCTAGGGAGTCCAGATGTTGCTTTAACTACTCTTTTCTTTTCAGGTCCGGGTAGTGGATAATACTTGAACGAGCCCTCTTTTGGAGCTATGATATGTTCTGTAAAAGCCTTACAACATGCAACACAAGATGTGAATCCAAATAAAGTTCTTTGGATAATTCATTAACATGGCCCTTTTTATTATAGTCATGAATACAATCATAATCTATTTATATGCCTCCTTCGCTCCCTAGACCAAAATTCCATGAAACTCTATGATCGTGAATTCTATTAAGTGAAGCCCAAGCTTTAGTTATGGGTAGATCCATGAAAGCTCATCTCGCGTAAGAGTCTAATTCAATTTTATTAGGTTCAATTAAACTGCCATAAAAGATATGCAATAAATACCATTCCAGCATATCATGATGAGGACATTGATTAAGTAAATCTTTAAATCTTATATAAGCTCTTACTAGTCCTTCATTAGGATGGTTCCTCCAAGTCATTATAAGACGCCTGCTTCCAAAAGATTTTGTTAAAGGATAATACTTAGATAGAAATTCATAAGCTAAATTATCCCATGTAGTAGTGGCTTCTGGGGGTAAAGATATATACCATGAGAGAGTTGTACTAGTCAAAGTATGACTAAAGAGTTTCAACCTTACCTCATTAGTTGTATACCACGGTAATTGGAAAGTGCCACATATGTATTTAAAACATGCAATATGCTCATATGGATCAGGATCTTCTTCATCTCTAGTAAATTTCTTCTTGTGTAGAATACCAAGTAGTAGAGGATTTATTTCAAACCCCTTTTTCTTCTCGTTGGAGTTGTCTCTTTTATTAATACCATAGGGCTTCCCAAAGTGGCTGAGTGGGATAGCACTAGTCATATGCTCAAACTCCATCATGTTGTTCGAAACCTGTAACTCAAAACTAAACTTAACAAGACTAAAATAAATAAGCAAAAACTAAAAGACCTACAACACTTAGCTCCCTGGCAACGGCGCCTGATAGAGGATACACCTCTAGCATTTATAAAGGGTCTAAGGTAAAGATTATTATCATAAACATTCTCAACTATGTATGTGTGGGAGGAACTCCACATTTGGACGAATAAGCAGAAATCACTGCTCACATCATCCTCATAACCACAGCAGACAACAATCGATATCAATCGAATTACTGCGCTATTAAGGGACTTTACCCCGTAGGATGTATCCCATGGCATGGATAGTGTTCCGTGAGTTTCCTCGATTCCCAAGTTGATACGTAAGGAGTGACAACAACTTTATAGTCATTATAAGTGCTAACACACATCCGTCTATCAACAAGTAGTTCCCTTCATCAAGTCCCCACAAGAGGCAAATATTGAGAGGTCGACTTCTCCCAAAATCAAGATGAAGACAATCTAACACATGGTCACAGCGATGAATATCATAATAAACTTTATCTTATTTCAATCCCATGCTAGGGTTTCTCCTTCTCCCCAAGAACTAATGATCTACTCAGACATGGAGGCAATCAACATCATGGCAAAGACAATGGAATCTATCATAGATAAATAGTACTTGTATAAATCCACAACGAGTACGAAAATTTCAACAAGATCTAGGCCCAGTTCTTTTAGGGGCTTCTCCAAGAAGCCGCCCTCCCCCCAGCTTCCTGGGGAAGCCGGTCTAAAAAAAATTCAAGGCTTACAAAATAGTTAAGGTTAAACAAATTTGGAAGCCTCGCAATTTTTTTGGACCGGCTTCCCCAGAAAGCTGGGGGTAGGGCAGCTTCTGGGAGAAGCCACTAAAAGAAATGGGACCTATACAAGATGTAGATGTGATGGATGGATATGGTGGTGATGCAGCGGTTGATGATGAAGATCGATGACTTAGCCTCCTGAATCTGCGTAGGGCTAAGATGGATCCCCGGTGGATGATTTCCCCCTCCAGTTCTGTTCTGGAGGTCATGTTTCGATGATTTCTGGTTGTTCTGTATGTCGTCTCTCCGATCCAGTTGCACGGGGTGAAACTATTTGAGGAGGCGGTGTCGGTGCCAACTATACGGCGGGAATTATACGACCGGAGAAATTGCTTCCGCCGTATAGTTGGTCGTTAAACCTTCTGTGTCCTCCAATCGCTTCGGATTTTCTTCTAGTATTATTGATATTTCCCAATTTAGCGTTTTACATTGTTTTTGGCTCCTTTTCACTCAAATATAACTGGTCCAAGAATTGTGTTCATCGTATCCATCATCTGACCTGATCCTGGTAAAAATAAACATAAAAGGTGCGCGTCAACGCTGTAAAATACCAAGATCATATCACTACAATGCAAAATAATAATATAAAACATGACGCAAATATGCACTCATCGGCGAGCGTAGCATGTACATACATGGCCTTGGAACACAAGAGATCGAAAGATCGAGCACGAGTCACATGGTTGATGTGATCGACGGATATAGTCCACCCCGACAGCTATATCAAAAGTCATGACGATGGGAAGATATAGTGTAAAGGGATCATGTGATCACTAAAATCGTCCAAGGGAAGATTGTTTCAGTGGGAGCTCAATATTGATTAAACTCATATTATGAACTTAGTCTAGATGTATTTGCAAATATCCTTGTAGATCATGGCCTATCCAGTGAGTTTTCTGACCATGGGATTTTCTTGCTTGATATGAAACTTATGTAGAAGGGTCAAATTTCATAGATTAGTACCAATGGCTAAGGGGCGACCTCGACATATATGATATTCTCTTCTTGATACAAGAACCATTAGGAGATATTCTGATGACTCTACGGATAAGCAGGAGAATGATGATTATCATGCTTATCGTGATTTCTCCATTTTTGTCCAATATGCCATACTCCATTCAATGGAAGCTGAGTGCGACTGTGGTTCTTCAACACTGACACATACGAGACGGTTGATATTGAAGGTTCTCTTTGCACCGCGAGTTAGGCTCATGAAGTATGAGCCATTGGATGAGTTTCTTCCAAGCAAGGTGGAAGAAAACAGATGCTTGGAGAATCACTTAGCGGTCGTTCATGAGCTTCATGAACGCCTCGCAAACAATGTGGAATGCTGACAACTTTGTGATAAATGGGTGATGCACTCACTTCGTCCCAGCCACAAGGATGTCATCAGGGGCTAAATCATGAGAGATGAATTATTCACCTTTCATGAGTTCTTGACAAAGTTGAGAACTCTCAAAGTAGCGTCGATCGCAGTGGATGTCATGGATGAAAATGATATATATCAGATATATAATTTATAAATGCTACTCTTACAAACACTCATTGGAGTTTACACACTACAAGAAATGTTTCCTTCCACAATGACTTGGCCCGTCGGTCGTCGTAGAAGGCGCATCTTCCGCGACGAAATTCTTGGCTTGACCATGGTCGATGCAGAACTTTTTTTTCGGTTTCGTGCCCCTCTACGACGACGAAACCGCTAAAAACATGGACGAAACTAGACGAGCGCGTGGCAGAAGTAAGATTTTCGGTTCCTCGGGAGATGTTGACTCGCCGAAGTATATTTTTGAGTGTGGGTCCAGGACGTCAGTGACTCTAGCGGACCATACTTTTCGGTCGCACCTCCCTGATTTGAACTCGATAACATTGTCCAATGCCTCTTCCGTTTAGTCAGGCTGCTGGGTCCCACATATCTGCCTCTTATTAGAGGAATCTTGTGCATGATGGATTTTTTTTCCTTTCTTGTTCCTAACCTTTTAGCGTTGCTCGATGCATATGTCGTTTAATCAGGCTGCTAGGTCCCACGTGTCATCCTCATACTAGAAGAAACATGTGCATAATGTATTTTTTTCCTTGCTTGTGCCTCCCTGATTTGAACTCAGTAATATTGCTCGATCTATCTGCCGCTAAGCATGATGATGGGTTCCACATGTTAGCCTCTCATTAGAATAATCGTGTGTATGATGAAATTTTTTATTCACTCCTGCTACCCTGTTCCGAACTTGATAGCGTTGTTAGATGCATCTACGTTTAATCATGCAGAAGGGTCCCACATGTCATCCTCTCATTAGAAGAAACGTGTGCATGATGGATTTTTTCCTTGACTCGTGCCTTCTTGATTTGAACTCGATAACGTTGCTTAATCTATCTTCCGTTAATCACACTACTGGGTCCCACATGTTGGCCTCTCATTAGAAGAATCGTGTGTATGATTGAATTTTTTCCTTCGCTCCCGCTACCCTGTTCCGAACTTGATAGCGTTGCTAGATGCATCTATCGTTTAATCACACAGCTAGGCCCCACATGTCATACTCACACTAGAAGAAACATGTGTAGGATGGATTTTTTCCTTGCCTCGTGTCTTCCTGATTTGAACTCAATAACATTGCTCGATTTATCTGCCGTTAATGAAGTTGTTGGGTCCCACATGTCAGCCTCTTATTATAAGAATCATGTGTATGATGGAATTTTTCCTTCGCTACCATTGCCCTATTCCGGATTTGATAGTGCTGCTAGATGCATCTACCGTTTAATCACGCAGATGGGTCCCACATGTCATACTCACATTAGAAGAAACGTGTGTATGATTGTTGGGGGGATGACCCCATGTAGGGTCAAGATAGCAGAAAGAAGGAAGGAACCTTTCTTACCATATGCCGAGTTATAAGCTAAGTCGGCCGAGTTATGCAGGGCTTAGCCGAATAAGCCATGGCTTGGCCAGAATCAAGTGATCAATACCTTACTCGGCCGAAGTGTGTGCTAAGTCGGCTAAATAAGATTGATCAGCTCATACGCAGGTGGGGGTCGAGCTGAGTTATGCGAGACGAGGCCGAGTAACGGGAAACTTGCAGGAGAAGGAGAAGGTTCCCAGAGTCAAACCCTAGCTACTGGCTAGGAGGAATCTACACAGGGTCAAGCGCAAAAGACAAAGAGCAGGGCCGTAGAGGGGCAGACAGGCGTCACAGAGGTGACAGTGGGCAAGCCCGAGGCTCACATGTCGGGCACTCTGGGTCTTTTCCGTCGATAGAAGAGAGACACGAAAAGAGGTTCGCCAAGTTACCATATTGGGACAAGCATATTGCCACGTCAGCCCTAGGAGGAACCAAGGGACCCCTTTATAAGGAGGGGCATGGCTTCCTGGAGGAGGGATTGATTCTTTGGAGACAAGAGGGCTCGCGTAGTAGTGTTCTTCTTCCTTTTATCTCTGATATAGCTCAAGGAGCACTGGTAACTTGGTTAGAGAGAAATAAAGATCCGTGTTCTAGTCAGTTGTGTGTAGGAACCACTACATCTTCCTTCCCCAGATCCCACTAGCATCCATTGGCCCCATACTTTAGCCTACTCATGGCATCTGCCGTGCCACCACCACACGATTTGGCGCCAAGTGGGGCCCGGCCGGTGCTAGCTGGAGTCAAGATCCGGACAGGAAACTTCATCCACACCGGCGAGCGGGTTGTTTCTGGCCTAGTCCAGAGATTTGATATCTGGGACTATGTCAGCGACAATGCCAGCAGGTTCAGGAGGAGGGCGCCACGGCGTCTTCATCAACCTGGGTGCTCACAAGTTCTACGTCGGCATCGACACCTCCTGCGTCTATCCAGCCGAGTCATCAACGCAAGAGATCCTCCCCTCAGTGCTGCCAGCGGTTAGCATGGCATTCGCCCCACAGGAAGTGTCGAGGTGATGATGACGGCTCCAACACCAGCAGCAGGAGCAGGAGCCG
The DNA here is from genome assembly GCA_030063025.1 of Avena longiglumis. Lineage (NCBI taxonomy): Eukaryota > Viridiplantae > Streptophyta > Magnoliopsida > Poales > Poaceae > Avena > Avena longiglumis. Next base: position 188,552,857 of record CP125979.1, read on the forward strand.
GACCAAGCAAAGACCCGGCAGCAGGAGGACCTGTAACGACGAAGCAAGCAGCTCCAAAGCCAACCGCAGCAGATCCACCGGTGGCCAAGGCAACCGAGGTGCAGGAGTTAACTCCAAAAACAACAAGGGTAAGGTGGCCACCTCTGGAGAGGCCAGAGAATATCCTCCAGGCAGCTATAGATAACTTGACTACACCTGTAGCGCCGATAGTTGACCCGACAAACGCACAGGCAGAATTAGAAGAAACTAGGCTGGAAATGTTAGAGGAGGCAAAAATGTATCGACTTTGCAGGAGTCCTTTAACAGGACCTTGCGATAATATGCTAGGGCAAACAAGCTAGATACGGCCCCTAGCCGAGTAGATGATCTCAGATTAAGAGGAAAGAACCTCATGAATAATATCAACAAAGAGCATGAAGCTCGACTAGATGATTCGGTTGACCCAGGTTTGCCGAGGTATAGTACCCCGACAAAGAACCTCAGGGCGGCAAATGCAGCAGCCCTAGAATTGGAGGGACTAAGCGGGGAAGCCCGGCAAAAGCAGCAAGAAAGAGTAAATGAGCTGGTACGCATTGCGAACCAGCAGAAAGAAGAAATGCTTAGGGCTAACCCGGCAAAACCGGGAGCTTCTTGCATGGTTCATTCGGCAGGGGTTGCCCCCGCGTTATCCGCCGCAGCAGCATCCTCACCCGGAAACAATGCGTGGAAAGACAAAGCAGTAACTTCGGGAAAGAGAAACAAGCAAATTATCCCGTATGACCCGACAGTGGCCGGGAAGGTCAATGAAAATAGAGGCAATGGAAGTCGAGGTAACAGCGGTGAAAGAAACCCTGGCCGTGTAAACAGAGAGCACGGGAATCTCGAAAGGGGAAACCCCAAGAACAATAACCCGTCGGAAGGAAGAAGGAACCCTCCGCAAGATTATCAGCCGAGGCATGAACCTCGGCAAGAAAGAGAAGCGATACAAGCTCCGTATAATCAGGCAAATGACAGATACAATGATGGTTACTCGGAGGTGGAAAATGCAGAGCATGGTGGGCAAAACCGTTATGGAATGCAAGAAATGATTATCTATAGGATTAGGAACTTGTCGTCAGCAGACGCAAGATTGAAGCTGCACACACGGTATCGGCCCGAGCTATTGGAAGAGCAGGGTCCGCCAGGCCCAACATGTTTTGGGCCTCGGATTATGGGTGAACCACCCATGCCGAACTTTCAGTTGGCAAGAGGCACGAAAACGTACAATGGAAATACGAAGCCGCAAGATTGGTTAATTGATTATGCCACGACCGTAAAAATAGCCGGGGAAATTTGAGATGGGCTGTGAGATACGTGCCCCAGATGTTGGAAGGGCCGTCCAGAGTTTGTCTGAACAATTTTCCAATGGGCAGCATCAACTGCTGGTTGAATTTTGAGGAAATGTTTGTCGGTAATTTCACTAGCACATATAAGAGGCCAAATAGGCCGCAACAACTCGCAATGTGCAAGCAAAAACCGAATGAAACTGATAGAGAATTCTTAACTCGGTGGTTAAATCTCAGAAACTCATGTGAGGGAGTTATAGAATCTCAAGCAATTGCATGGTTCGCTCAGGGGTGTAGGTATGCAAGTGTGTTGTGGCAGAGGTTGCAAAGAGATATGCCAACCACATTGGCAGAAACAATCAGAATAGCAGATTCATATGCCTTAGGTGGTCCGACTCAACCAGAGCTAATGTCGGCAGAGCATCGCGAGCAACATGATCATTATGCCCGAGATGGTGCCGGAACATCACGACGCAATGATCCAAAAAAAACCATCAACCCTCAATACTAAAACCCTAAACCCTCGACCCGTAAACAACCCTAACCAAGCAAGCATGTATCATGCACTCATAGATCAAAATTTGAGATAATTTCATTAAATTGTGCTAACGCCATTCTAATTCACGAAAGCTCGAACATTATTGAAAATTCCCTAACCCCTATCCCCCTAAATCCTAAACCCTAATCCATATACCCCTAAAAACCCTAAACATACCCTCAACCCGTAACCGTAAGCTTGGATATATTATTGAAAAAAAATCCTAAAACCTTAATATCCCTAAACTACCCATAAAAAACAAAACCCTAAACCCTCAATACTAAAACCCTAAACCCTCGACCCATAAACAACCCTAACCAAGCACGTATCATGCACTCATAGATCAAAATTTGAGATACTTTCATGAAATTGCGCTAACGCCATTCAAATTCACGAAAGCTCGAACATAATTGAAAATACCCTAAACCCTAACCCCATAAAGCCTTAACCCAAAGCCCTATACCCCTAAAAACCCTAAACCCCTCAACTCGTAACCCTAAGCTCACGCATATTATTGAAAAATTCTTAAACCCTAAACTACCCCTAAAAAAGCAAAACCCTAAACTCTCAATACTAGAACCCTAAACCCTCGGCCCATAAACAACCCTAACCAAGCAGGTATCATGCACTTATATAAAGATCAAAATTTGAGATACTTTCATTATTAAATTGTTGCTAAGTCATTCTATTCCATGAATATATGCATAAATCTCGAACTTTATTGAAAATTCCCGAAACTCTAAACCCTAAATTAAACCCGTAAATACCTAAACCCTAAAACCTGAACACTATACCCCTAAATATGATATACTTTCATTAGATTACGGTAACACCATTCTATTCCATGATTAAAAGCATAAAGCAGCTTGAACATAATTGAAAAATCCTAAAACCATAAAACCCTAAACACTAAACCCCTAAACCCTGACCAAGCAAGTATCATGCACTTGTATATCAAAATTGAGATACTTACATTAAAACGGGCAACGCCATTCTATTCGACGAATATGAGCATAAAGCTTGAACATTATTGAAAATTCCCTAAACACTAATAGACAACCCCTAAAACCTAATCCCTAAATCCCTAAATATTAAAACCCTAAACCCTTTAACCCATAATTAAACCCTAACCAAGCAGGGTGTCATGCACTCATAGATCCAAATTTGAGATACTTTCATTAAATTGCGATAACACCATTATGTTCCACGATTATAAGCATAAAGCTTGAACATTATTGAAAGTTCAATAAACCTTAAACCCTAAACCCCTAAACGACTCTGGCCAGATAGGGTATCATCCACTTGTAGTGGTATTGTATTGTAAGAGATAAGACACGATAAAGATAAGATAATAAGTAGTACTAATGTGAATGATGGATCTTTTGAATACCCTTCCCTCCCGATGTTTGGAAAGCAAGTGAAAATTCTAAACCGGAAAAGTTTGAATTTTTTTGCCGCCAAGGACCAAAGTGGTTTCCTTCCTATATACTAGGACAGTACTACTCCTAGTCCACACCAACACGGTTTCCGAGCACGCCAGAGAAACAGAGCCACCCCTCAAAAAAGAAAGAAACAAAGTCGTTGTACCGAGACACACGTGCGCAGCGCCACACTGTGGACGAGGGAGAGATCAGCCGGGCCGGTGCGTGAGGGGAGAGGGGTGGAGAGAGGCATCGAAGGAGAGAGAATACACACTTCCCAATTTTTCTGTGTGCATAGGTCCTGAAAATTACTACTAGTAGAGTGTACTACACTATAAAGGCGGCATGAGTACCTCGTGTCAGGAACCTGTACTAAACTTTGCTCTAACATCGAACCGCCTTTAACTCCTCTTCTCTCTTTGCTGCTGCCCTCTTCCCGTGCCTACGTTTTATTCTCTCTACATGTACAACGGTGGACAGGGGCGGGCATATGTACAAGCAAAATAAATATACTACTACTAGTAAGCTCCACCGTTTAGACAATGTCCAAACGAGACGATTCGTGGGACCCACTGAACTGAAGATGTGTGCATAGAAGTTTTATAGCTTGGTCATACACTGGCAAGTGGGCCCATCATTTGCTTTTTCCTTAGGGCATCCGCAGTGTGTAAAAAAGCATGCCTTAAGGCATATAGTAGCACATTGTCGAGAAGATAAAGTTACCTTGAGCTTGTGGATTTCACATAGATTATAGAAAAATTATTTCCCTTTGCATGGAGCAATATGACAAGATATGTGGGTCCCACCTTGTCACAAATGCTGACCTTATACATTATGGTAATTTCTGTAAGTCGGGTGGGTCCAACATTACGGATGCCCTTAGACACACGTGCCTTGTACTCCCGTCTCCACCGTGCTAGACTTTATTTTTTTTGAAAAATTCATTTAACTGTCGTAGTTAGATAGGACACATGATCCACTATATGTGTGAAAACTCCCATGGTCAACAATGCTTTATACCCCAAGATGCACCCATCTAGCGTGGGAACTCTATGAGGTCGTAAACTATGATGTCGATCGATATGGCCTTGAAGACCTTGGTCGTTCGGGTTGAAACATAATAATGTCCATACATGGCAGGTCAATACCGTGAAGCTGTTTTTTCGGAAACTCGTCAAATCCCATGGCTACCACTAAAACCCTAAAGAACCCCTAAAACCTAAACCCTCAACCCCTAAATACTAAAACAATAAACCCTAAAATCCTCAACCCATCATTAAACCCTAACCAAGTAGATATCATGCACACCTAAAGAGGCATCATGCACTTATAGATCCAAATTTGAGATATGTCCATTAAATTGCGGCAACGTTATTCTGTTCCACAAATATAAGCATAAAGCTTGAACATTATTGAAAATTCCCTAAACCCTAAACCCCTAAACGACCCTGACTAAGTAGATATATCATCGAATTATAGATCAACATTTGAGATATACTTTGATTAAATTATGCTATCGTCATTCCATTCCACGAATCTTAGCATAAAGCTTGAACATTATTGAAAGTTCCCTAAAACCTAAAACTTAAACCCTAAACCCTGACCAAGCAGGTATCATGCACTTATAAATCAAAATTTGTGATACTTTCGTTAAATTGCTCTAATGCCATTCTAATTCACGAAAGCTCGAACATTATTGAAAATTCCCTAAACCCTAACCCCCTAAACCCTAAACCCCTAAAAAATCCTAAACGTACCCTTAACCCCTTACCCTAAGCTTCGACATATTATTGAAAATATCCTAAACCCTAAACTACGCCTAAAAAACCAAAACCATAAACCTCAATACTAAAACCCTAAACCCTTGACCCATAAACAACCCTAACCAAGCAAGCAGGTATTATGCACTCAACATAGATCAAAATTTGACATACTTTCATTAAATTGCACTAACGCCATTCTAATTTCACGAAAGCTCAAATATTATTGAAAATACCCTAAACCCTAACCCCCTAAAGCCTTCGACCTAAGCCCTATACCCCTAAAAACCCTAAACCCCTCGACCACTAACCCTAAGCTCGAACATATATATTATTGAAAATTTCTTAAACCCTAAACCCTAAACTGCCCCTAAAAAGACCAAAACCCTCAATACTAAAACCCTGAACCCTCGGCCCATAAACAACCCTAACCAAAAAAGCAGGTATCATGCACTTATAGATCAAAATTTGATATAATTTCATTAAATTGTGCTAATGCCATTCTAATTCACGAAAGCTCGAGCATTATTGAAAATTCACCTAACCTACCCCCTAAACCCTAACCCCTATACCCCTAAACCCTCAACCCCTAACCCTAACCAAAAGCAGCTGGTATCATGCACTTATATATCAAATTAAAATCTATATCCCTAAACCCATATACCCTTGAACCCTAAATTTCCACACTTTTTTTTAATTTGGGTAACGTTATTCTGTTCGATGAACATAAGCATAAAGCTTGAACCTTATTGAAATTTCCTAAACCCTCAATCCTAAATAACCCCTAAAACTTAAACCCTCAACCCACATACACCCTAACCAAGCAGTTTGTATCATGCACTTATATATATATATATATATATATCCAAATTTGAGATACTTTCACTAAATTGCGGTAGCACTATATTCCATTAATCCACGAATATAATCATAAATCTTGAACATTATTGAAAATTCCCTAAACTCTCTATCTTATCTTATCTTATATTACCACTATATAATGTACGAAAACCTTTGAATATTGGCCATTGTATCAAGACTCACAAATCCCAACATTGCTAGCCGTCGGATCTTATTTTCCATTCAATTAGCATCTGATGCTAGAAGATACTATCGATATAGTCTTTAGCACAATAAACGCTATGCACAAACCTCAAAACAAACTTCTCCATCGTTCCAGAGTCTTATCCATCATTTCTCTAGACCATGTTACCAAAATTGACATGTTTTTAGTAAATTGCCATATTGTCAATTTGTTGCAAGAATTTAGCCATTAAGATTGAATGGGTTTATCCATGAAATAGGTTACTTCGTGTGACAATTGGAACAATGTCATATTGAGCCATAATCTTTAAAGTTGTTTCACAACCAAAAACAATGTTGTCACTTGGATGTTTAAAAAAAATCAAATTTGAATTTTCCCTTTGTAAGCAAAGCTTGATTGGCCAATATCCATCCAATATACGGAGTACAAAATATGGACACGGTATCGGCAACTATGGTTGTGTAAGTAAAAAAACAACTATGGCTATAACCTTGGTCATCTTGTTTGAAAGACGGTAGATGTCTATCAACTCATTAAATGCTCAAAAGTGTACAGGTGTGTGGGTCTATCTGAAGGGGACAACATCCCCAAGTGGGAGTGGGATGTGGCATCCCGCAAAAACACTACTAGAAAATCGCGTTGTTTTTGTGCATTGCATCATCATGACCGCATGCTCATGTCATCATGCCACATTGCATTTGAGCATCGTCATCATCTTGCATTTTGCTTGCATAAAACTAATTTCGGAAAAACCTATTTTTGTTTTCTAAAACGTCCCGTCTTTGTTCAAACACAAAACCCGGGTCTCCGAATTATTTTGTTTTGTCTGCTATCAGTTTGCAAAAGCCCTGTTTGAAATAAATAAAATATTGAATTATTTTTAGGGGGCAGTCGAACGGGCCGATCCGACCCAGTCGACCACCCCCAAAATAAAATCGGTCCACCTAAACCTATTCCCACCCAATCCTATTCTACCCACCAACCACAGCTCGCCACCTCCCCCTGGACCCAAGCCCCACCCACCTTGCCACCTCATCAATCCCAGACTTCCACTCCCTCACCACCCAGTGGCACCTCAGCCCTCCTCTCTCTCCTCATGGCCCGGCCCTGCTCCTGGCCCCGCCCCTCCCACCATCCCGCTCCTCCTCCTCTCTCCCCCGACGTGCGCCCGCCTCCACCTTCCTCCCTCTGCAACCGCCCGCCTTTTTCACAAGCCCTCGCCCGCTTTCTCCCCTTCGGATCCTCTCTCCTCCCGAGGTGGACTCCGCCGTCTGCCTGCCAGCTGGCGAAAGCCTCGCCCGCCTCGCCTCGCCCTCTCGTCTCCGCCATGGCGCCTCGAAGCTCCATCTCGCCGCCCTCCACCGGCCTCCTCCGTTCGTCCCGACCAGCACCTCCAGCGCCCACCGCCAGAGCTCGCCTCCACCACGAGGCCGCCCGCTCCTCAAGCTCCCTCGCCGGGCCGCTCTCCCCGCCGGCTCGTCTCGTCTTGCGTCCTCTGCGCCTCCTCTCCGACGTCCGCCACCGCCTCGGCTTCCCCGTCCTCGCCTACACCGCATCTCCGCCGCCGTCGGCCACGCTCGTCACCCTCCGCTCCGAGCTCTCCGTCGAGCCCTCCTCGCCGGCCCCGCACCTCACCGCCGTGTCGCCCCCTCGCAAGCTCCGCCCGCCTCCGGCCACCGCCGCCAACCGCCAGCCTCGCCTCGGCCTCCTCCCCGGCGGGCCCTCCACCTCCCTCTGCCTTCCGGCCCCGCCCGTCTTCCGCCGCCGTCGGACTCCTCCGCACCTCGCCGGAGCCTCGACGCCGCCTCCCGAGTCGCCACTGCCGCGCCGTCGCCCTTTTGTGTCCCAAGGCCAAGCTCGTCATAGCTGCCGCTCTGCGTGGCCTCCTCTCGCCGCCTCTGTTTCCATGAGCCTTCCCTGCGAGTCGCCCCCTCTGCCGGTTCTCCTCCGCGTGGCCGTTCTCTGTTTGATGCCCGTAGAGGTTCCTACTCCAGCATGCAGTACATGTGTGCCTGCAGTATACTTGTATTTGTATGTTGGTGTAGCTCTGACTGTATCCTTGATCCTTTGTCTGTGAGCTTGCCCTGTCGAGTACCTGGTGGTGCTACCAAGTCCTTCATCTGCAAGTGTGAGCCCGACGTCCCTCAAGTCGAGAACCCCGACAAGAACCTCGCCACTAACAAAATACGGACGAACAAGTACTTCGACATGGGACCTCAAGATCTTCCTCCTGGATCTAAAGGTCTTCGTCTCGGATGCCAAGAACCCCGTCGAACACCAAGACCCTCGTGCTTGCCAAGTTCTCCTTCACGGACCCGAAGACCACGGATGCGACAAGATCGACACCGACTCCGGGGAAATCCGATGCGCCCCCGACGCCAACCAAGTCCGGCTTTCCGGTTGCGACAAGACCTTCTTCCCGTACCGAACCCGATCTCGTCGAGCCGTTCCCCGTCGAACCCTGAGACCGAACCCCGAACCCTGGAACCCCAAGATTGTCGAACCCTAATGTGTGACCTCTCTCCGAGCCCCTATCTTATAAATGAAATATATAAACTTGTTGCATATCAAATTGACATCCTCGCATGCATATTGTCATGTGGTTGGGGGCACTTGCCGATTCACCTTATAATTAAATATGGGGCCCATATGCGGGCAAACCTAGTCTTATATTGGCCTCATCTAAACTTGTGTAGCGAACCGGTGCTATATTTTGCCATGTTAAGACAACATTTAAATTGCGGGGTAGTTAAACAACTTGAACCATTTAATTAATTGTCGGGACCCCGGTTCCACTTAATATTGCCCAATTGCATCGCACCTTGCCATACCATACATCATACATGCATCATGCCGAACTTTTGCCGTAGTATTAAATATTGCATCCGGTGTTTATTCTAGTGTTTTGCTTCTTCGCGGATAAGGCCGTTGAGTTGGTGCGAGTGTCGACCCGATCTTCGGATGAATCTTCGACAATGTTTTCAGGCGAGCATCTCCCCCTTTCTACCTATATTACTTTATAGTATTTATTCCCTCCTGTTGATCTATTGCTATCTGTGTTGCGATGCTCTAGTTTCGTACCCTTGATATCCCTTGCAGCCTTATATTGCCGTGGACACCTCCTATTACCTGCTGTTTGGTAGATAGTTGGACCTTCGCGTCGTAGTCGCTTGCTCAAGTGTTGTTGCGTGTCGCCAAGTACCACAATTGTTGGAGTATTGCCGTGTGTTTATTGTTGGAGTTGATCATAACTTTAATTACTGTTTAACAACTAAAATTGAAGTAGGTAAGCAGAGGCACAGGTGGGCAATAGATATTATTTGGTTGTTAACCGTCCACTTGTGTCCCGTAGGACCCCGAGTACTTGATACTTGTTCCTTGAATATTCACGCTATCCACATCCGGGAGGATTATGGGACCCCCGTGAGCCAGAGCTTGATTCATTCTTATTTCCTGGGGCCACAAACTAGTTTGAGGTTTTATTTACTATCCTGTACTTATGCCATGCTACTGCTTTATTTACGATTGTGCGAGGAGCACTGTCGCTTAGGAATTGTGACCCGTTTCTGTATCGACAAACCCAGCTTTTGGGTTCCCGATCGTTTACAATGGCCCCACAAACCTTGAGTCCGTCTCGAGTCACTAACCGTTCATGGTCTACTCAATGGGGTGGCCCGGAAATATTTCGAATCTGTGATTGCTTTGTCGTGAAGGCCTCGTTGGGTTTTGATTTGGTTTTTCCGAGGTTGATCGAGTGTGTTGCTATTTGTGCACCCTCAGGTAAAACTTTCTGGCCGTGTCCGCGGTTATGGACGACTTGGAGCACAAGATTCTCGATCATAGACAACTATAACTAAAGTAGTGCTATAAATTTGACTTTATAATGACTAGTAATCGCTTCACTATAATGGAATGGCTAAATAAAACTGCCAACAATTGCTTGTTTGGTTTGTCGCGACAATTGTATCTGACTAGTAAGTATTGCAACTTCAACGGAATGGCTAAATAAAAGTACCAACAACACTGGTTTTGGGATATCTCATGCTAATTGTATCGACTAGTAAGTGTTGCAACTACAATGGAATGGTTAAATAAAAGTGCCCATCGCTTATTTTTATCGGGATGACTATCTATACCGACTAGTAATTGCTGCAACGATAATCGAATAAATAAAACTGCCAACTGTGAGTTCCTCGGTGGACTTCCTCGTTTGGTCTCGAGGGAAATACCAGGATGGGATTGTTTGGTGTAAGATTCAGTTGGATCCGAATAGCTCTTTCTTATCCCTCTCGATAGTCGGCGGTTGTATCGAGTCTCTATAGGTTGTTTAGTGCATGTCTACGCCGCCCATCCACCATACCTATGTAGGCGAGGACCGGAATTCTAGCCTCGCTGTCTTGGCCTCGATCGACCGCTCTCTTTTTCCTTTGCCCTTCGTCGGCACCCCTTTTGTTTAAGCAGGTTTTGAGATCGACGTCGTTAGCAGGGTTACCCTTCCGGCTTGGCCTGGGCAGGGTTATGGACGCCATTGGTTATTCTTCAGGGCTCTTAGCCCCATTTGCATCTTGTCCGTAGTCGGACGCTCTATCATTTTCAAGGAGATTTGGATCTTTGTATATTATATCTGTATTCTTGACTCATTGAGTCGCTGTTGTATATATATCTGTTATGTGGGTCCTATCGAGGACTGTTGTGTAATGTTATTACTTCGTTTTCCACCCGCACGAAAGTGCCTGGTGGGCACCTTTGAATCGTTTCTATGCGGGTTTGGCGGGAATCGCTGAAACTTGCATAGGGTCGATTCTGAGGGTGTTACATGGGAGTAGCGTACCTAAGCTTCAGCCTCAAAATTTCAAGAGAGCGCCAAAATATCCCGCCCATCCATTCAAACACCCCGCCCATTCATTCAAACATCCAGACCCAAAAATCAATTTATTGCACAAATTTAGCATGGAAGCTTGAAAGGGCGTATACATTTAAAGGTTATACTTTGTGTGTAAAACGGGGGCGGTGGAATTTTGAGCCATCATATTTCTAGTTGCTTCACAATAAAAACATGTTAGAATCTTCGACATCAACATTTGGGTGCGAAGTTAGCTAGGAAGCTTGAAAAATCATACTATAGTACTAAAAACTTTGGGGATTATAAGAAACCATGGTCCACTCTGTCTGATAATTGAGGAAGTGTCATTTTCTTTTAATTTGGTTGGTCCCCTTAGGAGCGAGGTTCTTTAAGTTAACATGGTCGGTGGAAGTACAAGTTACATCAACAACCTCATAAAAAATGAAAATAATATACAAGTCCATGCATTTATCACAAGGACCCTGAAACTAAGCAATCAAGTGTTTGTTCTACATATCATAGAGCCAAATTTTGTTCTGAAATAATCTACATTAGCTTTTACAACTAGTAGTAAAAAAGAACAAATAAAAGAAAGTGATTGTACTCTCTCTATTGGAGTAGTAGCTTGGATACGTTGTTCAATACTTCACTACTCCTACTAATTTCTCAATACTTGGAATAGATGGAGTATACTAGCACTAGTGATACACTATAGTACAATGTGTACGCTACTGCTCTCTCAGTACCAAAAAAATTTAATTTCATGTTGGTGTCGAAGACATGCATGCAGTCCTCGGTTTCTCCCCTGCAGCACTGTACACTCTACACCAGGCCCCCCTCTAGGAGTATATCTTCTTGCCTATCACGTTGATCTGTTTGTCGGGTACAGTACCGCGTGACACCTGCTTTACTCATCGGTCAACTTTCTGCAGCCTATTTTTTGTTTTGATGAAGCAGTGTGAAGCATGGTGTGAAGTGGTCATAGAGGCAGGACAAGGTACAATACCAAACTCAACCAGTATAGACCTCAGCAAAGGCAACGTGGGTTTCTGGCCGGCCGACACTACGTCGGAGAGCCAATCTTCCCTCTGTATCCACTTCCACAAGTGTGTGTACCGTGGGCCGACGGCTATTTATGCCGTCGAGTCTGCTGCGATGATTGAGTGCCCCTATGAAGGCTGCTTTAGCCTGGTCGCCTTCAACGAGCTCGATGAGCACAAGATCGCGTGCCCGCATGGCCCGTGCTCCTGCATATATCCCGCATGTCGTTTCATCGCCTCGCCGGCAGGGCTCCTTCCCCACATGAATGATGCCCACAGGATCATAGTAGCTAGGGCCATATACGGCCTCGCCTTATTTTGCATGATGCCGATTCCGCCACCATCAAGCACGAGGGGATTCATGTGCATCGTCGATGGGGATGACGGTACCGTGTTCGGCCTGACTATCAGCGCGCTCAGCCCGGCCGTCGTCGTGTCCTCGGTGTGCATCGGGTAGGACAGGTGCTTGTGGCCACGGTACACGGTGAAATTATGTGCACTTGGGCCGCTGGGGTCGGCGGACTTCTCGATGGTCGAGACACTTAGTGCGGTAATCGATCTGTCGAGGAGCTCGTCGCCGGTAATTTCCCGTCCGACGAGCTCACGACGTACCTCGGGGTGCCGGCGCGGTTCCTGGTGAAGGGTAGAGTCCAACCATGTATCTTTTTGGGTTTGCATCGACAAGAAAAAATGATCTTAATCTATGGATAATGATCCCAGCAAGACTGTGATGGTGTAACTAGTAGTACTTAGTACTATTTTACTATTACAATTTACTAGTACTAGTAGTAGTCACATGTACGTTCTCTTTTGGTACTAGCAAGGATGCATTTTGGATGTAAACTAAGTTTGATGTTAATGATATTATGGAGTATTGAGTAGTTTATTACGACTTTTATGTAATTGTTCACTTCTGTGGCATAGACCAGAGATAAACACATACATGTTCATACCGTGCTTCGATTTAGTCTTCTAACTCGGTTATTATGAAATTTGCCTCACCTTTATTAACATCTGATTTGTGTTACTCCTAATTAATTAGCCCTTGGCAATTGCTGCACAATATCCATTCTTATTGGAGATTCCTGATCATTGGGTGTATGGCCATGGATGATCAGTTGAGGACTTGAGGTGCTGGACTTCTTAACAGAAATGGAGTACGGTCTTAGATTTTTTAATAGAGAGGGAGTACGCCTTGGATTCTTGAGCAGCGAGGGAGTACATAGACCATGACCAAATTCAAAACGAAAATAAAACGGTAAAATCTCCCCTCTATCTGGACATAATTGGTGCCCCTAAATTTCAGATATTTCAAAATTCCCATTGGACCCCTAGTGAATTCGGTAGGTGGGGGGCTTCACTCGTATTTTTTCCACTATAGTACCAGCAGTAGGCGTATTTCCCCCGCAGCAAGCCCCGACCCCCACCCGGCCACCCCCTCCCCCGCCTCACCTACACACACACCAAAAACCCTACCCGTCTCTCCTCCAGGAACACGTCACCAGTCGGAACATCCCCACTGCACTTAAGCCGGCGTACTCGCCACACATGATCTGCTCAACCGACCCTCTCGTCTGGCGCGCAGAGCACATCATTGACCACCCCGGATCTGCTCCACGGGCGTTGTTGTCCAGCGCTCTGCTTCTATCCTTGCCCGCTCAAGATCTATTTCCCCGTCGTCGACACTCACTACAACCGCAACACCTTCGGTGACCTCGACATGACCCGCGGGTAATGGGAGGAGGCCTAGACGCTGCCTTGACCGAGGTAACATGATCTCCCTGCGCAAGTTGATTTGTTTAGAAATGTACTATTCATGCTAATTTCCTAACCAACAGTTTCTTTACTTGATATACCTATAATTTACTAAATTAACTCGTTGTGGTTAGGTTTAAACTCTACACATTGAACTGCTTTTACGTATATTTCTTTGTGAATTATTAGCCACTTAACATATTTTTTTACATTCTCTGTTGTATCTGTCCACAGGACATATGATTATACAATATCTTTCTCGTTAGACGATTTACGAGTATTTTCCATCCTGCTATTGTCCTGCTATCCTGTACTAACTATTTGCTATTATTATGCAATGAGCAGCCCCAGTTTGCACACAGTATCATAGAGTGAATGGCTCCTATAATATCTTAAGACCCCATCACTTTTGTTTCACTTCATTTCTACTTATATCATGATGGAACCTGTTTGTACATACAGTTGGCCTTACCACTATGCAGAGGACCAACAGTGGAGTACATAGTCCTCCCATCCACAGCAGACGCCGTAGAACTTGTGCAACGCCTACCATAAGAACCCCACCCACACACACACCCTATCAACACCCAGATTTTTAATCTCAGATGCATGTTATGCCATACATCACAATCCCAGGATTTGCGAGACATAACACATTGGAACCATAGTTTATCATCCATTACAAACCATAATAAAGGTCTTACAAATAAAGGATCTCATGATCCAGTCTTAATACAATCAACGCAGTGGAATAATATAATAATAGTAGCATGGTTAAACTCCATCTTCATGGTCACATGCAATACTGACGATGGGAGATGATCCTAGTTGTCGTAGACTTCCTGTTGTCCATCATCTTGATAGTCCTCCTCATAATCTGGCCATAGGAATAGCCAGGGACAAAGCCATGAGTACTCTTTAAGTACTCAGAAACTATCACTAACAAGTAAGGTGGTTCAAGTAGGAATCCTAAGCTCTAGGTTGTTTTGCTAAAGTATGGGGCCAATGGATGCTAGAGGGATCTGGGGAGGGAAGATGTAGTTGATTCTACACACAGAAGATTGAGGCAAAGGTCTTTCTTTCTTCTTCCTTGGACTACAAGTGCTCCTCGAGCTGTATACAAGGAGAAGAGAAGAACTTTACCAGCCTAACGGCTCGATCCCCCTCTCTGAGTCCAAACCTCTCCTTATAAGGAGAGCCCTGGGTTCCTTTAGGGCTGGCGTGGCAAGCATATTCGAGGAATATGCTTATCCCAATATAGTAGTTCGGCGCCTCTTCCCCTCGCCCTCTAACGACAAGGTTCCAGAGGGCCCCTCACATGCGCCTCGGTCTTACGGACTCACCTCCGTGACCTCCTCCTCGCTCTGCGCCTTTGTCCAGAGCGCTTAATCGCTTAGATTCTCCCTAGCTTGTAACTAGGGTTTGACTTCAGGCTCCTCCTTCTCATGCAAGCTTCACATCATTCGGCTCTCCCCTGCATAGCTCAGATTGTCCTTTACCTGCATCAAGAATACTCAGGCTAATCCGGCCGACTTACGCAGTATCTCGGCCGGGTAATATCTTAATATACGTATACGGGCCTCTCGTCTCCGTATGTCGGCCGACTTCTTCATGATTCGGCCGAGTTAGACTGTAACTCGGAAACCAGACGGGGATCGTACCTCTGTCTTTCCCCGTCTTTGACCTACCCGGGGTCACTCCCCCAACACTGACGTTAACTCCAAGTCGTGTGTGGGGTAATTCCGCTCATGGTGCTTGAGTTGTCGTGAGGCATATGACACTACTCTCCCATCTTGCATTAGCACACTCCCAAGTCCCCGTCGAGAAGCATCGCAGTACACTTGGAAATCCTTCTGAAGATCTGGTAAACACAGAACAGGTGCGGTCACTAATCGATGCTTCAGTTCCTGAAAGCTGGCTTCACACACATCCGTCCATTCAAACTTCCTCTCCTTCAGAAGTTCGGTCATCAGCTTTGCAATCTTGGAAAAGTTTTCAATGAACCTCCTGTAATATCCAGCAAGTCCCAAAAAGCTTCGAATCTCTCCCGCATTCTTGGGTGCTTCCCACTCAGTTACTGCAGTCACTTTGCTTGGATCAACAAATGACTCCTTCTCCGACACTACGTGTCCAAGAAACCAACGGTGTTAAGCCGATTCACACTTGCTGAATTTGGCATACAAATGTTCCTCAGCTTCTCCATAATCAGTCGCAGATGTTTCTCATGCTCAGCATCATCCTTGGAATATATCAGTATGTCGTCAATAAACACCACCACGAACTTGTCCAAATACTCCATAAATACCTTGTTCATCATGGTCATAAAATACGCCGGGGCATTCGTTAGTCCAAAAGACATAACCGTATACTCATATAAACCATACCTAGTGGTGAAGGCGGTTTTCGGTATGTCCTGCTCTCGGATCTTCAATTGGAAATAGCCTGATCGCAGATCAATCTTGCTGAACACCTTTGCTCCTTCCAGTTGATCAAACAAATCATTTATGCTCGGCAGATGGTACTTGTTCTTGATGGTTAATTCATTCAGCGAGCGATAGTCCACTACTAATCTCTTGTCATGTTCTTCTTCTCCACAAATGTAATGTGTGATCCCCATGACGCATTAACTAGGTGAATGAATCCCTTCTTCCGTTCTTTCAACTTTCTTCAATTCCTTCACTCATCCACATCCATCTTATATGGTTTCTTTGCTATTGGTCCCTGTTCCCGATCAGTCGATAAGAAACTCTACTTCCCTGTCAGTGGCATTCCCGGTAGCTCTTCCTAAACACGCCAGATAATCCCTAATCACCGCACAAGATCCATGCTAACCCCCTTAAGAGAATTCAACTTACACCTTCTCGGTCGTGCAGCCGACTTGAATCTAATCCTCTTACCATCCGGGGTCTTGAGTGAAACAGCTCGCTGTGCACAATCTATGTGTCCCCCATGCATAGACATCCAATCCATGCCCAGTATAACATCTAATCCTTGTGAATCCAACACTACCAAATGTGCAATGTAGTTGTGTGTTCCAATCCTCACAGTTAAATCGCGGCATCCCGCGCTAGCTATCATATCTCCTCCAGGTGAACTCACTCTAATAGACCTTTTCATAGAATCAGTAGGTAACTTATACTTATCCACAAATGCCCTTGATATGAATGAATGCGATGCACCAGTATCGAAAAGTATAAGTGCAGGGTAAGTGTTGATTGGGAACTTACCAATCACAAGGTCGTCATCCGAATCTCCTCCACATTCATATGGTTCATTGTGGCCTTCTCGCTGTTGGTTGGCTTCATCCTTTCCTCTCCGGACAGCTTGAAGATAGTGCCCCTTCTCTTACACTTGAAGCATGTCACCTCACTCAGATCCTTCTTCACAAAGCCGCGATCACGGCTAAGGTCATGTCCACCGTGTCCTCTAGAGTGGTGAGAGTGTCCTCCTTGTGGTGTGGTGGGTGCTCCTATGGTTTTCATGACGATGCCCATCACCTCCATGGTGGTGGCGATCATGGCCCATGGTCACTTCCTCCATGCTTGGAGTATCCATCATAAAGTCGCGAGACTTGTGGTGAGAACCAGAGTGGTGATTGTTGCTCTTGCTCTTTTTTGCGGTTTTTGTGCTTTTCTTCCTTCCAAGATTCCGGCCTTGTCCATAAGCTCCTAGAAAGTGGGGCAAGAACCACAAGTAGTCAGATAAGCTCATCACCGAGGCCATCCAGAATCTCTCCTCCCCTTTTTGCATCCTGTCAACATCCTCAGTGCATAACGGACAAGTTGTTGAACTCATCAATGTACTCGGCCAGTGCGATTGGTTTGGCGCAATGAACTCCTTCCTCTTCCTTCATCGTAACTCCGAAGACACGTGGTTGGTCCCGAAACCTTCCTCGAACATAGCCCAAGTCACGGTATCCGTGGTGGGTGATCCTGAAAAGTCCCACCAAGAAGCGGTTGGTCCCTCCAGTAGGTGAGCGGCAAACCTCACCTTCTCAGGTGTCCATTACTCCGACAGCGATTTACTAGATCCTTGTTGGCTAAAGCGCAACCAGCGAGAGAGAACTTAGCTGGCCTTAACCTCAGAAATCTGGTGAGAGCATCTCCCTGAGGCTGATTGTTTCCATTGTTGTTGTTGTTCTGATTTGCCATGAACTGAGTCATCACTTGGTCAGCTGTGCCTGAGCTGCCATGAGCTGCTCCAACTCAGTGGGGTGACGGCGGGGAGGCATCTGCGGTTCAGCACAGGTAAGTTTAGAAAGAATCACTACGACAATTGGATTCTACCCATGCATATGATCAATCAACAACAAACAATAGCAGACAATCACAAGCAAGTAACACATCAACAAACAAGCGATCCAACAACATCCCAGGGGTTATCCTAGCAGTATATACCTACTGAAATAGTTTTACAAGAGTTGGCATTGGTTAACTAAACAGTTGATCAACTAAACAACAAAAACAGCAATCTGCCAGAACAGTCCAGCAGCGTTCACGAATTTTTCCGCCTGACTTAGACTCGTCAGAAAATTTAGATGATTTTTGCACATATAGTACAGAGAGTTTTGCATCAGCCCAATTTTTTTTCAGATTTTTCCGAGTTACCAGAAAAATATGAAAAATCACGCAGTACTGCTGTATCAGCAGAAAAACTGCAGCGAAAATAACACAGATAGTAACCAAATTGCCATAACTCTTTCATAAAATTCGCACAAATAAATCCTGGGATATTGGAGTACACAAATAAGCAACTAAACACTCTCAAACTAACACAAACTAAGTTTCACATCGATCGAGACTAATCCTAACGAATTTGCCTAACGTGGACTAATTGGTGGACTTCTATCTATTTCTTGAAGAGGTTGCAGTAGGTCCTTGCTGTCATGCGTTGACGCTTCGGCTCGCGGTACAACCATGGCGGCGGAGTGTACACCTCTCATGAATCATCACTTGAGATCTCAAACTCCACCTCTTCTGGATCCTCCTCTTCTTCTTCACTCCCAGCTGCAACTGTAACAGCTTCATCTCCTTCACCATCAACGTCTCCATCATCATCATCATCCTCGTCCTCATCATCATCATCGTCTCAACTGTCATCATCATACCCATTGTTGCCATCATCTCCATTGTCATCATAAGAGGGTGGATTCAGCTGTGCTTGGAGAGCGGCAATCTGGGCTGTCATAGCTTCAATAGTTTGATCCCTTTCCTGGACGGTCCCTTGCAACTGTTGTATGTTCTGGGTGTTCTCCTGCACAGTACCATGAAGATGAGCTATGGTTGCATCTATGGCTATCAGGACATTCTCCAGAACTCCCACAGCTTCATGCAAAGTGTCAATCTCCTGTCCTTGGACCACCATACCATTGCTAGTAAAATCTGCAATTTCTTTTATCATCATCACCTTCTCTGCTAGAGCTCCATTCTCCCTTTCCATGTCTTCTATGTGCCTCCGACGGGGCGGCATGTTGTTCCTGTCGCCCGGGGTAACCACAATGTGCCCATCTTCATCACGCCTCCCATAGTCACGGCAGGGTGAATCACTGGCGAGAGGTGTCGGACATTATGGCATCAAGTAGACAGGCTTCATGTATGGCCAAGTTGATTCCAAGTCCCCATTGTGATGTCTTGGTGTAGATCAAGTGCACGGGGTTTGGCAAGGCTGCATCCCTGAATATGAAGGTAGTGATCTCCCATGCATCCTCTCCATATCCATAGGTGTACAACCTTCTTCCCTTGAACATGGGCAGTGGCAATCCCAATGACTGCGAGAGCTGAGCCTTGGTGACTCCATGGTGGCATACTCAGTCCTGACTTCTCTCATCTATCAAGTAAAAGAGGAAAGTGTGAGAATAGCATATGGTAAGAATTTACGAGGGTGAAAGGCATAAGGTGAAAGACAGATTTAATATAGGCTTTAATAATTCTATGGCTTCCTAATCCAATCCTAGGTCACGATCCTACAGTCGACACACGGGCTCTGATACCATCCTGTAACACCCCGGTTCTGAAAAGACCGTGGATTCTATGTGACATGCCAATCCCTGGATCGGTTCATTGGCCCACAATAGAATAAGATAGATAACATAGCATAATATCCGTGTATCATGAATAACGATGATCCAGAGTACCATTATTACAATAAAAGCTTAGCACAAGGCTAGCTCAAATTATGCAGGTAGCAACATAAATAAAGTAAATCCTCCATTCTTCAAATTGCCCACAAGTGAACAAGTGCCGAGTGGAGTACCGTGGCCTATATCGATTACTCAGAATCGGAATAACCCGCAACATGAAACGTAGCAGCCCCGAAGGGTCAATACATGGAATGTATGGCAAGTAGAGCTAGTAATGGAGACAATAGTACTAACATCTACATGCATATTTGGCAAGTGTAGTTGTGTCTGGCTTGCATTTGCAAATACATTTGTCCTACTTTCATAAACAGTTTTTGATTTTCTTTGAAAAGATCCCAATTAAGTTAACCCAATAATATTAAAACAATTATGAAATTAGAATGAGCGAGAAACATGTCATGGAATCAATATCAAGCAACTCAGTTGTCCATAACCAGGGACACGGCTAATCGATTAGATTATACACCCTGCAGAGGTTAGTACACTTTACCTATGTGACTTGGCCAGCCCAGCTCGTACCATCACTCTCATTTTTGGTGATGATAGGGAGAAGACCAAGAAGAGACTGTTCGGAAAGTAGATCCTCAATCTCGACGCGCACCGGTCCAACCTACCAAAATTCTACATCTCTGGATACGCGGGTTCGAGTTACCACAACCTACTAAGTCCAACCAACCGCCCATTCCATTATTGACACATGGTTGTACACGTAAGCTACATAATAAAGAAGCCAATCATTCTCTCTTGATACCTGGGTGCCTTTCCGTAATGAAACCACCAAAAATTATCAATACCATCACACCCAGGGGATTCATTGATTAAGTTGTTTTAGTTTTCACAAACCAATACTTTTAGAAACAAGTCTCAATGATGTAACCCGGCCCTCGTTCAACATAGCATGGCTAAGCACATCTACCAACGGTGTTTCATCTATAAGGAAGGCCCTACCACATAATAGGACATAGCATAGCGATAGTATCATCCTACACATGCATCTACAAAATACACGACAATGCATTGAAAATAGTAGGATGATATCATGAACAAAGTAGCGTCTACTTGCCTTGGTTGTAGCGGTCGGAAGAACAATCCACACACGAGCAAGCATTGCACTCGTCACAATCTACACGATACAATTGCAATCATAAACAAACAATCCACAAGCATATGCAACAAATATGATGCATGAAGGTATGCAAGGCAAGTGAAATGGTGCTACAGCTGCACCGCATAATCCTAATCAATGATACTACTGATTTCATGCATGGAAAATAGTTTTAGCGCAAGGAAAACTATTTAGCAAAAGGTAGCACTCAAAACTAGAGCTAGAACTCAAATAATTTACTACCAGTAGTATACTGTTTGTAAAATCTTGGGAAAATTCTACAGTATGGGCATCGCTGATTAGAAACAGTACCAACTGGAATTACTCAAAAAGGAATTATAAAACTCCCGGAGTAATTAAAACACTGCAGAAAGCTACTAGACAATTTCTGCAGAATTTTTACTGTAAGCCTATCTTTTTAATTCACGATGAGATTCCCCTCGTTCCACTGAATCCAGGGACATATCATACGCGATTTTTGGAGCTACGGATCTTTTTCTACGAATTTATTACTCCGAAAAGGCCATTAACTAGTTTGATTAAATTGTACTAAACCTTGCTGCAAAAGCCTGAACCAAAGGTACAGCGAGATTCTACACGACTCACTGAATCTACACATATTTTATTTGCAATTTTTGGCCAAGCAGTTTAATTTCTACGCATTTTACAAGATTCTACCGAAATCTGTCAACAAAAGGGATTAACGAAATTAACCAGTCAACTGTGTCTGTTGATTGGTCAAAGCGTGTGCTGACTGGGCGTTGACTGGGCGTCTGACTAGTCAACGTCCGAGTCTGACCGGTCAACGGACGATCTAAGCCACCGATCTGAGATCTGATGGTGGCTGCAGTCTTACCGGAAACAAACGGCAAAATGGACGGCGACGAGTTCCGGACGGCGGCGGCGATCGGTTCCAGCGTCGGGGTCTTTCCTGCGCTGGTGTACACGGTTAGCGCGTGGGTCAAGATCTTTAACGCGGTGCGCAAGACGGCGCGCCAGACGCGTCGGTTCGGATTAAACGGCGCGACGAAACGGCAGCGTAAGGAGGCTTGTTGCGTGGCGTCTTGTAGCGGCGAGGCAGCGGCGCGGTAGCGCGGTATCAAGGCGGCAGCGCGGCGGGCGGAGGCAAGCGGTAGCGGGCGGTTGGCGCGCGGGCGCGGGGTGGAGATGGCGATGGCGGGCGGTGGCGGGTATGGCGGCGGCACATCGAGAGAGAGAGAGAGGAGGCGGCCTCACCGCGGCGGGATGGAGGGCAACGGCGGGGATGGTGGTCAGCGGGCGCCTGGGTCGCGCGAGGCGGCGAGGCGGCGGTCTCGGGACGCTGCGCGGGCGAAAAAACGAGGCAGGGCGGCGGCGGTTTGGTCCTTAAGTGGGGCTCATGGGTCCTACTCCAATTCGGCGCAGAGTTGGTTTAGGACTCGGAAATCGGTCCAGAAATTCGGACCGTTTTCCGGCGATTCACTAAAACGGCCGCAACTTCTCCGTACGAGCTCCGATTCAAGCGATTCTTGCGCCTACGGTTTCGTACAGTCGAGGGGAACAATCTAGGGTCAAGGTTTGAGCGAAAACACTAGGATACAAGGGTGGTCAAAGCTAGTCCTACTAAAGCTTCCCGCAGGAACCTCGTAGCAAAATAGAATAGGGTTTTGCAAATGGCGTTTCGCCGAACCTTTTCACTCAACGGTTTTGCATGGAAAAGCATGATGCAATGATATGAATCATATGCAAGACCAAATCTAAAATTTGGGATGTGACACCTTACCTTCGGTTGCCCTTTATCAAAGGCACTTATCACATGGACTCGTTTCACCGGTGGAACATACCTTTCTCCTACTTCTATTTTCTTTTGAAAATACCAGATTATTTCAGCATCATAAACATTCAAGATTATTTTCCCTACAACACAATCAACTGATGCTCCTGCAGTGCTAAGAAAAGATCTTCCAAGTATTATAGATAATCTTTCATCTTCCGGCATTTCAAGAATAATAAAGTCATTGGGAATAACATGCTCATTTATTCTAAGTATAACATCCTCAATCATACCAACAGGTTTTTTAGTGGATTTTTCGGCAATCTGTAAAGTGATATAAGTGGGGGAGTATTCCCCTAATCCTAGCTTTTTATAGAGGGAGTATGGCATTACACTAACTCCTGCACCTAGATCACATAAAGCATTATGAATATCAGTTTTTCCTATTGAACATGAAATAGTTGTATACCGGGATCTCTTGACTTAGGCAATAGTCTTCCATTAGTAGGGTAACTAGTCACCATGGAAAAGATTTCAGTTATTTCTTTCTTTCTACTAAGAATATCACGGAGAAATTTAGAATAGGCAGGCACTTTTATTGCATCCGCAAATGGAATTTCTAGACGAAGATCATTAAGTGCCTTTGTGAAAGAGTCATAGATTGCCTCATCTGGTGCTTTCTTTTTAAGGTCTAGATATGGAAGTTTCTTACCTTTATCTTTTACCTTTTGTGGAGGGTCAGGCTCTTTAGTTGCTTTCTTTTGTTGTTGCTTATCATTTTTGTTCTTTTCTATTGAAACAACTTCATCTTCTTTGCTTGTGTCTTTTTCTTCTCTTGGATCAACAGTCTCTACATCAGAGTTATAACTGTCATCCTGTGTATCTTCTTCTCCTCCAAGGTTTGATCTTGTGTGTCTTGAGCAGTCTCATCTTGAGGATCCAACAATGTATCATCTTCCTAGCTTGATTTTAGCAAGGCTTTTTCCTTTCGATCCTTTTCAGCTTCATATTTCGGTGTTCCTAACGGAATTTAAGAACTGCACCTCTTCTTGTAACAACATTAGTATAAACAGGAATATTTATATCATCACGAAAAAGTTTTGATAACCAGATGCTATTTTTTCACATTGGGTTTCAATCATAATGAGGTACTTGTTAAATATTTTTATTTCTTGGCCAGTCTCCTCATAATTTTTTGTAAGTTTGCCAAAATCTTTTTGTCTTTGAAATTGCTTATGCAAGTTATTATAATACTTTGTCTGTCGATGTTTCAATTCTTGAAAAACTTTTCTAGTTTCATCCTCTTTAGTAAAAACTTGTAATAAATCTACTTTGTTTTCCTTGACAAGCTCTGAAGGTATACCTTTTTCTTTCATGGCTTTGCATACTTCAGGAATAAGATCAGGATTTATACGACGTATTCCCTTTTCTGGCTTAGTGCCAAAATTAGGATTATATAAAGAATCATTCTTAGCCCTAGTAGCCATCAATTCTAAACATGCTTTAATAGTTAAAGTATTTATCGATCCTCCTACTGATGAATCTAGCAACTCTCTGCATTGTAAAAGGATTAAACCTGCTTATGAATTTAACAATGCAGTTTCCCGATATTTAATACAATGGCGAGGGAGAGAATATAACCAGTCTAGAGATTTACCTTTGAGAGACCAACAAAATAATTTCAAACGAGAGAATTCTCTTGGCAAACCTTTTGGTCCTAGTGATGTTATCACATCGTCGAACTCTCTAAGATTCCTTCCTGGGTCCTCATCTTCCCTTCCACTGAAAGCTTTTTCCTGCAAAATTTTAATAATTTCACCATCAAATCGATATTCCCTAACTCCAGGATTAGGGAATTCTATTGGTTGTTTAAGAAATACAGAGTTTGGAGCACTATATTCTCTAAGAGTATTCTCAGGTTTCTTGGTAGTTTTCCTATGAATGGACATGATTTCCATGAAGTCACTTATGTTGTCAACTTCAAATTTATTCGATCTCAAAAGATTTTCAATGATTTCCTCGTGCCTTTGAGTAGGCACGCGTTCAAAATAATCTGGCAGATAAGCCTTATGAAAGAACATTTCTTAATCCCTAGTGTTTTGTGTGTTAGATAACAATATCAAGGATTATTTAATGTGTGTTGAAGTGTTGCATCTCTCTCTAAGAAAAAGGGAAAAGTATCTGCCTTTGGGGGCGGATAATCTGCCCCCACCAGGGGCGGATAATCCGCCCCTCCCTCTTACTAAGCAGGCGCTAGCCCCAGAAGGGGGGCGGATTTTTGGCCGGATTTTCCGGCCTCGCCGGATAATCCGCCCCTCTGAGGGGCCGGATAGTCCGCCCCGCTTGCTCACCGCCAAGGCGCAAGACCCAGAGAGGGGGCGGAGTGTTGGTCGGACTTTCCGTCTTGGCCGGATAATCCGCCCCCCAAGATCTTCAAGAAGTCATGCAGGCGCCAGCCCTAGGGAGGGGGCAGAGTTTCTCCCAGAAAATCAGCCCTTGCGGCGGAGTTTTCCAAGGGGGCGGATAATCCGCCCCCAAAGTTGCTCAATGGCCAGATCTGGGGAGGGGGTATTTAAGCCAGCCTCCCCCCTCCTGCCAGAACTCTTGATTCATTTCGAAAAAGACAAGATCTTATCTGCAACCTTCATCCTATAGAGCTCCACCTAGATCCACCCAAAGGCCCCGTCCCTTGGGGAATCGAAGGAGGAGAACTCGATCTTCATCATCAGCAATCAAGCGCTTCATCTTCTCTCCATTCATTTGGAGAATCATCGATCTAGTATTTCTTGCAAATACCTAGATCCTTGTTTTGTTTATATTGATAAATCTTGTTCTTATGACAGCTTGTTGTCATCTCGGGAGCCCCCAATTCAGTTGTGGGTGTGTGCCCCGGTAGCGTTGTAAAAGGCACCGGTTACCGCCTCGAAGGGATCCAACAGTGGAGAAGGTGGATCAGGCCTCTCATGGCGAGATCCATCGGAGAATAGGGTGAGGCCTATTGTGGCGTGGTGGTCTTAGAACCGCTCACCCCTCCAACGCAGATGTACTTCCCTTAACAAGGAAGGAACTTCGGTAAAACAAATCCCTGTGTCTCCACCTGCTCCACTACGGTTCCTTCACTCCTCTCTTTACGTGCTTAGTAGCTAGGGTTGCATATAGGGAAATTCTCGTAGTTACATATCTAGAGAATTTACTTTGTGTCAAGCCTAAAATTGAAAAAGTATTAAAAATTGGTTAGCACCTATTCACCCCCTCTAGGTGACCATACACTCAATTTCAATTGGTATCAGAGCCCCGGCTCTTATTTCGGGCTTAACCGCCTAAGAGAAGTATGGGTTTTAAGGTATATGGGAGTGATGCTCCGGATGTAGTCACCATGAACGATCTCAAGACGTTGGAAACAACCTTGGTGAGTTCAATGGAGGCTAAGATGGAAGAGATGCGTCAATTGATAATGCGTCTCCCCACATCCACGACATCACCTCCATCTAACTCTGAGGCTACCACTCCGCAATCCAAGGAAACGGGTAAAACCGATTCCAAAGAGAACGAAGTAGTTGGTGATGACACTAGCAAGAGCTCCTCCTCGAAAAAGGATAGTGGTAAGGATGGATACAATGAGGCTTCTCATGTGTATTCTCCTGATCCACCTATCCCTCACCCACGTATACATAATAGGGGTGATCCACCCAAACTTTCTGCATCTACTTTTACTCAATGGCAATTTCTTATGAAGTCTCATGTGTGCAGTTCCTCCATTGAGTTGTGGAAAATCATAGAAAATGGTCTTCATGTTGGAAACCCCAACAATCTCACAAGAATAGAAGTTTTCGATAGCCAACTCAACGCTACAGCTCTACACATGATACAGCTTGGTGTGGGTGACAAATACATGCCACACATTCAGCATCTTAGCACAGCTAAGGAAGCTTGGGATGCCCTCACCGAGCTCTTCATCGGAAATGAAAGTATGAGAAGGAATAGATATGATGCTTTGAGAAATGAAGCTGAAGGATTCTATATGTTGGATGGATAAGACCACGAGGACATGTATAGGAGGCTCAAGGCAATAGCCACAACTTTCAGAAACCACGGTGCAGCTCATGTTGATGATGCATGGATCAAGCGCAAGTACGTCAGTGCTCTTATGCCATTTGAGCCCACATATTTGAAAAGTCTCCAAGGTAGGCATAACTATCATCTCATGACATCCAATGAGGTAATGCAAAAAATGGCCGCTTTCAAAGTGGCTGCCAAGAATGCCGAAGATGCTCATGCTCGAGCTATGGGGATGCAAAAGGGGGTCAACATGGCCTTGAAGACTAGTGTGATTGATCATGATGAATATGCCATAGAAGGTCTGGACTGTCCCGAGGATATAAAAAGGATCCATGGACAATACTTGGCTCTTTATGCTAGAAACTTTTGGAAAGATCCAGCCAAGGCTAAATCTGAACTAGAACGCAAGAGTGGAGCCTATGGAAGAAAAGAAAATGGTCCCAAGCTGAGAACATGTTTCAACTGTGGTGACCGACTGCACTTTGTAGCTGAGTGTCCATATCAAAGTAGGGAAGATAATGGAGGAAGACTTATTTTCAAGGACAAGTCAAAGGCTCCACGCAAGAAATAGTTTGTAAAGAAGAATGCTCCCTTCAAGAAGCAACCAAAGATTGTTCTAGTGGCTCAAGAAGAATATTCTTCGGGAAGTGAAGATGAGGACGAGGACGATAGCTCTCAAGAGGTGGCTGCTATAGCCACCACATCTACATCAACATCCCTCTTCGACTCTCTGAACGAAAACATCATCAACAAAAATGCTACTTGTCGCATGGCAAGAAGCTCTGAGGTAACGACTTCTAACTCTTCTTTTCCTAAGGCTATGATTGACATGGATGATCCTACTAGTATTAAGGTTAAAGAAGAGATTATTGCTTTGGATTACTTCTACACTAACTTGCAAGGTGAGCACAAAGTTCGTTTTGAAGCTCTCATGGATCAGCTGGCCCAAAACAAAGCTCTCCTCGAAGAAAAGGGCAGAATTGAAAGGGAGGATGCAATTTCCTAAAAAAATCCCTTGAGGAAGAAGAAGAAGCTCGGGTCTCTCTTGAAGAGAGGCTTGAGTCCATTGAAGAGTCACATGAAGAAATTGTGGCTAAACTTGTTAAGGAACGTGACAATGCAGTCACCAAAGCAAAGAAGTTGAAGAAGGAAAAGATTAACTTTGGGGCTGCTCATGATAGACTCTCAAAGGAATTGGATAAACTTGACAATGCTCACAAGGCATTGAAAAATGATTTCTCCATCCTCAATGAGTCACATGATCAGTTTCAAAGTTGATTGGCCAAATATGATGTTCCTAGCTCATCCAACACAACATATAGTCACAAAGAAAATGTTAGTGTGGAAAAAGAAGTGGTCAAGGACATCACTCCCAAGGATAAGGGTGTGCTTGATGAAGTTCTTGGCAAGCAAAGGTCCAATCATGGTAAGGAGGGACTTGGGTATGTCACCAAGTCCAAGAAAAAGAAAAACAAGAAGAACAAGACCAAGAATGTGCAATCAAAGACAAGCACCGCTGAGAGGAATGCCACAAAAGACAAGACTAACAATATTGGTTTTGCAAGGTCTCACAATCCAAATTATGAACTCTTTTGTGATGATTATGGTGATGTTTATGCCTATTATGTCGGTCCCTTTGATGAATATATTGCTTGGTCTATTTGGGTTCCAAAGACCCTTGTTACTAACCTGAAAGGACCCATTGAAAAATGGGTACCTAAAACCAAGAAGTAATTCTCTTGCAGGGCTATGCTTCCGGTGGGTCGAAATGGGTGCTGGATAGTGGATGCACTAGTCATATTACCAGAAGCAAGGAGATCATCACGGAGATGCGTCCAAATCATGATAATATTACAGTCTCCTACGGTGATAAGTCTAAATCTCAGGTACTAGGTCTTGGCAAGGTTGTGGTTGCCCACGATATCTCTCTCGTGGATGTCATGCTTGTTGAGACCCTCGGTTACAACCTTCTTTATGTTCGTGCTCTTGGAAAGATGGGTTTTGCTGTTTTTATCGATGATGATTTGGTGGTACTCTTGTGGAGCAAGTCTCTAAAGGTCGCTTTCATCGGGTACGTCGAAAATGACCTGTATGTGGTGGACTTTTCGGGGAAAACCACTTCGGGTCCGATGTGTCTATTCGGAAAGGCCGACGTGGGATGGCTGTGGCATCGCCGTTTAGCCCATGTCAACATGATAACTTTGCAAAGTCTCCACAAGGGTGGCCACATCCTTGGACTAAAAGACAATGTCTCCTTTGCCAAAGATCGTGTTTGCAGGGCTTGTGTTGAAGGCAAAATGCATGACTCTCCACACAAGAGGAATACTATTGTGTCTTCAAAGAGGATCTTGGAATTACTTCATTTGGATTTATTTGGTCCTCCTTCTCATGCAAGTCTTGGTGGGAAGAGATATTGTTTGGTCATTGTCGATGATTACTCAAGATATACATGGGTCTATTTCTTCAAGCTAAAGAGTGA
The DNA here is from genome assembly GCA_030063025.1 of Avena longiglumis. Taxonomy (NCBI): domain Eukaryota; kingdom Viridiplantae; phylum Streptophyta; class Magnoliopsida; order Poales; family Poaceae; genus Avena; species Avena longiglumis. Next base: position 188,582,098 of record CP125979.1, read on the forward strand.
TACTCAACAAACAGTCATTGACTTTGCCAATGAAGTTCAACGTCAACACAATGTTCCTATCTTGGCAATAAGAAGTGACAACGGCTCCGAATTCAAAAACTACACTTTGAATGAGTTTCTTAGCGAAGAGGGGATTAGACATCAATATTCCGCTGCGTACACCCCTCAACAAAATGGTGTAGCCGAGAGGAAGAACCGGACTTTGATGGATATGGCTAGATCAATGTTGGCTGAATTCAAGTCTCCTTACAATTTTTGGGCTGAAGCCATATCCACTGCTTGTCACTCATCGAACCGGATCTACCTCCGAAAGATTTTGGACAAGACTCCTTATGAAATACTTACCGGTAACAAGCCCAACATCTCATACTTCAGAGTATTCGGGTGTAAGTGTTTCTTTCTTATTAAAGGTGTCCGCTTGTATAAATTTGAGTCCAAGGCTTTAGAAGGTATTTTTGTTGGTTATGGTGCCGAATCCCACACTTATCGAGACTACAACAAGCTCACTGGGATTGTTGTAGAATCTTGTAGTGTGGAATTCGATGAAAATAACGGCTCCTTTGTAGGGCAAGTTGATGTTTGTGATACAAATGTTGAAATACCCCAAGATGCCATAAGAAGAATGGGCGTGGGGTTTTTCCGCCCCATTGAGGAACCCCTTGTGGCGGATCGGGAAGGACAATGCTCCACTCAAGTGGAGCCCTCATCCTCACAAGATCAACAAACTCCTACTGTTGTAGAAAACTCTGCACCGACACCGCAACCTGCTGAAGATCATCAGTCTCCTGGACGAGATGGTAGTCCCAGGCCGGACTATCCGCCCCCTCCAAGGGGCGGACAATCCGCCCCTGGCACTCCAACTTGTTCCAGGGGATCCGAAGAAGAAGACTGCAGACAAGAAGTTCCCAGGCCGGATTCTCCGGCCCCCCAGGGCGGATTATCTGGCTATGGTTCTCCCAGTTCTGTTAGGCATCCTCAGGAAGAAGGCACTGGTGCGTCATCTCCCAGGCTGGATAGTCCGGCCCCTCCAAGGGGCGGATTATCTGGCCCTGAAGAACAAATTCTGCAGCAACCTCATGTTGTTAACTCCAATCAAGATCAAGGGCAAGGCAGTGGTCAAGACAAGGATTCAAATACTGAATCAACTCCTTCTAGAAACAATAAGGACATTGAGGATCGTCGCAAGGCTCGTGCTGATCGGAACCTTGAACTAACGGGTAACACTCTTGACGAGGTTGTTGGTGATCTACGAAGAAGGGTGTCTACTAGAAGAGAACTTGCAAGCTTCTGTGATCATCAATCTCACATTTCCATGGTTGAACCGAAGAAGGTCTTTGATGCTCTTGAAGATCCCGATTGGGTTGTTGCAATGCATGAAGAATTAAATAACTTCGAACGCAACAAAGTTTGGAAGCTCGTAGAGAAACCCAAGGACTGCCGCAATGTTATCGGCACCAAGTGGATCTTCAAGAACAAGATGAAAATGGCATTGTTGTGAGGAATAAAGCAAGACTCGTGGCTCAAGGATTCTCTCAAGTGGAAGGAATTGATTTTGGCGAGACTTATGCTCCTGTGGCTCGTCTTGAGTCCATCCGTATCCTTCTTGCATATGCAGCCCATCATAATTTTAAATTACAGCAAATGGATGTTAAGAGTGCGTTTCTTAATGGTCCTCTACATGAGTTAGTATACGTCAAGCAGCCCCCGGGTTTTGAGGACCCCAAATTTCCGAACCATGTGTACAAACTCGATAAGGCGCTCTATGGCCCTAAGCAAGCCCCACGTGCGTGGTATGAGCACCTTAAAGAGCTTTTGTTAGACCGTGGATTCGAAGTTGGGCAAATCGATCCCACTCTTTTTACTAAGAAGGTTAATGGGGAGCTTTTTGTATGCCAACTTTATGTAGATGACATTATTTTTTTCTCTACTAACCAAGCTTCTAACGATGAATTTTCAAAGCTTATGACTGATAGGTTTGAGATGTCAATGATGGGTGAGTTGAGGTTCTTTCTTGGATTCGAGATCAAACAACTTAGAGAGGGAACCTTTATTAATCAAGCTAAGTACATCCAAGACATGCTCAAAAGGTTCAAGATGACGGATCTCAATGGCGTTGCTACTCCAATGCAAACAAAGTGTCAGCTTGAACTCAATGCCAAGGGTTAAGACGTGGACCAAAAGGTATACCGATCCATGATCGGCTCTCTCCTTTACCTTTGCGCATCTAGGCCCGTTATCGTGTTAAGTGTAGGAGTGTGTGCAAGGTACCAAGCCGCTCATAAAGAAAGCCACTTAGTGGCGGTCAAACGAATCTTCAGATCTTTGGTTCATTCCCTGAATTTTGGGTTATGGTATCCCAAGGGTTCAAGTTTCTCTCTATGTGGTTACACTGATTCAGATTGGGCTGGTGACAAAGATGATAGAAAATCAACTTCTGGTGCATGTAAATTCTTGGGCAGGTCTCTAGTGTATTGGTCTTCAAAGAAACAGAATTGTATTTCTCTTTCAACCACTGAAGCTGAATATGTTGCTGCTGCAAGTGCTTGTATACAATTATTATGGATGAGGCAAACTTTAAAGGAATATGGTGTCAATTGTGACAAAGTGCCTCTATTATGTGACAATGAAAGTGCTATCAAAATTGCTTACAATCCCGTGCAGCATACAAAAACAAAACATATTGAGATTCGCAACCACTTCATTCGGGATCATGTTGCTCGTGGTGATATTGCCCTATCCTTTGTGAGCACGAAGAACCAACTTGCTGATATTTTCACGAAGCCCCTTGATGAAGCAAGATTTTGTTATTTGAGGAATGATCTAAATATCATAGATTCAAGGAGCTTGGCTTGACTACCCTTGCACACTCACTTGCTCTTATTCATGTATTTGGTTTAGATGCGGACATAGACATAGGGGGAGTGTGGTCCTAATTGATTGGTCCAACCCTCCCCCCATAATGCCGAAAGCAAGTAAAATCATTTCCTTAATATCATTTTGTGATATGTGGGTCATCGATGAGCATTGGTTTTAAACTCCAGATACATCTTCGCGGTGTCATGCCATGCGCTCCAACATGGTGGCTTCGTCCACCGCCCTCTTCCTAAAGAAGAGTTGGTTTCTAATGGGTCTCGTTGGATTTTCTTGCATATCTCTTGTTATTATGGAAAACACACTCAACTTTGGATTTTGTTTCTTCCTAGAGAAGAGTTGGTTTTGAACAAGTAACATCTCAGTTTGTTGATCAAATTTGAGTGATCTTCAGGGGCGTTAGCATCCCTCTTCTTCCTTTTTGGCGTTTCGATGCCAAAGGGGGAGAAGTAGTTCTATTAGGTCTCGTGGATTTGCAAGGGTCGGGCGCAAGCACTTGTCTTTCCGTTGTTTTTATTTGCTTGCTTATGCTATTTTTAGCGTGAACTTATTTGCTATTTGTGTTTGGATTATGTAAGACCATGTCGTGCTCCACTATGTTTGGTACTATGTTTGGTATTCATGGAATTCTAGATTTATCTATTGTGGATCTCATGGAATTCTGGATTTATCTATGGAGCATATTTGATGGCATATGGAATCATGGGATTATCTAATGTATGCATCAATTTTGTTGGGATGTGCTTGGAGGCAATCAAGCTAATTACTTTGTTTGGCTATAATCACATCCCGGTGGTATGACCTTGTTTCCCAACCCACCTTGTTTCAATTATCTTTGCTATGAAAGTTGTGTTCTCTCTAGTGTGTGTATTTGTATTCAAATGCAAATTTTAAATATGCACACATCTAGGGGGAGAGTCTTTCATTTTTAAGGTGGCGTTAGCCGGTTTCATTGCAAATCCTAGTATTGTCATCTAACACCAAAAAGGGGAGATTGAAAGAACATTTCATAATCCCTAGTGTTTTGTGTGTTAGATAACAATATCAAGGATTATTTAATATCTGTTGAAGTGTTGCTGCTCTCTCTAAGAAAAAGGGAAAAGTATCTACCTTTGGGGGGCGGATAATCCGCCCCCACCAGGGGCGGATAATTCGCCCCTCCCTCTTCCCAAGCAGGCACTAGCCCCAGAAGGGGGGCGGAGTTTTGGCCGGATTTTTCGGCCTCGCCGGATAATCTGCCCCTCTGGGGGGCGGATAGTACGCCCCCCTTGCTCACCGCCAAGGCGCAAGCCCTAGAGAGGGGGCGGAGTGTTGGCCTTACTTTCCGGCTTGGCCGGATAATCCGCCCCAGGAGGGGGCCGGATTATCCGCCCCCAAGATCTTCACAAAGTCACGCAGGCGCCAGCCCTAGAGAGGGGGCGGAGTTTCTCCCGGAAAATCCGCCCTTGAGGCGGAGTTTTCCCAGGGGGCGGATAATCAGCCCCTAGTGGGGGGTGGATAATCCGCCCCCAAAGTTGCTCAATGGCCAGGTCTGGGGAGGGGGTATTTAAGCCAGCCTTCCCCCTTATGCTAGAACTCTTGATTCATTTCGAAAAAGACAAGATCTGATCTGCAACCTTCATCCTATAGAGCTCCACCTAGATCCACCCAAAGGCCCCGTCCCTTGGGGAATCGAAGGAGGAGAACTCGATCTTCATCATCAGCAATCAAGCGCTTCATCTTCTCTCCATTCATTTGAAGAACCATCGATCTAGTATTTCTTGCAAATACCTAGATCCTTGTTTTGTTTATATTGATAAACCTTGTTCTTGTGACAACTTGTTGTCATCTCGGGAGCCCCCAATTCAGTTGTGGGTGTGTGACCCGGTAGCGTTGTAAAAGGCACCGGTTCCCGCCTCGAAGGGATCCAACAGTGGAGAAGGCGGATCAGGCCTCTCATGGCGAGATCCATCGGAGAATAGGGTGAGGCCTGTTGTGGCATGGTGGTCTTAGAACCTCCCACCCCTCCAACGCAGATGTACTTCCCTTAACAAGGAAGGAACTGCGGTAAAACAAATCCCTGTGTCTCCGCGTGCTCCACTACGGTTCCTTCACTCCTCTCTTTACGTGATTAGTAGCTAGGGTTGCATATAGGGAAATTCTCGTAGTTACATATCTAGAGAATTTACTTTGTGTCAAGCCTAAAATTGAGAAAGTATTAAAAATTGGTTAGCACCTATTCACCGCCCCTCTAGGTGCCCATACGATCAATTTCACCCTACCAGAGCGTGTAGACCCTTTGTCTCCTAGGGAGACCATCTTGTAATAGTAACACCTAAAATGTCAAGTGACAAAACACTTAGCGCTTATCTCCCCGAAAACGGCGACAGAAAATAGCTTGGTGACTGCAAGTGCACATATCATTTGTAGCTAGTTTCAAAGTTCAGATATCGATCCCACAGGGAGCCCAAAGGTAAGGGTTTTTTGGCGAAGTCTCTGTCGCACCCCAAGTTGTCATAGGTCTTCGAGTAAATTGACTGCAAGTGTTGAGAATGAGAATAAAGTTTGGATTTAAACTAAAGTACTTAAATAAAACTAAAATGTAAACTTCAGAAATAAAAGGCATAAAAGTAAAGAATGATTTGTTTGTTGTTTTCTGTAGATGACAAAGTAGGAACGGGGAGTTTCAGTTCATGGTGATAGTGAATGTGCCGGGTGGATGAGTGATAAGTGTAATAATTATAATCTTATAAGTATATGTGTAGGAGAGAAACCTATAATTACCCGGAACTCCTCTTGGTAGATTTCATCCCAACTTCAATAATCCTACTAGCCTGTTTACCACAACCATGGTCAGTCACTAGACGATTAAGATCCTTCAGGTTGCTTAGCAATTTAGCTCCTTGGATCGGACTAATGCAATAAGCTCATGGTTCCTCGTTATCCTCGAGTCAAACTAGTTTCCCATTGATATCCCTGTGTCACTCGGGGGTCACCGGTCTGCTAGCAAACAAGATTCTATCAATGTAAAACAAAGCATCATGTTATCTGGGCTCTTAATTGGACAACAGGCATTAAGCATCCCATAGATAGTCAAGCACACATAATATAGTAATTAAAATCAACCACAAACTTGATGGAAAATATATAGGCACATCACATCTCACCAATACCCTACATCTCCCACGCCCAAGGGAACTTACTCACACATGAGAAAAGAAAGCATCATCGATATAATTAAATAAAGGGAGTTCTTGATATTACCGTGGAGATCCACAAGAAGAAATAGAAGTAAATCCAACACAATTCAAGATGGGAAGAACAATCTCAAACCCTAATCTTGCATGGTGGAGATCTCTCTCTCTCAAGTAGAAGTGATGGATATGGAGGTGTGGTGGCTAGGAGATCGAAGATCGTGGAGCGAGATGAAGAACGTCTTCCCCTTCTTCTCCGGATACCTTCTTTCTCCCTTCTAGATGGTATGGCGACTCGTGTGTTCTGTTTTCGACCTTTGCCCCTTCACAAAAGTTGTCCCTTTTAATAAGACAAAGGATATGGCAACTATACGGCGATAACTATACGGTGACGGCTTGTATAGTTGCTCGTTAAAGCTTCCATGTCCTCTCCTCGATTGCTTCCAAAAAGGGACTTGCTTGTTTTCGTCTGAATATTGTGTTTTTGCTGTTAAATCTCTCTGTTGATGTTCAGAACCTGAAAACACATTAAAACCAAGTTTTCTTCGCTACCGAAGTATTAGCGTTAGGTAAAGCTATAAAACCATCAAATCCAAACGAAAACCATTGATAGAAACCATAAAAAATGTGTAGAATCTCACAGCTCTCACTAGCCGAATTCAAAATCTCAGTCGAGCGGCAAAAACACACACCAACCTTGTAGCATTTCGCGCTCCTTCGTTCCAAAAACTTTTGACTTTAAAATTACCATTTTACCCATTGTTCAGACGCCCTATGGTTAAGCTACATTAGGTAGCTTGGGGGCACAATCATAATTATTTTTCTTTTCACCTCCATTGTCCCTAATTCACGCAGTTTTTCATGCTGTCCCCTCCCAAAAATCCCAGGATCCTCCCCCACGCCCTCAGCTCCACGACCACCGCCTGCATGGGCTGGCGGCAATTCCACGGTGGCCTGATCCGCTTGAGCTGCGGTCTCGTGCACCGCCGCAGAGCCACTTCATCGACGCCCACCCCACCGGATCTAGTTCACCGGGTCTCTCTGCCACTGCACCGGAGCTGCGGTCTCGGTGACTGCGCCAATGGCGTCGTTGACCGCTCAAGCTCTACTTACCCGCCGCCGAAAGCTACCCAACCGTACCGGATCCACTTCATCGGTGTCCACCGGACGGGATCTAGTTCAACGAGTTCCCTGTCCACCGCTCAAGCCCAGCTGCACAGGCGTCGCTGTTTGATGCACCACATCTGCCTCAACAATGCTCTCGTCCACCGTGCTCAAGACGACATCAACCGTCCAATATCTGCTTCCGCGACCACCCAAAATCTTCCTCCACGACCGCCCAAGATCTTCTTCCGCGACCGCCCAAGATCTGCTTCCCCGCAACTGCTACAGCCTCGGTTACCTGGACGTCACCCGCACGGTACCTACGATTCTTAGATGCCTCTCCGACCAAGGTAACCAAATCTGCAATCCATTTTTGTTTTCTTAGCAGTATAGCAAGTTAAAGCCTATTGCAGTGAACTGCATTTTTGTAATCGTGTTAGTACACACAAGTCACTTGGCATGCCTATTATTTGTGCTACATACAAGGTCGCAGGACAAGTTGGTTTGCATTTGCTGCTCTAGAAATTTCAAGTCATGCACATGTTTGTTATTTTGTCATGCACATATTCTTAGCTACTCCCCACAACAATAATTGCATGCTATTGTGTAGTTCTTGCAAAATGTAAAGTTAGTTCCTGCTCTGCAAGTTATCGCATAATGCCATATAATTTCTGTCTCGTTCATTATTAGCTACGAAAGTAGTTGCATGCCCATTGTGTAGCTCACCGCAAATTCTGGGTCACCTAACGTATCTTGCTTTTCAGGATATACTATTGCTTCCATATATATTTATTAAAATAACCTTGCTAGTTTATATTATCTGAAATTCTAGTAAACGCTCTGTTCGATTGCCCAATTTATTTGTAGGCACACTTGTGTAATGCTTTCTTGTCTTGTTCTATAGGTCCACAAGCAATGCCATTATATTTAATACCTAATGGTTCATCCTAAGCAGCGACATAGCTATCCTCTACTATATATATAGTTCATTTGTAGTTTGCATTCTTGCTCTACAAGTTCTCGTATGATGCCTTTATAATTTCTACGTGGTTCCTAGCTACGATAGTAACTGCATGCCCATTGTGTATCTCACCGCAAATTCTGAGTCATCCAACGTCTCTTGCATTCCAAGATATACTACTGCTTCCATATATATTTATTGAAATAACATGACTAGTTTATATTTGCTGAAATTCTGGGAAACACTCTGTTTCATTGCTCAATTGATTTGTAGGCACACTTGTGTAATGCTTGCTTGTCCTCTTCTACATGTCCACAAGAAATGCCATTATATTTAATATCTAATGGTTCGTCCTAAGCAGCGACATAGCTATCTTGTACTGTATATATAGTTCATTTGTTGTTTGCATTCTTGCTCTACAAGTTCTCTTATGATGCATTTATAATTTCTATGCGGTTCCTAGCTATGACAGTAACTGCATGCCCATTTTGTAGCTCACCGCAAATTCTGGGCCACCCAACATCTCTTGCATTCCATGATAAATGACTTCTTCCATATATATTTGTTGAAATGACTTGACCAGTTTATATTTACTGAAATTCTAAGAAAACTTTGATTGATTGCTCGTTTCATTGTAGGCACGCTTGTCTAATGCTTGCTTGTCCTCTTCTACAGATTCGCAAGAGACGCCATTATATTTCTAATCTGGTACTGGTTCATCCTAAGCACTGACATAACTATCCTCTATTGTGTAGTTCATTCGTGGTTTGCATTCCTGCTCTGCAAGTTCTCGCATGATGCCATTATAATTTTTGTCTCGTTTATTATTAGCTACAAAAATAAATGCAGGCCCATTGTATAGCTCACCGCAAATTCTGAGTCACCCAACGTATCTTGAATTCCAGTCTATACTACTGCTTCCATATATATTTATTAAAATGACCTGGCTAGTTTATATTTGCTGAAATTCTAGAAAACACTCTGTTTGCTTGCTCAATTCATTTGTAGGAACACTTGTGTTATGCTTGGTTATCCTGTTCTACAGGTTCACAATCAATGCCATTATATTCCATATCTAATTGTTCCTCCTAAGCAGCGACATAGTTATCCTCTACTGTATATATAGTTCATTCATAGTTTGCATTCTTGTCGTACAAGTTCTCTTATGATGCCTTTATAATTTCTATGCGGTTCCTAGCTACGACAGTAACTGCATGACCATTATGTATCTTGTCGCAAATTCTAGGTCACCCAACGCCTCTTGCATTTCAGGATAAACGACTTCTTCCATATATATTTGTTGAAATGACCTGGCTAGTTTATATTTGCTGAAATTCTAAAAAACACTTTGAATGATTTCTCATTTCATTGTATGCACACTTGTCTAGTGCTTGTCTGTACTCTTGTAAGACCTCACGTTTATAAAGGTAAAGGTCCCTGTGATTGCAATGCTAGTCCCTGGATCAAATGCTAGCATCCACAGTTTAAGATGAACTACACAAATACAAAGATCTTTATTACATCGTCATTCCAGAGATAACATAGTCTTTACAACTCCGTAGCCATAGGCTAGTACAAGAGTTCAAACATAAGTAAATAAAATAAAGTCTTCATCTTCATGTGCCACAGGCAAACATGTTGAGTGTAGACTCATAACCCTAATCCTCATCAGAGTAACCTGCAACATCACAAGTTACAACCACAGTGGGTCAATACATTGGAATAGTATTGACAAGTGATACCTTAGTAGAATAATAGTTTCTAACTTCTATATGAATTTGGCTAAGTGTAGCTTAGACTTGCTTTGCTCAAAATAGTTTTTTCCTATCAGTTGAAAAATACTAAGTTTTGTTTGACAAAAACTCCCAAGGAACCACCAATAGACATTGGTGAACCTTTACCATCGTTCAGCCATAAGTTTTTAACTTAGAAATTGGGATGAGGAGATCCTTGATAGCTTCAATGTCTTGATGCTCAAATTGTCCGTTGCCGGGGACACAGCTAAGTACTTAGATTTTTCCTTCTCGAGAGGTGGTGCACTTTCCCCACAAGACTCGACATGCATCGAGACGAGATCTTTCAGAAGCCTTCCCTTAGACCAAATGGACGCGTTCCAACCTATCACCCTACCAGCATCTGTCCATCTGGCTAAGTTATTGCAACCTATATGATCAAGGCAGAGTCCATATGCCATGTGGTTGCACTAGAAGCTTCTAAACACTAAGTATCTCAAATCCCTTTGTTCCTGGGTGGCTTTCCACAAGTGTGATACACAAGGTAGACCATAGATATGGGTCTTGTGTAACCACTCAACATAACCCAAACATACCATCCCACCCAGGTGATTCATTCATTTAGTTGTTTTATTAGGCAAAAACATAAGTCAAAGACTTAATAAAATTTCCATAGCATGTATATAATCCACCCTTGTTTGCTACTAGCTATGCTAAGCATGATAATATAACAATTATCTTAACTTAGAGAAAATTCTACCAAGACTACAACTACTAGGATTTCCCATAGCATAGCATATAGATACTTATCAAAAAAATTCATGCAAGCCCTATACAAAATATCACTAGTGCATAGTCAAAATAATGGGATAAATACATGAATCACCACTTGCCTTGGTAGTTTGGGGAGTAGCAACAATCCTCACAATCACAATCACCACTAGCACCAAAATCTACACATAAAATGATAGCACCAAATTTACATTCAAAATAATCAAGCAAAAATATATGAATGCATGCAAATTCCATGTGATGATTTTTATCAAACTAAACAAGACAAGTAAACAGTACTAAACACAAAACTAAACATTTATAGTCTAAATAAACTCAATTTGACCTTAAAAACATTTTCCAAATAATTTATATAGTCAAAATAAGCCTATATTTGTCTCTGCATAAAATTCCATTTTTATAGAAGCAAAATACAAAACTAAGCCCACAGTAGTGTAGGATTTATTTTTGTGAATCCATTGATATATTATTTGCATTTTTTTGGATAAACAGAACAAAATTTATAGATTTGACAAGTTTAAATCTCTAATATATTTAAAAATAGATTTTAAATCAAATTCAGTGACACGCGGACGCTTCTGATTGGTCCATACCGCTTCGTGCGGATCGGCCAACGTGGAGCGTTGGATCTAAGCCAGATATAGTGGCCCAGATTAAAGGATACCGTTTCGCGCTCGATCTAATCTTAGCCCTACGATTCAAATCTAACGGCGCTAACTCAAACGACCAAAGCCTGATGGCGCTGGCGGTGACTGCGTGGCAGCGACGCTCCGGCAAATACCGAGGGGGATGGGGGCTGTAGAGGTGCTTACCAGACTCGCAAGGTCACACCGAAGCTCAACGTGTGCTTGGCGTGGGCGGGGACGTGCTGTGGTGGCCGGGGGAGCTCGTCTGAAACCTAGCTGGCGTCGGGCACGACTTGACGACGACGAAGGCGATGTTCCCGGACTCCCTAAGACAAACAAACCACATCAACGTGTGTGCAAGGACCAGGCGGTCATCGTCGTTTGGTATAGAGATGGGGAGTGGTCTCACCTGATGGCGCTGGCGGTGGTGGACGAATCCGACGACCTAGATCGCGAGCAGACCAACCAAGTGTATGATATGAAGCGTACGGGCAAGGGAAGAACGATAGTAGGCAATAGAGGGCAAGGGGCGGCCGGAGTTAGCCAGAATAGCTCACCGGAGCGGGTCGGGCAGCGGCGGTGCAGAGCGAATTACCGGCAGCATGGTGGCAGAGAGAGTGTGCTGAGTGAGGGGAAAGACTCGCGGTGCGGGGGGCTTAAGTAGGCAGTAGCTCGACAAGAAACACCTGCAGAATCAAGGCATTTATGTCGTGCCATCAACGGCGACAACAACAGCGGCGACGTGGTCCGCGAGCATGATTTGGGGAATATCTTTGGCGTGCAGGCTGCCACAAGGATCAGGTAGGGTAAGGCGTGAGAGAGAGAGAGAGAGGGAAGGTGGCGGTGGGCTTGGCTGCTTCTCCCGTCAATAAACGGTGGCACCGGCCCTTTTCCTTTTCTTTTCTCTTTTTCTTTTTCCATTTTGATTTTTCAGGAAACAAAACAAACCAAATTCAAATGGTTTTGAAATCAAATCATCTCTAGGTTTTTGTAGGTTAAACCTTGCACCTAATTGTGTATAAAACACTACTGCATAGACAAATGCACTTTGACACTATGGAAATAAAATAAAACCTTGCCTAATTGATATATAGATAATAAGCATATAGATGGTTTTATTTTGAATTTTTTTTGTGCAAGTCTAGGATGATATGATTGTATGAATGAAATGCAAACTTTTACAAATCATGATTTTTGGGATGTTACACATCGTCCCTAGATCGGGAGGGATCTGAAGCTCTTCCTAGCACCCTACCGGAGGGGAGAGATCATCCTGGATGCCTTCTTCATCACCATGCCAGCCTCGGTATGATGCGTGAGTAGTTCCACCTTGGACTATGGGTCCATACAGTAGCTAGATGGTTGTTTCTCCTCCTTTGTGCTACCATGTTTAGATCTTGTGAGCTATGTTCATGATCAAGATCATCTATTTGTAATCATGCATGTTGTGTTTGCGGGGATCCGATGGCTATTCAGATTACTATGTCATATTGATTAATGGTTTTATCTTATTGATTCTATCATGTCTGTGTTGTTTGAGATCTTGCATGCTCTCCGTTTCTAGCTATCTTGGACAAGTAGATGCTAGTAACTCCAAGAGGGGTATTTATGCTCGATAGTGTGTTCATGCCTCTATTGAATCTGGGGAAGTGACAGAAATCTCTAAGGTTATAGATGTGTTGTTGCTACTAGGAAGAAAACAACAATATCTTGTTCATGGAACAATTGTATTGTTTAGTTTACACACCTTGCTTAAAGCAGTTATCTGTTGCTTGCAACTTAATACTGGAGGGGTTCGGATGATAACCTGAAGGTGGATTACTAGTCATAGATGCAGTTGAATGGCGGTCTACGTATATTGTTGTAATGCCCAATCGAATCTCATAGGATCATGAATGTTTAGTATTGCATTGTTATGCCTTGCTCTGTCCTATCAATTGTCCTGCTGTAATTTTTTTACCCATCATGTTATGTTGTTTATCTTAAGGAGAACACCTCTAGTGAACTATGGACCCTGGTACAATCTTTACCATTGATACATCTTCCACTATTACTGTTTACTTTCTGCAAGCCACCATTACCTTCCACACCATACGGTTAATCCTTTGTTTTCAGCAAACCGGTAAGACTGACAACCTCAGTGTTCATTGGGGCAAAGTCTTGAGTTTGTGTTGTGTAGGTTTCCAAGTTGCTAGCAACACCTTTGAGTCGTTTCCTTCCTCCTACTGGTTCGATAACCTTGGTTTCTTACTGAGGGAAGAACTTATTGTTGTACTCATCACACCTTCCTCTTGGGGTCTCCCAACGAAGCTCTATAGTGATCTGAGCCGCAACACCCAGTTATCAATTCTTTGCAATACCTTAATCAAGATTGTGATAGTGCATGCCACCTAAAAAATTATTCTTTTTATCATTTACCTACTCGAGGACGAGCAGGAGTTAAGCTTGGGGATGATGATACGTTGCAAACGTATCTATAATTTTTGATGCTTCATGCTTGTTTTGCACCAATTATATTATGTTTTGTCCACACTTTGTGGCATTTTTATGCATTTTCTGGAACTAACCTATTAACAAGATGCCACAGTGTTAATTCCTGTTTTCTGCTGTTTTTCTATTCCAGATTTTTACCAAAGGAAATATTCTTGGAATTGGACGAAACAAAAGCCAAACCTCCTATTTTTTTCCGACATGAAGACATCGTCCAAAGCAGAGATGGAGGAGGGCACCGAGGCGGCCACACCATAGGGTGGCGCGGGTCCCCTTGGCCGCGCCTGGCTATGGTGTGGGCCCCTCGAGCCTCCACCGACCTCGCCCCTTCGCCTATATACCCCCCCCGAGACAAAAACCCTAAAGACCATATCAGAATTCCACGAAAAGTTCCGCAGCGCCGCTGCCACCGAAGACGATATTCAGGGGACATAAGTCTCTATTCTGACACCCTGCCGGGATGGGGAATTGCCCCCGGAGCCATATCCATCGACTCCACCGCCATATCCATCGCTGTTGCTGACTCCCATGATGAGGAGAGAGTAGTTCTCCTCCGAGGCTAAGGGCTCTACCGGTAGCTATGTGTTCATCTCTCTCTCCATGGCGTGATCTTATTATGATCATGAGATTTGTAATCTAGTTGAATAAGTAGATGTTACTCTTTGTCTATTATGCTACTCAAGTGCTTTTATTAATGTGATCTCCGGAGACACCTTATCCCACGTGTGTGAAGGTGACAGTGTGCGCATCGTGTGTGGCTCTTAAGCTAAAGATTACAAAAATACTTATGATGAGTTATAATTTGAGTTGGATGTCTCTATGAAATTGTGGTGTTTGTCTAGAACCATCTAGCGCTCAAGGTGACAGTGTGGGGTTACCTAGATGGGGAATGCAAACTTTAAGGTGTTCTTTTATAGACCTACGCGGTGAATTGGTGTTCGTTATCCAACCGGAGAGTAGTTCAGGGTAGCATAGTGAAGAGAAGATTTTTTTGTGTTCAATTATGTTATCATTATTGAGAGTGTCCAGTAGTGAAAGCATGATCCCTAGGCCTTGTTTCTAAGCATTAAAGCACCATTTACAATCGGTCCTGCTACATGTTTGCTTGCTGCCATTTTTATTTCAGATTGCAATTACCACTTATAATCATCCATATTACTTGTATTTCACTATCTCTTAGCCGAACTAGTGCACCTATACACCTGACAAGTGTATTGGGTGTGTTGGGGACACAAGAGACTTCTTGTATCTTGATTGCAGGGTTGCTTGAGAGGGATATCTTTGACCTCTTCCTCCCTGAGTTTGCTAAACCTTGGGTGATCCACTTAAAGGAAACTTGTTGCTGTTCTACAAACCTCTGCACTTGGAGGCCCAACACTGTCTACAAGAATAGAAGCATGCATAGACATCAACAGTCATCTTCTCCTCCAATGCCAACCTCCTCTCCTCGGTGGCAACCCTCCTTTCCTTGACCACCGATTCGTTGTCCCTATACATCCTCCTCGCCTTGTTGGCTTCCTTTGTGCACTCAAAATTGCCTCCATGGTTATTTTTATGTCATCATCTCTGGACTTCTTCCCCTTTTCTTTTGCTTGTTTAACACCAATGAGTCCTTTTGTCCTTGCCACTGAGTTAGGAGTAGGGCTCCTCTTGACACCGTCAATTGATGCTTCATTGTATTCTATGAGGTGTGGCTCCATGGTTGCCTTGGCTTTTGTTGGCACTTCCATGTCACGAAACTTCCACTTCTCTTTATCCTTTAGCTCTGTGTAGCAATGTGCCAACACAAATGATTTCCCTTTCACCACCTTGCCTTTCTTGTTCTTCTTTCCATCACCTTTAAATAAATTTTGCGCAATGTTGAGCTACATAGACAAAACAAGAGAAAATGAGTTATAAAGAACAACATATTGCACACATGGAACATGAACATATCACAAAATAAGACAACTCACCCTATCTTTTTCATTGGTGCCACTTGGATTCATGTCATCAACCGCCGTCAAAACCCCTGTCCACTTTTGATAATCCATTGATATGACCGACCAACGGGAACATAGGGATCTATTGGAGTGCTCAATTCCACTCTTATTTTTCTTGTAAAAGTACTCCTTAATCCCCACCCAATAAGTGTCCCTAGTTTGATCAGTGCCAACAGTGGGATCCATGCCAATATTCCACCATGCCTTGCATAGTAACTTGTCTTTCTCCATGGTGTAGTTAGTCGCTCGTCCTCTCGGTTCTTCAAGCAAACCCTCACCGTCCTCCTCCATTTGAAACTCTTCTTGTTGTTGTTGTTGTTGTTGTTGTTTCCACGGTGAATGAGATGTGCCAACATTTATTGTTTCCATGAAATTTTCATTATCAATACTACATTGTACCGAGGTGAACACACATCAACACTACATTCTACTTCCATTCATGAAAACATAAAAGAGACAAATTCATACCTTCCGTCCATTTGATTGAACATGTTGGGAGTAGCAACGGGCGCGGTGAAATTCCTTGGCGCTGGCGCTTGAGGAGGCAGCGGCTGAGGCGACAGTGGGTGGATTTGGGCTGGTGACGACTCGACTCGACGCGAGACGACTGCCTTGCCCACGCCCGTCTTCTCCTTATTTTGGCCGACGCCCGTCGCAGCCGCCATAGATGGTGGCCGTTTGAACTGCGGATTTCTTACTGGCGGCGGCATGGGGGTGGTGCCATGGACGCTCGACAGTCGTGGAAGCACTAAGAGACCGCGGACGACGCTGTTAGTAGGGTTGGCGGCGGCGCCAGCTGGGTCTATGGAGCATGGAGGGGTGAGGAGAGTGCCAGTTGAGGTGTCCATCGCCGGAAAATCGCTGGCGACACCACGAAGAAGGAGGCGAGCGGCGCGCGTGGAGCTTTCAGATCGACGGTTGCTAGTTTGCGTGCACGTCGTCGAGTTTTCCAGCGCGCAGCAGCTCGAGCACCAAATTTACCGCTCATGATAGCGCAATACGTCACATGCTGATTTTTTTTAGCATGCATGTTATTGTAGCGCGTGTTGAAGCGTGAAAAATACCTCTGACGCTCCGTGATTTTTACAGCGTTTTAGCTCTTGGAGATACATAGAGCGATTTCGCACCCAGCAACCTAACCAAGCTATTTGAGTCCAACCTCGTCTCCTCGTCCAGTTCGCCAATTCGCACAGGCCCAACCCAGCAACCAGCCCAAAGCCGTGCGAGTCCAACCTCATCTCTTCGTCAGTCGTCGGTTCGCCACCGCACTCAGACACCTCCGGCCTCCACCTCCAGCGGCGCCCATGGCCATCTCCACCCCTCTCGCCGTCCGCGCCTCTCCCTCCCGCCTACTCTCGCACAGGTGAAATGGCGCTCTCCACCTCCCTCTCTCTCCCGCTTTTCTAATCATCGACTGCTCGTTTTCACCTTATTCTTCGCCCGCTCTCCTTTGTTTAGGCGGAGTGGCAGCAGTGCCTGCCCGGGCCTCCGAGGTGAGCTTCTTTCTTTACGTTTTTTCGGCATCTGTAGATGTAGAAATTTTGTTTATCTTCTTATACGGACTGGATGGAGCAACCAAATATTAAGTTCTGTAGGCGAGCACTGTTTGGAATCGAATCATTTGATTTGATCCGGGTTCCGGGTTCAGTAAGATGTCGTAGATCGTGTTAATTGAATAAATTGACTGTGCATTGCACAAATTGAGAATGTTTTTCTTTGATTCAGTTTTATACACGCTGTAATCAGTTAGCTTTGTTGTTTAATAGTTATGCAGATAACTTTTGATTTGTTTTTTGCTCTGGTTATTAGAAAATTTGGGATTACGTGAGAGTCGGTAGCCCTAGAAATGCTGAATTTATTCCCAACATCAACTGTTTGCGGTCATTTGGTCAATACTATTCCGACCTAAATTTCGGAAGGCATCAACAAGGGTGCGTAGTGAAAGAATGTGTAGCAAAAAAAAAAAGATATCGGTAGTAGTGCGTATTTCTTCACTTAGGTCTGATTTCGAAGTTGGTTTATGGCCCCGTTACAGGTTGAACTGAAATGTGTAAGATTGCATCTGCATTAAGTACATATTAGACACAACAGTGAATTAGCACGAATCAACATGGTTTGAAGAGGAAGTTCGTCTTTAGCGTGATGACTAACATTGTAATATGGATGCTGTGGCTCATTCTGGGGCTGGAATTGCAGTCTTTGCATCAAAGCAGTATACACCAATAAGTTAACTGACTTGAATCACCTAAGTTGTGGAAGCTGAGTTTATCTGGTTGATGCTGACCTTCGTTCGGGTAAACAGGATCTATCTTTCTTATTTATAGGAGTCGTGTTAGGAAAGGTTTCCTTTGAAGTTGGGGTGCCATATAAGCAAAATGCTTCTTCAAGCAATAATAGTTTCCAAAGCCAAAACTGCTGGACTCAGAGCCTCTCACACAACAGACAGGCCATTCCTAACTTATCCCTTGTGCTATAACCCTAGCTCTCTATATCATCTCCTGCCACTCCTCTCGCACTTTTGTGACCAAAG
Source organism: Avena longiglumis (assembly GCA_030063025.1). Classification (NCBI taxonomy): domain Eukaryota; kingdom Viridiplantae; phylum Streptophyta; class Magnoliopsida; order Poales; family Poaceae; genus Avena; species Avena longiglumis. Next base: position 188,600,360 of record CP125979.1, read on the forward strand.
CCATAAGAACGAACTTTATTTTGTGTAAATGTACATTCTTTCGCTCTATTTTTCTGTAGGGTCCTTTTTTCTTCTTCACGGTATTATTGTCAATGTATCATGTTGCTGTCTCACACAAATTGTACATATAGGACCGCAAGTTGCAACACCTGGTGTTTCTGCTCAGTTGGATCAGAGAATACGCTGCCTATCGTATCTGAGGTGATATATTCGAAGTTACGACGGTTGATATTTTCTATTTTTAGTTTAGGTTGTGTATAAGAAGCTTGGCTATTTCTTTCTCCACTCAGTGTATTGAAGTGCACATAACACTGTAAATTATTATCTATAGGCAAAATACAATTGTGGCAACAGCGAATGAAAATCCACCTTTAATGCCTGCTATCATGACTCCTGGTGGCCCTCTTGATCTGGCAACGGTATTGTTGGGAAATCGTATAATCTTCATTGGTCAATATATTAACTCACAAGTGGCACAGCGTGTAATATCACAGCTTGTCACACTTTCTGCTATTGACGAAGAGGGTGATATTCTGGTTAGTGTACATTTTGTTGTTGTTGGAGGTTCAACATTTTGCTTCATAACTTATCATTTGTCTTAATGTGTGTAGCAGGCCCCTCAATTTGTTGCTTTATATGTTTTTTTTGCCTTACTCAAAATATTTTCTGCTTTATCAGATCTATCTTAACTGTCCTGGTGGAAGTCTTTATTCCATCTTAGCAATTTATGATTGCATGTCCTGGGTATGTCAGCTATAACCATTGTATTCCCCCTCCTACAATTCGTGCTACATTCTTCATATTTCTAATTGCATTATATATTTTAGTCTTTGTTCATGCATCACAAAGAATTTTCCATAAGATTAAGATTTGTGTTGTTGGCACTAGAATCATTGCACATACAACACAGAACATTTTTGCGTAGTCTGTTTACAGACCTTAGCTAGTGAGTAGTGAGTAGGAGCTTACATATAAACTGCAGCTTAGTTTTAGTATTAACATGAAATCATTACGTAATGCAAAAGCTACTCTTATATCCGTGGTATTGTTTACAAGAGTTGCATTCTTATATTGGTACATAGACCTGAGCATTCCCGTGCTGGGATGGTTCCAAGCAGGTTTGGTACAGTCTGCTGGCCACATGCCTCATTTCCTAAAATCCGCTCTAGCGTCAAAAACTGTCTTTTGGGATGGCCAAGGCAAAAAAAAATGCTTATGTCTTGCACATACATCACACATGGAGTTTCACCATTATTTCTCTTGCTTTTGTTTTACTTCCTTTAACCTCTTATTCGGGCATATATTGGGATTTTACTTTGTTGCATCTGAGGCCCTTAGTGCAGTGTCATGGCATATATCATGGGAAAGTAAAAAGGACAAATTATTGATGTTGAAAACTGATGAACTTTGATCTTATGCCCATAACAAGAAAAAGGAAGTGTTTTTTGAAAGAGGTCCTCACGCTGTGCTTGGTCAATGTGTAGTGTTAGACATTCCTATTTCCTACAACATAGTCAAATGCTACATGTTACAATTGGCTTTCCACTGTGTAAATGTAAAATTGTATTGATTTGCCAGGATAGCCTCCTATAACACTATAATATCGCATAACATTTCGATGCTCTGTGCCAGCGCCTGAAACATATGTTTGTGGGTTAACATAAACAGATCAAACCGAAAGTTGGGACAGTGTGCTTTGGCGTTGTTGCTAGCCAAGCAGCGATCATTCTCGCTGGCGGTGAGAAGGGAATGCGCTATGTAATGCCTAATGCCAGAGTAATGATCCATCAACCTCAAGGTGGATCGGAGGTACGGCTGTAGCAAGATGGGTTTAAATCTTGTGTGACCTAGTTGGACGGTTACCATATCATTGAAGCTCTGTTGCGATGCTAACGATGGGGTCACCTGCAGGGTAATACGGAGGAGGTTCGACGACAGGTTGGGGAAACCGTCTATGCTCGAGATGTAAGCAACGGCCAACAAAGCCTAAACCTTATTTTGGCATGCAGATTTTCGAGAAAGTACTTGTGTTAATTTCAGCTTTGATTAAAATGAAAGCTTGTGAGAAAACCTTGTGTGCTTGCAGAAAGTTGACAAGATGTTTGCTTCTTTCACGGGGCAACCCTTGGATATGGTGCAACAGTGGACGGAGAGGGATCGCTTCATGTCTTCCTCCGAGGTAACCTCTCCTTGATGTAGCACAAGAAAGCAGGCAGGCGGCCGTGGTGAAACGATGAACTTACGTTGTGGTTTTACTTACCTAGGCCATGGACTTCGGACTAGTGGACGCATTGCTGGAAACAAGATGCTAAGCAATGCAAATTGGAGGAGCTCAAGTTAGGCTACGTAGAAGGTCGCTGGTTTGGCGGGGATGGCAAGAAGATGGGGATGTCATTTGCCTCTTTGAATTTCCTTGCGGCTGTGAGTGAGTCGTCGTCACACCACTGGGCTCCATGGTGCCGGATATGCTTGCTGCGGTAATGTCAGCAAGGAAGGAGAGTGTTTAGCATAGACGTAGACAATCCTTGAGGAGGCTTTTCGCCACGTTGTGACACAGGCAACCGCAGGCGAAGACAACATGTGCCTTGCAGTAGTATAATTTTTATACTATAGGAGTATGTATGTTGGAGTAGGATGCTCTTCTACTGATTCCTGAGCTGTTCCTCTGTGCCACATGCCACATATGGTGCCGGTGCCAGATCGTTGAGATAGTCTGGTTTGTGTTGTGCTTACCCCGTGCTTTATTTTTGGCAAATGTTTAGCCGTGCGCCTGCAGGATGGCGTTGATCCACTATAGCCGTGCTGTTCAGCTCCCAGCAGCTCAAGTTCAACCGACTCGCAGGTGGTTCGGTATTTCTCCACTGGCTAGTGGCTCAGGGCGGCATCCAGCAGTCCCACTTAAGCTGCCCGCGAAAAAATGCTTACTACCTCTATTTCAGAACTTAAGGCGTACACACTTTCCAAAGCAAAGGTTGACTAAAAGAATTGAGCAACAAAATCTTGATTATATTGTACATAATTAGTACCATTGGATTCGTATTGAAAAATACTTTCCAGTGATACTAGTTTCATACAAAAACTCTTTACGTATTTAGAGTAATTCTTGGTCAAAAAAAAAACACACAAAACGAGGACGCCTTAAGCCCTGAAACAGAGGGAGTATATGGTTGTCGCGGCGAGCCGTTTCAGTTAAGCGGCTACAGCGGACAAAACCATCTAATCCAGCGGCGCCAGCGGCTTAAGGCCCAGTTCCCGTCCTACCCTCAGCTTTCTGGGGAAGTCGGTTCCAAAATTTTGTGAGGCTTCCAAGTTAGTTTAGCCTTAACCACTTTGCCTCAGAATTTTTTTGAATCGCTTCCCGAAAAGCAGAGGACGGTTTCTCGCCAAAAGAACTGGGCCTAAACGTGGTACAGTCAAGCCTTGGAACTGCAGCATGGCCTATCGACGGCGGGACTAAGTTACTCTACCTGGTATTGTACCGTGTAGTCTTGTACGTAGTACGTATATTCCGTCAGCGGATATCACCAAGGCATTCAAGATTCAATCTGAAGCTAAAAACTTGAAGTGTTCGCGTAGAGGATGCCAATCGATCCATGCATGCTAGTCCCGAGAGTAGCAGCATCCCTAGCAGTTACTGAAAAGTACGAACTGAAAAATGCATGTTTAGGCCGCTAAACCCACATTTTTAAGTTCGCAAGTGCGCGGCGAAGACCAGTAACTGATCTTGCAAACCGAATATTCGAATTTTAAAAACTTCCGGAAAATCATAGACGTGACGATCAGTGTATACATACAAAATATTATAAAAAAAAGTTAAAAAGCTTAGTGGACGAGCTTGCCTAGCGGCTTCTGCGCGTGCGCGCATCGCCGACGGGCCAAATCGAGCTCGGGGTGGAGCGATGGCCGTCGCGCCGCCGCCTAGTCGTCGAGGACGATGACGTCCACGTCCATGAGGTCGAGGCGCACAAATCCACCGGCTTCCTCGTCACGCTCGGCCGCTTCCGCCGTCACGATGGCTCTCTCGCTGTCGGTGCGCTCGGATGCCTCCAACGCCGCAATAGCGGCCTCCATCTCCTCGCGCAGCGCGGTCTCAAAGAGGCGGATAGCGCCCTCCCTGTCGGCGCACTCGGGCGCCTCCACTGCTGCAATAACGTCCTCGACCTCCTCACGCTCGCGGCGCAGCTCCTCGCGCAGCGCGGCCTCCAAGAGGCGGATGACGTCGACGATCGCGCTCCCCGTCGTCATCGTGCGCCCAAAAGAGGCAACGGTGACGGTGGGAGTGCCAGGACTCGTCGCGCGTCGAGATCGTCGGTGGAGCGGGAACGTCATCGTCGGGGAAGTCGACGAATGCAACGAGGGATGACGGGGGACGGAGCCCACGGTTCGTCCACTGTTGCGCTGCATGGCGCTTGGCGCCGATGGTCCGCGCCAGCTTCTTGCGGGCTTCATCACCGCAAGGATGCGGCGAGCCCCCCGAGGGTGGGCGCCTCCCACCGCCACCGCCCACGTGGCCGCCAAGGGCGGACTCAGAAAAAATTATGAGTAGGGCAAATGAAGTGACCGCGGGCATTCCTTCCATAAATTTGTAAAATATGAAGACATTTCTCCTAAATATGAATAAATTCCAAAGGAATTTTAAATTTGGAGTGGGGGCCTAGGTCCCCACTCAGCTACACTTGGGTCCGCCCCTGGCGGCCGCCGCCTAGGCCGCAACTCCTCCCACCATGGCCATCATCGCAAATCCGCGGCTGTCGGTGCTCGAATTGCTCGCCGGAGCTGAAGAGTATGTGCGGTGACGGCTAGGGTTTGCGCGCAGGAGGGGTTCGAGTTGTGAACCAAACTCGTCGGTGAGCCGTATTAGTAGGGGCGGATGGGCCGGAGTTTGGGGGCCCGAGAAAAATTATTTCGGGCTGGGTCGTTTACGGGCTCCGTTAGCCCCGAAACCAAAAATCCTCCGGAATTATTCAGTTCCCGACGTTTTTTAGTAACAGCCATGGGTGCCCTCCCATCCAGTTTTTCGGCGCTAAAATGAGACTTTTGGGAAACTTCGGCACTATCTCTTGGTCTTGGGGCGTGCGATTTTCCAGCCGTGACCATAGGCCCAGTCAGGCGAAATGGTACAAACGCGCACTAATTCAGACAAAATTCGTAGGAGAAATTCATAGATATCCAGGCGAGTTTATACGAGGTTCGACAGAATTCACAGTAAAACAAAGAAAACAAGCCTAGTTCAGACAGAGGGCAGAGGTAGAAGGTGTAATCATCGTCGTCGCTCGGTGGCGTATCCGGCGGTGGCCCACGGCTGCTCCCCTGGCTAGGGTTGCAGCCTCCGGCGCAGAGGTGCAGTGCTCGGCCCCGCCTCATGGTCATCGTCGTCATCGAGCATGATGATGTCGCGGTCCATCTGAGCCGCTCGACGGAGCGCGGCGCGCTCCAATAGCCATCGCTGGCATTTGGCCTCCTCCCGCTTGGCCTCGGCCTTGGATCAGGCGGCGACAAGTGCTTCGACTTCCTAGCCGAAGACCCGCCGACGTCATGCTGCTTCTTTCCGCCGGCGCCCCCGAGCGAGCCCCAACGCGCTGGGTTTGATCTGAAAACGCTAGCCAAAAGTTCGGCCTAATCCAACGGAAAATTCGGCACCTGGAAGAAAAATCGCCCGTGTATAAACAAAGACCTCTGGGCGGCCGTTGGGGCCTGTAGATGCTCTATGTCTCGTCATGCTAGAGGTGTTGCATGTAAATGTAATTGATTTATGTGTGTCCATACAGAGTACTATGAGACAACAAGAAACCGGGCATGCGTTCATCGGCTTTGCTCCAATAATCAGCACGGCACGGCTGCGTGAGTACAGTGTGCGCGTATATACACTACAGGAATGGCCAGATGCGCCGACGGCCGCCGGCTACGCCGACGGCCAAACGTCGGGGCCATCGGCGTAGCACCGCACCGGGCCAGCCCAACTGGCCAGCCCTCGGCGTAGCCAAGCCGTCGGCGTAGCGTACACTACACCGACGGTCACCCTCGGCGTAGCGGCGGCCCTCGGCGTAGCGGACGCGCCACATGCCGGCAGACACGACGACGCGTTAACGGTGCCGTCGGTTAGGCCGACGGCGACCCTCGGCATAGCATACGCCGACGGCCACCCTCGGCGCATTAAACGTCGCCGACGGTCACCTCGGCGTAGCCTTCTCTATTTTCATATATTTTGTATTTGCATCAATTATTTATATATTTTTTATTAATTGGATAATTTATTCTCCTGAATAGCAGTCTACACGTCCACATGAAATGTCGTTGCGAATCTTCTCACACCCGAGAAATTTCTATATGTTTGTAAGTGTTATTATCGCATGTGGTTCTCAATAGCACTCACCACGACCACATGAAGTGCTTGCATGTGTCCTCTCCTCGATGCATGCGCTCTAACCTAGAGGCGAAGGTTCCGGACCAGATGAGGGTGGAATCTCCCGTCGAGGTGAAAGCGGTAGGATAGTGCCCCAACTTGTGAGCCAACATGGTTTGACATCACCCTATGACCTAAACAAACACAAAACAAGAGAGAGCTACCCTGGCTACCCGTCGGAGGAACGCCTAGGGTAGACGATCCGAGTGCACAGAGATCGTGGTTTCACGGAGGAAGACCACGAGAACATCGAATGAGATGAAAACTTGCATGTGCCCCTAGCATATATGTGTGTGTGGGTGTGGTTAGAGGTTGGTATATAGGTGCTTGCATGTGTCCCCTCGCATGCATGCGCCTAACCTAGAGGCGAAGGTTCCGGCCCAGTATGAGGTGGAATCTCCTCCGAGGTGAAAGCGGTAGGATAGTGCCCCAACTTGTGAACCAACATGGTTTGACATCACCCTATGACCTAAACAAACACAAAACAAGAGAGAGCTACGCCGGGCTACCTGCCGAGGAACGTCTAGGGGGTAGACGATCCGAGTGTGCAGAGATCGTGGTTTCACGAGGAAGACCACGAGAACATCGGAATGAGATGAAAACTTGCATGTGCCCCTAGCATATGTGTGTGTGGTGTGGTTAGAGGTTGGTATATAGGTGCTTGCATGTGTCCCCTCGCATGCATGCGCCTAACCTAGAGGCGAAGGTTCCGGCCCGTGGAGGGTGGAATCTCCCGTCGAGGTGAAACCTGTAGGATAGTGCCCCAACTTGTGAGCCAACATGGTTTGACATCACCCTATGACCTAAACAAACACAAAACAAGAGAGAGCTACGGGCTACCCTCTGTGAGGAACGTCTAGGGGTAGACGATCCGAGTGTGCACAGAGATCGTGGTTTCACGGAGGAAGACCACGAGAACATCGGAATGAGATGAAAACTTGCATGTGCCCCTAGCATATGTGTGTGTGGGTGTGGTTAGAGGTTGGTATATATAGGTGCTTGAATGTGTCAACCCTCGCATGCATGCGCCCTAACCTAGAGGCGGTTCCGACCAGATGAGGGTGGAATCTCCCCGTTGAGGTGAAACCTGGTAGGATAGTGCCCCAACTTGTGAACCAACATGGTTTTACATCACCCTATGACCTAAACAAACACAAAACAAGAGAGAGATACTCCGGGCTACCCCTGCGGGAGGAACATCTAGGGGGGTAGACGATCCGAGTGTGCACAGATCAGGGTTTCGCCGGAGGAAGACCACGAGAACATCGGAATCAGATGAAAACTTGAATGTGTCCCTAGCATATGTGTGTGAGTGTGGTGAGAGGTTGATATAGGTGCTTGCATGTGTCCCCCCTCGCATGCATGCGCTCTAACCTAGAAGCGAACGTTCTGACCATGAGGGTGGAATCTCCCACGAGGTGAAACCGGTAGGATAGTGCCCCAACTTGTGAGCCAACATGGTTTGACATCACCCTATGACCTAAACAAACACAAAACAAGAGAGAGCTACGGCTACCCCTCGCCGAGGAACGCCTAGGGGGTAGACGATCCGAGTGTGCAGAGATCGTGGTTTCACGGGAGGAAGACCACGAGAACATCGGAATGAGATGAAAACTTGCATGTGCCCCTAGCATATGTGTGTGTGGGTGTGGTTAGAGGTTGGTATATAGGTGCTTGCATGTGTCCCCTCGCATGCATGCGCCTAACCTAGAGGCGAAGGTTAGGGCCGTGGGAGGTGGAATCTCCCGTCGAGGTGAAACCCAGGATAGTGCCCCAACTTGTGAGCCAACATGGTTTGACATCACCCTATGACCTAAACAAACACAAAACAAGAGAGAGCTACGCCGGGCTACCCCTGTCAGAGGAACGTCTAGGGGGGTAGACGATCCGAGTGTGCACAGAGATCAGGGTTTCGCCGGAGGAAGACCACGAGAACATCGGAATGAGATGAAAACTTGCATGTGCCCCTAGCATATGTGTGTGTGGGTGTGGTTAGAGGTTGGTATATATAGGTGCTTGCATGTGTCCCCCCCTCGCATGCATGCGCTCTAACCTAGAGACGAAGGTTCCGGACCCGTATGAGGGTGGAATCTCCCCGTCGAGGTGAAACCGGGTAGGATAGTGCCCCAACTTGTGAGCCAACATGGTTTGACATCACCCTATGACCTAAACAAACACAAAACAAGAGAGAGCTACGCCGGGCTACCTGTCGGAGGAACGTCTAGGGGTAGACGATCCGAGTGTGCAGAGATCGTGGTTTCACGGAGGAAGACCACGAGAACATCGGAATGAGATGAAAACTTGCATGTGCCCCTAGCATATATGTGTGTGTGGGTGGTTAGAGGTTGGTATATAGGTGCTTGCATGTGTCCCCTCGCATGCATGCGCTCTAACCTAGAGGCGAAGGTTCGGCCCAGGGAGGGTGGAATCTCCCGTCGAGGTGAAACCGGTAGGATAGTGCCCCAACTTGTGAGCCAACATGGTTTGACATCACCCTATGACCTAAACAAACACAAAACAAGAGAGAGCTACGGGCTACCTCGCCGGAGGAACGTCTAGGGGGTAGACGATCCGAGTGTGCACAGAGATCAGGGTTTCGCCGGAGGAAGACCACGAGAACATCAGAATGAGATGAAAACTTGCATGTGCCCCTAGCATATGTGTGTGTGTGGGTGTGGTTAGAGGTTGGTATATATAGGTGCTTGCATGTGTCCCCTCGCATGCATGCGCTCTAACCTAGAGGCGAAGGTTCCGGACCATGAGGGTGGAATCTCCCACGAGGTGAAACCGGTAGGATAGTGCCCCAACTTGTGAGCCAACATGGTTTGACATCACCCCATGACCTAAACAAACACAAAACAAGAGAGATACTGGCTACCCCGAGAGGAACGCCTAGGGGTAGACGATCCGAGTGTGCACAGAGATCGTGGTTTCACGAGGAAGACCACGAGAACATCGGAATGAGATGAAAACTTGCATGTGCCCCTAGCATATGTGTGTGTGGGTGTGGTTAGAGGTTGGTATATATAGGTGCTTGCATGTGTCCCCTCGCATGCATGCGCCTAACTTAGAGGCGAATGTTCAGGCCAGATGAGGGTGGAATCTCCCGTCGAGGTGAAACCGGTAGGATAGTGCCCCAACTTGTGAGCCAACATGGTTTGACATCACCCTATGACCTAAACAAACACAAAACAAGAGAGAGCTACGCTGGCTACCTCGCCGAGGAACGTCTAGGGGGGTAGACGATCCGAGTGTGCACAGAGATCAGGGTTTCGCTGGAGGAAGACCACGAGAACATCGGAATGAGATGAAAACTTGCATGTGCCCCTAGCATATGTGTGTGTGGGTGTGGTTAGAGGTTGGTATATATAGGTGCTTGCATGTGTCCCCCCTCGCATGCATGCGCTCTAACCTAGAGGCGAAGGTTCCGGACCCGTATGAGGGTGGAATCTCCCCGTCGAGGTGAAAGCGGGTAGGATAGTGCCCCAACTTGTGAGCCAACATGGTTTGACATCACCCTATGACCTAAACAAACACAAAACAAGAGAGAGCTACCCCGGGCTACCCCTGTCAGAGGAATGTCTAGGGGGGTAGACGATCCGAGTGTGCACAGAGATCAGGGTTTCGCCGGAGGAAGACCACGAGAACATCAGAATGAGATGAAAACTTGCATGTGCCCCTAGCATATATGTGTGTGTGGGTGTGGTTAGAGGTTGGTATATATAGGTGCTTGCATGTGTCCCCCCTCGCATGCATGCGCTCTAACCTAGAGGCGAAGGTTCCGGGCCCGTATGAGGGTGGAATCTCCCCGTCGAGGTGAAAGCGGGTAGGATAGTGCCCCAACTTGTGAACCAACATGGTTTGACATCACCCTATGACCTAAACAAACACAAAACAAGAGAGAGCTACGGGCTACCCTGTCGAGGAACGTCTAGGGGTAGACGATCCGAGTGCACAGATCGTGGTTTCACGAGGAAGACCACGAGAACATCGGAATGAGATGAAAACTTGCATGTGCCCCTAGCATATATGTGTGTGTGGGTGTGGTTAGAGGTTGGTATATATAGGTGCTTGCATGTGTCCCCTCGCATGCATGCGCCTAACCTAGAGGCGAAGGTTCCGGGCTGCATGAGGGTGGAATCTCCCCGTCGAGGTGAAAGCGGGTAGGATAGTGCCCCAACTTGTGAACCAACATGGTTTGCCATCACCCTATGACCTAAACAAACACAAAACAAGAGAGAGCTACGCCGGGCTACCCCTGTCAGAGGAACGTCTAGGGGGGTAGACGATCCGAGTGTGCACAGAGATCAGGGTTTCGCCGGAGGAAGACCACGAGAACATCGGAATGAGATGAAAACTTGCATGTGCCCCTAGTATATATGTGTGTGTGGTGTGGTTAGAGGTTGGTATATATAGGTGCTTGCATGTGTCCCCCCTCGCATGCATGAGCTCTAACCTAGAGGCGAAGGTTCCGGGCCCGTAGGAGGGTGGAATCTCCCCGTAGAGGTGAAACCGAGTAGGATAGTGCCCCAACTTGTGAGCCAACATGGTTTGACATCACCCTATGACCTAAACAAACACAAAACAAGAGAGAGCTACGCCGGGCTACCTCGCCGGAGGAACGCCTAGGGGTACGATCCGAGTGTGCACAGAGATCGTGGTTTCACGGAGGAAGACCACGAGAACATCGGAATGAGATGAAAACTTGCATGTGCCCCTAGCATATGTGTGTGTGGGTGTGGTTAGAGGTTGGTATATAGGTGCTTGCATGTGTCCCCTCGCATGCATGCGCCTAACCTAGAGGCGAAGGTTCCGGACCAGATGAGGGTGGAATCTCCCGTCGAGGTGAAACCGGTAGGATAGTGCCCCAACTTGTGAGCCAACATGGTTTGACATCACCCTATGACCTAAACAAACACAAAACAAGAGAGAGCTACGCCGGCTACCCTCGCCGAGGAACATCTAGGGGTAGCGATCCGAAAGTGCACAGAGATCGTGGTTTCACGAGGAAGACCACGAGAACATCGGAATGACATGAAAACTTGCATGTCCCCTAGCATATGTGTGTGTGGGTGTGGTTAGAGGTTGGTATATATAGGTGCTTGCATGTGTCCCCCTCGCATGCATGCGCTCTAACCTAGAGGCGAAGGTTCCGACCAGATGAGGTGGAATCTCCCGTCGAGGTGAAACCGGTAGGATAGTGCCCCAACTTGTGAGCCAACATGGTTTGACATCACCCTATGACCTAAACAAACACAAAACAAGAGAGAGCTACCGGCTACCCGCCGAGGAACGTCTAGGGGGTAGACGATCCGAGTGTGCAGAGATCGTGGTTTCACGGGAGGAAGACCACGAGAACATCGGAATGAGATGAAAACTTGCATGTGCCCCTAGCATATATGTGTGTGTGGGTGTGGTTAGAGGTTGGTATATATAGGTGCTTGCATGTGTCCCCTCGCATGCATGCGGCCTAACCTAGAGGCGAAGGTTCCGGCTGGGAGGGTGGAATCTCCGTCGAGGTGAAACCTGTAGGATAGTGCCCCAACTTGTGAGCCAACATGGTTTGACATCACCCTATGACCTAAACAAACACAAAACAAGAGAGAGCTACGCTGGCTACTCTCGGGAGGAACGCCTAGGGGTGACGATCCGAGTGTGCACAGAGATCGTGGTTTCACGAGGAAGACCACGAGAACATCGAATGAGATGAAAACTTGCATGTGCCCCTAGCATATGTGTGTGTGGGTGTGGTTAGAGGTTGGTATATAGGTGCTTGCATGTGTCCCCCTCGCATGCATGCGCCTAACCTAGAGGCGAAGGTTCCACCAGATGAGGGTGGAATCTCCCGTCGAGGTGAAACCGGTAGGATAGTGCCCCAACTTGTGAGCCAACATGGTTTGACATCACCCCATGACCTAAACAAACACAAAACAAGAGAGAGATACGGCTACCTGCCGAGGAACGTCTAGGGGTAGACGATCCGAGTGCACAGAGATCGTGGTTTCACGAGGAAGACCACGAGAACATCGGAATGAGATGAAAACTTGCATGTGCCCCTAGCATATATGTGTGTGTGGGTGTGGTTAGAGGTTGGTATATATAGGTGCTTGCATGTGTCCCCTCGCATGCATGCGCCTAACCTAGAGGCGAAGGTTCCGGCAGATGAGGGTGGAATCTCCGTCGAGGTGAAACCGGTAGGATAGTGCCCCAACTTGTGAGCCAACATGGTTTGACATCACCCTATGACCTAAACAAACACAAAACAAGAGAGAGCTACGCTGGCTACTCCCCTGAGGAACGCCTAGGGGGGCAGACGATCCGAGTGTGCAGAGATCGTGGTTTCACGGAGGAAGACCACGAGAACATTGGAATGAGATGAAACTTGCATGTGCCCCTAGCATATGTGTGTGTGGGTGTGGTTAGAGGTTGGTATATATAGGTGCTTGCATGTGTCCCTCCTCGCATGCATGCGCCTAACCTAGAGGCGAAGGTTCCGACCAGATGAGGTGGAATCTCCCGTCGAGGTGAAAGGGTAGGATAGTGCCCTACCTTGTGAGCCAACATGGTTTGACATCACCCTATGACCTAAACAAACACAAAACAAGAGAGAGCTACTGGCTACCCTGTCGGAGGAACGTCTAGGGGTAGACGATCCGAGTGTGCCAGAGATCGTGGTTTCACGAGGAAGACCACGAGAACATCGGAATGAGATGAAAACTTGCATGTGCCCCTAGCATATGTGTGTGTGGGTGTGGTTAGAGGTTGGTATATATAGGTGCTTGCATGTGTCCCCCTCGCATGCATGCGCCTAACCTAGAGGCGAAGGTTCGGGCCGTATGAGGTGGAATCTCCCGTCGAGGTGAAACGGGTAGGATAGTGCCCCAACTTGTGAGCCAACATGGTTTGACATCACCCTATGACCTAAACAAACACAAAACAAGAGAGCTCGCTGGCTACCTGTCGGGAGGCGTCTAGGGGTGTACGATCCGAGTGTGCCAGAGATCGTGGTTTCACGGAGGAAGACCACGAGAACATCGGAATGAGATGAAAACTTGCATGTGCCCCTAGCATATGTGTGTGTGGGTGTGGTTAGAGGTTGGTATATATAGGTGCTTGCATGTGTCCCCTCAAGCATGCATGCGCCTAACCTAGATGAAGGTTCCGGACCGTATGAGGTGGAATCTCCCGTCGAGGTGAAAGCGGTAGGATAGTGCCCCAACTTGTGAGCCAACATGGTTTGACATCACCCTATGACCTAAACAAACACAAAACAAGAGAGAGCTACCGGGCTACCTGTCGGGAGGAATGTCTAGGGGTAGACGATCCGAGTGTGCACAGAGATCGTGGTTTTTGGGAGGAAGACCACGAGAACATCGAATGAGATGAAAACATGTGCCCCTAGCATATGTGTGTGTGGGTGTGGTTAGAGGTTGGTATATATAGGTGCTTGCATGTGTCCCCTCATGCATGCGCTCTAACCTAGAGGCGAAGGTTCGGGCCGTGATGAGGGTGGAATCTCCCGTCGAGGTGAAAGCGGGTAGGATAGTGCCCCAACTTGTGAACCAACATGGTTTGACATCACCCTATGACCTAAACAAACACAAAACAAGAGAGAGCTACGCTGGCTACCCTCGCCGAGGAACGATCTAGTGTGCACAGAGATCGTGGTTTCACGAGGAAGACCACGAGAACATCGGAATGAGATGAAAACTTGCATGTGCCCCTAGCATATATGTGTGTGTGGGTGTGGTTAGAGGTTGGTATATATAGGTGCTTGCATGTGTCCCCTCGCATGCATGCGCCTAACCTAGAGGCGAAGGTTAGGGCCCGTATGAGGGTGGAATCTCCCGTCGAGGTGAAACCGGGTAGGATAGTGCCCCAACTTGTGAGCCAACATGGTTTGACATCACCCTATGACCTAAACAAACACAAAACAAGAGAGAGCTACTGGCTACCCCCTGGGAGGAACGTCTAGGAGGGTGACGATCCGAGTGTGCACAGAGATCGTGGTTTCGGGAGGAAGACCACGAGAACATCGGAATGAGATGAAAACTTGCATGTGCCCCTAGAATATGTGTGTGTGGGTGTGGTTAGAGGTTGGTATATATAGGTGCTTGCATGTGTCCCCTCGCATGCATGCGCCTAACCTAGGCGAAGGTTCCGACCAGATGAGGGTGGAATCTCCCGTCGAGGTGAAACCGGTAGGATAGTGCCCCAACTTGTGAGCCAACATGGTTTGACATCACCCTATGACCTAAACAAACACAAAACAAGAGAGAGCTACCCCGGCTACCTGTCGGAGGAATGTCTAGGGGGTAGACGATCCGAGTGTGCACAGAGATCGTGGTTTCACGAGGAAGACCACGAGAACATCGTAATGAGATGAAAACTTGCATGTGCCCCTAGCATATATGTGTGTGTGGCTGTGGTTAGAGGTTGGTATATATAGGTGCTTGCATGTGTCCCCTCGCATGCATGCGCTCTAACCTAGAGGCAGGTTCCGGGCCGTATGAGGTGGAATCTCCCCGTCGAGGTGAAACCGGGTAGGATAGTGCCCCAACTTGTGAGCCAACATGGTTTGACATCACCCTATGACCTAAACAAACACAAAACAAGAGAGAGCTACGCCGGGCTACCCCTGTCAGAGGAACGTCTAGGGGGGTAGACGATCCGAGTGTGCACAGAGATCAGGGTTTCGCCGGAGGAAGACCACGAGAACATTGGAATGAGATGAAACTTGCATGTGCCCCTAGCATATGTGTGTGTGGGTGTGGTTAGAGGTTGGTATATATAGGTGCTTGCATGTGTCCCTCCTCGCATGCATGCGCTCTAACCTAGAGGCGAAGGTTCCGGACCCGTATGAGGGTGGAATCTCCCCGTCGAGGTGAAAGCGGGTAGGATAGTGCCCTACCTTGTGAGCCAACATGGTTTGACATCACCCTATGACCTAAACAAACACAAAACAAGAGAGAGCTACTGGCTACCCTGTCGGGAGGAACGTCTAGGGGTAGACGATCCGAGTGTGCAGAGATCGTGGTTTCATGGGAGGAAGACCACGAGAACATCGGAATGAGATGAAAACTTGCATGTGCCCCTAGCATATGTGTGTGTGGGTGTGGTTAGAGGTTGGTATATATAGGTGCTTGCATGTGTCCCCCCATGCATGCGCTCTAACCTAGAGGCGAAGGTTACAGGGCGTATGAGGTGGAATCTCCCGTCGAGGTGAAACCCGGGTAGGATAGTGCCCCAACTTGTGAGCCAACATGGTTTGACATCACCCTATGACCTAAACAAACACAAAACAAGAGAGAGCTACTGGCTACCTGTCGGAGGAACGTCTAGGGGGTGCGATCCGAGTGTGCACAGAGATCGTGGTTTCACGGAGGAAGACCACGAGAACATCGGAATGAGATGAAAACTTGCATGTGCCCCTAGCATATGTGTGTGTGGGTGTGGTTAGAGGTTGGTATATATAGGTGCTTGCATGTGTCCCCCCAGCATGCATGCGCTCTAACCTAGAGGCGAAGGTTAGGACCAGTATGAGGTGGAATCTCCCGTCGAGGTGAAAGCGGGTAGGATAGTGCCCCAACTTGTGAGCCAACATGGTTTGACATCACCCTATGACCTAAACAAACACAAAACAAGAGAGCTACGGGCTACCCCCTGTCACAGGAATGTCTAGGGGGGTGACGATCCGAGTGTGCACAGAGATCGTGGTTTCAGGGAGGAAGACCACGAGAACATCGAATGAGATGAAAACTTGCATGTGCCCCTAGCATATGTGTGTGTGGGTGTGGTTAGAGGTTGGTATATATAGGTGCTTGCATGTGTCCCCCTCGCATGCATGCGCTCTAACCTAGAGGCGAAGGTTCCGGCCTGTATGAGGTGGAATCTCCCGTCGAGGTGAAAGCGGGTAGGATAGTGCCCCAACTTGTGAACCAACATGGTTTGACATCACCCTATGACCTAAACAAACACAAAACAAGAGAGAGCTACGCCTGGCTACCTGTCGGAGGAACGTCTAGGGGGTGACGATCCGAGTGTGCAGAGATCGTGGTTTCACGAGGAAGACCACGAGAACATCGGAATGAGATGAAAACTTGCATGTGCCCCTAGCATATGTGTGTGTGGGTGTGGTTAGAGGTTGGTATATATAGGTGCTTGCATGTGTCCCCTCGCATGCATGCGCTCTAACCTAGAGGCGAAGGTTCCGGCCCAGATGAGGTGGAATCTCCCGTCGAGGTGAAACGGGTAGGATAGTGCCCCAACTTGTGAGCCAACATGGTTTGACATCACCCTATGACCTAAACAAACACAAAACAAGAGAGAGCTACGCCGGCTACCCTGTCGGAGGAACGTCTAGGGGGTAGACGATCCGTGTGCCAGAGATCGTGGTTTCACGGAGGAAGACCACGAGAACATCGGAATGAGATGAAAACTTGCATGTGCCCCTAAAATATGTGTGTGTGGGTGTGGTTAGAGGTTGGTATATATAGGTGCTTGCATGTGTCCCCCTCATGCATGCGCTCTAACCTAGAGGCGAAGGTTAGGACCGTATGAGGTGGAATCTCTCCCGTCGAGGTGAAACCGGTAGGATAGTGCCCCAACTTGTGAGCCAACATGGTTTGACATCACCCTATGACCTAAACAAACACAAAACAAGAGAGAGCTACCCGGCTACCCCGCCGAGGAATGTCTAGGGGGTGACGATCCGAGTGTGCCAGAGATCGGTTTCACGGAGGAAGACCACGAGAACATCGTAATGAGATGAAAACTTGCATGTGCCCCTAGCATATGTGTGTGTGGGTGTGGTTAGAGGTTGGTATATATAGGTGCTTGCATGTGTCCCCTCGCATGCATGCGCTCTAACCTAGAGGCGAAGGTTCCGGCCCGTATGAGGTGGAATCTCCCGTCGAGGTGAAACAGGTAGGATAGTGCCCCAACTTGTGAACCAACATGGTTTGACATCACCCTATGACCTAAACAAACACAAAACAAGAGAGAGATACGCTACCTGTCGGGAGGAACGTCTAGGGGTAGGCGATCATCCGAGTGTGCACAGAGATCGTGGTTTCAGGGAGGAAGACCACGAGAACATCGGAATGAGATGAAAACTTGCATGTGCCCCTAGCATATATGTGTGTGTGGGTGTGGTTAGAGGTTGGTATATATAGGTGCTTGCATGTGTCCCCTCGCATGCATGCGCCTAACCTAGAGGCGAAGGTTCCGGCCCGTGAGGTGGAATCTCCCGTCGAGGTGAAAGCGGGTAGGATAGTGCCCCAACTTGTGAGCCAACATGGTTTGACATCACCCTATGACCTAAACAAACACAAAACAAGAGAGAGCTACGGGCTACCTCACCGAGGAACGTCTAGAGGTGAGCGATCCGAGTGTGCAGAGATCGTGGTTTCGGAGGAAGCCCACGAGAACATCGGAATGAGATGAAAACTTGCATGTGCCCCTAGAATATGTGTGTGTGGGTGTGGTTAGAGGTTGGTATATATAGGTGCTTGCATGTGTCCCCTCGCATGCATGCGCCTAACCTAGAGGCGAAGGTTCGGACCAGTATGAGGTGGAATCTCCCGTCGAGGTGAAACCGGTAGGATAGTGCCCCAACTTGTGAGCCAACATGGTTTGACATCACCCTATGACCTAAACAAACACAAAACAAGAGAGAGCTACCGGGCTACCTGTCGAGGAACGTCTAGGGGTAGGCAGTCCGAGTGTGCACAGAGATCGGGTTTCACCGAGGAAGACCACGAGAACATCGGAATGAGATGAAAACTTGCATGTGCCCCTAGCATATATGTGTGTGTGGGTGTGGTTAGAGGTTGGTATATATAGGTGCTTGCATGTGTCCCCTCGCATGCATGCGCTCTAACCTAGAGGCGAAGGTTACAGGCTCGTATGTGGGTGGAATCTCCCGTCGAGGTGAAAGCGGTAGGATAGTGCCCCAACTTGTGAACCAACATGGTTTGACATCACCCTATGACCTAAACAAACACAAAACAAGAGAGCTACGCCTGGCTACCTGTCGGAGGAACGTCTAGGGGGTGACGATCCGAGTGTGCACAGAGATCGTGGTTTCACGGAGAAGACCACGAGAACATCGGAATGAGATGAAAACTTGCATGTGCCCCTAGCATATATGTGTGTGTGGGTGTGGTTAGAAGTTGGTATATATAGGTGCTTGCATGTGTCCCCCTCGCATGCATGCTCTAACCTAGAGGCGAAGGTTAGGGCCGTATGAGGGTGGAATCTCCCGTCGAGGTGAAACCGGTAGGATAGTGCCCCAACTTGTGAGCCAACATGGTTTGACATCACCCTATGACCTAAACAAACACAAAACAAGAGAGAGCTACGCGGGCTACCCTGTCGAGGAACGTCTAGGGGTAGGCGATCCGAATGCAGAGATCGTGGTTTCGGAGGAAGACCACGAGAACATCGGAATGAGATGAAAACTTGCATGTGCCCCTAGCATATGTGTGTGGGTGTGGTTAGAGGTTGGTATATATAGGTGCTTGCATGTGTCCCCTCGCATGCATGCGCTCTAACCTAGAGGAAGGTTAGGACCAGATGAGGTGGAATCTCCCGTCGAGGTGAAAGCGGGTAGGATAGTGCCCCAACTTGTGAGCCAACATGGTTTGACATCACCCTATGACCTAAACAAACACAAAACAAGAGAGCTACGGGCTACCTGTCGGAGGACGTCTAGGGGTAGACGATCCGAGTGTGCAGAGATCGAGGTTTCACGGAGGAAGACCACGAGAACATCGGAATGAGATGAAAACTTGCATGTGCCCTCGGCGTATGCCTGGTCGGCGTATAGGGCCCTGGAAAAAAACCTAGCTACGCAAGCGGCACCCTCGTCAGCTTTGGCCGTCAGTGGCGTTATCCCTTCCCCACTGCCCACCCCGGACACCTCACTCACACACTCTTCTTCCCTACCCTGACCCCGACCACTGCCGCCACCGCCTGCCGCCACCGCCGCTGTGCCGCCTCCCTCCCGACCCTCCTCCTCCTCCTCCTCCCCTCACCGCCTCCTCCCTCCTCCTCCTCCTCCTCCTCCTCCTCCCCGAGCCTCCCTGCCTCCTCCTCCCTCCTCCTCCTCCTTCCTCCTCGACCCTCCTCCTCCTCCCGCCAACCGCCTCCCTCCTCCCTCCTCCTCCCTCCGAGCCTCCGCCTCCTCCCTCCTCCCTCCTCCTTCCTCCTCCTTCCTCCTCCCACCCTTCCTCCTCCTCCTCCTCCCTCCTCCTCCTCCCGCCTCCTCCTCCTCCTCCTCCCGAGCCTCCTGCCTCCTCCTCCTCCCGAGCTCGGCCTCCTTCCAGGCTCGGCCTCCTCTCCCGAGCTCGGCCCCTCCTCCCAAGCTCGGCCCCTCTGCAGTACCTCCACTCCACCAGAAGCAAATATTGTTGTTAGAGTTAATTTTGTTAGATTAAATCTTGTTGTTAATCTTGTTAGAATTTATTAGTTGCATCTATTAGTAGTTTATATCATTTGTTAAGTGATATGCATGCACAAGTTGCTAGGATTAGGCCGTTGGTTAGTGGCAAGCTAGCTTGGTCATATGGCGTTGAAGAGAAGCCACACTAGGGCCGTGAGTGCGTTGCATGCTTACAAAAGTGTTCTTTTATGTCAATGTCTGAGACTTTGTAGTGTTTGGAGTGACCATCCTTGGCGGATCGACCGTTGCGGGAGATGGTGTAGGTGACACCTCGATCCGTCTCCGAAGTTCACACCGACCTCGACACTCGGTTGATCGACTACTTCCTCTACCGCCGAGGGTGAGAATATGTTCGCCTCTCTTGTACCTAGGTTTATTTTCGTGTCTAGATCACCAAGTCTGTCGCGTCACCTAGGCGTCATCCCGACCGTAAGCGTTACGTGACTTAATATGCATTAGTGGTCTCGCATATTTTGGACCGTAACGCTTATGGCTTTTATCGGCGGTCGATGGATTAAATAGTTGGGTTTGGTTCTCTGGCTCTACCTCGATTCGAGACAGATTTGATGGCGCCTCCTCGTTGTTCTCCGAATGCACATCCTCTTGGCTTTTGTCGAGGCGTGTATCGGGAGAAGCGGGAGGTGAGAATCTTTCGCTGGATCGAGGTAGAACCAGGAGAACTTACCCAATTACGGATCCGGCTAATTAGGACCTCTTTTCCTATTGGACATGTAGGTTGATGAATGCGTAAAATATGAAGCATTTAATCTCTGTTTGATATAAAATGTTATATTTGTTGTTTGTCTCCCAACAAAGCGTAAGAGGATGGTGATAATGGGTGGATGTACGGTGGCCGTATTAGTGCGACTAATAAAGCAGACGATTATGCGGAACACTCATTTGTTAGTGAATGAGTTAGCGTGGTTCAAGGCAATTGTTCGGGCACTTTGTCCCTGCTCTCATTGCACTAAGCGTCATCGTCAGGGAAAGGATGACATGTACAAACACCTTCTGCAATATGGGTACATGTCTAACTATGTCACGCAAGTCGACTTTGCTCGGTACAAACGTGATAGAGGTGAGGTGATGCGTCAGCGGCTCAATGGCAATGAGCACGATGGGATTAGAAACATGCTAGATGATCTTATCGATGCCGACCAGCCGAATTCGCCACCTCCACGGGAGGAATCACGACCGGAGGAACCCCTAGAACCGGAGGAACCGGAGCCAACCGCGAAGGCCTTCCTTGATATGATGGCCGCGGCTAAGAGGCCTCTGTACGAGGGTGCAAAGATTTCTCAGCTCGATGCCATCTCTCAGTGTCTAGCCGACAAGTGCCAGTACTCCGCCACCCTTCTCACTTTGAAGCTAATCGAGAACATGTGGTAACATCTTCCCGAAGGGCATTATCGCCAAAACCTTTCACGAAACGAAGAAATTCATGAAGGAGCTCAACATGGATTATGAAAAGATAGATTGTTGTCCAAAAGGCTGCCTTTTGTTTTGGAAACAGTTTGAGGGTGATAAGTCTTGCTCCATTTGTAAGGCCTCTAGATATGAAGAGATAAAGGGAAGGATGGTCAGTGAGGCGATGAAGGTCGCTAAGAAGATACTTGGTATCTCCCATTCATAAAAAGAATCCATGACTTTACTTGAGCGAGGAGACCGCCAAATGATGACGTGGCACAAGAAGGGGAAAAGATACGAGGGCACGCAGACGGAAGAAGATGGGACATCCATCGATGGTAAGGCATGGAAGAACTTCGATGACAAATACCCCGGTGGCGTAAGAGGCTCGGAATGTTAGAATTGCGATAGCAACAGATGGCTTCAACCCATATGGTATGTCGACGGCCTTACAACCGCTGTCCGGTGTATGTTATTCCTCAATCTCCTCCCGGAGTATTAATGCAACGGAAGACCATGTTTTTCATTGATAATTCCGGGACTGAGTATCCGGGAAGAACTTGAGTGTCTACATGCACCGATTGTGGATGATTTGAACCACTCTTGGATACACGGACGTTGACATACGACCGAGCATCAAAGAGAAACTTTTGATGAAAGTTTGGTTACAATATACTATGCATGACATGCAGCACGCCCTAACGTGCGGATGGTGTACAACTGGTAAGTGGCCATGCCTAGTGTGCGAGCACCGACTTGAGTTCCTTTCGCTAAAGTCGGTCGCAAATATGTTGCGTTTGACACGAATCGACAAGACCTCAAAAGAAATCATTCGTTCGTAGAAGATAGAAAGAACTTCAAGAAGGGCAAAGTTGTGCATGAAGTAAAAGAGGTACCAAAGTTCGAGGGTGCGATTGTTGATGCCGAGATACGTGCTCTCGTGCCATGGCGGAAGCCATCAATTTGCGGGATATGGTGTAACGATAATTGGACTCACGTGGCGCCTTAACGAATCTCGTGTATTACAAGGACCTCGAACTTCCCCATAACATCGATGTGATGCACACCGAAAATAATGTCGGGAGTCCTTTTTCACACAGTCCTAAACATTCACGGAAGTCAAAGGATAATGTCAAGGCTAGAGTTGATGTTGAGAAGCTTTGTGATAGGAAGAGATTACACATGCGACCTCCTCGTCGTCGAAAGAATTGGTTCAAGCCGCATGCCTACTACGCCTTGATAATGTCCAAAAGAAGGAGTCATTTAGGTGTCTCAAATACGTCGTGATGTTCACGGCGGTTATTGTTCGAATATAAGTAAGGAGTCAATCTTTTGACGGACAAGTCAACGGGCTCAAGAGTCACGACTATCATATATGGATTGAGCGGTGATGCGGTGATGGTTCGAGGGTATCTCCCGAAAAAGTATGGCGAGTGCTTGGAGTTGAGCCATTTCTTCCGCACCCTCGTGCTAAGAAGATATGTCCTCTGGTGATTGAGAAGCGCAAGTTCAGTGCGGAGTTGCTATGCAATTTGGAGATGATCTTTCCACCAGCTTCTTTACTCCGATGGCACATCTCATTGTGCACCTCGAGCGAGGCACTATTGTGGGGGGCAGTGCAATTTCGTTGGCAATTTTGTATTGAGAGAGAGTTTAAGTATATTCGAAGATAACGGAAACAAAGCCAAGATTGAAGCATGCATTTGAAGCAACATGCCTTCGGAGATGGCGACGCCATGACAACCTCTTGGCCGATGATGTTCCCACTATGCATAACCCGGTCTCTCGTTACAATGTCGACCTGCCCAAGAATGACCCCAATGTCGAACTATTCCAATTTCCGGTGGCAAGGCGGTAAAGGACTAAAATATAGGTTCAAGGAAGAGAAGGATTGCATAATGCTCTATGTGCTTATGAACATGAAGGAAGTGGTCGATTCCATTAGGTAAAATGGTGAACACCCTATTTCTCTATGCAGCTAGTAACTCGGTCCGTCTAATGCTTATTTTCTCCTTCTTAGCGATTTCACGGATGAGCGATGGCGGACCGACGATCCCTCTCCCATGGAGTTGGACACTCTTGAAAGAGGGTGCTCCCGGAAATAAAAAAACTTTGTGTCTGGTTTATGGAAAAAGTAATTTCTAACGTCCCTCTTACCTTGCAATATGTGACTTGTCGCTCTTATTCCACGTAACTCTTGAGCAACAAATTCCTCTTGTACCGTAGGGAGCTGATCCCAACGTTGATATGTCGATGAGCTGAAATGTGTTTCCCAAGGTTGTAACAAAGGTCGTCATGAAGTATGAGAAGTATGATGTGAATGGGTTTCGCTTCCATACGAGACGCACCGAAAAGGGCACCGAATGCAAAAGCGGTAAATCTTGGGGTGTTCACCAAAGGAGCCGATTCCCTTGATTACCTGAAGGTTAGAGAATGTATACGGTGACCTTCAATCGCATTTAATGTCGAATCGAACTCAATCTTGTTGTGTTCAAGTGCCACTGGTTTGACCCAAGGGGTGGACTGAGAAGTACCCCTTCCATTGGGTTAGTTGAAGTTAGGCCTTCAACCACCTATAGCGGAGCCGACGTCTTTGTTGTTGCTCACCAAGCCAACCAAGTTTATTATTTGCCCTACCCATGCCAGAAAGCGGAACTCCAGGGCTGGAAAGTCGTGTTCCAGGTATCGCCACATGGTAACCTACCGATTCCCTCCGAGGACGATTACAACAACATTAACCCTTTAACGTACGAGGGAATTTTCTATCAAGAGCAAGAGGACTTCAGACACTTTGATTTAGAACCGGTTGATCTTGAGGATCTTGGGAATGATGTAGAAACTCGGGAGCTTCTGGGAACCGGCACTTTGGTCACGCCTCGCCGGATGGGCGTCAGATCACACCGCTTCATGACGATGGTCCATCTCCTGGCCATTCTGCAGGTGGTTCTCCCGAGCTTCACACTTCTCCTACTCCCTCGCCAGGTGGCTCTTCTGCTGCTTCTATTGGACGCAACCCTCGGCAGAGGTCGCCACTTTTCACCAGGGGAGATCTCGGGTACACCCCGTCTCCTCCAGAGTTGTAGGGATGTGTGATGATGTCGATGATCTTGTATGACTAATGTATGGATGATCTTGTATGACTGATGTTGGTACATGTGTGGCTGTATGGATGATGTATGACTAATGTGTGGAATATATATTGCATGGATGTATGGATGATGTATGGATGTATGCATGGATGATGTATGGATGTATGCATGGATGATGTATGGCTGCTGAGAAAAATTCAAAAAAAAAAAACTGTGTATGTGATACGCCGACGGCAATGCCCTTTGGCGTAGCCCTCTGCCATGTGCCATATGGTCAGGGCTACGCCGAGGGCACTGCCGTCGCCTTACGCCGAGGCGCAGGCCGTCGGCCTAGCGCCACCGAAGGCTCAGCGGTGAACGCAGCGTCACGCCGAGGGGGCGTCGGCGTAGCCCCCTCCTGGGGAGGCCCAGCGCGTGCCACGTGGTCACCATACGCCGAGGGTACGGCCGTCGGCGTATACGATGCGCCGTTAGCGGCCGTCTAACGACAGCGCCGCCGTTCGCCGACGGCCGTTACGCCAACGGGCCCGCCTCGGCCGTCGCGTGCTGTAGTGATAAGAGTAGTGCTCATAAGTCGTAACTAGTGGAACACAGGTAAGAATGGAACGACGTCGCGGCACCGTTTAACCACGTAACTTACTTAGGCAACTAGTAGTGTCTGGTTTGGTATTTCTCCACTGGCTAGTGGCACCGGATCGGAACCGGGGCCCACACGCCCAACCTCACTAACTACAAAAACCAACCTCATCATCATCACCAGCTCACTAAACACACACCCGCCCCCACCCCAGCGCCATCACCACCGACGCAGCAGCGGCAGCATGAAGGCCCTCGCCGGCGACAGCGCCACCTCCGCGCCGCTTCTGCAGGAGACTAAGATCACCATCCCCGCCGCCACCTCCGTGACCAGGGGCGCCGAGGCCGCGCTCCTCGGCAAGGGCCGGTACAAGGTGTGGGCCCTAGCCGCCATCGCGCTTCTCGCGCTCTGGTCCATGTCCGCCGCCTCCGTCTCCCTACGCTGGTCCGCCGGCGACATCGCCGCCTTCGGCTCAGGAGACCTAGACGCGACACTCCGCGACGACCTCGACTCTCTCGTATGCTCCCTTTCCCTTGTATTCGCTTTTCACACACCCTTGGCATCGGTTTCATTGCTTGCCAACTGCTTGCTGAATGGTCTGTTCCTAGTCAGTACGCGCAAACGCAGATACTATATTCCTATGTGACAAAATAGGCATCTGGAAATACAGTACTGCTTGGCATCACAAAGCACAACAGTCTTGTCTATTGGATATCCTGCGTGAAAATATGCATCTGAAGTTTCTGTCTCATTATTTAACTTGAGCAGGAGATGGAGGAAAGGGAGAAACTAGTTGGTCGGATGTGGGAGATGTACACACGCACCAGCGACGAGGTACGGCTTCCACGCTTCTGGCAGGAAGCGTTCGAGGCGGCGTACGAGGAGCTTGCTGGTGATGATATGCAGGTCCGTGACGCCGCCATCTCTGAGATTGCTCAAATGTCAGCACACAGACTTGAGCTTGAGCAGCCGGTCAATGCAAACGAGGTATGAAACTGACGACTTCAATCCTTACCCATCCTCAGCAATAACTTCTTATTTTTTTTAAGTCAAAGAACACAACTACTATGTAAATAGAATGATGTGGCAGTTATGCATTGGATTTCCTGCTTAATTAGCTGCAAATTTCTTATTCTTTCTGAAGTAATTTCGTTCAGTACATCATCTAACATTTTTTGGTGAAGTTGAGATCGCCAAATTGAGCCAAACTGTGGGTTGCAGGAACCATACACCCTCTTGTGTACAAAATGAATATAATTTGCCAATGGTTGTCAGAAAGAAGCAAAGGTTAGGACTGAAAAGTATCATAAAAAGAATTTATGGAGTATAGCTCTTGCAATAACTTGCCATCCATTAGAGTTCTAAATTGACCATTTCATTTACCCTTGCATGCAAATCGTTTCACATTCATAGTATTATCATTTACACGAGGCCAGGCACCAGAAATTTGCCCCAGATGGGGGTCGAAACTCTGGTGGGCTGCGCGCACTACTGCGACACCAACCGCCCGAGCACTGCCCGAGCACATAGTGCATGGACTCCAGAAGGGCAAAATTTTCCTTTCCTTGTTCTTTTTAATCAGCAGTGGACTGGTTGTGCCAGGATCATCATACCTTGTGAGGTCAAGCATCACGTATGAAATATCAGTTTAAGCACATTAAACATGACACATCCGTGTAAACATAACATATGTTCACCAGAAACATGATGTTGCTTCACACCATAGTCACGTCCTGGCTTCACCATTGCTTTTAATCCTTATAAACTAAGCTAGTGTAAAGGCGTCAGTGTAAACCTAATGGCCATGCCATTTGCTGCAATGTTTCCTACTTAATTTTTATGATTTGATTTCCAGTTGAGCCAAATTGCAATGCCATTCTCCTAATTTTGCTTGTGTAGCGATTGCAAACATAAAAACAAGCTTCCCGAAAAGATTCCATAATGTCTTGTTTCCAGAGGACCAACCTGTTTGCTGCCAAACTTCATTAGCATTATATTTTCTTTTTGCAGATGTCATTGGCATTATATTGTAGTATTTAACTAGTCGAACTGTTATAGTATAATTTTCTCATTCTTGGTCACTTGTTGCAGGATGAGGGCAAGGTGAACATCAGGAATAATGATCATGGCGGAGTGAAACAATAGTTTTAAAACTGAAGATCCTTCGCAGGTGAGGGCCACAATATCAGCAGCTCAACTTTGAAACTTTGATGTAAACTATTTTTTTCTGTATGGGAGGGTAAGCAAAAGCTTGTCACTGTATGGTTTATTTTTCGAGATAGATAGCCACAACCGCATGTCTGACAAATTGGGACACAAATATTTGTATTTACAACTTTGATTCCAATAGCTATTCTTGTGGAGGACTACTTTTTCTAGCAAACACACATATGATCTAACCGGAGCGAAAAAAAAGAACTGGCCACGTATGCACATATCAGTCCCATTTACATGTCACTGGGCTGCCGGAGGCGGGGAAGAATAATATGTATAAACATGAGAAGGAGATTTAACCCGTGCAAAGGAGATGGGTGGCACCAATAAGGTGACACCGAAGGGTATGTTTCGCATAAGTTAGACTGTTAGAGTAGCAAGGCAGTAAGAAGCAGCGAGCATGGGAACAATTTTCCGTGCAACAGCATATTGTCCAACTTCCGACAGAAATAGGATTTTCTCGGTTACTCGATGAATAGCAACTTCCCATAAAAGTTAAATAAACTACTTCCTCCACCCATATTAGTTAACTCAAATTTGTCTAGATTCGGATGTATCTAGTACTAACATGTCTAGATATAACAAATCTAAACAATCTAAGTCAACTAATATGTGTCGGAGGGGGTAGCTAAATGCCCGTGCTTCGCTACGGCACATAAAATGAGTGTAATAGAAAGAACGAAATACTTTAACTAAAAGGACGACATTGTAGTATATTGTTAAATTATGAATTAATTAGAGACATTTCTCCAATATTCTTATTATTTCGTATTTTACTACACCAAAAAACAACAAATATTTGACAATGGAAACTTGTCCCATTTATCCATCTTTTCTGTATTTTGTTAGCCTTTTCTACTCTACTACAGCCAAGACCAACAAATATTGGATAATAAGAACTTCAATGTTGCAACCTTTATAGGAAATTTATCATTGCAAATTAAAGTTCTGATGTCTCTCCTGTTCTCTCTTGGTATACGTGCCATTTAGCAATTTAAATTAGAAATAAGCCTAACCAAATAAAGCGAGAAGGCCAAAGCCAGAAATTTTATAGTAAGATATATGTAAGCATCCACGTCTCATAAAAGTAAAGTAATGGGTTACATACCAATACTTTTAGGATTATAGATCCTATGCACATACCTAGGTTATTAAATTTGACTAACAAAATATAACTTATATATCATAAAAGTTATACCATTAAAAAATATAATCTCTAAAGTTTCTAATGTATAATTTTTACTCCCTCCATCCGAAAAAAATTGGACGTTTGTGGTTTTCTAGAAAAATTAAGAATTTTGTAAAATTCCCCCTATTCCCTCATTTAAGCTCCCGCTAGCCAGCAGGACTGCTCCCGTGTGCACTCAATGCATATGATAAAAATCTGACCATGCATGGCACCATGGCTGCGCCGGTGGCCTCGATGTGGAGGGCGCGCTACCAACGCCTCTGCCGTGGGGTTCAGTCCCGCCGCTCCGTCCCGCGAGCGCTTGCAAGGGGATGACGTGCAGGCAACGCCGGCCATCCGTCGCTGATCTTGAAGAGGAAGCAGCGCTGGAGCAGCGGGTCGTCACCGTGCTAGAAGCCGCGCTGGGGCCGAGGTCGTCACGTTATTGACATCGTAGTCAAACTCAGCCTCAGCTAGTTCGTGTGAGAGGAGCACCTCTCGCCCCCGTTCGTAGCTCAGGGGAACAATGACCTCGAGGCCGTGGCGCACCCGATTCCGGGTGCAGAGAGCCAGTGGCGGCGCTCGAAGACGCCGTCGAGTCTAGTGGCGGCGACACCGTCGATTCGGACGGTGACGCGTCAATTCCGCCGACTGCGCTGCGAGTTACGCACGAGCTAAAGCCTGAAGGTCATCTTTGTCTCGAGCGGGGCGCCATCCTACAACAGAGAGTAGAGGCGCTGGCAGTAGGCTTTCGCTCGACCGCGACACCTCTCTCTTCTCAATTCGCGAGCGCCTCGGTGGCCGTCGCGGATCCAAATTCGGCTGCTGCGATTGCACGCCCGCCCATCGACTGCATCTCGACCACCGCCAATTCTTGCTGCCCGCGGGAAACCTCCCCCGCTATTCTTACCCATCCCCTGACTACTGGTGCTCGACGGCGTCGCGCGCGTACTGGAGCTTCGCGTACGTTCTATGCCGAAAATCTGAATTTAAATATGGTCGGACGAATTCTCGGTCGCGTTCCCACATCAAGTACCCGCGTTCCGCTAAAATTTAATAAATTTTGGCAAATTTAGACGGATTTCATCGATTATGGAGAATTTAGGCAGATTATATCGAGTTCAGGCGAACACCCAAATTTAGGCTAGATAATAAACTAAAAACATAAAAAAACCACCGCCAATGCCGCCGCTGAAGACGCCGCCGCTTCTACATGCCGAGTTTGCCGTAGAAGAAGGTGTGGCCTTGCTGTCATCTTTGCCGCCATCGTCGCTCGGCGGCTGCGGCGGGCGGGAGCTCCCCTGGCCGGCGTTGCCGCACCTCCAGGGATGGTAGGAGGGGTCGTCCTCCTCGTTGTCGTCGAGGACGAAGAGCGGGGCGCCACAGCGGCCGGGACCACGCTTCTTTCGGCCTCCTCTGCCGGCTGGGCGCGAGGCGCTCTCTCCTCACCGCCTGGGCCGAGATGTCCGGCAGCGGCTCCACCGGCGGCGGCGAAGTCCCGGTGATCGCTTATCGCCATCTTTATGGCGAAGGCCTCCTCGTCGACGGGCGCCGACCAGTTGGCCGGCTCTGGCTTCTGCTGGCGAAGGCGGCCAGTGGGCGGCGACTGCGCCGACACGCGTGGCTCGTTGATTACAATGCCCCGCGAGCGTGTCTGCGTCGGCGAGCGGACCGGCAAGATAGCCTCGCGCTTGACTGGGCGCAGCGTTGGCGAAGGCACATGCGTGGAGCCCGACGAGTGGGAGGTCGAGGCGGAGGAGGAGGAGCTCAGGCTGGCCATCCTCCTCGGCAGCTAGTTGGCCGAAGGACGCCGCCCCACCCTGGACGCCGACATGGATGTGCGCGGGAAGCTGAGACGCGGAGTGTTCCTGGCGTGGATGTGCTGTAGCACCGCCACGAGCGTTCGGCCTGGCGCGCTCCACCAACACCGACGACCCGCCGCGTTGTTGCGCTTCGGCGGCGAGTCGGGTGGCCCCTCGTGGCCGGCGAGTTCCTGAACGCGGCGGTCGGCGAAGAAGGCCTCCCAGTAGAGGAGGTTGTCGAGGCTCTCGGCGGCGGAGGGATCATCCATGGCCGCGATGAAGGCCTGAATCTCGTCGGGGAGCTCGTCGTGTGTCGGCTTTGGCGGGATTGGGATGCCGCCGGCGCTAAGCTTCCAGCCTGGCGGGTTTCGTGTGTCCGGCGGGGCCATATAGCCGACTGTAGGGGTTCGTAGCATGGAAAACAAAAATTTTCTATCACATACAAACAAACAAGCCAAGATCTATCTACTAGATTGTAGCAACGAGTCGATGGAATAACTTACCCTCGAAGATTCCAAAGCGTTTAACGAGAGCGGATTCTCGTGGGTGATGTAGTCGTACTCTTCCCGATCTCAAGATCGTGTAGACGATCCTTCCATTGCGTTCGGCAAAGCTTCTGATCGATCACCGCGTTCGGTACTCGACGAAGACCTTCCTCTCCTTGTTCCAAGCAGATGGAGGTTGTAGCACTCTCCTCGCGATTCCTGAAGGCGTGGTGCAGGAAGTAGAGGAGATCCGAGGCTTCGCTTAAGCCGAGCCGAGTATGGTGGAGTATGAGAGAGCTATTAGTGGTCTAGGGATTAGACACACCAATTAGAAGGCTCTAAACCAAGGCTAGGGCAATTAGAAGCTCTAAACCAAAAGCGGCTCTAAACCGGAGATTAGAGGATAAGAACTTGTGTGTCTAGAGGAGGGCCTGCCTCCTTTTATAGGTGGGAGTGCGGCCAAGGGAGGAGTCCTCCCCAAGTCGGCCTTGGTTGGCCACGCTTGGAGGACTCCTCCCAAGTCGGTTCAATCACCTCTTGCTTGTTTCCACAATTTCCTGTTTCCCACAGTTTCTGTTTTAGCGTTTGACTTTCAAACGGAAGTTTGACTTTTAGTTTGGAACAAGAAGAACACTTAGTACATGATGCAATCATTCCAATATGCAATGACACATTCATGTACCCTTCCCCTCCGGTCTTGGGACATTCCTAACCTTCGAACATTCCGATGAAAACACCTAATCATTCCCGAACTTGACGAGACTTTCCTTATATGAATCTTATTCTCCGGACCATTCCGGATCTCCTCGTGATATCCGGATCCCATCCGAGACTCGAACAACATTCGGTCTCTTTCTCATAATACCATAACTACTCAAAACAACGTCGAATCCTTAAGTGTGTCTCCCTACGGTTGTGAATTATGCGGACATGATCGAGACACTTCTCAACAATAACCAATAGAGGAATGGAAATTCATATGGCTCCCACATATTTCTACGATTACTTTGCGATCGAATGAACCACTTACATACGATACCAATTTCCCTTTGTCTCACGATAGTTTACTTATCCGAGGTTATGATCGTCGATATCTCTACATACCTAGTTCAACCTCGTTACCGATAAGTACTCTTTTCTCGTTCCCGTGATATGTGATCCCTTGTGAGCCAGTCACATGCTTGCAAGCTAATTGGATGACATTCCACCGAGAGGGCCCAGAGTATATCTATCCGTCATATGGAAGGACAAATCGCACTCTTGATCCATGTGTCTCAACCAATACTTTCCGAACACTCAATGCCACCTTTATAGCCACCCAGTTACGGTGTGGTGTTTGATGTCATCAAAGCATCCATCCGGTAAAGGTGATATGCATGATCTCACGGTCGAAGGAATTAGGTTACTATGTATCAGAAAGCATATAGCAATTGAACTATTGAAATGACTTGATCTTTATGCTACGCTTATCTATAGGAGTATGTCCACCATATCATTCTCCTAACGATATGATCTTGTTGTTGATAACATCTCAATGTTCATGATAGGAAAACCACAATCATTAATCAACCAACAAGCTAGTGAAGTATAGAGGCTATACTAGGGACTTCAAATTAAGTTTACAAATCACACAAGTATCAATGTTTCCTTGTTAATACTATTATAGCATGAATGTAAACATTTATCATAAACACAAAGATATAATAATAACTATATTTATTATTGCCTCTAGGGCATATCTCCAGATCTCCCACTTGCACTAGAGTCATCTAATCTAGATTACAAGGTAATATACCGAACACCCATGGCAGTTTGGTGTTGGTCATGTTTTGCCCTCGGGAGAGGTTTAGTCAACGGATCCGCCACATTCAGATCTATGTGTACTTTGCAAATCTTTATATCCCCATCCTGGATATGTTCTCGAATAGCATGAAAACGCGACTTAATGTGCTTTGATTCTTGTGTGACCTTGGTTCTTGCGCATTGGCTATGGCGCCCATGTTATCACAAGAGATAGACATTGGGTCCAACAGCACTAGGAACCACACCCACTGTAATGAACTCTTTCATCCATATCGCTTCTTGTGAAGCCTCAAAGCGACCATGTATTCCGATTCGGTTGAAGATCTCGCCACAACGCTTTGCTTTGCACTCCTCCCGACTAATCTGCACCATTCAAAATAAATACGTATCCAGTTGTGATTTAGAATCATCCGGATCGGTGTTCCAACTAGCATCGGTGTAACCATTAACAACGAGCTGTTCATCACCTTCATAAGAAAGAACCATATCCTTAGTTCTTCTCAAGTACTCAAGGATGTTTTTGATCATTGTCAATGATCCACTCTGGATCACTTTGATATCTGCTAGTTAAACTAACAAAGATATGCAATGTCGGGTCTAGTACATAGCATGGCATACATTAAAGATCCTATGGCTGAGGCATAGGGAGTCTTACTCATCCTTTCTCTATCTTCTGCCGATGTCGGACTTTGAGTTTTACTCAAGGTCGTATTGGGCAACATGGGCAAGAACCCTTTCTTCCTTTCTTCCATTCCAAACCTCTTTAGAACTTTGTCCAAATATGTACTGTGACAATGATATTTGGCGTTCGATCTATCTCTATAAATCTTTATGCCTAATATGTAAGTCGCTTGCCAAGATCCTTCATTGAAAAACTATTATTCAAATATTCCTTGACACTATTAAGAAGGTCTACATCATTCCCAATCAAGAATATGTCATCCACATATAGTATTAAGAATGCTCTGAGCTCCACTCACTTTCTTGTAAATACAAGCTTCTCCATAAGTTTGTATAAAACCAAAACTTTTGATCACCTTATCAAAACGTTGATTCCAACTTCGGGATGCTTGCTTCAATCCATAGATGGACCGTTGAGGTTTGCATACCTTGTTAGCATCTTTAGGATCGACAAAACCTTTGGGTTGCATCATATACAACTCTTCATCAATATCTCCATTGAGGAATCTTGTTTTGACATCCATCTCGCCACATCTCATAATCATAATATGCGTGATTGCTAACATAATCCTCACAGACTTTAGCTTCTTGGTGAGAAAGTCTCATCGTAGTCAACTCCTTGAATTTGTCGAAACCCTTTTGCGACAAGTCGAGCTTTATAGACGATAACATTACCATCAACATATGTTTTCTTCTTGAAAATCCATTTGTTCTCGATACCTTTCGACCATCCTAAGTCCACCAAAGTCCATACTTGGTTTTCGTACATGGATCCAATCTCGGATTTCATGGCTTCTTGCCATTTATTGGAATCTGGGCTCATCATCGCTTCCTCATATGTCTCGGGGTCATCGGTGTTGTCCACCAACATGACACTCATAACGGGATCATACCAATCTGGAGTGGTACGAGTTCTCGTTGACCTCCGAGGCTCTGTAGCTACTTCAACCAAAGTTTCATGATCACCATCATTAGCTTCCTCTTTTATTGGTGCAGGCACCACATGAACTTCTTTCGGTGCTGCGCTACTCGCAATTTCGAGAGAAGGTTCGACAACCTCGTCGAGTTCTACTTTCCTTCCAGTCACTTCTTTCGAGAGAAATTCCTTCTCTAGAAAGGATCCATTCTTGGCAACAAAGATTTTGCCTTCGGATCTATGATAGAAGGTATACCCAATAGTTTCCTTTGGGTATCCTATGAAGACGCATTTTCCGCTTTGGGTTCAAGCTTGTCCGGCTGTAACTTCTTTACATAGGCTTCGCATCCCTAAACTTTAAGGAACGACAATTTAGGTTTCTTCCCAAACCATAATTCATACGGTGTCGTTTCAACGGATTTAGACGGTGCCCTATTTAAAGTGAATGCGGCTGTTTCTAATGCATAACCCCAAAATGATAGCGGTAAATCTGTAAGTGACATCATAGAACGAACCATATCTAAGAGAGTTCGATTACGACGTTCGGACACACCATTACGCTGTGGTGTTCCCGGTGGTGTCAATTGTGAAAGTATTCCGCATTTCTTTAAATGATCGCCAAACTCGTAACTTAGATATTCACCTCCACGATCAGAACGTAGAAATTTAATCTTCTTGTTACGTTGATTCTCTACCTCACTTTGAAACTCCTTAAACTTCTCGAAATTTTCGGACTTATGTTTCATGAAATAGATATACCCATATCTACTCAAGTCATCCGTGAAGGTAAGAACATAACGATAACCACTGCGCGATGCTACACTCATTGGACCACACACATCGGTATGTATGATTTCCAATAAGTCTGTCGCTCGCTCCATCATACCAGAAAATGGAGTCTTAGTCATTTTACCCATCAGACATGCTTCGCATCTTTCAAGTGATTCAAAATCAAGTGATTCAAGAAGTCCATCGAATGGAGTTTCTTCATACTTCACTCCAATGTGACCAAGGCAGCGATTGCCACATATAGGTCGAATTATCGCTGATTTCAAACGTTTAGCCTCAATGTTGTTGATATGTGTATTTCCACTATCGAGATTCAATAAGAATAGACCATCTATCAAAGGTGCATGTGCATAAAACATATTACTCATATAAATCGAACAACCATTATTCTCGACTTAAACAAGTAACCGCCTCGCAATAAACAAGATCCCGATATAATGTTCATGCTCAACACAGCACTAAATAACAATTATTTAAGTATAAAACTAATCCGATGGTAGATGAAGGGGTAGCGTCGGCCGCGATCACATCAACCTTTGATCCGTTTCCCACGCGCATCGTCACCTCGTTCTTCGCTAGCTTCCGTTTATTCACCTGCACTTTGTTTGAGTTACAAATATGAGCAACCGAACCGATTATCAAATACCCGAGCACTACTACAGTACTAGTGAGATACACATCAATAACATGTATATCGGATATACCTTTCTTCTTGATGTTGCCGTTCTTGAATCCGCCAAGTACTTTGGGAAATTCGCTTCGAGGACCCTCTCCTTGCGGTAAAGCACTCGATGTCGTGCTTGGGTCCAGCCTTGGTCTTATTCGCAGGCGTGGTAACTTTCTTACCACCCTTCTTGAAGTGTCCCTTTTGCTTAGACTTGCCTTTCTTGCATTTGGTGGTCTTATTGACCAACAACACTTGGTGCTCTTTCTTGATCTCCACTTCAGATTTCAACATGGCAAAGAGTTCGTAACGTCTTGTTCATGTTACGCATGTTAGTTCATCACAATGTTCTTGTAACTTGGTGGTAGTGATTGGAGGACGGTAAATCCCCAAAGCATTAGGAATCACTATACCCAAGCTTTGAAGTTTGTTTGCGTGCCCGGACATCTTAAGCACATGCTCAGCGGGCTGCCCTCTTCCATCTTGCGCTTAAAGAACTTTTGAAGCCTCATAGCTTTCAATTGTCGCATGAGTCTCAAAGATCAATTTGAGATCCTCGACAATATCACATGGGTCAATTCTCAAACCTTTTCTAAAGCTCGATTCTAAACCATACAAGATAGCACCTTGAGCGTGGAGTCTTGAGTCTTCCGAGTGAGCTAAACGTTCTTTACTTCATCGGCAAGATCAACTACGTGGGTCACCCAATGTGCATCCAAAGACATAGGACAAATTACCAGCTGTGAGGACAATCCTCAAATTGCGGAACCAATCCGCGAAGT
Source organism: Avena longiglumis (assembly GCA_030063025.1). Classification (NCBI taxonomy): domain Eukaryota; kingdom Viridiplantae; phylum Streptophyta; class Magnoliopsida; order Poales; family Poaceae; genus Avena; species Avena longiglumis. The sequence continues at coordinate 188,636,584 of CP125979.1, forward strand.
TGCTTCCATTGTTTTTCAACTTTTCTTTCTCTAGGGATGCATTAAAATTGATGGTAGGGGCTGCCATTGATCTACAATATATTTGCAATAGTTTAGACTAAGTTTATGACAAATTGAGTTCAAATTAATAATAAAATTAATCTAGGTGAACTCCCACTCAAAATAATATCCCTCACATTGTTTTAGTGATCACACGAACCAAATCCACCACATCAACACCGATCATCACGAGAGTTGATATAGTTTCAATGGCGAACAATCGTCATGTTCATCATGTCTACTACATGATTCATGCTTTACCTTTCGGTGATCCGTGTTCCGAGACCATGTCTGTACATGCTAGGCTCGTCAAGATCAAACCTTAGTTTCCGCATGAGCAAATCTGGCTTGCTCACGTTGTATACACTTGCATAATCTAACACACCCGATCATCACGTGGTGCTTCGAAACAACAAGCTTTAGCAACGGTGCTAACTAAGGGTGAACACTTTATGACTTGAAATTCATGTGCATGAGGGATCATCTTATAATGCTACCGTCGTCTACTAAGCAATACAAGATGCATAAAGGATTAACATCACATGCAATTCAATAATATGTGATATGATATGGCCTTTCTTCTTTGTGCTTCCGATCTCCATCTTCAAGCACGAACATGATCTCTATCATCACCGGCATTGCATCAAGGTCAATGGCGCTTCTCCATGGTTGTCGTCACGGCTTCAACTATTACAACTACTTTGAATAGACACGGGTCTTAACATAAATTAAAGACAACCATATGGCTCACCGGTTGCCAACTTACAATAAGGAACATTGCATACATCAAATATAATCACAATCATGGCCATATCACATCACTTGCACCCGCAAAACAAAGTTAGACGCCTCTACTTTCTTTGCATATTTTACGTGGTTTGGGGCTTTCAATAAGTGTCGTTCTAACTTACGAACAAGAACCACAACATTGATACTAGCCTTGTTGATCACCCGTTGTAAATTGGATCTTAACTATGCTAGGAGAAAGCAGGCACCATAAAGCCACTTATGCAATACAAGTTGCATGTTAGCGTGGAGCAAGTCTCATGAACGATGTCATGTAAGGTTAGCGGGCCTTCATCCCAACATTCCGCAAGATGCAAAGTACACAAGAAGCAATCGACAATAAAGCATCAACGCCCACAATGACCATTGTGTTCTACTCGTCAATGATCTATATATAGACATGGCTCGATACCCTTTGTGGGGGTTCGTAGCATGGAAAACAAAAATTTTCTATCGCATACAAACAAACAAGCCAAGATCTATCTACTAGATTGTAGCAACGAGTCGATGGAATAACTTACCCTCGAAGATTCCAAAGCGTTTAACGAGGCGGATTCTCGTGGGTGATGTAGTCGTACTCTTCCGATCTCAAGATCGTGTAGACGATCCTTCCGGCTGTGTTCGGCGCTTCCATGATCGGTCACGTTCGGTACTCGGCGAAGACCTTCCTCTCCCTTGTTCCAAAGAAAATGGAGGTTGTAGCACTCTCCTCGCGATTCCGGCTGACAACGTGGCGTACCTAAGTAGAGGAGATCCAGGCTTCGCCTTAAGCGGGCGAGTATGGTGGAGTATGAGAGAGAGCTATTAGTGGTTTAGGATTAGACACACCAATTAGAAGGCTCTAAACCAAAGGCTAGGGCAATTAGAAGCTCTAAAAAACGGCTCTAAACCGAGATTAGAGGATAGGAACTTGTGTGTCTAGAGGAGGGCCTGCCCTCCTTTTATAGGTGGGAGGTGCGGCCAAGGGAGGAGTCCCTCCCAAGTCGGCCTTGGTTGGCTGGCAGGCTTGGAGGACTCCTCCCAAGTCGGTTCAATCACCTCTTGCTTGTTTCCCATAGTTTCTGTTTCCCACGGTTTCTGTTTTAGCGTTTGACTTTCAAACTGGCGTTTGACTTTTCATTTGGAACAGCAAGAACACTTAGTACATGATGCAATCATTCCAATATGCAATGACACATTCATGTACCCCTTCCTCCGGAGTCTTGACATTCGGAACCTTCGAACATTCCCGATGAAAACACCGGAATCATTCCCGAACTCTGAAACGGGACTTTCCTTATATGAATCTTATTCTCCGGACCATTCCGGATCTCCTTTGTCTCCCATCCGAGACTTCGAACAACATTCGGTCTCTTTCTCATAATACCATAACTACTCAAAACAAAGTCGAATCCTTAAGTGTGTCTCCCTACGGTTCGTGAATTATGTGGACATGATCGAGACACTTCTCCGAACAATAACCAATAGAGGAATGGAAATTCATATGGCTCCCACATATTTCTCGATTACTTTGCGATCGAATGAACCACTTACATACGATACCAATTTCCCTTTGTCTCACGATAGTTTACTTATCCGAGGTTATGATCGTCGGTATCTCTACATACCTAGTTAAACCTCGTTCGATAAGTACTCTTTTCTCGTTCCCGTGATATGTGATCCCTTGTGAGCCAGTCACATGCTTGCAAGCTAATTGGATGACATTCCACCGAGAGGGCCCAGAGTATATCTATCCGTTATATGGATGGACAAATCCCACTCTTGATCCATGTGTCTCAACCAATACTTTCTGAACACTCAATGCCACCTTTATAGCCACCCAGTTACGGTGTGGTGTTTGATGTCATCAAAGCATCCATCCGGTAAAGGTGATATGCATGATCTCATGGTCGAAGGAATTAGGTTACTATGTATCAGAAAGCATATAGCAATGGAACTATTGAAATGACTTGATCTTTATGCTACGCTTATCTATAGGAGTATGTCCACCATACCATTCTCCTAACGATATGATCTTGTTGTTGATAACATCTCAATGTTCATGATAGGGAAACCACAATCATTAATCAACCAACAAGCTAGTGAAGTATAGAGGCTATACTAGGGACTTCAAATTAAGTTTACAAATCACACAAGTATCAATGTTTCCTTGTTAATACTATTATAGCATGAATGTAAACATTTATCATAAACACAAAGATATAATAATAACTATATTTATTATTGCCTCTAGGGCATATCTCCAACACCGACGTCGTAGAGCATTCACGCCTCCCACGGCTGGAGCGTGCGACGGCCGAAGCCGTTCGCCGCGGCGCCGTCGCCGGAAAAGCGCTCGACCATGGGGAAGTGGGAGGAGAGCGGTGAGTTCGCTGGAGTGTGTGGTTCGCCGGAGTTGGGAGGATGGGAAGCTGTGAGAGAGTGTGAGGAGCTCCGGCGAGGTGTACGACTTTTATAGGCCGAGATGGGCGGCGAGGGCGGGAGGAGTGTAGCGGCGAGGACGGGAAAAGGGGAAACGGCGGGAAGTTATTTCCCGCCGGTCCGTCGCGGGAGCCTGGCGCGGCACTACGGCGACGCGTGGCTAACAAGGCGAGCAGTTATTGTTTAGCGGTCGCCGCGTGGTTTCGAGGAGGACGACGACTCGGCTTCCGTTGCTGTCTGGGCGGGTCCACACGCCGCTTCTCTTCGTCCGTGTTGCCGGGATCGTGGGAATGGTCTACGAAGTCCGGACCAAACTTCGCCCAAATCCGGAGAAAACGGGGTTCCTGAAAACGCGACTGAGCCGTTTTTCGGTATCCGGACCTAATTTTTGCCCTAGAAACGGCGTGCTGGATAGCCGAGTGGAGATGCTCTAAGTAATATCTCCAAACAAACAGGGGCAAAATCGTCCATATAATGGAAGACGGAAATTTTGCCTATGAACAAACGATGCCAAACTTTTTAATAATATAGATTTAACACTGTTTTGGAATAGGTCACTGTATTGAAACGGCTGTAGGCTGTAGCAGTAACCTGTACAAAAGAGATTGCAGGGGATTGAACACATGAAAGCATTGCAGAAGCATTGTGTTTAAATATATCAGTACAAAGTATAAAAAAGATATAACCAATAAAATAAGATGTTTCAATGTCACACCTTCTCACATGACGAAAAGCATTTTATTTTCAGTGACAACATGTCCGATTAAAGCTATAGAACATGAACACGACTGCCGATGTAAAGGAATTTGCTGAAATTTCTCCTAAGTGATACCACGCCCGCTAGAAAAGAAGAAGAGATCTGCTTCCTATTCTTGGATGTACAGTTTCGCCATGCTGGGGTGGTAGTACACCCATGGTCCAATCTTGTGGTGGTTGCACGTACAACGCAGTTCCGGTCCACACGTCAGCAAACCCCGTCACTTAGATGGCAGGCGTGTTGCGCCGTCGCCCTCGTGCTCCATTGTCATTGTTAGAGTGCACCACTGTTAGTATTCTTTCCGTTTTATAATATAGTTCTTTCGTTTTAAAATAGATGTCTTAATTTTTTTAAAAGTTAAATGAATTTATAACTAAATAGTATCTAGATTTATTTAAATTTTGATAAATCTGCAATATCTATTTTGAGACGAAGGGAGTAGATGTTCGAATATATCTAGACGCGACATATCTTAGTGTAAGTTTACTCTGAACCTACTCACTAGAAAATGTTTAGATACATCTGTTTCATAAAAGCTAAAATAACTTATATTTTAAATGGAAAGAGTATTAGAGTAGATCACTATTACTATATTTGCTAGTTTATGATTTTATCTCTACTAGACTTTTTTTCCTCAAGTCATCTAGTACTATATAAATAGTCAACTTGCATATTAGATCCAATAGATTTTGTCAAAATTTTCTTGCCGGGCACTTGGCCAGCGGTCTTCTTCTTGCCGATCATAGATCGGATTGTGTCGCCCACCTCCACGTGTTGTCATACACGCCTCTACTCCAACCTCGACAGCGACTCATCTCCGGCAACTCCTCGCCAAAGACCGTGCCAAGGACGCTATGCACGGTGCCCCAAGGGACGTCTTCACGCGTGGGCTTCTCGGTCCGCACGTCGCCACCTCGCTAACTCGTCTTCGCCGACATGAATCGAGACAATTGTGCTCGAGTACTCGCCTCACCATCAACAAAGGGCTGCATCTACATTATCGTGGACAATAATCTACACCAACAACTTTGTCCCATGTACCGACCAATCAAGGTCTTCATCAACACCAATGGGTTCTGCATCGCTGCGCTCCTGCATGTAGATGAATCAAACGGGTTTAATCCCCAACATCTACAACCTCTCCTTCAACAAGAAAGCAAGAGCTCCTGCATGTGGATGAATAAAACAGGTTCGATCCCGACATCTACTATTGCTATAGTTCAATCTCCATAGACAACCACCTCGCTATCTTCGTCCACCATGACCTCGCCGCCAAAGTTGCTGTCTAATTTTTATTTGCAACGCTTGTGCTCAATTTTCTTCTTGTAACCACTTCGTCCACTCCAGCGCATACAATGCGCAACAGATCATACACAGAGGTCTTCTCTGCTGTTCCCTCCGATTCTGGCTCGCAGGGTACATGATGGTTCATGTCTTCGTACGTTTAGTATTGACAACACTAACGCATGCCTTCATTTCTGGCGTTCTTCCAAGTTTGGCAAGCTCGGCACGACGTGTCGTCTACCTCTATTACCACAATTTCAGCTACGTCTACCTCGAGGTGACTACTGCTGCAACCATTTTTTACTATTTTATTATTCTGGCGAACTTCCCCCGGGTTCAACGACAAGATCGACCACAACTACATCAACCTCAATGACTTCATCAACGACAACTACATCACCAACACTCCAACAACACCATCGACCACGACTACGACGTCTTCACTCTCAGCTACATTGATGTGACACCCCCGGGATTAGGGCTAGACAAATCCCAGACCTCTGTCTGAAATAAGCCTAACCTAAATCTCGAAAGCATGCAGAGAGAGAATTGATAACAAAACAGTGACCCTATGACACAAAAGTTATTACAACAAGCTCATAACTGAGCGAAGAACCAAAATATTACAAGCAGAGGTCACTGACCACAAACATCAAACAATGGAAGGAAAATTATGCTATTATGTATAGCAAACTTAACAAATGACCTAAGAGGCATGAAGCATAACGATGACGTCCAATCCATAGATTTCAGGATGCCGACCGGGAACCCCAAGCTACTCGTCGATGTTGATGCCGTAAATAACTCATCTTCTATGGTAACACTTACTCTGCTGCAAAAGTATCAATGAAGCTAGGGTGAGTACAATGTGTACTCCGCAAGACTTATGGATGGTGGAGTTATTTTGCATAAAGTCATCTTTGTTTGTAAAACAAGAGGGATAAGAAGCTCGACTAATCAGAATATTTTAAAAGGGGATAAGAGAGCGGTATCTCTAGCTTTGATCATCTTTTGATATCCACGGAATTATCATCAGCTGAACCTACCAACTAGGATCACCCCCTCAATCCCTAAGGAAGCATCCTTAAGCACACGTTGATCCACCAAGTTATACGATTAGGTTCAAGTTCTCTATGATTTTAGAATTTGTTCCCAAGTCGTCCATAACTATGGACACGACTTTTCGAAAAGATTAATACCCTGCAGGGGTGTACAACTTTACCCACACGTACCAACTGATTCTTAATGCCAGATCATTAGCCCTCTTCCTTGTAAGGTCGACAGAGAGTGATTGGCCATGACCTTTACCTTGCTTTCACTGAGACCATGAGTCACGCACTAAGGAGATGCCACCGTAATGGGTCGAGTCTTGAAGTCAGTCCCTAGATATGTGAATAGGGTTTGAGATTACGTAGGCCGGGCCTCTCCCATTCCCTCCCACGCTTACCTACCTGTATGAATGCACCTCCTTCACCTCCTTCGAGAAGAACCAGGATGCATATGTCAAATGGAACGCCCGAACTATCGAACTCAGGTCCTAGTAGTGGCAGGTATGGGACTGCAAAAACCACAACCCACCGTGGCCTCCCATACAGGCCTTAGCATGTTTAACTTTCATCTCTGATCATACCACGTCATGCTATCAAATTAGGTTCATTCGTAGCTCTGATTCATCAACCGGATGGACCGGTGATAACATCTAAGCATGGCTAAGCACAACAGATGTAACGGCTCTAGCAATGCTTCACAAGCCAAACCCTATTTATGCTAGGAGTAGTGGATCAGGGGATATAGGCTACAAAGAGAACAAGCATCAGATAGGATTACTCTATCTATCGATAAAAGACTTTAGAATCGCATGCACATGGTAAGAATTGAAATGCTTGAAAACATAGGATTATATCATGTGTGGGGCTTTGCTTGCCTTTGCCAGTTGATACTCAATTATAGATCTTCAGGTACATCAAATGAACTTGTTCGTCCATAATCCAGTACTTCTCTTCGATGGTGTTGATCTCGATCATCGGTCTTGGAATCGATATCGTTTCTCGCATTCATCTCCAAGGACTACCGAGAAGAAGCAAAAACACCGGAAAAGGAGAGAAACAATCAACACATGGCATCGATGCAATTCTCAAGCAAATATGATGATATTACAAGTTAAAGGGTGCTGAAATGTAAACCTAAAACATGCTCGATCATTTAAAAAAGGGTCCGAGGGGTGAAAACCCTAATTCAGGGGAACCTCGAAATCACCTACGCGGTTCATTTTAGTGTTCTACATTTGAGACCATTTTAGTTGTTGCAATGATGCATGACTATGATGTTACAATATAGATCTTATTTTCCGATCATTTTGATATATCATTTGTATTTTTCTGATTTAAAATGAATTAGTTATGAGTTTCCCCATTTTTAATTCATTTTAAATCAGTTTTGGAATATTATAAAATAGTTTATATTTTGGAATTACTTCAATATTTTATTAAACAGAAAACATTTACGCAAATGTTTATTTGAATTACAAATGGGGCCCACATGTCATACATTATCTTTTATAGAACTAATTACAAAAAATAAAAATAGAAAACATTTAAACAAAAACGAAAAAGGGAATATGGCATCAGCCTGACATCATGGTGATGTCAGTGATGCGATTGCTCCTAGGCTGAGCGCGGGCATGGCGCTAGGGGCGATGCGGGGCTGTAGGAGTCGGCGCGCTGGACACGGACGAGCATGGGGAGCCTTACTATGGCGGCGCCGCCATGAGATGGTCGCTAGAGCAACATCAATGACGACGGCTGACGGTGGCGAGTGGCGGTGCACGGCATGGCGGAAAACCAGGAAGCAAGATAAGGAGTGGAGGGGTGCAGAAGCACCGGTAGCTCACCACGAGAACGACAGTAGGGTCGGCAACGCGTGGGACGCCGGAATCATCGACACGGACGGCGGTCAAAGCTCAGGAAGATGGTGTTACAGAGCTCGATTAAGGCCAAGAAGGGCCGATTCCCTTGGCAGGGATGATCAGCACGACGAGGCTAAGCCCAACGCAACATCAGCGGGGCTCGGGGAGGCTCCTAGCGGTAGGGACGAACGACGGTAGTAGGGCTAGGGTTTCGGGAGGTTGTAGAGAAGAGGGGATAAGAGAGAGCCAGAGAGTGGGGGAGAATGAGGATGCGGGCGTTAGAACATGATCTTATCCCTCTCTAGAGCGGGGCGGTCATCGCGGAGCAGCCAGTGGCATCGGGCGGTGTTGGGCGCGCCAGCGAGCTTCTTCGGCGACGGGAGGAAGACGAGGAGGGTAAAGCGAGGCCTAATCGGTATCAGGCCAAAGATGGGCTGGCGTGGGCCAAGCTGGGCTGCGCATGGGCGGGAGATAGACGCGGGAGGAACGATGAGAAGCTGGGCTGTGGCCCAGAGAGAGTAGAGACTGTTTTTCTTTACAGAAATGTTTATCTATTTATGTTTTCTTTTATCTCTTTGCATATTTCATTTGTAATCTATTTTGAATAGTTTAAAAATGCAAGATACTTTGTAAAATATCTAGAAGCACTAAGGGGCCCTTATAACAATTTGGGCTCCAAATATTTTTGGGTTTTCAAAATATTTAAAATCGTTTGAATTGATTTTCAAAGAGGAAGGGAATTAGGGTTTAGGGTTTTATTCCCCCTACTTATTTAACAATGCACATTTTTTTCGTTCAAAGACATGCATGCAATGCTCACGATGCACAAACCAAATCCTAATTAAGATTGGTAAAACTAGGGTTGTTACAATTCTATCCCCCTTAAAAGAATCTTGTCCCGAGATTCCTAGGTAGGAAGATAGAAGGAAGAGGGTTACACTAGACTTCGACAATCTTCTCGAAGAGATTGATCTATGCCACCATGACGAATGGACAAAGCTCTTCGTAATCTTCAAGGTTGTTTCTCACACTAAGGAAGAGAGGGAATGACATGGAACCACAAACTGAGTATCTCATGATCAACTCATGGATAGATGTTTCACAAATATCTGTAGAGCCAACGACATGAAACACGCCAAGGTAAAGGAGAAAACAAAAGGAAATGGTTTTCAAGGTGACAGATAACTGGTCTTCATAAGGATTGAAACCATGGAACTTGCAGAAGAGAGTAAACTTATGAGGGAAGATAGCTTCCAGTGGATGGAAAATAAACACAGACTTCGAGAGGTAAACCTCTACTAGACAACTTATGTAGAGCTTTACAGGTGGAAGAGATTGATACCAACAAAACCAAGCTATTGAACAACTTTTGAAACAGAAGGGTCACTCTTTTATTCAATAGAAGACCAGGAAAGAAAGGTGTTTTGGTGGAGAGGACTCATAAGAGTCACAAGAAACATGTAACAATATGAACTATTGATTACCAGAATCATATTCACTTTTGCAACATGACTGAAGATGGTTGAAGGAAACTTTTATTCATCCAGGATTATCAAAATCTTTGCCAAAGATCGTGATATCACTTTACATCACCAGATGGATAGATAATAAGATTCCTGATGACATGAGAAAAAAGAAACTTCATTCACAGACTCCAAGTACTTGGCATAACAAGACGCTTACCAACGTAAACAGTTATGGAAGATTGACCGAGAGACATTTAGAGATTCTACTTTAAATGTTCTCCTTGATGTTCAAGATACGAAGTATCAAGTGAAGGTCTGACTTCAGATACAAGGAAACCATAAGCACAAGTCCTATAGTAAGTCATAGAATGAGCCTCATGAGGAGTGGTTGTTACTGCTGAATCAAGGGAATATGAAAAAAGGTCTTCTGGCTAATTATGCCAACCATTATATCAATATTGCCAGATTTACAAAGAGACGTACGTCAGTTTCAGGGGAAACCTCGGAATCACCTACGGGGTTCATTTTAGTGTTCTATATTTGATACCATTTTAGTTGTTGCAATGATGCATTACTATGATGCTACAATATATATCTCATTTTTCTGATCATTTTGATATATTATTTGTATTTTTCAGATTTAAAATGAATTAATTATGAATTTACCCATTTTTAATTCATTTTGAATCATTTTTGGAATATTATCAAATAATTTATATTTTGGGATTACTTTAATATTTTATTAAATAGAAAACATTTATATAAATGTTTATTTGAATTACAAATGGGGCCCACATGTCATATATTATACTTTATAGAAATAATTACAGAAAATAAAAACAGAAAACATTTAAACAAAAAGGAAAAAGGGAATATGGCATCAGCCTGACGTCATGATGACATCAGCGACGCCATTGCTCCCAGGCTGAGCGTGGGCATGGTGCTAGGGGCGATGCGGGGCTGCGGGAGCGGGCGTGCTAGACGCGGACGAGCACGAGGAGCCTTACTGTGGCGGTGCCGCCATGAGATGGTCGCCGGAGCGACATAAATGACGACGGCCGACGGCGGCGAGCGGTGGTGCACGACATGGCGACAAACCAGGAAGCGAGAGAAGGAACGAAGGGGTGCGGAAGCACTGGGATCTCACCGCGAGCACGACGGTAGGGTCGGTGATGCGTGGGGATGTCGGAATTGTCGTCACAGACGGCGACCGGAGCTCGGGAAGATGGCGTTGCAGAGCTTGATTAAGGTCGAGCGGGGCTGATTCCTTTGGCAGGGATGATCAGCACGGCGAGGCTAAGCCCAACGCAACATCAGTGGGGCTCAGGGAGGCTCATAGCGGCGGGGACGAACGGAGGCAGTAGGGGCTAGGGTTTCGGGAGGTTTTAGAGAAGAGGGGATAAGAGAGAGCCAGCGAGTCGGGGAGGTGATTTGTGATTAGAGAGAGGCACAAGGGCAGTATATAAGAGCGGTGGAAGGTCGGTAAAACTCGCTAGAAACACCAAATTTTTGTCCAAGAAAACAATCCAAAATGACTAGAAAAAGAAATCACGGATTTGGAGGTGTCCTGCGCTGTAACGACCAACTATACAGTCGTGGCCCGTATAGTTGCGGCCGTATAGTTGTTTTTGGGCAGATAATTCCAAATATCTCGAGCCTAGGTCAGTTAGATGACCGACTAGGAACCGACAAAGAGTTTATTTATTTATTTATTTATTTATTTATAATAGAACAGTTGAAAAAGAACGAAAACTGGTCGAGGGATACAGAAGCTTTGACGACCAACTATTCAGCGGGAGAGTATTCTCTGGTCGTATAGTTGCAGCCGTATAGATACCGCACCTCGAGAATTATTTTGTGAGAGGGCACAGAACATTTAACGACCAACTATACAAAGGGAGATGAGATAAAGCATATTTAAGTTTATCAAAGGCAATAAGGCATTTATTATCAAAATTGAATCTTACACCTTTTTGCAACAGATTAGTCAAAGGTTTAGAAATTCCAGAAAAATTTCTAATGAACCTTCTATAAAAGCCTACATGACCAAGAAAACGTTTTATACCTTTTATGTCCCTTGGTTGTGGCATTCTTTCTATTGCTTCTACTTTAGCCATATAAACTTCTATACCCTTACCTGATACTTTGTGTCCAAGGACTATGTCTTCTTTGACCATAAAATGACACTTCTCCCAGTTTAAGACAAGATTAGTCTCTTCGCAACGCTGCAAAATTCTATTGAGATTATCCAAGCAACTAGTAAACGGAGTTCCATAGACAGAAAAAACATCCATAAATACTTCCATTATTAGTTCTATAAAATCTGCAAATATAACAGTCATGCATATTTGAAAAGTAGCTGGAGCATTACATAACCCAAAAGGCATGCATTGGTAAGCATGTAAACCATAAGGACTAATGAAAGTTGTTTTAAGTTGGTCATCAGGATGAACACCTATTTGGGAAAAACCAGAATATCCGTCCAAGTAGCAAAAATGAGTGTGGTTTGCTAACCTCTCTAAGGTTTGATCTATGAATGGTAAAGGATAATGATCTTTCCTAGTCTCCTTATTCAATTTTCTGAAATCTATGCACATCCTATATCCAACAACAGTTCTAGTAGGTATCATTTCATTGTTTTCATTAGGAACAACTGTAAAGCCGCCTTTCTTAGGAACACAATGAACATGACTTACCCATTCACTTTCTTTTATAGGATAAATTATACCTGCATCAAGTAGGCATACTATTTCCTTCCTTACCACTTCCTTCATTTCAGGCTTAAGTCTTCTATTGAATTCTGCAACTGGTTTAGCACCTTCCTCCATGAATATCCAATGGGAGGCTATCATGGGACTAGTACCCTTCAAGTCGTCCATAGAGTACCCAAAGGCTTTGCGGTGCTCCTTTAGTACCTTCAGAAGTTCTTATTCTTCTTCCCCTGAAAGTTTAGCACTAATAATAACAGGGAATTTATTAGTATCATCTAAGAATCTATATTTAAGATTACATGGTAGAGTTTTTAATTCTGGGGGTGGTAGTTCTTCATCCCCTCTCTTTTCTGGCTCTTCAAAAGCTTCATCAGTTGGAGGTTCTTCAATGGGAAATGAATCAAATTCACTTTCTAGTTCTTCTAAAGTTCTATCCTCCATAATTATTTCTCCACAATTTGGATCTTCATTTATTCCTTCATCTTGATTATTTAAGAAGAGAGCTGCTATTTCTTCAATATTTTTCTCTTTCTCTTCTTATTTTATGAATAGAGGTTTGTCTTTAAATTTGGAAAAATGGAATTCTTTTTCCGCTTTCCCAAGCTTAAGGGATACAACCTCCTTTTCGAATTCGCTTTCCAATACAATTCAAATGTATTGACCCTTGTGGCTGTAACTTATTATGTTGTAGGTTTGTTTGATATTAGTGAAGTTTGATGAGTAGGGATTACAAGTCTACAACCAACATGATTGCCTGTGGCATATGAAGATGAAGGGCTCCATGCTATATAGTTATATTTGCTGCATTGTAATGAGATAGCCAAATGAGCTATGTAAGACGTAATGAATTATTTTATTCCTGGTGATAAGTTGTAATATGACGTTTGTTTCTTAATATTACAGCTTAAACTGTGGATGCCAGATATTGATCCAGGGACTAGCATTGTAAACACATGGATCTCTACCTTATCAGGTTGGGACCTCTACATATGGTATCAGAGCACTGTGTTGCCTATAGGATTGTAACCGTAGGATTGGACAAAACCCTTAGAAAAATAAGAGTTGTATTTGTTCAAACTTATTTACAAACAATCTTGTAAACTCTTTCCTCAACCTTTTTGGTTTTGATTCTACACCTCTTATTTTTTTAACCTGATGGACAAATACTTCAACATGAGCAAGGACTTCACCATCACCAAAGACTTCAACATCAGTTTCACCAAGGACTTCAACTTGGACATCACTAAGAATTACAAGCGAGACACAAAATATTACTCAAGACTTGGAGACTAAGGAAACACAACTTAGAAGGAACCATCATCACCTTTGAGCTTGTGACCAAGATACAAGATTTCTTCCAAGGATGCCATGATCTTATCCATGGAGAAACAACTAAGAAGAAAGGGGTTCACATGAGATCATCCTATAGTTGGACCACCACACTAGTGTTTAGTTTAAACCAAATTATTGATCACACCAAATTATGTAGTGTACCAAAAATATTTTGTTGCCTAAAAATATGCTTGAATCTTGTTGTTTGAGTGGAATGCATGATTGTGATTGCTTGCAATTGCTTTGTGTGATTTCTTGTGTGTGAGTAGAACTTTGTCTCTAGAAATCTTTTGCCTAATCTAATCCCAATCCAACCCAAACAGGTGACTTCTCCAAGAGACCAGAACTCCAACATCAAGGATGGTAACAACAACCAAGAGATGCACATGATAGAACAACTTCTAGCAATCCAAGACTAGTTGAATCAAGTGAAAACTCAGTTTTTAGCCAACAACAATGAGTTAGACCCAACCATGCAAAAATTCTTAGAAACCCAATCCCAATTGTTGCAAAGGATGACCAATCAGATGATCAACATGAGAAGCAACCTTTCCCAAGGATATTTTGATAACAATGATATCAAGGATGATATTATAGAAGAAACTCAAGCTTGCAAAATCTATGGAGACATAGAACACACTTACAAATAACATATGGACCAATGCCCTAATTGTGAAGAGAAACATCCAACTAGACAATGCCCCACATATCAAGTTACTTGTTTCCTATGTGAAGGAAAGGATCATGTCCCTGTCCAATGTCCCATCTATCCTATAGTTCAATAGATGAAACAAGATGGAATGCATCAAATGTTTGGAAACCTCCATGAAGGAACAACTTCTACCAAGAAATATGAAGACAAAGTCAAGCCTCAGTTTGCACCTCCATACATTGTGACTCACCATGGTGGAAAAAAGAGGAAACATGGATGTTATCCTAGGAATCGTTCAAAGAACCTAGGAAGTTTTCCCACATTTGTGGTGAAGTATGAGGAACATGAACTAAGGTCCCTCCTAGCTTTGGAGAGACCCAAAAAGAAGAAGGATATTAGCCAAGTGATGTGCAACAAGTGCAAAGATCTAGGCCATTATGCATCACATTGTCCAGAAAAGAAGAAAGACAAGACAATCAAACCTATGAGAGACATCAACCTTGTCACATGTTTCAAATGTGGTAACAAAGGACACTATGAAAACAACTGTCCGGAGAAGTTACATCAAGACCTCAAGTAATCCAAGATGTAATCTAGTTAGAAATCTTTTAAGGGTTGTAGTACCCTAGTTGTCTTGAAGCCAACTTGTAACCTCTAGCCTCACCGAATCTCGGGACGAGATTCCTTTTAAGGGTGGTAGGCTGTCACATCCCAAAATTTTCCAAATTTTGAAATGTGAAAAATAAATAAACAAAATAAACAATTGTTGAAATTTAGGGTGAAAAGAAACTTTTTTGCTTCTAAATGGAAACATCAAAACCCTACTTGAACAAAATTTGAATAAGAAAGCAACAAACAAATATTCAAAAGATAAAATGCATTTTATGCATGGAAAGAATCTTGAATTTAAACACTTGGAAAAATTAAACCAAAAACTTAAACCCCAAAGAAAGAAATCATTTCCAAGATCTCTCTAAGACTATGGCTTTGATCCATATAAAAATTCAGAAACAAACATTCATAAATGATAAAAAATGATAAATAAAAACATTATAAACCCATGGAAATTGATTTCATTCAATTTGGAGCCATAAATAAAAACTTATGAATTTAATAAGATTAAAGGAAAGTAATTTCCAAAGCTAATAAAGCTCCTAGCTAAAATCAATACTAAATTGTGATCAAAGTAATCCAAAAGGGATTTAAAAATATAAACAAATATTAAATAAAATTATACAAATTGGAAACACCAATTTTGGAACTATAAATAAAAAGATATGGATTTTATAAGATAAGAAAGAATTAATTAAATAAGAAATAATTGCAAAGACAAATTAAATCTTGGCCAAATCCATAAGAAAATGGAATAAAGATAATCCAAATAAAAACAAAGGAATAAAGATTATTTAAATAAAATTATATGGGCTTTTAACCATATTCAATTTTATGAAGACAAAATTCCTAATATAAATGATTAATTAAATCATGAGAAAAATAATTGAAATTGCAAAATGGATTAAAGAGATATCTAATTAACTTAAAAAGAATAAAATATTATTTGAATAAAATTTATATGGGTTTAAACCATATTAAATTTTATTTAAATAAAGACACAAGCCTCATTTAAATAAATATTAAATCACAATAAAATATTGGAAATAATTCAAGGTTGACTATTTAAATACACTATTAAATAGTATAAATCTATTGAAAAGGTTTGGTAAAATTTTAATTCAAATTAAAGGTTTGAATCTATTGGTTTGAATTAAAAACAGAAAACAGAAATGGAAAAAGAAAAAGAAACAGAAAAGGAAAAAAATATAAAACAGACCCAACCTAGCTCCCAGCCCAACAGGCCCAATACCAGCCCACCCGGCATTTCCCTTTATCCCCGCATACCCTTTCTCACTCGCGGCCTCGATCCCCACCCTCACTGACTTCCCGGTCCCGCGTCCACATCACCATCGTTTTCCTCACCGCGCTGACCTCGCCCCCATTCCCCTCTGCCGTTTCTGCCCGTTGTTAATCGACGTAAATTCGTGTTAACGCCACACTAATTCCTCCCCGCGACCATGCCGTACTAAGCACCTCCCTCTCCTCTCTCTTTCCCCTAACTTCCCTACACCTAAGAGCCCCAAGGCTGCTCGAATTGCTGCTCGATCCCCCCACTGCTCCGATGACCCCCAACGTCAATTCCGGCGAGCCTAGGCCGGGCCCTTGCCCTAGTGCACACGAGCTTGCTCGAAAATGCCTCGCACACCTGCCAGTACTCTCCGCTCGCTCGCGTGCATCCCAGAACGTCGGCAACGACATGATCTGAGCACCACCGTAGTCTGCCTCGACTCCGGCGAGTTCCCCCGGTGAGTTCTGACCGTCCCCTTCTCTTTGGATGATGCTCGTGCATTCTCCGTCCCCGTGCGCATCTAACGCCACCGTTGTCTTGTCTTAGCATGCTCTGTATCCTTGCCTCTGTCGACGACCGTGTGTGCCCGACGCCAGGAGCATCTCCGGCGAGAAATCGGAGACGACCCCGTGCGCCCCTGGCCTCCCCACGACGACCTCGAGCATCCCCTCGCCACGGGGAACCCAGTGAGCCCCTTCCCCCTCTTACTTTCTTCCTATTTTCGCCGGAACACCTCTTCCCGAGCGTCGCCGCCGCCGCTCACCGTCGCTAGCGCCACCCATCCATGGTCAGCTGCTCTAGACCGTAGGATGCAGATCCGCTGGCTAGGATTAGATTTAGACGAAGGGGTATCTGTTGATCAGATCTGTGCGTTGCCACTTAAATCTAACGGTCCACATCGCATGATCCACGCGAAACAGTATTGTCCAATTAGAAACAGACACATGCCCTATCTCTGGTTTTAAAAAACAGAAAAGGATCTATTAGATGTTTGAAATTGAAAAATTCATAACTTTTGATCTGTATGTCCAAAAATTACAAATTTTATATCAATGGATTCAGAAAATGCAAAATTTGCAACCATGGACTTAGTTTAGTATTTTTCTTCTGGAAAATTAGATGTTTTTGCAGAAACATTATTAGGACTATTTTGGATATAAAAATAGTTTTAAAAATGATTTTTGGGTAAAATATTTTGCAAATGATCTGTTTTGAACTCTCTGACCCTAAACAATAACATTTGGATTTAGAAATGAATTTGGCTAACACAAGGAATTATTACTTTGAATAAAAGCATTTCTAGTAAAACAAAAATGTTGCTATGATTTAAAAATGATTTTTGAGTGAAACCTTTTGCAAATGGATTTGTTTTGAAACACTCGGACCATAAACACTAACATTTGAGTTTGAAAATATATTTGGTTAAAACTAGAAATTATTCCTTTAAACAAAAGCATTTCTAGCAAAACAAAAATGACTTCAAAAGCCTATTTTCACTAACTTGGGTTCAAATGATTTTCCACTTTTATAAATGACCAGTAGGTGTTTTAAAATGTTTATAGACTTATTAGAAACCAATTTTCGAATAAAACAACCTTGTGCATGCTTGCATGCATTTCTTTGTTTTTATCATTTTATGTGGTGATTTGTTTAAATGCTAGTTTTGAATTTGTGCCTTGCTTGATTGAATTGTAGTGAACTTTGAAGAGTGTGACAATTGCAAGATCAAGGAGTGAATCTAGTTTCTCTACTAAAAAGGAAAGTGGTGCTTCATATGTTTTTTCCTATTATTTTCACTATGCATTAGTGATATTTTGAGTTGGAGTTGCATGGAAATTTTTCTAATTATAAGCTAGAATTATCCTAAGTTAGGAAACTTGCCATGTTACCATGCTTAGCTTAGCTAATAGAAAACATGGGTGTATTATTCATGCTATGATATTATGCAAAGCCTATGACTTGTGTTTTGTTTAATAAAACAATTATGTGAATGAATCACCTGGGTGGAATGGTAAGAATGGTTTGTTTTGAGTGGTTACACAAGTCCCATTTCAATGGTTCACCTTGTGTATCACACTTATGGAAAGCCACCCAGGAACAAAGAGATTTGATATGTTAAAGTGTCGAGAAGCTTCTAGTGCAGCCACATGGCAATATGGGCTCTGCCTTGATCATATAGGTTGCAATAACTTAGCTAGATGGACAGAAGGTGGTAGGGTGATAGTATGGAACGTGCCCATTTGGTCTAAGGAAAGGCTTCTGAAAGATCTTGTCTCGATGCATGTTGAGTCTTGTGGGGAAAGTGCACCACCTCTCGAGAGAGTAAAACCTAAGTACTTAGCCATGTCCCCGACAATGGAAATTTTGAGCAAGGATCTCCTCATCCCAATTTCTAAGTTAAAAACTTGTGGTTGAACAAGGGTAAATGTTCATCAATTTCTTTTGGTAGTTCCTTGGGTGATTTTGACAAAACAAAAACTTAGTGTTTTCAACTAATAAGGAAAACCTTATTTTGAGCAAAGCAAGCCTAAGATACACTTATCCAAATTCATATAGATGTTAGATACCACTATTCTATCATAGTATCACTTTCCAATACAATTCAAATGTATTGACCCTTGTGGCTGTAACTTATTATGTTGCAGGTTTGTTTGATATTAGTGAAGTTTGATGAGTAGGGATTACAAGTCTACAACCAACATGATTGCCTGTGGCATATGAAGATGAAGGGCTCCATGATATATAGTTATATTTGCTGCTTTGTAATGAGATAGCCAAATGAGCTATGTAAGATGTAATGAATTATTTTATTCCTGGTTATAAGTTGCAATATGACCTTTGTTTCTTGATATTACATCTTAAACTGTGGATGCTAGCTATTGATCCAGGGACTAGCATTGTAAACACAAGGATCTCTACCTTATTAGGCTGGGACCTCTACATGTTCATACTCCAAAATATGCTTTTGTGCAGTGTTCGGAAAAGGTATCTCATACATTGGTTCTAGGGAAGCTACATTTGCTTTAACTTCTCTTTTCTTTTCAGGTTCAGGTGATGGATCAAAATTGACCAGACCCACCTTTGGAGCTTCGATGTGTTTTGTAAAAGCTTTAACAAGTTGCAATACAAGATCTGAATCTAAATAAATCTCTTCTGCTAATTCATTAACATGGCATTTTTATTATGGTCATGAACACATTCATGATCTATTTCACTTCGTAGAACAAAATTCCATAAAACTCTATGATCACGAATTCTATTAAGTAAAGCCCAAGCTTTAGTTATAGGTAAATCCATAAAAGCTCCTCTCGAGCAAGAGTCTAGTTCAATTTTATTAGGTTCAATTAAACCGCCATAAAAGACATGCAATAAATACCATTTAGGTAAATCATGATGAGGACATTGTCTAATAAAATCTTTCAATCTTATATAAGCTCTTACTAGTCCTTCATTGGGACGGTTCTTCCAAGTCATTATAAGATGCCTGATTCCAAAAGATTTTGATAATGGGTAATATTTAGATAGGAATTTGCAAGATAAATTATCCCAAGTAGTAGTGGCTTCTGAGGTAGATATCTATACCATGAGAGAGCTGTACTTGTAAAAGTTTGACTAAAAAGTTTAACCCATACCTCATTGGCGGTATACCCTATTAATTGGAGCGTGCCACATATATCTTTAAAACATGCAATATGCTCATATGGATCAGGATCTTCTTCATCTACTCAATATACTCATTGGTCTAAGTTGTGTGTCCAGCACAACCTCGATGACCAAGGATATTTAAAGATAACATAGAGAATCTGACACGCATGTCGTTATACAATTAAATGACAACACCTAGGCTCTAGCCGGCTTACAAAAATGTGATTCGCAGATCACGTATGGATTACACACATACATCACATGCACATGAACCATACCATTCACAACTTCCTGCAAAAACAAGTTATGCATAAATACTATGTCTATCGGTGTTGTGAAACTCGCAATGAAATCTGAAGCGCTATGACAAGGCGAAGCCGACGGTCCCAACCATTGTTCCGACTCGATCAAACTCTTTTGATCTTCGACCACCGCTTCTGGATTTACGTGTCGCAGTCGACCCCGATGGCGAAAACCGACCGGTCGGGGTATATCATTCCACGACCTTAGCAGTATGATCACGTAAATCAGATCTACCATTCCCTGAGTATAGTTAATCCAATCAAATTTGTACAAAACCGATCTATCTCATAGACCGACCACTAAAATGGCATATAGATCCAATCTACAGCCAACCGCATATCACATATGCAAGATCTAGAGCCTAAAACCAGAAGATATCGCTCTGATACCACTGTTGGGCCATGTAGAGATAAAATAAACCTTTTTACTCTAACATGGTGATCCCAAGATCTAGATGAGGTAGAAGGCCATGAGGATTATCACTAGACGCGTGGTTGCAGATTACCGATGAAGCGTGTCAGTTGATGCAGTGCAGTACTCACGATCTGATCTAATCCCGATCGTCGTGCTGCTGATCGTACAACACCGCTGCTGGTATCCACACGTAAAAGGAGGAGCGCCGACGGTGAACTGCTAGGTTCATTACGGTGGCAGGACTGCTGTGGAGCTAGGGTTTCCAATGCATGGAATGACCTAACCGTTAACCGTCTTGGGTTTCTGCGCCCCACTATATATAGGGAGTGAAAGTGGGATCCACTCACTTGTGGCCCATTCCCTAAAGCCCATATTAGTCACTGTGAGTCCGACTCACTGACTCATTCCAAAATCCGGCTCAGGTCCAACCCAACCAGATTTCCGGTTCAGATCCAATCCAAACTTGCTCCTGCTCTTAAGTCTATGACCCTGCAGGCTCATGGAAACTTGGACACGATTGGAGTCTGACTCTGAATCGATCAGTTGGTAGTGGCTCCTAGAAGAACGTGCCAACTCCCAAGTACCAAAGAGTCATGATGACATGCCTTTCCAATGCTACTTGCATCCGAGTCCCTTTTGCCTCACGATATACCTTGTCAGACTATAGGTGAATATTTGTCATCCCTTAAATAGTCCGACTCTCTTCTCGATCCTAGATAAGTGATTCATCCGACTAACTCTTAGTCGATCGCCTCGGTTAACACTTAACCGAGTCATGCATGGCCATGCTTTATGAATCATCTCATTCGAGAGGCCCCGGAGAATATCTCTCCAACTGGAGGGGGAAAATCCCATCTTGGTTATTGACATCACGCAGCTTGATTATCAGTCGACCCGAACTCTGCCTTTATAACTGCCCAGTTACGAATCAGCATGCGACAAAACCTAAGTTGGTGATCCTCAACTCGGACTGTGCAACAACCTCAGGTCTAAGGATTATATTGATTGAGATATACAAATGACAACTTGTTTGTTGTACCTCAATATGGGTCAATCTGACTTCCTAAACTCTTTAGTCGAATCTATGTAAGTCGGAATTGCATCACCATACCCATGACAAGTGGATCCGATTCATCAGCCGACTGATGGTGCTGGGAAGCACTTCGTCGGGAAACCCCAAGAGCAAGGTGTGAAGCAGCACATCAGGAAGTTTTCCCTCTGTAAGAAACCAAGGTTATCGAACCAGTAGGAGGAAGGAAACGTCTCAAAGGTGTTGCAAGCAATGTGGAAACCTGCACAACACAAACTCAAGACTTTGCCCCAACGAACAGTGAGGTTTTCAATCTCATCGGTTGCTGTAACAAAGGATTAACTGTATGGTGTGGAAGGTGATGATGGTTTGCAGCAAGTAAACGGTAACAGTGGAATATGTATCAATGGTAAAGATTGGACCGAGGTCCATAGTTCATTAGAGGTTCTCTCCTTAGATAAACAAACATGGCATGCTGGGTAAACAAAATTATAGCAGGGCAATTGACATGACTGAGAAAGGCATAACAATGCAATACTAGACACAAAGATCCTATGAGATTCGATTGGGCAATACAACAATATACATAGACCGCCATCCAACTGCATCTATGAATAGAAGTCCACCTTCAGGTTATCATCTGAACCCCCTCCAGTATTAAGTTGCAAGCAACAGACAACTGCTTTAAGCAAAGTGTGTAAGGTAAACAATCCACTTATTCCAGGAACAAGAGACTGTTGTTTTCTCCCTAGTGGAAACAACACATCTACATCCGAAGAGATTTCGGTCACTTCCCTTGGAAACTAGAGGCATGAACCCACTATCGAGCATAAATACCCCCTCTTGGAGTCACTAACAACTACTTGGCCAAGATAGCTACTAACAACGGAGAGCATGCAAGATCACAAACAACACAGACATGATAGAATCAATAAGAGAAAACCTTTAATCAATCTGACATAGTAATTGCAATATCCATCGGATCCCCGCAAACACAACATGCATGATTACAAATAGATTAGATATTGATCATGAACGGAGCTCACAAGATCTATACATGAAAGAACAAGGAGGAGATACAACCATCTAGATACTACATGGACCCGTAGTCCAAGGTGGAACTACTCATGCTTCATACTGAAGGCTGGCATGATGAAGAAGAAGGCCTCCGGGATGATTTCCCCTCCGGCAGGGTGCCGTGAAGAGCTTCAGATCCCCCCGATCTAGGGACGATGGTGGCGGCGGCTATAGATGGTTTCATGGAATATTGATCGTGTGCCTAGGGTTTCTGCATCGGGGGCTTCTTATAGGCGAAGGGGCGAGCCAGGGGGCCACCAGAGCAGCTACACCCCCAGGCGTGGGGTGGGCCCAGCCGTGTGGCCAGGAGGTGTGGCCCCTGGTAAGACTTCTCCGTCTCGTCTTCTGGCTTCGTGTTGCCCATGGTAAAATATTAACTTTGGCTTTTGTCCCGTCCAATTCTTAGAATATTGATTTTACGCACTGGAACCAAAAAGCAAGAAGACAAATAACCGCACTGTGGCAACTTGTTAATAGGTTAGTTCCAGAAAACATATAAAAACACCTCAAAGTGTGGACAAAGCAAAGCAAAGTAGATAGTAAACAAGCATAGAGCATCAAAAATTATAGATACGTTTCTGACGTATCAAGCATCCCCAAGCTTAACTCCTGCTCGTCCTCGAGTAGGTAAGTGATAAAATAATAATTTTTTAGGTGACATGCACCATCAAAACCAAGATCAAACCATTTGCAAGCATTGAAAGCTAGGATCAAAGAACTCTAAACATGTGCATGAAAGATGGAGTTCTAACAATAGGACAAAGTAACTATGCATGCAACATGAAAGGATACAAATAAACATCATGAATAACATGCATTGAAAAACGTTTGTTTGTTTCACATACAGAAAACATGGCATAGTGGCATTCAGCTTGTCCCTCATAGAGTAGCAAATAGATGCATAGGACACCTTCAAAGTTCATAAGAGTGACTATATACAAGTTGCACAAAAACAAGCAATATCATCAATATGCATCAATAAATAAGGTTTGGGACACTGCACATAGAACTAAGAATGACAACTATGCTCTATTAATGGTTCCTAAAGGTAGAAGGTGGAGACTCAATATAATAGTGGAAGAAGGGCCCTTCATAAAGGGAAGCAGGGATTTCAAGTTTCAAAAAGAGCTTCCAAAAATTATGGTACTTGTTAGATTTCAACCCTCATTGCCCCTATCATAAGCATCTTGAAGTGATTAAGGTTAAAGTGAACAAAGATGGAGTATATGCTTGACAAAGTATAAGTTGGCAATCTCATGTCCCTTGAATACGAGGGCCGCACCGCATGCTACTCAACTTTGGTCACCTGTAAGTTCTTGTCATAGTAAGTACATGTGTATCATATAGAATCGCCAACGGTGTTGGGGATATGCTATATGGGTATCCTCATAGCATGTATCCTATCCGGATAACCTGGGTGGCCCATAGTTGGTAGCATGGCCCATGGCCTGCTGGGCGGCCCAGTTAGATGGATCCAGAAGGGAGGACCATGCCGGATAAAGGAAGGCTACGGTGGAGTCACCGGCGTACCCGGAGCCTTGGAGTACAAGACACAAGACTAGTAATAGACGGTGTAGGAATCTGTAACATGTCCGGCTAGGACTTTTCCCTGAAACCCTAGGACCTGGAGACTATATAAGTCGGGCCTATGGGATCCTTTAGGGCACGATCATAGACAACTTTAGACAACCTCGCACAGCGAACCTATCTCTGTAACTCGACGTATTGTCATTATAGTGATTTATAGCAGGAGTAGGATTTAGACACCGTTGTGGGATCTGAACCTGGGTAAGCTATGTTACCTCGTACCCTTCAACCGTCCGCCTTCCCCCACGTCTCTAAACACGCACTGTGAGGACCCCTCCATGGCGTACTCGTCGGCAATACCACGACAGTTGGCGCCCATCGTGGGGCATGAGGCGCTTCAGGCTCTTCAGCGGGCGAGGACCAAGATCTTCGTGGGAATTGGCGAAACCGTAGCCATTGGTCGCGTTCTCTTCTCCGGCAACGTTCCGATCGTCCCTCTAACGAGTTCTGGATTTCGGCAAAGACGAACCCTACGCGGTGTTCGATCGTTCCTATCGGAGACATCCACCTCTTCATTGGCGAAACCAACTCGGGCACTAGTTCCCTGGGAGTTGGAGGAGCATCAAGGCCCGCACGGACCGCCTACGGACAGGATACGTTCGCGGAAGGATCGATGTCGGATCTCTCTTCGGAGTTTGCCGGCAAAGATCGGAAAAATTCAAGGCCCACCCAAACCGCCCCTATGCAGGATATAATGGTGGAAGATCGCTGCAAGTCCGTCGGCTTCGCCCGTCCGTCTGGACAGCATAGATCCAAGTTCGTCGGCGTGGTTACCATCTTCGATCTGGCGCGTTGCATTCAGAGAGAGGGCGAAAAACCCCGCGATTACCGCCGCCGTGGCTCCGATATCTGACGATCTGGCCCACTACCCCAATGATGATACCATGTATCACTTTGTGGAAGGACTGGACCATGGAACGCTTCTCCGGCATTATCTAAGACGGCAGCAGGTGTCGGGACGCCTTACCTTCGAAGGCATGGTGAACACCGTCAACAACTACGCGGAGGCCGAAGCGGAAGCTCAGACAGCGTTTGTGCTCATTGATGGAGCCCCTACGATTCAGCCACCGCCACCATCTCCTCTGGTCGCTGTTGTGGCACCTCCACCCCCCGTCATCGAGGAAGTCCTAGCACCCTCCGACTCTGTGATTGACGCGCTATACGCTGACTTCAGTGCAGATTCAGAGGAGATAGATTTCAGTCCAGAGGAACTAAACTCCGCCATGCAGGAGATGCAGGAGTACATGCGCGACGAGCAAGCCAACAATGCCGTCACGTCTCGAGAGATGTTCGTCACCATTGGGACGACGATGGATGAAGATCAACCCGGACGAGCTCCGCCTACAGCACTGGATAAAGGGAAGGGACCACCTATTGCTGCCGACGATGATCGCGCAAAGGTCATGCACCCTCCGCCTAACCCAGTGCAGTAGCCGCAGGAACTCGTCACCGGCCCGAGCAACAACAACACCACAAACCTGCCGCCTCCGGCATCTACGTCTGTTGCTGCCCAAGTTACTCCAGCTGATAGAGTGATGTACGGCAACCTCCTTGTCGAGCCACTGACCGTAGCTCATATCCGGAACGTGACCTAGCTTGACGAGAAGCGCCAGCAGCTGCTGGAGGAGGCGCAGGCCATCGCGGAGCAAGGCGCTAAGCTAGATCGAGATCTGGTCAACATGCGGAAGTCCATAGAGAAAGCTAGAGCAATGGAGGCCGAGTACAAGACTCTGCTGCAGCAGCAGAAGGTCAAGAAAGCTCCGGCTCGCATCATCATCGATCCTGGTGTATGACGAAACCTAGGATGGGATCCCCCAAAGCCGGCACAAGCAAGCCAAACGTTGACAGTGAAGGCAGACAGGTGATGCCCACCCCACTCCTCAACCTCGCCGTCACCAAGATCTTTCTGGAGCAGGATAGATCGCCTGAGGCAGTGGACCAGGTCTATGACCTAGTGGCCAAGGCAGTGAAGCAGCAGGAAAAAGCCAACTCTCAGAGGCTTGAGTCTGACCCAGCATTTTGCCAGTCTAGCTAGCATAAGCCACCAAGGGATAGTCTCCTCTTGATGTCGGGTCTCAGACGGGTTCATCAGAACAAAGACGGAGGGATGAGCGCAACAGGAAGGATGCTATCCCCATATCCTCCGACCACGGAGAAAAGGCCCGACCTCGTCGCCCATCGCCACCGCCCTGATCCCCCCGACATCATGAAGACCCCAAGGCTCACCATCGTACAGATATGCCCCCGCCAAGGCAGAGCGGCATCTTCATCCGCGACAACACAGAGTAGACCCGTCATGACAGAGAGCGGAACCAAAGACACAAGAGCAGGTGGCGCCATGACCCTCCGCGTCCGGCAGGCAATCGCGACAAGCGTGAGGCGTTGCAGGAGGATAATAGCAAGAAGGCTAACCCACCGCCACCTCCGCCTTTATCGCCACCTAGCAGCCACCATGGCGGAGGAGGCCCGCGTCGTTCACGCAGCCCATCCCCTATTGACAAGAAGAAGAAAAACCCGGAGCCATACGATGCACGTTCGCGGATCGATAAGATCCACGAGGCCCGGGAAGGACCATACCTGGGACCACGTTGCTTTGGACCTGCGATACGGTCCGCAACTTACCCCCAAAGGTTTCCGGATTAACAAGACCATCCAGCCCTATGATGGCACCGCTAAGCCAGCTACATGTTTACAGGATTACGGCAACGCGGTAGAGATTGCCGAGGAAACCCCAACGTTGCCGTCAAGTACCTCCCATTGATGTTGGCGGGAACAACCCGTCAATGGATTGACGACTTGCTGGAGAAATCCATCTGCAATTGGTTGGACATGCAAGAGGCGTTCACCAAGAACTTCGAGGGTACGTACAAACGTCTCTCCACTGTTGGCGATCTAAAGTGGTGCGTGCAAGAGAAAGACAAGACATCTTTCACCTACCTCTCTCACTAGCTGGATATGAAGAATTCTTGCGCAGGAGTACACGCTCAGACCGCCATGGCCGCCTTCATCGATGGGTTGGAAAGGGGCACGTTGCTCCGACATAAGCTGAAGCGCTTGCCGTACAATCACCAGCTTGACTTGAACCATATGATCCAGTTGGCTAGTGAGTTCGCAGCCGCCGCCGACGATGCTCGCGGCTACCTGTCGGCAACGTCCGTTCCAACTCAAGCTCGGAGGAACAGCAGTACAAAGCGGAAAACCACTCCAGAAGAAAAGAAAACTCCCGATATGGTCACCATGACCTTTGTAGGACGAGGTGATGGCCGACAACGTGGCCGAGGACGGGGAGCTGGTCATGGGCAGCAACGAGGAAGTGAAACTACCTCGGCACCGCTCCGCGTTCCCCAAACCTACGAAGAGTACTGCGATATGTTGTGCCTCGTACACCTCGATGCCAACGACAAGGCCACCCATACCAATCGACACTGCAAGTTCGTCAATGACCTCAAGGAATACCTGGAGTCCGACGACAAGAGAAGTCGGAAGAACAGACTGCGAGGCAAGGTCAAGGGGAAGAAGAAGGAGGAGGAGTCCAAGGATTCAAGTGACATGGACGAGGATGTTGACCCCAAGCACGCCTCCAAGAGCGACGACAAGGGCAATAACCCCTTTGTGAAGAAGGCACCAGTCTACCACACTTTCCTTGGCACCCCCACCGTCCGAGAACAGAAGACCTCTATGAGGATACTTATGGCCACTCTACCCCCGGTTCCCCAGTACCTGCGCTGGTCGGAGGTTCCAATTACTTGGGACAGGAAGGATCACCCAGTCCTCATCCCTATGGAGAACCAATACGCCATGGTCATCAACCCTTTGTTTGACGGCGTGGAGTTCACCAAGTGTATGGTGATAGTGGATGCAGCATCAACATCATGTACCTGGATACACTGCAGAAGATGAACTTGACGGGGGCAAACCTAACGCAGACCAACACCATCTTCCATGGCGTAGTTCCTGGTCGGGAGGCTCGGTCCCTTGGGTGCATCACACTTCAGGTTGCCTTTGGCGATGCTAATAATTACCGCCAAGAGCGCATGACCTTTGAGGTGGTCCCCTTCAAGAGCGTGTACCACGTCATATTTGGTCGCGACATATTCCACACCTTCATGGCCAAGCCATGCTTCGTCTACAACAAACTCAAGATACCCGGACCAAACGGTGTCATCGCCGTATCCGGAAGCTTTACTAAGGCAAGGGACTGCGAGATTAATGAAGCAGCCTTCACGGAAGCTGTCCTCTACAGGGAGGAATTCAAAGAGATCCAGAGCAAGGTCGATGACTCAGAGATGCCCGCGTCAAAGAAACAGATCACCGACTCTGCTCCAGCATTCAAGGCCGCCATCGAGACCAAGCCGGTGGAACTTGTGGTAGGTGATGCCTCCAAGACCACCGCCATTGGGACGAACCTGGATCCAAAATAGGAAAGCACGCTCGTCAATTTCCTCCGTGAGAATAGGGACATCTTTGCCTGGCAACCTGCCAACATGAAAGGTGTACCTAGGGAACTTGCCGAGCACAGCTTAAACATTGACCCAAAATGCAAACCAGTGAAGCAACCTCTACGACGCTTTGGAGATGAGAAGAGACGCGCCATAGGCAAAGATATAGCTAGGTTACTTAAGGCTAGTTTTATCCGAGAAGTCCTTCACACCCAATGGGTGGCCAATCCTATACTTGTCCCCA
Source organism: Avena longiglumis (assembly GCA_030063025.1). NCBI lineage: Eukaryota > Viridiplantae > Streptophyta > Magnoliopsida > Poales > Poaceae > Avena > Avena longiglumis. The sequence continues at coordinate 188,665,579 of CP125979.1, forward strand.
AAAAGGGAACCAAAGAATTAAGAATGTGTGTTGATTACACCGGCTTGAACAAGGCATGCCCCAAAGACCCGTTTGCTTTTCCTCGCATTGACCAAGTCATTGACTCGACGGCTGGCTTGGAACTTTTGTGTTTTCTCAATGCATACTCAGGATACCACCAGATCAAGATGAGTAAGTAGGACCAATTGTCCACTTCGTTCACTACCCCATACGACACGTTTTTCTATGTCATGATGCCCTTTGGGCTAAAAAACGTAGGTGCTACGTACCAGCGGACAATGCAATGTTGCCTTCACGACCAAATTGGTCAGAACGTTCATGCCTACGTGGAAGATATCGTGGTGATGTCTAAAAAGTCAAATGACTTAATCTCCGACTTAAAAGAAACCTTTGATAATCTCCGGAAATACAACATGATGCTTAACCCTAAGAAGTGCGTCTTCGGGGTTCCAGTCGGGAAATTGTTGGGATTCATCATTTCCCAGCGTGGAATCGAGGTCAACCCGGAGAAAATCAAGGCCATCCTAAACATAAACCGTCCGACATGCCTAAAGGACATTCAATGAATAACAGGTTGTGTTGCAGCAGTTAGTCGGTTCGTTAGCCGACTTGGAGAGAAGGCCCTGCCGCTGTACAAGTTGCTGAAGAAGGCAGACAAATTTATGTGGATGGACGAAGAAGATGCAGCATTGAAGCAGATCAAGGATATTCTTTCCTAAGCGCCCATCCTTGCAGCGCCCGAGCCTAGAGAGACCATGCTAATTTACATGGCGACAACCAACCGGGTAATCAGCATCATCGTCGTGGTAGAGCGGAAGGAACCAGGCTATGAGCATGGAGTTCAACGACCAGTTTACTATGTGAGCAAGGTCTTGACGGAGTCCAAGCAGCGTTACCCGCACTACCAGAAGATATCTTATGGAGTATTCCTTGCTTCTCGGAAGCCGAGGCATTACTTTCAGGAGCACCCAATCACAGTGGTGAGCAAGACTCCACTGTCCGACATTATCAACAACAACGACGCTACAGGAAGGGTCGCGAAGTGGGGCATTGAACTTTCCGCCTTCGAGATCACCTATAAGAGACGCGACACTATCAAGTCACAAACCTTGGCGGATTTTATCGCAGATTGGACGGAGATGTCAGATGCTACTCCGTTGGCGGAACTAGAGTACTGGGTGATGCACTTTGACGGATCAAAGTTGCTCAACGGCTCGGGGGCTGGTGTACTGCTACAGTCACCAACTAGTGACAAGCTACACTACGTTCTGCAGATCCACTTTGAGGCTACGAACAACATGACAGAGTATGAAGCACTCATTCACGGATTACGCGTAGCCAAGGATATTGGCATCAAGCGCATAGTTTTCTGTGGAGATTCCGACTTGGTTGCCCAGCAGGTGGTTGGCACCTGGAATGCGCGGAACCCTATGATGGCGGCATATCAAGACGAAGTGGACGAGAATTCCAAGAGCTTCTTGGGCTACGAGGTCAAGTATGTACCTAGGGAACAAAATGAGGCGGCTGATCTGCTGTCTAAGCTTGGATCATGGCGTAAATGAATTTCGCCAGGAGTTTTCCTAGAGCATCTACGGACACCATCCGTGAAGGGAGCCGACATCGACAACCCGGATAGAGTTGCCTCTTTCGTCCACATGGTGGCAAAGGTCCCTCCGGCTTGGACAAAACCATTCATGGAATATCTCGAACACGGAACTTTGCGTAACGACAAAGTCGAAAGATGGCAAATAGTACGTCGAGCGAAGGGCTGTACCATAATCAATGGAAAGCTCTACAAAAGGAGCACTACTGGTGTATACCTAAAGTGTGTTTCCCAACTAGAAGGTATGGAAATCCTACGCGAAATCCATCTCGGAGATTGCGGGAATCACGCTGCTCCCCGATCGTTGGTCGCGAAAGCCATCCGGAAAGGATTCTACTGGCTGACCGCGAAGGCGGACACCGACAAGCTGGTTGAGACATGCATGGAATGTCAGTATTATGTCCGACAACCACATGTTCCTGTTGAAGAATTGCGAACAATACCTATAACTTGGCCATTTGCAGTCTGGGGGCTAGACATGGTGGGACCGTTACAGACGGCACCATGTGGGTTTACGCATCTGCTAGTAGCAGTTGATAAATTCACTAAATGAATAGAAGCTAAACCCATTAGAAAGCTTTATGGGGAAACTGACCTAAGGTTTGTCCAGGATCTAGTGGTGAGATTTGGTCTCCCACATAGCATTATCACCGACAACGGCAGCAACTTATCACTCGGAGAAGTGGAGGCTTATTGGTGGGAGAAGGGCATCCGACTAGACCTTGCATCTGTGGCACATCCATAGTCCAATGGTCAGGTTGAGCGAGCCAATGGATTAATTCTGCAGGGAATCAAGCCACGTCTTGAGGCACCGCTACATAGAGCAGCTGGAGCCTGGGCAGAAGAATTGCCATCTGTTCTGTGGAGTTTACGAACTACACCCAATAGATCCACTAGCTACACCCCTTACTTCATGGTATATGGAGCAGAAGCCATCCTACCTTCCGACATACTTCACGATGCACCAAGGGTTGCCGCCAACGACGAAGATGACGCTGAAGAATCCAAACACCTAGATGTGGACCTTCTCGAGGAGGAGCGCATTTTGGCATGCCAAAGATCCGCCATCTACCAGCAGAAACTATGCAGCTACCATAGTCGCTGTGTTCGGCATCACTCATTTAAAGAGGAGGATCTGGTGCTCCGACTTAAGCAGAAGAAGTCACACAAATTATCCCCGCCATGGGAAGGACCGTTCATCATAAGCAAGGCGCTACTCAATGGGTCTTACTACCTCGTTGACAATTGTGAACTGAAGGATAGACCCAATGAGGATCATAAGCTTAAGCGACGTGACCCGGATGATGACTACCTCGAGCTTGATCGGCCATGGAACACATAGCACAGCTACGTCCTTTTTACACTTAGCATTTTTTTATCTAATTGTGTACCTCTTATATGATCAATGAAATAGAGATCTCTAGTTCACTCAAATTTCTGAGTCTTTTACCTCCTTTAGTGTTCATTTTTGGATCATATAAAACATTTATGTACAAGTTTTGCAATTGCACTTGTGAAAATTCCGCCTACGGGCGTTAGCTTAAGTTTTCTGTTCTACACGTTCTTTGTCATTTTTATGTGGATTCTGGAGTAGTGAATTTTGTCACTTATTATCGGCGATTTTGTGCTTAGGTTATAGACGGTGCCATTGGGCGTCATCGCTTGAGCGCATGGTTCTGACAACGAGTCTTCCGACTCACGAAAAGTCAAGCATAAGAACCAAAGTAATGGATAAGCCATCACTTGCTTAAAAAATATATACATGCTGGATAGCATGACATACATAATTGTTTTCCACATTAAGTTAATACATAGTTTTTTCCGCATACGCATAACAGAGGAAACAAATATTACAAATTGTTTTTCGTTCCTTTGGAGCAGGCCAATTGGAAGCAGCGTCATCGGCAGCAGGAGAGTCACCCTCAAAGTCGGCAGTGTGAAGAGACTCGGAGGATCTTTGGTTGCCGCCATCGATGGTATTCATCGGCACGAAGACCTTGACATCGACTAACTCAGCAACTCTGGTGTCATAACCCACGAGTGACAATAAGATGGATTCGTGATTAATCTCTTTCCATCGTCATCTATCTCGGGAATGCCAGAGGTTACCGTGTCGATGTCGGCATCCTCGTAATGTGCCTTTACCATGGACAGCGCCATCCTTGCACCGGCCCGTGCACATGAATCTTTCCAACTTGTGATACGCTCGGGGGCTCGACGCAGGATCTCCGAGAACTTCGCCATAGAGTCTGATGCCCTGATGTTGATCTGGAGGGCTTGGCAATCTCTTTGGCTTGTGCGATGGTGGTGTTGATGAAGTTGCCGGCAAGAACCATGCATTCCTTTGTCGGAGGAGGCGATCGGGTTAAACCCATAGGAGCCGCGAATTTCCGACAAAGGAGCACATGAGTTCAAAAATTCAGAGTATCCAGATTACAGAAATTCAAGACGGAGGATCACTTACTGAAGATGCTAGCCTCAGCTTGCGAGAGGGTATCCGCCAAGGAGTCCCGTTCTTGTTGGAGGAGTTTGTACGCCTCATGATGGCATTGATTCTTCTCGTCGGAAGCTTTCTTCTGATCTCTTAAGATCGAGATCTCCTCCTTCAAGCGGTTCATCTCCTCGATGGATGAGTTCTGCAGGGCTTTCGTTGATTCTTCATGCATCTTCAGCATGTCCTTCCTCTCCTGCTTAAGGATCTTGTTCTCGCTATCCAGCTCTTGAATGTGCTTGGATTGCTTGACAATGTCCTTAGCCTTGGCAATGGTTTCTGCAAGTCAGATAAAGAAAAGTACACAGTGAGTACTCGGATAATACACAAGTTCAAAGTCGGAATACGAAAAAGAAAGGAAAAAACAAACGCTTGCTCTTGATGATTTGTTCCTTCAAGAAGGCAGTTTTACCCTTTTCGGCTTCCAAATCCGTGCACATCTTCTGGTACTTGTCGTTGGCCATGCCCCTCCGAGCATTCTCATTCTGTGGAAAGAAAAAAGTTAAACGTTGACTGGTCTACTTGGAGCATCTAGCCGGAAAATTTCCACCTAGACGCTCGGGGGCTACAGCGAGATTTTTTGACTTAGCAATGTTCTTAGTCTTTCTTTAAGCATCTAGTCGGAACTAATTCAGTTTTCGAATAGAAGCTTGGGGGATACAGTATAAAGTTTTTAACTCGGATGTATGCTTAGCTTCTCTTTAAGCATCTAGTCAGAACTAATTCAGTTACAACTAGAAGTTTGGGGGCTACAGTATTGAAATTCATAAACACTTCGTATGCTACTCTTAAAGCATCTAGTCAGAATAATTCATTCCACCTATATGCTTGGGGGCTATAGTGAGAAGTTTTCTAGCTTAGTCACTCTTAGAGCATATGGACGCAAAGACCTATGGTTTTCTGTCTACATCCTCGAGGGCTACAGTGGGATATTCATATGAAATGCAAAAAGGCAAATAAAACTTACAAGTGCAATGATCTTGAGGTTAGTAGAACTCTCAGCCAGCAGCTTGCCGATGGATACACTGTTTCCTTGCAATATCTCTGCTTGTCAGAGAAGCTCCTCTAGACCGCACGTCGGAGATGTTGGCGCCGCACCAGGAACCAGAGCAGTGCTACCCGGTGTAAGTACCGAATAGACTATCTTTGGATACTCTATGGTTTTCTCCTGCGTCAGAAGTACCAGGAACCAGAGCACCGCCTTCGGCAGAAGTACCACCTTCCACCACCATCTTACCGCTACCGAAGGCATACTTAGCCAGAGCTTCAGCCATTTGGTGTGTGGCACTCTCCTGCGTCGCCTGCTCGCCGACAACATCAAGATCGGTAGAGGCACCTGAGTCCACTTCCATGGCGGAAGGGCCAGCTGCTTCCTTGGTTTGAGAGCTTTTCGGAGCAGATGAGGGCTTGAAGATAGGAGTGACAGGGGCGATGGAGGGAGATGCGTCGCGATGCAGCATGTCCTTGATGGTTCTAGAAGCCCCCGATGTTTTGGAGGTCTTCTTCAAGCTGGTCGTGGCTTTGTTCCTGAAACATGCAAAATGCATAAGTACAGGAATAAGACAGACAAATGGACAATGTCGGAGAGAAAGAAGCTTACACAAGAGGGGGTGCTTTGGAAAAAGGGATCCCAGTAGTCTTTCTTTTCTCTGCCTCTAGGGCGGCAGTAGTCTTTTTGGAGGCTCCACCCTCCGTCTTCTTCTTATTTCCTCCGTCGGCAACGTCAGAGGTAGAGCTCTTCCGCTTTCGTGCCAATGGAGCATCATCGTCGGACACGACAGTGACTTCCTTCATCTTTGGATCATAGATTTGAGGAGCCATGCTATCCTCGTCTATGTCGCTAAGCTGTTAAGGTGAAGAACCTCCGTGTTAGATATGACGGTAATGGCTACACGGAAGAACTGGAGTATATGTCATACACGGAAAATAAACAGTTACCTTTGGGCACTTGCTCTCTATGAACATGTCGTAGGTGATGGTGAAGCCACGTTTCTTGTCCTTCACCTTGACGATGTCCTTGAGGCGGAGCTTGATGGAGTCGCTCGAGAAATTGTCCACGGAGATGCGGAGGCTATCCCTTCTATCGTTGGTATACTCGTGCATCAGCTTCGAGTGGTGCTGCAGAGGCTGGATTCGCCTGATGAACCAGCACATGGCTAGGTCCAAGCCGGTCAAACCCGTCTCTACGAACCACTATATCCGCCTTATAGCGCGGGAAGCGTCGAGGTCGGAGGGAAGGGAGCCCTGGGAACTCCATGTCGAAGTTTTAGCGGCTGCTCCATCGACGAAGTCCGGGTACGTTACTTCTTGGTCGGCCAGAGAGATATCTGGGCTGTAGAAGTAAGTATGCTGCCAGTTCTTGCAGGACTCGTGCCGACGATGTCGGGGAAGCGCCGGACAGGTCGGATCTTGAAGCTAATAGTGCGCCAATTTCTAAGTTCATCCTTGGTGGCGCCGGCTTCGCGGTTGACGGTGAAGAAATAGATAAAGAGGTCTAGCCTAGGCTTAATCCCTAAGTAACCCTCGCAAAGCGCCACGTAATTGCTAAGCGCTAGGATACTATTGGGAGAGAGGTTTTGGGGCTGGACTCGATAATGGTTACAGATGGCAAGGAAGAAGTTAGAAATGGGCAGGGAGACGCCGCGTACCATCTGTGCTTTGAGGTACACCTTTTCTCCGGCTTGGGGAGAAGGTGTGACCTCGCCGGCCGGCACCGCCCACCAGGCGAGCCCCTCCGTCGCGGGGAGGTAGCTTTCTGTAGAGGCCTCAACCTGATAAGGTAGATTCCTCCTGTGTTTTACAATGCTAGTCCCTGGATCAATAGCTAGCATCCACATTTTAGATGTAATATCAAGAAACAAAGGTCATAATATAACTTTATAACCAGGAATAACATAATTTTATTACATCATACATAGCTCATTTGGCTATTACGTTACATTGCAGCGGAATAACTATAATCATGGGGTCCTTCATCTTCAAAGTTCCACAGGCAGATGTTGGTTGTAGGCTTTGTAGTCCTAGTCAATCAAACAATCTTCACTTAAAAACAATCAAACCTGCAACATTACAAGTTACGGTCACAAGGGTCAATACATTTGAATTGTATTGGCAAGTTTCACTTTTATATATAATAAGTGGATCCTATCATTATATGCATATTTGGCTAAGTAGAGTTTAAGGCTTATTTGCATAAAGCAATATTTTATCCTATCTTTTCAAAAAGGTTTTAAGTCCTTTGTTTAAATCCTTTTCCAAGTTCCTTGAACTCCTTGGTAGACACTCAAGTGTTCAAGTTCTTGTCAAAAATCCCTTGAGCTACTTGGTAACCCCAAGTGCAACAAGTTTTATCAAAACTTCCTGAGTTCCTTGGTAACCCCAAGTACATCATACTCTTGTGCACCTTGGTAACCCCAAGTGCAACAAGCTTTATCAAATCTCTTTGAATTCCTTGGTACTCCCCAAGTGCATCAAGTTTTTATATTAGAAATTATAATGTCGAGATCTCCCATAGTTCAAACTTTAGTTGCTCAGTATTGTCCATAACCGGGGACACGGCTAAGTACTTAGATTTTATTAACTTCTGCAGAAGGAGTACACTTTACCCACATGACACAATCCCATCTTGTTGCCACCAGTGGCCTACTGGATTAGTGCTCACCAAGATGGAGTACTGGCAGACTGAGAATGTGACGAAGTCTTTCCAAAAGGTCCTTCCATACATCATTGCTAGCTTGTCTTCAGCCCCCACGAAGCATTCCAGATCCCCATGTCCGGTAACTAAAGACAATGTATGGATCTTCCTGATGTAGTTGACTAAGCCAGAGCCATAATAGCATGTGGTTGTACACGAAAGCCACAATTGGAGAAACATGTTCAATCTCTAAGTTTCCTAGGTGGTTTTCATTTGGAGCACAACACAAAGTGATTGCCATAGACATGGTTCCCTTTTGTTGCCACCTTCTCCAAAGCACAAAGTGTCCACCACCTAGGTGGTTCATTGAGTCCTTGTTTTGTTATATAAAACATAAGTCTTTTTTTTCAACCTTTGTAAAATCTCAACATGTATCTCTTTTCAAAACATAGCATGGCTAACCATGTACAACTTCAATATTTTTTTACTAAGGAGTGTATAGGGAATCCTGTTAGGATTAGCATAGCTTAAGCATAAAACATTTTCATGCATATTTAAAAAATCCACTAAGTAATATGAAAATAGTAGGTCTTTTGTATGATAGTGTAACTTTCCTTTTTGTTAGGGAATGATAGTCACTTCTTGATCTTGCTAGTCTCACACTTTGCTAATTTTCACTACAATCAAACAAGCATAGTATCAAGTAGCATTCCAAATCAATATTCAAACAATATTTCACATACACAAAGCAATGGATCTAAGTCTTGTAAAAAGAGGGTTCTATTGCAAGGTTGGTCTCTACTAGGTTTATAAACTTTGTAAGGTCCACATTGGTCATTTACCAAAATGGCAAAGTCATTAGTTAGAGGGTTTTGCTCAAAAATCTATTTTAAAATCCATTCAACATTTTATGTGGTGAAATTTATTCTTTTTCAAGCAAAACTTTATGTTTTTCACCAAGTGAGTTGCCTTTGGCAAGGATTGGTGTTTTGGGTCAGTAAGTTTGGTCCATAACATTTTCCCAAAGTTTTCCTTGCAAAAACATTTCCATAATAAAATTAATGAGTTTATTTGGCTAGAAAAATGGCTAAGTTAACTAATTCAACTTAAATTTCACAAAAATCATTTTTAACACTATGGGTTGGTTCCTAGGGTCAGTAAGGTCACACAAATCCATTTTGTAAAAGTTTTAATCCTAAAAATCAATTTTAAACAATTTTTATACTCTAAACAAGTACACATATGTTTCTGTAAATTCAAACAAGCTAATAGATACTATTTTCAAAACTAAGGCCATGGTTGGATAGGGTTTGTTCTCCTGATTTTATTGATATAAAATTTGTCAAATTTGGACGTGTGGATCAAAAGTTATAAGGATTTGAAAATCACAACTAAATCAGATTTCAAATCTGTTTTAAACAGAACAGGGGACACGCGGCAGTTTTCTACTGGACGGTACCGGTTCGCTGGGATCGCGACTGTGGGGCGTTGGATCTAGTTAGATCGAGTGGCCCAGAGGACATACCCCTTCGACGATAAGTGATCTAATCGTGACCGCTAAATCTAGATCGAACGGTACTGGCAACTCTGACCTAAAGTGGGCGGCGCTGGCGGCGGTGCTCTGGCGGCGGCGCTCAGGCGGGGTGGTCGCCGGTGATTCAGGACGCAAGGAAGAAGAGGAGATGGCTCACCGAGATCGTAGGGTCGTGGTTATGCTCGTCGTGCTGTTGGCTTGACAAGGGGAGCTCGGGTACTGCGGCAATTGCTCGCCGGAGTGAAGGTCGGCGTCGGCGGTTCGTCGTGACGAGGCGGCAGCGTAGATCATCCCGAAGCATAACAACGATGCGGTCAGTTGCAGAAAGGTGTGGCGAGTGCGGGAGTGTGAACGAGGAGGCGCGGGGTGGTCAGATTCATACCAGTAATGCTCGTCGGAGTTAAGCCAGACGGTGGTGGTGGTAGTCGTCGCTGCAGATCGCCCTAAAGCATAACAGGAGCACATTCAGATGCGTAAGAGCAAGGCGATGTTGTGTGCGTGAACGGGAGGGGTTGGGGCGGTCTGGTTTACCAGGGAATCGTCGTCGGAGAAGAAGCGAGCACGGCAGTCGGAAGTTGTCGTTGGCGAGGCTCGATGGCGTCGCGGTCGAACGGTGGTACGGGAGAAGCGTCAGGAGTGGGGAAGCGCCGGCGTGTTCAGAAGCTCGGGGTGATGTGGCTTGGGTGTGATGGAAGCTCGTCGAACAACGGCGGTGTGGGAGTGATTGGCGGCACCTAGGGGCGAGGTGTGGCGGCGAGGAAAAGGAGGAGGAGGCGGTTAAATGAGCGTGGCATGACGAGGAATTAACAGCGTTAAGGCGAATTGAACGCGGAATCACAGCGAAAGCGGCGACGAGGAGGGGAAGAACTAGTCGCGCGGGTGTGAGAGAAGAACAGTAGCGTGGGGTCTACCTGTCAGTGGGAAAAAGAAACGAGGGGAGGTCCACTTGTCAGTGTCTCAGTGAGTTTGATAACGCGTGCGAATCGTTTTCTGCGGGGTAAGGAGCTGGGCTGGTTGGTGGGCTTAGTGGGCTGCCTGGGTTGGGTTGGCCCTTTTCCATTTTTTTTATTCTGTGTTATTTTTCCTTTTCTATTTTATTTCCTGTTTTGCATTTCAATCCACTTATTCAATCATTCAAACAATTCAAACATTCTTTAAACTTTGCATTGTGTTTTTGGTTCTGTTTAATAGTATAAACCAACTTCAAAAATAGAAAAATATTTTAAATCTTTTAGGTTCCATTTATTAAATAAATTGGTCCATGGTTTTATTAATTAAACAAGGTTTGGTTTATTTAATAAAATTTTCATTTGAACTCCAAATGCTTTCAAAACCCAATCAGTAGGTTTTGTTTGGAAACAAAGATTACCTGGAAACCTTGTTTAAAAGCAAAATAATCCTTTTACTTTTAGGGTCCATTAATAATTAAATAAAATAGACTTTTATTAATATTTCTAATAAGTTTTTTTTTTGAGATATTTATTTTGAATCTTAAAATAAAACCAAAATATTTTAGTAGATTTTACTTGTGAATTTGAGATAGCTTATTTTAAATAATTTAATAAGTTTTGATGTTTCACTTTAAATTGGTAAAACCTCTTATTTAAATAAAGTTGGATATTAAAATCTTATTAATTTATTTAAATCAACTTTTGCTATTTTATTAAATGTTTTAATTTCCAAAGCTTGGTCAAAGTTTAATTTGGCTTTATAAAATAATCTTTATTTATGAATCCACCTTTTCTTTTGAAAAACTAAATCTTTTTATTAAAGGATCCAATAATAGTAATTCCAAAATATTTTTAATTTCCTTTATTAAATGTTTATCTTTATGAATCCCTTTAGGATTTTATTTAATTCAAATGGGTTTGAAGTTCCAATTGAATTCAAAAAGTTTCTTCTGGCTCTAAAAATTAAACAAAGTTTTATTTTATTCATTTATTTTTCACATTACAAGATTTGGAAAATCTTGGGATGTGACAGGCTACTACCCTTAAAATAAATCTCGTCCCGAGATTTGGGGAGGCTAGGGTTACAAGCAAGTTTAAAACAACTAGGGTACTACCACCCTTAAAATTTTTCAAAAAAAAATATTACATATTGGCCTTCTTGGGTCCTGGAATTTCTCTATGTTAATCCTTTGCTTCATTCCTATGCTTGACTCATGGACCAAGGTTGAGTTTCTCCATAGGCTTGTTCAACTTGTTCTTCATCCTTTCTGGACAGTTGCTTGCATAATGTCCTGGATTCTTGCAGTTGAAGCAATGAATGTCATTGAGTTCTTTACGTGGCTCTTGTGGGCAAGTTGCTACAAAGTGACCTGGTTCATTACAGTTGTTACACCATACTTGGTCAATTCCTTTATTCTTTATGTTCTCTGGGCATCCACTGGAGTAGTGTCCCATTTCCTTACATTTATGACATTGTACAAGGCTCATGTCTTGCTTGGGCTTCTTGATTTTCCTTGATCCTTTGAATTGGGTTGTCTTGCTTGGAGGTAGTAGTGGTCCTTTTCCTTTGGTAGACTTGGATCCTTCTTGTTTCCTTTGTTCTACCATGGCATAGATGGGACATAGGCCAGGAGTATGATCACTTCCTTCACAAAGGTAGCAAGTAGCTTGAGAGGTAGGGCATTCTCCAACAGGATGGTCTTCATCACAATTGGGGCATTGTCCTTCATGCTCTTTGGAAGTATGATCCTTGTCTCCACAAATAATGCAAGCTGGGGCTCCATCTAGAACAACATTCTTGTCATCCTTGTTATCATACACACTTCTAGGATAGCTTTCTTCCATGCTAATCATTTGATTAGTCACCTTAAGCATCAATTGGGATTGTTCCTCCAAAAACTTTTGTAGTGCTCGATCTTCATTACTATTGTTGGCTAGGAATTGAGCTGTCAGTTGGTTCAACTGATGCTGGGTTGCTATGAGTTCTCTCATGCCGTCAGCTTGGTTGGTGTTGGTGTCATCAACCTTGATGTTGGAGTCCTTTGGAGTAGTCATCTATTTGGGTTGAAGGAAGATTAGAATGGGCAAGACATTTCTAAGGAAATATTACTAAATCACACACATCACAATTCACACAAGCAATGCATGCAATCACAAAACAACCATTCATAATCAACTTTTGCACTCAATCCACAAAGTTCAACCACATACTTAGGTAGCAAAATATTTTTGTTACACCACCTATGTTGGTGTGTTTTAACTAACTTATGGTGGTACATCTATATGGTTTACTTGTGATCTTTCCTTCCTTCTTGATTCTTCTTGTATGAGATCATGGTTTCCTTGAGGAAAGCTCTTGGTCACAATACTTCAAAGTTGTTGATGGTTTCTTCTTTATTTTGCATTCCCTCGGTCTCTAATTCTTAAGTAAGATTTCCTTGTCTCACTTGTAGTCTTTGGTGATATCCATGTTGGAAATCCTTGGTGAACATGCTGAAGATGTTGAAGTCATTAGAGTTGAAGAAGTCGAAGAAGTCCTTTGCACATGGTGTAGTCTTTGGCCATGGGTAGGTTTTTCCATTAAGTTGAAAATAGAAGAGAAGTAGAGTTGAAACCAAAATGGTTAAGGAAAGAGTTTACAAGTGTTTTTGTAAATAAGTTTTTGGAACAAATACACTCCTATTTTTCTAAGGGTTTTTGTCCAATCCTAGGGCTTACAAATCCTACAGGCAACACAATGCTCTGATACCATCTGTAGAGGCCTCAACCTGATAAGGTAGATTCCTCCTGTGTTTTACAATGCTAGTCCCTGGATCAATAGCTAGCATCCACATTTAAGATGTAATATCAAGAAACAAAGGTCATAATATAACTTTATAACCAGGAATAACATAATTTTATTACATCATACATAGCTCATTTGGCTATTACATTACATTGCAGCGGAATAACTATAATCATGGGGTCCTTCATCTTCAAAGTGCCACAGGCAGATGTTGGTTGTAGGCTTTGTAGTCCTAGTCAATCAAACAATCTTCACTTAAAAACAATCAAACCTGCAACATTACAAGTTACGGTCACAAGGGTCAATACATTTGAATTGTATTGGCAAGTTTCACTTTTATATATAATAAGTGGATCCTATCATTATATGCATATTTGGCTAAGTAGAGTTTAAGGCTTATTTGCATAAAGCAATATTTTATCCTATCTTTTCAAAAAGGTTTTAAGTCCTTTGTTTAAATCCTTTTCCAAGTTCCTTGAACTCCTTGGTAGACACTCAAGTGTTCAAGTTCTTGTCAAAAATCCCTTGAGCTACTTGGTAACCCCAAGTGCAACAAGTTTTATCAAAACTTCCTGAGTTCCTTGGTAACCCCAAGTACATCATACTCTTGTGCACCTTGGTAACCCCAAGTGCAACAAGCTTTATCAAATCTCTTTGAATTCCTTGGTACTCCCCAAGTGCATCAAGTTTTTATATTAGAAATTATAATGTCGAGATCTCCCATAGTTCAAACTTTAGTTGCTCAGTATTGTCCATAACCGGGGACACGGCTAAGTACTTAGATTTTATTAACTTCTGCAGAAGGAGTACACTTTACCCACATGACACAATCCCATCTTGTTGCCACCAGTGGCCTACTGGATTAGTGCTCACCAAGATGGAGATCTTGGCAGACCGAGAATGTGTGAAGTCTTTCCAAAAGGTCCTTCCATACATCATTGCTAGCTTGTCTTCATTTACAGCATTCCAGATCCCCATGTCCGGTAACTAAAGACAATGTATGGATCTTCCTGATGTAGTTGACTAAGCCAGAGCCATAATAGCATGTGGTTGTACACGAAAGCCACAATTGGAGAAACATGTTCAATCTCTAAGTTTCCTAGGTGGTTTTCATTTGGAGCACAACACAAAGTGATTGCCATAGACATGGTTCCCTTTTGTTGCCACCTTCTCCAAAGCACAAAGTGTCCACCACCTAGGTGGTTCATTGAGTCCTTGTTTTGTTATATAAAACATAAGTCTTTTTTTTCAACCTTTGTAAAATCTCAACATGTATCTCTTTTCAAAACATAGCATGGCTAAGCATGTACAACTTCAATATTTTTTTACTAAGGAGTGTATAGGGAATCCTGTTAGGATTAGCATAGCTTAAGCATAAAACATTTTCATGCATATTTACAAAATCCACTAAGTAATATGAAAATAGTAGGTCTTTTGTATGATAGTGTAACTTGCCTTTTTGTTAGGGAATGATAGTCACTTCTTGATCTTACTAGTCTCACACTTTGCTAATTTTCACTACAATCAAACAAGCATAGTATCAAGTAGCATTCCAAATCAATATTCAAACAATATTTCACATACACAAAGCAATGGATCTAAGTCTTGTAAAAAGAGGGTTCTATTGCAAGGTTGGTCTCTACTAGGTTTATAAACTTTGTAAGGTCCACATTGGTCATTTACCAAAATGGCAAAGTCATTAGTTAGAGGGTTTTGCTCAAAAATCTATTTTAAAATCCATTCAACATTTTATGTGGTGAAATTTATTCTTTTTCAAGCAAAACTTTATGTTTTTCACCAAGTGAGTTGCCTTTGGCAAGGATTGGTGTTTTGGGTCAGTAAGTTTGGTCCATAACATTTTCCCAAAGTTTTCCTTGCAAAAACATTTCCATAATAAAATTAATGAGTTTATTTGGCTAGAAAAATGGCTAAGTTAACTAATTCAACTTAAATTTCACAAAAATCATTTTTAACACTATGGGTTGGTTCCTAGGGTCAGTAAGGTCACACAAATCCATTTTGTAAAAGTTTTAATCCTAAAAATCAATTTTAAACAATTTTTATACTCTAAACAAGTACACATATGTTTCTGTAAATTCAAACAAGCTAATAGATACTATTTTCAAAACTAAGGCCATGGTTGGATAGGGTTTGTTCTCCTGATTTTATTGATATAAAATTTGTCAAATTTGGACGTGTGGATCAAAAGTTATAAGGATTTGAAAATCACAACTAAATCAGATTTCAAATCTGTTTTAAAGCGAAACGAGGACACGCGGCGATTTTCTCTTTGGGCATGCGGTTCACTGGGATCGTGACTGTGGGGCGTTGGATCTAGTTAGATCGAGTGGCCCAGAGGACATACCCCTTCGACGATAAGTGATCTAATCGTGACCGCTAAATCTAGATCGAACGGTACTGGCAACTCTGACCTAAAGTGGGCGGCGGCGGTGCTCTGTGGCCTTCGAGGCGGGGTGGTCGCCGGTGATTCAGGACGCAAGGAAGAAGAGGAGATGGCTCACCGAGATCGTAGGGTCGTGGTTATGCTCGTCGTGCTGTTGGCTTGACAAGGGGAGCTCGGGTACTGCGGCAATTGCTCGCCGGAGTGAAGGTCGGCGTCGGGCGGTTCTGTCAGCGAACGAGGGCGACGCTGTAGATCATCCCGAAGCATAACAACGATGCGGTCAGTTGCAGAAAGGTGTGGCGAGTGCGGGAGTGTGAACGAGGAGGCGCGGGGTGGTCAGATGCATACCAGTAATGCTCGTCGGAGTTAAGCCAGACGGTGGTGGTGGTAGTCGTCGCTGCAGATCGCCCTAAAGCATAACAGGAGCACATTCAGATGCGTAAGAGCAAGGCGATGTTGTGTGCGTGAACGGGAGGGGTTGGGGCGGTCTGGTTTACCGGGGAATCGTCGTCGGAGAAGAAGCAGACGGCGGCGGTACTGGAAGTTGTCGTTGGCGAGGCTCAGTGGCGTCCGCGGTCGAACTGGTGGTACGGGGAGAAGCGTCAGGGAGTGGGGAAACTGTCGGCGTGTTCAGGAAGCTCGGGGTGATGTGGCTTGGCCGGAATTGACAGTGGAAGCTCGTCGGAGCAACGGCGGTGTGGGAGTGATTGGCGACAGCCTAGGGGCAGAGAGGGTGTGGCGACTGAGGGAAAAGGAGGAGGAGGCAGTTAAATGAGCGTGGCCACGAGGAATTAACGGCGTTAAGGCGAATTGAACGCGGAATCACAGCGGCGAAAGCGGCGACGAGGGGAAGAACTAGTCGCGCGGGTGTGAGAAGAAACGATGGCGTGGGTCTACATCGCTGGGAAAAAGAAACGAGGGGAGGTCCACTTGTCAGTGTCTCAGTGAGTTTGATAACGCGTGCGAATCGTTTTCTGCGGGGTAAGGAGTTGGGCTGGTTGGTGGGCTTAGTGGGCTGCCTGGGTTGGGTTGGCCCTTTTCCATTTTTTTATATTCTGTGTTATTTTTCCTTTTCTATTTTATTTCCTGTTTTGCATTTCAATCCACTTATTCAATCATTCAAACAATTCAAACATTCTTTAAACTTTGCATTGTGTTTTTGGTTCTGTTTAATAGTATAAACCAACTTCAAAAATAGAAAAATATTTTAAATCTTTTAGGTTCCATTTATTAAATAAATTGGTCCATGGTTTTATTAATTAAACAAGGTTTGGTTTATTTAATAAAATTTTCATTTGAACTCCAAATGCTTTCAAAACCCAATCAGTAGGTTTTGTTTGGAAACAAAGATTACCTGGAAACCTTGTTTAAAAGCAAAATAATCCTTTTACTTTTAGGGTCCATTAATAATTAAATAAAATAGACTTTTATTAATATTTCTAATAAGTTTTTTTTTTTGAGATATTTATTTTGAATCTTAAAATAAAACCAAAATATTTTAGTAGATTTTACTTGTGAATTTGAGATAGCTTATTTTAAATAATTTAATAAGTTTTGATGTTTCACTTAAATTGGTAAAACCTCTTATTTAAATAAAGTTGGATATTAAAATCTTATTAATTTATTTAAATCAACTTTTGCTATTTTATTAAATGTTTTAATTTCCAAAGCTTGGTCAAAGTTTAATTTGGCTTTATAAAATAATCTTTATTTATGAATCAACCTTTTCTTTTGAAAAACTAAATCTTTTTATTAAAGGATCCAATAATAGTAATTCCAAAATATTTTTAATTTCCTTTATTAAATGTTTATCTTTATGAATCCCTTTAGGATTTTATTTAATTCAAATGGGTTTGAAGTTTCAAAAAGTTTCTTCTGGCTCTGAAAATTAAACAAAGTTTTATTTTATTCATTTATTTTTCACATTACAAGATTTGGAAAATCTTGGGATGTGACACCTTCAACGATCAACTCCTTAATATCGCGGTCTGTGATGTCCGAACCGCGCCAGTCGCCTTTGTGGGAGTCGTTTTCCTCCTCCAGCAGCTCTAGCACCGCTGGATTGTGGTCGCCGCTGGTGGTCTCGACCACCGCGGAGACAAGGATGACCAAGCCCTCTGGGGGCACGACGACGGAGCTCGTCGGCTTCGCCGCGGCTTCGCCCGATGCCACCATCGAGGGAGAAGAACTGCTGCTGGCCATTGCGAGTGTTTGGAAGTGACTGGCGAGATTGGGAGTTAGGGTTTTTCGTGTGAGGAGCGGAGAGATCGAGGAGACGCTTGCCTGAGGAAGAAGAAGATGCAGGGGAGAATGAGGTGAAAAAGTAAAATTTCCACCGCAGTTACTATTTATGATACCCAGCGTCAAGATTTGTGCAGCTTGATCGAACGGTTGCCGCGTAGACGACGTGTGCGAAGGCGTGCGCATAAATTTCGCCACGTACCAACCGTCACAGACAACAGTTCGTATCGCTCATGCGGGAAAAGTGGACATGATTGCGTTCTCTGCATGTGTGAGTTACGAGGCATCACTGATCTACGTCTACATTGTCCTAGCTGACATAGGCAGATGAACCATCACATCAGAAGATTCCGGCATGGACGGATCTAGTCCGGCTATGGAAGAGTACGATGGAAGATTCAGCAATTCTCCTACTTACAAGTTGAAGACGGAGAAAGCCTTGCATGGTTCTTTGGGAGGACTACAAGATATTGCTTGACGATTTGCCGACATCCATCTAGACGGAGCATTCAACGTGGAGAGGCAAGACGACGCTAGATCTCGGAGTTCTCCAGGGGCTACTATTGGGGATATGCTATATGGGTATCCTCATAGCATGTCTCCTATCCGGATAACCCGGGTGGCCCATAGTTGGTAGCATGGCCCATGGACTGCTGGGCAGCCCAGCTATATGGATCCAGAAGGGAGGCCCATGTCGGATAAAGGAAGGCTACGGTGGAGTCACCAGCATACCTGGATCCTTGGAGTACAAGACACACAAGACTAGTAATAGACGGTGTAGGACTATGTAACCTGTCCGGCTAGGAATTTTCCCTGAAACCCTAGGACCTGGCGACTATATAAGTCGGGCCTATGGGAGCCTTTAGGGCACGATCATAGAAAACTTTAGACAACCTCGCACAGCGAACCTATCTCTGTAACTCGGAGTATTGCCATTATAGTGATTTATAGCAGGAGTAGGATTCCGCCACCGTTGTGGGATCTGAACCTGGGTAAGCTGTGTTACCTCGTACCCGTCAACCGTCTGCCTTCCCCCACGTCTCTAAACACGCACTGTGAGGACCCCTCCATGGCGTACTCGTAGGCAATACCACGACAAACGGGGTACCCCTTGCACATGGTACAAGAGCTATCCCATAACAAAAATGACAAGGCAATAAGACAATGAGCATCTCAGCGATCTTTTTATTTAATATGTGCATAGCTTTTTATTGAGGATGCTTCACAGGATGCTCATTATGGTGATGCTGCAAGTTTCCACCATGATTAGGCATGGCTTAGGCTAGCGGCCCAAGCGTTTCTCTAACACAAAATACATAACTCCATGGACTTACAAGATCCCTCTTTATTTCACACCGGCGACATCTATAGACAAAAGAGCATGATATCAACTGTGTACAAAGTACAAGTGCAATGTTGAAAACGTTCCCTGTGATAGCACGGTTCTACTAGTTCCAACGTATAAGTGCAAGCATATACAACATAGATGACACAATGGTTCAAGTTTATTAGGGGCAAGGAATATAAAGTGTGCCATCAAGTTTGTGAGGGATTTAATCACTAAGTTTTCACATAACAAAATGCTTTTTAATTGGAAGATAGATGAAAACAAGAATATACTTGGAATGGTGTAACACACCATGCATAGGAGTTTATAGTGGACACTTTGGAATAACTTGGTTTCTTGGGAGTTGGAAGCATGAGTAGAACTTACTCATACAAGTTGAGGCTAGCAAAAGACTAGGAGCAACCAACTAAGAGAGCAATAATGGCCATAATCATGCAGAGCGACAAAACATTACTAATCAAAGCATAGAGTGGTACTAAAAGTCAAGGACTACATGATCATAGAGGCTATGGTGACTTGTTCATAGTCATAACATGGTGTGAGAATGTGCCAAGTCAACCCAAACAAAACATCAAAGGAGAATACCACAATACTATGCTTTTGTATGCTAAAACAACACATGATTATTTCAAGGCACACTAAGCAATCCCAATTGTTTGGAAACTCCCCAAATCTTACTTCCCTCTCATTAAAGGCCATTCTTGGCACAAAAATCAAACAAAAAGGATAAGGAGAGGTCATTACTTAAGTAATAACTTCCAAGACTCAAGGAAACTCTTGGGTTATCTCCCAACAAGTACTTTTCTTTAACGCCTTTAAGTTAGGCACAAGAAGCAAGAAATCAAGTATTTTAAAATGAGGAAGCATTAACATCAATACTTGCAAAATCTTCAACTATGAAAGGTATCTCATCCAAATGAGTTTTGGAGGATCCCTTCTCATCTCTCTTTGGTTTACTACTTTCATCAAAAGGATTTTCAGGAACAATCCAATCAAAATTATTTTCAAAGGCCTCATACATCCCAACAAGCTTAAAGGGTATAGGTATCTTAATTCCTCTCTAGGCTTAGTTTTATCTGAAGTACCCATAACATCTACACATGAGCCTAGCATATTGAAACGCTCAAAAACCTTTTTGGCTTCCTTGGCAACATCATGGATCTCCTTGAGCAAAGTTTCAAGAATAAATTCTATCTTTTCAGCATCTTTTCTTCTTTTAGTTTTAGGAACAAGATTTGCATCATGGGGTTAAGGCTAAAAAACCTAGACTCCAACATATGAACTAAAGAAGCTGCAGCAATTTCATAATTAGGAGTAGGTTCTGTTATAGATCATCCTCATGTTTTCTAACATGATTGAAGAATTCTTCAATATTTTATTTCCCAATTATGGAGCCACTACCTATCGAAAGGTCCTTCAGGGTGAACTTGGGGAACAACATGGTGAGCTAGAGCAAGGTGGCAAGTAGAGTAGGAACTAAATTTTTTTATGTTTTTGATAAGAGAAAGTAAACCAAACTAGACTAATTTTTTTGGAGTTTTTGACAAAAAGAGGCAAACAAAACCAAGCAAAATAAACTAAGCAAACTAAAAACAAAGTAAAGATAAAGGTTGAGGAGGACTCCCCTTGTGAAGACGTCCTTAGCCTCTCCGGCAACGGCGCCAGAAAAGCTTGATGGTGCTGGGAAGCACTTCGTCGGGAAACCCCAAGAGCAAGGTGTGAAGCGTCACATCAGCAAGTTTTCCCTCAGTAAGAAACCAAGGTTATCGAACCAGTAGGAGGAAGGAAACGTCTCAAAGGTGTTGCGAGCAACATGGAAACCTGCACAACACAAACTTAAGACTTTGCCCCAACGAACAGTGAGGTTTTCAATCTCATCGGTTGTTGTAACAAAGGATTAACTATATGGCGTGGAAGGTGATGATGGTTTGCAGCAAGTAAACGGTAACAGTGGAAGATGTATCAATGGTAAAGATTGGACCGGGGTCCATAGTTCACTAGAGGTACTCTCCTTAAATAAACAAACATGGAATGCTGGGTAAACAAATTACAGAAGGGCAATTGATAGGACTAAGCAAGGCATAACAATGCAATACTAGACACAAAGATCCTATGAGATTCGATTGGTAAATACAACAATATACATAGACCGCCATCCAACTGCATTTATGACTAGAAGTTCACCTTCAAGTTATCATCCGAACCCCCTCCAGTATTAAGTTGCAAGCAACAGACAACTGCTTTAAGCAAAGTGTGTAAGGTAAACAATCCACTTGTTCCATGAACAAGAGACCGTTGTTTTCTCCCTAGTGGCAACATCACATCTACAACCGAAGATATTTCTGTCACTTCCCTTGGAAACTAGAGGCATGAACCCATTATCAAGGATAAATACCCCCCTCTTGGAGTCACTAGAAACTACTTGGCCAAGATAGCTACTAACAACGGAGAGCATGCAAGATCACAAACAACATAGACATGATAGAATCAATAAGACAAAACCATTAATCAATCTGACATAGTAATCTCAATATCCATCGGATCCCCACAAAGACAACATGCATGATTACAAATAGATTAGATCTTGATCATGAATGGAGCTCACAAGATCTATACATGAAAGCACAAGGAGGAGATACAACCATATAGCTACTACATGGACCCGTAGTCCAAGGTGGAACTACTCATGCTTCATACCGAAGGCTGGCATGATGAAGAAGAAGGCCCCCGGGATGATCTCCCCTCCGGCAGGGTGCCGGGAAGAGCTTCAGATCCCCCGATCTAGGGACGATGGTGGCGGCGGCTACATACGGTTTCGTGGAATATTGATCGGGTGCGTAGGGTTTCTGCATTGAGGGATTCTTATAGGCAAAGGGGCGATCCAGGGCCCACCAGTAGCTACACCCCAGTGAGGTGGGCCCACCGTCTTGCGGGTGTGTCCCCTGGTGAGCCTTCTCCGTCTCATCTTCTGGCTTCGTGTTGCCCACGGTATAATATTGATTTTGGCTTTTGTCCCGTCCAATTCCGAGAATATTGATTTTCTGCCTTTCTGGAACCAAAAACAGAAGAAAACAGGCAACTGGCACTATGGAACTTGTTAATAGGTTAGTTCTAGAAAACATATAAAAACACCTCCAAGTGTGGAAAAAGCAAATCAAAGTAGATAGTAAACAAGCATGGAGCATCAAAAATTATATATACATTTCCGACGTATCACCGACTTTCACATTGGTCTAAGTTGTGTGTCCAGCACAACCTTGATGACCAAGGATATTTAGGGTGTGTTTGGATTGTGGCCAAAGTGTACCTTACCAATATTTTGTTCATGACCAAAAGGTTGGCTCTTGTTTGGATTGTTGCCAATTTTTTGGCATGCCAATGCCCCACTGCCAACTCTAGTTCAATTTTTTAGCCAATGTTGGCCAACTTGTGGGCAAGCAAAGGCTCAACCAAAATTTTGGATAGCCAAATATTTGGTGGGGAAATCTTGGGCACAAACCAAACACACCCTTATTACAAACAACATGAATGTATAGTTCCACAACTGAATCACATATTCAATGACACACATCAAATGTTTATACAAGGACAAATTAATAACTTTATGAATACAATGAGAAATATCATCATACATGATTGCCTCTATGGCATATTCCCAACAGAGTAACCAAGCTGAAGGCTTTTACATGATGGATGGCGAGGATCATGAGGATATGTATAGAAGGCTCAAGTCGATTGCCACCACATTCAGAAATCATGGGGAAACCCATGTTGATGACGCATGGATCAAGAGGAAGTATGTAAGTGCACTTATTCCATTTGAACATACTGAATTGAATAGCCTCCAAGCTAGGCACAATTACCACCAAATGACTTCCAATGAGTTCATGCAAGAAATGTCTGCTTTCAAATTCACCGCCAAGAATGTTGAAGACACTCATGATCGAGCCATCGGAATGCAAAAGGGGTAAATGTGGCCTTGAAGGCAAATATTGTTGAACAATATGATGATCAATTTGAAGCTATGGACTGTCCCGAGGATGTCAAGAGGGCACATGGAGAGTACATGGCCTTTTATGATAGGAACTTTTAGAAGGACCCCGCCAAAGCCAAATATGAACTTGAATGTAAGAATGGGTCAAATGAACAAAGTGAAAATGGTCCAAAACTGAGAACATATTTCAATTGTGGAGATCGTTTACACTTTGTAGCTGAGTGTCCTTATCAAAGTAGAGAAGATAATGGAGGCAGGCTCATTCTCAAGGAAAATTCAAAGGCACCAAAGAATAAGAAATTTGTAAAGAAAAATGCTCCCTACAAGAAGTAGCCGAAGATTGTATTGGTAGCTCAAGATGAGTACTCATCTGCAAGTGAAGATGAAGAAGATGACGATAGCTCACGAAAGGTGGATGCCATAGTCACCACATCTACATCGATGTCACCCTTCGACTCACCAAATGAGAATGTCATCAACAAGAACGTCACTTGCCTTATGGCAAGAGGTTCCGAGGTATCACCTTCCATCACTTCCTTTCTTAAGACTATGATAGATGAATATTGATATGGATGATTCTACTAGTCTTAAGGTTAAGGAGGAAATCATTCTTTGGATTATTTTATCGCCCTAGAAGAGAGACTTTAGTCAATCGAGGAGTCACATGATGAAGTTTTGGCCAAGCTAGTAAAGAAACATGATAATGCTATTGCCAAGGCAAAGAAATTAAAGAAGGAAAAGGTTGAATTTGGGGCTGATCATGCTAGACTCTCTAAGAAATTGGAGAAACTTGACATTCCTCACAGGGCTTTGGAGAGTGAATACTCTATTCTCAATGAGTCTCATGATCAGCTCCAAACTCGAATGACCAAGTATGATATTCCTAGCACTTCTACATCAACATGTGCACATGAAGAAGTTCTTGAAGAAAGTCCTAGGTTGAAAGATAAACTTGCCAAGGCCTCTCTACCCAAAGGTAAGGAAGCTCTAGATGATGTCCTTAGCAAGCAAAGATCGAATACTGGAAAAGAGGGACTTGGCTATGTTCCTAAGCCCAAGAAGAAGAACAAGAAGAAGAAGGCCAAGAATGCTCAATCAAAGACAAGCACCGCTAGAAAAAACACCATAAAGGACAAAACTGATTATATTAGTTCTGCAGGGTCTAACAATCCTAATTATGAGTTGTTTTGTGATTATTATAGTGATCCCTATGCTAGTTATGTTGGTACTTTTGATAAATATATTTCTTGGTCTATTTGGGTTCCAAAGACCCTTGTTACTAACATGAGAGGACCCATTGAAAAATGGGTACCTAAAACCAAGAAGTAATTTTCTTGCATGGCTATGCTTCTGGTAGATCTAAATGGGTGCTCGATAGTGGATGCACTAGTCATATGAATGGAAGCAAGGAGATCATCACGGACATGAGGCCTAATCATGATCATATAGCCGTCTACTATGGTGATAAAAAAAAGTCTAAGGTATTGGGTCTTGGCAAGGTTGTGGTTGCCCACGATATCTCTCTCGTGGATGTCATGCTTGTTGATACCCTTGGTTACAATTTACTTTATGTTCGTGCCCTTGGTAAGATGGGATTTGCAGTTTTTATTGACGGTGATTTAGTGGTACTCTTGTGGAGCAAGTCTCTAATGGTCGCGTTCGTTGGGTACGTCGAAAATGACTTGTATGTGGTGGACTTCTTGGGGAAAACCACAGCAGGTCCGATGTGCTTATTAGGAAAGGTCGACGCAGGCTGGTTATGGCATCGTCGTCTAGCTCACATCAATATGAGAACTGTGCAAAGTCTTCACAAGGGTGGACACATCCTTGGACTAAAAGAAAATGTTTCCTTTTCAAAGATCGTGTTTGCATGTCATGTGTTGAAGGAAATATGCACGACTCTCCCCACAAGAGGAAGGCTATTATCTCATCAAAGAGGATTTTGGAGATCCTTCATGTGGATCTATTTGGTCCTCCATCTCATGAAAGCCTCGGTGGGAAGAAGTACTGCCTAGTCATAGTTGATGATTAATAAGGATACACATGGGTATACTTCTTCAAGCTAAAGAGTGAGACTCAACAAACAATCATCGACTTTGCCAATGAGGTTTAGCGTCAACATAATGTCCCAATATTGGCAGTTAGAAGCGACAACGGCTCCGAGTTCAAGAACTACACTCTGAATGAATTCCTAAGCGAAGAGGGGATAAGACACCAATATTTCGTTGCATACGCCCCTCAACAAAATGGTGTAGCCGAGAGTAAAAACTGGACCTTAATGGACATGGCAAGGTCTATGTTGGCTGAATTCAAGTCACCATACAACTTCTGGGCTGAAGCTGTTTCCACCGCATGTCACTCATCAAACCGGCTTTGCCTCCGCAAGATCTTGGTTAAGACACCTTATAAGATACTTACCAGCAAAAATCCCAACATATCATATTTCCGAGTGTTCTGTTGTAAGTGTTTCTTTGTCATTAAAGGAGTTCATTTGTCTAAATTCGAGTCTAAGGCTTTAGAAGGTATTTTTGTTGGTTATGGTGTCGAATCCCACACTTATAGAGTCTACAATAACCTCTCCAGAACTGTTGTAGAATCTTGTAGTGTGGTGTTCGAGGAAAATGATGGCTCCCATGTGGGGGCAAGTTGATGTTTGTGATGCAGATGTTGAAATAACCCAAGATGCCATAAGAAGAATGGGCGTTCGATTTTTTGGCCCCATTGAGGAACCCCTTACGGCAGACCGGGAAGGACAATGCTCTACTCAAGTAGAGCCCTCATCTACACAAGATCAACAAGATCCACCTGCTGGAGAAACTACTACACCAACACAACAAACTTTTGAAGTTCATACATCATCTAGAGAATCTGGAAGCTCCAGACTGGATTTTCCGCACGAGGCCGGATTATCCGGCCCTACACCAACTCATACCAGGAACAAACAAGAAGTCCAGGAAGAAGCTGAAACTCCTAGGCCGGATTATCCGGCACCACCCTCGGACGAATTATCTGGCCGTGAGAATTCAGAACAATATTATGTTTGCTGATCAAGGTCAAGCTTCTCCATCACCCGTACGCACAGAACAAACTATCTATCAAGGTCAAGCTAGTGGACAAGACAAAGACTCAAATGATGAAGAAATACCTCCAAGAAACAACAAGGAGATTGAAATTCATCGCAAAGCTCATACTAACAAAAATCTCGAACTAAGAGGGCATACACTTGACAAAGTTATAGGTGATCTAAGAAGAAGGGTGTCCACGAGAAAGGTGCTAGGAAGCTTGAGTGATCATCAATCTCATATATCTATAGTGGAACCCAAGAAGGTTTTTGAAGCTCTTGAAGATCTAGATTGGGTTTTTTCTATGCATGAAGAACTCAATAATTTTGAGCAAAACAAGGTCTGGAAGCTAGTAGAGAATCCCAAAGATTGCCGCAATGTTATCGACACGAAGTGGGTATTCAAGAACAAGCAAGATGAGAATGTAATTGTTGTAATAAACAAGGCAAGCTTGGTAGCACAAGATTTCTCTCAAGTGGAAGGGGTTGACTTTGGCGAAACCTATGCTCCAGTGGCTTGCCTTGAGTCTATCTATATCCTCCTTGCTTATGTAGCTTACCATAACTTTAAATTACAGCAAATGGACATTAAGAGTGCATTCCTTAATGGTCATCTACTTGAGTTGGTATATGTTAAGAAACCCCGGGTTTCGAGGATCCTAACTTCCCGAACCATGTCTACAAACTCGATAAGGCGCTTTATGGCCTTAAACAATCCCCACGTGTGTGTGGTATGAGCACCTTAAAGAGCTTTTGTTAGACCGTGGCTTTGAGGTTGGGCAGATCGATCCCACTCTTTTTACTAAGAAGGTTAAGGGGGAGTTTTTTGTATGCCAACTATATGTAGACGACATTATCTTTGGCTCTACTAACCAATCATTTAATGATGAATTTTAAAAGCTAATGACTAACAGGTTTGAGATGTCTATGATGGGCGAATTAAGGTTCTTTCTAGGTTTTGAGATCAAACAACTAAGAGAAGGAACCATCATTAATCAAGCAAATTACATCCAAGACATGCTCAAGAGGTTCAAGATGACGGATCTCAATGGTGTTGCTACACCAATGCAAACTAAATGCCATCTTGAACTCAATCCCAGCGGTAAAGATGTGGACCAAAAGGTATACCGATCCATGATCGTCTCTCTCCTTTACCTGTGCATCTAGAAAAAATATTGTGTTTACTGTAGGAGTGTGTGCAAGGTATCAAGCTGCTCCTAAAGAAATCCACTTATTGGTGGTCAAGATAATCTTAATATATTTGGTTCATTCCCCAAACTTTGGTATATGGTATCCCAAGGGATCTGATTTCTCTTTATGTGTTTATACGGACTCAGATTGGGCTGGCGACAAGGATGACAAAAAATTAACTTCTAGAGCGTGTCAATTCTTGGGCAGGTCTTTGGTATGTTGGTCTTCAAAGAAACAAAATTGTATATCTCTCTCCACCGCCGAAGCTGAGTATGTGGCTGCTGCTAGTGCGTGCACTCAATTACTATGGATGAGGCAAACTTTAAAGGAATATGGTGTCAATTGTGACAAAGTGCCACTTTTGTGTGATAATGAGACTGCTATCAAAATTGCGTATAATCCGGTGCAGCACACAAGTACAAAGCATATTGAGATTCGCAATCACTTTATTCGGGATCATGTTGCTCGTGGAGATATTGCATTATCCTTTTTGAGCACGAAGAATCAACTTTCTAATATTTTTACGAAGCCACTTGATGAAGCAAGATTTTGTTTGTTGAGGAATGAGCTAAATATCGTGGATTCAAGGAGCTTATCTTGATTACCCTTGCATACTCACGTACATCTCTTCCTTCATTTGATTTAGGTGCAGGCATGGATATAGGGGGAGTGTGGTCCTAATTGGTTCGGCTAACCCTCCCCCCATAATGCCGAAAGCAAGAAAAATCATCTCTCTTAATATCATTTTGTGATATGTGAGTTATTGATGAGCATTGGTTTTGAACCCAAGATATATCTTCGCGGTATCTTGCCACTCGCTCCAGCATGGTGGCTTCAGCCACCGCCCTCTTCCTTGAGAAGAGTTGGTTCCTTGTGGTTCTTTTTGGATTTTCTTGCATATCTTGTGTTCTTATGCGAAACACACCCATTTTTGGCGCTTCTGTGATTTGTCTCTTGCAATTCTGGGTGTGTAGTACCATCTCAGTTTGGATGTCTAAAACCTAAGCCTTTATCCATCCCCGAGCCATCTATTCTTGCACACAAGTCCTTTGGTGCACTTGCGAGGTTTTTGCTTGGGGTATGCTAGACTGAATCTATGTGTAACGAAAAGATTCAGAGAGGGCTGGATAATCCGCCCCTAGTGAGGGGCGGATAATCTGCCCCTGGTGGTTTTCATCTATTAAGGGTATGGCGATGGGGGGAAGGTCTCAAAACGAGCAGCACTTCCTCCCTGACCCCCTACCTCTCCATCAGCCGCCGCCGGCCGCCCCGACCCTCCCTAGAGTCGTTTCGACCACCGGATTCTCCGGGCCTTCCCTGGATTTTCTTCCCATCGCCCCTGGTACCTTCTCTATGAGTTCTTCTTCCAATGAGTGACGGTAACTCCTCCTATTCTTCTTGTTTATATGGAAGTGGTATTTTGTTGTGGAAACATAGTTTAGAGGTTTGTAACACCCCAGTTTTAGTTATTCTATATTAGGGTTTGTTTTGTGCATCATGAGCATCATGCCTTTGAGGAAAATAAAGAAAATCCTAAACCCTAATCTTCCTCCTCTATTTGCAAATCAATTCAAAATAGTTTTGAATTTTGAAAAATTAAAAAATTAAAGGATCCCAAATTGATTAAAGGGGTCCCTGCAGTATTTTATATATTCTATAAAATCTCTGGTAATTTTGAAATTACCCAAAACAAATTTGAACTGAAAATACAAAAGGGAAATGAAAAACAGAAATTGAAAAAGATTTTGTTAAAAAAGGCAGCAGCTAACCTATCCAGACCGGCCCACCTCCCTCTCCTCTCACCCTGCCGCTTCACCATGACAGATCCTCGCGACGGAAGCAGCTCATTGCAGCTGACTGGCCGTCGCCAGCTGTGATGTGTGCTGCGCCATGATGCTCGCCGCCTCTTCGGACGAGGATAAGACCCCAGCAATGTGGCCATCCTTCTCGGTCTCTCTCGCCCGCTCCCTCGCCCTCTCTCTGCAGTTCCCCACCTCGAACCAAAACCCTAGCTTCGGAGTTTGCCGGTGTTCCTCTGCTGCCGTGCTCCCCTCGACCCTTCGAGGCTACTGCTAGAACCGCCTCGGTGTGCTCCTTCTTCTCGCCAACGCTCGCAAGCTGGAGATGCGTCAATCACGCCAATCGGGAGCTCCTTCCTGAAGTCCGGCCGCCGATGTTCTCGATGATTTCGGCCGTGTCCGAGCTCGCTTGGTCGAGCTGACCCCTCCACTACCTCTGTGGTGAGCTTCTGCACCTCCTGGCCCCTTCCCTTCCTTCCATAGCTCTCTGGATCACTCCATCGTCGAACGCCACCGTCGGCCACCGCCAGAGCTCGCCATACAGGCTGCTCCGGCAACCAAACGCGAGCGGCGCCGCCCTCTTTAGGTTCGTAGAGAAGCCCTGGTTCGAGTAGGCTTAGCCGCGCGTCCCTGTTCACGTCCTAGCGCTGACAGTCGCCGCCGTCTGGCCGTTCTCCGGCGAGTCCGACGTGGCGCCACGGTGGCAACCGACGTGTCCTCGGCCCCACCCGTCAGTCTGAGTGGGTAGCCTCTGCCCCGGTGACAAATGCCCTGACCCCACTTTGCATGTGTGGCTGCTGATATGGCCTTAGGCCCAGTAGCCAGTGTCTGTGGCTAGCCCAACCCGTGGTGTTAAACGACCCAGACCCTGTGCTGAAGCAGTAAAAAAATTTAAATTGGTTTAATAATTTCAGAAAATGAATAAAACTTGTAAAATCAATAAGTAATTCATATTAAGTCAGAAAAATACAAATAATATATCGGAATGTTCAGAAAAATGAGAACTATATAATTAAGCTATAATCATGAATTGTTCAACAACTAAAATGACAAGTTTAATTAGAGAACAAAATCAACCCCTCTCATGTGTTTCCGGAGTTTCCCCGAGTTAGGGTTTTCACCCCTCAGAACCCCGATTAAACTGTCGAGCATGCTTTAGGGTTAAATTTCAATACAAATTAACTTGTCATATCATCATCCTTGTTTGATCATTGCATCGATGCCATGTGTTGATTGTTTTCCCTTTCTTTCCGGTGATTTGGTTCTTCCTGGTAGAATACGATATCGAGATCGAGATCAAGACCATCGAAGATCGAAGAACAATACTTGACCAACTATAATCAAGTCAAGTACCAGATGTCTGAAGCTTCGACCGAAGCTCTGCTTTCTGGTTGTCAACAGGCAAAGGCAAGCATAGCCCCACCATGATATTATCCTATTTTTTCGAAAGCATTTCAATTCTTCCATGATGCATACGATTCTACTGTGGTATTTTATCGATAGATAGAGTATCCTATCTATTGCATTACTCCCTTTGAGCTTATATTACCTGATCCACTGCTCCTAGCATAACTAGGTTTGGCTTGTGTGCACTGCTAGAGCTTATATCTGTGTTCTGCTTAGCCATGCATAGTTGTTGAGTTTGGTCCATCTAGATAATGTATCAGATGCAGATAATCTAGTATGTCAGGAGAACATGCTGAGATGAGATCAGTGATATGAGATTAAACATGCTAAGGCTTGTATGGGAGGCCACGGTGGGATGTGTTTTTCCTAGTCCCATGCTCGCCACCCTTAGGACCCTAGGTTCTTACCTCTTGAACCAAGACGAGCGTATAACCACACGGGGTAAATGGGGACCCCATGATTGACTAACTTGCCTAGTAGATTCCATGAGTCACATAGTTCGGACGTTCCATTCGACATACACATTGAAAATGTTTTCAAAAGAGGGGGTGAAGGAGGTGCATTCATAACAGGTAGGGAAGCGTGGCCGCGGTTGCTTGGGGTTGATGGCGCCCTGGTAAACCAACCTCGCCTAACATCTTTAAGTACCGGCTTCGAGATTTGACCCATTATGGCGGAGCCATACTTATTGCGTGACTCATGGTCTCGACGAAAGCAAGGTAAAGGTCGTGTCCAACCACACCCTCTGCCAGCACACCAAGGAAGTGTGTCAAGTAGGCATTAAGAGTCGGGTGGTACGTGTGGGTAAATTTGTACACCCCTGCAGGGTAATAATCTTTTGGAAACCGTGTCCACGGTTATGGACGACTTGGTAACGGATGGGAGATCATAGAGAACATGAACCTAATCGTAAAACTTGGCAAGTAATGTTTGTTAAGGATGCTTCCTCATGGGTACGAGGGGGTGATCCTAATTCAGATGATGATGATTCGGTGGATATCAAAAGATGATGATCAATATTTTTGGAGATGTCGCTCTCTTATCCCCTTTTAAAATACACTCTGATTAGACGAGCTTCTTCTCCCTCTTGTTTTATAAACATAAGTGGCTTTATGCAAAACAACTCCACCAGCCATAAGTCTTGCGGAGTACACCCAGTACTCACCCTTGCTTTGTTGATACTTTTGGCAGAGTAAGTGTTACCTGAAGATCATATTGGTACTACATCGACATCGACGAGTAGCTTGGGGTTCCCGGCCGGTAGCCTGGAATCTATGGGATGGGACATCATCGTTATGCTTCAGGCCTCTTAGGCCATTTGTTAAGTTTACTATACTTAATAGCATAATTTGCCTTTCGTTGTTTGATGTTTGTGGTCAGTGACCTCTACTTGTAATAATCTGGTTATCTGCTCAGTTATGAGCTTGCTGTAATAAATTTTGTGTCGTAGGGTCACTGTTGTGTTACCGATTCTTCACTGGATATTCTCGAGCTCAAGGTTAAGCTTATGTCAGACGGAGGTCTGGGATTTGTTTAGCCCTGATCCCGGGGGTGTCACAGTTCTTGGTATCAGAGCAGTACCGACCGTAGGAAAACCTTGCTACTGGTCGATGTTGAGTCTAGTGCTTGAGAAAACTATTTTAAAGATGAAAAGTATTTGCGAAAACTCTAGTATGATTCTTTTATTCTTATCTAGTTTCGCTCTAACTCTGGGTTATCTTATCTTGTGTTGATTTGGAAAAGTTTTGCTATCTCGTCTCTTTGTTCAAAGCTTAGGTGCCTTTTCAGGCATGCCGTTTCTAAGCCAATTGACCTAGTGTTGAGTTCTCCAGAGTTGAGTGTGTTAAGAATTCCTTATTCCCCTTTGCTCTGCTTCATCTGAGAGATTCCTTTCTATCATGATATCTCTATCTTTTGGACCCACAATATTATATTGTTGGATCTTCAGTTTTTTCTTCTAGGCTTTGAGGTTTCCTTTTGCCTTGTGTGCCTCCTTTTTGTTTGTTGGGTACTTCAGATGTCGTTTCTTCTCTTGGAAGCTACCTCGTGGTTACTAACTTTTAGTGTACGCTACGTCACTCAAGCAGTAGCTATTCCTTTCTTTGGATTTTAACCCTTGGACTTGAACCTAAGATCCCCAATTGTGCTGGATTCTGGTGTTGTGAATCTTGTACATGAAGCTGATCTTTAACCCAAGATCCATCCCTTTGACCCCTGTTGTTAATGTTCACACATTACCTTGGGATGGCTGGTATTACAATTCTAGCCTCCAAGCTTGTGGTTATTGTCGCGATTGAATTGTGACGATAAAGGACTTCCCCTACCACATGCTATGGCAGATGTTCTCTAATGGAATCAAATAGGTCACGACAATAGTACTCCTCGAGAGTCTTGCATATATACTCGTGACTCTGCCACACCTTATCTCTTCTTTGCATTAGTTTTCGGAAGATTGTTGACTTATGCATCCACATCTTGGGATTCCATCCTGAGCATGTTATTTTCCCCTTGTTGTTTTCCGACCTTTGTCTACCAGTTGGTAGCCAAGTAGTAAATGTGCATCAGTGTCTTCCGAAGCAAGATACTCTTGTGGTCTTTCATGACAAACCATCTCGGGATGTCAAGAGAAACAAACTCCAGTACCTCGTCATATCTAGGACCAGGTCAAAGTGTTGTAATCCGCATATCAAGAAGTGGTATTTAGCTTCTGTTTGTTCTACCTTAAAGTGTCACACTCTTTCATACTAAGAGGTCGTGTTGAGTTCTATAACCCCTTAATTAAGTGATACTCTTACACATATTTACCCACCCTCACTTGAGCTTTCGCGCTCGTGAGTGATGCGTGTGCGTAATAATGAGGCTATCTGAGATTCTAGCAATTATTATTGTTTTGAAATCTAAGGAAATTTGTGTCATACTTAGCGTGATTGGTTAACCCTATCATTAAGCGAAGAATGATTGTGCTACCAAGTCTGTTACTCTAGTACACTCTCTTTGGTCTAAGAGTTAGGATTGTGCCGAAGCTTTGAGACTATGTTCTCTTGCCTTACCAAGCAAGTTTCCTCTTGAACAAAGTGACATATCGGTGGTTCGTGATATTATAGGTGTGTACTAGAAGTATCACCATGTTTCCACATGACCGTGAAGTCAATTTCTTGATCAGGCAAGTTCTCTGAACTGCACCTTTCTCCAAGGATCCGTACCGAATACCCTTGAACTAGTTGGTTGAGCTTAAACAACAACTTGGAGAGTTGTAAGATAAAAGTGTTATCCGACTCAGTTCTTTATAAAAGGGATGTCTAGTTTTGTCCATGCTGAAGAAAGATAGTATCTCCTTCATGGATATGTTATCTCCCCCATCTTTGATTTGATTTGGGTTATTTTCAAATCAAACTCAGTTCCAAGGACTATCTTGATGATGTTGCTACTTGTGATGTTTCACTTGAGTACATCTTCATGTCTTTTGGTCTGACCAATATGTTTGCCTTGTTAATACGACATATGAGTCCATTCTCTTGGATTGTCCTGATAAGTTTGTTGTTGAGCCCATCAACAATATCCTTATCCTTTCCATGTTAGACTAGATTTATATGGAACATTTGGCATTAATGTTGGAAACTTTCGAGAACCATCTTCGAGTCATCTCTAAGTATGTGTTCGGATGTTAGTAGTAACCTTCCCTGATCCACGAGCAATTGTTGAAATATGTCACCGTGGATTCGAGTAGAGTTAACTTTGTTCCTTAAGGACACATGTGTGTTTGATTGTCAGTACTTTATGTATGCAGTTGTCTCTTGACAAATTGCTAACACATGGGTCTAGCAATCCAGCTCATCTTTTGGAGATTTACACTGTAGTCCATGTCTTGAGAATCTAATACCTTTACCTTTGTGGTAAATGTTGCAAGCTTTCTATTCAGACATGCTGAGTCTGAAATATCATTTCACCTAACCAAAGCTGAATCTCAAGCAACAATGATGGTTGGTGTTCCTCAAGGTTTTGACATAGGTCTTTGTAAATCTGGCAAGAATGATGTAATGGTTGACACACCTAGCTGGAAAGACCTTTTGCCATATTCTCTTGACTCAGCAATATCAACCACTCTTCATGAGGCATCTTCTATGATTTATTATAGGAGTTGTGCTTATGGTTCATTTGCATCCGAAGTCTGGCCTTTACTTGATTTTTCGTATCTCGAACATTGAGGAGAACATTTAAAGTAGTGTTGCTAAATGTCTCTCGGTCGATCCTCCGGACCCTTTTATGTTGGCAATTGTTGTGCCAAGAAATTGAAGTCTGATAATGAAGTTTCTTTCTTCTCGTGTCATCAGGAATATTCTCAACTATTCATCTTGGTGGTGTAAAGTGATATCACGATCTTTGGCAAAGATTTTGATAGCCCTGGATGAATTAAAGAGTTTCCTTCTTGTTCTCTTAAACATGTTTTAAACAGTGACTATGAGTTTGGCAATCTGTAGTTTCTCTTGATACATGTTCCATGTGACTCTTATGAGCCCTCTCCCCAAAACACCTTTCTGTCTTGGCCTTCTGTTGAATGAAAAATGACCCTTCTGTTTCAAAAGTAGTTCAACAGCTTGGTTTTGTTGATCCATATCTATGCAACCTGAAATCTCTACTTAAGTCTTTTAGTAGAGGTTCTTTACCGAAGTCTGTGGTCATGTCCTTTCTGTTGGAACCTTCCTTCTTAGAAGTTTAACTCTTCTGTGAGTTCCATGGTCTCAATCCTTATTAAGACCATCTATCTAACAACTTGAAACCATCTCCTCTCGTTTCCTCCTTTACCTTGACGTGTTTCATGTTGTTCATCTCAGAGTTGTTTTTAAACACTCTATCCATGAGTTGACCATGAGATACTCTGTGTCTTGTTTAGTGTGTTTCCCCTCTTATCTTTAGAGTGGCCATGTTTCTTTTTCTCTTTGTCTCTCTTCCTACCTTTGGAATCTCGGGTCGAGATTCTCGTAAGGGGGATAGAGCTATAACACCCCAGTTTTAGTTAATCTATATTAGGGTTTGTTTTATGCATCATGCCTTAAAATTTGCATTGAGGAAAATAAAGAAAATCCTAAACCCTAATCTTCCTCCTCTATTTGCAAATCAATTCAAAATAGTTTTGAATTTTGAAAAATGACAAAATTAAAGGATCCCAAATTGATTAAAGGGGTCCCTACAGTATTTTATATATTCTATAAAATCTCTGGTAATTTTGAAATTACCCAAAATAAATTTGAACTGAAAATACAAAAGGGAAATGAAAAACAGAAATTGAAAAAGCTTTTGTTAAAAAAAGGCAGAAGCTAACCTATGCAGACCGGCCCACCTCCCTCTCCTCTCACCCTTCCGCTCAGCTCGCAGCCAGCAGATCCCCGCAGCCCACCCCGGGCCCAAACCAGCCCACCCGGCCCGATACCCCTCCAGGCGTGTTTCGCCTTTCTTCCTCCTCGCGATAGAGGAAGCAGCTCGCTGGCGCTGCAGTGACCGTAGCCGAGCGCTGCGATGCGTGCCGCGCCACGATGCTCGCCGCCGCTTCGGACAAGGATAAGACCCCAGCGTCGTGGCCATCCTTCTCAGTCTCACTCGCCCGCTCTCTCGCCCTCTCTCTGCAGTTCCCCACCTCGAACCGAAACCCTAGCTTTGGAGTTTGCCGGTGTTCTGCCGTTGCCGTGCTCCCCTCGACCCTCCGAGGCTACTGCCAGAACCGCCTCGGTGTGCTCATTCTTCTCGCCAACGCTCTCAAGCTGGAGATGTGTCAATCACGCCAATCGGGAGCTCCTTCCTGAAGTCCGGCCGCCGCTGTTCTCGACGATTTCGGCCACGTACGAGCTCCCTTGATCGAGCTGACCCCTCCACTACCTCTGTGGTGAGCTTCTGCACCTCCTGGCCCCTTTCCTTCCTTCCCTAGCTCTCTGGATCGCTCCATCGTCGAACTCCACCGTCGGCCACCGCCAGAGCTCGCCATACAGGCTGCTCTGGCAACCAAACGCGAGCGACGCCGCCCTCTTTAGGTTCGTAGCGAAGCCCTGGTTCGAGTAGTCTTAGCCACGCGTACCTGTTCATGTCCTAGCACCGACATTCGCTGCCGTCTAGCCGTTCTCCGGCGAGTCCGACGTGGCGCCATGGTGGCAACCGATGTGTCCTCGGCCCACTCGTCAGTAGGAGTGGGTAGCCTCTGCCCCGGTGACAAATGCCCTGACCCCACTTTGCATGTGTGGCTGCTGATGTGGCCTTGGGCCCAGTAGCCAGTGTCTGTGGCTAGCCCAACCCGTGGTGTTAAACGACCCAGACCCTGTGCTGACGCAGTAAAACAATTTAAATTGGTTTAATAATTTCAGAAAATGAATAAAATTTGTAAAATCAATAAGTAATTCATATTAAGTCAGAAAAATACAAATAATATATCAAAATGTTCAGAAAAGTGAGAACTATCTAATTAAGCTATAATCATGCATTGTTCAACAACTAAAATGACAAGTTTAATTAGAGAACAAAATCAACCCCTCTCATGTGTTTCTGGAGTTTCCCCGAGTTAGGGTTTTCACCCCTCAAAACCCTGATTAAACTATCGAGCATGCTTTAGGGTTAAATTTCAATACAAATTAACTTGTCATATCATCATCCTTGTTTTATCATTGCATCGATGCCATGTGTTGATTTTTTCCCTTTCTTTCCGGTGATTTGGTTCTTCCCCATAGAATATGATATCGAGATCGAGATCTAAGACCGAGATCAAGACCATCGAAGATCGAAGAAAAATACTTGACCAACTATAATCAAGTCAAGTACCAGATGTCCGAAGCTTCGACCGAAGCTCTGCTTTCTGGTTGTCAACAGGCAAAGGCAAGCATAGCCCCACCATGTTATAATCCTATGTTTTCGAAAGCATTTCAATTCTGCCATGATGCATACGATTCTACTATGGTCTTTTATCGATAGATAGAGTATCCTATCTATTGCATTACTCCCTTTGAGCTTATATTACCTGATCCACTGCTCCTAGGATAACTAAGTTTGGCTTGTGTGCACTGCTAGAGCTTATATCTGTGTTCTACTTAGCCATGCATAGCTGTTGAGTCTGGTCCATACAGATGATGTATCAGATGCAGATAATCTAGTATGACAGGAGAACGTGATGATATGAGATCAATTATATGAGATTAAACATGCTAAGGCTTGTATGGTAGGCCACAGTGGGATGTGGTGTTTCTAGTCCCATGCTCACCACCCTTAGGACCCTAGGTTCTTACCTCTTGAACCAATACGAGTGTACAACCACATAGGGTAAATGGATACCCCGTGATTGACTAACTTGCCTAGTAGATTACATGAGTCACATAGTTCGGGCGTTCCATTCGACATACGCATTGAAAATGTTTTCAAAAGAGGAGGTGAAGGAGGTGCATTCATAACAGGTAGGGAAGCGTGGACGCGGTTGCTTGGGGTTGATGGCGCCCCTGGTAAACCAACCTCGCCTCACATCTTTAATTACCGGCTTCGGGATTTGACATGTTACGGCGGAAGTATACTTATTGCATGACTCATGGTCTCGGCGAAAGCAAGGTAAAGGTCGTGTCCAACCACATCCTCTGCCAGCACACCAAGGAAGTGCGTCAAGTAGGCATTAAGAGTCGGTTGGTATCTGTGGGTAAAGTTGTACACCCCTGCAGGGTAATAATTTTTTGGAAAGTCGTGTCCACGGTTATGGACGACTTGGGAACGGATGGGAGATCATAGAGAACATGAACCTAATCGTAAAACTTGGCAACTAATGTTTGTTAAGGATGCTTCCTCATGGGTACGGGGGGTGATCCTAGTTCAGATGATGATTATTCGGTGGATATCAAAAGATGATGATCAATATTTTTGGAGACTGTCACATCCAAAAAAATTTCAAATTTTGAAATGTGAACAAAATAAATAATTGTTGAAATCTAGGGTGAAAAGAAACTTTTTGATTCCAAAGGGAAACATCAAAACCCATCTTGAACAAACTTTGAACAAATTTGAATCTAAAAAATTTCAATCAAGTGAAATGCATTCATTAATGAATGTATCTTTGAAATTTAATCATTTGGAAAAGTAAACCAAAACCCTAAAACCCTAATGGAAGAAAATCATTCCAAGATTACTCTAAGACTATGGATTTGTTCCATATAAAATTTGTCAACAAACAATTATAAATGATCAAAAATGACAAACAAAAATATTATAAAACCATAGAAATTGATTTCATTCAATTTGGAACCATGGATAAAAACTTATGAATTTAATAAGATGAAAGGAAATAATGTCCAAAGCTAATAAAAGCTCCTATCTAAAATCCATACCAAATTGTGAGCAAATAATCCTAAAAGAGATTTAAAAGGATAAATAAATATTAAATAAAAGTATACAAATTAGAATCACCAATTTTGAATCTATAAATAGAAAGATATGGATTTTATAAGAAAAAGAAAGAAAGGTATAAATAAAGGATATTTAAAAGCCAAATTAAAACATGGCCAAATCCATAAGAAAATAAAATAAAAATATTACAATTAAAATAAAGGGATAAAGAATATTCAAATAAAAGAATACGGCCTTAACCCTATTCTATTATATATAATAAAGACAAAATCCCTAATAGAAATGATTAATTAAATCATGGGAAAATAATAAATGGAATTTTCCCAAGTGGAATAAAAGTTATTTAAATTAACTTTAACGAAATAAAAAGAATCATTTAAATAAAATTTATATTAATTTAAAACCATATTGGATTTTATCTGAATAAAGACAAATGCTCAATTTAAATGATTAATAAATCATATTATAAATATTTCAAATAATTCAACACCCTAATAAATAAATAAAACCTACTGAAAAAGGTTTGGTAAAAATTAGAATTCAAATGAAGAATTTGAAAATATAATTAAATCTTGTTTGAATAAAGACAATTGTGTATTTAAATAAATAATAAAGCCCAAGAAAATACAAAGAAATACTCTAAAAAGGACTTTAGAAAATATTATTAAACAGAATAAAATCCCTATTGAAAGTTGGAAAACATTTGAATTCAAACAAATACTTGAAATCATTTGAATAAATCAAAAGAGAATTCAAAAATGGAAAAAGGAAAAAAGAAATAGTATAAAAAATAGAGAAAGAAGCCAGCCCAGCCCAGCAAAATCCACCAGGCCTAGCTAGCCCATATCCTCTTCCCCGCATGAAAACGGTTCACACCGCAACATGAACCTGCGCAATCAATGACGGTTGGACCCCACCTGAAACATTTCTCTCGCTGACAAAATGACCCCACATGTGAGTCATCGTTTTCACCCACGCGACCAGTTCTTCCTCTCTCTCTCTCTCGTTTCTGCTTGATTTTCGCAAGCTTAATTCGCCTTAATGCCG
Organism: Avena longiglumis; assembly: GCA_030063025.1. Lineage (NCBI taxonomy): Eukaryota > Viridiplantae > Streptophyta > Magnoliopsida > Poales > Poaceae > Avena > Avena longiglumis. The sequence goes on from CP125979.1 coordinate 188,705,429, forward strand.
AGGCCATTACTCACCGTGATCACTCCCTACTAAACGCCTGTCTCCCCTCGGTCGCCAACTCCCCTCTACCTCCAGGCTGCTCGGAATTTGCTCGAGACCTCCCTCTGCTCCGACGAGCTCCAACTCTGATTCCGGCCAGCCCTCATCGCCCCATCGCCCCCAGAGCAAACGAACACGTTCCCCAGTGTCCCCCGCATCTCCCCATGCCATCCACTCGCCCACGCATGCTCCCTATCGACGACAACATCATCGCCTGAACGCCACTGCCTCCTGCTCCAACTCCGGCGAGCTACTGACGCTAGCCCCGAGCACCCCTCGAGTTCTGGTGAGTACCCCTACAACCCCGGAGACCGTGCGCATCCTCCTGATGCTTTCCCTCTCTCTCTCTTGCATCCCAGGCGCTCGTCTTTGACCACGGCAGTGCGTGCCCAACGCAGACACGAACTCCGGTGAGGAATCCCTGACGACCATGTGCGCCCCTCGACAAACGGCGACCACCTCGAGCTTCAGCGTGACACGGAAAACTCAGTAAGCATCTTCCCCCTCTCACGCGCTTCCTGTACTCTCCATACCACCACCGGCAGACCGCCCTGCCGCCAGCCGCCGCCGCAGCACCACCAGTTCATGGTCAGTCCGATGATGACCGTCAGATCCCGATCCAGCGGATATGATATATTGACTAACCGAAGGGGTACGATTGATTTTGTGACGCACGATCTGTTTTAAATCCAACGCTCCACGTTGATCGATCCTGCCGAACCGGTATCAACAAATCAGAACAACACACGTGGCCTGAGTTTGGTTTTAAAAACAGAAAACATGTGTATTAGATGTTAGATTTGAAAAATTCATAACTTTAAATCTACACGTCCAAATTTTACAAATTTTATATCAATGGAATCAGCAAAAAGAGTAATTTCCAACCATGCACTTTGTTTAGTGATTTGCTTCTTAAAATTTAGTTGTTTTTTCTGAAACTTGTGTAGGCATAATGTGAATATAAAAATTATTCTACAAATGTTTTTAGGGTAAAATCTTTTGTGAATGGATTGTTTTGAACCTACTGACCATAGAAACCAACTTTTGGATTTAAAAATATATTTGGTGAAACCCTATAAAAATTATTACTTTGTTTAAAGGCATTTCTAACAAAATAAAATATTGCTTTGATTTAAAAATGGTTTATAGGTAAAACCTTTTGCAAATGGTTTTATATTAAAACACTTGACCCTAAAACATGAACATTTGTGTTTATAAATATATTTGTCAAACACTAGAAATTATTACTTTGATTTAAACCATTTCTAGCAAAACAAAATGATTTAAATGGCCATTTACACTAACTTAATATCAAATGGTTTTACCACATTTTTAAATGACCAATAGATGTATTATAATGTTTATAACCTATTAGAAACCACTTTTCCAAATAAAACAATCTTTTGGCATGCTTGCATGCGTTGCTTTGTTTTTATTATTCTATGCGATGAATTGCTTGATGGTAGATTGAATTTGTGCCTTGATTGAATTGTAGTGAAATTTGAAGAGTGTGACTATTGCAAGACAAAGGAGTGAACTTATGTTCTCTACCAAAAAGGCAAGTGGTGCTTCATACTTTTGTCCCATTATTTTCACTATGCATTAGTGTTATTTCTAAGTAGGACTTGCATGGAATTTTTACTAAGTATAAACTATGCCATGGGAAATCATAGTAGATGAAACCTTAGTAGAATTTACCTAAGTTAAGATTCCTACTACTATCATGCTTAGCTTAGCTAGTAGAAAACAAGGGTGGGTTATATTCATGCTATGGAATATCTCTAAGTTAAGGACTTGTGTTTTGTTTAATAAAAAAACTATGTGAATGAATCACCTGGGTGGAAAGGGACTTGCATGGATGGATTTTTGTTGAGTGGTTACTAGGGCCCATTTTTCAATGGTTTACCCTATGTATCTCACTTGTGGAATGCCACCCAGTAACAAAGAGATTTGAGATGTCAAATGTTGAGAAGCTTCAAGTGCAGCCACTTGGCATTATGGGCTCTGCCTGGATCATATAGGTTACAATAACTTAGCCAAATGTACAGTTGGTGGTAGGGGATGATAGGTTTGGGAACGCGTCCATTCTGGTCTAAGGGAAGGCTTCTGAAAGATCTTTTCTCGATGCATGTCGAGTCTTGTGGGGAAAGTGCACCACCTCTCGAGAGAGTAAAATCTAAGTACTTAGCCGTGTCCCCGGCAATGGACAATTTGAGCATCAAGACATGGAAGCTATCAAGAATCTCCTTATCCCAATTTCTAAGTTAAAAACTTGTGGTTGAACAAGGGTTAAGGATCTTCAATCAATGATTGGTATATGCCTTGGGTGTTTTTGACAAGCAAAAACTTAGTGTTTTCAAATGATAAGGAAAAATCTATTTTGAGCAAAGCAAGCCTAAGCTCCACTTAGCCAAATGCATATATATGATAGATACTACTATTCTACCATAGTATCACTTGCCAATACAATTCTAATGTATTGACCCTTGTGGTTGTAACTTATTATGTTGCAGATTTGTTTGATGTTAGTGAAATGTGTTGATTAGGATTACAATTCTACAACCAACATGATTGCCTGTGGCACTTTGAAGATGAAGGACTCCATGCTATATAGTTATTTCCGCTGCATTGTATGAGATAGCCAAATGAGCTATGTAAGATGTAATGAATTATTTTATTCCTGGTTATAAAGTTGTATTATGACCTTTGTTTCTTGATATTACATCTTAACTGTGGATGCTAGCTATTGATCCAGGGACTAGCATTGTAAACACAGGGATCTCTACCTTATTAAAGGTTGGGACCTCTATAGAGATGTCGCTCTCTTATCCCCTTTTAAAATATACTCTGATTAGACGAGCTTCTTCTCCCTCTTGTTTTATAAACAAAAGTGGTTTTATGCAAAACAACTCCACCATCCATAAGTCTTGCGGAGTACACCCTGTACTCACCCTTGCTTTGTCGATACTTTTGGCAGAGTAAGTGTTCCCTGAAGATCAGTTTGGTACTACATCGACATCGACGAGTAGCTCGGGGTTCCCGACCGGCAGCCTAGAATCTATGTGCTGGGACGTCATCGTTATGCTTCAGGCCTCTTAGGCCATTTGTTAAGTTTACTATACTTAATAGCATAATTTGCCTTCCGTTGTTTGATGTTTGTGGTTAGTGACCTCTACTTGTAATAATTTGGTTCTCTGCTCAGTTATGAGCTTGCTGTAATCAATTTTGTGTCGTAGGGTCACTATTGTGTTATCGATTCTTCACTGGATATTCTCGAGCTCAAGGTTAAGCGTATGTCAGACGGAGGTCTGGGATTTGTTTAGCCCTGATCCCAAGGGTGTCACAAGGTTGCCCTTTGTTTCATATGCGTGCTAGAAACTGTAGTCTAGCAACCCTATTGCCTGATATGCATTGGTACTATGAATCTGAGGAGATCCTGAAAATTTTCGCCAGGGCCGGATTATCTGGCCTAGAAGGTTTACCCCTAATTTAGATTTTCACAGATTCTAGTATCATGTAGATTTGTCTTATGGATTGTTTTTCTACTATTTTTCGCAATCCTCATGGACTTGTGTGTGTGCTTATCTTCTTGCTACCCATCTTATTCGCTTCACAGGTGGTTCTAGTGCTCCTAAGACATACCAGTGCCGTCCTCGTGGTTGTTATCTCAGGCCCAACGAATGAGTTCTTGTTGACGAGGTTTAGTTGAGAAGACAGAAGACAGAAGAGAGAGAGAGAGAGAGAGAGAGAGACTAAAAGGATGGCTGAGCGTGCAAGGACATAGAAAAAGACTGCCAAGAGGAAGGGCAAGAAACCCAGGGTCAACTACAAGAACATGGACATCCTTGAGTACTCTGCTCTCCGTCACCGTGACTTGTATTCAGAGGCTAATATTGATGAGCAGCTTGGTGATGATCACTATTGGCATGCCCATCAAAGGTACATCTATGATGATGTTTACTCTACTTTGAAGATCTGTCCTATGCGCCCTCTAGATATGACTGAGGCAAATACTAAGCCTCGTCTTGTTGAGGCATTGGCTATGACTGAGAGGATGGGGTTTCACAAGCTCATGAATCTGCAATCCAACTATGATTCCTCTATGGTGAAACCGTTTTTCTCTACTCTGGTGATCTGTGGATATGAGCTTCGCACAATGAAGTGGATGACAGGTAGCACCTATATCCAGCCTGATTTCCGCACTTTTGGTCAGGTGCTTGGTTACCCTTTTCATGGTCGTGATATTGCTTATGGACATCGCATCATCTTTCCCATCAAGCCCAACAAGAATACTACACTCTCTCCTTGACTTGCTCTAGATGGTGTTGTTGGCAAGGTTTATAGGATCTCTTCTATTTATGCAGAATTGGTTGGCCTTTTCCAGGACTGCATCACTCCGAGTGGAAGCAACAATTATAGTATTTGTGGTCATCTTGTTTAGCTTCTTGCTTTCTCTCATGAGTGTGCCACTAATTAAGACCAGTAGGTGGGTTACCGGCTGGATGTGATGGATTTTATATATCATGAGATGGCTGATGCCATGTTCAACCAGCTTTCCATTACATATGATCCCTTCATCATGATGCTCATATAGCATATGCTCCCTCATGAGGACTTCAGTGACAACCTTCATGGTGAAGATAAGGCTAAGAATATCTATAACAAGTCCAGGAAGACCTCTCATCCCTCTTCAGCCCCAGAGTCATTCATGAGATATGCTAGAGCTAGTGAGCGTAGGCCCACAGTGCCGCATATGGCCCTTGAATTAAAGCAACTGAATTGGTTCCAGCGGAACATCTTGTGCATGGGGGTAGACACCCACAAGGGGCAGTACGAGGCTTACCGGCAGTGCCATGAGTGGATCAGCAGGTTATTCTCCACCATGTGTCAGGGGCGTCAGGCCACTCTCCCACTCCTTCAGCTCCCACTCTGTATGCTCAGTGGAACACTTATGGCCACAACTATGGCGAGATCGAGTGCCACTTGTTCCCTGCCCCGACGAGGGAACCGACCCCTCCGGATGATGATGAGGATGATGAGGAGTATGATGAAGAGGATGAAGATGAGGACGAGGATGAGGATGACTTCGAGGAGTGATCCCCTGAGGCGTTAGCATCACTCTTCTTACTTTTGGGCGTCTCGATGCCAAAGGGGGAGAAGTAGTTCTATTAGATTGCATGGATTTGCATGGGTCAGGCATAAGCATAAGCATTTTCTTTTCGTCGTTTTCTTTTTTGCTGCTTGTGCCCATTTACTGTTGAACTTTTAATTCCTATTTGGTTTGTATGAGACTATGTGTTCCGTGTGGTACTCTGGATTCATCAGAATTATCTTTGTAGATTTATCTCTCTAGGGAAGTATGGATTCATCTATATGCTATGGATTATCTCTATGGATGCATCCAAATGATATTATGCTTTAAGGCCTCAATAATGATTATCACATTGAATATCTTTATATAATTGAGGACTTCATTCTCCTAGTAGTATGATGATTCTTTTCTAACTCATCATTTGTTTGTAGTTTCTAATTTAATGAGAAGTCTCCTACCTTCTTGTGTGCATTTTTATTCAAATGCAAATTAAATATATGGGGAGCCTATTTTCATTCTTGGGATAATGTTGTTAGTAGGACTCTCTACAAATCCTAGTATTGTCATCTAACACCAAAAAGGGGGAGACTGAAAGAACATTTCATGGTCCCTAGAGTTTTGTGTGTTAGATAACAATACCAAGGATCATTTAATGTGTATTGGAATGCTACAGATTATTGCCTATTCAAAAAGCAATAGAACAAAAATTTGGGGGCGGATTATCCGCCCCTGCTATGGGCCGGATAATCCGGCCCTAGCTCAATCGTCAAAGGCATACAAGACACATCGTAGTGTGTGGGGGCGAATTTCCCCCGGATTGTCTAGCCAGGGCTGGAGTTTCGGCCTGGGCCGGATAATCCGCCCCCAGGATTTTTGCAAAAGGATGCAAGGCGCTTTGCATAGGTGGCAGATTCCCCCCCCCCTAGAAAATCTGAGTCTAGGGTGGATTGGTTCCCCGACCAGATAATCCGTCCCCCAAAGTGACCAACGACTTGTTTTGTCAGGGGTATAAATACCCCAATTGGTCCTCCTTCCAGAACTCTTGATTCATTCGAAAAAGTGTAGACCTGTTCTTCAAGCTCAAAACCGAGATCTCCATCTTCATCCACTTGAAGGCTTCGATTTTTGGGGAATCGAAGGAGGAGGCCTCGATCTTCATCAACACCAATAAAGTGCTCCACATCACCTCCATTCATTTCGGGGATTCTTGATATAGTATTTCCTGCAAATATCTATATCTCATTTTCGATTATTTGATAATCCTTGTTCTTGTGGCATCTCGTTGTCATCTCGAGAGCCTCCAATTCAGTTGTGGATGTGTGCCCCGCTAGTGTTGTATATGGCACCGATTCCCGCCTCGAAGGGTACCAATAGTGGAAACGTGGATCAGGCCTTTGGTGGTTGATGCGCTCAAATCACTGTAGATCTTTGTTGGGAGACCCCAAGAGGAAGGTATGATGAGCAGAGCAGCAAGTCTTGCCTCAAAAAGAAACCAAGGTTATCGAACCAGTAGGAGGAAGGAAACGACTCAAAGGTGTTGCTAGCAACTTGGAAACCTGCACAACACAAACTCAGGACTTTGCCCCAACAAACACTGAGGTTGTCAATCTCACTGGTTTGCTAAAAACAAAGGATTAACTGTATGGTGTGGAAGGTAATGGTGGTTTGCAGAAAGTAAACAAGAATAGTGGAAGATGTATCAATGGTAATGATTGGACCAGGGTACATAGTTCACTAGAGGTGTTCTCCTTAACATAAACAACATGGCATGCTGGGTAAACAAATTACAGTGGGGCAATTGACAGGACAGAGCAAGGCATAACAATGCAATACTATACATTCATGATCCTATGATATTTGATTGGGTAATACAACAAGATACATAGACCTCCATCCAACTACATATATGACTAGTAATCCACCTTCAGGTTATCATCCGAACCCCCTCCAGTATTAAGTTGCAAGCAATGGATAACTGCTTTAAGCAAAGTGTGTAAGGTAAACAATCCACTTGTTCCATGAACAAGAGATCATTGTTTTCTCCCTAGTATCAACAACACATCTACACCCTTAGAGATTTCTATCACTTCCCCAGATTAAATATAGGCATGAACCCACTATCGAGCATAAATACTCTCTCTTGGAGTCACTAGCATCTACTTGGCCAAGATAGCTACTAGAAACGGAGAGCATGCAAGATCACAAACAACACAGCCATGATAGAATCAATAAGATAGAACCATTAACCAATCTAACATAGTAATCTCAATATCCATCAGATCCCCACAAACACGACATGCATGATTACAAATAGATGATCTTGATCATGAACTGAGCTCACAAGATCTAAACATGGTAGCATAAAGGAGGAGAAACAACCATCTAGCTACTACATGGACCCGTAGTCCAAGGTGGAACTACTCACGCATCATACCGGAGGCTTGCATGGTGATGAAGAAGGCCTCCGGGATGATATCTCCCCTCCAGCGGGGTGATGGGAAGAGCTTCAGATACCCCCCCCCCCCCCAATCTAGGGATGATGGTGGCGGCGGCTATGGACTGTTTCATGGAAGATTGATCGGGTACTTAGGGTTTTAGTATCAGGGGCTTCTTATAGGCGAAGCGGCGAGGCAGGAGGCTCCCAGGGTGGCCGCACCCCCCTAGGCGCGAGCCAAGCCTGGCTGCGCGGCTAGGGGTGTGTCCACTAGTGGCTCCCCTCCGTCTTGTATTCTGGCTTCGTGTTCCCCACGGTAAAATATTGACTTTGGCTTTTGTCCCGTCCAATTCCAAGAATATTGATTTTCTGCCTTTTCTGGTACCAAAAAACAGAAGAAAACAGGCAACTTGCACTATGGCATCTTGTTAATAGGTTATTCCCAAAAAACATATAAAATACCTCAAAGAGAAGACAAAGCAAAGAAAAGTAGATACTAAACAAGCATGGAACATAAAAAATTATAGATACATTTACGATGTATCAGTGGTGTCGTGGTGGTATCACAACATATGCCCGGGGTAAGCTAAAGTTGGGGACGATGGACATGGAGGAGTCCAGGGAGGGATGATGCAGTGAATACCACACTCAGAAGAACATAGAGGAATGCGAAGTAACCAGGTTCGAGGCTCTCCTAGTGATATAAAACGAATACTTCTGCATCTAGATCTCATATAATCTTGCCATACATGGTGGCTACAATGGTGCTCCTTGAGCTGTATCTCCTATGCCTCTAGTAGCTTTCTCTAAGAGTAGAGGAGGAAGAAGGTGAGATCCTAACGAGCAGAGAAGTCAGGATCCCTTAGAGGCCTCCCCTGGAATGATCCTCGGGTGCTCCTTATAAAGGGGAGCCCAAGGGACAATACTTGCTCCTCACGCTTGGTCCTAGTCAGGCTGGTTTGTCTTGTAGTCCTTGTCATTGGTATCTCTTCACCATATTCCTAGCAACTTATTGAGATGCCCAACATATGCCCTAGCATCTCTGGAGATGCCTGGCATATTCTTTATCATCTCAGGAGATGCCAAGGGTGTAGGGTTCGCAGCATAGAAAACAAAAAATTTCCTACGATGTGAACTATATAACAAGATCTATATACTAGATACAAACAACAGGCGGATGTATATCCGTAGAGAACATACCCTTGAAGACCGACAAAGCTTAACGAGTTCAACTCGTGGTTGATGTAGACGATCTCTTGCCGATCTCAAGATCGAGAGGAAGTCCTAGCGCCGCAAATCAGCAACGCATCCGTGCTCGCACACACGTTCGAGGCACCGAGCAACCTCCGCCTCCTCGATCCAGCGATGCAGCAGAAGCACAACTCTTTCTTGCCGAATAGCCACCGGGAACATGTATCTCGCTAGTCCGAGACCATGGGGGATAAATTCTAGAGGGGGAGAGAGATCCTTCGCGAGGAGGTGTGAGAGACAAGTGAGGAGGGGGGCTCCTTTTATAGGAGGAGGGGGGGAACCCCAAGGGGGTGGCCGGCGCATGGGGCTGCCCCCTTGCCCTCCCCTCTTCATGTGGTTGGACACTCCACTCACAAAACTCCTCTAAATTCCCTCCACTCAAAAGTCCACTCAAAATTCCCATTAAATTTCCACCAAATTTAATGCAAACTCTCATTAAATAAAACTCTTTTATTTTTATTCAGAATTTTGTCAATTACTTTAATGACAAACATTCACAAATAACCCCTTGCTAGAATTCTATTTCACATGCATAACCACTTTATGCAATTTCACCCGAAAACCTGTTTCGGTATCTAGTGAAATAAATTCCTGCGCTTGTTCATTCTTTCTCGCATGAAACATTTGCTCCAATTGGATGTCGGTGTCTCTTAAGTGTGTCACCCTACGGTTCGTGAATAATGCGGACATGATCGAGACCCTCTCGGATCAATAATCGAAGCGGGATCCGAGACCCATACCGACTCCCACACATTCAACGATGACTTTCTTGTGATCGCTTAACCTTTTACGCTAGTATCTTAATCCCTTTGTTTCACGATATATTACATGTCCGAGATTCGATCATCGGTATCTCCATACCTAGTTTGATATCGCTATCGACATGCACTCTTTTCTCGTTCTGTGATATAACATTCTAGTGATCAAATCACTTGCTTGCAAGCTAATCAATGTGATATCACCGAGAGGGCCCAGAGTATATCTATCCGTCATCGGGATGAACAAATTCCACTCTCGATCCATGAGCCTCAACATAACACTTTATTAGTTCCGAATCCATCTTTATAATCACCCTGTTACGGTGTGACGTTTGATGTTATCAAGAAACTCTTCCTGTTAGTGATTGACATGATCTCATGGTCTAAGGATTAGGATCACTTCGTAAGTTGTTATAGCAATATAAACTCAATGACTTTGATCGTAATGCTATACTTCGGATGAATGTTCATCACATCATTACACTAATGTTGTGATCCCGTTATTAACAACATCCAATGTCCATGATCAGGAAACCTTGATCATCTTGTTAATCAACGAGCTAGTTTATGAGAGAGGCATAACTAGGAACTTTCTGTTTGTTTATTAAACACACATGTATTAACGTTTCCGTATTAATACAATTATAGCATGCAAAATAAACATCTATCATATACTTGGAATACACATAATAAACACTTTATTATTGACTCTCAGGGCATATTCCCTTCAGTCTCCCACTTGCACTAGAGACAATAATCTAGTTACATAGTGATAAATCTAACACCCATTGAGTTCTGGTGTTGATCATGTTTTGCTCTAGGGAGAGTTTTAGTCAACGGATCTGCTACATTGAGATCCGTATGTACTTTACAAATTTTTATATCTCCATCCTTGACATGCTCGCGGATGGAGTGAAACCGGCGCTTAATATGCTTGGAATGCTTGTGAGACCTTGGCTCTTTGGCATTGGCAATGGCACCATTGTTGTCACAATAGATCACCATTGGGTCCAACGCGTTTGCCACAACTCCTAGTTCTGATATGAACTCTTTCATCCAAATCGCTCTCGAGCCGCTTCTAAAGCAGCAACATATTCGCCTCCGTTGTTGATCCCGCTACCACAGGTTGTTTGGAGCTCCTCCAACTAACCGCTCCGCCATTCATGAGAAATACGTATCCGGATTGAGACTTAGAGTCATTCGGATCGGTGTCAAAGCTAGCGTCGACATAACACTTAGCGACGAGCTCTTCTTCACCTCCGTATACAAGAAACATATCCTTAGTTCTTCGTAAGTACTTAAGGATATTCTTGACCGCTATCCAGTGTTCCGAACCTGGATCCGATTGGTACCTACTAGTCAAACTAATAGCATGTGCCACATCCGGTCTTGTACATAGCATGGCGTACATTATTGTCACATCCCAAGATTTTCCAAATCTTGTAATGTGAAAATAAATGAATAAAATAAAACTTTGTTTAATTTTCAGAACCAGAAGAAACTTTTTGAATTCAATTGGAACCTCAAACCCATTTGAATTAAATAAAATCCCAAAGGGATTCATAAAGATAAACATTTAATAAAGGAAATTAAAAATGTTTTGGAATTACTATTATTGGATCCTTTAATAAAAGATTTGGTTTTCAAAAGAAAAGGTGGATTTATAAATAAAGATTATTTAATAAAGCCAAATTAAACCTTGACCAAACTTTGGGAATTAAAACATTTAGTTTTGAATAAAAATAACAAAGGTTTATTTAAAATAAAATAATAAGAAATTAATATCAGATTTTATTCAAATAAAAGGTTTTACCATTTTAATTAAAACATTAAAACTTATTAAATTGTTTTAAATAGGTTTTCCAAGTATTTTATATTCACAAATAAAACCTACTAAAGTGTTTTGGCTTTATATTAGATTTCAAAATAAATATCTCAATGAAACAAATCCTATTTGATTAATAAACCTTGGCCCATTTTATTTAATTAATATTGGACCCTAAAGAAAAATAATATTTTGTTTGAAACAAGTATCCAAGTATTATTTACTTCCAAATGATACCTACTGATTTGATTTTGAAAACATTTGGATATCAAAATGAAGATTTTATTAATAAACAATAAGAACTCTATTTAATTAATAAACCATGGCCTACTTATTTAATTAAGGATGGAACCTAAAAAGATTAAAGTATTAATTATTTTATTTAGGATTTTGGTTCAGGTTACTAAACAGAACCAAATTCTTAGTTACAATGTTTGGTGAAAATTTGAATTGTTATGAATGCTTGAGAATTGTTTGAAATAACAAATCAGGAAATAGAAATAGAAAAAGAAAAAGAATTAGACAGAAAAAAAAATAGAACAGCCCACCAATCTGGCCCAACTAACCCAGCAGCAACCCACCTAGCCCACCTGTTCTTCCCCCGAACCGTTTTTCTCCACCGCAAACCTAACCCACACCCTCACTGGCAGGTGGACCTCCTCCTCGTCTCTTTTCCACTGACGCAACGGCCCCACTCACTGTTCTTCCTCTCCACCCCGCTCGACCGTTCCTCCCCGTTCCTGACAGTAAATTTCGCGTCGTCAATTCGACTTAATGCCACGATTAAACCTCGCAGTGATCACGCGAGTTAAATCCCCTCTTCCTCCTCTTTCATTTCCCCCAAACCCCACGCATCGAGAGCCACCAGGCTGTCGCCAATCGTTTCTGCACTGTCGCCGTCTCCGACGAGTACTCGGCAAAATTCCGGCGGCCTCACCTCGCCCCTTGCCTCCCCAAGCACGCAGGCACATTCCCCACTTCCTGTAGCATCTCCCTGCACCTTCCATTCGACCACGGGCACCTCGGAACCTCGACTCCAACACACCACTGAACGCCACCGTCTACTGCTGTTCTCGGACGACGTCTTCCCGGTAAAAACCTGACTCCCCTCTCATCCCCGTGGACACGATGATGATCTCCAAGCTCTTACGAACCTAACCACACCTTCTGTTTGTCCTAGGGCGCCCTCTATCCTCACCTTCGACAACATCTGAACAAGACCGACGCCGCCCTGACTCCGGCGAGAGATTGCCGACCCATCTGTGCGCCCCCTTGCCAACCCGTACCACCTCGAGCATCCCCACACTTCGGAGAACCTGGTGAGTCACTTCCTTTCCTCCCTCGCTTCCTCTATCACCAGCCCGCCAGAAGCTGCAGCCGCCACCGCCGCTAGCACCGCCCACCTGCAGTCAATCGCAGTGAGTCGCGATCTGGATCCAACGGGTACGATAGTTTCACTTAACGTTGAAGAGGTACGCTACCTACGCCACACGATCCAGCTTGATCCAACGCCTCTCGGTGCTTGATCCAACCGAAGAGGTATCAGCGAATAAGGATAGGACACGTGTTTGTTGATTTGTTTTAAAACTGAATTTGAAATCAGATTGAAATGCCATTTTGAAAACCCTATAACTTTCAAACCACACGTCCAAATTTTACAAATTTTATATCAATGAAATCAAGAGAACAAGCCCTAGACAACCATGCCCTTAGTTTAGCAAATAGTATCTGTTATCTTGTTTGAATTTGCAGAAACTTTTGTATGCTTGTTTAGAGTATAAAAATTGTTTAAAAATGATTTTTGGATTAAAACCTTTGCAAAATGGTTTGTTGTGACCTTACTGACCCTAGGAACCAACCCTTGGTGTTAAAAATGATTTTGGTAAAATTTAGGTTGAATTATTTGACTTAGCCAATTTCCAGCCAAATAAAATTATTGATTTTATTATGAAAATGTTTATGGAAAGGAAACTTTGAGAAAATGGTTTGGACCAAACCTACTGACCCAAAATCACCAAGCTTTGCAATAGAAACTCATTTGGTGAACAACTTAAGAGTTTTGCCTTAATAAAAACATTTTTCACCACATGAAATGATGAATGGATTTAAAAATAGTTCCCTCTTGCTAATGACTTTGCCACTTTGGTAAATGACCAATTTGGATCTTACAAAGTTTAGAAACCCCATAGAGACCCTTTGCAAAATAAAACTATCTTGTGCATACTCCCATGCATGAATTGGTTTCCATTGTCTTGTGTGTGTGAAATTGTTTGAGTGATTATTGGTTTGGAATGTAAATTGAATCAGTGTTTGCTTTTTTGACTTGTAGTGAAGTGTGAGACTAACAAGATCAAGGAGTGAACTACCATTCCCTTCCAAAAAGGCAAGTGATGCTTCATATTTTTGTCCCATTACTTTCCCTATGCATTAGAGATTTTGCTAAGTAAAACTTGCATGGATTTTTCTAAGTATAGACCTTGCTATAGGAAATCCTAGTAGATGTATCCTTGGTAGGATTTACCTAAGTTAAAAGATTCCTACTACTATCAAGCTTAGCCTAGCTAATAGAAAACATGGGTGGAAAATATATTCACACTATGGAAAAATATTCTAAGTCTGAGGATTTGTGATTTTGTTTAATAAAACAACTAAGTTAATGAATCCCCTGGGTGGAATGGGCTTGCTTGGTGGAGATTGGTTGAGTGGTTCACAATGCCATGGACTTGGATTGTGTATCTCTCTTGTGGTATGCCACCCAGGAACAAAGGGATTTGAGATGTCAAATGTTGAGAAGCTTCAAGTGCAACCACTTGGCAATATGGGCTCTGCCATGATCATATAGGTTGCAAGAACTTAGCCAAATGGACAGTGGGTGGTAGTGTTTGATAGGTGGGAACGCGTCCATTTTGGTCTAAGGGAAGGCTTCTGAAAGATTTTGTCTTGGGAAACCAAGTCTTGTGGGTAAAGTGCACCACCTCTGCAGAGTGTAAAATCTAAGTACTTAGCCATGTCCCTGGTAAAGGACAAATTGAGCATCAAGACATGGAAGCAATCAAGAATCTCATCATTCAAACTTCTAAAGTTAAAACTTGTGGATTATACAAGGGTTGTTTGAATTCTTCAATCATTGATGGAAAGATGGCTTGGTACAAGGATCTTGAAATCTTTGATTGAGAAAAATGGTTTTGCCAAGCACTTCAGTCTTTGATTGGTGGATGCCTTGGAAAGGATCTTCAGTCTTTGATTGGTAGATGTCTTGGGAAGTGATTTGCCAAAACAAAAACTTAGTATTTTCAAAATGATAAGAAAAATCTATTTTGAGCAATGCAAGCCTCAACTCCACTTAGCCAAATGCATTTAGATGATAGACTCCACTATACTACCATAGTATCACTTGCCAATACAATTCAAATGTGTTGACCCTTTGTGGATGTAACTTGTATGTTGCAGGTTTGATTGATTTTAGTGAAGATTGTTTGATTAGGATTACAAAGTCTACAACCAACATCTGCCTGTGGCACTTTGAAGATGAAGGACCCCATGATTATAATTATTCCGCTGCAATGTAATGTAATAGCCAATGAGCTATGTAAGATGTAATGAAAATTATGTTATTCCTGGTTATAAAGTTATATTATGACCTTTGTTTCTTGATATTACATCTTAATTGTGGATGCTAGCTATTGATCCAGGGACTAGCATTGTAAAACACAGGAGGACTCTACCTTATTAGGTTGGGACCCCTACAGATGGTATCAGAGCATTGTGTTGCCTGTAGGATTTGTAAACCCTAGGATTGGACAAAAACCCTTAGAAAATAGGAGTTGTATTTGTTCCAAAAACTTATTTACAAAACAATCTTGTAAACTCTTTCCACAACCATTTTGGTTTCAACTCTATTTCTCCTCTACTTCAACTTGATGGAAAAACCTACCCCATGGCCAAAGACTACACCATGTGCAAAGGACTTCTCGAACTTCTTCAACTCTAATGACTTCAACATCTTCAGCATTTTCCCCAAGGACTTCCAACTTGTATACCACTAAGGATTACAAGTGAAACAAGGAAATCTTGCTCAAGATTTAGAGACTGAGGGAATGCAAAAGTTAGAAGGAGCCTACATCATTTGAAGTATTGTGACCAGGAGATTTTCTCAAGGAAACCATGATCTCATACAAGAAGAATCATAAAGGAAAGAAAAATCACAAGTGAACCATATAGATGGACCACCATATTTTAGCTAAGACAAAACACACCAACTTGTGTGGTGTAATAAAAATATTTTATTGCCTAAGTATGTGCTTGAACTTTGTTGTTTGAGTGAATTGTTTGGTTTGTGATTGCATGCACATTGTTTGTGTGAATTGTGATGTGTGTAATTAGAATTGAGTTCTTAGAAATATTTTACCTATTCTAAACTCCCTTCAACCCAAACAGATGACTACTCCAAGAAACTCCAACATCAAGGTTGATGACAACAACAACAACCAAGTGGACAGCATGAAAGAGATTATAGCAACCCAAAACCAGTTGAGCCAAGAGACAACTCAAATTTTAGCCAACAACAATGGACTAGACCCAGCCATACAAAGGATTTTGAAACTTCAATCTCAATTGCTGCAAGGATTGGTTACTCAAATGATCAACATGGGAGAAAACTTTTCCCAAGGAGCTAATGACAACAAGGATGACAAAGATGCTAATCTAGAAGTAACCCAAGCTAGCAATATTTTTAGATACAAGGATCATGCATCCAAGGAGCATGAAGATCAATGCCCCAAGAAGAGAGAAAGACCTCCCACCTATGAAGAACATGAACTAGAAGAACTCCTAGCTTTGGAGAGACCCAAAAATAAGAAGAAAGACATAAGCCAGTTGCAATGTTACAATTGCAAAGAGAGGGGACACTATGCCAATGAATGCCCAGAAAAGAAGAAGAACCAAAGAAACAAACAAGAGGCAATGATACCAAAGGAAAAGAAAGATATCAGCCAAGTGATGTGTTTCAAATGCAAGGAACTAGGCCACTATGCAAGCAATTGTCCAGAGAAGATGAAGAACAAGTTAAACAAGTCTATGAAGGATCTCAACCTTGGCCCATGAGTCAAGAATGGAAACCAAGGACACATGCAAAAGTTACTTAGAGAAGTTTTCCCCAGGATCCCAAGAAGAACAATATGTAATTTTTGTTTAAATTTTTTTAAGGGTGGTAGTACCCTAGTTGTTTTGAACTTGCTTGTAACCCTAGCCTTCCCAAATCTCGGGACGAGATTTATTTTAAGGGTGGTAGCCTGTCACATCCCAAGATTTTCCAAATCTTGTAATGTGAAAATAAATGAATAAAATAAAACTTTGTTTAATTTTCAGAACCAGAAGAAACTTTTTGAATTCAATTGGAACCTCAAACCCATTTGAATTAAATAAAATCCCAAAGGGATTCATAAAGATAAACATTTAATAAAGGAAATTAAAAATGTTTTGGAATTACTATTATTGGATCCTTTAATAAAAGATTTGGTTTTCAAAAGAAAAGGTGGATTTATAAATAAAGATTATTTAATAAAGCCAAATTAAACCTTGACCAAACTTTGGGAATTAAAACATTTAGTTTTGAATAAAAATAACAAAGGTTTATTTAAAATAAAACAATAAGGTCCATTTTAAACTTCTTTAAAATCTTATCAAGGTATGTACTTTGCGATAGCCCTATTAGGCGCCTAGATCTATCTCTATAGATCTTTATGCCTAATATGTATGACGCTTCACCTAGGTCCTTCATTGAAAATTTGCTGTTTAGATAAATTTTAACACTGTTTAAAAGTTCTATATCATTTCCGATCAACAATATGTCATCCACATATAATATCAGAAATGCCACATTGCTCCCACTCACTTTCTTGTAAATACAAGCTTCTCCATAAGTTTGGACAAATCCAAACTCTTTGATCACCTCATCAAAGCGGAGATTCCAACTTCGTGATGCTTGCTTCAATCCATAGATGGATCGCTGAAGCTTGCACACCTTGTTAGCATCCTTAGGATCGACAAAACCCTTTGGTTGTATCATATACAACTCTTCTTCAATATTACCATTGAGAAACGCGGTTTTGACATCCATCTGCCATATCTCATAATCGAAATATGTAGCAATTGCTAACATAATCCTAACTGACTTTAGCATCGCTACAGGAGAGAAAGTCTCATCGTAGTCAACTCCTTGAATTTGTCGAAACCCCTTTGCGACAAGTCGAGCTTTATAGATGGTCACATTACCATCAGCATCAGTTTTCCTTTTGAAAATCCATTTGTTCTCCACGGCCTTTCGGTCGTGAGGTAATTCCACCAAGTTCCAAACTTGATTTTCATACATGGATTCCATCTCAGATTTCATGGCTTCTAACCATTTGTTGGAATCCGGGCTCATCATCGCTTCTTCATACGTCGCAGGGTCATTATTTTCATCAACCATGAAATTCATGACAGGATTTCCGTCTGCTCGGAGCTGCACTCGTCTGTTTGACTGCGAGGTTCGGTAGTACTCTTCGAGTTTCATGATCATTATCATTAGTTCCTCTTCAACAGTGGAGCCAACTCCGAACAACTTCGGTCTTTGCGCTACTCGTCATACTTTGAAGAGAAGGTTCCACAACCTCTTGAGTTCTACCTTCCGACTACTCACACCTTTCGCGAAACTCTTTCTCTAGAAAGGATCCACTTGGCAACAAAAACCTTGCCCTCGGATGCGTGATAGAAGGAATACCCAATTGTTTCCTTAGGGTATCCTATGAAGATGCATTTTTACGCTTTGGGTTCGAGTTTATCCGGTTGAAGTTTCTTCACACAAACATCGCATCCCTAAACTTTAAGAAATGACAGCTTAGGTTTGTTTCAAACCACAATTCATACGGTGTCTTTTCAACGGATTTAGATGGTGCCCGATTTAAAGTGAATGCAGGCTTTCTAGTGCATAACCCCAAAATGACAACGGCAAGTCCGCAGAGACATCATAGATCGAACCATATCTAATAAAGTACGATTACGACGTTCGACACACCATTTCATTGTGGTGTTCCGGCAGGTGTGAGTTGTGAAACAATTCCACACTCTTTCATGTGAGTGCTAAACTCGTAAGTTAGATACTCACCTCCACGGTCGGACCGTAGAAATTTGATCTTTCTATTACGATGATTTTCCACTTCATTCTGAAATTCCTTGAACTTTTCAAAGGTTTCAGACTTGTGTTTCATCAAGTAGATATACCGTATCTACTCAAATCATCCGTGAAAGTAACAAAATAACGATATCCACCTCACGACACACTCATTGGACCACATACATCGAATGTATGATTTCCAATAAATCCGCCTGCTCCATTGAACCGAAAACGGCGTTCTAGTCATCTTGCCCATAAGGCATGGCTCACATGTATCAAATGATTCATAATCAAGTGATTCCAAAAGTCCATCCGAATGGAGCTTCTTCATGCATTTAATGCCAATATGACCTAGACGGCAAGTACACATATATGCGGATATATCATCATTAAGTTTAATCCTTTTAGCATCAACATTATGAATATGTGTAACATTATCATCGAGATCTAATAGAAATAAACCATTCATCATCTGCATGACCATAAAAGATTTCATTCATATAAATGGAACAACCATTGTTCTCGGATTTAAATGAATAACCACTTCGCATCAAACACGATCCGGATACAATGTTCATGCTCGGTCGGGCACCGGATAACATTTATTCAAGTTTATAACTAATCCCGACCAGAAGTGGAGAGGCAGCGTTCGACGGCGATTACATCAACGTTTGATCCATTGCCGACACGCATCTTGACCTCACCCCTTGCTAGCGGTCGCTTGTTCCGACCACGATTCGAGTTACAAATATTAGCAACCGAATTATCAAATACCGGTGCTCTGCGAGCACTAGTCAAGTACACATCAATAACATGTATATCATATATACCTTTGTTTGCCTTGCCGGCCTTCTTGTATGCCGCGATACTTGGGGCGATTGCGCTTCGATGGTCCCCCTTACAATAGTAGCACTGAATCGACTTAGGTCCAACTCGGGTTTCTTTTCAGCGCAACAAAGCTTGCCGCCTTACTTCCTTCCGCTTTTCCCTTCTTGTCTTTCTTGAAACCAGTGTTCCTATTGATCATCAACACTTGATGTTCCTTTTTGATCTCCACTTACAGGTTTTAAGCATTGATGAGCTCGGTGAGAGACTTCTTCATGCCTTGCATATTATAGTTCATCACGAAGCTCTTATAGCTAGGTGGCGAGACCGCGAGAACACGATGGATGCCTAAGTCAATGGGAATCGATATTCCCAAGGACACAAGCTTATCACAGAACCCGACATCTTGAGTACATGCTCACTAACGGAGCTGTGCTCTTCCATCATGCTTAAAGAACTTTTCAAGCATTGTAGCTCTCTAAGACAGATGTGTGTCGAAAATCATTTTCAACTCACCCATTGTATCAAATGCATTGCCGTTTCAAACGCTTTGAAGTTCCGCTCTAGCCCATACAATATGCAAATGAACTAAGTTGTGGTCCTCTGACGAGTCGATAGACATTCTTCTCCTCGTCGGGGCATCATCAAAGGTGGGGCCTAACGCGCTTCTAGCACATATTGCTTTTGTGCAGAGAGGAGAATCCTCAAATTCATGGCCCATTCAAGAAAGTTGCTACGTTCGTTGCTAGTTTCTCTTTCTCCATGAACACATTGAAATTAAAAGCAGGTGGTGCCATCTACAACAGAATTTGTAAAGTTTAGACTAAGTGTATGATAGATTGAGTTCAACTAATCTATATTACGAATGAACTCCCACTCAAAAGCGACATCCCTCGTGCCCTTTTGGTGATTACATGAACCAAATCCACTACACCAAGTCCGATCATCACGTGAGTCGGTATAGCTTCAAAGGCGAGCATCAAATGGGAATCATATCAACTATATGACTCATGCTTAACCTTTCGGTATGTGTTCCGAGGCCATGTCTGTACATGCTAGGCTCGCCAAGTTAGAACCTTAGTATTCGCGTGTGTAACTGTTTTACACCCGAAATATGGTCGTGGATCCAAGAACACCCGATCATCACGTGATGTCTTGGAGCGACGAAAACATAATCGGTGCATACTAAAGGAAGAACACATTCTTATCTTGATATTTAAATGAGGGATCATCTTATTATGCTAACAAAGCGCTAAACAAGCAATATAAGATGCAATCAAAACATCATATGTTTATTAGTGAAATGATATGGTTCCCGCAGATGATCTCTATCATGTGCATCGTGGTATGATCACTATCATACCTATATGTGTAAATCCAAGGTTTATGGATTTTACACGCTATGTGTGTTGTAAGAGTATCATCTCATACTTCTACTTACAACACTACCATATCATAACACTAGCCCAGCAACAATCTAAACTAGACGCCTCTAATTTATCCATTGCAAGTTTTACGTGGCTTAGGGCTTTCGAGATAGAACCGTTCTTACCTACGAACATGAACCACAACGAGGATAATCAAATTGTTGACAACTCGCTTCAAAAATAGATATTGAATATAGTAGGAGAGACAGACACCCGCTAGCCACTTATGCAAACTAGTTGCATGTCAAGCGTGGAACAGGTCTCATGTGCGAGGACATGTAAAGTTTGTCCGGGCCGCATCATCCCACTATGCCACCAATATCCAAAATCACAACAAAGGAGCAACAACATGATCATCATCGCCCACATACTCATATGTGTACTACCCGTGTAAAGTATCTACGCATAGATCCGGCTCGATACCCTTTGTAGGGTTCGCAGACAGAAAACAAAAATTTTCCTACGATGTGAACTATATACCAAGATCTATATACTAGATACAAACAACGGCGGATGTATATCCGTAGAGAACATACCCTTGAAGATCGAAAGCTTAACGAGTTCAACCGTGGTTGATGTAGACGATCTCTTGCCGATCTCAAGATCGAGAGGAAGTCCTAGCGCAAATCAGCGCATCCGTGCTCGCACACACGCTCGAGGCACCGAGCAACCTCCGCCTCCTCGCTCAGCGATGCAGCGGAAGCACAACTCTTTCTTTCCGAATAGCCACCGAACATGTATCACGCTAGTCCGAGACCATGGGGATAAATTCTAGAGGGGAGAGAGATCCTTCATGAGGAGCTGTGAGAGACAAGTGAGGAGGGGCTCCTTTATAGGAGGAGGGGGAACCCCAAGGGGTGGCCGCGCATGGGCTGCCCCTTGCTCCCCTCTTCATGTGGGTGGACAATCCACTCACAAACTCCTCTAAATTCCCTCCACTCAAAAGTCCACTCAAAATTCCCATTAAATTTCCACCAAATTTAATGCAAACTCTCATTAAATAAAACTCTTTTATTTTTATTCAGAATTTTGTCAATTACTTTAATGACAAACATTCACAAATAACCCTTGCTAGAATTCTATTTCACATGCATAACCACTTTATGCAATTTCACCAAAACCTGTTTCGTTATCTAGTGAAATAAATTCTGCGCTTGTTCATTCTTTCGCATGAAACATTTGCTCCAATTGGATGTCGGTGTCTCTTAAGTGTGTAACCCTACGGTTCGTGAATAATGCGGACATGATCGAGACCCCTCTCGGATCAATAATCGGGCGGATCCGGAGACCCATCGACTCCCACACATTCAACGATGACTTTCTTGTGATCGCGGAACCTTTTACGCTAGTATCTTAATCCCTTTGTTTCACGATATATTACATGTCCGAGATTCGATCATCGGTATCTCCATACCTAGTTTGATCTCGCATCGACATGCACTCTTTTCTCGTTCCTGTGATATAACATTCTAGTGATCAAATCACTTGCTTGCAAGCTAATCAATGTGATATCACCGAGAGGGCCCAGAGTATATCTATCCATCATCGGGATGAACAAATTCCACTCTCGATCCATGAGCCTCAACATAACACTTTATTAGTTCTGAATCCATCTTTATAATCACCCTGTTACGGTGTGACGTTTGATGTTATCAAGAAACTCTTCCGGTGTTAGTGATTTACATGATCTCATGGTCTAAGGATCAGGATCACTTCGTAAGTTGTTATAGCAATATAAACTTAATGACTTTGATCGTAATGCTATACTTCGGATGAATGTTCATCACATCATTACACTAATGTTGTGATCCCGTTATTAACAACATCCATTGTCCATGATCAGGAAACCTTGATCATCTTGTTAATCAACGAGCTAGTTTATGAGAGAGGCATAACTAGGAACTTTCTGTTTGTTTATTAAACACACATGTATTAACGTTTCCGTATTAATACAATTATAGCATGCAAAATAAACATCTATCATATACTTGGAATACACATAATAAACACTTTATTATTGCCTCTCAGGGCATATTCCCTTCAAAGGGCATATTCTATATGACATGTGCCGGTTTGAGCCAGGGAGTCCCAAGACTGGCAAGAGACTTTAATAGCTTGATTTGGCTTGTTGGTGCCTCGATGTAGAGGTCGGAGGAGCATCTGGGAGGCAGCTGGGGTGATAGAACTCGGCCCAGGTGCCCTAGGTTAGGTGGTGATCCTGCCTGGTGAAGCTTGACACGGCCTGGGGGCAGTTTATTTGGCCCAGCCGGAGAGGAAATAGCCCAGCCAAGGTACCTATGATTCGGCCCAAGCGGATTAGTACCGAATTACCTAGCCGGTTTAGTTGAATTCGTCCTAGGGGGAGGGAGAGAGAGCCCAACCAGGGTCTCCCTCACTCTGCCCAATCTATAGTGCACAGCGGTGGTCCATCCGATGCCATCAATTGATTTGGCCTGGCGGAGACCTGCGGTGGGCCGGCCGAGGTGAGGTAGATGCCGGCCCACCAAGGAGTCGACGGTGTAGTCCGTGTCAAAGAAGAGTGGCCCCATGGTGGGCCAAGTTAATCCACTCCCAGCCCACCTGGGGGAAGCTTGGAGCAGCAAAGTTGTGGCGATGCGGGCGACGCGGAAGTCTGGGCGGGAGCGAGGCGGGAAGGTTAGCATCAAGGCGAGAGCCGTAGTCGGGGTTGTGGTGGCGTCCCGTGGTAGGCCCACCGAGTCGTAGAGGATTCCGGCCCACCCGGGATGGACCGATGGCGACGAGGTGAGGAGGAGACATCGAGGTGGTGCCTGATTTGGCAGTTGGAGCAAGTGGGCCAAGGTATGGTGATTTATCCCAACTAGCATTTTATCACTTCGCCCAGAGAGAAATCAAATCCGGACTGGGAAGTTATTTGTTGGGCCGAGATATCTATGATTCGGCCCGGTTTGGCTTTTTTCCTTCATCCTTTTATATTTAACTTATCTAGTCATATCAAATATCCTTTCCTTATACATGTCTCTTATTGACTTACTTATAACCCAACTCTGGGGTACCTAGGATCATATCCTTGACATTAGTCCCCGAGGCTATGTGGGACTTGTAGATTCGCTCATAGGATTTATACTAAAATATTCTGAGAGTTGTTTACCGACATATACTCTCTTTTTCATATAACCCTTATGGGTAAGTTTTTGACATCTAGCC
The DNA here is from genome assembly GCA_030063025.1 of Avena longiglumis. Classification (NCBI taxonomy): domain Eukaryota; kingdom Viridiplantae; phylum Streptophyta; class Magnoliopsida; order Poales; family Poaceae; genus Avena; species Avena longiglumis. The sequence continues at coordinate 188,729,419 of CP125979.1, forward strand.
TTCATGAGCTTTGGTCATATAACCCTTTTGGTTAAGTCTTGACGTCTGGCCTTCATGGGATCTGGTCATGTAACCCTTTTGGGTAAGTTGTGACTTCTGGCCGTCTTGGGAACTGGTCATTTAACCCTTTTGGGTAAGTTTGTGACTTCTGGCCTTCTTTGGCATTGGTCATTGATGATGGCTCAGTTGATGTAGAGCCTGTTGGGAACCCCAAGAGCAAGGTATGATGAGCACATCAGCAAGTTTTCCCTCAGTTATAGAACCAAGGTTATCGAACCAGTAGGAGAAAGTAACAACTTCCGAAGGTGTTGCCAGCAATGTGGAACCTGCAACAACACAACCAAAATACTTTGCCCCAACTTATCAATGAGGTTGTCAAGCTCACTGGTTTTGCCGAAAACAAAGGATTAAATGTATAGTGTGGAAGAAAGTAATTGCTTGTGGTAATTGCAGGAAGTAAACAGTAAATAATGGATAAAAAATATCAATGGGAATGAATGGACCAGGGTACACAGTTTACTAGAGGTGTTTTCTCCATAAGATAAATAACATGTTGGGTGAACAAATTACTGCGGGGCAATTGGCAAATAGAGAATGCATAAAAATGCATGTACATTACATGATGATCACTATGATATTCACTTGGGCATTACAACATGATACATAGACCGTAATACAACTACATCTATGACTAATAATCCACCTCCGGGATATCATCCGAACAACCCTCAGGTATTAAGTTGCAAGCAACAGATAATTGAATTAAACAAAGTGTGCAAAGTAAACAATACAATTTCCCTTGGGCAAAGGATTGTTGTTTTGTCCTTAGTAGCAACAACACATCTACAATCTTAGAAGTTTCTATCACTCTCCCAGATTACTAGAGGCATGAACCTACTATCGAGCATAAATAATCCCTCTTGGAGTCATAAGCAAATACTTTTCCAAGGTAACTACTAGAAACAGAGAGCATGAAAGATCACAAATAACATAGACATGATAGAACAATAATCAATCTGACATAATACTCAATATCCATCGGATCCCCGCAAACACAACATGTAGCATTACAATAAGATGATCTTGATCATGATAGGCAGCTCACAAGATATAAACATGGTGGCACAAATAGGAGAAACAACCATCTAGATATTGCTATGGACCCGTAGTCCAAGGATGAACTACTCACACATCACTCCGGAGATAGGCATGGTGATGAAGAAGGCCTCCGGGATGATCTCCCCTCTCCGGCAGGGTGCCGGGAAGAGCTTCAGGTCCCTCCAGATCTAGGGGCGACGGTGGCGGCGGCTATAGACTTTTTCGTGGAATTATGATCGGGTCCTTAGGGTTTTCGTATCGGGGCGTTTATATAGGCGAAGGGGCAAGGTTGGTGGAGATACAGGGAGCCCACACCCTAGGGCGACGCGCCCCTGGCCGCGCCTAGCCCAGGTGTGGCCTCCCTGGGGTGCGTCTCCCCCTCTCCTCCGGGCTACGTGTCGTGTTGGGAAAAATAGGAACTTTGGCTTTTTTCATCCAATTCTGATAATATTTCTTTACTAGTTTTTCTGAAACCAAAAACAGCAGAAAACAGGAAACTGGCTCTATGGCATTTGTTAATATGTTAGTTCTAGAAAATTCATAAAAATGCCACAAAGTGTGGACAAAACATAATATAATTGGTGCAAAACAAGCATGGAGCATCAAAAATCATAGATACCTTTGCAACGTATCAGCATCCCCAAGCTTAACTCCTGCTCATCCTCGAGTAGGTAAGTGATAAAAAGAATAATTTTTGAGGTGACATGCACCAACACAATCTTGATTAAGGTATTGCAAAGCATTGATAGATGGTATCAAAGTACTCTAAACATAAGCATGAAGGATATATTTCTAACAATAAGACATAGAAACTACGTTGCAACATGAAAGGCTACACAAATAAATATCATGAATAATGCTTTGAAAGACATGTGTTGTTTCACATATAGAAAACATAGCAAGAGTGGTATTCAGATTGTCCTTCATGGAATAGCAAAACATAAATGCATAGGACACCTTCAAAGTTCATAAGGGTGACTAGATACAAATAATTTAAGAACAAGCAATACCATAATTATGAATCAATCAACAAGTTTTGGGACAATGCACATTGAACTCAGAATGACAACTATGCTCTCTTAGCTGGTGCATAAAGATAGAAAATGGAGACTCAACAAGAAGTAAAAAAGAAAGGCTCTTCGTAGAGGGAAGTAGGGATTAAATGGTTTTATAAAGCTTCCAAAAATTATGGTACTTACTAGATTTGAGCTCTCATTGCCCCTTTCATAAGCATCTTGAAGTGATTAAGGTTAAAGTGAGGGCAAATATGAGTTATATGCTTGATAAATCACAAATTGAAAATCTCATGCCCCTTGAGTACGAGTATCGATACCTCATGCTACTCAACTTTGGTCACATGCAAGTTCTTGTCATTGTAAGTATATGTGTATCATAGGGAACCGCCAACGGGGTACCCCATGACACATGAGCTACCCCATATCAAAATGACAAGTCAACAGACAGTGAGCATCTCAGCGATCTTTTTATTTGCTATTTGCATAGTTTTTTATTAAGGATGCTTCATATAATGCCACTATGGTTTTGCTACAAGTTTCCACCATGATTAGGCATGGCTTAGGCTAGCTGCCCAGACATTTCTCTAACACATATACAAACTCCATGGACCTGCAAGTTCCCATCTTATTTCACACCAACGGTATCCATAAACAAAAGAACATGATATCAACTGAATAAATAAGTGCAATGTTGAAAGCACGCCCCATGACAAAATAGTTTTGCTAACTCCCAACTTATAATTTGCAAGCATACAAGCATCATAAGATAGTCACAATGGTTCAAGTTTATTAAGTGCAAGAAATAAAATGTGCCTTCAAGTTCTTGAGAGCTTTAATCACTAATTTTCACATAACAAAATTTTAATTTGGAAGATATATAAAAACATGAATATATTTGGAATCGTGTAACACACCATGCATAGGAATTTATAGTGGACTCTTTGGAATAACTTGGTTTCTTGGGAGTTGGATGCACGAGTAGAGCTCATACTCAGTATAGGTGGAGGCTAGCAAAAGACTGGGAGCGACCAACTAAGAGAGCAATAATGGCCATAATCACGCAGAGCGACAAAACATTATTAATCAAAGCATAAAGTGATATCACAAGTCAAAAACTAAATGATCATAGATTCTAAGGTGACTGGGTCATAGTCATAACATGGTGTAATCATGTGCCAAGTCAACCCAAATAAAGCATCAAAGGAGGATACCACAATATTATGCTTTTGTATGCTAAAACAACGCATGATTCTTTCATGGCACATTAAGAAATCTCAATTGTTTGAAACAAGTCATTCTACAACAATAATCAATAAGCATATGGTCAAATTAACATATAACATGACATGATAAAGTCGAAACCATAGTCAAAACAAGCTTCTTTTTGTACCACCATAAGCATGAAACATTCTACTCTTTTCCAACACCAATCAACTTATTTGAAACAACTCAAAAAGATAATAAACAATAAAGACCAGAGAGCTTGTCTCACCTAACTACAAAGAAGAACTAAAAAGTTCTAAGCAAAAAAGAAGAAGAAAACTAAAGCTAAACGAAGTGCTAGCAAAGGAGAACACTCACAGAACAATAAGAGTGAAAACTAGAGTGTTCTAGGCAATGAAGAACGGGGTGTGACTTCTACAAAATAAGTGTGTTGGGATCCAACCAACTTATTGCAGAAAACAAAACAAAATAAAACTAAAAACAAAAACAAAGACGCTCTAAGAACAACACATAGTGCATGAAGCAATAAAAATATAGTGTCTTGAAAGAAGACCTGAGATTTTTGTTGATGAAGAAGGGGATGCCTTGGGCATCCCCAAGCTTTGACGCCTGTACCTCTTGAATATTTCTTGGGGTGACACGGGTGGACTCCCCAAGCTTGAGATTTTTTCCATACTTCATCTCATCACATCATTCTCTCCCTACACTTGAAAACTTCTTTCATACAAAACTTCAAACAATCTTCATTAGCAACATTAGTGTATGCAAGATAATAAACCTTTGTGTTCAGTTTCAACTCAAGTGAATCACCCATTAAAAACATAAGCTACTGTAGCAATTCCTTTTAAAAGCTCAAGTGATCAAAAGAACTCAAAATAATCGATTTAAGAGGCAAATGCAAATAATGGCAGAAATCTGTCAAAACAGACCTGCAGGTAAAGACCATTTTTTTCAAAAATCTTTTGTTGCTCAAATAAAAAAGTGCAAGACTAACAAAAGTTGGGTAATACCAATGGCATGCGCACAAAAATTGCAGATCAATATGATGTTCTGGGATTTTTCATGATTTTTTTACAGCGAAGCACATAAATTTGTTTCGGGACAGCAACTTCCCTAAATCTTACTTCCCTCTCATTAGAGGCTAGTCTTGGCACAAAAACCAAACAAAAAGGATAAGGAGATGTTATTACAGAGGAAATAACTTCCAAGACACAACAAAATAAAACATACTAAAATAAAAATTGGGTTATCTCCCAAGAGTGCTTTTCTTTAACGCCTTTCAGCTAGGCATAGAAAGCAAGAATCAAGTATTTTCGAATGAAGAAGCATCAACATCAATTTTCTTACGTCTACCTTTCTTACCTTTACTCTTACCTTTAGGGAACACATGATTACTTGGTGGGGAAGTGAAATTCATGGTGCCTTTTCCCACATCTATTATTTCTCCAAGGAGTTTTAGCAGGGATCTTCCAAGTGTAATTTGTCCTTTTTCCTACACATTCAATAACAATATAATCAGTATACACCACTTTCCCTAGGATTTTTGTAAACACTCCTTTAGCTATTCCAATGGGTAATATAGTGGCATTATTGGTAAGAGATATTTCTTCTCCACCCTCACAAAGTCCCCAAAGATTCAAAGATTCATAAATATCTTTAGGCATCAGACAAAATTCAGACATAATATCACAACGAGCATGAAAAGTTACACAATTTATAGCAACTTTTACTGTAGGGAGCCATTTTGAAGGTTCGGAATTTATTGGAACATAATCATGATGCTCTCGAAGCATATTATAACATCCTTTTAAACTAGCTCTATTTGTCTCAAGAGTGTTTAATCTAGCATAAATGCTTATAAAGGATGAAACAAATTTACTAGGCAAGTTATATGTTGCAATCAATTTTTTATAGCATTAAAAGCTTCATCACCATCACAATGAAGGAAATCTCCCCCTACTACAGCATCCAAAGAATATCTATAACAAAGAACAAGACCAAAGTAGAAACTGCTAAGAAGCAAGCCTAGAGTCATTTTAGGTTCATTTTTTTTCATAAGAATCAGAAATTCTAGACCAAGCTTCTTTGAAATTCTCCTTACTCCCTGTATTGAAAGTGAAGATCATTTCCTCAGGTGACATAGTGATTGGAGCAGAACTAGACATAAAAGCAACTTGAAGTAGGAACTAATTTTTTGTGTGTTTTTGATAAAAAGAAGCAAACCAAACAAATCAAAAGAAACTAAGCAAAAGAAAAACAAAGTAAATAGATTGGTAGTGAGAGACTCCCCTTGCAAAAATCTTCTTTCTCCCCGGCAATGGCACCAGAAAAGCTTGATGATGGCTCAGTTGATGTGGAGCATGTTGGGAACTCCAAGAGCAAGGTATGATGAGCACAACAGCAAGTTTTCCCTCAGTTATAGAACCAGTAGGAGAAAGAAAAAAATTCTGAAGGTGTTGCTAGCAACGTGGAACCTGCACAAAACACAACCAAAATACTTTGCCCCAACTTAACAATGAGGTTGTCAAGCTCACTGGTTTTGCTGAAAACAAAGGATTAAACGTATAGTGTGGAAGAAAGTAATTGCTTGTGGTAATTGCAGGAAGTAAACATTAAAAAGTAGATAGAATATCAATGGGTAGGAATGGAACAGGGTCCACAGTTCACTGTAGGTGTTTTCTCCATAAGATAAATAACATGCTCGGTGAACAAATTACAGCGGGGCAATTGACAAATAGATAATGCATAACAATGCATGTACATGGTATGATGATCACTATGAGATTCACTTGGGCATTACAACATGATACATAGACCATAATCCAACTGCAGCTATGACTAATAATCCATCTCTGGGATATCATCTGAACAACCCTTGGGTATTAAGTTGCAAGCAACAGATAATTGTATTAAACAAAGTGTGTAAAGTAAACAATACAATTTCCCTTGGGCAAAGGATTGTTGTTTTCTCCCTAGTAGCAACACCACATCTACAATCTTAGAATTTTTTGTCACTCTCCCAGATTACTAGAGGCATGGACCTACTATCAAGCATAAATACTCCCTCTTGGAGTCACAAGCAAATACTTGGCTAGAGTAACTACTAGCAACGGAGAGCATGCAAGATCACAAATAACATAGACATGATAGAACTATAATCAATCTGACATAATACTCAATATCCATCGGATCCTCGCAAACACAACATGTAGCATTACAATAAGATGATCTTGATCATGATAGGCAGCTCACAATATCTAAACATGGTGGCACAAATAGGAGAAACAACCATCTAGATACTGCTATGGACCCGTAGTCCAAGGATGAACTACTCACAGATCACTCTGAAGGCAGGCATGGTGATGAAGAAGGCCTCCGGGATGATCTCTCCTCTCCGGCAGGGTGCCAGGAAGAGATTCAGATCCCTCCCGATCTAGGGACGATGGTGGAGGCGACTATAGACTTTTTTTGTGGAATTCTGATCGGGTCCTTAGGGTTTTCATCTTGAGGGTTTATATAGGCGAAGGGTCAAGGTCGGTGGAGTGCCAGGGGGCCCACACCCTAGGGCGGCGTGCCCCCCTGGCCACGCCTAGCCCAGGTGTGGCCGCCCTGGGGTGCGTCTCCCCCTCTCCTTCGGGCTCCGTGTCGTGTCGGAAAAAATAGGAACTTCGGCTTTTGTTTCATCCAATTCCGAGAATATTTCTTTACTAGTTTTTCTGAAACCAAAAACAACATAAAACGGGAAACTGGCTCTGCGGCATTTCTTAATATGTTAGTTCCAGAAAATTCATAAAAATACCAGAAAGTGTGGACAAAACATAATATAATTGGTGCAAAACAAGCATGGAGCATCAAAAATTATAGGTACATTTGCAATGTATCAGTCATATAAACCTTTTGGGTAAGTTACGACTTCTGGCCTTCTTGGGCACTGGTCTTATATCCGTTTTGGGTAAGTGACGACTTCTAGCCTTCTTGGGAACTGGTCTTATAACCCTTTTGGGTAAGTTGTGACTTCTGGCCTTGTTGGGAACTGGTCTTATAACCCTTCTGGGTAAGTTCCAATCCAATTTATTTCATCCGAGTTAATCATTCGAGTTAAATGACTCAAATCTGACATATGTCCCAAATCCGAGTTATCTGACTCAAAATCCGAGTTGCATGACTCAAATCTGACAGATGTCTCAAATCTGAGTTATCTGACTCAAAATCCGAGTTACATGACTCAAATCTGGCATATGTTCCAAATCTGAGTTATCTGACTCAAAATCTGAGTTATATGACTCAAGCCTGACATATATCTTAAATCCGAGTTATAATTGTTGAGATGTAATATGATTGTATGATAAGTTGGCAAATTGCCCTAAATATGGATCTGAGATGTAGACCTAAGATATATTTTTGAGATATGATATGACTTTGTGATGAGCTGGCAAATTGTCATAAACGTGGATCCAAGATATAGATCCGAGATATAATTTTGAGATATGATATGCTGGCAAAATGCCATGAGTTGGGATCCGAGGTAGAGATTTGAGATATAATTTTGAGATACGATATGCTGGGAAACTGCCACGAGAGATATGAAATAACCTGGCAAGATGAGTTAAATACCAATCCGAGTTACAATATAACCTGGCAAGCTGAGTTAAACACCAATCTAAGTTACTAGATAACTTGGCAAGCTAAGCTAAACTACAAATCCGAGTTAAAGATAACCTGGCAAGCTAAATTAAATACCAGTCTGAGTTAAGGATAACCTGGCAAGCTGAGTTAAATACCAATCCGAGTTAATGATAACCTGACAAGCTGAGTTAAAATACAAATACGAGTTAAAGATAACCTGGCAGGATGAATTAAATACCAATCCGAGTTAAGGATAACTTGGAAAGCTGAGTTAAATACCAATCCGAGTTAAGTATAACCTGACAAGATGAGTTAAAATACAAATCCAAGTTAAAGATAACCTGACAAGCTGAGTTAAAATACAAATCCGAGTTAAAGATAACCTGGAGAGCTGAATTAAATACCAATCTGAGTTAAGGATAACCTGGCAAGCTGAGTTAAAATACAAATCCGAGTTAAAGATAACCTGGCAAGATGAATTAAATACCAATCCTAGTTAAGGATAACCTGGCAATCTGAGTTAAATACCAATCCGAGTTAAGGATAACCTGGCAAACTGATTTAAAATACAAATCCGAGTTAAAGATAACCTAGTAAGCTGAATTAAATACCAATCCGAGTTAAGGATAACCTGGCAAGATGAATTAAATATCAATCTGAGTTAAGGATAACCTGGCAAGCTATAACAGAGGAGGTACTATAGTAACATAGCTAAAAAATCATATAACAGCTAAGATATCAAACAACATAACGAATGGCATATATTAAGTCTACTTTAAGAAGCAGTTCTATGTATGAGGGTGCTGAGTCAAGATATGACCCAAGTCCCCGAGATACTTTTTCCATATATATGTGGTTCTATCGATATGTTGGCTAGTCCCCGGGTTGAGTTATCTCCTTTCCGGGGTGAAAGACTAAGTGACTGAGGGTCATAACCCCGAGTGACATTCGGGGTTATCTCATGTGTGTGTTGGTGGTCGAGTTATTTGATACTCACTGTACGCTTGGAGAAGAAGTTGAGTCATGCTGGATGAATCAGACTTGCTAAGTCATGCTGGCTGAATTAGGCTTGCTAAGTCAGGCTTGCGGAGTCATGATTGCCGAGTCAGGCTTGCTGAGTCATGCTGGCTGAATCAGGCTTGCTGAGTCATGCTTGCCGAGTTAGGCTCGCTGAGTCATGCTTGCCGAGTCAGGCTTGCTAAGTATTGCTTGCCGAATCAGGCTTGCTGAGTCATGCTTTTCGAGTTAGGCTCGTTGAGTCATGCTTGCGGATTCATGCTTGTCGGTCATGCTCGCTGAGTCATGCTTGCTGAGTCATGCTTTCTATCAAAGTGCTAGTCCCTGGATCGAATTGCTAGCACCCATGTTTAAGATGAAGTACATAGATACAAAGTTCATTATTACATCTAAATTCCAGGAGTACAATAGTTCTTAAAACTCTCTAGCCCAAGGCTGACATATAAAGAGTTCTCATTACATAGCATATAAATAAAGTCTTCATCTTCATGTGCCACAGCCAAACATGTTGAGTGCAGACTCATAACCCTACTCACCATCAAAGTAACCTACAACATAATAAATTACAGCCATAAGGGGTCAATACAGTTGGAATTGTATTGGCAAATGATACCATAGTTATAAAGTAGAGACTAACATCTACATGAATTTGGCTAAGTGTGGATCAGGCTGGCTTTGCTTAAATAATATTTATCCTACTAGTTTGAAAATACTAAGTTTTTCTTTACACCATGGACACATTCCATCCTATCGACTCTACCACCATCTGTCCATCTGGCCGAGTTCTTGCAACTTAGTTGGTCAAGGCAGAGCCCATATGCCATGTGGTTACAGTGGAAGCTTCTCAACACAAAACATCTCAAATCTCTTTGTTCCTGGGTGGCCATCCACAAGTACACAGGGTAAACCATAGAAATGGGCCCTATGTAACCACTCAACACAAACCATACAAGTCCCATTCCACCCTGGTGTTTCATTAACAAGTTGTTTTATTAGTCAAAACACATAGGAATAATCTTTCCATAATATTATAACAAGAATTTTCCACCCACCAATTCTAATAGCAAGTCTAAGCCTTCTAGTAAACAATGTCTCCTAACTTAGGGAAAAATCCTACCAATATAAAATCTATAGGATCTACCATAGCATAGCAATATACTTGAAAAACTATCATGCAAATTCTACCAAAATAGTGCTAATGAAATAGGTAAAATATTAGGACATAAGATGAAATATCACTTGCCTTGGTAGCTAGGAGAATAGGTACAATCCTCACAATCACACACTTCACAATCCACAAAATCTACACAACAAAATATACAAATCAATATACACTAAAAAATAATATGAATGCATGCAAAATGCAATGAGATGATTTTCCACACTTTTAAAATCAAGTTCTATAGTACCGAAGACAAAGCATACATTCTAAAGTCTAAATAACACAAAAACTACCTAAAATAATATTCCAAAACATTTTTATAGTCAAAATAGTCCTACATATGTCTCTTCATAAAACTCTATTTTTCAGAAACAAATGACCAAAGTAAGGCCATAGAATTAAATTACACATTTATCTGAATCCATAGACACCTAATTTGTAAATTTCTGAATTACATATCAAAAGTTATGAATTTTACAAGTTAAATTATCTAATAGATCAAATCTGGATTTTACATGTAAAACACAGACATGCAGCAGGCTCTGATTGGCCGGTACCGGTTCGCGCGGATCACACGTGCGTCCCGTCAAATCTAAGTTGCATCCTATGGCTCAGATCTAAGCATATCGTTTCACGTCTGGCTTCTAATCTCGACCGCTGGATCTAGATCCAGTGGATCCAAATGCACTGACCTAAACCTAGCTGCGCTAATGGCAAGCACGGTGCCGACGATGTTCCGACGAGGCCAGGGGGTAAGGGAGGGCGCTCAGGGGCTTATCGAGGTCCCAGATAAGGGGTGGTTGCCGTGGTGGTTGCGGACGAGGGCGGGGTGCACGGACACGACTGCAATTCCTCGTCGGACATCAGCTTGTCGTTAGGTGTTCACAGTCGACGATGGAGGAGACGTTCGCGATAGTTCGCCGGAGCTCGTCGGGACAGCAGCGGTGCAAAGTGAAATATGTGGAGCCCGGTGGCGTTCATGCGTTGTTGAGTGAGGGGATATGGAGAAGGGAGAGGGGGTTAAGTAGCCGGGGCGAGGGAGGGAATCACACCGGTGATCAACGGCAATTAAGCGCGAATTGATTCTGATTAAGAGGGGAAAACGGCAGCGGCGAGCAGGTCATCGCGCAGAGTTTGGGGACGAAGGGGCGATGTGGAGCGCGGGGCCACCTGTCAGCGAGGGGGTGCGGGCGCGCGCGGTGAGAAACAGAGGGAAGAGGGAAAACCCCGGGTGGGCTAGATGGGCCGCGGGTGGGCTGCACGTGGTCAGCTTCTCTCTTTTTTCTTATCATTTTCTTTTTCTGTTTTGATTTTCTAAATAGATTTTGAATGATCAAATCAACTCCAAATCATTTCAAATTTTCACCATATTTTTGTGGGATGATCTTAGTAGGAAAAAGTGTTTTAAACACACAAACCACTCCAAAAAACTAATGGGTAACAGAATAAAAATAAAACACATGCCCCATACATGCCAAATAAGAGGGGTATAAATTAGGATTTTTCTAGTGTTTAAATTTTGAAAAATCTTTGTGTAATGCACACATGCCATGATGATATGAATGCAATGATAATGTTTTGGATTTGATGAAATTTGGGATGTTACAAATCTAACCCCCTTAAGATGAATCTCGTCCTCGAGATTCGGATTGGCTAGCAAATAGGTGAGGGTGATCTTTTCGAAGCTCATCTTCTCTTTCCCATGTTGCTTCTTCCTTGGTATGGTGATTCCACTGTACTTTGCAGAACTTGATGGTCTTAGTACGAGTGACTCTTTTTGTTGTCTCGAGAATCTTGATAGGTTTCTCTTCATAAGTGAGATCATTCTCTAGCTAAACTTCTTCTAGTGGTATAGTGTCTTTTAACGAACTTTCTTCCATCTCTAGATGCCACTTTTTCAACTGGCTTACATGAAACACATTGTGAACTACTGACAAAGATTTCAGTAGTTCTAGCTCATAGGACACTTCTCCTTTACGGCTCAAAATCTTGAATGGTCCTACGTAACGAGGTGCCAATTTCCCTTTGACTCCAAATCTCTTCACACCACGAAGTGGTGAGACTCTAAGATAAGCTCTATCACCTACTTCATAGGTGACCTCTCTATGTTTTGGATCTGCATAACTCTTTTGTTGGGATTGGGCTATCTTCAATCTTTCCTTTACCATTATGACTTTCTCTTTGGCTTCCTTGATCAGCTCTGGTCCAAATAAATTTCTTTCTCCTACTCCATTCCATAATAATGGTGTAGTACACTTCCTTCCATAAAGGAATTCAAATGGAGCCATCTCTATGATCGATTGGTAGCTATTATTATAAGAAAATTCTGCATATGGCAGACTTTCATCCCAACTAGATCCATAGTCTAGTGCACAAGCTCTCAACATATCTTCCAAATCTGATTGGTCCTTTCTGTCTGTTCATCAGTCTGAGGATGAAAGGCTGTGCTGAATTCTATTCTTGTTCCCAATGACTCATGCAGTTGCTTCCAAAGATGCGAGGTGAACTGAGTTCCTCTATCTGACACAATACTCTTAGGTACTCCATGCAGACACACAGTCCTGTTCATATAGATCTTGGCCAATTTAGCACTTGTATAGGTGGTCTTCACGGGTATGAAATGAGCAACTTTTGTTAAGCGATCCACAACAACCCATATAGAATCGTACCCAGATTTAGTCCTTGGTAATTCTGTGATAAAATCCATACCAATTTTATCCCACTTCTAATCAGGTATTGGTAGTGGTTGTAATAACTCTGCCAGTTTCTGATGTTCCGCTTTTACTCAACTGCACACATCACACAAGGCAATACGTTCTATGATATCTTTCTTGAGATTGTTCCACCAAAATCTTTCTTTCACATCCATGTACATTTTGGTGTTGCCTGGATGAATAGAATATGGTGAATTATGTGCTTCCTGTAGGATCAATTTCCTTAGTTCAGGATCTTGTGGAATGCAGATACGCTTTCCATACCATAAGGTTCCTTGATCATCTTCGTGGAATCCTTTTGCCTTTACTTTAATAATTTTACTCTTGATCTCTTCTATTTCCTTGTCCAACTTTTGATCTTCTTTGATTTTATGCATTAGTGTTAGTTGTACTTCCAAAGACATAAGATATCCTTATGGCACTATCTCCAATCTTAGATCTTTAAATTGAGCGCACAAATCATCTGGCAATTCTCCTTTGGTGAGGCCATTCACATAAACCTTGCGGCTTAATGCATCGCAATGACATTTGCTTTCCCGGGATGGTATTGCAAACTTAAGTCGTAATCTTTGATGAGTTCTAGCCATCTTCTTTGTCTCATGTTGAGTTCTTTCTAGGTGAAAATGTATCTCAAACTCTTGTGATCGGTGAACACTTCACAACGCTTACCCAACAGATATTGTCTCCATGTTTTGAGTGCATGGACAACAGAGGCCAACTCTAATTCATGCGTAGGATAGTCTACTTCATGAGTCTTGAGTTGTCTCGAGGCATATGCCACCACTTTTCCATTCTGCATTAACACACCACCCAGTCCTTGGTGAGACGCATCACAATATACTTGAAAATCTTTCTCTAGATCTGGCAAGTATAACACTGGTGCTAACACCAATTTTTTCTTCAACTCTTAGAAACTGGTCTCACATGCTTAAGTCCATTCAAACTTATTTTCTTTCTTTAGTAACTCCGTCATTGGCTTAGCCACTTTCGAGAAATTCTCAATGAACCTTTTATAGTATCCTGCTAAGCCTAGGAACCTACGGACTTCCTTAACAATTTTGGGAGATTCCCACTCTGTTACAGCTGATACCTTTGCAGGATCGACCGTTATACCATTCCCAGACACAATATGTCCAATAAATCCAACTTCATTCAACCACAATTCACATTTACTGAACTTGGCATACAACTTGTGCTCTTTGAGTTTCTCAAGAATCAAACACAAATGTTCTTCATGCTCTTCACTACTCTTAGAATAAATCAATATGGCATCGATGAATACCACAACAAACTTGTCAAGAAACCCCATGAACACCTTGTTCATCATGTTCATGAAATAAGATGGTGCATTTTTAATCCAAACGGCATCACTTTATACTCATACAATACATACCTTGTGGTAAAAGCAGTCTTTGGTATGTCTTGTTCTCTAATCTTGAGTTGAAAGTAACCTGATCGGAGATCAATTTTTGAGAACACACGAGCTCCTTCTAGCTGATCAAATAGGTCATTGATTCTGGGTAGGGGATACTTGTTCTTTATGGTCACTTCATTAAGTGATCGATAATCTATGCATAGCCTCTGACTTCTGTCTTTCTTCTCGACAAACAAGACTGGTGCACCCCAAGACGAAGAACTTGGTTGGATAAATCCTTTCTGCAACTGTTCTCCAAGCTATTTCTTGAGCTCTTTCAACTCATTAACTAACATATTGTAGGGTCTCTTTTCTATGGGTCCAGATCCTGGCAATAAGTCAATCAAAAAATCCACATCCCTATATGGTGGCATTCCTGGTAATTCCTCCGGAAACACATCCGGATATTCCTTCACTACCGGTACACTGTCTAGGCTAACCCTCTTAAGATAATTTAGCTTACTCCCTTTGGGTTCAAAGTTAGACTTGAACTTAATCTGTTTCTTTTCCGGGGTTGTGAGTGTAACAGTTCTTCTGGCACAGTCTATTACTCCCTCATAACAGGCCATCCAATCCATGCCTAATATTACATCCAATCCTTGGGATTCTAGGATTATCAAACTAACTGGAAACTTGTACTTTCCAAACTCTAGAGCTAGATCATGACATCCAAAATTTACTATCATCTCTCCACCGAGGGAGCTTACTTTAATAGAACATCCAATTGTTTCAGTTGGGAGTCTATTTTTGTCTACAAACTCTCTTGAAATGAATGAATGCGATGCGCCGGTATCGAAAATGATAAGTGCTGGAAAGGAATTAATCTTGAACTTACCATTGTTGTGTCCACGATATTTATTGATATCATGGTGACGATTACTATTGTGGTGGTTGTTATGACTCCCGTGCTTGTGGGATCCAGAACCTCCACTTCCTTCACCAAAAGAACGCTTATGAGACAATCCTGATCCATGCTTATCAAAATGGTGTTTTCTCTTCCTATTCTCCACCTGCTTTATCTTGCTTTCCAAGATGGGAGCTTTGTCAAACAGAGATTGATAAGTTTGAACATATGCAACATATAGTTGCATGCACATCTCATCATTTAGCCCTTCAAGGAACTTATCCTTCCTATGCATCAGTGACAACATCATCTGGTGCATAGCGTGACAGATTATTGAACTCTTCAATATATTCCGCAACACTGCGATGGCGTTGTTTAAGGTTGTGAAATTCCTTCTTCTTCAACCCCATCATTCCTGAAGAAATATGAATAGTGCGGGATCCATCCTCAAATATTGCCCAAGTCACTTCATCAATAGGGTTAGTGATTTGGAAGTTATCCCACCAAGTAGCTGCTAGTCCTTCTAGTAAGTGTGTTGCAAACCTGACTTTCTCTGCATCAATGCAACCAACTGTGACCAAGTCCTTGTTCATAGAACGTAGCCAATCATTTGCTACCATAGGATCAGTTGTACCAGAAAACTTAGCAGGCCTCAATCTTAGAAAGCTTGTGAGCATATCAAAAGCTGGTGGGTTGTTCTGATTGTTGTTGTTGTTGTTATTGTTGTTGTTGTTGTTGTTGTTTTGGTTCTGGTTCTGATTGGCCATGAACTGAGTCATCATCTGCATCAACTAAGTCTGTGAAGTCATCAACTGTTGCATCGCATTGCCATTGTTGTTGTTGTTGGGATTGGCACGACAAGGAGGCATCTGTGGTTTCAATAAGGATAAGTAAGGATAAATAACCCCATAGATCCTATCATGCACAACACAACATATAACAACAATCACAAACAAGCAAGCACAAGATAAATTTTTAGGGTTCAAAACATCACGAACAACAAGTTGCAAAGATAAAACACACTAGCATAGTCATCCACAAGTTGGATGATCAATGCGACTCGATAATCAAATGATAGGGTAAATAAGTATCTAGATAGGCATCTCTACTCCTCCATGTCGACTTCCTCCTCCACTAGAGCAAGTCCTGCTGCGTAAAACCCTGCATTGTACTCCTCCAAGTTGGTGGTCAAAGCATCAATCTTCTCTTGTGTCCTTCTCTTCTGTGAACGCAGCCTCTCTATCACCTCGTGATCCGCCTCTAGCTGAAGGTCCTCAAGCTCCAACTTGGTCTCCAAGTTCTTGATCTTCTTGTTCCTATCATGTATCCTCTTTTCTTGGCTCTTGAACTTCTTCTCCTGGGCTACAAACTTCTTCTCCATCTCCTTTATGTGCTCCTCCTGCTCCTCGAAGGCCTTGTCCTTCTCCTTAAGCTAGACAAATAGCTCATCATTGCCAAGCATCACATTGGTCCTATCAGTATCAAGGTGCCTAATAAGACTCTCTAAGTCCTGGAGGTAGCGCACAGGCTTGATGGTCTCTTTAGTAGCCTCGTCCAACACAATAGCCTCTCCGTCCTCTTCACCTCTCCCAAATAAATGGAAGTACTGGTCCTTGAGCTCGACAGAGTGACGTCCACAAAGGCGTCCTATCAACTCCTGCATGGCGACATCGAGGCCTCTCTCTTTGTCATCATGGAGTATCTTGAAGGCAATCTCCTCCGTTGGAGGCTCTGTCTAGCGTCCTCGCTGAGTAACCCTGAATTCCCATAAGTCCTTCCTCTCGAACTTCATGAGCTGTATTCCCTTAATGGTAGGGACTGGGGGAGAGAGTACGTTGACAAGATGCAAAATGCGAGTCCCAAAGCAAGTTCCCTTGAACTCCTCAGCAGTGCTGTAAACAAAGCTAGGCATCTATGCATAGAATGGAGAAAAATTAGAAACAACACAAGTAAGGATAAAAACATAAAGTAGTAAAATAGAAGCTAAAACATTCATCCAAAACATAACACAAGTCATGACATACATTAATCAATCACAAGCAACAAGGTTCAATCACAACTTGGACAAATTTTTGCAATACCACATAGGTTGGTATGATCAAATTATTAACGCGAGAAAACGTCAAGTGTGGTGGTCCAACTATAGGATATGACATGTCCTTCACTCACTAGTCAAGGTAGTTATCTGGGCATCCTTGGAGGCAATCTATTTGTCTTGATCACAAGACTCACATGCTAAGTCTATGATATCCCTCCTTAGTTGTTTTATGGTGGTCTCTAAGTCTTGGGTATGCTTCCTATACTTTCTAAGATCATTCTGAGTGATGAGCATTCTACACTTAAGTCTTTCACCAAGTTCTTCAATGGCATTCCATGCTACATTCCTTGTAGAGTCAAAGAATGACATATGCATTTCAGAGTTGGTGACCATGCAGAATCCCGACTCATTGTGGTTGTCCTCCTTGTTTTTATACAAGTGGAGTTTCACCCACCAATACTCTTCTCCTTCATCCATCACCATAAATCCCTTGTACACGGCTTCACCATTTATTTCCAAGCTAATCATGAGGTTCTTGAGTGCCTTGGGAAACTCCGTCTCACATTCTAGGGTCATGGTCATCAATGGTCCCTTCCTGACGGATTCGTTGATGGCGGCCATCTACAAATAGAGATGAGAAAGAAGATTAGGAGAGGTTTTACGAGATGATAAGAGACAAGTGTAAGAAAATTCTTAGTGGTGTTGTATTTTCCAAGTGGCTTTCTTAATCTAACCCGTCTTAGGGTCACAAACCTACAGACAACACAGTTCTCTGATACCATCTGTCAGACCTCACCCTTTAAGGTAAAGATCCCTGTGATTGCAGTGCTAGTCCCTGGATCGAATTGCTAGCATCCACAATTTAAGATGAAGTACACAGATACAAAGGTCATTATTACATCGAAATTCCAGGAGTACAATAGTTCTTACAACTCTCTAGCCCAAGGCTAACATATAAAGAGTTATCATTACATAGCATATAAATAAAGTCTTCATCTTCATGTGCCACAGTCTAACATGTTGAGTGCAGACTCATAACCCTACCCACCATCATAGTACCTGCAACATAATAAGTTACAGCCATAAGGGGTCAATACAGTTGGAATTGTATTGGCAAGTGATGGCAGGTGCTGGCCTAGGGGTCTCGATCTGGAGGGGCAGCGCTGGCGGCCAGAGGCCTGGCGCGTGCTCGGCTCCCTCCCTGGTGGGCCTGGTGGTGCCCTCCTGGCGACGCGGGCATGGAGACCTAATGCTGGCTTGGCGGCCGTCAGTGGTGGCAGGGTTGGCTCGACAGGGCAAAGATTAGAGGTGGCGGCGTTGGCGGCCAGGAGGGCCTGGTGCGTGTTCATCCCCTCCTTAGAGGGCTTGGTTGTGCCCTCCTATCGACACTGATGAGGTGGGTGTGCGGGTCTCATTGATGCAGGCTGGGTGCTGGGCAGTGGGCCTAGGCCTGGTGGCGGTGGTGCTGGCTTCTAGGAGGGCTCCTGGCGCGCGCTCGGCCTCCTCCATGCGGGCTTGCGGCAGTTCTCCCTCGGTCGGTGTCGGCGAGGAGCTGGGCGGAGGCATGGTGGCTCGATCCTGCTCGTGGCAAGGTCTGGGCTTTGCCCAACCTACGCCTCGGGCCTGAGCTGCGCACGAAGGTGGTATGCATCTTAGGTTGGAGGTGGCTGGAGGCAGCATATTCTCGGTCGTGCGGGGCGGTGGTGGACCAAGCCATGGTGACTTCTTCGGCAAGCTGCTGCGACGATGGGGTGTACGATAAGGGCGCTGGTGGCATTCCAGCAGGAAGGGCAAGAGGTGCGTGATTTCCCGGACAAAAGTCTTGGCCGTTGTGCTATAGGGATTACAGCCAGAAAATATACTTCCGCACTCTCGGCTAGGATTAGAGAACCTAAGGTTGTCATCGTACACCATATGTATGCGAAACCATGAGGGTGATGTGATACCTTCAATCCGGATTACGGATGTAGTATAGTTCTTTTTCCCTAGTATACCTAGGTTTATCGAATCCTCGAGAAGCAGGAAGCAAAGTGAGATTACTTAAATTGACCTTCGAGAGTTTTAGAATTCCTTTTGTGTTTTCACCGGACCAAGAGTTTGTGATCTTTTTGTTGTTGTTGACGATGGAGAGAGAGAGGGCCTAGGGATTTTAGTTTCACCAGTAGTTGTGCAAAAACATCTGATGGGAATAAAAGATAATAATAAATATGCATGTAATTGTTAGAGCAAGATAATTATATGTGAGCCGTGCATCCATAATTTATATTGCCTCCGCAACCGCTTATAGCAATAACCTACGAGTCTCATCCATAGAAGAAAGAGAACTAATGATATGCATAGTGATGTCACCATTAATCCCAAGCAAATCCCTCACATACAATCGTACTACCCGTTCTGTCACTCGGGTTCCCAAACTGCAGATCAGTCATCACTCATACTCCCTATACCTGGATCAATCCTTGGGGTCTTGGGTACCTGACAAGTCCTTAGATTGAGGCAATAGATGGTACAATAATTATCAAGTCATACAAACTAATACATGATCCCATTGATGATAAATAGCATACACAAAAAGCTACATGGCTAGGCCGAAGCCCTTAGCCCAAGGAGAATTACTCACACATAGAGATGAAATCAACAATCATAAACATTGTAATAGAGATCATAAGATTGATAGCAAATAGTCTTATAATGTCGCCAATTGGAGATGAGATCTACTATTACAGGTGGTGCAATATGGCTATGGTGGTGGTGAAGGGTTTGGAGATATTTTTTTTAGAGCAACCGGCAGGAGCTCTGCCTTTTCAATTAGAAGGGGGAAAACCAAACGAAAAGGTACAGGAAGGGCATATTTTGAGAAGGTGGAAACATGCCAAAAACACTAGCAAGGAAAAAGAAAAAGAAAAACGTAATCAGGTTCTGCAGGGATGGCAGGCCCAAAGGCCGCGAAAGCACGCTTGCGCTGCCGAATGTCCTCCCTCGCGATATCGGCAACCTCAACATAGGTTAGGTTGCGATGCATGAAGATCCTTCTATGTCGCTCTTTCCAAACGTTCCAGCAAACGTAGAGCAAACGACCGCTAATCTTCGTTGTTCATTAGAGGGTCTTCCGGCGATGAGGCTATCCCACCAGTCCAAAATGGAGGGGAAGCCTAGCCCCAGAGTCCCTCCCCCGGCATCGTCCCATCCCTCGGAAAGGTTCCAGATGGCCAAAGTGAAGGGACAGTCTTTGTAAATGTGGGCAGCAGTCTCAGGGGCACGGCAGAAAAGGGCGCAAATAGGGTCGTGGGTCCACCCCCGCAGCTCTAAGTTGTCAACGGTAAGAAGTTTTCCATGCAAAGCGAGCCATGCGAAAAGCTTGCACTTCGGCTCAGCTTGAGCAGTCCAAATTTGATGTGGGCGAACCTAGGGTGGCTTCCATAAAATTGAGCATGGTATGCAGAGGAAGCGCTATACGTTCCGTCCGTAGTCAGAGTCCAAGAGATGGTGTTGGCTTGGCCCGGAAGCAGTTGAATGCCCTCCACCACGTCCCAAACTGCAAGGTATTGGGATAGCTGAATAGGCGTAGTCAAGAAGGATATAGAGCTGATCCAGTTTCCATCGGAAAGCTCTTTACCCACGGTACAATTATTTCTCGTCGCAATCTTGAATAAATCAAGTGCCCAAATCCGGATGGGGCCAATAGAGGACCAATTGTCATGCCAGAAGGATGTCACCTCGCCGTCACCCAGGGTGATCTTCGTCGAGGCCCTAAAGAGGTCCAAATCAGCCGCATCGCAGGGAAGCCTAGACCCCACCCAGGGGCGCTGCGGGTCAGTCCATTGGTGCCAAGGCCACCGCAGTCTTAGGGCGCAACCCGATCTCTGAAGGTCGAGCAAGCCTAGACCACCCAAGTCCTTGGGTCTACAGAGCATCCTCCAGCTCACCAGAGCTTTCCCTTGGTCCGCATGCTCCCTTCATCGCCCACCCAAACAAAATTACGAGCAATGCGTTTTATCTTATCCTGAGCCCACTTGGATAAAGGTATGACGGTGGCGTGGTAGATAGCGATGGCCATGAGCACAGATTTTGCAAGGGCAATTCTATCGGGGCGCGCCAGTTGCTTTCCCTCCGGCAGGGAGAGTTGAGGTCGAAAAGAAGCGAGATTGAGAGTCGAGGAGAGTTATCTCGTCTCCCGAGGCATCTTTATATATGGGTCCCTTCATGAAAGATGTTCTATTTGACCTAGCGATGTCGGTGCCAACTATACGGCCGGAACTATACAGCCAAAATAAATTTCCCGCCGTATAGATGGTCGTTAAGTCTTCTGGATCCACTTCACGGCTCCAGGTTGCTTTGGTATATTGGAAATCTCGTATCTTTGGCTTTTATATAGTGATTCCCATCATCATACGTCATTATCTGCACAGGGAAAAATAAAAAGAAAGGATTGCATACCCCTTTGATCATTAGGCATTAGTGGCAGGATTTAGAGAGTTATTTCATCAAATATATGAATCATATCTAGTTTAAATGCAGACATGGATGGCCATATTTCACATCCATCAACCTCCCCAAGCTTAAACTTGATCGTCCCCAAGCAAGAAAACCAAAATCAAAAAGGAACTCAGCATTTAAACTAAAATAACGAGATGATGATCTTACTCATGATTGGTAGTCTCATGTTTCCTCCACTTTATTAATCTGAAAAACTTCAGCATATATAGAGTAATGGAAAGAATATCATATGGATTTCATGAATCCTTATAGCGTAGAAAAATTATTGTAAGCATGAATGATCCAAAAGAGTAAACTTTATTGCATGTCATGTAATCAACTCATAAGCTTGCCTTTGAACAATAAAATATAATCATGTAAAATTAAGAGTGTGGGAGTTCATCATGAAAAGCATATACACTAAAGTATCTCAATTCTCCCACATTAATAAATCAAGACTTTTCAAGCACTATATTCATTTTCCTTCAAGAGTTTTAGTTCTTAAGTAATTGAGAGCATGCCAAAAAATTCATTAGTTTATCGGGATGTGATGGACACTCGTGGCATCACTAAGGTTTTTGTTCCTTTTGCACAATGGTTACTCATATCAGCCAGAGGAGTGATTCCATCATGAACACAGCTACCCGGTAGTGCCAAGAATCTTACCCATTATAGCATTACTGCTACATATGTTTAACCAACTCATAGATGAAATCTAGGAGTTTCCTCGATGAAGATCGTTCGTAGGATAGCGGAGTTGTTGGCATCCCATGAAGTTTGACACACATAAAGCTATATCATTCTTATGATTCACAAGTCAAACTTTGGCATGCTCACAAAAACCGCTAAACATTAATTCAATTGAACAAATCTTTTCAAAGAGAGCTATCAAGTCAATCATTATTTTCTGTGGTTTTGAGTGTCTCTAGGAATAATCTTTCAAGACTAAACACTACAACACCCAAGCCTTCAATTGTGATATTTTTTCTTATTTCAATTGTTTAGCAAATTTTTAGGCAAGACTTGGTTAACTACAAGAGCTGGAACAAAACATACTCAAATAAATACCCATGCAAACAAAATTTTACTATAATATAGACTCACTCCACCGATATAACATCTTATCATTTACTACTAACTAGCATGGGTTTCTCAAACTTCAAAAGTGGGGAGTCATAAGGCATACCTCTCATGTTTGGTTCCACTTCTCTCTTCACTTTTGATTTGTTTCTTGGAAACTCAAAGTCGACCAATCTCCTGCAAATACATGAGAACCTCGAGGCGAAAAGAAAAGAAAGAGGGAAAATAAAGATAAATGGAGAAATATTTTTATGGTTTTTGAGAAGGGGAATTAAATAATAGAAAATTGGCTGCAAATATCGGCTTGAAAATTTCGAAAACAAAATAAAATAACTAAAGATAAAGTGTTGGGGAAACCAACATGAGTGCTTATAAACTCAAATAAAAGCATAACCTCGAAAATAAAATAAATAAAATGAAAGCCAAATTAAAAATAGATAGAAAACCTCCCCAATCTTAGGCTTTTGCAAGCCCTTCAAATCATTGAGGTGGCGGGAAAAGTTGTAAATCCAGCCCGCAAATTGAGTTGATAAGTTACTTGTTGTTTCTCGGAGGTTCAGGGCGAGATTATGCATCCCCTCCATAGTCCCTCCAAGTTCTTGGAAGTCTTGATATGTAGCGATCTGGTTCGGTGGCTGCTCTCCTTGATGGGGAACTTCTTGCTCCTCCTCTTGGTCCTCATCCTCGTCCGGAATCTCCTCCTCGGGTTGATGTTGTTCAACCTGCACATCATAAAGCACGCGTCCTTCCTCGATAGAGAAAAGACCATAGGAAAAGGAGCGGAGTAGTGACGCCTAGCTCCAACAGTGTGCATGTAATAAACACCACCTCTCCTAGTGATAATTCCACAAGCTTTTAAAGTAGAGAAACCAACACGTCGCTCATCTAGCACTGGTTGCAACTCACCTAGGTCGATGCCCAGGGCACTGGCAAGCACGGTGATGACGCTTCCACATGTGATTGGTCATTGGCTTTGATAGGATTGGTACTCCAAGTAGCGCACAAGAATTGCTCCCAAGTGGATTGACAAGTTGTTGTAGTTGAAATAAGATTTTGCAAGGACTAAGATGTCCTCCTCATTGAGTCTTGTAAACTCATTACGTTCATGCAAGGTGTTAGCAATAACATGGAACAAATAGAGAATAGCGGGATATTGAATATCTTTCCCTTTGCTGACTATAGAAGTGAAACTCATTCTATTATAACAGAGTTCAGGGGAAGGTTCTATGCCAGTAAAAGATGCGCGTAGAGCATTAGGATCATTGTTGGGTAAACCAAAACAATTGCACCATTCATCAAGTGATAATGAATAATTGTGGTTCATAAGGCGGAAAGAAATCCTATCCTTTCCATGCCATGCTTTAATGGTGTTTTTTAAAGAACTTAAAAATTCAATGGTTAACCGGCGATAGGTAGGTGCATCATGAAATACAAAGTTTTGCAGGCTAACTCTATTGCATAGTAAATTCAATTCATCAGAAATACCGAGTTGGTTCAATATAACGGGACAAGCCCACTTGGTTGCCTTCACTTCTCGGTTTTTGATCCTGTCGAAATGATCATGGTGGGACTCATTCTTGAATCGAATCCCCATGCATTCCTGAGCTGCATCCCAAGAAGAACTAGCGGCGGCAAGAGAACGCATTTGGCTCCTTGTGTTAATCTTCTAAAAATAAATAAGAAAAACAAAAATAAATTTTACAATAATAAGCATAGAATATTCCTCATCATAGCACACTAAAGAATCTCCTCAACATATTAATCTAGGCAAGAGAATCATGGCAACTAGTTCAAAGTAAGTCTCACCCTAGATTAATAATGACAATAGATCATAGATGAATTCGCGAAAAGTAATTGGAGGATCAGAGGAGAAACATACCGTAGATCACTTTTGTGCGAGGAAATCGAACAAAATTGAGTAGAGGTGAAGATCCCTTGAGGTTTTGAGAGAGTTTGGAGGTAGAACAGAGAAAAAGGATTAAAGTTTTGGTGTTGGGGGTACCTTCCTATGCGTTTAAGTGGTCGGACGCAACTATACGGTTGCAACTATATGGCTGAAACACTTGTTCCCGCCGTATAGTTGGTCTGAGGGCAAAAAATTAGGGTTTATAGGATTTTTATCCTGGCGGCTGTAACTATACGGTCGGAACTATACGGCTGGAACTTTTGTTCCCGTTGTATAGTTGGTTGTTCAACCTTTTGTATCTAGAGAAGAAAAATTGTCGATGGATCAAATAACTATACGGCTGGAATTTTTATTCCCGCCATATAGTTGGTCGTTAAAGGTACTGTATACATCAAAAAAATTCTATTTCTTCGATAATTACCTTTTAGACTAAAACTTAGCGAAACACCATGTTTTGACAGAAAAATGACAGACTAAATTGTCGGCCAACATTGGCATGTATAAAACAAGAATTTTAGTACCACTAAATCTCTCCTCCTCACTAGAGTTTTCCAACACTCTTTATTCAACATAAAACTTAAACTAAAACTTAAAAGCTTTACTCAAACCTTTATTTCACATGGGTTGCCTCCCATGCAGCGCTCTTTTATGTTCAATAGCTTGACTTTGATGTTGTTTACTTAGGCCAAATGAGTGGAACAGCCACTCCAAAATAGTTGGCCTTCAAAGTGATGGCCTCCTTCTCATCTTGCTTGGCTTTCTTTTTCTAGGAAAATGAATAACAAAAGGATCCCGTGAAGGCAATTGGATCTTCACGTTCCCTTCATGCAGATTAATCAAAGACTTAATAGTTTGTCAAAAATGACCGCCTAATATGATAGGAGCAGTAGCATCTTCAGACATGTCAACAATAACAAAATAAATAAGAGCAGGACAACCTTTAATGTATACTAAGATATTCTCTTTATTTCCTACTTCTTGTTTGTAGGTAGAATCTGTTAGATGCAATTTTAACTCGGTGATTTCAAAAGAGCCAACGTTTAACTTATTAAAAAGACTCTTTGGAATTGTTGAAACACTTACACCTAAGGCATAAATTGCAGATATTTCATTAGTCCCAATTTTAATCTTAATAGTAGGCTCAAATATATCATCAAGCTTAACAGTTAATTTTTCCGCAATTTTCTTATATTATTCCTCAAGCTCACGTACCTTTATTGCTACCTGATTAACGAAGTGTTGATACATGGCTTCCTCATTTCCTTCACTTACCGGAATCTTGATATTTATTCTTTTTATAAGATCTTCAACTGTGTAATTTGGTGAAGGAGCATTACTATAGTCAAGTTCTTCAGGGTCCTCCCTTTGGATTCTTATCATCTTGAGGTATTATACTGGATTGGGCTCAACTTTACCTACAAATTTAGCTAGAATGAGAGTTTGACTCTCGATTATCTTACCTAGTTGTGCCTCAACAATCCTTGTTCTTTCTTGAAAGGCCTGCAGATCATTCTTCAAACTAACAGCTTGGTTAGATAATTTACCAAGCATAGCATCATGGTTCTCTGTTATTTTAACTAGGATATTATTTTGCTCATTTTGTGAGTCTATAAAAGATTTAAGAGTTTCTTGGAGACTACTATTACTTGATGCCATGTTATTATTAGAGTTACCTACAGGACTAGAATAGTGTTTCTGAAAATTTGGATTATAATTCTTCTTCCAAGCAGGTTATAATCATTATGAGCTATGAAGTCTATTTCTTCAATATTTGGTTTGGGAGTAGCTCTTATCGGGGTTTCCTTACCTTTGATGGCTAATATGAGCTTATCAAACTTAGCATTGAGTTCTTCATTTTCTTGAGGTGTGACGGAGTTCACCTTCTTCGTGTTTGATCTTTCCACATGCCATTGGGCATGGTTGTCTTGCATATTGTCTAGCAGATGCTTTGCTTCGGTTATTTGTTTACCCATAAATGTTCCTCCAGCTGTAGTACCAAGCATACAATTAGACATAGGGTTAAGAGCATTATAAAATAAATGGAGAATTAACCAATATTCCATCCCATGGTTGGGACAGTTTCTCATGTATTCTTTCATTCTCCCCCATGCAAGCGCTAGTGGCTCATGCTCTTCTTGTCTAAAACCAATAATATTAGATATTAGTTGCATAGTCTTTGCAGGTGGAAAGAATTTATTCATAAATAAATAAGTACATTCCACCCATGATGCAATAATAATTCTAGGCAAAGATAACAACCATTCTTTTGATCTTCCTCTAAGAGAGAAAGGAAATAAGTGCAACTTGACCGCGTCAGGGTCAACATCTCTAATGCGCATCATATCACATATTTCAGTAAAAGTATTTAAGTGCATACCTGCATCTTCAACAATAGAGCCTCCAAATTGATTATGTTGAACCAAACTTAAATAGTGGGGCTTAACTTCATAATCTTTAGCAGTAATTGATGGCTGAGTAATAGGAGTATGCAAATAATCGTTGTTGGGAATTGAAACTCCCCAAGCTTCTTTTCATCCATATTTCCTATGTTTTTGGATTTTCTTAAACAAATACTAATGATGGTAAAAACAAGAATTAAAAGATTAACTATTTTTTGTTTGTTTTTCAAATAAAGACTGAAAGCAAACTAACAAAATTAAAAACTAGCAAGGTTCCTAATAACCTCACTAGGGGATCTATTGCTTCCCCGACAATGGAGCCAGAAAAAGGGTTGCTACCTTCGATCCGTATTACGGATGTAGTATAGTTCTTTTTCCCTAGTAGACCTAGGTTTATCAAATCCCCGGGAACCATAAAGCAAAGTGAGATTACTTAAACAAACCTTCGAGAGTATCAGAATTCCTTTTGTGTTTTCACCGGACCTAGAGTTTGCGATCTTTTTGTTGTTGTTGACGATGGAGAGAGAGAGAGGGCTAGGGATTTCGGTTTCACCAGTAGCTATGCAAAAACATCTGATGGGAATAAAATATAATAATAATAATGTATGCATGTAATTGTTAGAACAAGATAATTATATGTGAGCAGTGTATCCATAATTGCTATTGCCTCCGCAGCCGCTTATAGCAATAACCTACTGAAAGAACCTATGGGCCCCCATGTGTGGTTTTGGTAATTAATGACAATGGACTAATGTGTGTACTAAGTTGCACTTGTAGGATTTGTCCATTGGCATCGCTTGTTGCATGTGTTGGCTTCAAGGTTAATGAAATGAGAAGATGTGTTGTGCAAGCTCATAATGCGCCATCTATAGAAGATCTCATGTTTGATGCTTGCCATCCACGGTGATCATGGATCGAAGATGAGGAATCAAGAAAGGTGGTCCACCTTGAGAAGGTCAAGTTCGTCTACATCGAGCTCAAGTAGAATGCTCAAGGCAAAGGTATAATATTGATAGGTTTTCCCTTTTGCCGGTCTCATGTTGTTAGTGGGAGACCAGGTTTAGAATAGATAACCATACTATCAAGAGGGGCTCTCGAATGAGTAACTCGATCGCATCATTCGGAGGGAGCTCAAACCTTTGCATACTTGCATCATCATATTTGGTTGTTATTTGGTCTTATCCATGTGAGGATATAGAGCTTGTGTCAATCTCCATAACAAGCTATTGATCATCAATATCGGATCTCCCCTTTATATCTTGTTGCGAGTTTGATCTTGGAGGTTTTCCGGATTCTCACCAAGTAAGGTATCACACTATAAAATACATGAAGTATTCTGACTTGGTGGTATCCAATATTTTATAGGGTAGCTCTTATCGTCATCTTTCCAACACAATTGGAATCGGGTCAATCGGAGCTACCAATCAAAAGTTATCGCAGTTCAAAGTTACCCCGTATTTGATTTATAAAAGAAAAGGAAAAAGCTTTTTGTGGGCTGTCCGGTACTACCGGGCCTAGTACCGGACAGTCCAGTGCTCGCGCGTGCAGCCTCTGCCTGGCCCGGCAGCGCTGGCCGGTAGTACCGGGACGGCCATCCGACCATCGCCCAACGCCCAGCTTTCGTGCCCGACCGCCCTCACAGGCGCCTCTCGCCTCACTCGCTCTCGTCGCGATCCGTGCCGCTGCTTCCAATTCCCTCGCGCGCGCCTCGCTCCCGTGTTGACCACCCACGCGCGCCTGCTTCTGCCGCCGCCAGCTTGTTGGGCTGCCGCGGCCCACCCGTGGGCTTCTTGCGATGCTGCCACGCTGCCTAAGCTACTCTTTGAGCGTGTGCCGCTTGGGCCAGACCAGCTCGCTGCTTGCCGCGTTGTGATGGCTATACGCGTGGTTGGCGTGGAGCCTGTTGGGAACCCCAAGAGCAAGGTGTGAAGCAGCACAGTAGCAAGTTTTCCCGAAGTAAGAAACTGAGGTTATCGAACCAGTAGGAGGAAGAAAACGTCACACAGGTGTTGTAAGCAACGCGGAGACCTGCACAACACAGACTCAAGACTTTGCCCAACGAATCAGTGAGGTTGTCAAGCTCACCGGTTTACTGTAACAAAGGATTAAACATATGGTGTGGAAGGTAATGGTTTGCAACAAGTAAACAGGTAACAGTGGAAGATGTATCAATGGTAAAGATTGGACCGGGGTCCATAGTTCACTAGAGGTGCTCTCCTTAGATAAACAACATGGCATGAAGGGTAAACAAATTACAGCAGGGAAATTGATAGGAACTGAGCAAGGCATGACAGTGCAATACCAGACAAAAGGATCCTATGAGATTCGATTGGGCAATACAATAATATACATAGACCGCCATCCAACTGCATCTATGACTAGAAGTCCACCTTCAGGTTATCATCCGACCCCCCTCCGGTATTAAGTTGCAAGCAACAGACAACTGCTTTAAGCAAAGTGTGTAAGGTAAACAATCCACTTGTTCTATGAACAAGAGACCTTTGTTTTCTCCCTAGTGGCAACATCACATCTACAACCGAAGATATTTCGGTCACTTTCCTTGGAAACTAGAGGCATGAACCCACTACCGAGCATAAATACCCCCTCTTGGAGTCACTATCAACTACTTAGCCAAGATAGCTACTAACAACGAAGAGCATGCAAGATCACAAACAACACAGACATGATAGAATCAAATAGACAAAACCATTAATCAATCTGACATAGTAATCTCAATATCCATCAGATCCCTGCAAACACGACATGCATGATTACAAATAGATTAGATCTTGATCATGAACGGATCTCACAAGATATATACATGAAAGCACAAGGAGGAGATACAACCATCTAGCTACTACATGGACCCAGAGTCCAAGGTGGAACTACTCACGCATCATACCGGAGAAGAAGTCCTCCAGGATGATCTCCCCTCCGGCAGGGTGCCGGGAAGAGCTTCAGATCCCCCCGATCTAGGGATGACAGTGGCAGCGGCTATAGAAGGTTTCGTGGAGTTTTGATCGGGTGCCTAGGGTTTCTGCATCTGGGGATTCTTATAGGCAAAGAGGTGAGGTTGGGAGGCGGCCAGGGGTCCCACACCCTACCCAGGCGTGGGGTAGGGCCCACCCATGCCTAGGGGGTGTGGTGGCCCTGGATCGCCTCTCCGTCTCCCCTCTGGACTTCGTGTCGCCCACGGTAAAATATTGACTTTGGCTTTTGTCCCGTCCAATTCCGAGAATATTGATTTTCTGCCTTTGTGGAACCAAAAACAGAAGAAAATAGGCAACTGGCACTGTGGCAACATGTTAATAGGTTAGTTCGAGAAAATATATAAAAACTCCTCAAAGTGTAGACGAAGCAATGCAAAGTAGATACTAAACAAGCATGGAGCATCAAAAATTATAGATACGTTTCCGACGTATCAAGCATCCCCAAGCTTAACTCCTGCTCGTCCTCGAGTAGGTAAGTGATAAAAGAATAATTTTTTAGATGACATGCACCATCAAAACCAAGATCAAACCATTTGCAAGCATTGAAGCTGGGATCAAAGGACTCTAAACATGTGGATGAAAGATGGAGTTCTAACAATAGGACAAAGTAACTATGCATGCAACATGAAAGGCTACAAACAAAGATCATGAATAACATGCATTGAAAAACGTTTGTTTGTTTCACATATAGAAAACATGGCATAGTGGCAATCAGCTTGACCCTCATAGAGTAGCAAATAGATGCATATGATACCTTCAAAGTTCACAAGGGTGACTAGAAACAAGTAGCGCAAGAACAAGTAATATCACAATATGCATCAATCAATAAGTTTTGGGACACTGCACACAGAATGGCAACTATGCTCTCTTAATGGTGCCTAAATGTAGAAGGTGGAGACTCAAATAATGGTGGAAGAAAGGACCTTCACAAAGGGAAGCATGGATTTCAAGTTTCAAAAGGAGCTTCCAAAAATTATGGTACTTATTAGCTTTCATCCCTCATTGCCCCTATCATAAGCATCTTGAAGTGGTTAAGGTTAAAGTGAACAAACTATGGAGTATATGCTTCACAAAATATTAGTTGGCAATCTCAAGTCCCTTGAATACGAGGGCCACACCTCATGCTACTCAACTTCAGTCACCTGTAAGTTCTTGTCATTGTAAGTACATGCATATCATAGAGAACCGCCAATGGGCTACCCCTTGCACATGGTACAGGAGCTATCCCATAACCAAAATGACAAGGCAAGCAGACAATGAGCATCTCAGCGATCTTTTTATTTACTATGTGCATAGCTTTTTTATTGAGGATGCTTAATAGATATCTCATTATGGTGATGCTGCAAGTTTCCACCATGATTAGGCATGGCTTAGGCTAGCGGCCCAGGCGTTTCTCTAACACAAAATACATACTCCATGGACTTACAAGTTCCCTCTTTATTTCACACCGGTGACATCCATAGACAAAAGAGCATGATATCAACTGAGTGCAAAGTACAAGTGCAATGTCGAAAATGTTCCCCATGACAATATGGTTCTGCTAATTCCAACATATAAGTGCAAGCATATACAACATAGATGACACAATGGTTCAAGTTTATTAGGGGCAAAGAATATAAAGTGTGCCATCAAGTTCGTGAGATCTTTAATCACTAGTTTTCTCATAACAAAATACTTTTTAATTGGAAGATAGCTGAAAACAAGAATATACTTGGAATGGTGTAACACACCATGCATAGGAATTTATAGTGGACACTTTGGAATATATTGGTTTATTGGGAGTTGGAAACATGAGTAGAGCTTACTCATACAAGTGGAGGGTAGCAAAAGACTAGGAGCAACCAACTAAGAGAGCAATAATGGCCATAATCATGCAGAGCAACAAAACATTACTAATCAAAGCATAGAGTGGTACTACAAGTAAAGGACTAAATGATCATAGAGGCTATGGTGACTTGTTCATAGTCATAACATGGTGTGAGCATGTGCCAAGTCAACCCAAACAAAGCATCAAAGGAGAATACCATAATACTATGCTTTTGCATGCTAAAACAACGCATAATTCTTTCAAGGCACACCAAGAAATCCCAATTGTTTGGAACAAGACATGCTACAACAATAATCACTAAGCATAAGGTCAAAACAACACCTAGAATGTCATTCTAAAGTCTAAGTCACAGTCAATGCAAGATCCTCTTGCAATTTCAAGCAGGAAGTTCCTACTCCTTTCCAACACCAAGCAACTTATTTGAAACAACACAGCGAGAACGGGGGTCCAAACTACTTTATTCAAGCAAAATAAACAAACTAAGCAAACCAAATGAAAACTAAGACGCTCCAAGAACAACACAACAATGCATGAAACAATAAAAACGAAGTGTCTAGACAGACCTGAGCTTTTTATTGATGAAGAAGGGGATGCCCAAGGCATCCCCAAGCTTTGACGCTTGTACCTCTTGGATATTTCTTGGAGTGACATCGGTGTGGCATCCCCAAGCTTGAGCTTTTGTCCATTCTTCATCTCATTACATCATTCTCTCTCTACACCTGGAATTTTTTCCTTCATACAAAACTTCACACAATCTTCATTAGCAACATTAGTGTAATCAAAAGATAATACACCTTTAGGGAAAGCTTTGGAACAACAAGACTTTTCAATAAAAACACAAGCTACTGTAGCAACTCCTTCAAAAAGATCAATTCACCTAAAGAGAACTCACAAAGGAATTAATAAGAGGCAAATGCAAATAATGGCAGAAATCTGTCAAAACAGACCAGCAGGTAGAAACCGATTATTTCAAAAATCTTCTGTTGCTCAAATCAAAAAGTGTTGAACTAATGAAAGTTACCTAACATACTTGGGTATCTATTTGTAAATTTTCATCTCAATACGACTTACAGAGACTCCTCACGAATTTTTATGGTGGAGGACAGAAATCTATTTTGGGATAGCAACTCCCCAAATCTTACTTCCCTCTCATTAGAGGTCATTCTTGGCACCAAAAGCAAACAAAAAGGATAAGGAGAGTTCGTTACTGAAGTAATAACTTCCAAGACTCAAGGAAACTCTTGGGTTATCTCCCAACAAGTACTTTTTTAACGCCTTTAAGTTAGGCACAAGAAGCAAGAAGAATCAAGTATTTTCAAATGAAGAATTGAGATCAATACTTGCAAAATCTTCAACTATGAGAGGTATCTCATCCAGATGAGTCTTGGAGGATCCCTTCTCATTTTTCTTAGGTTTAATACTTTCCTCAAAAGGATTTTCAGGAACAATCCAATCAAAATTCTTTTCAAAGTCCTCATGCATCCCAACAAGCTTAAAGAGTATGGGTATCTTAAATTCATCTTTAGGCTTGGTTTTATCTGAAGTACCCACAACATCTACACATGAGCCTAGCATATTAAAATGCTCAAAGACCTTTTTGGCTTCCTTAGCAGCATCATGGAACTCTTTGAGTAAAGTTTCAAGAATAAACTCACTCTTTTCAGCATTCTTTTCTTCTTTTAGTTTTAGGAACAAAATTTGCATCATGGGGTTAAGGCTAACAAACCTAGCCTCCAACATATGAACTAAAAAAGCTACAACAATTTCATAATTAGGATCAAGTTCTGTTATATATTTATCCTCAATATCCTCATGCTTGCTAACATGATTAAAGAATTCTTCAATATTGTCTTTCCCAATTATGGAGCCACTACCTATAGAGAGGTCCTTCAGGGTGAACTTGGGGAGCAACATGGTGATCTAGAACAAGGTGGCAACTAGAGTAGAAACTAATTTTTTTGTGTTTTTGAATAAAGAAAGCAAACCAAACTAAACTAATTTTTTGGAGTTTTTGAAAAGAGCCAAACAAAACCAGAAAAACTAAGCAAACTAAAAACAAAGTAAAGAGAAAGGAAGTGGAGGACTCCCCTTGTGAAGACGTCCTTAGTCTCCCCGGCAATGGCGCCAGAAAGACTTGTTGGCTATACACGTGGTTTACGTGGAGCCTGTTGGGAACCCCAAGAGCAAGGTGTGAAGTAGTATAGTAGCAAGTTTCCCTTAGTAAGAAACCGAGGTTATCGAACCAGTAGGAGGAAGGAAACGTCTCAAAGGTGTTGCAAGCAACGTGGAAACCCGCACAAAACAAACTCAAGACTTTGCCCCAATGAATCAGTGAGGTTGTCAAGCTCACCGGTTTGCTGTAACAAAGGATTAAATGTACGGTGTGAAAGGTGATGGTTTACAGCAAGTAAACAGGTAACTGTGGAAGATGTATCAATGGTAAAGATTGGACCGAGGCCCATAGTTCACTAGAGGTGCTCTCCTTAGATAAACAACATGGCATGAAGGGTAAACAAATTACAGCAGGGCAATTGACAGGAACTGAGCAAGGCATAACAATGCAATACTAGACAAGAAGATCCTATGAGATTCGATTGGGCAATACAACAATATACATAGACCGCCATCCAACTGCATCTATGACTAGAAGTCCACCTTCAGGTTATCATCCGAACCCCCTCCAGTATTAAGTTGCAAGCAACAAACAACTGCTTTAAGTAAAGTGTGTAAGGTAAACAATCCACTTGTTCTATGAACAAGATACCGTTGTTTTATCCCTAGTGGCAACATCACATCTACAACCGAAGAGATTTCTGTCACTTCCCTTGGAAACTAGAGGCATGAACCCACTATCGAGCATAAATACCCCCTCTTGGAGTCACTAGCAACTACTTGGCCAAGATAGCTACTAACAACGCAGAGCATGCAAGATCACAAACAAAACAAACATGATAGAATCATAAAGACAAAACCATTAATCAATCTGACATAGTAATCTCAATATCCATCGGATCCACGCAAACACAACATGCATAATTACAAATAGATTAGATCTTGATCATGAACGGAGCTCACAAGATCTATACATGAAAGCACAAGGAGGAGATACAACCATCTAGCTACTACATGGACCCATAGTCCAAGGTGGAACTACTCATGCATCATACCGGAGAAGAAGTCCTCCAGGATGATCTCCCCTCCGGCAGGGTGCCGGGAAGAGCTTCAGATCCACCCGATCTAGGGACGACGGTGGCGGAGGCTATAGAAGGTTTCGTGGAGTTTTGATCGGGTGCCTAGGGTTTATGCATCGGGGGCTTCTTATAGGCGAAGAGGCGAGGCTAGGAGGCGGCCAGGGGGCCCACACCCTACCCAGGAACGGGGTAGGGCCCACCCGCGCCTAGGGGGTGTGATGGCCCTGGCTCGCCTCTCCGTCTCCCCTCTGTACTTCGTGTCGCCCACGGTAAAATATTGACTTTGGATTTTGTCCCGTCCAATTCCAAGAATATTGATTTTCTGCCTTTCTGGAACCAAAAAACAGAAGAACACATGCAACTGGCACTGCAACTTCTTAATAGGTGAGTTCCAGAAAAGATATAAAAACACCTCAAAGTGTAGACAAAGAAAAGCAAAGTAGATACTAAACAAGCATGGAGCATCAAAAATTATAGATACGTTTCCAACGTATTACGCTGTCTCGCTCGCCAGCTCGCCCTTTCGATCGCTTGCTCGCGCGCGCTGGTTTTTCTGGCCTAGGTTGTTGCGCCCCCGTGTCTCTCTGCTGCTTAGGCTGGGACGCTGGTCCAAGATACTGGCCTCAGGTACTACTGGTCCGGCAGTAAAAACGCCTTAATGTGCAGATTTTGGCCCCCTCTTTAGATAGTCCTTTGCCCTTTTATTTTGGGTTACTTCTTCCTCCTCTATTTGTCTAAGATTTGCCCCATTTTCTCTACATATTGAGGCTTGATTAATCTCTTCCCCTCCAATGATTCTTTCCCATATTTGAGTGGAAGAGAGAGGAGATCTAGATCCATGTTTTGACCAAACCAAAACATCTCTTTGTGAGTGTATCTTTGGGATCTAGATTTTGGAGGATTTTGTGTTCCTCTTTGATTCCTCCTCTCTCGTTCCCCAATAGCTTTAGTAGCTTTGTTGGAACTTAAGAGTGAGGGATTGGAGCACCTTTGTGGTGTTCTTGCCATTTGCATTCGGTGCATCGGTTTGAGTTCTTCCCTGAGGATTTAGTGAGTGAAAGTTGAGAAGTTTTTTACTCTTGGGGTCTTGGAACCCTAGACGGTTTGATTGTTTTGCAGGTTGTGGATTACTTGGGGCCTCCAATTAAGTTGTGGATCTTTCCCCAAGCTTGTTTGTTGGGAGCCTCCAATTAAGTTGTGGAGAAGTGCCCCAACCTTGTGAGAGGTTCCGGTTTGCCAACGACAAGTGCACCGATAGTGGAAGAGTGAATCGAACCCGTTGGGGTGAGGTTCATCGGAGAACAAGGGAGGACTTTCGTGGTGCAGGTGGTTAGATACCACC
Source organism: Avena longiglumis (assembly GCA_030063025.1). Classification (NCBI taxonomy): domain Eukaryota; kingdom Viridiplantae; phylum Streptophyta; class Magnoliopsida; order Poales; family Poaceae; genus Avena; species Avena longiglumis. The sequence continues at coordinate 188,765,784 of CP125979.1, forward strand.
CCCTCTCCAAACAATACATACTCCATGTTGGGAGGAACTCGGTAAAATATCGCCATCGCCGTGTGCCTCGGTTATCTCTATACCCGAGCTCTTACTTAAGCACCTTACTTTGTGATAGCCTTCGTTCTTGAAGAATATATATTGCTATCAAATAGTTGTTTGTCTTGCTTAGCATAAGTTCTTGGTGCACATAGGTGAACCCTAGTTGTTCTAGGTTTTGTGCTTAACAAAGTAAACATTAGTTTTATTTCGCCTTTGTTGATCCACTCTCGGAAAAGTTTTAATCGCCTATTCACCCTCCTCTAGGCGACATCTGTATCCTTTCACCTACTAGTCTCATCCATAGAAGAAAGAGAACTAATGATATGCATAGTGATGTCACCGTTAATACCAAGCAAATCCCTCACATACAGCCGTACTACCCCTTCTGTCACTGGGGTTTCCAACCTGCAGATCAGTCATCACTCACACTCCCAATACCTGGATCAATCCTTGGGGTCTTGGGTACCTGACAAGTCCTTAGATTGAGGCAAGAGAGGGTACAATAATCATCAAGTCATACAAACTAATACATGATCCTATCTATGATAAATATCATGCACAAAAAGCTACATGGCTAGGCCGAAGCCCTTAGCCCAAGGAGAATTACTCACACATAGAGACGAAATCAAAATCATAAACATTGTAATATAGATCATAAGATTAATAGCAAATAGTATTACAATGTCGCCAATTGGAGAAGAGATCTACTATTACAAGTGGTGGAATATGGCTATGGTAGTGGAGAAGGTTTTGGAGATTTAGATCTAGATATATTCCTCCGGTGTGGTGGCAGGGAGAGTTGAGGTCGAAAAGAAGCGAGATCGAGAGTCGAGGAGAGTTTTCTCATCGCCCGAGGCATCTTTATATAGGGGTCCCTTCATGAAAGTTGTTCTGTTTGACCTAGCGATGTTGGTGCCACCTATATGGCTGGAATAAATTTCCTGCTGTATAGTTGGTCGTTAAGTCTTCTGGATCCACTTCATGGCTCCTGGTTTCTTTAGTATGTTGGAAATCTCGTATATTTGGCTTTTATGTAGTGATTTCCATCATCATACGTCATTATTTGCATAGGAAAAAATAAAAAGAAAGGATTGCATATCACTTTGATCATTAGGCATTATTGGCAGGATTTAGAGAGATATTTCATCAAATATACGAATCATATCTAGTTTAAATGCGGACGTGGATGGCCATATTTCATAGCCATCATGCTGCCATTAGTGGCACTCGAATTTTTGTGCAAGGACCAGGGGTGACTTGCGAGGAGCTTCGCAACCTTGAGGTTGGCTACAAGTAAGACTACATCATCCATGTTCCCCTCGGAATGTTAACCTCTTTTGGTGTACAAGGGTATGTTACCAAAACACTCACCGTTATAGCATTTACTCCTAGATAGATATTGGCCATTAGGTGTGTTTTGTGGTACGATTTTTTTTGTTTTCTGCTGCGAACCCTTTTCCTTTTGATCCAGTAATCTCCAGGCATGATGCGCCCATGGGAGTTCACCGACGAAGCCTTCCGAAACACGTCGCTCTATTCCAGAACAACAAGGACAGGCAGCTAGCAGATCTTCATGTTGATAAGGGAAGAACCCTAGGATCACATTTTTTATTCATGGCAATCCAACAGTCCCCACACCACAGATCGGTGCCGACCCCCTATAGCGAAAGAGGAGGAAATCCAACAAAAGAACCATGCACAAGCGCCATCCCGTGCAAGGTTCCTAGCACGACGCTGCAGGCCAACCGTGTGCACCGCGCCGCCTCCCCGCGCACCATTCGGGCAGCCGACGATCGCACCGATAGAAGGTCTAGGCGGGAGCATAGACCTGCAGCCGGCGCCTCCACTTCCTGTGCGGACGCCCAAGGGTATCCGCCACCATGACCAGGGTGCCACCCCATTGTCGTGGGATGAAGCCACCTAGCGCAGGCGCCACGCGCAAGAGGAACCGCTGCCACCACAAGGCCAGGGTCACCATCATATCTGCTGCTCGCAGATGATCACTAGCATCATCCTCGTCCATCATCAGATCTCCTCTACCGCGATGCATCCTCCTAGCCCCTTCGGCACCAGGCCCGCGGCCCATGACAGCGGCAGGGGATACCACCAGGGCCTAGTCTATGCGGCGGCTAGAGTTTCACCCTGGTGCTACCCAGGGAGAGAGACACGGGAGAGACCCAAAGAAGTCTCGGATATGAATGCAGGTACACAATGTCAACACCCGGATTTTTCAATCCTAGATGCCTGTTATGCCATACATCGCAATCCCAGGATTACCATTTTTGCGAGACATAACAGAATTGGATACCATAGTACTTCATCCATTACAACGATACATAAGTTCTTACACGAATAGGGATCTCATGATCCAGTTCTTAATACAACATCAGGCAGCGGAATACGTAATAATAAAGGTAGCATAGGCGAAGCTCCATCTTCGGGGTCACAGGCAATGCTGACGATGGGAGATGATCCTAGTTGTCGTAACCTTCCTGGGGTCCATCCTCCAGGTACTCCTCTTCATAGTCTGGCCATGGGAATAGCTAGGGACAAAGCCATGAGTACTCTTTAAGTACTCGCAAACTAATACTAACAAGTAAAGGGTTTTTTTGGATAATGGGACACTAGGCTCTAGGGTTGTTTTGCAAAAAGCCAGGTTTAACTCTACTAAGCTCCAAAGCTAGTCAAAATTTTATAACTCCTAAGTGGGATCTTGTAGTTCAGGCCACAACTCTGTTGTGGTCAAGTCAAAGTCTCAACTCATTTCACAAGTCATTTTGAAAAGGGTCTGACGGGGAACAAGATGGCCATCTAATCGTCCATAATCACGACGCTATTCGAATAGTTTGACACTGCAGAGATTGTACACTTTCACCACAACATTCGATACATCCGTCAGGAACAAATCCTGAATTCACCATACTCAGTATGCGGATAATCAATCCTAACCTTTCAATTACACTCCCTAGTATAAGCACCTCTCCTGTGAGTTTGGCCTCCCAACCATGACCACTGTCATCTTGGGTACTGCACAGGTGGACAATCTTCACAAGGTAGCCTCAGCTCAGACCTTGGCCGCGAGGGAACCAATACTAAGGTATATAAGTTTCCAGTCAAGCCCTACCCAATATTCGGGTATTGTGGTTGTACGATAAAATTGGAATGGTATCGCATCTAGACAACCATCAGTTTTATAAAGGGCTAAGGCTCATGCCTCAACATTTTTATCACCAAAATCATCAGGTGTTTGGAAACACATGTCCAAAACATTTCAATAGAATGATCCATCATTCCAAGGTTTTCATAACCATTTTTCCACCAAGTATTCCCATCTAAAGTTGATCAAGTTTTATGCTTATCACTAGCATCTAAGGTGGGGGTGGTAATAATGAGGGGTGGTAACTGGTGGAGTTTCACTAAATCCAACATTATATCTTAGGCTGAGATCAAGGTTTCTAGCTTAGGCCAAATTTTATGCTCTTAGGGCAAACTTGAGCACAGCTGTCTAATATCTACCAAACCCTTAAGTAGACTCTAAGTAAGCTTTGATAAAGAAATAAAGTAAGAAGCTCGCCATAAAACTAGGATTGGTTTAGCAAGTTGGTATGATCACATACGCTTAAGGCATATAGTAATCATATCACAAGCATGGGTTTGTGGCAACAATAGGGTATCTTGCAAGTGTTAGCTTGCACTGGTCAACTTGGTTAGTAAATCTTGCCTTGTGCAGAGCAGTGGTTGAAGTTCTCTTCGGCTTCCTCTTCGTAGTATCCTCCTTCCTCCTCGTAGTATCCTTGGTCGGTACTAGCGTCTATGAATAAATACGAGGTACACAATCACCAATCAATACTTAACTACTTGCAATCATCACACACAAGGGTCCTATAAATGATCTAGCATCATCTCTAACATTACAAGGTTAAGGATTGGTTTAAGTCTTTTTATTTTAGAAAAGTAATTTCTACTCATTGAAAAACTACCTAAGATTTAATATTCTCCAAACTAAACATGGGATCATGTTGACACATGTCATCACCACATATTGTAGTCCATGGGAATGTGATTTAAAGTGGTGTCACAATTTAATAAGGTTTTACCCTTTTATTTTAATTGATTAAAGTGGCTAGAAGTGCTTATGTAGCATTCTTTTATTCCTTGAACATTATTTATGCAAGTAAACCTATATATTTTTATATATTCTGAAAGGTATGGTTAAATGTGATTTTTGAGAGTTGGAATCAACTCAAAAGCTTTGATGGTTTAAATTTGAAAAATGTTTGAATGCAGAAAAGCTTCTGCCTTGTTATTTTTGCTATGGGTGATCTACAGATCCAAATGACTTGAATCCAACGGGCTTGGATTAAGCATTCATAGACCTTTCCAACAAAATTGGTTTCATCCAATTTGGTGCACTGAATCGACCTGGGTTGATTTTTGAAGTTGGGTACAGAAGTGTGTTTGAAATTAAAAAGAAAAAGGTTTAATTTGAATTGCTGGGCTGCGCGGGAAATTCTAACGGGCCGGCCTGCTAAGCGCAGTGCTCCCGCGGGCTACGTAAGTGGGTGTCCCCACTCGTCAGTGACACGAGGCTGGGCGAAGCGGTATGGGGCAACGTGGGTCGTTCGATCTAGTTCTAATCCAACGGCTGACGGTCATCGTCGACGCGAGACAGCTCCGGCGAGAACGAAACCTAGCGCGGCTAGTGGGGGTGCTGGGGGCTCACCGGGGTACGGGCGAGGGTCGGAGAGGCGGGCGAACAACGAAGTCGACGACGGCGATCCTCCTGGTACCGGTGGCTTCTCCTGGGGCGGCTCCAATCGCTGGCTCCCTTCTTCTCCAGAGGCGGCGGGCTCCGGTGAAATTCCGGCGAGGTGGTGCTCGCCTTTCTCTGAGGATGGTGTGGCATGGTCAGTGGGGAGAGGGGAGTGAGATGGTGTGAAGAAATCGTGCGGGGGTGCCTCTATTTATAGTCGAGCGAGGGGACCGTCGGGGCGCAAGGTGAGCTCGTCGGGGGTGACGTTACAGGCAGCTAATGGCATGGGCAAGGGTAGGGGACGGTGCTGTGTCTCCTGGCGATGCTCAACGACATGATCGCGAGGCATGGGGCGGTGTGGTTTGGTCTGGAACGAGCGGCGCTCTGCGCGGCAGAGGCGGCGTCTTCAACGGCGGCGGGCGGTGTATGGCACGGGCGGCAAACGGAGTGTCTGGCGGGTCTGGGGTGGTGATCGTGTGTGCAGCGGTGAGGGCGACGCGGTCTGGGACGCTGGTCGCGGTGGTGCTCTGCCACGCTCGGCATGGTCTGGGCGCGGCTTGTGCGCGTGGTCCGTGGCTTGGCAATGCTCGCGGCCGGGGAAAGTGGCGGTGATTTGCTGCCTCCCTGCATCATGCCGCTAGGCTTGCCGCTGCTCCTAGCTTGTCCACATTGGGGTGACATGGGGTGCTCATTGTTCACCATTAATGGCAATGGCAAGCTCACAGGGGTGCTAGTGTTGGGCTAATCTTTCTAGATGATCTACTGGTTTGTGTGTGAGCTAACTAGGGAACAAGTTAGGCTCAAAACACTGCACACTATAGTGTTTGTGGTTTTGTTTGGTTTGTGTCTGCAACCTGTTTGATGAAATGGCTGCATGAACTCAAGTTTTGAATTTTGAAATGAATTTTGGTGAGTTTGCTAGATTGGTTCTGGTGAGTCTGCAGATGCTTGGGTTTTGAAAGTTGAGCTTGTTTGAGTGGGTTTTGAAAAAGTGGGATCTTCCCATATGAAGAAGATTCAATTTTGAATTGTCATTTAAACTATGCATTTGAAAGTTTCTGGATGATCACAAAGTGGGCCTTGATACTCTGTTGTGAGTACATTCAAGGGGTGCAAAGATCCAGTGTGGGAAATGTTTTAGATGATGTTCTTTTCACCTAAGAAACATTTTACAAGCAATGGTTCACACAAACAAGGTGGTTTTTAAAGAAATTAAAAATCCATGCATACACATATACATGCATTCATGAATTTATTTTAGAAAAGTTTTTGTTAACCCTAAACTTGATGGTTAGTGTTTTGATGATCTAAGTTTGATAGTTTTGGGATGTTAAAAACCTTCCCCCCTTAAACAAAATTTCATCCCGAGATTTGAAAAAGGACGAAAAGATTACCTAGGATTTGAAGAGATCTGGAAACTCTGTTCTGATGTGATCTTCGCGTTCCCAGGTAGCCTCCTCTTCCGTGTGGTTGCTCCACTGAATCTTGAGAAACTTGATGCTTCGGGTCCTGGTAGTTCGAAAGGCTTCTTCCAATATACGGATGGGTACTTCAGGATAGGTTAGATCATCATTGATCTCTATGGTCCGGTGATCGATATTCTTGAACACTTCGGGCTTCTCGGGGACTTCGAGACATTTGCGAAGTAACGAGATATGGAACACATTGTGCACAGCTGACATCTCTTTAGGTAGTTCCAATTGATACGATACTTCCCCTCGACGGTTCAAGATTTTGAAAGGTCCGATATATCTGGGGGCTAACTTTCCTTTGAGTTGGAAACGTTGCATTCCCTTCAATGGCGACACTTTCAGATAAACAAAATCTCCGATGTTGAAGGCGAGGTCTCGATGTCTCTTGTCGGCGTAACTCTTTTGTCGGGATTGGGCTGTCTTGAGGTGTTCACGAATCTTGTGAACCTTCTCTTCTGCTTCTCGTAGAATGTCGGGTCCAAAAATCTGACTCTCTCCTACTTCCGACCAGTTCAAAGGGGTGCGGCACTTTCTTCCGACATAAATTCAAATGGGGCCATTTGCAAACCGGCTTGGTAACTATTGTTGTATGAAAATTCTGCAAACGCAAGCAGTCTTCCCATTTGGATCCATATTCTAACACACATGCTCTAAGCATATCTTGAGTATTTGGTTTACTCGCTCTTTGTCCATCGATGCGAGGGTGATAAGCGGCATCGAAATCTAGGCGAGTTCCTAAACCTTCTTGGACTTTCTTCCGTAATCTCGAGGTAAACCGAGTTCCTCGATCCGAGACTATGTTCTTGGGGACTCCATGCAAACTAACGATTCTAGCGATGTATAACTCGCTAGCTTCAACTCGTAGGTGGTTTTGACGGGCAAGAAATGGGCTACTTTGGACAATCTGTCCACTATGACCCAAATAGAGTCATTTCTACTAGAAGTAGGTAGTCCGATGATAAAGTCCATTCCTCTAATCCCATTTCCATTCCGGAATCTGCAAAGGTTGCAACAATCCAGCGGGTCGTTGATGTCCTGCCTTGACTCGCTGACATATGTCACACTTGGCGATATAGCTTCCGATTTCTCTCTTCATCTTATGCCACCAAAATTTCTCTTTCAAATCTTGATACATCTTGGTTCCTCCGGGATGGATAGAATAAAGAGTATCATGAGCCTCCTTCAAGATAACTTCTTTCAACTCCGAGTCTGCTGGTACACAAAGGCGTCCTTTGTACCACATAACTCCTTCTTCGTCCTCGGTGAATCCGAGTACTTTGCCTGTACCGATGCGACACTTGATTCCGTCGATACTAGCATTTCCTTTCTAGGCCTCTTTAATCTGACTGATCAAAGTGGGCTGAAGTTCTATGCTAGCCAAAAATCCTTCACTTACTAATTCCATTCGAAAATCTTCCATCTCTTTGTGCAAACTTGGTTGCTCCTTTAAAATCATGGAGTTCAAGCGGCACGGCAATCTTCTAAGGGCATCGACTACCACATTGGCTTTTCCAGGGTGATAGTGAATGTCCAGGTCGTAATATTTGATTAGCTCAATCCATCTTCTCTGCCTCATATTCTACTCCTTTTGAGTGAATATATACTTTAGGCTCTTGTGATCCGAATAAATCTCACAACGGTTTCCCATTAGGTAATGTCTCCATGTCTTCAGGGCTAGAACTACGGCTGCGAGTTCGAGGTCATGGGTTGGGTAATTTTGTTCGTGTTGCTTTAGTTGTCGCGATAGATAAGATATAACTTTGCCTTCTTGCATTAGCACACATCCGAGACCAATCTTGGATGCGTCACAATACACATCGAAGGGCTTCGTAATATCCGGCATGATCAAGATTGGGGCTGAAATCAATCTCCTCTTGAGTTCTTGAAAACTCGCTTCACACTTGTCCGTCCATTCAAACTTCTTGTCTTTCTTCAGTAATTGGGTCATGGGTCGGGCTATACTCGAGAATCCTTCCACGAATTTGCGGTAATATCCCGCCAATCCGAGAAAAGCACGAACTTGGGTTTGAGTGGTTGGGGCTTGCCAATCTTCTACATCTTTCACTTTGGCAGGGTCTACGGCAATTCCTCTGGCTGATACAATGTGACCGAGGAATCCTACTTCCTGTAACCAGAATTCACATTTGCTAAACTTTGCATACAGCTGATGCTCTCTAAGGGTTCCAAGGATGGTACTTAGGTGTAGCTCATGTTCTTCTTCCGATTTGGAATAAATCAGAATGTCATCGATGAAAACAACGACAAACTTATCCAGGAAGTCCATAAAAATATTATTCATGAGATTCATGAAATAAGCGGGGGCATTGGTTAATCCAAAATACATGACTGTATACTCATACAATCCATATATGGTTGTAAAGGCAGTCTTTGGGATATCCTCTGCACGAATTTTGAGTTGATGATAGCCAGTTCTAAGATCAATCTTAGAAAACACCTGGGCACCGGTCAACTGATCAAACAAATCTTCGATCTTAGGCAAGTGGTACTTGTTCTTGATGGTGACATCATTCAACTTCCTATAGTACGTACACAAACGGTTACCTCCATCCTTCTCGTCTACAAACAAGACAGGTGATATCCATGGGGACGCACTTGGTTGAATCAATCCGATTTCCAACATGGAATCCAGTTGCTTCTTCAGTTCTTCTAGTTCTGACGGGTTCATACTATAGGGTCTCTGGGCTATGGGCCCTGTTCCGGGGATTAGTTCGATGATAAACTCGATATCCCGATTTGGGGGCATACTGGGCAAAACATCTGGAAACACATCGGGGTATTCGCAGACTATCCGAACTTGGTCAATGGTAGGTTGGGCTAAACTCTTGTTACACTTGAATTGGCGAGGTAAGGTTTCAGATATATGCTCGACTAATACTCCGGTGGTACTGGTCATGGTAATGGCTTTCTTGGCACAGTCAATCAATCCTTTATGCTTGGACATCCAATCCATTCCTAGTACTACTTCCAAACCTTTAGTTTCGAGTACTATTAGGTTAGCATAAAAATCTATGCCATGGATTCGTATAGGGACGGCTTTGCAAATTTGCCTAGCCTTGGTGGTTGATCCGGGAATTTGCACAATCATCACATGCTTCAATTTGGTTGGTTGAATTTTACTAGTGCAGGCAAATTCTTCGGTGACAAATGAATGCGATGCACCAGAATCAAACAACACTCTTGCAAGTACTGAATTAATAAAACATACCCAAAGACGACGTCTGGCGCTCTCGAGCTTCTTCAAAGATGCATGAGAAAAAGACGTCCATTACGGTTGAGTGAATTCCCTGGGGCAAATCTTCTCCCTGGCTGGACATGACGCTGCTGCTGAGCTGGGACATTGGCATTGGGGGCTGTAGCATTCTTCTTGTTGGGGCACTCATTGGAATAGTGGACTTTATTTCCACAGTCATAACAGGTCACTTGTGACTTGTCCTTGGCTGCGATAGGCACAACATTGCTTCCAGTCCTCGGGGCAGTATTGGGGTTAGTGGTAGTATTGTTGGTGTTGAACTTGGGTGGGGCACGGGTGAAATTGCTAGAGTTGCCGGGATTGTTGTGATTTCCTCCGGGTCTAGGGTTTCCACGGTTGGGATAGGTCGGACGGGTCATAGGGGGTCAGTGGGTTCGTGGGGCAAATCCTGGAGATGGGTTGGGGCGATACTTTGGGGTCTGATGGGTTCCTGGTTGATGCATCATGTGACGCTTGCGGTTTTCATTGGCTTGGTTGATCTTTCCTTCCATTTGGATAGCAGAGTCGACAAGGGCTTCAATATCCACAAAGGGTATATTGACTAACACCGTCTGCATCTCGTCATGCAGACCATTCAGGAATCTTTCTTTCTTCTTGGCTTCGGTGTCTATCTCGTCCGGGGCATACCTAGCTAATGACAAAAATTTGTCACGGTATTCCACTACAGTCATCCTTCCTTGCTTTAACTCTCTGAACTCGTCTCTCATTCTCTTGATCAAACCTGGGGGCACATGGGTTCTGCTAAACTTGACCTTGAATTCCTCCCAGGTCATCATCTGGCCTCCGGTCATTGCACGAACACTGTTCCACCATGCCCTGGCATCTCCGGCTAGATAATGGGTGGCGAACAAGACTTTCTCGTTGGCTTCCACTCCAGCTACTTCTAAGTTGTTTTCCATGGTTTGCAGCCAATCATCGGCATCTAGGGGTTCTTCCGACTTGGTGAAAACGGGTGGGTTGGTATTCTGGAAATTCTTGAGTTTAGATCCGTGGTTGTCCTGGTTTCCATGGCCTTGGTTGTTGTGGGCTAGCTGGGCTATCTGTTGCAGAGTGGCTAGGTTGGCTTGACGTTCGGCTCTTTCAGCTTCGCGGTCAGAATTCAACATTTGCAGGATCTGCAACATCCGGTCCGGGGCTGAACCACTTCCTCCACGTGGCATCTGAAGATTGATATCGATTATGAGAAAAGAGGGAAATTTCTAAGGTTTTGGGGTTTTTGAAAAGTTTTTTAAAGGTTTGACTCAGATTTTTCTAGCAACTTGCTTTTTCATTCATTCACTCATAGCACACAGTACAACACACACCACAACAAAGGAAAACAGATGGTTTTAAGAACCATTCTGAAATCTACGATACAGTGGGACCGACTACTACTCACTACGCTAGTGCTCAGTGCTACTACTCCTCGGAGTTTGTGGCTTCATCATCTTCAGGATCATCGATGAAGGCGAAATCATCCTCATCGGTGAAGAAGTCCATGGCCTGATCCTCCAGAAAATCATCGTCATCGCTGAGATAGGAGTAAGGGTCTCCACGAAGATCTTCTCCGGCATTCTCCCTTTCCTCTAACTACATGTCTCTCTCGTGGATGGTCTCTTCTAGAGATGAGATGCGATGGCGGAGACGGGCAATAATGCGCTCCTTCTTGTCGAGCTGACGGCGGCGAGACTTGCGATCCTTTGCGAGCATGGCGATGGTCTGATCCTTCGTCTTGATGATGGCAGACTTGTGGTTGTAGTAGTCACGGCAGTTGTCCAACTCCTGCTGACGGTCGTACATCATGAAGCTAAGGTGGTCCAATTAAGTCTTCAGCTCGGGGTGATATGGGGCTTCTAGTGGTTGTCCATTTGCATCACGTCTTGGGAAAAACTCAAAGCGAGTACCCTTGATCTGATTGATGCTTTGTCCACACAGACGGGAAAGAGCTTCCTGCATTGCTCTGGCAAGTCCATCGAGCCAGTTGTTTCCCCTCAAGGTAAACTGAATTCCCTCCTCTGTGGGAGGTTCAATCTTTCCTCGGAGACTTGCAACAATTATCCACTGCAGATCTTCTCCTCCTTGATCATTGAGCTGAGCTCCGAAGAACTCGGGGTGCGGACGCTCCAGAAGTTCCGAAAGCTGATCCAGATCCCTCTCAAAGATAAGGTCTCCCCCATTTCCGAGTTGATAAAACTTGCTGTACTTCACGTCCATCTATAAAAATAGAGGATGAGTAGATTAGCAAAGTGATCAAGTGTGTCTTTATCTATTTTGCAAGAGTTTTTGAGGAACATGAAGTTTTATGAAAGAATTAAAGAGATAAGAATGAGAATAGGTTTTTGTAAATATTTGTTTTCTTTGGTTTTTGAAACTAAATTTTTGGTTCAACGTCCAACCTAACTAGGGTCTCCTATGGTCAGGATGGCTCTGATACCAACTTGTCAACACCCGGATTTTTCAATCCTAGATGCCTGTTATGCCATACATCGCAATCCCAGGATTACCATTTTTGAGAGACATAACAGAATTGGATACCATCGTACTTCATCCATTACAATGATACATAAGTTCTTACACGAATAGGGATCTCACGATCCAGTTCTTAATACAACATCAAGCAGCGGAATACGTAATAATAACGGTAGCATAGGCGAAGCTCCATCTTCGGGGTCACAGGCAATGCTGACGATGGGAGATGATCCTAGTTGTCGTAACCTTCCTGGGGTCCATCCTCCAGGTACTCCTCTTCATAGTTTGGCCATGGGAATAGCCAGGGACAAAGCCATGAGTACTCTTTAAGTACTCGCAAACTAATACTAACAAGTAAAGGGGTTTATTGGATAATGGGACACTAGGCTCTAGGGTTGTTTTGCAAAAAGCCAGGTTTAACTCTACTAAGCTCCAAAGCTAGTCAAAATTTTATAACTCCTAAGTGGGATCTTGTAGTTCAGGTCACAACTCTGTTGTGGTCAAGTCAAAGTCTCAACTCATTTCATAAGTCATTTTGAAAAGGGTCTGACGGGGGAACAATATGGCCACTCCAACTGTCCATAATCATGACGCTATTAGAATAGTTTGACACTGCAGAGATTGTACACTTTCACCACAACATTCGATACATCCGAGAACAAATCGAATTCACCATACTCGATATGGATAATCAATCCTAACCTTTCAATTACACTCCCTAGTATAAGCACCTCTCCGTGAGTTTGGCCTCCCAACCATGACCACCGTCATCTTGGGTACCTGCATGTGGACAATCTTCACAAGGTAGCCTCAGCTCAGACCTTGGCCGCGAGGGAACTAATACTAAGGTATATAAGTTTCCAGTCAAGCCCTACCCAATATTCGGGTATTGTGGTTGTACGATAAAATTGGAATGGTATCGCATCCAGACAACCATCAGTTTTATAAAGGGCTAAGGCTCATGCCTCAACATTTTTATCACCAAAATCATCAGGTGTTTGGAAACACATGTCCAAAACATTTCAATAGAATGATCCATCATTCCAAGGTTTTCATAACCATTTTTCCACCAAGTATTCCCATCTAAAGTTGATCAAGTTTTATGCTTACCACTAGCATCTAAGGTGGGGGTGGTAATAATGAGGGGTGGTAACTGGTGGAGTTTCACTAAATCCAACATTATATCTTAGGCTGAGATCAAGGTTTCTAGCTTAGGCCAAATTTTATGCTCTTAGGGCAAACTTGAGCACAGCTGTCTAATATCTACCAAACTCTTAAGTAGACTCTAAGTAAGCTTTCATAAAGACATAAAGTAAGAAGCTCGCCATAAAACTAGGATTGGTTTAGCAAGTTGGTATGATCACATACGCTTAAGGCATATAGTAATCATATCACAAGCATGGGTTTGTGGCAACAATAGGGTATCTTGCAAGTGTTAGCTTGCACTGGTCAACTTGGTTAGTAAAGCTTGCCTTGTGCAGAGCAGTGGTTGAAGTTCTCTTCGGCTTCCTCTTCGTAGTATCCTCCTTCCTCCTCATAGTATCCTTGGTCGATACTAGCGTCTATGAATAAATACGAGGTACACAATCACCATTCAATACTTAACTACTTGCAATCATCACACACAAGGGTCCTATAGATGATCTAGCATCATCTCTAACATTACAAGGTTAAGGATTGGTTTAAGTCTTTTTATTTTAGAAAAGTAATTTCTACTCATTGAAAAACTACCTAAGATTTAATATTCTCCAAACTAAACATGGGATCATGTTGACACATGTCATCACCACATATTGTAGTCCATGGGAATGTGATTTAAAGTGGTGTCAAAATTTAATAAGGTTTTACCCTTTTATTTTAATTGATTAAAGTGGCTATAAGTGCTTATGTAGCATTCTTTTATTCCTTGAACATTATTTCTGCAAGTAAACCTATATATTTTTATATATTCTGAAAGGTATGGTTAAATGTGATTTTTGAGAGTTGGAATCAACTCAAAAGCTTTGATGGTTTAAATTTGAAAAATGTTTGAATGCAGAAAAGCTTCTGCCTTGTTATTTTTGCTATAGGTGATCTACAGATCCAAATGACTTGAATCCAACGGTCTTGGATTAAGCATTCACAGACCTTTCCAACAAAATTGGTTTCATCCAATTTGGTGCACTGAATCGACCTGGGTTGATTTTTGAAGTTGGGTACAGAAGTATGTTTGAAATTAAAAAGAAAAAGGTTTAATTTGAATTGCTGGGCTGCGCGGGAAATTCTAACGGGCCAGCCTGCTAAGCGCAGTGCTCCCGCGGGCTGTGTAAGTGGGTGTACCCACTCGTCAGTGACACGGGGCTGGGCGAAGCGGTATGGGGCAACGTGGGTCGTTCGATCTAGTTCTAATCCAATGGCTGAGGGTCATCGTCGACGCGAGACAGCTCCGGCGAGAACGAAACCTAGCGCGGACAGTGGGGGGTGCTGGGGGCTCACCGGGGTACGGGCGATGGTTGGCGAGGCGGGCGAACGACGAAGTCGACGATGGTGATCCTCCTGGTACCGGTGGCTTCTCCTGGGGCGGCTCAATCTGGCTCCTTCTTCCAGAGGCAATGGCTCGGTGAAATTCGGAGGTGGTGCTCGCGCCCGAGATGGTGTGGCACGGCCATGGGGAGAGGAGTGAGATGGTGTGAAGAAATCGTGCGGGGTGGCCTCTATTTATAGTCGGCGAGGGACCGTCGAGCGCAAGGTGAGCTCGTCGGCGACGCAGCTAATGGCATGGGCAAGGGTAGGGGACGGTGTTGTGTCTCCTGGCGATGCTCAACGACATGATCGCGAGGCATGGGGCGGTGTGGTTTGGTCTGGAACGGGCGGCGCTCTGCGCGGCAGAGGCGGCGTCTTCAACGACGGGCGGTGGCTGTATGGCACGGGGCGGCAAACGGAGGTGTCTGGTCCTGGGTCACAGGATCGTGGCGCGCGGTGAGGGCGGGCGCCGTCTGGGACGCTGGTCGCGGTGGTGCTCTGGCGCACACTCGGCATGGTCTGGGCGCGGCTTGTGCGTGGTCCGTGGCTTGGCAATGCTTCGGCCGGGACAGCAAAGTGGCGGACGGGCTGCCTCCCGCATATGCGCTAGGCTTGCTACTGCTCCTAGCTTGCTGTCCACATTGGGGTGACATGGGGGTGCTCAGTTGTTCACCATTAATGGCAATGGCAAGCTCACAGGGTTGCTAGTGTTGGACTAATCTTTCTAGATGATCTACTGGTTTGTGTGTGAGCTAACTAGGGAACAAGTTAGGCTCAAAACACTGCACACTATAGTGTTTGTGGTTTTGTTTGGTTTGTGTCTGCAACCTGTTTGATGAAATGGCCGCATGAACTCAAGTTTTGAATTTTGAAATGAATTTTGGTGAGTTTGCTAGATTGGTTCTGGTGAGTCTGCAGATGCTTGGGTTTTGAAAGTTGAGCTTGTTTGAGTGGGTTTTGAAAAAGTGGGATCTTCCCATATGAAGAAGATTCAATTTTGAATTGTCATTTAAACTATGCATTTGAAAGTTTCTGGATGATCAGAAAGTGGGCATTGATACTCTGTTGTGAGTACATTCAAGGGGTGCAAAGATCCAGAAAAGTTTCTGTTAGGTTTTGAAAGTTTGAGACAGCCAAAGTAGGCATGTGAGTTAAATTGGCCAACATGACCATTCACTTAATATATTTGTTTTGATTTACTTGTCTTTAGGAAAAGTGTGGGAAATGTTTTAGATGATGTTATTTTCACCTAAGAAACATTTTACAAGCAATGGTTCACACAAACAAGGTGGTTTTTAAAGAAATTAAAAATCCATGCATACACATATACATGCATTCATGAATTTATTTTAGAAAAGTTTTTGTTAACCCTAAACTTGATGGTTAGTGTTTTGATGATCTAAGTTTGATATTTTTGGGATGTTACACACAAGGACTACAAGCGAGAGCGGGTGAAACAACATTTGTAAAAAAAATAGATAAGAATAACCCTTGATGAACCGCATAAAAAAGTAAGGAAAATGCTCAGGAACAACCGGAGGCTCGCAACCTCCGCTCCGTGACACGCGCTTACCATGGGGCCCACACATGACCGCTCACCCCACCTTATCTCTTCCTAGCCATAGGACTCGTTGTCTGTTTCTATTGTGCTTTCCAATCACGGACATGGAGAACTCACGCCGCAACAAAATACTAGCCACACGCAGCTGCCCCAGCCGCGCGCCGGTACATGTTCTCCGCTGCCCGCGGGTTATCTTTGGCCCCTCACCCGCCGGTACATGTTCTCCGCTTCCCGTGGGTTCTCTATCGCCCTCCGCCCACTGGATGATCGCTATCAACATCTCGCACCTTGCCCCTCGTCTTCACCTACTACGAAGCGGGTGACGTCGACAGCGTGCCAGTGAGGTCGAGGCAAACCGATCCCAAGGAGTGGAGCTCACCACGCTTGTCCGTGTCATTGTCATCAAGGGGGAGGGACCGGCGTGGTGTTCATGGTGCTATGAGGTGACCATCGAGGTGGTCCAACGCGAGGTCTGGCGACGATAGTGCAACCGTCATGTGTCCTTGCTACCACCGGTCAACGGTGATGTTGCGACCGACATGTGTCCTTGCTATTAACGGCTGGCGGAGATGCTACGACTGTCTTACGGCCTTGCTACCAACGGTTCGGGCCGACAAGCGACATTGCTACCAACGGCCGTCGGTGATGCTACCACCGGCATGTCGCCTTGCTTCTAAAGGCCGCCAGCGATGCTGCGACCAACATGCGGCCTTGCTACCACCGGCCGACTGCTTTGCTACAACATGCATGAAGGTGATCTTGCTACCAACAGCTGGCGGGTTTGCTACCCAAAGGCATGTGGCGTTGCTACCATAGGCAAGTGAGGTAGATACCACCGACATGTCGCCTTGCTACCACCGGAATACGACCTTGCTACCAGGCTTTGCTACGACTGGCAGACGACCATGCTCCCATGGGCAGGCTTGCTACAAAGGAAGTGACCACTTTGGCTTCTTCTCCGGCTACGGTGGCGGTGTTGCTGTGGGTGGACGATGGTGCTCTCACCGATGTGCTTCCAAAGGAAGGGAGGTGATGTTGCCTTGGGGGGTTGGATGTGCTTCGAGCGCTCATGGAGATGCCTCCATGCCAGCTACACCGGAGGACCTCGTTGGAGGATTTTTTGCGACGACGACAAGGTGGTTGCAGCGGAGTCACGGT
Source organism: Avena longiglumis (assembly GCA_030063025.1). Lineage (NCBI taxonomy): Eukaryota > Viridiplantae > Streptophyta > Magnoliopsida > Poales > Poaceae > Avena > Avena longiglumis. Next base: position 188,782,991 of record CP125979.1, read on the forward strand.
GGGGGATTGAAGGAGGATGCCGGGGAATCGGGCTAAGTTTTCCGCTCGTAAGAGAGATAAGAAAGAAAAAAGAGATTACGTGGTAGGGCTCACGGGTGTTGTCCTGCTTTTCTAAGCGCTGGTGCTGGACACGTGTTGTAGAGGACCGAACCCAATAAGGTACAAGTCCTTGTATTTATAGTGCTAGTCCCTGGATAGAATAGCTAGCACCCACAGTTAAGATGTAATATCAAGAAACAAAGGTCATATTACATCACATATCCAGGAATAAAATAGTTCATTACAACTTACATAGCTCATATGGATATCTTATTACAGAGTAGCAGATATAACTATTAAGCATGGAGTCCTTCATCTTCATATGCCACATGCAAACATGTTGGTTGTAGACTCATAATCCCTACTCACCAAACTTCACTATCATTAAGTAATCCTGCAACATGATAAGTTACAGCCACAAGGGTCAATACATTTGAATTGTATTGACAAGTGATACCATATTGATACAGAGAACCTAACATCTACATGAATATATGGCTAAGTGGAGTTCTGGCTGGCCTTTGCATAAAATAAGTTTTCCCTATCCTTTGTAAAATAGTTTTTCTCTTTTCCAACAACACTTCATCAACCACGGCACACTAGATACCCTCCAGGTGCTTCCCTTGTTTACCCAACAAGTTTTATCTTAGAGAAATTAGAATGATGGGATTTTGTATTTTGCTTCATTGTCTTGATGCTCAAAAGTTGTCCATAACCAGGGACACGGCTAAGTACTTAGGTTTACCCTCTCGAGAGGTGGTGCACTTTCCCCACAAGACTCGACATGCATCGAGACGAGACTTTTCAGAAGCAATCCCTCAGACCACCACGAACTCGTTCCATCCTATCATCACTACCACCCTCTGTCCGTCTGGTTGAGTTCTCGCAACTTAGTTGGTCAAGGTAGAGCCCATATGCCATGTGGATGCACTAGAAGCTTTCGCGACAAGAACGTCTCAAATCTCTTTATTCCTGGGTGGCCATCCACAAGTATGATACACCAGGGTAAACCATAGAAATGGGCCCTGGGTAACCACTCAACATAATCCAAACAAGTCTCATTTCCACCCAAGTGTTTCATTAACATCAGTTGTTTTCATTAGTCTAAAAATACTCATATTTCCCTAAGACATCATATCATGATTTCCACCCACGAATCTATATAGCAAGACTAAGCATTCTAATCGTACGATGTCTCCTATCTTTAGGAAATACTACGAAGGTAGATACTATAGGATTAACATATCATAGAAATATACATAATATTCCTGTCATGCATACTACAAGAATATAACCAATGCAATATAGAAAAGATAGGACTTTTGATGACCAAAGTATCACTTTCCTTTATATTATAATATTTAGATACTCTCCTTGATCTTGCAAATAGCACATTCCTCAAATTCTACAACAATACAATCAAGCAAAAAGCACACACTCAAAACTACAACACAAAATAACAAAACAATATATATAAAAAAAATGAAATGCATGCAAGCATGCAACAAGATCATTTTATTTTAGAAATTGTTATAGCAAGGTTCTGAACACTACAAACATCTACTGGCATTCTATAAAGGTGGAATTCCAATTGGAACCAAGTTAGTGCAATTTGGTTATTTAAATTATTTTTCTTTACTAGAAAAGCTTTTATTCAATGGGATATTTTCTAGTGCCAACAAATTATATGTTTAATTTCAAATGTAAATTTTTATGGTCAGAGGGTTCAATACACAATCATTTACAAAAGGATTCACTCAAAAATAATTTTCACAATAATTTTTATACTCAAAATACTCCACAAAAGGTTTTGCCTAAAAAACCAGATTTTACAGAAGCTATTGAACAAAAGGAGGTCACAGTAGTGTAGTTCATATTTTTCTGAATCCATAGACACCAAATTTGCATTTTTCTGATTTGTGGATCAAAAGTTATTGAATTTCTAAGTTTAACCAACCATTTAATCAAATTTTGATTTTTGTCTGAAGGTTCTGTCCACGTGGCTTAATTTTATTCGACGATACTGGTTCGGACGGATCGGCAACGCAAGCCATTGGATTTAAGTGAGATCGCACGGGCTAGATCAACTGATACCCTTTCGTTAAGTGACCTAATCGTGGTCCTAGGATGCAGATCCAATGGATCTCAGCACTTGGCCAAGAACTGGCGGTGCTGCTCTCTGCGCGCGGCGGCGGCGCGTCGGGAGGGTGGCGCTCTAGCGATTCAGAGGGGTAAGGGGATGGGTGTTGATCGTTACCAGGGTCACGGGGTCGAGGCGAGCTCATGGGTGGTCCCGGGCGAGGCAGGGGCGCACGGGTTCGGCCTGGATTCCTCGTCGGAGTTGCTCTTGTCGTCGGTGGCTCGCAGTTGGCGAGCTTCTGGGCCACGAGCAAGCAAACAAAATGGGTCAGTGGGTGCATATGAGGATGGCAAAGATCATAGGGCAGGAAATAGGGCAAGGGGTACTCAGTTCTCACCGAAATCATTGCCGGTGCTCGTCGATGGCCGCGGTGGTGCGAGCTCGAAATCGAGCAGCCTGGTGGCTCTCTGGGTGCGGGGTTTGAGGGGAAATGGAGAGGGGCGGAGGGGATTAAGAGGGCAGGGTCGGAGTGAAGATTTAATCTCGCATTCAATCGAATTGAATCGAATTAAACCAAGAGGGAAACGGCCGGGGGAAAAACGGGCTCATCGTGTGGGGTTGACGACGACGCTGACGGGGCAGGTTGGGTCGGCTCGTCAGCGGGTGGGTGCAGAGAGGGGCGGGTGAGAAAAGAAAACACAGGGGGAGAGGGTAGCTGGGTGGGCTTAGTGGGTGGGTGCTGGGACGATTTGGTTTAGCTGGTAGGTTTTTTTTCTTCTTATTTATTTTTATTTTTCTGTTTCTATTTTCTGTTTTTATTCAAATCATTTGATTCAACCTCCAAATTGATTTCAAATCTTCACCAAACCTTTTCAAAAGATTGTATACAAAATATAAGTTGGTTATTTAGTCCAATTAGAGGATTTCGATATTTTTATAAATTATTATTCATTTAAAAATTGAGTGTGGCACATTGGCATTATTTAATAAAATTTAAATATGGTACTTAAGCCCATATAATTTTATTAAATAAAAATTTATCCTTTTATATTATTTAAATATACTTTTATTCCATTTAGTTATGGATTTTAGCCATGGCTTAAATTGACTTTGCAATATTTTGTATTTCTTTTTCTTCCTGTCTTATATAAATCATATGTTTTGATTTATAGTTCAAAAAATGGTGATTCCAATCTGTATAATTCTATTTAATAATTATTTATCTTTATATATCCTTTAGAATTACTTTGTTCATAATTAATTATTGAGTTTAGCTATGAGCTTTATTAGCCTTGGAATACTTTCTTTTATCTTATATAAATTATAAGTTTTTATCCATGACTCTAAATAGAGTGAAAACAATTCTCATGGTTTTGTAATATTGTTGTTTACCATTATTGATTATGAAGTATTTAGGAATGATGTTGCTAAATTTTTATATGGAACATAGCCACAGACTTGTATTGAACTTGATGATCATTTCTGTTATTAGGGTTTAAGTTTTTGGTTTATCTTTTCCAAGTGCTTAATATCAAGATACATTCCATGCATGAATGCATTTGATCTGTTTGAAAATTTGTTTGTTACTTTCTCATTCATATTTTGTTTAAGTAAGATTTTGATATTTCCATTTAGAAACAAAAGTTTCTTTTCCCCTAAATTTTATCATTTATTTCTTTTATTTGTTATTTTTTTTCACATTTCAAAATTTGTAAAATTTTGAGATGTGACAGTTGTCAAGCGCTCCATCCAGATTCGGTGGTTCCGAGCTTCCGGAGGACGCTCTTCACTTTTCATCAAAAATTAAATGTTTCGAACGATAGAGGTGCGGATTTGGAGGATTCAAAATTAGATAAAAAATACGTTATTTCTTGTGTTTAGTAAAAAAAAAAAGCACATAATATGTCAGTGGGGGCACCAAACCCCTAGGGAACACAATTATCCCCAACAGAACGGTACGAATTGTACCACCGTGCTACTGCTGCAAGCAGTGGGGAACACCATTATTCATCGCTCCGAGCAAGAGAGAGATTTGAATCCTCCAATCCGCCCCTCAATCGCTCGAAATCTCTGGCATTCATTCATCCCACTCTGGTAGGCTCCACCTCCAAATAAAGGGCGCCTCCTTTTTCAATTTCTTTTCGCTTCCTCCTGCCTTTTCAGCATCTCCCCTCCTCGTCCTTCTTCTTCCTCCTTCCAGTGCTCAAGATTGGCGAGCGGGAGATTATTTGATCGATCTTCACCGGCGGCAACGGGGTGTGAAAATCTGGCTTGCCGTTCTCGTGCCGTCTCCCCTGGCAAGTGTGAGTTTTTTCTTCTCTTGCCTCTTGCCCCTTACGTCTTCAGTCTATTGCTCATGGTTTGGATCGTAGGCGGCGGCTGTTGCCACTGGGGATTTCCTGCCTTTTTTGGTTTCTAATCGCAATGCTGTGCGCTCCGTTGTGTCCCTTGCGCATTTCCCCTTACAATACAAATCGCAAACCCTTATCACTGTCCCACGAGGCTATAGTTCGTCCCCCACACACACACACACACACACGAAGATCCCGCTTCTGCTTTCTCGCAAAGAAATTGACGGAGCCAACTTTTGAAATGATTTGTAGGGAAGCTGCAAATGGAAGGGTGTTATAGTTGCTACCGAAGCTGTTGGCGGGTCACATCTAGGAATATTACACATTATATTGTCATTCCAAAGATGATTTGAACCTTTCATCAGTTGTTCAGATAGCATATCCCTAAAATGGAACCTTTTTATGGGAAACTTGGTAGGTTGAAGTGCCCTCAAACTGACCAATTTGCTGCTTTTACTCAGACATAATAGAATAATGAGTCAACCACAGAAAAAGAAGCAAAGAAAAAGAGAGAGAAATCATTGTAATCAAATGGCAAAGAATAATTTTGTGTTTATTGCTTAGAACTGCCTCTCTTCATTTAAACTTGGCATTTGTCGATATATGCTATGTTGGCTCTTTAAGTGAGGAGTTACATATAAAAGACTACTCTCATCTGGTTGTCCGTGAATAACACTAATTTTCACTTGCTTTGACATTTCCTGTCCCAGCGTATGCGTGTGTTTTGCTTCCCACTTTAGAAAGTTGTTATTTCTGATGCAGGCTGTGTATCATGTTTTATATTTATGATTCTTTGGCTCTTTGCTCTGATGTTCAGTTGTAAATGCTTAACACTGTGTATTTTCAATATTTGTAGGAAGGAAATGCTGTGTTTGGTTCTTGGATAGTGCTGTTTTTTGTTAGCTGCTCTTTGCTGGACATGTCATCATCATTGTAATTCGCGGATGGGAAGTATGGTTGATGGTTGTGCTGGTCCAAGTGAACTTCACTTGAGGAAGGAATTTACTACTTTGCGGAAGGCACGCGTCTTGCAAGATCCTGAGACTTTCTCAACATGGAGGTCTCCTTTGAGTACTAGATCATTGGTTGCATCTTGTAGCATTATACATAGAAGTCGGGTGCAAGACAGTTTAGTACCAAAGCACACTGAGCCACCTTCTGCACAACCAAAAAGTGAAAAGAAAGGCAAAAAGGTTTATTTGCACAATTGGAGGCAATATTCTAACAAGTCCAGTGCAAGTGGAATAAAGTTAGATGAGGAATTATCTGCTGATTTTAACTTGGAACCCCCCTGCAACTCTAATGGTATGCGTTCCAAAAGAGGCGCATGTCTGGTCTCTCCAACCAGCATTTACAATAATCAAAGCTCAACATCACGTGCTCCTGTTAAGAGGACAGCTAGAAGAAGAAGGGTTTTGTCATCAAAGAATGGAAAAATACAAAATCCAGCCGTTTCAGAGTTGCTAGATCTTCATATCATCTCTGGTGATCAATCTGAGGATACTGAAAATTGCATCTGCAAAAGTCAGGAGCTGTTTCGGGAGGGTGGTTCCTTCTCTCGTCCGACATCTCCACTCTTTGTTGCATGTGGATGTGTCAGCACTTCTAATCTCTCTAAACCACTGAAAATAGGCGGAAGAGATGGATCTTCCTTTTCTTGCACCCCTGTTTCAACTAGCTCCTATTGCAGGCATGGAAGAGGGAACGGTAGTACTGTTGGTTCATGGACTGCTACTTCTTTTGATGGTGATGAGTCTAACCAATCAGCATTGTGGAGAAGCCAGAGGTCTCGTGTCCCATGCCACTCATCAAATAGGGGTAAACATAAAGGATCGAGACGTAGTAATTATTCTCCTTCACTATCTGATACACTTAGAAGAAAAGGTAGCAGCCTATTGTGTGGGAGTCAAACATTGCATAGAAAAAAGAGATCATATGGTTCAACGAAATGGGTCAGTTCAAAAAAATCTGCGCAAGGAATGCCACTATTGGGCGATAGCTGTGATTTTGGTTCCTCTTCATTTGATTCATCAAGTGATGAACTCTCAACAAATAATGGGGAGCTTGATTTGGAAGCTTTGAGCCGATTAGATGGGAGAAGGTGGTCAAGCTGCAAAAGCCAGGATGCAATTGATATAGCTGTTCGTGCTGCTGATCTTGCAATGTCAGACAGGAGAAGTTTGAGCCAGAAGTATAGACCAAGGATATTCAGAGAAATTGTTGGTCAAGATATTGTAGCACAATCACTTAGTAATGCCATTGCAAGGGAAAGGATAGCTCCAGCATATCTTCTTCAGGGTCCTCGTGGAACTGGAAAAACATCTGCTGCAAGGATATTTTCAGCAGCTCTAGGTTGCCTTAATACTGAAGACAAAAAACCCTGTGAGATATGTAAAGAGTGCACAGATTTTTTCAGTGGAAATGGAACTAATCTAATTGAAGTTGATGCAAGCAATAGGAAAAGTATGAACAGAATTAAGCATTTACTGGATAGCGTACCACCATCTGAGACTGCATCCCATTATAAAGTTTTTATTGTTGATGAATGCCACATGGTATCTTCGAAAGTTTGGTCGACATTTATGAAGTTTCTTGGTGAACCACTACGTCGGGTTGTCTTCATATTTATAACAATTGACCCAAATAACCTGCCTCGTGCTGTAATTTCACGTTGTCAGAAATACATCTTCTCCAAGATCAAAGATATTGACATCGTGTGCCGGTTGAGGAGAATTTGCATGAAAGAAAATCTTGATGTAGAATTAGCAGCTTTAGATTTGATAGCTCTAAATTCAGATGGCTCACTGCGAGATGCAGAGACAATGTTAGATCAACTGAGTCTGTTGGGGAAAAAGATAACACCTTCGCTTGTCAATGATCTGGTATGTTTTGACCAACTGTTCCATTGACTAGGTGTTGCTTTATGCTACATACGAATGTTGTTTCCTGGCTTGTATTTTTTATAACCTTCTTGGCACTTTTAACTCGGGAAAAAATCCTTTCGATTTTTTTTACAGTAAAAAGAGTGCCGCTAGATTTCTGAATACTTCGGCGTTTATGCACAAAGTATATTGCGCACCATTCTAGAGATGGCTAATAAGTTTTTACTAGTGATTAGCATTTCCCAAAAATCATGCTGTTTAAAATGTTAGAGTTTTCGTTTCTCTTGGTGCTACAAATGAGCATAAACTCTTCAGGATGGCACATTTACATTCCTGTAAGGATGACACATTTGCATCATTTGACCATATTTTTAGGCCCATATCACCTTCACTTCCTTCTGTGCAGGGAAATTGTATATTTAAACTCTATCCCATAGAAATAAGAAAAGTGCCCAGGGACTTTAAGGAAGAATGACATTAAAAGCAACAATATACTATTGTTGAACTCTTGAATAGTTAATTCAGTTGAATGTGCGGACCTGCTATTCAGTTTCAATAAAATTGAAGAATTAGATGAACTCTGTTTTCTACCACCCCCGTTCCTAAATGTAAGCCTCTCTAGTAGCTGCTAGAGAGATATTAGAGTGAGAGTAGGTATTCAATCCAAATAATTGTCTAATGTTTCTCTCCCCCTTCTCTCTTGCTCTGTTCTCTCTTGTGTTATTGTAAATATTATATTTTTAATATATTCTATACTGTCAGGGCCTCCCCTAGAGTTTACTAAATGAATAAATTGTTAATTATATTTTATAGGTCGGAGTTGTCTCGGAAGAGAAATTGCTTGATCTACTGGAGATAGCTATGTCATCAGACACAGCTGAAACTGTCAAAAGGTCTAGAGAGCTCATGGATTCTGGCATTGATCCAATCGCATTAATGTCTCAATTAGCTGGGTGCATCATGGATATCATTGCAGGCACATATAAATTAGCAGTTTCTACTTGTAATGGCGTGGGGATTGGTGACCGTAATTGTAAGTGCTTTCAAGTTTCAACATTGTTGTTGCACTTTGTTTCGGTGTTTTGTATCATCAGGAGTCTAATGCAGTAATGCTATTCTATAAAGATGTTGGTTTTTTTGGGGACAATTTCTGGATGGGCTTGGTTGGTCCCTTGGACCTCCACACCCTCTTTTATATATAGCACAATCTAGCCTTACATCTTCACTTGTACACTGGAATGATCTAGACTCTAGTAGGACACTACTACTATACTAACACTCCCTAGAATACTCTAGACTCTACAAGAGTAGTACTACTACACTAACTCAGACTCCAACACTTACTGGAATACTCTAGACTCTCCTAGGACAATACTACTATGCTAACCTAGACTCCAACAAAAGAGTATAGATGAAGTAATTTCAATTCATGTTGTTATCTTCCATTGTGGATTAATAGATGCTTAATCTCGACACCTTCCATTCATCACAAAGGACATGAGTTTATTTTGGTGTCCTCATGTCCACGAGGCATGCCAGAATCATTGACAATCAGAATGTCCGTCATTCTTATATCTAACACTGTTATAAAAAATGAACTGTTACCGATTGACATGCTATTGTGTAGCTGTTAATGACTTGCATCTGCAATCCTAGGTGATATTTCCAATAGAAGCATATTAATATTTATTACACCATTGACACAGAACCGTTGTTGGTGGAAGAAGTGTATCAAATCTTAGTTATCAATGAACCAGTAAAGAAAACCACCATCAGTAGAAATTCTTATAAGGAGTAAAAATGCTAAATAGTAGGCCTTAAATTTTATGAGGCACAAGCACCTTATCTTAACCTCTTAGCTCCAACCTTTTCTTTTGAACTGGAACTACAGTGTAGGCCCTAGCAGTAATAAGAGGAGCAGTAACCTCATCTTTCATCCGTTAAGAAAGCAAGAAGACAGTCCAACCGATCCTGCACTTTTTCTGTTATGGATGTTACTTGTTTTGTACTTCCTCAGTTGCACAAGTTTTAATTGGATGTCTTGATGTGCTATTTTTGATCAACCAATTGCTACAGAGCACATTTGCAAAAGCTGCAGTTCATGCAGTCTATAACATATTAATTTATCTTTTAACATCTTTCCTTGTGGTGTGTAGTAACTGATGCAGAGTTGGACAGATTACAACAAGCATTGAAGATTCTGTCTGATGCTGAAAAGCAGATACGGCTTTCAAGTGAGCGTTCCACATGGTTCACTGCAGCTCTACTCCAACTTGGCTGTGGCCATAGTGCAGACATGAACCAACCAAGAAGCAGCACTAGAGAAAATCCCAAAGCAGCATATGACACAGTGACTGAAGCGGGCAGAGAATCATCATCCAGCAGGACAGCTTCTAACTCTTTATCTGCCTTTGGTGTTTCAAAGAAAGCAGTTGCCCCCAAAGCAAGTAGTGTGCAATCTAGTCCTCAGGCCCTTGCCTCTTATTCATCTAGGTCGAGACTAAACAACATTTTGGCCTATGGGGAATGCAGGTCTGTTGATAGAATTCTACAGGATTCTGATAAAATGAACATATGTGTTGAACAAAGACCCCTGGTGAATGAGAACTCGGATAACCTTGCACAGATTTGGATAAGATGCATTGAGAACTGTCACTCCAACACATTGCAACAGCTACTTCTCGACCACGGTAAACTAGTATCAATCAGGCAATGTGAAGGTAACATTTTTTTTCTATTTTGACATGGGCCATGTTGAAATGGATTCCGTATCATACAGGCGTTTTAGTTATTGAACTACTTGTAACTTTTCTGGCAGAAGATAAATACATAGAGCACATTGATCAATTGTCTTCTTGTGGAAGTCCTCTTACTGTATATTGTTTGAACATATCTGTTAATTTCATCTCTTGAGGCACATGCTCCTGTTTGGCAGAATTTTATCCAGAGACCCAGAACTCTTCACCATCCATCTTTATATCTGTAAACTGTAGCCACGATTGGATCTACACCCTGGGCTACCCGGGCTTCAGCAAATGGAGCCTAGGCTTAAAAGCCCACATTATAATCTTTCGAAAAACAGAAGAAAAGCTGATACATAATTACATAAAGAACTTAATGTAGAGCATGGTAGGATGAGAAGTCCCAGCCCTGGGTTTGACTAAGTTCTGTGCCTGCCCCTGACCGTAGCTGAAGGTGAAAAGTTTGATCATTGTAAATGAAGTCCGAGCTTTGTAAATCATGGAATAAGTGTAGAATATTGGTCATTGTAGTGAACTTATTAGTTTGGTCATGGTAAAAAAACTTATTAGTTTGGTGCTAGAGTATAAAGCAAACACAGAGCAAACTAGATACTAAAACTGACTATTGCGGGTTAAGGTCTTCGTTGGGTTTTTGTTTAGACCTCTCAGAGTTGAAGTTGAACTAAATTTCATGTATGCTCACTTTATTCTATTTATTCTTGGTCAAATTTCCACATATTTGAATTGAAGTAAATTTGCTGTTCATTTTCAGGCAGCACAATTGCTTTTATAGCATTTGAGGATCATGGCATAATGTCCCGAGCACAAAGATTTTTGAGCAGCATTACAAATTCAATTGAGACAGTGCTGAGGTGCAGTGTGGAAGTCAGAATGGGTCTACTACCTGAACTGATATCCGCGGGACTAACATTAGAGGTTGCCCCTAAGGGAAGAAGAACCGAGTCTGATCTCCTGAGCTGTTCTTCAAACGGTGACCGGCTAAGGGGAGCATTGAACACCTCAAGAAGTTTAGATTATTGTGATGAAGTAAAGAGAGAACTAGGGTTACAGCCAGCTTCCATTGCTTCTTTAAATTCAGAATTATCTGAATCTAGAGTACTGGAAGTTCCCTCACTGATGCCAAATATATCAATGGTTGATGAGCAAAGGTTAGAGAGTGCTTGGCTCCAGGCTGTTGGGAAATATACACCCGGTATGATAAATCAAGCAAGACCTGATAGACGTCAGGTTTTGCCGCAAATTATTGGCAGCCCGTACCAAAGGCGGTCCTCAATGGCCCTAGTACCCTCAAGTCAAGCAGATGAGGATCTTGCTCACGAGATAAAAGCTCTTAAGATCGTAGAGAGTTATGGTTCTCGGAAAGATCACCAGGAACAAAGTGAAATTGGATATGCTATTTCACCAAGCAAGTTGCATGGTATCGATTACTTGGAAAATTGTGACAAAGAGAGCATGTAAGTATTACACTAGTGAACTCTTTGATCTCATGTCCTAACCAGCCTTTATCTTGCCCTTTTAATTTCAAGACATCAATGGCACCTTTGACTTCACAAACCAACCCTCTGAACTGGATATTACAAATTATTCGCTAGGACACAGATTAACATGGAAGTAGAGATTTTTCTTCCAAACACAATAGCCGAGTGAAAGCAACTTGATTGTTGTTCTGAAATATAGCATGCAATTGTTGAAGCGAGTGGTTTCTATTTTTATTTTTTTGCATTCACACCTTATCCTGGGAGTGATGCATCCATTTTGTTTGCTGGGCCATCTTTAATTTTGCCGTGGGCCTGTAGCGATCCTTATATTATTAGGTAACTTTGTTATAAGATAAGGCCTTTTGATTTGCTTACTGATTGTGATGGTCTCCTTGTTTTCTCAAAAGTTTTCTCCGTTTTCTCGAAAAAAATTGTGATGGTCTCCTTGTTTTGAACACTCGTAGGATGCGCACAGAAGCCTAAATTTCTTTTTCATTTGGCATGCTGATTCTAAAATTTACCATGTTTGTTACTGCTCCATCCATAGTGGGTCGGCTCATGTTTACTACAAATTTACAGTTGCTCCGAATCTGGAAGACCTGGTTGCCATGGCCTTTTCCGCTGCTGGAAAACTCAAAAGTCAAAGAGACTGAAGGTAAATACTATATCACATTTTGTTTCTGTACACTTTGCCATTGGCACCAAACATCAGCCCACCTCATCGTGTTGAATGCAGGTGAAGGGGCAGATGCATGTGAAATCTTTGTATTCGGGCAGAGAAAGTACTTGATTTGATATAGAGAACCCTGGCCCCGGGAACGGGAGATGCTTCTCAAATGTTCATGAACTGCAAAGTGACAGTTCTATGAAGTATTAGGTGCATGAAATCGCCATGTTTGATCTTCTCGTCCTAAACTCGTCTGACTCTGATGGCCTCGTATTGTTGGCTTTCTTGAGATAAGAATTTGGTCGGGTAGCCAGTATGGAAGCTTCAGCGCAGTTTAGTCTGTCTATCAAGCATGTACACCTGCAAGTGGAATCTTGACAGTGTATACACAAGTTGCTCTAGATACTTTATGCTTTCTCAAAAAGGAATGTGCGTCTTGTAAAGACATTTTGTTGTATTTTCTTTTTTTATTCAAAGAGTCGACGAGTGCTGGACATCTCATGAGCGAGACTGATCCATATAGGTATGATTAAATGAATTTAGTGATCCTTCATTGATTGCATACATTGTCCTCTTCAGATGCCTCTTGTAATATCTATGAATATGGTTTTTCTTTTTGTGAAAGATTCACTGACTGCAACTCTTGAGATCCTTTTCTTCTTCATGTTCTATCTGTACACATGCTGGAAAAGCACAATTTTCTCTTGATATGTATGCTATTTTCAAGCTCCAAGATTTATCAAAGGGCACTCAGCTATCCTGATCATTTGAATTTTCTTGTTGCCAAAATATATGGACTATGGTATCATTGCACATTTATGATTCATCCGCTTTCATGGCAAGTATGCATGTGCAACTAGAGACTAGAGTTCATTATAATTAATCACTTTCTGTATGAATAACTTGATAAGAATATCACTCTACAATTTTTTTTGGGGGAGGATCAAACTCTTGCCAGATATATAATACTGTAAATTTGACTGAAACTTGCATCATCCAGTGAGGCTGGATGAGCCAGGTTCAGAGAAGCCGGGGTAGCACTGGTGCTGACCCATGCCGACGCCGTCGTCGGCAAAGATGTCGCTCCACGGCCACTGCTGCTGCTGGCCAACATCATCTTCGCCTGCTCTGATCAGCCCTGCCGTCTCCGCCAACCGCCGGTCGTCGGCAACGGCGGCGAGGCTTCCCGAGGTGGGCACGCTGTTGCTTCCGTTGGCGCTGCTGCTGCTGGGGCTGACGACCGCGGCGCTGCCGCTGACGTCTCCGACGTAGTCCTGGGCGGCGCCGACTCGGACGCCGGTGATGAGGAAGCGGCGGTGGGCGGAGACGTGGGGGCTCGCGGTGTGGACGGCGACATCGCAGCTCCGGCACAGCAGGGCGCGGTCCTCCACGCAGAAGAAGTAGCCTGTCTTCTCCTGTAATAAGTTCAGTATAGCAGAGTACAGATCTATCAAGTACTAGTACTACAGATTCGCATGTCATTTGTGCACAAGCTTGCACGTCTTGCTTGTAACTTACTTTTTTTAGAAGATTTTACAAATTGTAAACTCCAAAGATTAAATTAAGCAAGTTGTTCAAAAGTCAGATTTGAAAAAAGTAGTATGCAGCCCTACTTTTCATTGCAACAAGTGGATTGATTGTTCATCTGGCACTGGCAACCACAACCACATTTGGAAAGATACAATCAGAGATATGGGTCACACTCCTGTACCTATCAAGAGAGAGGACCATCTGGTGACCTATCCTGCAAAATAAGACCATTTGACGAGGGAGGCCGGCAAGGCGACAACCAGGCTAGGGTGTCGTTTAATTGGATAGTGAGCTATGGTATGGTAGGTGGATGTCTAGTTGTTTGCCTCGAGGATTTAGGAAAAAGAGAGTGTTTCATACAGCTTGGTTTTTCTTGGCTATTATGAAAATCATTGTATGAGACGACTGAGCCTGCAGAGATCTAGTCTTATTGCGGTATTGTCGCGGCATGGGTTAATGAAGGACCACATAATAGAACCAAAAAGATGGATCCTTTTGGCCACTATATGCACTGATTTTGGGCAACATCCAGGATGCTGCCTGGGGAATGACCCACCGAGGGTCGAGCTGCCGTTTATCCTTCTCAACCTAGTTTTTCGTCCACCTAAGGCCAGTAACATTGCAAGGTGCTTAGAGAGGTGATCAAGAAAAAAATCGTTTTTGTCTTAAGCACCGATGCTTATTCGTACAAGGCAAGTGCTTAGTTAGGCACATCTAATAGTAGAAATAAGCACGGGTGATTGAGAAAATCCATAAGAACCTCTCTAAGCATTTTGCACAAAGTCACCCGCGCTCTGTTTATAAAACCACGGTTGATTTGTGACCCACTGGATATTTTTTATAAAAGATCAAAACCATTGTTTCTCTTGCCATAACTCTTCATCGTCAACTCATGTTCGTGCCGACGATTTCCCTCATCACCTTCCGGGCTCGATTAATGGCCTTAGGTAGACGAAAAAGTTCTCTAAGCTTAGAGAGCCCAACTCGAGCAGTTTGTCAAGCCTGAACCTGCATGGTGCTTAGAGAGCCATTAACGCGCCATTAATATTGCAAGGTGCTTAGAGAGCTCAAGCCTACTCGAGCTTTGGTCGAGCCGAACTCGAGCTTGGATGTAGGCTCGAAGGTCAACCTAGGCTCGCTCGAGCTCGGCTTGAGCTTCTACCGAGCTCGAGCCAAGCCTAACAATGTTCGCTCGAATTTGGCTCGTTGACAGCCCTACCCCTAGCTGTTAACTCATCTGAAACACCTATGCGTTCTTCCTTATCTCTCCAATCCGCCTTCCAATCCTATCAGCCAGTTGTCATTTTCATCCATGCTAGGGCTGGTGGTCGTTGTTTCTTGACCTAACAACCACCACCGGTCCTATCGTTTCCCTTAGTCATCCCTTTTAACTCCAGGGGTATGGTTTTCTTCTCCGATGCCATCGTGTCGTACCCTTATCTCTAACCTACACACCATGAACCCAAAGCCCTCTACCCTTTCTTCCACCTCGATGCTCACTCGATCGTGGCCACAGATTAAACAATAATGTATTTATTTATATTCAGAATCGATGTTTGAAAATCGTATGATTAAATTCTTTTTGGTCTTCCGCAAAATAAATCTTTTTGAAAAGTATTTTTTTTCACAAGTATATGGAATAGAAAATACTGGTGGAAGTTGTATTTCGATGACCTCATTATAAATGTTTAAAATGAAATCTCTTCAAGGATTGGATGACAATTTTACTAACTACTACTCCATATTTACGGTTGGAAAACTGTGGTATGCATGCTGAACTTGTCTACAGTTTAAATATGAAAAAATGGTTGTACAAAGTACAAACATAAATATCCACAACCAATCCACAATGACAAATAGAGCAAGTCAAGCCAAACTATTTTTCTTTTGCTAATTATATACCAGGAAAGAGCTAGGAAGCAGGGAATCGCTCCATGTACGTACCTGGCAGATGTCGCATGCGGGGTGGCTTCCGCCGTCGTCGCCTTGGCCGGGCGACGAGGAGCACGCCGGCTGCGAGGAAAGAAGCGCGACGCGGTGGTGCCTGCCGGCTAGCTTGTTGGCGGAGTGCACGGCGGTGTCGCAGCGACGGCACAGCGCGGCCTCGTCGGCGCAGCACAGCACCGCCGCCGCCGCCTGCCCGCAGGCGTCGCACCCGATCTTCATGAGCTAGCAGCTTGCGTCTAGGAGCCCACGCGCGTGAGGGCTAGCTAGCTTTGCAGAAAGATCGATGGGTGGGATATAGAAGAGGGGGGACCGAGAGCTGGGAAGGAAACGATATTATTACTACAACGCATGCCTGTTCTGGTAGTGTAGTTGGAGGTCACTGTCCGGAAAAAATATCTTTTGCCCTGCGCTACATGCCACGTCGGTAATTCCACCGGCTTTCCCTTTTCGAGGTTGTTTACTTTTCTTGTTAGACACGGCTCGACCTTTCCTGTGGTGGGTAGTCGGACGCTTGAGTCTCTGGTAAGCCGTAGAGCGATGTGTGCTCCGCGGAAGGGCCACGCAGGTCGATTGAGGAAGTCAAGCACAGCTAGGACGAATGCTGGAGATTTTTTTGAACTGGGGTATTAATTCCCTATTTCCATTACCTTTCATAATGAAAAATGCAAAGTAAAAGATTACAGACGATCGAAACCAAATGGAGCTTGTACTGCTATTGATGATTAATTTTTAATAGATCGGTGAAATTTTTTAAATGGAGCTTGGCGCTGAGAAGTTAGAGTGACTTAAGGTTTATCTCCACCACGTGGACCCTTATCTTTCAAGGGGCACAGCCTTCGCGAAATAAAATCCTCCGCCACGTGGGCCACTGTCAAGCCATTGTTGCGGAACTCCCCGATTTGGTCACGACAGTGAAGGAAGAGGGGGGCTCTTCTGGCTCCTCTACCCAGTCATCGGAAGGGGACCGCGGGGCAGTTATCAAACAGGGGGACATTTTCCATCCCACCGACCATTGCCCAACGGGAGGCCTGATCTAGCCATCCGTTGGTTCGAGGGACGGGAAGATATTGTTCCTCCCTATTTCCCGACAGGCGAAAGCTACAGGTAGAGAGAATTCTGGAGGAGTCCACGCGGGAATCTTTCGAAAGTTAGGAGGGCACGCTTGGGCCGAAGGGCAAGGTAGGCCTCACAGAGATTATCAAAGGAGGAAATAATTAAGATGGAATCTGTGGAAATATGCATCATTGTAGGCCATAGAATCCAAGGATGTCTCGCAAGAAAGAAGAAAGGGGAAATTCAAGACGCACTTGAATTGATCGATGGAGGCCACAGTGTGATCCTCCAGGACTTTGGGTATCCCCACCTCCGTCGCCGGAACGTATGCAATTGATGAAGGGATGAGCCTCGTGGTGCACATCCCCCTTATATCTTCCTCGGAGATCTTTGACGCCGGCCAGGCATCTTGACCAGCCGGAGCTCCCTCGTGGCTAAGCTCAACTGGGATCCCCCACAATGAGCCCTTGAGGATGGCCTTCGGCCGAAGGAAGAGCTCAAGACCTACAAGTCACAGATCCTTATATAAGGAGGAGAAAGAGGACTTCACGTCTCCTCGTCGAGGAGATCATGGTCGTTCAAATTGGATCCAAAGGAGGAGTTGAGGAGGTTTCCCCGCTAGGTTGGGTACGGAAAGTGAGGAAGTGACCACTTACGTAACCAGGAAACCCTATAGACACGCAAGCACATATCCCATCAATCAACTCGTGGGTAAGGATCTAATTATGATCAGCACCTTCATTTTTTCCGGATGGGTCAGATTCCCATGCAGTGACGAGCTCTTGCATGTAACCGTTATCAGTGGGAGCTCCTCGGTTGGTACATATTCATGTCCTCACGGCCACAAAAGACCTCTCGCATTATGACCTCCTTAGGTTATGGACATAATTCAATGACCATCTTACATCGTCCATAGGTAGTGCTCCATCAGGATAAGCATTGACTCAAGGATACCCGTACGATCTCTCAGTTCGGTACTCCACGTCGCAAGGATATCTCTCTCCCCCTCTTTGACCTTCTCAAGTTTCTAAGGTATTGCGCCATCATAGAAGAGATAAGTTGGTTTCGTTTTTTATTTACTTTTTTTCAGGACCTCGTCGTAAGCCCATTACCCTAGCTCTGAAGATGAGTACTCTAGAAGAGGAGTACGTTTGGGGCACTAGTACAAGTTGGGGACCTTCTTTTCAAGGCCTCTGGCGTATGTTGGACCTGCTACATCAAGACCAAGTTGAAGTCATCGAACTCACAGGTTGAAGGTTGAACATGAGCTCAAAGCAACTCTCCAGAAGCAAAAGGCTGCCTTATTAAAGATACTTATCGAGGGCTTGTCGTGATGGATGGATTTAGGCATGTACGACACATGGGCCTAACACACATTACCTACCCACAAAGACCTCAACGTACAAGATTCGAAGGCCAGCGCCTAGGAGATCTCAACCAACTTTACATGTGGGTCTGCAAGACGGCCCTCTAAAGATTCCCGAAGACCAAACGTGCATCCAAGGGAGGTAAAGGATCAACTTAACATGCAAGGCAAGATGAAGAAATGTCGTAATTAAGGGAGACTAACACTACTGTGGCATCCCGCAAAAACCACTACTAGAAAATCGCGTTGAATTTGTGCATTGCATCGTCATCATCATGTGTTGTTTGTCTAAAACTATTTTCGCAAAGCCCGTCTTGTTTTCTAAACGCCCCGATTTTATTCAAACGCAAACCCCGGGTCCCCGGATTATTTTTGTGTGTCTGATATCGGTATGCAAACGGTGTTTGTAAAACAAATAAAATATTTATTTATTTTTTTAGTGGGGCAGTCGAACGGGCCGAATGACCCGAACGACCACCCCAGGATTTTACCAAACGGTCCACCTCTAATTCTATTCCTACCAAACTACCTACCCACACCCAGCCTCCACCTCACCCCGCCCAATAACTCGCCGCCACCTCATCCTCATCCTCCCCCCACCCAATCCTAGCCCTCCACCTAGACCCACCCTCTCACACTGCCACCCACCACAGCCACAGGCCACACCGACACACACATGCAACACACGCGCGCGCGCAGCCACTCTCCTCCCGGCCCCACCTCTCCTGGCACATGCAGCCTTGACCCACCCCACGCGACCCCACGCCCCCACCGTTCCCCACCTGCCTGTTTCTCTTCCCATGAGCCTCCCTCTCCCCATGATCCTCTCTCCCCTAAGCCATGACCGCCCGTGGCCGAGGCCGCCTCCCGGCTCACTTTGTCCCGCCGCCCGCCTCCCCACCCGCTGCCAGCGTCACGGTCCCTCCGCCTCCGCCGCCCGCCACCGTCCTCCCACCACCGGCCGCGCCAGCCGCCGCCGCTCCGACCCGCGCCATGGCCGTCGCTTGCCTCGCGCCCCAAGCCTCGCTCATTGCCGCCCGCAACCCTCGCTTGGCGTCCTCCGCCTCCTCGGCTCCGTCCCAACCTCCGGCCACCGTCCGCGTTCTCCGGCGCCCTCCGCTTCTGCCCCCTCCCGCCCGGCCGTCCCGTCGGCCCTAGGTTCTCGCTCGCCCCCAGCGCGGCCAATCTCTCCCGTCGCGAGCCGCCCTCCCGTCCCGTCGGCGCCTGCCGCCACCCGGGCCCGTCTGCCGGCCGCCTCTCTGCCTCCGCCGCTTCCTCCGTCAGAGGCCGCCCGGCTTCGGTCATGCCAGAACCCGAACCTCCTCCTCGCCGGCCTCAGCCTGGCTGCGCCCGCCGCAAGTTCTGGCGCCCAGTCGGCCCGCCTCAGCGGCGTCCGCGTCGACCCGCCCTCGCCGTCGCGATCAAGCACCTCGCCCGCCGTCGCGCGCCTCTCTCGCCGACCGCTCGGCTTGTGTATGTGTGTATGTTGTGGCACTCGCGGGCCTTCAAGATCTCCACCACGAACCCTCGAACCTCCGACACGGGCGGCGATGCATGACCTTGAGAAGGCCGACACGGTCCAAGATCCCGATGCGCCAAACGCCCCACGAGACTCACCCGATCACGGACCGCAGGGCGTCCCGAGTTGAACCCGAAGCCCGATCCGGTGATCCAAAGGCGGAACCGACCCGATCGCGGACCCGACAAGTTCTTCGGCGACAAGATCATCGACAGGGAACCCGAAGACCACAAGTGCGACAAGTACTCCCTCGAGAACGCCGAGTACCTCACCCCGGACACCGACACCCTGGACGGCAAGTTCTTCCTCCGGAAGCATTGACGCCGCGCGACAAGAACTACTCCGCTAACCGAGAACGATCACGTCGAACCCTGAACCCCGAGACCGGACCCCGAACCCCGGAACCCCAAGTTCGTCGAACCCTAACAAGATCTGCCGACCCTAATGTGTGACCCCTTTTCTCGAACCCTATTTTATAAATGAAATAACAAATGGATGCATATTGAATTGTCATACTCACATGCATATCTGTGTGGTTTGGGGGCCTTATGCCAATTCACCTAATAATTAAATATGGGGCCATATGCGGGCAAATCTATTCTCATATTGGCCTCTTTTGAATTTGTGTAGCGAACCGGTGATATATATTCTGCCTTGTTAAACAAAATTTGAATTGCGGGGTAGCTAAACAACATGAACCACCTAATGATTAATTGTCGGGACCCCGGTTCCACTTAATATGACCTAATTGCATCGCACTTTGCCATGCCATGCATCATACATGCATCATGCCGATCTTCTGTCGTTGTATTAAATCTTGCATCCGGTGTTTCTTCTAGTGTCTTGCTTCTTCGCGGATAAGGCCGTTGAGTTGATGTGAGTTTCGCCCCGATCGTCGGTTGAACCTTCGACAATGTTTTCAGGCGAGCATCTCCCCCTTTCTACCTATCTTACTTTTCTAGTATTTATTCCCTCCTGTTGATCTTTGCTATCTGTGTTGCGATGCTCTAGTTTTTGTACCCGTGATATCCCTTGCAGCCATATATAGCCTTGGACACATCCTATTACCTGTTGTTTGGTAGATAGTTGGACCCGCGTGTCGTAGTCGCTTGCTCAAGTGTTTTGCTTGTCGTCACGTACCACAATTGTTGGAGGATTGCCGCATGTTGACGTTGGAGATGATCATGGTTTTACTTATCGTTCACTTTAATTACTGTTTAACAACTAAAATTGATTTAAGCAGAGGCATCGGTGGGTGATAGGTAAGTTTTGGTTTCCGACCGCCCACTTGTGTCCCGTAGGACCCGAGTTCTTGACACCTGTTCCGAGATCGAGCGCGCTAACCACAGGTGGGGAGATATGGGCCCCCCATTGATTATTACCTGATTTCAAAGTATTGTACTGGGGGCCACAAACTAGTTTGAGGATTTATTTACTATCCTGTACCTATGCCATGCTTTACTGCTTTATTTACGATTGTGTGAGGAGCACGCTGTACTGTTTAGGAAGCGGAATGTTTTCGCGGTATCGACAGTCCCCGATTGGGGATCTGCTGTCGTTTACAGCCATTGTCGCAAACCCTAAGTCCGTCTCGGAGACCGGCCGACTTCGTTGCGGGTAGACTTAGTGGGGTGGCCCCCCGTGCTTGCTTTGGGTCTGGGAACGTCATGACTTAGGCCCCGCCGACATACCGATGGGTGTATGTTAAGCGATCGGCAAAAGGGTCGAAGTGCCTGTGGATACTTTGGTGCACCCCTGCAGGGTTAAATCTTTTCGAGAAGCCGTGTCCGCGGTTATGGACGACTTGGAGCACAGTGCTTGATCATAGACAACTATAACTAAAGTTTATTGTTTTAAATTGACTTGTTTCCGATATGATTAGTAATCAGCTTCACTACAACGGAATGGCTAAGTAAAAGTACCAACAACTGCTGGGTTTTGGGTTTATCTCATGCTAAATGTATCTGACTAGTAAGTCTGCAAGTCACGGAATGGTCAACTAAAAGTGCCTTGCTTATTTTATCGGGATGATTATCTAAACCGACTAGTAAAGTGCAACTATAATCGAATAAGTAAAAGCGCCAACCTGTGAGTTCCTCGGTTGACTTCCTCGTTTGGTCTCGAGGAAACACCGAGATGGGTTTGTTTGGTGATAGCTTCAGTTGGATCCGATTAGGTCATTCTTATCCCTCTCGATATCCGCCAGTTGTATCGAGTCTCTATAGGTTGTTTAGTGCATCTTTGCCGCTTGATCCACCATACCTATGTGGCGAGGACCGCGGTCTAGCCTCGCCGTGTCTTGACCTCGATCTTGGCGCTCCTCTTTTTCCTTTGCCCTTTCGGCACCCTTTTGTTTAAGAAGGTTTTGAGATCGACGTCGTTAGCAAGGTTACCCTTCCGGCTTGGCACAGGCGGGTTATGGGCGCCATTGGTTATTCTTGAGGGCTCTTAGCCCCATTTGCATCTTGTCCGTAGTCGGACGCCCATCGCTTTCAAGGTGATTTGGATCTTTGTACGTATATTTGTATTCTTGACTCTTTGAGTCATTTGTTGTATATATCTGCTACATGGGTCCCATCGAGGACTGTTGTGTAATATTATTACTTTGCTTTCCACCCGCACGAAAGTGCCTGGTGGGCACCTTCGAATCGTTTCTATGTGGGTTTGGCGAGTTTTGCTAAAACTTGCATAGGGCCGATTCTGAGGGTGTTACAGAGTGGTATCAGAGCTCAGCAATTACGATACCCCAAGTCCAAATTTGGGATAACCTAGCTAACGGCCGAAGTAGAGTGTCCAAAACTATTTTGAAAAATCGGTTGGATAGTTCTGATTAGGTCTGATTTTGCTCCTTACCCCTCTGCTATTCCCTCTTATCTCTACGCGTTTTGAATCCGCTCTCTTCTTTCTCTTCGAGTCCAGGAATTCTCGTGGTTGGGTTTCACGTACCTTCAGGGTTTCGCTTCCTCCTTTGGTAACGGTGTTCTACTATCCGGTGTTCATGTTGTCTGAGGAATCCGTCTGCTGTGGTACCATTCTTTGTTCTTTGTTTGTGCCTTCCGGTGTTTTCTGACGCGACGACATCCTTTATGCCAGATCCGATGCAGAGTCTGCATCACTCCCTTGATCCGCACCTCGCTTGTCGAGATCTTCAGTCTGAATCCTGAGAGTTGGTTGCATAATCTGTCTATTCGTGTACATAGTAATGCTTTGAGTGCGG
Organism: Avena longiglumis; assembly: GCA_030063025.1. NCBI lineage: Eukaryota > Viridiplantae > Streptophyta > Magnoliopsida > Poales > Poaceae > Avena > Avena longiglumis. The sequence continues at coordinate 188,805,882 of CP125979.1, forward strand.
GATGGAGTCGCGACCATACCACTACTCTTATCATTCGCTTATGTACATTGAATGGGGGATCGATGCAATTACTCCTTCCAGAAAAGTTAGAGGTGGCCTTACCTTTAACTTTGTCCGTTGTTTTCCGGAGTGTTCTCTTGATGATCAGGACAACGACCTCTTGTTAGTGGTGTCGCGAGGATCTACACGAAGCGAGAAGACGCAGAACGCCGACCTTCCTTCCGGTACCATGAGGCGGATCTCGAGGGCGAGATCCCTTGTTAGTGGTGTCGAATTGTGGCATCCAGCAAAAACCACTACTAGAAAATCGCGTTGAATTTGTGCATTGCATCGTCATCATCATGTGTTGTTTGTCTAAAACTATTTTCGCAAAGCCCGTCTTGTTTTCTAAACGCCCCGATTTTATTCAAACGCAAACCCCGGGTCCCCGGATTATTTTTGTGTGTCTGATATCGGTATGCAAACGGTGTTTGTAAAACAAATAAAATATTTATTTATTTTTTTAGTGGGGCAGTCGAACGGGCCGAATGACCCGAATGACCACCCCAGGATTTTACCAAACGGTCCACCTCTAATTCTATTCCTACCAAACTACCTACCCACATGTGGCATCCCGCAAAACCACTACTAGAAAATCGCGTTGAATTTGTGCATTGCATCGTCATCATCATGCATTGTTTGCCAAAAGTATTTTCGCAACACCCGTTTTGTTTTCTAAAACGCCCCTCCTGATTCAAATATCAAACCCGGGGCTCCGGATTTATTTTGTTTTGGCCGCTATCGGATTCCATACGGCCCGATTAAAACAAGTAAAAATTATATTATTTTTGGTAAGGCGTCAACGACCCAACCCGATCCAACTTCTGATTTTAAATCGGTCCAGATAGGCCAGCCCTCTAAATCCTAAACCCACCCAATTAGCTACCCACACCCAACTGGCCACACCACACCATCCATTAGCATCATGCCACCTCACCCTCTCCCTCCCCTTTGACCAATCCCATGACTCCACCTGGACCCCTCCTCTCTCCACTCAGCCTTGGACCCGGTCCACCCCTCACCTCTCCTGGCCCACGCGCCCACCTCTCCCAGCTCTCACACACCACCCACGCAGGCAACCTCCCCACCGGATCCCACCTTCCCCCCCCCACGCGGGCCACGTCACCCGTCCTGGGCCCCACGCACTACCTCCCCCGCGTCTCCTGTTTCTCTTCTTCCTCCACCGCCTCCCTCACCCTCGCCTCCTCCTCAGCTTTGCCGCCCAAGCGCCACATCGCTGGCTCCGCTCGCCGCCACTCCGCGCCCGCTGCCGCAGCTCTGGCCTCAGCTCCCCTGCCGCTCCAGCCTCCGCCTCCGGCCTGCCCGGCCACCCTCGCCTTGCCCTCCTTCGCCTCAAGCCCCGGCCGCCATCGCTCAGCGCCTCCCGCGCTGGCCGCCTCAAGCCGCCCGGCCGCGTCCCTACATCGTCTGCAAGCCCGCCCCGCCGAACCTCTGCGCTCGCCCCAAGCCCCGACTGCTCACCACGGCCCGCCTCCGCGCCTCACCTCCGTCGGCCGACTCGGCAACCCGAGCTCTGCTCCACGCCGGCGACGCCCTCTGCCGAATCACGCCGACCCCGCCAGCCAGCTCTCCGTCGGCCCGAGCTCCTCCTTCCCGTTCTGCGCGGCTTCCCGACCCCGGCATGCGCCGCCGCCGGCCTTCCTCGGCCCCAGCGTTTACGTAGCAGCGCGAGGATGTGTAGGCTGTGGCCTTAGCGCACAAGTGTACAAACTCCGAAAGACAAGTTCGCCTATCGGACCCAACGCCAAGACCGACCGTGCGTGTTACCCGACAAGACCTTCGCCTCGAGCACCAAGTAATCCGTTTGAACCGCGAGACCAACCCTCGCCAAGATCTTGGTGCGAGACTCACGAAGACCGAACCGGAGGTGGATACCCAAGGCCGATCCGACCGGTGCCGCGTCAAGATCGCTTCTCGGACCTCGATGACGCTAAGTTCTTCGCCATAGAGCAACAGGACTTCGACAAGACCAGGACCGTCGAGAACTTCCCCCTGAACGCCAAGACCGTCGACATGCCCCGGATGCGCCAAGTCCGACCCCTGATATCCGAGACCGTCCCGTCGACCCCTAGACCCTGGACCCCGAGGCCGAACCCCGAACCCCGGCACCCCAAGATCGTCGAGAACCCTAAAGTGTGACCCCTTTCCGAAAACCCTATTTTATAACATAATAACTTGATGCATGTTTAATTGTCATCCATCTCGCATGCATGTCAGTGGTTTGGGGGCCTTATGCCGATTCACCTAATAATTAAATATGGGGCCCATATGCGGGCACATCTAGTCTCATATTGGCCTCATTTAAATTTGTGTAGCGAACCGGTCTTGTCTTTTGCCATGCTAATACAACATTTAAATTGCGGGGTAGCTAAACAACATGAACCACCTAAATATTGTCGGGACCCCGGTTCCACTTAATATGACCTAATTGCATCGCACTTTGGCCATGTCATCCATCATGCATGCATCATGCCGATCTTCTGCCGTTGTATTAAATATTGCATCCGGTGTTGTTCTAGTGTTTTGCTTCTTCGCGGATAAGACCGTTGAGTTGATGTGAGCTTCGCCCCGATCTTCGGTTGAACCCTTCGACAATGTTTTCAGGCGAGCATCTCCCTCTTTCTACCTATCTTACTTTTATAGTCTTTATTTCCTCCTGTTGATCTATTGCTATCTGTGTTGCGATGCTCTAGTTTCCGTACCCGATATATCCCCTGTAGCCTTATATTGCCTTGGACACACCCTATTACCTGTTGTTTGGTAGATAGTTGGACTTGCGCGTCGTATTTGCTTGCTCAAGTGCTGATGTGTGTCGCCATATGCCACAGTTGCTGATGTATTGCCGCATTTTGATGTTGGAGATGATTCTAGTTTTACTTATCGTCACTTTAATTCCTGTTTAACAACTAAAATTGAAATAAGCAGAGGCATCGGTGGGTGATAGAAAATATTTGGTTTCCGAACGCCCACTTGTGTCCCGTAAGACCCCGAGTACTTGATACCTGTTCCTTGATTTTTGCGCGCTATCCACATCCGGGAGGTATATGGGACCCCTGAGCGAGCTTGATTCATTCTTATTTCTTGGGGCCACAAACTAGTTTGAGGTTTTATTTACGATCCTGCACTTATGCCATGTTTTACCGCTTTATTTACGATTGCAGGTACTGCATCGCTTTAGGATCGGACCACGATTTCAGCGTGTCGACAAGCCTCGTTTGGGGTTCCCCGTTCACGTACCGTCTAGCCAAACCTTGAGGCCGTCTCGAGCTTGCTTACTCCGTTGGATTCTACTTAAGGTGGCCTCAAATATTTCTGAATCTGTGATTGTTCATCGTGAAAGCCTCGTTGGTTTTGATTTGGTTTTTCCGAGGTTGATCGGCGTGTGTTGCTATTGGTGCACCCGCCGGGTAAAACTTTCTCAAAGCCGTGTCCATGGATATGGACGACTTGGAGCACAATATCTCGATCATAGACAAGCATAACTAAAGTTTATTTGCTATAAATTTGACTTATAATGACTAGTAATCAGCTTCACTATAATGGAATGGCTAATTAATACTGCCCACAATTGCTTGTTTGGTTGTCGCCTTGCACAATTGTACCTGACTAGTAAGTATTGCAACTACAACGAATTGGCTGAATAAAAGTATCAACAACTGCTGGGTTTTGGGTTTATCTCATGCTATCTGTATCTGATTAGTAATTGTTGCAACTATAACGGAATGGTTAACTAAAAGTGCCCACTGCTTATTTTATCAGGACAATTACCTAAACCTGACTAGTAATTGCTGCAACGATAACCGAATAAATAAAACTGCCAACCGTGTGGGTTCCTCGGTTGACTTCCTCGTTTGGTCTCGAGGGGGAAACACCAGGATGGGTTTGTTTGGTGTTAGTTTTCAGGTTGGATCCGGTTAGGTCATTCTTATCCCTCCCTGATATCCGCCAGTTGTATCGAGTCTCTATAGGTTGTTTAGTGCATGCTGCCGCTGCCGCTTCAGTCCACCATACCTATGTAGGCGAGGACCGCCGAATTCTAGCCTCGCTGCATCGCCTCGATCGACGCCTCTTTTTTCCTTTGCCCTTTGTCGGCACCCCTTTTGTTTAAGCAGGTTTTGAGATCGACGCCGTTAGCGGGGTTACCCTTCCGCTTGGCACAGGCAGGTTATGGACGCCATTGGTTATTCTTCAGGGCTCTTAGCCCCATTCGCATCTTGTCCGTAGTCGGACGCTTTATCATTTTCAAGGTGATTTGGATCTTTGTATATTATATCTGTATTCTTGACTCATGGAGTCGCAAGTTATATATCTGCTCTGTGGGTCCCATCGAGGACCTGTGCAATGTTATTACTTGCTTTCCACCCGCATCGAAAGTGCTCGGGCACCTTTGAATCGTTTCTATGCGGGTTTGGCGAATTTTGCTCAAACTTGCATAGGTCCGATTCGAGGGTGTTACAGAGTGGTATCGAGCTCGGCGGTTGCGATATACACAAGTCCAGCCTGTAGGATAACCTAGCTAACGGCCGAAGTAGAGTGTCAAAACTATTTTTGAAAATCGGTTGGATAGTTCTAACTAGGTCTGATTTTACTCCTTACCCCTTTGCTATTCCTCTCTTACCTCTACGTGTTTTGAATCCGCTCTCTTCTCTCTCTTCGAGTCCAGGATTTTCTCGTGGTTGGGTATCCGTCGTACCTTTAGGGTTTCGCTTCTCCCTTTTGTAACGGAGGTGCCGCGATCATCAATCCGCAACTCGTCTGTTGTGCCCTACATCCGATCTTTTGTTCTTGAGATCTTTATCCATCTGTGTTCCTTGCTGGATATCAGTGTCGTTGAAAAACATATGAGAAGGACGAGCTTTGGTGAAGTTGGAGTATACCTTGAGCATGTGTTGTTCATGCCAATGGAACCACCGCGAAACCTAATCATTGTGCTTTCATACGATTCCTGCTGGCATCATCCCTTTGTTCTGGATACCACCTATGAAGATCTTCAGTCTGAATCTCGGGAGTTGAGTTGCCTGATTCTCCTAACCATGTATAGAGTTGATAGTTGGGTCCGGGATGGACTGATCACCCTACCCGACTCTTACTGTTTGCTCTGTACATCGAACTGGTGGATCGATGTAACTTTTCCCTCTTCTAACGGAAGTTAGGGGTGGCTTTATTTGTGGATACCTCTACCTTCGACCTTTTGTTCCGGAGTGTTCTCTCGACGATCAGGAGCAACGACCTTTGTTGGTGGTGTCGCCGATTCCAAGATGGAGGATGAACTCTTGTTAGTGGTGTCGCGAGGATCTACAGGAAGCGCGAGAAGACGCAGATCGCCGACCTTCCTTCCGGTACCATGAGGCGGATCTCGAGGGCGAGATCCATTGTTAGTGGTGGCGAATTGTGGCATCCCGCAAAACCACTACTAGAAAATCGCGTTGAATTTGTGCATTGCATCGTCATCATCATGCATTGTTTGCCAAAAGTATTTTCGCAACACCCGTTTTGTTTTCTAAAACGCCCCTCCTGATTCAAATATCAAACCCGGGGCTCCGGATTTATTTTGTTTTGGCCGCTATCGGACGGCCCGATTAAAACAAGTAAAAATTATATTATTTTTGGTAGGGCAGTCGAACGGGCCAACCCGACCCGAACGACCGCCCCAGATTTTAAATCGGTCCAGATAGGCCAGCCCTCTAAATCCTAAACCCACCCAATTAGTTACCCACACCCAACTGGCCACATCACACCATCCATTAGCATCATGCCACCTCACCCTCTCCCTCCCCTTTGACCAATCCCATGACTCCACCTGGACCCCTCCTCTCTCCACTCAGCCTTGGACCCGGTCCACCCCTCACCTCTCCTGGCCCACGCGCCCACCTCTCCCAGCTCTCACACACCACCCACGCAGGCAACCTCCCCACCGGATCCCACCTTCCCCCCCCCCACGCGGGCCACGTCACCCGTCCTGGGCCCCACGCACTACCTCCCCCGCGTCTCCTGTTTCTCTTCTTCCTCCACCGCCTCTCCTCACCCTCCCTCCGCCACGCCTCGCCCCGCTCCTCGCGTGCTCACGCCGCCTGCCGCCACGCCTGGCCAGCGCTCCGCTGGCTCAAGCTCACAGCTCCCCAGACCGGCTCAGCCCCCGTCTCCCTGGCTCTCCCTAAGTCCGCCAGCGCTGGCTCGCTCTGGCCACTTTCGCCCGCCTCCGCCCCGCCACAGCCCGCCGCCACTGCCAGAGCCGCCTCTGCGCCTCAGCCCGCCTGCCGCCGCCTCCGGCCGCTGCCACACTGCACCGCTGGCCTCAAGCCTCGCCCGCTGCCGCCTCCGCTCATGAAGCCGTCCCCGCCGCTGCCGGCTGCCGCCTCCCGCTGGCCCCTACATCGTCTCAGAAGCCCGCCCGCTGAACCCCGCCTCCTGCGCTCGCCCCAAGCCCCGACCGTCTCCACCATGGCCCGCCTCCGCGTCTCCCTCACCTCCGACGGCGTCGACCGAATCAACAGCCCCGAGCTCTGCTCCACGCCGCCGGCGACGCCCTCTGCCGGAATCACGCCGACCCCGCACAGCCCAGCTCTCCCCGTCGGCCCGAGCTCCTCCTTCCCGTTCTTCGCGGCTTCCCGACCCGGCTGTGCATCGCCGCCGCGGCCTTCCTCGCCTGCAGCGTTTACGCAGTAGCGAGGATGTGTAGGTTGTGTGGCCTTAGCACAGACAAGTGTACAAACTCCGAGTAGTACAAGTTCGCCTATCGGACCCCGAACGCCAAGACCGACCGGTGCGTGTTACCCGACAAGACCTTCGCCTCAGAGCACCAAGTAATCCGTTTGAACCGCGAAGACCCGAACCCTCGCCAAGATCTTCGGTGCCGAGACCTGCGAAGACCGAACCCGGATGTGGATACCCCGAAGGCCGATCCCGTACCCGGTGCCGCGTCAAGATCGCCTTCTCGGACCTCGATGACGCTAAGTTCTTCGCCATAGAGCAACAGGGACTTCGACAAGACCAGGACCGTCGAGAACTTCCCCCTGAACGCCAAGACCGTCGACATGCCCCGGATGCGCCAAGTCCGACCCCTGATATCCGAGACCGTCCCGTCGACCCCTAGACCCTGGACCCCGAGGCCGAACCCCGAACCCCGGCACCCCAAGATCGTCGAGAACCCTAAAGTGTGACCCCTTTCCGAAAACCCTATTTTATAACATAATAACTTGATGCATGTTTAATTGTCATCCATCTCGCATGCATGTCAGTGGTTTGGGGGCCTTATGCCGATTCACCTAATAATTAAATATGGGGCCCATATGCGGGCACATCTAGTCTCATATTGGCCTCATTTAAATTTGTGTAGCGAACCCGGTGCTGTCTTTTGCCATGCTAATACAACATTTAAATTGCGGGGTAGCTAAACAACATGAACCACCTAAATATTGTCGGGACCCCGGTTCCACTTAATATGACCTAATTGCATCGCACTTTGGCCATGTCATCCATCATGCATGCATCATGCCGATCTTCTGCCGTTGTATTAAATATTGCATCCGGTGTTGTTCTAGTGTTTTGCTTCTTCGCGGATAAGACCGTTGAGTTGATGTGAGCTTAGCCCCGATCTTCGGTTGAACCCTTCGACAATGTTTTCAGGCGAGCATCTCCCTCTTTCTACCTATCTTACTTTTATAGTCTTTATTTCCTCCTGTTGATCTATTGCTATCTGTGTTGCGATGCTCTAGTTTCCGTACCCGATATATCCCCTGCAGCCTTATATTGCCTTGGACACACCCTATTACCTGTTGTTTGGTAGATAGTTGGACTTGCGCGTCGTAGTTGCTTGCTCAAGTGCTGATGTGTGTCGCCATATGCCACAGTTGCTAATGTATTGCCGCATTTTGATGTTGGAGATGATTCTAGTTTTACTTATCGTCACTTTAATTCCTGTTTAACAACTAAAATTGAAATAAGCAGAGGCATCGGTGGGTGATAGAAAATATTTGGTTTCCGAACGCCCACTTGTGTCCCGTAAGACCCCGAGTACTTGATACCTTCCTTGATTTTGCGCTATCCACATCCGGAGGTATATGGGACCCCGAGCCGAGCTTGATTCATTCTTATTTCTTGGGGCCACAAACTAGTTTGAGGTTTTATTTACGATCCTGTACTTATGCCATGTTTTACCGCTTTATTTACGATTGCGAGGTAATCGCATTAATCTTTGTTAGGATCGGACCACGATTTCGCGGTGTCGACAAGCCTCGTTTGGGGTTCCCGATCGTTCACTGCCGTCTAGCCAAACCTTGAGGCCGTCTCGAGCTTGCTTACTCCGTTATGATTCTACTTAAGGGTGGCCTCAAATATTTCAATCTGTGATTGTTCACCGTGAAAGCCTCGTTGGGTTTTGATTTGGTTTTTCCGAGGTTGATCGAGCGTGTTGCTATTGGTGCACCCGGCGGGTAAAACTTTCAAAGCCGTGTCCGCGGATATGGACGACTTGGAGCAAGATCTCGATCATAGACAAGCATAACTAAAGTTTATTTGCTATAAATTTGACTTATAATGACTAGTAATCAGCTTCACTATAATGGAATGGCTAATTAATCGCCCACAATTGCTTGTTTGGTTGTCGCCATGACAATTGTACTGACTAGTAAGTATTGCAACTTCAACGAATTGGTGAATAAAAGTATCAACAAGCTTCTGGGTTTTGGGTTTATCTCATGCTATCTCAGATTCGATTAGTAATTGTTGCAACTATAACGAATGGTCAACTAAAAGTGCCCATTGTTTACTTTATCAGGATGATTACCTAAACCTGACTAGTAATTGCTGCAACGATAACTGAATAAATAAAACTGCCAACCGTGTGGGTTCCTCGGTTGACTTCCTCGTTTGGTCTCGAGGGGGAAACACCAGGATGGGTTTGTTTGGTGTTAGTTTTCAGGTTGGATCCGGTTAGGTCATTCTTATCCCTCCCTGATATCCGCCAGTTGTATCGAGTCTCTATAGGTTGTTTAGTGCATGCTGCCGCTGCCGCTTCAGTCCACCATACCTATGTAGGCGAGGACCGCCTAATTCTAGCCTCGTCGTTGTACTGACGCTCCTTCTTTTTCCTTTGCCCTTTGTCGGCACCCCTTTTGTTTAAGCAGGTTTTGAGATCGACGCCGTTAGCAGGGTTACCCTTCCGGCTTGGCCTGGGCAGGGTTATGGACGCCATTGGTTATTCTTCAGGGCTCTTAGCCCCATTCGCATCTTGTCCGTAGTCGGACGCTTTATCATTTTCAAGGTGATTTGGATCTTTGTATATTATATCTGTATTCTTGACTCATGGAGTCACTGTTATATATATCTGTTCTGTGGGTCCCATCGAGGACTGTTGTGCAATGTTATTACTTCGTTTTCCACCCGCACGAAAGTGCCTGGTGGGCACCTTTGAATCGTTTCTATGCGGGTTTGGCGAATTTTGCTCAAACTTGCATAGGTACGATTCTGAGGGTGTTACACCACACCCAGCCTCCACCTCACCCCGCCCAATAACTCGCCGCCACCTCATCCTCATCCTCCCCCCACCCAATCCTAGCCCTCCACCTAGACCCACCCTCTCTCCACCTTACCAACACACCACAGCCACAGGCCACACCGACACACACATGCACACAGCCACTCTCCTCCGCCCCACCTCTCCTGCACCGCAGCCCACGCTACCACCCCACGCGACCCCACGCTGGCCCCACCCGTTCCCACTGACCTGTTTCTCTTCCCATGAGCCTCCTCTCCCCATGCATCCTCTCTCTCCCCTAGCTCCAGCCGCCCGTGGCGAGGCCGCCTCTCCCACCCTGCTGCCCACGTCACGGCCCCTCCGCCTCCTCGCCGCCTGCCACACTGTCCTCTCCTCGCGCCCGCGCCTCGGCCCTCGCCAAGGCCTTCCACGCCCGCCGCTCGCTCGCTTCAAGCGCCGTCCTCGCCTCCTCGGCTCCGTCCCAACCTCCGGCCACCGCGCGTTCTCGAGCGCCTCCACCGCCTGCGGTCCCCTCCGCTCGCCGGCCCCTCGGCCCTAGGTTCTCGCCGTCGCCCCAGCGCGGCAGCCGTCTCCCGTCGCGAGCCGCCTCCCCATCCCGTCGGCGCCTGCCCGCCTGCCTGCTTCTGCGCCCGGCCGCCTCCGCCAGCTCCTCCGTCGCGGGGCCGCCGGGTCGCGCCGCCAGACCGCGAACCTCCGTCCTCGCCGGCCTCGGTAGCCTTCGCCCGCCGCAGTTCTGGCCCAGGTCGGCCGCCTCAGCGACGTCTGCGTCGTCGACCCGCCCTACGCCCCGTCGCGATCACCTCGCCGCCGTCCGCCGCGCCTCTCTCGTCGACCCGCTCGGCTTGTGTATGTGTGTGTATGTTGTGGCACTCGCGGACCTTCAAGATCTCCACCACCGAACCCTCGAACCTCCGACACGGAGCGGCGATGCATGACCTTGAGAAGGCCGACACGGTCCAAGATCCCCGGTCGCCAAGAACGCCCACACAGAGACTCACCCGATCACGGACCGCAAGGACGTCCCCAGAGTTGAACCCCGAAGCCCGATCCCGGTGATCCAAAGGCCAGAACCGACCCGATACGCGGACCCGACAAGTTCTTCTCGACGACAAGATCATCGACAGGGAACCCGAAGACCACAAGTGCGACAAGTACTCCCTCGAGAACGCCGAGTACCTCACCCCGGACACCGACACCCTGGACGGCAAGTTCTTCCTCCGAAAGCATTGACGCCGCGCGACAAGAACTACTCCGCTAACCGAGAACGATCACGTCGAACCCTGAACCCCGAGACCGGACCCCGAACCCCGGAACCCCAAGTTCGTCGAACCCTAACAAGATCTGCCGACCCTAATGTGTGACCCCTTTTCTCGAACCCTATTTTATAAATGAAATAACAAATGGATGCATATTGAATTGTCATACTCACATGCATATCTGTGTGGTTTGGGGGCCTTATGCCAATTCACCTAATAATTAAATATGGGGCCATATGCGGGCAAATCTATTCTCATATTGGCCTCTTTTGAATTTGTGTAGCGAACCGGTGATATATATTCTGCCTTGTTAAACAAAATTTGAATTGCGGGGTAGCTAAACAACATGAACCACCTAATGATTAATTGTCGGGACCCCGGTTCCACTTAATATGACCTAATTGCATCGCACTTTGCCATGCCATGCATCATACATGCATCATGCCGATCTTCTTTCGTTGTATTAAATCTTGCATCCGGTGTTTCTTCTAGTGTCTTGCTTCTTCGCGGATAAGGCCGTTGAGTTGATGTGAGCTTCGCCCCGATCGTCGGTTGAACCTTCGACAATGTTTTCAAAGCAGCATCTCCCCTTTCTACCTATCTTACTTTTCTAGTATTTATTCCCTCCTGTTGATCTTTGCTATCTGTTGCGATGCTCTAGTTTTGTACCGTGATATCCCTTGCAGCCATATATAGCCTTGGACACATCCTATTACATTGTTTGGTAGATAGTTGGACCCGCGTGTCGTAGTCGCTTGCTCAAGTGTTTTGCTTGTCGTCACGCACACAATTGTTGGAGGATTGCCGCATGTTGGCGTTGGAGATGATCATGGTTTTACTTATCGTTCACTTTAATTACTGTTTAACAACTAAAATTGATTTAAGCGAGGCATCGGTGGGTGATAGGTAAGTTTTGGTTTCGATCACCACTTGTGTCCTGGGACCGAGTTCTTGACACTGCTTAGAGATCGCGCTAACCACGTGTGGGGAGATATGGGCCCCATTGATTACCTGATTTCAAAGTATTGTCTTTGGGGCCACAAACTAGTTTGAGGATTTATTTACTATCCTGTACCTATGCCATGCTTTTGCTTTATTTACGATTGTGAGGAGCACGCTGTCTTTTTTAGGAAGCGGAATGTTTTCGCGGTATCGACAGTCCCGATTGGGGATCTGGCTCGTTCTGACCATTGTCAAACCCTAAGTCCGTCTCGGAGACCGGCCGACTTTGCTATGGTAGACTTAGTGGGTGGCCGTGCTTGCTTTGGGTGCGAACGTCATGACTTAGGCCCATCGACATACCGATGGGTGTATGTTAACGATCGGCAAAAGGGTCAAGTGCACGTGGATACTTTGGTGCACCCTGCAGTTAAATCTTTTCGAGAAGCCGTGTTCGCGGTTATGGACGACTTGGAGCAGTGCTTGATCATAGACAACTATAACTAAAGTTTATTGTTTTAAATTGACTTGTTTCCGATATGATTAGTAATCAGCTTCACTACAACGGAATGGCTAAGTAAAAGTACCAACAAGCTGGGTTTTGGGTTTATCTCATGCTAAATGTATCCGACTAGTAAGTGCTGCAAGCATCACGGAATGGTCAACTAAAAGTGCCATCGCTTATTTTTATCGGATGATTATCTAAACGACTAGTAAAGTGCCGCAACTATAATGAATAAGTAAAGCGCCAACCTGTGAGTTCCTCGGTTGACTTCCTCGTTTGGTCTCGAGGAAACACCAGATGGGTTTGTTTGGTGATAGCTTCAGTTGGATCCGATTAGGTCATTCTTATCCTCTCGATATCCACCAGTTGTATCGAGTCTCTATAGGTTGTTTAGTGCATCTTTGCCACGCCGCTTGATCCACCATACCTATGTAGGCGAGGACGAATTCTAGCCTCGCTGCATCGCCTCGATCGACGCTCCTCTTTTTCCTTTGCCCTTTGTCGGCACCCCTTTTGTTTAAGCAGGTTTTGAGATCGGCGTCGTTAGCAAGGTTACCCTTCCGGCTTGGCAGGGTTATGGACGCCATTGGTTATTCTTCAGGGCTCTTAGCCCCATTTGCATCTTGTCTGTAGTCGGACGCCCCATCGTTTTCAAGGTGATTTGGATCTTTGTACCGTATATTTGTATTCTTGACTCTTTGAGTCGCTGTTGTATATATATCTGTTCTGTGGGTCCAATCGAGGACTGTTGTGTAATGTTATTACTTTGCTTTCCACCCGCACGAAAGTGCCTGGTGGGCACCTTCGAATCGTTTCTATGTGGGTTTGGCGAGTTTTGCTAAAACTTGCATAGGGCCGATTCTGAGGGTGTTACAACTACCGATGTCTATATATACTTGAATACATTCACCTGAAGAGGAAACGTCATAATCGCCCAAGTCGTAGCCATTAGCCTTAGTTATAAACCCTAGATTCATCTATTCTCATCGGATACTATTATAATCCCGTCGAGATCATCTTGTAGACACATTGTATTATCCGTCGATCACCTTACGAATAAAGTATGAGGGAATCCTCCATGCTATACATCTATATTCTCCTTTAAGATCCAAACCTACTGACCTGAGCCAATTGCCGAAAAAAATAAAACTCTCTTCTGATCTCCAAAAGTGAGGTTGTCGTGGGATCATGAAAACAATCCTTTGTCACGGCTCCTTGGGTGCCTGCGTCCAGGCCAAACGGGAGAGGCTCGTGCTGCAATCCAGACAATCCATTCTATACGAGGTTGAGATCGGTGTTGAACCTAGCGCGATGTGGAGGATCATCGACACGCTCGTTTCCTTTGGGCAGCGGGAATAGGTGGTTGAGCTTGAACCCGCCAATCAGATCACCATCGGGATACTCACGCGAGGAGAACCTTGACAGGGGCATCGCATGCCCCTAGTCCTCATGGAACATAGCCTAGGATAACAAAGAGAAGCTGGTCAGTGATGAGACGCTCCTCTGGCTCCCCCAAAGTCCAGGGTAGTACTGGTCAGCATGAGGTGGTGTAGGCCCTCTGAAGCTGCCATTGCCACATTGGCTTTAGCCTTGGTCTCCCTTGCCTGGCGGTCATACGAGAGCATTGTATGGCGTGCGGCCTCCTTTTCCCACTCGGTGTTAGTAATCCTCGGCTTATTTGCCGGGACCTTCGCCGAGCGTGGGCTGGCAAACTTCTTTGGCGGCATGGGGCACGACGACGAGCAGACTGGCCGCGGGATTGATTTTGGAGGAGAAAAATGGCGGAACTTGGCGGTGAATTAAGGGATATGTAATGAAAAGAGGGATGGAATGGATGGAGGGAAGTTTTTTTTCCGTCTCGCCAACAGAGTTATCCCACCCGCATTTTGCTCCATCCGACACTGTTGGGGTTCCAGTGCATAAAACAAAACATTTCCTACGACGGATCGCCCTAATGCCTAATATCTATCTATTATTGATGCAGTAACAACCAAAGGTTTCGGATACCTACCCTTGTAGTCCGAAAACGATTAACGTTCTGAGGGGAATGTGGTTGAAGTAGTCATGCTCGTGGCCGACCTCAAGATCGTGAAGCTTCTGGCAGGTCACCCCTTGCTCCATCATCGTGCAGCAGTCCGGCTCACGACATCCAAGATGCCCCAAGTGTGGCTCCTCGTGGTTTCGTACACAATATGGTGTACAATGACGACCTTCGGATCCTCGATCCTGCCTGGAGTGCGGAAATAGATATCTGGATTGGAATCTCCACAGCGCAACGACGTGCTGCTAGTGCACCGTCTCTTGCGTGAGCATTCCTATCATGGGACCATGCTAGCACAAGGAGACAACTAGAGAGAGAGATGAGAGGGAGGGAGGAGGTGCATAGAGGAGGGAGGAGAGCTCCCAACTCGTCATTTTTGTGTGTCTCTCCTCCTCCAAGGGGGGCTTTATATAGCGGAAGGGGGCACCCTTACCCCCCCCCCCCACACACACACACCAAGACAACCCTAGGCAGCCAAGAGGGGGCAAGGGGCGACGACCAAGGGAGGGGCAGCCCTAGGGCGCCCCAAACCCTAACCCTAGCCGCCAGCCAAGGGAGGGGGCAGCCCTAGGCGCCCCAAACCCTAGGCGCATGGCCCTCCCACTTGTGGTTTCCCTCATCGTCCTTTTTCCCTTAGAAGTTTGGCCCATTAGTGGAATATCCTTTCAAATTAGATTTTAATATTATATTTAATATTAATTAATATGTAAATATATATTACAAAATCTGATTTGACCCAAAAAAACCTTTTGATTCCCCTTCGATTTCCTCCGAACGACTTCGGAACTTCCCGGAACGATTCTGGTTCTCTCAACGGAACTTTTCTGGTTTCCTTTCTTTCTCCGAACAACTTCAAATCTCTCTCTGCGGAACAATTCCAGCTTTCTCTTTCTCTACTGTGATTCCTGTTGGAGATATGCCCTACAGGCAATAATAAATGTAGTTATTATTATATCTTTGTGTTTACGATAAATGTTTATATTCATGCTATAACAGTATTAACCAGAAACATTAATACTTGTGTGATTTGTAAACTAAATTAGAGTCCCTAGTAAAGCCTCTTTATAATACTAGCTTGTTGGTTAATAGATGATCGTGGTTTCCCGATCATGAACATTGAGATGTTATTAACAACGAGATCATATCATTAGGAGAATGGTATGATGGACACACTCCTATAGATAATCGTAGCATAAAGATCAAGTCATTTTAATAGTTCAATTGCTATAAGCTTTCTGATACATAGTAACCTAATTCCTTCGACCATGAGATCATGCTAATCACCATCACTGGAAGGATGCTCTGATGACATCAAACACCACACCGTAACTGGGTGGCTATAAAGGTGGCATTGAGTGTTCGGATAGTATGGGTTGAGGCACATGGATCAAGAGTGGGATTTGTCCATCCATATGATGGATAGATATACTCTGGTCCCTCTCGGTGGAATGTCATCCAATTATCTTGCAAGCATGTGACTGGCTCACAAGGGATCACATACCACGGGAACGAGAAAAGAGTACTTATCAGTAACGAGGTTGAACTAGGTATGCAGAGATACCGACGATCAAAACCTCGGATAAGTAAACTATCGTGAGACAAAGGGAAATTGGTATAGTATGTAAGTGGTTCATTCGATCGCAAAGTAATCGTAGAAATATGTGGGAGCCATATGAATTTCCAGATTCCTCTATTGGTTATTGATCGGAGAAGTGTCTCGGTCATGTCCGCATAATTCACGAACCGTAGGGAGACACACTTAAGGATTCGATGTTGTTGTGTAGTTATGGAATGATGAGTAAGAGACCGAATGTTGTTCGGAGTCTCGGATGGGATCCGGGATATCACGAGGATATCCGGAATGGTCCGGAGAATTAGATTCATATAAGTAAAGTCATGTTTCGGAGTTCGGAAAAGATTCCGGTGTTTTCACCAGGAATGTTCTAGAAGGGTCTGGAAGGTCCGGCACTCTGGAGGGTAAGGGCACATGGATGTGTCATGAAAATGTGGAACGGTTGCATCATGTACTAGGTCACTTGGCTGGGCAATATGGAGAGAGAAATCAAATCCAAGTTTGAAAGTCAAACGCCAATTTGAAAAAGTCAAATCTGAAGTTTGCTTGGTGGAGGGAGAGTAGGAAACCTACTTGGGGAGGAAGTCCCACTCCCTCCACCCGCCGGCCATGAGGAGGAGTTGGAGGAGGACTCCCTCCTCCCAAACCGCCCCTCCCACCTATATAAGGAGGGGTAGGGCGCCCCCTACCCCTCACACCCAAACCCTAGCTCCTGGCGCCTCCACCACAAGTGTTGTCGCCGCCTAGGGATCTCCCAAGTCGCCGACTAGGATTTCCCCAAACCCTAGCCGCCGGCTACACCACCCTCCTTGGCGCCTCTGTCGTGGGAATGACCACGGCAGATGCTGCAATCGGCAGCGAGTAGTAGAACGAAGGGCAAGGGCGGCCAGCCATCTGCGGTGCGAGATGAGGGCGGAGACTCAGGGTTTTACCCAGGTTCGGCCCCCCGGAGGGTAAAGACCTACTCCTGCTAGATTGTATTATGGAGGTGTTTACAATGGGCGAACTCGGCGGCTAGGCGGCGAGTTGCTTGGGTGTATGAGGGAACGTATCTCTACTCACCCCTTAGGGAGGTTTATATAGGCTTACCTCCCCTAGGGTTTACATATCTCAACCGATTCGGTTACAACTTTGTCAATCGTTTAACTCGGACCGACTGGGCCTATCTACTACTGGGCCTTCGACCTCGATCGCTGGTACCTGATGGCTTTGATCCACTCGCTCGCAGCCCACTCGCCAGACCTTTGGGCGGTCGGAACGTCCCACGAGGATACCCCAGAGGCATATCCCCATCGGTAGTCCCCGAGGCCGTCGTTGATTAGGCGGTGGCTTGGCGATCGGAGTATACGGCTTCAAGTTGGCATCGATCAAATAATCGTCATGGCTCTGTACAAAGGAAAAATCCGGCGAACCGAGTCGCGTTTTGAGTGTACCGAACCAACGGGTCGCTCGGCGAATAACTCACGAGCCGAGTGGCGGGAGGCGGACCGTCGGGCGTGGTCAAACTAGCCGTTAAGGTAACTTAACGGTAACTTCGGCGTAATCATCGCGCGTAACGCCCCTAATTTGGCGGGCAGCTCTCGCTATATAAAGGGAATGGTTGGCCATCGGAAAGCCAACCGCCCACCATTTCTTCCAGTACGCACATCTTCCGCCCGTTGATCTCGCGACGCAATCCTCCGACCTCGGCAAATCCTCGGCCATGGCCCTCTCCACGAACCTTGGGTAGATCCAAGTGCACCAGGGCAATGGCCTCCTTCGAGGAGGCCGGAATCTCGGGCAGTCTTGGCGAATCCCGCAGGAGAACGACCAACCAGCGAGAGTTCATCTGCTTCACTAGTCACCTCGGCGGGTTTAGGGTTTCCCACTTCTCTGTTCTTCAAGGCTTACCACGGATCCAGCCCTCGGATCTGGGTCCCCATAGTATCGAGCAGCTCGCCATCTTTGTGGCGTCATGAAGTGCTACTGGGCTGCCGCCCTATTTTCCCTTGTGGCAAGATCTGTTCCATGGACGGATCACCGCGAGGCGAAATGACCCAATGCTAGCCGCGGCTTAACCTTCCAACTGAAATCCAAAGCCTCCTTCTTCGACTTGATGCCGCCGCCAAAGCAATGGCGGTCGAAAAAGTCTTGGTTCTACGTGACCGAGGCGACCCGAGGACGGGCGATCCCACGGTATTTCGGCCGACCGCTCGAGCCGCAATCTCCAGGTTGCCAAGCTTCCCGACGACCAGCGGATGGTCGTCGACGAGATGCTCCACCATTCGCGGTCCAAGAAGAAGGCTCAGACGGTGAACACAGCCTGGCTTGGGCGGCGACTCGTCCCGCCTAACGCGAGCACTACATGTACCAAGTACAGGCCGAGAAGACTCGACGAAGGCCTGTCGCCGAAAGTGGAAGCCGGAGGACTACCTCTGGCGTGAAGAGGATCACCCAGCGGCATACACGGATGCGCAGGCGCTCCCTCCATACACCACGCGTCGGCTCCGACGGTAATAACTGATCTTATTCGATCGCAGCATATGCAATCGCGGTAATTCTAACTTTGTTCCATGTTAACGCAGCTATTCCAAGTGGTGGAAGGTGGCTTCCACCCGCCGATGACGAGCTCCGCCATCCGCCCAGACAAGCGAAGTCGCCTCCGCCAAGGGCAATGAGGGCGATGAGGACGAATCCGAGGAGATCGCCCATCGGTCCGAAGACCAGCGAACGCGTCGTGCGAACTCGAGGCGCAGAGCCTCGGCGTCATGATGATGACGAGGAACTCCCGGAGACCACCTCGCTCCGTGCCACTCCGCGAAGAAGAAGAAGGAGAAAGAGGCGAGGGCCCCCTAAGGAGGAGGCCGCCGAAGATGGCCTCACCGCCGCTCGTGAGCAGCTCCGATGCCCATAGCTCGGCGGTGACGGGCGGCCCCGCAACAACCACTAGACGCACCATCCATGGAGGCACCGCTGGCCTCGATGCCCCCGCCTTGGGCCGATCTCCGGGCTAGGAAGGCTCCAGGTGGCGACCGCCTCGCAAAGGGGTCCCGACGTGGCGGTCTCGCCTCGCAAGGAGGCTCCGGTCGCGCAGCCTAGCAAGAAACCTCCGCCCGAAGGCGCCAACCGCTACCTCAACATCAAAGAAACCGTCCGTGTCACAGGCCTGGCGCCTGGACTGGGCTCGCCGCTTGGCCCGAGCTGAAAACCGCCGCCTTCGCATGGCTGCGTTTCATTCCGTCGCCAAGTGAGTGTACTCGGCCGCCTTTCTCTCTTAGTATTTTGAATGTTTTTCCTGAATTGTCTCGTCGCGGGACCGGAGTGAAGAAGATGAGCCACCCGACGGTGGCCAAGGTGCCCTCCGCCACTAGCGGGGAGGACCCTTCCGTAAGAGGAAGGTGGATGAGGTCGCCGCCACGGAAGGCAGCAAGAAGGCCAAGGCGATGACATCGCCACTGTCTCGACGACACGGCGGCGGCTGGCCCGCCGTTGAAGCGACCGCATCCACGAAGGAGGCATTTCGTTGCCTAGACCGAAGAAGCGAAGCTCCTTTGGGGCGGTGCTACCTTCCCCGCTTCATGACCAAAGCGACCACGGCGAGTGAGGCTGCGACTCGAACCCGCTCCGAGGCCGACGCTGAGATCGACCAACGTCGCGGCACACGGCGCTTGCGTCCGTGGACGCGCGCAATCGCACGCATGCTTGGCGCGCCATCCGGTACCTCCGGTCCGAGGATCGGTCGGTGTTTTGCGGCCTGATTCTTTATAGTTACTTGTTTCGTATGCGTTGAGTCCGGTCCCGAGTGCGTACTCGCTAAATTGTAGCGGTGGGCACTTAGTATTTTCGAGCCACGGTCCCTCGTGCGCACCGCTAAATTGTAGCGGGTGGGCACTGAATAATTCGAGACTCGGTCCCGAGTGCGTACCGCTAAATTGTAGCGGGTGGCACCGAGTAATTCGAGCCTCCGGTCCCGAGTGCGCACCGCTAATTGTAGCGGGTGGGCACCGAGTTGTTTCGTGTGAACTGACTTTGAAACTTTGCGGGGTTTACAACCGAGTCGGGAGCGATTGGCTGCGGCAGCGTCTTTGAGAAGGAGTTGGGCGCTTCCAAGAAGTAAACAAGGAGCTGCGATTGATTGCTGCAGTGAGGTGGCTCGCCGAGCTTGTCCTCTGCCGGGCGGTACGGCGAAAGTCTGCGTTAAACTTCGCTGAGCAAAGGATCGCCGACCTCGGCCTTGAATCTGCGGAGGCGAAAGAAGAAGAGCTCGGCGAGCAGGCGAGCTAAGCGCCGTTCTTTGCCGCGGAGGAAGACCGGAAGGTGTCGGAAGCCCTCATCGTTGGGCTTCGGGGCGATAAGACATCGCTTCAAAGCTTCATTCGGGCTCGCCCGCCCGTTGATCGGTGAGTGCGTCTTCCCAGTCTTGTGGTTATATTGTTTGTGGTTTCCGTGGTGCTCACAACTGTTTCCATCTAGTAGGCCGTATGATTGGTAGCCATGAAGAAGCGAGTTCTCTTGATGCGAGGGAGTGCGTGAGCATGCTCGTCGACTCGGACGCTTGTCGGCGACTTGCATCCGCCTACCTTCAAGAGATGTCGCCCACGGAGGTTATTCCCAATGACCTCATTGAGGTGTGGGAGTACTTGGAGAAGGCGCCGTGTCGTGGAGTTCATGACGCCGGTTTTTTCGACGTGGAGCGTCGGCGGCTCTGAGCACAGGACTCGCCCACTTCCCGAAGATTTCGACCTCGACGACGTGACGGTGGTTATCCTTCATCGTCTGCGGTGGATCTATCCGGGTTCTTAAGCTGCAGAACGCGTGCCGCGTACTCGGGCGTGTTTGGGCAATGGGCGACCTTCTTCCGTACCAGAAGCGGTCGTCGCCGAACGACGCCGAGCCGCATCGCGACTTCAAGGTCGAGCAGCCCTTCCGCCGGCGATGGCGGGCCAGACGACTTATCCATCGAACCCGTATAATCGTATTCATCCGGAAGCCGGGCGCTGCATCATCGTCGAAGCCTGCGGAATAGTGTTAGTAACAATTCTGCCGAGTAGGCATATTTTGTAATGTAAGACAATGCGATATGCGATTGAATGGAACGTTGTGTTCATTTTGCTATTTATTTGCGTGTTTTGGATTGATTTTGGGTGAGTCCCCGAGCGCGTCCGCCCTTTTGCGGGTTTCACCTTAAATATGATGTTTTGTTGTTTATCATGTGTGTTGTTGGTTGGGTCGACTCGCCCGAGCTCGGAGAGCCAGTCGCAAGGCGACTCCCTTGAGTGCTCTGTACTTTACCGTTTTCCCGTACGCGAACGGGGCCGGGTGGCCGAGTCCCCGAGCGTGGTACTTGGTAGTTCAAGGCGCAACTCGAGGGTGGTTGAGGACTGAGCGCGTTGGTGTGAGCGCGTCACTCCTGCCTGGCCCGATGGGTCAGTCGCGTGGCGAGTCCTAGGCGTGCTCTCTTACTTGGCGTTTTCCCTGTCCGATCGCGACGAACTGGTAGTCAGTCCCCGAGCGTGGTACTTAGCCGTTCGAGGCGCTACGCCGAGGATGCGGAGGACCAGGGTCGCTGTGAGAAGCGAGGACAGTTGTCTTGGTTCGTAAAACCAGTCGAGCTAGGCGACTCCAATGGGGCTCCGGATTGGCGTTTTTCGTGGACGATGCAAGACCTGAAATGACTCAGTGCTCTTACATCGCACTACTTAGCCGTGCCGGTCGCTGTACCAAGGGTTGACTTCTGTATTTTAGCATGACGCTGTTAATTACGAGTGCGAGTGGCACAAGGCATGGAGAGTAGACGAATTTTGCGGTAACCGTTTCTTTTATTCATAGCGACTGGAGAATACATATGTGGGGTTCTAGGTATAGAACTTCCGGAGGAGATTTACATTCCACGGCCGCTTGACGTCGAGTTCACCGTCCCCGCGGACGTCGACGAGGTAGTAGGCGTTGCCGAGCACGCCCGATAGCGAACGGCCTTCCCATGGAGGAGAGCTTGTGCATGCCCTTCTTGTCTGGATGAGGCGTAGCACCAAGTCGCCTCGAAGGTGCGGGTTTTCACCCGTCGGCTGTGGTAGCGACGAGCCCTTGCCGATAGATAGCGGTGCGCAATCGGGCGAGGTCGCGGCTTCGTCGAGTTGGTCGAGCCTATCTTGGCGGGCCATTCGTTTGCGGCCTCCGTATAGTGGACGATCCGCGAGTCGTGTTCGAGGTCGGTTGGCATGACGGCTTCATGCGTAGACCATGAAGAAGGGGTGAATCCGTCGACTGTTGACCGAGGTGCGGATTCCCAGATGACGGAGGAAGCTCTTGACCCAGCACCCGTGAGCGCTCGAGTGGTACTGGAGTCGCGGCTTCAGGCCGTGGAGGATGCTTTGGTTGGCTCGTTCCGCTGGCCGTTGGATTCCGGGTGTCGACGCGAGGTCGAGCCGGATGTGGTGCTCTCGCAGAACTCGCCATTGCTCCTTGGCGAAGTTTGTGCCGTTGTCCGTGATGATGCTGTTGGGGAAACCGTAGCGGTATATGAGCTCGCGTAGGAACTTAGTGGCGATCTTCCCGTCGCATTTCGGACTGGCTTGGCTTCTATCCACTTTGTGAATTTGTCGTGGCGACCAGCGGTGGGTGTAGCCGAGGGGCCTTCTTGAAGGGGCCGACCATGTCCATGCCCCACGGCGAATGGCCAGGTGATGGGGATTGTTTTGAGCGCCGAACTTGAACGCGTGCGTCGTTGGCGTATTGCACCCGCATCGCTGGACGATATCGGCAGCGTCGGCGTGCGTGGGCCAAGAGAAGCCGTGTCGCATGGCTTTGGCGACCAGGTGAGCGGCAGCGTGGTGGCGCAATCGCTGAGTGGATGTCGTGTAAGATTTTGCGCCCTTCACTGGTTGGACGCAGCGTTGAACACGCCGGTGACGCTGCGCTTGTGTAGCTCGCCGTCGGCGATGGTGTAGGACTTGCATCGGCGAACAATCATTCGGCGCTTGTCTGCGTCTGCGGGCAGGTTGCCCGTCTCGAGTAAGCGATGTAGGGCTTGGTCCGATCGTTCGTTCGGTGACGACCAAGGTTGCCTCGGTTGGAGCGGGACTCAATGTCGATCTCCTTGGAGGAGAGACCGACGGCGTGAAGATGGTGTCGAGGAACACGCCGGCGGGTGGTGCGGATCGTGCCGACCCGATGCGAGAGAGGCGTCGGCCTCGCTTTTTCCTCCTGTCGATCCACTCGATCGAGTAGCCGTGAAGTGGCCTCCACCTTGTCCACCTCTTGGCGGTATGCCGCCATGGTAGGGGAGATCGCGGTGCAGCCGCGACTTGACCCGCAACGAGGTCGGAGTCTCCGTAGCATCAAGGCGATTGACGCTCATCTCCTTTGCGGCTCGCATGCCGTGGAGTAGGGCCTCGATTCGCCATGTTGTTGGTGCAGGCGTGAATTGAGGCGGAGGATGTAGCGGAGCTTGTCGCCTTTGGTGAGGTCAAGACTATCCTCGCCTCCCGCCGTCTGCGTTCTTGGACCGTCAAGCATGTGCTCCGAATGGAGGTATGGCGGCTTCTCGGCTGCTGGGCCTCCTCCCCGGCGAGGAAATCGGCCGTGCACAGTGACTTAATCGCCTGCGTGGCTCAGACTTAATGTTGTGGACGCCGATCTCGACGCCCACTTGGCGACTCCGCCCGATCGCCGCGATGGATGGTGTCTTGTAGTGCGGAGGAGACGACCGTGATGGGGTGCTCACAGGAAGTAGTGCGGCAGCGCCACTGAGCTCAAGACCGCGTATACCAGCTTTTGGTACTGCAGGTATCATGGCGCGACTCGGTTAGGACCTCCGATGTAGTATACCGCCGGCTGGGCGCTCTTTTCCTTCCTCTGGTCGTTCGACGACCATTACAAAATGACGACGCTCGGACGCCGCGACGTAAACCAGCATGGGCTCCTTGTCGACGGGTGCGGCGAGTAGTGGTGCCGCTGAGTAGCACCTTTTTGAGGTCGCGAGCGCGTCCGCCTCCTTGTCCCAATCGAAGGTGGGATTCTTGCGCATCAGCGGTATCGGGCATCGCTTTTCGCCCGAGCGGGGATGAAGCGATCGAGCCGCTACCCGCCCGGCTAGCTTCGGACGTCGCGAGCACTCGGGTTTGCCGAGCCGCGATCGTGTCGATCTTCGTTGGGTTTGCCTCGATCCCTCGTTTGGAGACGACGTACCTAGTAATTGCCCGCGGGTACACAAGGTGCACTTGCTGGGTTGAGCTTTATCTTGTACCTCCGCAGTTGGCGAAGGTCTCGCGAGGTCGGCGAGTAGGTCGCCTTGGCGGCGGATTTTACGACCACGTCGTCGATGTAGACGTGGATGTTGCGCCAATTTGGCTCGCGAGGCATTCTTGCATGCACCGTTGGTACGTTGCCGGCGTTCTTGAGGCCGAAGGTCATGGCGGTGTAGCGAAGGCTCGAATGGCGTGATGAACGCCGTCTTCTCCTCGCCCTCGACAGCCATTTTGATCTGGTTATACCGAGTAGGCGTCGAGGAAACATGCGACTCGAGCCGGTGGAGTCGATGATCTGATCGATCCGCGGAGGACGAATCTCCTTTGGGCGCCGCTCAGGTTTTGTAGTCGATACACATTCTCCGTGTCCCGTTTTCTTTTCGACCAGACGGGTTTGCCACCACTTGAGTATTTGATTGGCGAATGAAGCCGGTAGACGCTGCACCTCGGCGATTGCCCGACGGCGTTCTTCGTTGAATGGCCGTAGCGATCGCTGACGGGTCGCACTTTGGGGTCGGCGTTTAATTTGTGCTCAGAGCTCCCTAGGGACACCAGGCATGTCGGAGGGTTTCCATGCGAAGATGTCCTGTTCTCACGGAGGAACTTCGAGCGCGCTTCCTATGCTGGGCTCATGCTGTCCCGATCCACCGCCCGGCTGGGGTCGCTGGGACCAGCTCGACGGTCTTGGGTGTCGTCGTGGCCTCAAAGGTTGAGGTGTTTGTGCCCTCCGAGTTGGGCTTCTTGAGTATTGTGGGGTCGTCGTTGTTGACCCGCCAGATTTGGCGAGCTCATCGGCGTGACTAGCTTCCGCGCGATCACGGCGTCGGCGAAGTTCGGCTCCTTTGGCCTCGCATTGGCGGCCATGTCGGTCGCCGTTGATGGTGATGACGCCGCACGGCCCGGAGCTTCATCGCGTTATGCAGCGTAGGGGTGCCGCCATGAATTTGGCGAACGCCGCGCCCCAGACGCAATGGTAAGGCTGTCGAAGGGCACCAGCGAGACGATCCGCCGGTGCGGAAGTTCGCCGGAGTGCCAAGGTGACGGGTAGCGTGACCTTGCCGATTGGGTACGCCTTCCGACCGGGACGATGCCGTGGAACGTGGTGTGGGTTGTCTCGATCGATCGGGAGCCGCAGATCGCTGAAGGTGTCGAGGTAGAGGATGTTGATGGAGCCGCCGTCCATCGAGTCTTGGGGAGCGAGTCGCCGACCTTGGGCTTGACCACCGGGCGACTCGTCCGGTACTGGCGCGTGGCGAGTGGTCTTGCCGGCTCCAGGTGATAGGCTGCTCCGACCAGTTCAGGAACTGGGGGACGTCTGTCTGGGCCACCGCGTTGACGGCGACAGCGCGGGCGATGACCTTCTTCTCGCGCTTCGTGTTGAAGCCGGTGAAGGTGTGGAGCGAGCCGGCCACTTTGCCGAATTTTCCGCCATTTTGCGGGTCGTTGTCGGTGTCCTCCCGCGCGTGCCGTGCCTTCTCGATCTCCCTGAGGGTGTGGCGGCGGTGTGCGTGGCGGGCTTTCCTTCCTCCGTGAAACGCACATGGTTGGTTAAGGAGGGCCGCGGATCAAACCTTGGCTTGTTCTTGTAATTCCGCCGTCGCCGTCGTTGCCTCCATCGCGGCGGTAGCTCTTGGGTCGCGTTATGCGTGCCCAGCATTGGCGACGAAGTCGACTTCGCCCATCGTTGCGGCGCTAGTGAGGCGAGTGCCTTTATGCGTAGGTCGCTCGCGGCCGCCGCCGTTGCCGCCAGCGTCGTTGTCCGCCGGACTCGTCGTCGACGTCTTGATTGGGATCTTCCTCGGCGTATCGTTTGGCGATCTCGAGGAGGTCGGGATGTTGTCGAGTGTGCGGGCGTGTCGCTGAGCTTGGCGACTAGAGGCTCGTGGCGCACGAGGTCTTGAAGCAATGGATGGCGGTGTCCGGTGGATGCCGACCGTTGTACCAGCTCTTGCCACCGTTGGACCCAGCTGCGGGTCGACTCGCGGGTCCCCGGACGCTGTTCCAGTCCTCGATGGTGGTGGCGCGGGTGTAGGAGCACTCGAAGTGCACGACGGCGTCTCGCATTTCCTGGAGTCGACATCGTCCGGGGAGCGTGTTGATCCATTGCGCACGTCCCTCCATCATCGGGAGGTAACGGCGGCGAGTAGGTCGGTGACCCGCGATCCCCATTGCCATGAGGTATGTGTCAAGCATCACGGGTCGTCGAGGAGTCGTATTTTCGATCTCCTTGGCGCCTTTGAAGTTGGTGGGTACTTTTACTCGGATCATTGGTCCGGCACTTGGGCCCTAGTCGATCGAGCGACCCCATAGGCTCGCCATCGCGCGGTAGTTAGGTGTGCCGCAGTCGTCGGTGGCGTGCGCGCCATTTTGGTTGTTGATGATGTGAGTGCGGCGTCGATTGGCTCTCCATTGGCGGCGACGAGGTTGGTCGCCGCCCAGGATCGTTGGTGGAGAGTGCCGCATTCGGGTCGCCGTTGAGCTGCGGTGGCTCGGCGGCGGGCAATTGAGGTGTTTGCCACCGCTGACGGCCGCTTGAGGCCGCCTGCTTCGAGGAGCGCGAGTACACTCGCCCTGCGGTCGGCGCTGCTTCTGTTCCACGGCCTTCGCGAGTAGGGCCTCGACATCTTGGATCTGTAAGGCGCCGTCGCCGTCGCCGTGATGTTGTCGGCTCGGCCTGCCACGAGGTTGTCCATCGGGTGGAGAATGTGGAAGGCCGTTCGCGTCGCGCTCCCGTGAGGAGACGACTATCCGCGCTGGTCCTCGGAGGTGCGGTTGGGTGGTGGTGGGGCACCCATCGCCGTTGATCTGGCGGGCGGTTGCTTCCTCCCGGTGGCGCTGCTTCGCAGATCGCTCGGCTATGCGAGCCGGTCGTTCGTCGTCGAAGTTCAGTGGCGCCTGAGCGGTGGGGTTCAGCGTGACCTGATCCGCTGGTGGTAGCGTGATAGTTCTGCTGTCACCGCCGAGGCGAAATTTTTCGCTCGGCACGCTCCTTGCGTCTTGCCTCCGCCAGTTTCGGTGAGTTCCTCGACTCCGTCGCCGTGGCGTTAGGAGGATCGGGTGGAGAAAGGGTCCTCCGGCGGATCGGTGGTGGCCATGTAGGTCGGCGTGGCGACCGCACCGTCGTGGAGGTCGGCGGAGTTCTCCGACCCGGAGTCGAAGTCGAAGATCCCGAGGATGGAGGGGTCCTCGAAATCTCCCGCGTTGGAGACCTGAGCGATGGAGCCCGCGGACGAGGCCGCGGTGATGGATCCGGTGAGTGACGCCGGGGTCGCCGAGTCGGCGTCGTCGGTGAGGGTCACGTCTTCCGCGGCCGCTGAATTCTCGCCACGTTGTGTGGCCGAGTCGTACTCGGGCGGCGGATCGGATCGCGGATCTGGCTCTCGGAGAGCCGATCGCGTGATGGCGACTTCGCGGATGCGAGCCGAGTCCTCCGAGGTGATGATGTCGGTGAGGCCGACGAAGAGCTGATCGTGCCGATGGCGAGATCACGCTGTCGCGTGACGGTCGCGCCGGACGTAGCTGCTTGGCAAGATCTGGAGCATCTCGCCAATCGCTATCATGCGGCCGGTGGCGACCGTCGTTGATGGGCAGATTGGATCTCGCCGCAGAACACCGGCCCGCCAGGGCCACGGTGGGCGCCACTGCCGTGGGAATGACCACGGCCGCAATCTGCAATCGGCGTAGTAGTAGAAACGAAGGGCAAGGCCAGCCATCTGCGGCGAGATGAGGCGGAGACTCGGGTTTTACCTGAGTTCGGCCCGAGGGTAAAGACCTACTCTGCTAGATTGTATTATGGAGGTGTTTACAATGGGCGAACTCGGCTAGGCGAGTTTGGGTGTGAGGGAACGATATCTCACTCACCTTAGGAGGTTTATATAGGCTTACCTCCCTAGGGTTTACATATCTCAACCGATTCGGTTACAACTTTGTCAATCGTTTAACTTTCACCGACTGGCCTATCTACTCGCTGGGCCTTGACCTCCGATGCTGGTACCCTGATGGGCTTTGATCCACTCGCCGTTCTGCAGGCCCACTCGCCAGCCTTTGGGCCAGTCGGAAACGTCCCGCTGAGGATACCCCAGTAGGCATATCCCCATCAGCCTCTAAACCCTAGATTGCCAAGGCCCCTCTCTTGCTCCACCATACTCGCTCCGGCTTAAGGCGAAGCCCTGCGAGATCTCCCCTCTACTTCCGACACCACGCCGTCGTGCTGCCAGAATCGCGAGGAGAGTGCTACAACCTCCGCTGCCTGCTGAAACAAGGGAGAGGAAGGTCTTCATCGAGTACCGAACGTGTGACCAACTGCGGAAGCGCTGCCGGAACGCAGCGCCGGAAGGATCGTCTACGCGATCTTGAGATCGGCAAGTGTACGACTACATCACCCACGAGAATCTGCTCTCGTTAACCGCTTTGAAATCTTCGAGGGTGAGTTCCTCTATCAATTCGTTGCTACAATCTAGTAGATAGATCTTGGCTTGTTTGTGTGCGTGCGGTAGAATTTTTTTGTTTTCCATGCTACGAACCACTACAATTCCAACTTATGGCTGATCTCTAGCTTATCGTACCCTTAAGTGTATCTCCCCACGGCTCAGGATTGGCATAGACATGATCTCCATCAATGATCAATAGAGGGACCGGGATGCCCATATTGACCTATGTACATTCCACGATGACGATGTCATTTGAACTGTAAACGCCGAGTCCAATTCCCTTTGTTTCTTCGATACGACTTGTCCGAGATCTGGTCATTTGGTATCACATACCTTGTTCAATCTCATTACTAGCAAGTACTGTTTCACTTGTTACCGCGATATTACATCCCCGTGACCTAGTCACATGTTGCAACATTATTGATCTAATCTCATCAAGTCGGCATTATGTATCTTACCCATCACTGGGTGAATAAATATCGGTCTTAATTCATAGGCCTCAATTGTACCTCTGGAATACCCAACATATATCTATAATAACCATTTCACCGACTGACGTTTGATGCAGTCCAACCAGCCTCGGAAAACAGTGATTAATATGATCTCACGCTCTAAGGAGAAGGAGACTACGTTTCTCAATATTGCAACGATGAACCTCGTGACTTGACCGTGTCGTAATCTTTGGGTAATATCCGTCACATCATTCACCAATGATATGACCTCGTTGTCAACTGGCACTATCACCCATGATCAGAAAACCTTGATCATCAGTTGACCAACGAACTAGTATGAATAGAGACTACTAGGGACTTATTTTTCATATCACACTTGTATCAATGATTCCACTTGATACAGTTATAAAACAATATAAAACTATTATGAACTTATTGGAATATGACAATAATAACCATTTATTATTTGCCTCTAGGGCACATTCCCTTCAGACACACCCTCTAGATTCCCGTGGGTTGGGAGCAGCATGGGGACGTTGGAAGGAAAGATGGCCTGTGTCGGTCGAAACCATGCTATGGGAGACCGGCTGGGTGAGATTTTCAAAGCCCGTGTCCCCATAGGCCATTTGGGGGTGCCTAGAGATGCTATAAAGAATAAAAAAATAACATCTCATAATAATTCATATTTTAGAGCATCTCCACTCGCACTCCCCCAAAAGAACCCCCTCCCCAAAGGCCCTATGGGGACACTAGCACAGAAAACCTTTCCCAGCCAGCTCCCATAGCCCAATTGCGCTCGGCAAGAACCTGTTTTTCATCCGGCACCCTAGGCTGCGCCCAACACATGGGCGGATCAGGGGCACCAGATGGAGCTAAAACGTGAGTGGTAATTTCTTATCGGCAAGAGAGAAAAAAGTTTCCCTTCCTTTTCCCCATATTCCCCCATCCCACTTCCCAGTCGTTGCCACTCCCGCCATTTCCCTTCCTGCGATCTAGGCATCTGCTCACCTCTCCATGCTGACATGCCATCAAATAATTTGGTCATCCCTCGTTCGACCGATGACGAGTCACCACCGAAGGAACCAAGGAGGCCGCGACTAGCAAAGCAGAAGCCGGCCGATATGAGCAACAATGAGTGGGCGAGGGACGTCCCGTGCTGGGTGATAGTCTCAACTGATAGCACGTCGAGGGAGGCAAAGGAGAAATCGAAGGCGATGTTGGTGGAGAAGGTGTTTGTGACTCCACCTCATCCTGGCCAGTACCACCCGCCTTTGGAGCCAATGAAGCATACAATCGCCAAGAAGATTGCAAGGGTCTCGGCGTCGGCCTCCTAAAGGTTGCAATCAAACATTGACAAGTGCATCGCCAACGCCGTGTCAAACGTCATCTTGAGGAAAGAGAAGTATGATGCAAGGTGGTGGTGATGTTGGAGAAGGAAGCCGTCAAGATTAGGCTCTTCGAGGTCAATACTTGCGGCGAAAAGGAGGAAGTAGGACTTTGCGTTTCTCTTGGGTGTTAATATGTCTATAGTGGATGACGAGGTGAAGGCTGGTACAAGGGGAAACATGATCTGTCTTGCAAAAAATATGGACACCACCGGCGAGTTCTACTCCACCACGACGACACCAGAGGCGCCTCCTTCTACCCCAGTAGAAGATGCTCCTACTCTTTGATTTTCACGGCTTTTTGTGTGCCGAGACCTTGAGCCTGCGATGATCTGGGCGATGTTCTTTGGTGGTGAGAAATCATGCATTCAAATATATCTATTTGTATTTGTGATGTGACCGGAGAATTTTAAATATATCTATTTGTATCTGTGAAAAGGCCGCTTGGGGAGGCGTCTGGGAGCTCCCTCCCTCCCAACACACACAAAGAAATCAGCTCTGCCGAATTTTGTGATTTTTATGCATGCCATACAAAAATTCAATTCTTCATGAAACGACTTCGTGCGCACCTAGAATATGGAGATATAGATGCATGTATTTGTCCCGGAATTTTTTGACATTTCTGAACACTTACAAAATACTTTTGCCAAGAGCCAAAAGACTGCGTCCTTCTCTTTTCTTCTTCGCTGCTCAATAGAGATCGAGCAGGTTACCAGTTGATTGAGATGCTTCCGTAGAACAATGTAAAATTTGTTAAGATCTTCCGACCAGCCTAAGAAAGAACATTCCATTCCTGATACTTTTACACTAGTCAATATGATACAAAGTATAGTCCGCCTACAAAGGGAAAATTCTCAGGCAAAGAGAAGATATCAGCACATGTGATTGCTACACCAAGGGGTGGTGATAAATACAGATTGGATGTCATCCGTCAAGGAGAAAAGAGAGGGAAAACTTCTTTTCTGGGTGCGAAATAACGCCCTACGCACAGACACCGACAGTGCCCAGTGCTGGCAGGTCATAATCCTTTTAACTCATCTTTTGGTAAGATAACTGAGGCAGGTAGCTCAGTGACATGGTTGCATAATACACAGCGAACCAGCTAAACTAACTGTTGCGACATACACTGACCAGCTCAGGTGCTTGCCGTCGCTTATGATTCCTCATGGCACAACTGGAGCAAAAGCACAAATGCTTTGACCCAAGGGGCACTATGGCGCTGCGCCGCTGCCATTGATGCCGCCATAATCAATGAACCCAGTGAGGGCAGCTGCATCATCATCATCATCATCATACTGAAATAATGTCTCCAGCCACTCTATTGGGAGGGTTTCCAGTCATAGTGAAGACCATTGAAGCTGTTTGCTGCTCTAAGTCCACCCAACAGCTGATTTCCTATGTCATGCTGCTGCTGCTGCTGCTGCTGTTGCTGGCCCAACTGTGATAGGTCATGTGCACTGTGATGCATTCCCATCCTACCATTCATTGCCATCGCATTGTTTGTCATTCCCATTCTCAGTCCACTAGCTGCAGGATTTGAACCAAACCCTCCCATGCCACCAAATCCCATTCCTCCCATTCCAGAGTGATTTGTGACGGCATTACCAACTAAGCAGTTAACCCCATTAATACCAGGGGCAAGGCCGTTTGGTCTCTTCATGTCATTCCCTGCATGGCCAGCACCATTCATTTGCGATGACATCATTTCTTGCAAGATTCTCTGAACGGAGCTTTGGGCATCACCTGGCTCAGGCTCCTGCGAACGAGTTGCAGGAGGCTGCATTGGAGGTAGGTTTGATGATACTGCTGGGGGGGAGCTGAGTTGATTTGTGTTTTGAAGGGTAGGCACCATGTTGTTATTTGGTGATATAGGCACCTGGGAAGGGAACGAGGAAGATGGATTTGACTGTAATGAGCTCGTGGAGTTCACTTTGGGAATTGCACCATTATTCTCACTGTTATACTGCCCATTCGCACTGGACATTGGATGATCTTGTCTAGAATCGGTTGAACCTTGGAGGAGCCCAACAACAGTTGGTGAGGGTGCAGATGTAGAGGGCGCACAAGTGAGTGAATTATTTGATGTCGCATCTGCATTAGCAGAGGCAGAAGCCTGCACACCAGCCATAGGAGCTGAATTTTGACCACTCTGGTTTGAACTTTGGGGAACCGATTGCTGCTCTTCAGGCTGTTGCTGCTGTAGTTGAAGAGGGTTGATCCCTGATGGAGTCCTGCGAGGAAATTTATGCAGGCTATCTGAAATAGAAATAATAGTTGGTGTTACAGATATAAAAATATAACAAAAAACAGCAAATACCATGCCAATAAGCTGTTCTTATGTGGCCGAGAATTAGAAAAAAAAAACGCAGGAACTAGCTAAAATCCCAGCCATCACCACACAGGACCAGGTGCAGCCACCAACAGTTTATTTAGGGGCGCATTTGGTACCCTGCATGATCCCCAACCCAGGCTCGTCAGGTGCAGTTTTCGGGTGTTTGGGTGCCTGCTGGAATGCTGCTTAAAGTACCCCTCAGTCAGGTCCACCAGGAATGCTAGCTTCATCCGTTTCCAGCGAGCCAGGCCCGAGACAGCACAAGGACACATGACAATGGGCGGGAGAGCCGCATCCTTCAGAAACACGCGTCGTTTGTTCCCTCATCGCCCACCCACTCACTCTTCTCTGCTTCTCTCAGCCTCTCGTCTCCCTGCATCGACGACCACCACCGCGGCGACTGTGCCGACTCCGTCCTCTACAGCGGCGGCTTCCTCCTCTATCAAGGCAGGGCAAATGGCGGTAAGTGATCCCCTAACCCTAGGTTAGGATGCTGCTGCGACATAGTTTAGTTCTGATCTAGGGTTCTTTATCCCAGTTGTATAGACTAGGATTACTTGCAAGCTAGATTTGGGGCTGGATCCGATTATTGTGAACAATACAAAGTTCAATTTGGGCGGGGATCGACAGACTGATGATGACTTGTGAGGCCACCATGCATGTTTTACTTGCTCGATCCGTAGGCAGATGATGACTTCTGAGGTTGCCATTCATGTTTACTTGGTCAATATGTAGGCCGATGATTAGCTGCAGTGCCGTAGCAATGGCAGCAATGGTGCTCATGGGAATTGGTGTAACCAAAGTTAGTCCTCCATCAATGATGTAATGGTGGTGGTGAGAACATGCTACTGTTATGCAGTGCCTCCACCTAGTGTGGAGGTTATATTATGGCCTAGAACTTCAGGTAATGCGCATGTCAAGTTATATTATTATGTTATTATGTTGCCTGGATCATGATATGATTGCGCAGCTCTGTGGTGAGGTGCAGGCTGGTAACCTCACCACTCTTAACAGAAGGTGACGACATCGTCCAGATGCAGGCAAACAAACACCAGCAATCTGCATCAGCCCAGCTCAAAACACCTGATGCAGGCAACCAAGCGACAGAGCCTGGTTCACCCACTCATGCGATGCAGGCACCCAAACAGACCTGGCACCAGATCTAGTTTAGATGCTCGACTTTGAGTGCCTGGCATGCAGCAGAAGCAGCTGCCGCAGCTTGGGTGCTAATCTCCACTAAACTAGAGAAGGCAAGGCAAGATAGGATAGGTGAGCAGCGCAGCAAGCTGGTCGCTGCTTGAGCTTAGCCACTGGGTGTGGGATGGCCCTGGGGGAATGGTGATCAGCTCGACGAGGGCGCATTCTTCTGTCAAAAAAGGGAACCTAGGCCCAACACTGCCACCAAGGGATGGACTGCCACCATCCATCTCCTCTGACGTAAGATTTTTCTTCTCTGCTATGCTCAGAGACATAGTTTGCCAAGTATATTATCGCTTGATATCCTTTAAGGTCCAGGTCACCAACCAAACACCTGTACCCCAGACTAGTATGGTCAAGCAAAGTTCAAAATCTCAGGCCTAGGCCAGGCACCACCCTTTCCCAGACATGGAAATCAGGATACAAAAAAGCTAGCCATTAATCCTTTAGATGAATTGTGATAGAATGTCACCAGCATGAAACCACAATGACAGTGTTGCCTGATAAAAATTGAATGCTCCCTACCTTAAAACTGTCCTGTCGTATTTGAGGGACATAACTACACGAGTACAAAATGTACAGCAAGGAAACTTGACTAAAGAAATAATGTTGATTAAGATAATTGACCTAAATGGACTAATTTAGGTGTTGTATAAATGCAGATGGTATGTCAAAATTGCTTACTCCTAATGATGATAAGTATGAGATCGATTGACCGACCCAGTAAAACAATTAAAATGTCATACCGATTGGTCCAGATCCAGTCTGCCTGCTGTAGTCAATCAAATCTTTCATACAATTAACCACCTCCGCAATCTGGAAATAAGTAGAAAGAACAATGAGTGTCAATCATACCAAACTGAGAACTTCTGCAGAAATCTGAAAAAATTAACGTATGCTTAAAAAATTATAACAGGTAATGGAAACTACGTCTTATCAGAGTGTACCTGAAGACAGCGGACATATCGTTTTGTGTATCCTAAATCATTTACCAAAGGCACCTCCAGAGCTTTAGCCAATTGGCGAGCGCATGCCACAAACCTAATGGTACATGATTGATATATAAGTAGAAATTGCTTGAACTAAAAAATACTAGTTAGTCAAAGAAAAATTGATGGAGTTGGTGAATGATAATAGTTACTCAAAGAAACAGTCAGATTTATGTGCTACCCTGAACAGCATATACTGTTAACTATGACAAGTTCTTACAAAGATAAGAATTATAAACAGAGAAGCAAAAGATAATGCTCTTCAAGTCAAAGTAAAGTTCAACACAGAGCACCCGTTGTGAATGTAAGGTTTCAATTTGTTTATGAACATTTGATGTTCCTGAACAATAATAAATAGTCATATACTCATATCTTGCAAATAGATTGTAAACTGAAAATGTAACCAAAAATATTATGTTGCTAATTGCTGATAAAATACATGTGAAAGGATCTTCTTGAGCTTAATCTGCCACATAATATCATAGTATATTAGTGAAACCAGACGGTAGTTTACCCGGTGAAGCTTCCGACTAACGCTTTCGCTGATCTAACCTCACATCAACAAAAACTATGCTATGATGCCTCCTTCACATATGCAGAAGAAAGTTTTTCTTGATAACTGAAGTGAGAAAACTGGCCAATTTATTTGTCGATGCAACTAAAAGGCCGAACTATTTAGAAAGAAACTTAAAATATGGAAAATAATCATAATGATCCCTCTCTTCTTTTCCTGCCATGGCCATATATGCCGATTTGTAGCCAGACAAGCCCCACGTGTACATAACAAGCAAACTCCTCAGGCTCAGCTCAGTGGTTGTTTGGCATGAAAAAAAATGGCAAGCATCCAAGTAATCTTATAACAAGATGAGCCAAATCTCAGCTTGCTTCATCCCTGTCCGCAAATTGCAAGAGCTCATTCACGGAAAGTTCCTAGAAAATTATAAAATCAAGTCTATTTCAATGGGACCCTGGACTCTCCTAGCAGGATTACCAATGGACCAAGGGCACAAAAGAAGATTCACAAGTTCTCATAATTGCAGGCCTGACTGCAAGTAGTTCTTTATTTGCTCCCACCTCAAATTTCCCGTTACAACCTGGCTATGAGCAACATCATTGT
Organism: Avena longiglumis; assembly: GCA_030063025.1. NCBI lineage: Eukaryota > Viridiplantae > Streptophyta > Magnoliopsida > Poales > Poaceae > Avena > Avena longiglumis. The sequence continues at coordinate 188,841,879 of CP125979.1, forward strand.
TTTCGAGATATGTGCAGGGTGCATCTTGTGTGAACCCATCTAGTGCTAATGATATCACGCAAACTCGAGATGTAGACTATTGGATGACATTTGGTAGGATTAGATGTATGTGGACTGGAGAACCTTCTGGGTGACTGCAGCACCTAGTTATAGCCTGTAGGTATGCAGTGTCTGCCCTCCCTGTTCAAACAATTGTCAGCTGGTTCAGCTAAAAAAGGAAGTATGCTAACATTGAGTTGAGTTACCAACTCAATTACTTTTACGAGGAAAATTAGGGCACGGGGAAGCTCACTCAAGCACACCAAACCAGCCGTGTGCCCACCTCCCGAAAGGGCAATTTTCGATGACGTTAACAAGCCTTGGGTCCCAGAGACCAGCTTCACACAACACTAGATGGTAAACCCAGTTGGTATGATTTGGTCATTGAGGGTCATATGCTAAAACTAAATCAACTATGGTAGCCATATAATACAGTTGGCTAAGACAAGGAATCACATGTACACATATTCGCCCCTGACATGCCATGGTGGCAGGTTACACATTAGCAGAAGTAAAGAATGGCTCTGTAGAGGATCATAAATTTCCAAACATCACATGTATGTGTTAGAGAGGTGCGTACAAACCATTAGTGATACGATAATAGCTAGCCCAGCGTCATCTTGGATAGACATAGACAAATGCTAAAGGGAATACTCCCTCCGGTCCGGTTTATTAGGCACACACGTAGTTTTAGAACAACTTTGACCATTAATTTTGGTCAACAAATTTTTCATAATAGGTTACAAAAATTATACCATTGGATTCGTCTTCAAAATTAGTTTCCAATGGTATATTTTTTGGGACATATATTACATATTTTATTGGTCTAAGATTTTCTTAAACTACGTGCGTGCCTAATAAACTGGACCGGAGGGAGTATTTGAAATCGCTACAGAAAAGAAATTCATATGAAAATAGAAAGTACATCAGGCCAATGTCCTTACGAGGTGCAATTATTCTGCATGTCCTGAGTTGATAAACTGGTTGGGTTTTGAGCAGCGGCCTGGTATTTCTGCACAGCTGCACCAAGCAGACTAACCTGCATTAAACATCAAGGTGCAAAAATATATCAAACCTTTGCTACCATTAGATCCTTAGCTGAGATAAATTATATCTAACGCTATACAGTAACAAGTCTTAATACCTGCGGTATTATTGACCTCCGTGGAATAAGTTCCTCATGACGCCTAGCACAGAACTCCCAAGATGCAATCTTCAATAAAAGCAAGAGTATAGGGTCGTGCCATGTGTTAGTCCAAAAGGCACCACTTATCCAAGAATAATATAAGAGAAGCACCATAATGAGTAAATGACAGGAAGAACAAAGTATAAAACTGAAGAAGCAATACCTTGAGGTCTGGATTAAAAATTATCCTTAGATGACCCTCGCGTACGACACGCAATTGATCAAAAACACTTTCTTGAATTGCTTTTGTATAGTCCAGAACAATCTGACCAGATGCATTCTTTGACTCACGTGGCATATCGATATACAATAGTTCTTCCAATGTACCACTCGCATATTTGATTTGGCATAATCGCGGTAAGACCTCAACTGTTGTCTCTGTGAAGATAACAACATTAGATCAAACTAAAAACACGAGTAAAAGAGGAAGATTCGCGAATTAAAATGATGCTTACCGAAGCCCCGACCAGGCTTCCGATTGCATATTTCGCAGTGCCAGACATCCTGCAAGTGCAGACACATGGAAAGTTATAAAACAAGAATCAGAACAGCAAAAGTATCTAGAAAAGTAGAAATACTAACTACTTGTTACTCCAAAACCTCCTATTAACTCAAAATAAATTAATTTACTTGCATAAATCGAAGATAAGAAAACAAACGAAGAAAAACTCTGGGTTCAATGGTAACAGCAATACTAAACCTGAGGGAATACTCCAGTAGTTTGACGACCACTTCCATAGAGAGAGACACACCATCTCTTTTTAGCAGTTGGAGCATAATACTCATTGACAAAGTTTCTCCAGTACTCAATATTGTTATCCTGAAACAAAAGGAACAAGTAATGCCCTACGTTGTAAGACTGGGTTTTTCTTGGAGCATAAAATTACATGATTTAAAACAAACCAAAAGAACATACCTGTGGCCTGTTTTGTTGGTGATACATGTAATGGGTCAATCTCTTTGCACAGGTACCTGGCTCATACGGAGCCTGTTTTCCCGGAGTTCTCATGTTTAAACTTTGTTGACGAAGTAACTGCTGCTGCTGCTGTTGTTGCTGTTGTTGTTGCTGCTGCTGAAGCAGCTGTTGTTGCTGTTGCTGTTGCTGCTGTAATTGGTTTCTCTGTAAAGGCAGATTCTTCAGAATCTGTTGCTGCTGGTGTTGCTGCTGCTGCTGCATATGCAAGATCCGCTGCTGTTGCAAGAGGTTAAGTTGGGCAGCCGCAGCAGCTTGAGGATTCTGCTTTGTGAGCTGCAACAAATGGTGGTGCTGCTGCTGTTGTTGCTGTTGCTGCAAGAATGCAGATGGGTCTGAATTCGATTGCTCCATCTTTACAGGGCCCAAACCCCTCAATGCTTGCAACTGCTGTGGCTCAAATTTTACATTGCCAGAATTGCGCATCATCTGGGCTGGGCCATTCTGATCAGGATGCCCCATCTGCTGCTCTAGTTTGACTCCACCCATACTGCCACCATTCTCCAACTTCACTGTAACCTGCGGCTGCAGTTGTTGCATTGGCAACTGCTGCTGGTTGTAAGACATTGGCAGTTGTTGCCGTTGTTGTTGTTGTTGTTGTTGTTGTTGTTGTTGTTGCTGCTGCTGCTGCTGCAAATCTGGCATATCCATCTGCTGCTGCTGCTGCAAATTATCTGAACCTATGTGATTGCCCAAACTAACCTGGGAGGATGATGGGAATGACAGAGAATCAGACCCTCCCGCACCAATCATCTCACCAGCACCATCAAGGCCCCCTCTTTGCTGAAGAGTATTCATCGAAAGCCCGCCATTTGGCATTTGTCCTGGACCCGGCACAGACCCCACATTTCCGAAAGACTGTCGGTTTAGCAGGGAGGAGACATTGGAGGCCCCTCCGAGCAGGCCATTTCCACCAAACTGCGAGCGGGGGGAAACAAGAGATGAGAATGGGGACTGTGACTGAAGCATGCCACCGCCACCCATTCCCTGCTGAGCACCACTGAGCAGGCTGGAATTCGTCCGGAGAAGCGAAGCAGAACCAACTGGTTGCCCAGGGCCCATTGGGTTCGGTGGCCCAGAGGGCATCATCCTTGAAGGCAAGGGGAGAGCTCCAAGCTAGCAGAAACGAATCCAAGATAGAGTTCTTCACTACTCAACTCGGCATCCTTTTAGCCTAGCACACCCGTAAGATCCACCAAAATTGAGCAGGAACAGACCAGCATCCCCTGAAAAGAACCAGATATTGCAACTTTAGGGCGGGGATAGGATCTAGACCAGCATATCCTGCACAAATCTACCCAACACCGTTCCCCATGACCCAACAATCAGCTTGAACTAAGCATGCCAAGCGGAATTACGCAGTTGAAGGAATGATCTCATACTCAGAAACCCCACTGAGAGAAATACACCGCAACTCCACAAAAGTTTTTTGGAAAATCAGGAGGACCATTTTCCCTTTCAAAAGAACAGCTCAGGAGCTCTGATCAGTTTCTAAATAAAACATTCTGGTCAACAACCAGAGAGCACAATGCGCATATGATTTGCATTTTGTACCTAGCTCAGACGATTTATGACACATGGATGAATTAATTTTTTCCACAAACTGGGAGAAAAACTAGTAATGGTAGGCATAGCTGTAGTTCTGCAGACAATTTGAAGGGCACGCAATAATGCTCGTTTTCCATACAGATTACCATCTGATCGAAATGTCGTCATGCGTCCGATTTGTTACCGGTTACCATCTTGGCCTATATAGCTGTTGGAGCAAGTCTCAAGTGAAGTATGCAACTCTTGGAGGGGATGGTGTCCAGTTCAGTGATTAGCCGGAAAATAAGCTGCCTAATAAGATAATAAACTCCCTGAAAGCCAGTCTCGAAAAAAAAGAACCACCTGAAAGCTGCTACTGCGGCATTTCAGCCATTTTTTTTTAACTCTGTTCTGCTTTTCAGTTTTAAATCTCCAGCACAAGCTCACGCCGCTAGATTATTCAACTACCGCTGCTACTTTGTTCTCCTTGAGTTGTTGCCCTACGGTTTCTAGTAATGGAGACCTGAGGCCGCAGGCATCCTGCTGCTCAAAAGAGAAAGGAAATAAATAAAAAAGAGAACTCAACGCGCGCACTCACCGGCACAGGGCCGCCAGCCGCCTCCGGTACGCAACTCCAGCAGCCCGCCGGCGATCCGGCGATCCGGAGCTCAGCCTCGCGCTGAATCGCGCGGCGCGGCCAGTAAAGGGCCCGCCTTCGCGCGCCGTCACTGGAAGAGCAGCAGCAGCAGCAGTGCCGTCCCCCGCCGCGCCGGAGCAGCTCCGCTCCGCTCCGGCTAGGTTTCACAGGCCACACGCCGCGCCGACGAGGAAACCAGTTCGTAAAATAAATAAAAAACAATTTCCTCTCTCGTTCCTGTGTGGGAGCGCCGGGATTTGGTACGAGACTCTCTGTGGAGAGGAGGGGGGAGGGAAGCGAGGAGGGAGGGAGGAGAGAGAAAGCGAAACGAAACAGGGGAGAGAAGAGGGGAAGGAGAAAACGCTGAGACTTTGTCCTTGCGGACGTCAAAATTCCCCATTCGATTTGATTAAGATCCGGGGGCCGCGACCTGCCGGGTACTACGAACCGTCCGCTGACGGTAGGGGCCGGTGCTCCCTCGGGGCCCGCCTGGCGGTGAAGGGGTAGGGAGGAATGAGGTGGAAGGTGGATACGATTAAGGGGGGATTTTTTTGTTTGGGCGTCTGGTTTTATTTTATTTTGGGTTATTAGTGTGTGCTATGCTGAGGTGAAAAGAAGTCAAAAAGGGAGAGTGTGCTCCATGCCACGCCATGGCCAACGGTGTGGCATGGGATATCCTCCTGTCACACACGTGGTCGTCGAGGAACATGTATAGAAATGGAATGTTGGTACCCCCGGTCAGTGGTTGTTGTTGTTAAGAGTGCACAGGAGGTTCGTTAGACTTGGCAATTGCCTTACTTTGATCCAGCAAAGAGGTTTCTTGTTTTGATGGGAGCTTCTGTATTTAGTTTACATTTAAATAGTGCCACAGATTTTACAAAAATACCTCACATTATTAATTAAAAAGTAATTCAACTAATCAACCTATCATGTAGCAATGATTTTAGGATGCAATGCCTTACTTTGATCCATCAAGAAGTTTCTTGTTTTGATGGGAGTTTTTGTATTTAGTTTAAAGTTAAATAGTGCCAAAGATTATACAAAAGAACTCACATTAATTTAAAAAGTAATTCAATTAAACAACACAGCAGAGTGTTGCGTTTCTTCCATAATTTTAGGATGCACGTGTAGACATATTCTTTTCGTGTCGTGTATATTTTGTGATACTATATTTCTACAAGACGAACGACTCTCTTATAACTGTGCAAAGACCACATCTTTAGATAGAAAACAATAAATGATACACTATATCAGCGCATCGAGTATCAGATGAAACAGGTTGCACATTGAAGAAACATTGCATAGCTCAAGATCTCAATTATGTTATTTAAACTTTATCACATGGGTGAATTGGGCTCCAATTTTCAAAAAGTAGGTATGTTTTCATATAATGGCATTCATAAAAAAAGTAAAACATATTATACTTAGATTTAACCCATCATACAAAAAACTATGTAGCTAATTAAATTACTTAAATAGACGCATGCAAAACGACCCATCGTACTTAACATGATATGTGACTGCAATAGGTGCAATAATTGATTAACAAAACCTTTTTTATCTATGTAAACATTGCAAATAGGTGCAATAATTGAATAACAAAACCTTTTAGTGCAATTAGGTGTTGTCTTTCCATCTTTTGAGTGAGTGCACATTGAAAACTGGACATATTGTTCCCGTTGCACAATAATATCACACTAGGTTACTCATGCGAAGATGAAAAAACTCATCTTGAAGGGTGGTAAACACGACTTATCATGTATGTAATTATATATGTCCATAATTTATTTTTCATTACGTTGCTAGCCATGGTTTTGGTTGATGATTCACTCCATCATATTATAAACATTGAACAAACTCTCTGTGATATCTTTGCTTTACCGTTTTCAAACCAAAATCCCAGATTTGTGTCCGAAAGTTGACTGGATTCCAACTTCTAACTCCAACATTTCAGGGATTGTGTGATCCTTGTTATACATGGACATGATATAAAGTACTTATAATTGCATTCTCGGTGTGTAATTAACAATGAGTTGAGCAAATAAAATCATCAAAAAGCCAATACCGAAATTTCATTTAAGTTATATAATACCGAATTTTTTTTATTTATTGTACATTTGCCATTTTAATTCCTTTAAGGCTCCATTTTACCTCATTTAGCACAAGTTTATTAATATGTGTTCTTGATAAGAAAATATTAGGAACAAACATATGTTGACATGAAGTGATTATAATTTGAGTCCCCTCTTGCCAAAACTCGGGGTTGACACCATTTGTACCTTATTAAATTAGATATTCTGTTTATGTATGAGTTAACATTCTGTCAATAGTGATATGTGTGTGCTGACCTCTTCAATCGTGAAGCTCGAGTTCTCTGATTTGCAGTAGACATTATGTGAGTATGTATAGATGGGTGGATCGAGTGTCAACACCCTACTCTTGTTTCTTTTAAAAAACATGATAAAGGTACTCAAGCATTTGGCTTTGCTAGTTCTCATGTCGTGGTGGTGGCACGGCAGATGCCATGAGTAGGCTAAAGTATGGGGCCAATGGATGCTAGAGGGATCCGGAGAGGGAAGATGTAGTGATTTCTACACTCAAATGCTCAACAAATAAATCTCTATTCCTCTTCTCAATGAATACAAGTGCTCCAAGAGCTGTCTCGTAGAGAGGAGGAACACTACTACACGAGCCTTACGGCGTAGAATGAATCGATCCCCTTCTCAGGAGCCAGCGTCCCCCCTTATAAAGGGGTGCCTTGGTTCCTTCTAGGGCTGACGTGGCAAGCATATCCTTGGAATATGCTTGTCCCAATATGGTAACTCGGCGGCCTCCTTTCTGTGTCACCCTTCTATCGGCGGCAATGTTCCAAAGAACTTGACATGTATGCCTCGGGCTTCCTTACTGTCACCTCTGTGACGTTCTTCTGCCCTTCTGCTACTCTGCTCCTTGTCCTTTGTGCTTGGCTCTATCTAGATTCCTCCTAGCTAGTGACTAGGGTTTGACTATAGGCACCTCCTTCTCCTGCAAGCTTCATGTTATTCGGCCTTGTCTCGCGTAACTCGGCTCGGCCTACACCTGCATTTAAGTTAGTCAGACTCATTCGGCCGACTTAACTCATATGTCGGTCGGATAAGGTGTTACTCATTCTACACTTTCCATGGCCCTGCTTATTTCGGCCGACTCTTATATGACCCGGCCGACACAAACAGTAACTCGGCTCACGACAAGGGAGATTCCTTTCGTCTTTCCCCTGTCTTGACCCTATCCGGGGTCACCTCCCCAACATCTCATGTGTCGAAAAATAACTATTCTTAGTTGACGCTATGAACCATCCGATATAAGCAATAAGATTTGTACGAGTACTAAGAGCATCTCTACTCGTTGGAGGCTCTTAGGCCGAAATCCGGCATTTTTTTGCCGGATTTGGCGAACGTTTGGCCTAGGGGGCGCCAACTACCAGTCACCCCTCCAAGGACCGCCCCCAAAGATCAGAAAATGGTGACTTTTTTGAATTTGTTCTTCTCGCTAGCAAAACACGATCAAGTCCAAGAGTTTGGCGACACAAAACAGGCACAGTCCGGCGGCACAAAACAGAGTTCGGCGATCAAACTACATATAGGAGCGGGGGATTAGACGGTAGGATCCTTGGTAGCGGCCTCCTCGACGACGACAGGGGCAGGACTCAGTAATGTCTCGGGCATGGAGCTCGGCTGGGATGCAGAAGAGGAGGTTGGGGCAGAGCTCGGCGTTGGTGTTGCGGTGAACGGCACCTGTAGGCCACTCAGGATGGCTTCTCTCGCCGATAGCCCAGGCCCGCTAGCCTTTTCGCTCCATCCGGCGCCCCCAGGAGAACGTCGAGGCGCTAAGTTCGGCATGAGTTCGTCTGATGGGTTTTGGGCTCAATCCGGTGAATTTCGGGTTTCTGTGGGCGTGGCTAGGAGAATTTTCTCCTAGGGGCACCAAAAATACTTCTAGGGGCGTCCAGGGAGGGACGAGTGGATATGCTCTAAAGGATGGAAAGCTCATCGTCTAACATGCAATTAACTAAGGGTTTGTTGCTCTCAAAAAACTAATGGTTTGTTTGATTCAAAGTATAGGAGAAATGCAGGAATAGAGTGTCATGTCTGAATTCTATAAGGTTTGGAAGCTATAGGAATCTTTTTCAAGCAATGTTTAAATCACGGAGAAAATAAAGGAATTGTAACATGTGGTTTAAGTTGATTTTTTTTCCAAAACATAGTGCAAAGTAATCATATGGGAAAACTTTCTAATATCTAATATATGAATCAAATAGAAAAATTCTTAAGACATAAATGTTAATTCTTCCAATTTATTCACACAATCTACCCGGGACATGCATGTAAGGGATAAGTATGGACAAACTGAATTCCGTGGCTCACTCTCGGTCAGTCTGACATGAAGGCGGGCATGGACCACGGTCCGTCGTCCCAGCCGTGGCATCCAAGAAAGGCAAAGCTCACGCAGCGACCAGCGAACTGCCACTATAGTTGACATTTTGCTAAGCAGCCCTGCATGCGCAGGTCACAATGAACAAAGCGCACAGAGGAAAAACGTACTAACATGCCTAGACATAGAGAGAACCAATCACAACGCTCCGGGTTGGGTCTTTTTGCCTCGAGTTGTTGACATACAAAAGAATTCGATCCCCATATGCGGGTAGCCGGTAGGGTAGGTACTCCTACAGTCCTACTAGTAGTAGTACGTACCAAAATTAAACTGTTTCATGCCTAATTCACGTGTTCCGAAGCAGCAATACCCGTATGTACGGGCGACGGCCGTACGTGCTCGTACGCTTAGCTACGGCAGGAGTACGTTGCAGCGCCTGGTCACCTCGCATACGCGTGTTCAATGCACGCTGCACAGCCTCCTACAGAGTCTACAGATAGTAGCACGAGTGTGTGTGTGAGCTGAAGTGATCTCATGTGCACACTAGCAGGATAGGGCAACTTTATCGGGCCGATTCAACCCGTTCGAGTGTGTTTGAACTCGTCCGATCAGACTGGCGGACAGGTCCACGGCGATCAATTCATGCACAAAATCTGAACCTCGGTTGGGTCGACCCAAACATCGCGTATGTCCTTGCGCGTTCTTTCTTTATCTCTGATGGTCCCTCCCGCCAGTGGCACAGAAACCACACCACTTTTTCCTCCAAAAAACCTCTCCCAAATTTTCATTGGCGGAAGCAGGAGGGAAGGCGATGGATCCCACCGCCATGGTTGATGGTGGGCCCTCTGTCGTTCCCACCGCCAAGAAGCGTGGTCGGCCGAAGAAGCCCGCAAAGGACTAGACGCCGGAGGAGCGGAAAGTCGAGTCGGACAAGTGTACTAGCCGGCGGGTAGCGGCAAGAGCTCGACTCGTCGCTGCTAGGCTCGAGAAGGAGCGTCGGGAGGAGAACGGGCGCTTCCTCGCCACCTAGAACCGGGTCGACGCCAACGAGCTGGCAATGAGTGCCGCCAAGCACGTCGTCAACATGATCAGCGAGGCGGCGACCACGGCCGGCACGTCCTCTACCAGCTCCGTCACTTCCATGCCTAGCGGCCGGCCACCAGCTCAGCCCAAGACGCCAAGGCCAATCACGACCTTGCTTGGAGGCCACACTAGGATCGTGGCCTCGTTGTCCCGGTTCAACCATCCCCGCACGGTGCCGTGAGAGGCGGGAGAGCTCGCCATCGACCTGAACCGCACTCCAAACACCGCGGACGCAACCCCGGAGGCGCCGACGAAGCGTCGGTCCATCTCTGCCGCGAACATGCCGACGCCAGTCAACCTGTTCGGCGAAATGCTCGCCGATCCGCTGGCCGCCAACGACACAGTATGGTCACCACATTTCTTCGCCATTGCTAGTATACTGCTCCCGCCGCTTTATGATCGCCAAAATGGGTGTAGGATTTCTTGGCCAACGACGGTGAGGACGCCCTGCACGACATGATCAACAAGGATGGCCACGGCTATCCCGAAGATGGCGTGGACGTGCCAGAGACGTAGCAAGAGACCCAGCAAGATTCCTGCAACATTGCGAACGAGGCATTGTTTGGAAACGATGGCACTTCCATGGGCGAGGGGGTCACGGCCGCATCGTTGGCCGCTTCACTTGTGGCTTCACTTGTCGACGACAAGAAGGTGAGCCAACAAACCGCGGGATACACCCCCGCCGAGTACAAGCTCCTATGCAAGGCATGAATGGATATTTCACAAAATCCACTATGCGACGTCGAGGAAAAGGGCTTTGCCTATTGGAAAAAGGTGGGCAAGTTCTTCCATGAGCATAGGAAATTCGGGAAGGATGTCTTCTTTAGCAATCGAAACGATATCTCCCTCTCAAAGCGGCGGGGCACCATCCATGCCGAGTGTAGCAAGTTCCAAGGCTCCTACGAGACGGTGATGAAAAGGAAAATAAACGGCATGCAGCCGGTTGGCATGGTAAAACCTCTTCCTCTCTTTGTCGATGTCTTGCATTTGCATTGAGACATTGTTAGCATCCATATGTGTAGGTCTTGAAAGAAATGGATCACTTCAAGAAGGTGAATGATAACAAGGCCTTCTCGTTGGGCCATTGTTGGACGTTGATCAAGGACAACAAAAAATGGGAAACTAGTTATGCCCTTTGGAGAGAAAAGAACAACAAGAAGAAGGGAAAGGGCAGTGCTTCGACGGGCGGTGTCGTTGACCTAGATGACGACAATGACGAAGGCTTCGTCAAATCTGCAAGCGGCGGGACTACCGGTCGTGCCACCGTCCTGGTGGCCACAAGGCCATTAAGGCCGACCTCGCCCGCCAGGCTGGTTCCTTGGCATTCCAGGAGACCTTGAAGAAGATCATGAAGAAGAAGGAAGAGGCCATCGCCGAGAGGGAGGATAGGCGGCACAAAGAGAAAGAGGTTGCCGCCTAGGGCTGTCAACGAGCCGAACTCGAGCGAACATTGTTAGGCTCGGATCAAGCTCGGTAGAAGCTCGAGCCGAGCTCGAGCGAGCCTAGGTTGATCTACGAGCCTACATCTAAGCTCGAGTTCGGCTCGACCAAAGCTCGAGTAGGCTTGAGCTCGGTTCGTTGAAGCTCGATAAGAAATTTTAGTACATCGACATGCAGCTACATAGCAAGAAAATAGTAAGGTTTGAAAACGAAATAGCAGAAATGGCTTGGAGTCTCATATAATAGTAATACAGTGGCAACATACCATCATAATTATTTTAACAGTCTCACAGCAGATGGAATAATAATAGCAGTCTTAATTTTGCGGTTGTACAAAAATCACGAGCTTTATCGAACTGTTTGAGTTCGGCTCGTTTAAGCTCGCGAGATCGAAAACAGGCTCGAGCTTGGTTTGTTAGGGAGACGAATCAAGCTCGAGCCGAGATGTTAACGCGCCGAACTCGCACAGTTTGTCAAGCCCGAACTTTTTTGACAGCCCTATTGCCTCCAAGACCTTTGTCGAGCTGCAGATGAGGTCCATCGAGGCGGAGGAGGCCAACGCCAAGGCTAGGGTAATGGAGATCAAGGCCAAGGCGACATAGGCTGAAGCCAAGGACAAGGAGGCCGACACCAGGTCTAGGGTGCCGGAGGCCGAAGCCAAGATCATGGACGAGAAGAACGCCATCATGCTCATCGACCTGGATAGCATCGCCGACCCCGATCGCAGTGCTTGGTTGAGGCAGCAGGCCATCGGGGCTCGCGATGCCTGAAGAGCAATAACGGCGGTAGATGCAACTTTTGGGCAGAGAAGCTGCCATTTTATAAATATTTGTGTATGATATTGCCCCTTTTATACTTTTCAGAACCAGTGGTCACTTGTTGACGATGCCCAAAGGGCGATGGCACACGTCTGTCATGTTATTTGACAGTTAATCTATGTGTTTTTGCTTATCAATTTGACATTTTTAACTGATTGGCCTCTCTTGTCCAACGATGACGCCAACGAACGTCAACGCATATAAATGGATCGCGCCGCTGGACTCGACAGGCTAGACAAGCCGAACCACCACCCAAAAACGAGTCGTGGGCCGATCCAAACAGACAGAAAATGACTGTTTGGATCGGCTGGATGGATTGGTCCGATGCAAATGTCCTTAGTTGCGAAGAAACAATCGAGAGAAAAGGATAAGCACCCTCTCGAAAAAATAGAGGAATGGATGAGTGATCGAGCGCGTACAAATGAACGTGGTGTGGCACATATGTAGTTGGCCGCAGGTCAGATATCTAATCATGCCATGCCATGCCATGCAGATTGGCGACAACCGATCTGAGTTGGAGCCCTGGAGACTTCACATCCCTCGTGTCGTCGCCCCTTGGCATGGAACTCCTGGAGTGGCCTGCGTGCCCCACTTGAACTAGCGGATGACACAAGTGTTTATGTGTTTGTCGGAGAGAGAGAAAATCACTCCTCCATCACAAAACATAACACGTAGGAGCAACTTAATTATTTAAGGTAGGGCTTTGATCAACAATTGTGTGGTGTATGAAACTTCAAATGGAGGCTGAGCTACATGTAGCCCTTTATTTTCAAGAATCCGAAAAACATATTTTAAATTTCTAAAAAATCCTCGATCTAGCCAGCCATGTTCTATAATTCAAATGTGCAAAGTTTCAGTACATACAAGTTTTGACTGTAGGCTACACAAAAATGGCAAAATGAGTGGATCTGTATAGTGAATGACGCATACTTCAAAACTATAAAATTTGTCAAATTTTGTCATTTTTGTGTAGCCTAGAAAATACAGTATTTCACATTGATATTATGCACGCTTGTGGGATACATCATTTACTACATACAAACTTTTTTCAATTTTTTTGAAACCTGAAAATCAATGGCTACATGTACCTTGAACTCATTTGTCCACGCTCATCTGTATGAGAGAAATAACTATCATAATTAAACATTTCTTTAATATTACTCCAATCACGTTAAATATGTCATACAAACCACACAATTACACAATAGTTGTCGGTGAAACATTCCTCAATGGAACAAAATACACCTTAAGTTTTAGTATGTAGAGACTAACTTCACTAACTCAGGTAAACAAAGGCATAAAGAATCTACATAGACTAGCAAACGCGGACTGAGAAGGTTTCTTTTCCTTTATCTTAATTAGTACTATAATTTCTAGTCTATAAAATGTACTCAATTGTCATTTTTTACTAGTCAAACATTTCAAAAATTGAGAATATGTAATTATTAGCATCCAAGTATTAAAGTGACGTTACTGTTAGTTCTATAATAAAAGTTCTATTAAAGCATCTCGGGATCAACTCCTCTGCTGCGCTCGCTGCCGCCCACGGGCACACGCGCTCTGACTTCAGTTGTAACTCGACACGCTTCAGCCGCCATGCCATCTCCTTTCGATGCGCCGGCCACGGCGGAGCCCCACCTCGCGCCGGCCATGCGTGACACCCCTCGTCCAGCTCCGTCCATCTCTCGGCCAACTCAGCCGGCGCCGCTGGCTGAGGCGCGGCTTCGTTGGAGATGTCCAGGCTGAGGCATGAGATGCAAGAGAGGTTGAAGACGTGTGGGAGAAATATTATTTTATTCCATCAACAGATTTGACAACGATTTGGCATCGGAGCACGAACCTGCGCCGATTCCCTCTTTTTTTTTCTCTTTTGCAACTAACCTCATAGCGGTGGGAACTAGTTCCAAATTCTGAAAAGGCAATATGGAACCACAATTGGCACAACGTTGTGGGTGCCCTAACCAGGTAACTCTTGGCAAAGTGATAATACCCGTAAAAATATTTATTATGTTCCAAATTAATTGACACGACTTCATCATTTATCTTGGTATACTAAAATATTTTTAGAAACATCCGTATTTATAAAGCTGTATCAATTAATTTGGAACAGGGGTAGTATGTATTGCATACCGAACTTTGGCTTCAAACCAACCAATCAACCGTACCTTAACATTCATTCAAGCGAGGGGCCAAGGGGGGCATATGTGTTTTGCCTTTGCATTGGCGCAAGAGTGAGAACAAAAGCTTGCATGCAGACATGCATGTCAGCGAGTAGTACAAAGCTAGCTCCTCTTCGACCGTGTGATGGATGGATGGACCGGTGGGTGGATGTCAATCCTGACTGTTAAACGGAATGCAGTACCGGTGGTGTACCTTTTGGGGGGTCTCTCCCATTTCCACGCCGAGCTGTCACTGGTTTGGTGGCTGGTCTAATACTAGTACTACACTAATTAATTTCATGGTACATATTAATGTGAGGCTCTCGTTCAGCGATCTCTTCTCAATCCAATCAATCAAACGCGATCAAAGTACATATACATGGGGCTAGCGCGAGTGCTTACTCTAATCCCTGGAGCTTTCCCTGTAGAGGTGTGCTTCTGTGTCCGTGCTTAAACTTAAGTTTGCATCGGACGATCTTCTTTGGATCCATCGAAATCCATATCCAGGTCGTGCATGTATACCTCCGTATAGGTGTATGCATGTCCCTCGGCCGATAGTCCTATCTTATTTTATCCTGATCTACATCTTTATTACATGCCACGTTTTAAAATATTGTTGCTATTGTTATATACCTTCTGATTTTTTCTCCTCCAGACACATGAGTATATGTTTATGGTGAGTATATGTCTAATCAGACCATATTAGGCTTCGGGTGGGTTCGTATGGTGTTCGAAACGAATCGATATCGTGCGATCCTGGCCAGTTTCTGTTTGTCGAAGATTGAAAATGAGGGGGACACCGAAGCAAAAGTGTGTGTGTGTATATATATATATATATATATATATATATATATATATATATATATATATAGAGAGAGAGAGAGAGAGCCTGCAGCCTGATAGTCCTTCAGGATCAGGACTTGTAATGAAAAGCTAATATCCCAGTGTATACAGCCTCACACGTCAATCTTCCTAATACAAGCCTACCGCTGGTTTTATATTTATGTTCTCCACATGATGCATTTAAGTGTGCAGTTAGGTGGATGTGGATGTGCTCACATGGAATGGAAGCAGACGCGTGATATTCCATCAAGCCCTAATAAGCCATACAGGTGTACCACGTACTACTGTACCACCAGGCCCCTCCTCAATTAATTTGGTAGTACTTAGGTTGGTTTCCTTGACAAGGTTCGATGATCTCTCACTAAGCTGCTGGATGTACAAACCTCTTACAGCCAAATCTCCAAACTGTTCTTCTTTAGAAGGTTCCACCTGATCGCCGCCGGGAGCGAGGAGACCCAACGGGAGAAAAGTCGTCACTGCTGATTTGATTTTAACCTTATTTAGAATAGATGCAACGGAAGTCAGATGTGTCGAAAAGCAAAGGCCTCTAATTATTTGCAATATATAAATTGGTAGGTGGAGTAGTACAGGAACTAATGTTATAACTAGCTCGTAGATGATCATTATCTCACATGCCATCTCTTGTCCCTTGCAAAACAAGTAAAGTGGATATCGAATTTAAGACGACTATAAGAGCATTGGTGTAGTGGTAGTATTTGGTTTCACATGCATCAGCCATCGGGTAGTTTGTTTTATTCTAAATCCCTATCCAAGGTCCATTCATGCTTTTAGTTATATAAGTTTTACTCAAAAAGTGTTTACTTTTTTCTTCTACAAACATCCTATACCTATGAGCACCTTCGAGAGACTAAGATGGCACATTCTACGCTATCGACTAGAATGTCGCCAACCACTAAACACGAGTTGTGAAACTTGGCGTTTGAACTCTGGTGGATTGGGGTATAGAATAAAATTTTAGATAAACTTTTAAATAGCAGGCTAATTCATTTAGCGGCATCTTTCCCTGGTCGTTACAAAAGCTACAGTGGCGCTAAAGGCTTTTAGTGGTTCAGCAAAAGAATGTTAAAAATATAAATAAATGATCTAGAATGACATTGTAATCATGGAGTTCGATGGAAAAAAAAATACACCCTCATGGCTCTAGGAGTCCTGAGACCATTGCTTAAGGTCGTGAGGAATGGGTTGGGCCATGCAAATTTGGGTTACCACTTTTTTAAATGCCTAAACCAGTTGTGATTATTGGCCTCAACCCATTATTCATCTAAAAATTTACTACTCCCTCGGTTTAAAAAAGATGTCGAAGATTTATCTAGATTCATATACTCCCTTCGTTCCAAAATAGATGTCTCGAATTTGTCAAAATTTGAATGAATCGAGACACTATTTAGTATATAGATTCATCCAAAATTTCAAAAAACCCAAGACATCATTCTTGGAAGGAGGGAGTATATTTATACACTAAAACACGTCTAGATACATATTATTTATACAAATCAGCAACATCTTTTTCCAGATGGAGTAGGTTACTCGCGTAATATGTTAAAAAAAAGTCGATCCTGGCCATCGCGTTACGTGTAGTTTTGTTAATAAGAGATGTGTAGGTTACTCGTGCCATGCGCCCAATAATCATCAAGGTTGCTGACCAGCAAACATCCTCGGCTCAAAGCATAACAAAATCTAACCTTTTTCATAGTAAACTAAGTGCAGTTGGTCATGGAGATGCTATATGAGAACCAATTGTCCGATTAGGCCAAAATCAATATCCCCTTTTAGCAATGGACTGGGCAAGCAACTCTCTGTAGCTTGGACATTTGCATTACACCACACAAGTCCAACCAGCACTATTCTGATCTCAAAGTCGAAAAAGGTTAGCATTATTCTTAGCTAAAAGCTAGAGATGATGTGTGTTGAATGCACATTTTATCTAAGGGAATCCTTGCTTGCTACGAAACTTAACAAATATAGAAAGACTGCTAATCGCAACCACAGGGAAGAAGCTAAAGGGAAAACGAGATGGGGCAGAGTTTAAATTGACTTCCCGAGGTATATATGCCGCAAAGTGTACCGTGAGAACAGGGCAGGTGGTTTTGCTTTCGCTTTCCCTTTCTCGGCAGTTCAGGTAAGCGCATGATCTCAGGAAATTCAGATTTCTTGATTCAGATTGACATCGTTGGACAGGCTAGAACGAAAAAAAACCTTAGTCGCCCCCGCGTTGCCTCCCCAGCGAGGCGACCGGGCGGCCGCCTTCTCCTACCCAGCGCAGCTCCTCCCGTCCTCCTCCTCCCCTGCTGCTGCCGCTGGTGGGCGCCGCCGGGCGTTGCCCGCGCGGTGCCGCTAGGGCGGTGGCGGCCCCTCTTCCACCAGCTAGGCGTCTGCTGGGAGGGGCGCGACGGCGGCGGAGCTCCTAGGCCGGCAGTGGTTCCTGCGCCTGCGGATGGAGGCGGGGCGAGTGGCGCGGCCATTTGGCGGCGCAGGTGGCATGGTGCAACGCCGGCTGTGCCCTGCAGGCCCAGATCTGGACTCTTGTGGGCCCGATCTGGGTTGGGATGGGTCTGATCTGTCTTGGCCTCGTTGTTTTCGGGTGGTCTGCTGAGCGGCACGTGGTGAGGGTGATGGTGAGGAGGCCACGCTTGCTGCAGCATGGTGACAGGAGCTTCACGAGCTTGTCTGGGTCCGGCCGGGTCTCTGGCGCCGAACAAGAGGCTAGCGGTGGTGTGGCCTAGTGCTGCGGCGTGGCGGCGGGGACTTTATGTGCCCTAGAGGCTGCTAGGGCACGGCCGGGCCTTCTCGGCCTGGTGTGTTCCTGCTGCCGCGTCCGGTCGGCACCTGCCAATGGCGGTGGAGGACGACCTTCGGGTGGCTGTGCCACTGCCTCCCGGCTCCAATTTGGACGGGTGTGCTCTTGTCATTGTGTCCGGCCGGCTACCGCCTATGGTGGTGGAGGTTGTTCCCTCCCGCGTGGCTAAGGAACTATCTTTCCGTATCCACGGTTGTTTCGCGGACTGACCGGTCTCGCAACGTCTGTCATGGTGAGACGTCGATAGTGCATTCAAGGTCGTCGTGGCGCATGTTGGTGGGCGACAAGTTTGGTGGAGTGCTAGGATTGGACGGGGCTGTGGTTCTTTGAGGGTGGGGAGAAATCCTTGCCGGCTAGGCCGGCTTTGACGCGGTGACACCTACGGGTGCCGTCTTCCTTTTTGAAGGGCGCCGGGTGTACCCTCTTCCCACTCCCTTATGTGTACCGGGAGAAATCCTAGGAGTAGTCCGGGCAGCAGCGTCGTCATCGTCGCACTCCTTCTTGAAGGTGTTGCTTGATACACGTCAATTCGAAGGCATTGGAGCGTGGTGGGACTACTCTGGAGGGCGCAGCGGGTGTGAGTCATCGTCGTTTGTCGATCCGACTGTTGGAATTATGCCCTATAGGCAATAATAAAGATGTTATTATTATAATTCTTGTTCATGATAAAGTTTATATTCCATGCTAAAATTTTATTAAGCGGAAACTTTAATACTTGTGTGGTTTGTGAACAACACCGTGTCCCTAGTATGCCTCTATGGACTAGCTCATTGATTAATGTGTTGGGTTTCGTAGCATGGAAAACAAAAAAATTCTACCGCATACAAACAAACAAGCCAAGATCTATCTACTAGATTGTAGCAACGAGTCGATAGAATAACTCACCCTCGAAGATTCCAAAGTGTTTAACGAGAGCGGATTCTCGTGGGTGATGTAGTCGTACTCTTCCCGATCTCAAGATCGCGTAGACGATCCTTCCCAGGCTGCGTTCAGAGCGCTCCGCAATCGGTCACATCGCTCGGATTCGACGAAGACCTTCCTCTCCTTGTTCCAGAAAATGGAGGTTGTAGCACTCTCCTCGTGATTCCTGAAGACAACGTGGTACCGAAAGTAGAGGGGAGATCTCGCAGGGCTTCGCCTTAAGCCGGAGCGAGTATGGTGGAGTATGAGAGAGTCCTTCGACGATCTAGGGTTTAGACACGCCGAGAAAGAGGTGCTAGAGCCGGCGGCTAGGGCTTGGAGGTGCTCAAGTCGGCGCTGGGGAGAAACCCTAGGCGGCGGCTATGGTGGGCAGCGGTGCTAGGGTTTGAGGCGTGAAGTTGTGTGTCAAGGAGGAGCCCCGCCTCCTTATATAGATGGAGGGGCCGCCGACCAAGGGAGGAGAGGAGTCCCTCCCAACTCGGCTTGGGGCGCCGGTTGGAGGAGGGAACTCCTCCCCAACTCGGTTTCCCACTCCTCCTCCTCTTTCCAAAAACTGCCGTTTGACTTTCAAACTAGTCGTTTGACTTTTCAAACTAGGATTTGAATAAACCCTCTATTTTGATCAGCGATGACACCGAGTACATGATGCAACCATACCAACTTGATATAACACATTCATGTACCCTCCCCCCCCCCCCCCCGGGAGTGCCGGACATTCCGGAACCTTCTAGAACATTCCCGATGAAAAACACCGGAACCATTCCCCAACTCCGAAACGGGACTTTCCTTATATGAATCTTATTCTCCGAACTATTCCGGATCTCCTCGTGATATCCCGAATCTCATTCGAGACCGAACAACATTCGGTCTCTTTCTCATCATTCTATAACTACTCAAACAACGTCGAATCCTTAAGTGTGTCTCCCTACGGTTCGTGAATTATGCGGACATGATCGAGACACTTCTCCGATCAATAACCAATAGAGGAATCTGGAAATTCATATGGCTCCCACATATTTCTACGATTACTTTGCGATCGAATGAACCACTTACATACGATATCAATTTCCCTTTGTCTCACGATAGTTTACTTATCCGAGGTTATGATCGTTGGTATCTCTGCATACCTAGTTCAACCTCGTTACCGATAAGTACTCTTTTCTCGTTCCCGTGATATGTGATCCCTTGTGAGCCAGTCACATGCTTGCAAGCTAATTGGATGACATTTCACCGAGAGGGCCCAGAGTATATCTATCCGTCATATGGATGGACAAATCCCACTCTTGATCCATGTGTTTCAACCAATACTTTCTGAACACTTAATGCCACCTTTATAGCCACCCAGTTAGGGTGTGGTGTTTGATGTCATCAAAGCATCCATCCGGTAAAGGTGATATGCATGATCTCATGGTCGAAGGAATTAAATTACTATGTATTAGAAAGCATATAGCAATTGAACTATTAAAATGACTTGATCTTTATGCTACGCTTATCTATAGGAGTATGTCCACCATATCATTCTCCTAACGATATGATCTTGTTGTTTAATAACATCTCAATGTTTCATGATAGGTAAACTACAATCATCTATTAACCAACAAGCTAGTATTATATGGAGGCTTTACTAGGGACTTCAAATTAAGTTTACAAATCACACAAGTATCAATGTTTCCTTGTTAATACTATTATAGCATGAATGTAAACATTTATCATAAACACAAAGATATAATAATAACTACATTTATTATTGCCTCTAGGGCATATCTCCAACAGTCTCCCACTTGCACTAGAGTCATCTAATCTAGATTACATGGTAATATACCGAACACCTATGGCAGTTTGGTGCTGGTCATGTTTTGCCCTCGGGAGAGGTTTAGTCAACGGATCCGCCACATTCAGATCTGTGTATACTTTGCAAATCTTCATATCCCCATCTTGGATATCTTCTCGAATAGCGTGAAAATTTAGCTTGATGTGCTTCAGCTTCTTGTGTGACCTTGGTTCTTGCGCATTGGCTATGGCGCCCATGTTATCACAGTAGATAGACATTGGGTCCAGCGCACTAGGAACCACACCCAGCTCTGTAATGAACTCTTTCATCCATATCGCTTCTTGTGAAGCCTTCGAAGCAGCCATGTATTACGATTCAGTTGAAGATCTCGCCACAACGCTTTGCTTTGCACTCCTCCAGCCTAATCACCGCACCATTCAAAATAAATACGTATCCAGATTGTGATTTAGAATCATCCGGATCGGTGTTCCAACTAGCATCGGTGTAACCATTAACAACGAGATGTTCATCACCTCCATAAGAAAGAACCATATCCTTAGTTCTTCTCAAGTACTTAAGGATGTTTTTGACCGCTGTCCAATGATCCACTCCTGGATCACTTTGATATCTGCTAGTTAAACTAACAGCATATGCAATGT
Organism: Avena longiglumis; assembly: GCA_030063025.1. Taxonomy (NCBI): domain Eukaryota; kingdom Viridiplantae; phylum Streptophyta; class Magnoliopsida; order Poales; family Poaceae; genus Avena; species Avena longiglumis. Next base: position 188,863,163 of record CP125979.1, read on the forward strand.
CGGGTCTAGTACATAGCATGGCATACATTAGAGATCCTATGGTTGAGGCATAGGGAGTCTTACTCATCCTTTCTCTATCTTCTGCCGATGTCGGACTTTGAGTTTTACTCAAGGTGTCGAGCAACATGGGCAAGAACCCTTTCTTGCTATCTTCCATTCCAAACCTCTTTAGAACTTTGTCCAAATATGTACTTTGTGACAATGATATTTGGCGTTTTGATCTATATTTATAAATCTTTATGCCTAATATGTAAGCTGCTTCGCCAAGATCCTTCATTGAAAAACTATTATTCAAATATTCCTTGAGACTATTAAGAAGGTCTACATCATTCCCAATCAACAATATGTCATCCACATATAGTATTAAGAATGCTACAGAGCTCCCACTCACTTTCTTGTAAATACAAGCTTCTCCATAAGTTTGTTTAAAACCAAAACTTTTGATCACCTTATCAAAACGTTGATTCCAACTTCGAGATGCTTGCTTCAATCCATAGATGGACCGTTGAAGCTTGCATACCTTGTTAGCATCTTTAGGATCGACAAAACCTTTGGGTTGCATCATATACAACTCTTCATCAATGTCTCCATTGAGGAATGCTGTTTTGACATCCATCTGCCATATCTCATAATCATAATATGCAGCGATTGCTAACATAATTCTCACAGTCTTTAGCTTCGCTACTGGTGAGAAAGTCTCATCGTAGTCAACTCCTTGAATTTGTCGAAACCCTTTTGCGACAAGTCGAGCTTTATAGACAGTAACATTACCATCAACATCTGTTTTCTTCTTGAAAATCCATTTGTTCTCGACCTTCCTGCTATCCTAAGTCCACCAAAGTCCATACTTGGTTTTGACATGGATCCAATCTCGGATTTCATGGCTTCTTGCCATTTATTGGAATCTGGGCTCATCATTGCTTCCTCATATGTCTCGGGGTCATCGGTGTTGTCCACCAACATGACACTCATAACGGATCATACCAACTGGAGTGGTACGAGTTCTCGCTGACCTGAGGCTCAGAGCAACTTCAACCGAAGTTTCATGATCATCATCATTAGCTTCCTCTCTTATTGGTGCAGGCACCACAGGAACTTTTTCCGGTGCTGCGCTACTCGTAATTTCGAGAGAAGGTTCGACAACCTCGTCAAGTTCTACTTTCCTTCCAGTCACTTCTTTCGAGAGAAATTCCTTCTCTAGAAAGGATCCATTCTTGGCAACGAAGATTTTGCCTTTGGATCTATGATAGAAGGTATACCCAATAGTTTCCTTCGGGTATCCTATGAAGACGCATTTTTCCGCTTTGGGTTCAAGATTGTCCGGCTGTAACTTCTTTACATAGGCTTCGCATCCCCAAACTTTAAGGAACGACAATCTGGTTTCTTCCCAAACCATAATTCATACGGTGTCGTTTCAACGGATTTAGACGGTACCCTATTTAAAGTGAATGCGGCTGTTTCTAATGCATAAACCCCAAATGATAGCGGTAAATCTGTAAGTGACATCATAGAATGAACCATATCTAAGAGAGTTCGATTATGACGTTCGGACACACCATTACGCTGTGGTGTTCCCGGCGGTGTCAACTGTGAAAGTATTCCGCATTTCTTCAAATGCTCGCCAAACTCGTAACTTATATATTCACCTCCATGATCAGAACGTAGAAATTTAATATTCTTGTTACGTTGATTCTCTACCTCACTTTGAAATTCCTTAAACTTCTCGAAAGTTTCAGACTTATGTTTCATGAAATAGATATACCCATATCTACTCAAGTCATCCGTGAAGGTAAGAACATAACGATAACCACCATGATGCTACACTCATTGGACCACACACATCGGTATGTATGATTTCCAATAAGTCCGTAGCTCGCTCCATCATACCAAAAAATGGAGTCTTAGTCATTTTACCCATCAGACATGCTTCGCATCTATCAAGTGATTCGAAAATTCCATCGGAATGGAGTTTCTTCATACGCTTCACTCCAATGTGACCAAGACGACAGTGCCACATATAGGTCGAGTTATCGCTCGATTTCAAACGTTTAGCCTCAATGTTATTAATATGTGTATTTCCACTATCGAGATTCAACAAGAATAGACCATCTATCAAAGGTGCATGTGCATAAAACATATTACTCATATAAATCGAACAACCATTATTCTCGGACTTAAACAAGTAACCGTCTCGCAATAAACAAGATCCCGATATAATGTTCATGCTCAACGCAGGCACCAAATAACAATTATTTAAGTATAAGACTAATCCCGATGGTAGATGAAGGGGTAGCGTGCCGACCGCGGTCACATCAACCTTTGATCCGTTTCCCACGCGCATCGTCACCTTGTTCTTTGCTAGCTTCCATTTATTCGCAAAGACCGCTTCGAGTTACAAATATGAGCAACCGAACCAGTATCAAATACCCAGGCACTACTACGAGTACTAGTGAGATACACATTAATAACATGTATATTAGATATACCTTTCTTCTTGAAGTTGTCGTTCTTCAAATCCGCCAAGTACTTTGGGCAATTCCGCTTCCAGTGACCTTCTCCCTTGCAAGAAAGCACTCAAGATCGTGCTTAGGTCCAGCCTTGGTCTTCTTCGTCGGCGTGGTAACTTTCTTACCACCCTTCTTGAAGTGTCCCTTCTGCTTAGACTTGCCTTTTTTGAATTTGGTGGTCTTATTGACCAACAACACTTGGTGCTCTTTCTTGATCTCCACTTCTGCAGACTTCAACATGGCAAACAGTTCTGGCAACTGCTTATTCATGTTCTGCATGTTGTAGTTCATCACAAAGTTCTTGTAACTTGGTGGCAGTGATTGGAGGACACGATAAATCCCCAAAGCATTAGGAATCACTATACCCAAGCTTTGAAGTTTGTTTGCGTGCCCAGACATCTTAAGCACATGCTCACTGACGGATCTGCCCTCTTCCATCTTGCAGTTAAAGAACTTTTCAGAAGCCTTATAGCTTTCAATTGCCGCATGAGTCTCAAAAATCAATTTGAGATCCTCGACAATATCATATGGGTCTGAATTCTCAAACCTTTTCTGAAGCTCCGATTCTAAACCATACAAGATAGCACACTGAACTATGGAGTACTGATTCTTCCGAGCGAGGTAAACATTCTTTACTTCATCGGTAGCATCACCGCAGTGGGTCACCCAATGTGCATCCAAAGACATAGGTCAAATTACCACCGTGAGGACAATCCTCAAATTGGAACCAATCCGCGAAGTTGCTTCCATTGTTTTTCAACTTTTCTTTCTCTAGGAACGCATTAAAATTGATGGTAGGGGCTGCCATTGATCTACAACATATTTGCAATAGTTTAGACTAAGTTTATGACAAATTGAGTTCAAATTAATAATAAAATTAATCATGGTGAACTCCCACTCAAAACAATATCCCTCACATTGTTTTAGTGATCACACGAACCAAATCCACCACATCAACACCGATCATCACGAGAGTTGATATAGTTTCAATGGCGAACAATCGACATGTTCATCATATCTACTATATGATTCATGCTTTACCTTTCGGTGATGCGTGTTCCGAGACCATGTCTGTACATGCTAGGCTCGTCAAGATCAAACCTTAGTTTCCGCATGAGCAAATCTGGCTTGCTCACGTTGTATACACTTGCGGAATCTAACACACCCGATCATCACGTGGTGCTTCGAAACAACAAGCTTTAGCAACGGTGCTAACTAAGGGTGAACACTTTATGACTTGAAATTCATGTGCATGAGGGATAATCTTATAATGCTACCGTCGTCTACTAAGCAATACAAGATGCATAAAGGATTAACATCACATGCAATTCATAATATGTGATATGATATGGCCTTTCTTCTTTGTGCTTCCGATCTCCATCTTCTAGCACGAACATGATCTCAATCATCACCGGCATTGCATCAAGGTCAATGACGCTTCTCCATGGTTGTCGTCCACTGGCTTCAACTATTACAACTACTTTGAATAGACACGCGGGTCTTAACATAAATTAAAGACAACCATATGGATCCTGCCGGTTGCCAACTTACAATAAGTAACATTGCATACATCAAATATAATCACAATCATGGCCATATCACATCACAGCACACCCCTGCAAAACAAAGTTAGACGCCTCTACTTTCTTTGCATATTTTACGTGGTTTGGGGCTTTCAATAAGTGTCGTTCTAACTTACGAACAAGAACCACAACATTGATACTAGTATTTTTAATCACCTGTTGTAAATTGGATCTTAACTATGCTAGGAGAAACAGGCACCCGCAAAGCCACTTATGCAATACAAGTTGCATGTCAAGCGTGGAGCAAGTCTCATGAACGATGTCATGTAAGGTTAGCCCGGGCCGCTTCATCCCAACATACCGCAAGATGCAAAGTACACAAGAAGCAATCGACAATAAAAGCATCAACGCCCACAATGACCATTGTGTTCTACTCGTGCAACAGATCTACATATAGACACGGCTCTGATACCACTGTTGGGTTTCGTAGCATGGAAAACAAAAAATTTCTACCGCATACAAACAAACAAGCCAAGATCTATCTACTAGATTGTAGCAACGAGTCGATAGAATAACTCACCCTCAAAGATTCCAAAGTGTTTAACGAGAGCGGATTCTCGTGGGTGATGTAGTCGTACTCTTCCCGATCTCAAGATCGCGTAGAAGATCCTTCCGCGCTGCTCCTGCAGCCCTCAAGATTCGGTCACACGCTCGATTGACGAAGACCTTCCTCTCCCTTGTTCCAAAGCAGGCAATGGAGGTTGTAGCACTCTCGTGATTCCGCAGACAACGGCGTGGTACCTAAGTAGAGGAGATCTCGCAGGGCTTCGCCTTAAGCCGGAGCGAGTATGGTGGAGTATGAGAGAGTCCCTCGACGATCTAGGGTTTAGACACGCCGAGGAAGAGGTGCTAGAGCCGGCGGCTAGGACTTGGAGGTGCCCAAGTCGGTGGCTAGGGAGAAACCCTAGGGGCGGCTATGGTGGGCAAGAATCGCTAGGGTTTGAGGCGTGGAAGTTGTGTGTCAAGGAGGAGCCCCGCCTCCTTATATAGATGGAGGGGCCGGCCAAGGGGAGGGAGGAGTCCCTCCCCAACTCGGCTTGGGTGGGCGCTGGAGGAGGGAACTCCTCCCCAACTCGGTTTCCCACTCCTCCTCCTCTTTCCAAAAACTGTCGTTTGACTTTCAAACTAGCCGTTTGACTTTTCAAACTAGGATTTGAATAAACCCTCTATTTTGATCAGCGATGACACCTGGTACATGATGCAACCATACCAAATTGATATAACATATTCATGTACCCTTCCCCCCGGAGTGCCGGACATTCCGGAACCTTCTAGAACATTCCCGATGAAAAACACCGGAACCATTCCCCAACTCCGAAACGGGACTTTCCTTATATGAATCTTATTCTCCGAACTATTCCGGATCTCCTCGTGATATCCCGAATCCCATTCGAGACTCTGAACAACATTCGGTCTCTTTCTCATCATTCCATAACTACTCAAACAACGTCGAATCCTTAAGTGTGTCTCCCTACGGTTCGTGAATTATGCGGACATGATCGAGACACTTCTCCGATCAATAACCAATAGAGGAATCTGGAAATTCATATGGCTCCCACATATTTCTACGATTACTTTGCGATCGAATGAACCACTTACATACGATATCAATTTCCCTTTGTCTCACGATAGTTTACTTATCCGAGGTTATGATCATCGGTATCTCTGCATACCTAGTTCAACCTCGTTACCGATAAGTACTCTTTTCTCGTTCCCGTGATATGTGATCCCTTGTGAGCCAGTCACATGCTTGCAAGCTAATTGGATGACATTTCACTGAGAGGGCCCATAGTATATCTATCCGTCATATGGTTGGAAAAATCCCACTCTTGATCCATGTGTTCCAACCAATACTTTCCGAACACTTAATGCCACCTTTATAGCCACCCAGTTAGAGTGTGGTGTTTGATGTCATCAAAGCATCCATCCGGTAAAGGTGATATGCATGATCTCATGGTCGAAGGAATTAGATTACTATGTATTAGAAAGCATATAGCAATTGAACTATTAAAATGACTTGATCTTTATGCTACGCTTATCTATAGGAGTATGTCCACCATATCATTCTCCTAACGATATGATCTTGTTGTTTAATAACATCTCAATGTTTCATGATAGGGAAACCACAATCATCTATTAACCAACAAGCTAGTATTATATAGAGGCTTTACTAGGGACTTCAAATTAAGTTTACAAATCACACAAGTATCAATGTTTCCTTGTTAATACTATTATAGCATGAATGTAAACATTTATCATAAACACAAAGATATAATAATAACTACATTTATTATTGCCTCTAGGGCATATCTCCAACATAATGATGGTTAAGGTTTCCTAAACATAAACATGAGTTGTCGATTAATAATGAGATCATATCATTGGGATAATGATTTGATGGACAGACCCAAACTAAGCGGAGCAATTAGATCGTGTCATCGTGTTCATCTTTGCGAAGCTTTTCTTATGTCAAATATTGTATTCCTTAGACCATGAGATAATACAACTCCCTGGTATCGAAAGAAAGCTTTGAGGTCATCAAACGTCATCCTATGAGAGGGTGATCATAAAGGTGTCTCTCAGGTGATCGGAAAGTACTGCAATGTATGTATCGAGATGGGATTTGTCCTCCCAAGTCGGAGAGATATACTTTGGGCCCACTCGGTAATCGATATCAACACCGCTTGCAAGCATGTGGTTAAGGAGTTCATCACAAAGTGATATCGAATTTAACGAGTAAAGTACTTGCCGTGAACGAGATTGAACTAGGTATGACGGTACCGACGATCAAATCTCGGGCAAGTAAAATATCGTGAGACGAAGGGAATATATATATGGGATTGATTGAATCTTGGCATCGTGGTTCATCCAATATGATCATCGATGAATGTGTGGGAGTAAATATGGGTTTCGCACCCATTGTTGATTATTGATAAAAGATCATGTCTGCATATTCTCGAACCCGAAGGGTCACACACTTAACGTGTCTCGACGCTAGGATAGATTGGATAATTGGTTTATGAGTTTTTGTTCGGAGTCTCGGATGAGATCCAGGATGTCACGAGAGGTTCCAGAATGGTCCGGAGAATAGGATTCATATAAGGCAATGCAGTTTTTGGAGTTCGGAATTGTTTCGGGTTAATCGGTATTTGTAACTACCTCGGTGAATTACGCTCCTAGTTACAAGCCTGGACGACCGGAGATGGTTAAAATAGTACGGTGGGGCCCAAATGCCACTCACAGGTAGACCTTTCGGCCGTCCTAACCATTTCCAAACATCGGGACAAGAACGGGCGGCGTAATCGGCAGGCGAAGGGATCAACTACATACACAAATGAGTATGTATGCAAGCCACCATACAACAATCCTCAGAGCCATTCCATCTAAAAGAAATAGAAATATTGCAATGCCATACGGCAAGATCCAAATATCCTAGATAGATATAATAGTGTAGGATATCTCCTCATACATCAAACATCAGAGTATCAGGCGGAAGCGGCAAACAAGATCCGAGTACAGATAAGAAGCAAATTGGCATAAGATGCCCCATAAATAAACACATCCCGCCCACAGATCTCACGGATCCCCGTTCCCGGAATCTCTACACCGAATGATCGTTGTCCACATCGTTCGTCTCCTCCACCCAGTATCCATCTTGCGAGTTTACCTGTTCATCTGAATCAAACAATTTATCGTGTGAGACCTTAGGGGTACTCAGCAAGTCTTTATGCCTCTAAAGGGGACACAACCTGGGGTGACGCAATTGCAGCAAAAGTTAAACCCTAACAATTCTATAGATACTCGCTAACCATCCGCCTAACCAAAGATAGACGGATGTCCGTGAATTAATAACAACAGTTATAACAGTAATATTAACAGATCCATCCTCCTCCTCGCTTACCAACGAGGAAGCGGACGAACACCCCCCATCCGTTGGCAGTTTTATTATCCATCCCATGAGTGTTGCACTATTTACTAGTCAGTTACTTAGTCAAATTAAAAGCGGTACTTTAGTTATACTTGTCTATGATCGAGAAACTGTGCTCCAAGTCGTCCATAACCGCGGACACGACTTTCAGAAATTTTTACCCTGCAGGGGTGCACAAATATCAACACACACTCGATCAACCTCGGAAAAACCAAATCAAAACCCAACGAGGCATTCACGACAAAGCATTCACAGGATTCAGAAATATTTCAGGGGGCCACCCCATTAAGCTACCCGCAACGAAGTTGGCCGGCTCCGAGACGGACTCAAGGTTTGTGTGGGACTATCAGAACGATCGGGAACCCGAAAGTGTGACTGGCTTGTCGATACATAAAACGTGTCACGATCCTAACAGACAGTGCTCCTCGACAATCGTAAATAAAGCAAGAAAGCATGGCATAAGTACAGGATAGTAATAAAGCCCCAAACTAAATGTGGCCCCAAGAAATAAGAATGAATCAAGCTCGCTCGGGGGTCCCATAAGCCTCCGGATGTGGATAGCGAATATTCAAGGAACAGGAATCAAGTACTCGGGGTCCCACGACACAAGTGAGCATTTAAAACCAAATAGCGATATTGCTCACCGTGCCACTTTCATTTGTTATCCCATACTACTCGGGTTAAGTTGTTTAGGTACCTCGTTATCCATCGACACTCACATACTGCATACACATGTCGTTCTACGACGCATGGCTCAAACAACTTCGTAGTAATGGCTCATGGGATGGAGGAACAAGCTTGGTGGGGTTTAAAAGTAAAGGCTATGCAAGACTTGGGATTCATTTAATGCGATCGCGACTCAATGATGCAAGAATAAGATAGAGGCAATAGGTACTATATGTATGCAAGCATGTGGTAGTGCTTGCTGACATTTCGATTGAAGCGAGAGAAGGATCTGGGTAGTGCTCCTGGGTTTCTTGATATATCCCCTGCTCAACGTCTATTCGAAGAAGAACCAAACAAACAAGGGCCAACATAAATAAAGTGCACAAGCATAAGAATAAAATGCGACAAGCAAACAATCATGCCATGATGAATGATGCACAATTTCCATGGAAATAAAGTAGCTTGGCATGGGTGAGGTGTAGAATACAAGAATAAAGCATTTTATTGAGTTTTGGTCACATTTTAACCTCATATAAGTTGCTGTATGCTTTATATTTATATGATGCATGCTGCAAGACAGAACATGGAATGCATAAACAGAAAGATCTCGTCGAGCTAAACATTTTAGACATATTATTTGTTAAATTTGGAGTTATAAATCAAAAGTTATTAATTAATTAAGATAAAGGGCATTTTATTGTAATTTTAATCATCTCGAAATTTAAAGTGTTCAAAATATATTTTGAAGGCTATATTTGAATTCCTCACATTTTTCTGATTTCAAAACATATATTACATGTTTAATTTGGAATTATATTTCAAAATTTATTTTAAAACAGATTTGGGATTTGAATTTAAATGAATTTGAAAAAGATTTAAATCAAAACAGAAAACAGAAATCCTTTTCTTACTCAGCTTGTCCTAGCCCTAGACACTGACGGGTGGGGTCAAACGGAAATGGGGCCACGCGCGCAGAAAATTCCTTTTCATCATGGCCTCAGCTAGCCCACGCGGTTGACATGCTCACGGCCACGGCCCACATGCGGGGTGTAATGCCATGACTGACTGGTGGGGTTAGGGCTGGAGCGCGGGTTAAGATTAAAAGAGGCCAGGGTTTTTTTTGGAAGAAGACCACGGCGGCTGACTAGTGGGACCTCTAGGAGCGCGGGTTGAGGCGAGAAAACAAAAAGGGGCTATCTGTGAAACTACCACGGCCGTACTGTTCCTCTTCTTTCTCTGCATCGAGCGACAGATCGGTGCGCGCTGGCGGGATCGATCCTCGACACAGGGCTCGCGCACGGAGGCGGCTACCGTTGGGCTAGGGAGAGGTCGGTGTCAGGAGGGCGGACGGGGCCTAGATAGGGTTTTTTGCGCGACGTGGGAGCGAGCAGACGCGCGCGCTCGTCGGTGCATCGAGGGTGCTCGACGGTTGGTCCGGCGGCACTAGACGGTGATGGCGAGGCGGACCATGTCAGGGAGGTCAGGGAGCTCACCGTGGGTAGGTCGGTGTGGTCGGATCGGCTCGAGGCGCAGGGGATCGGCGACGACGCAGACGGATCGGAGGCTAGGGTTTGGCTCGGTGACGCAGCGAAAGTGCAGTCTCCTCCTCCTCCGCGGTCCAGTGAAGCGAGGGTACCGTGCGGTCTTCCTCGACACCAGATCGCCACGCCTGGCTGGAAAAAGAAGGATTGGAGGCCGGTGGCGTTGGGGTAGGTGGTGGCGATGGAGAAGAGAGGGGAGAGGGCAGGGCCCTGGGGCGGATCTGGGGAAGGCAGCAGGCGAGAGAGAGGGGTAGATAGGGACGGGAGAGGAGAGGGGGTGCCGTGGGGGAGTGGGGCAGAGAAAGGTGGCTTCGGCCACTTTTCCTCCTCCTCCTTCACGTGCTCGGGTCGGGGCAGGAGCAGGGCAGGCGCATGGGGCTGCAGGTGGGGTCATGGCGAGGCCAGGTAGGCAGGGGGAGGCTCGGGCTGGTGGGGCTTGCAAGGCAGAGAGAGAGCTAGAGAGAGAGAGGGGTAGGCTCGGGTGTAGCTAGGGTTGGAGCTAGGGTTTGGAGAGAGGGTGTATGGCTCGGGTTAGGGCTTGGTTTGGGTGGTAGCTAGGTGGGCCAGGGTGGCCAGGTGGGGCCAGGAAGGTAGAGAGAAGAGAGAGGCCGAGAGATGAGTGGTATGGTTTTGGGTTTTAGGCATAATCTACTTGACCATGCATGGATGGAGTGAAAAGGAGAGGAAGGGGAGGAGAAGAGAGAGAGATGTGGTGAGGTTTTAGCACTACCAAACTAGATCAAGCCAAAAGAGAGGGACATAGATGATTCACTCAAAAACAAATAAAACCAAAAGAGGACAAAAGATGGTGATGGTTGCATGGCCCATGCAAAATATTTAATGCCATGTTTATTCTTGTGAGAACAATAATATTAACATGGCATTATTCTTATGCATTCCCCAAAATTGGAATAAAGCCAAGCAAAAGAATTTAAAGGAAAGTTCCAGATGGAGTAGATGGATATGATCACATTTGATTATAATTGGGACTTGCTAGTGTGTATATTCCACTAGATGTTTAATAGTCCCAAAAATATCCCAACATGAGCATAAATCCATGATAATCCATATGAAATCTAGGAAAAAGGAGCACTACTCATAATGCATGCAAAGGTGGCTCCACATATCAATAATGTGAAAACAACATGATGCTAAGATGAGAGCATGTGGAAAAATAGAATTGGATCCATCCCAACCCACATGAGCTAGAGGTAAAACCCAATAAAGTGCAAAGCTCGTATTTAGTTGGATGGTGGAATTATAAGGTGGTGGCAGAGAAAGGTGATGGAGTTGAATGAAAGATATGCCCCCAACTCAACTTGGGCATTTAAACAATATATCAATAACCAAATACAATATCAAGAGGCAAATACAATTAACAATGCATATGAGAGAAGAACCAAACCAAAAAGGGTTTTATATGATGCTCAAATGCAAGGTGGCATGATGACATGAGCATGATATAATTATGATGCAACAATTATATATATGAAGTAGCATTTAGGTAGACTAGGCTAGTAGCATTGCAATTGTTAGACAATTGGGATACTACAGTATTATACCGGAAGCTTCTAGAACCTTCCAGAAGGGGACCAACGTGGCACCACCTGCCGGGAGGGGGCATGGGCCTATGAGGGAGTGACCTGGCCGCATTGGGCCAGGGGCACAAGGCCCCATAGGGCCCAGCCGGCCAAACACCTAGGAAACCCTAGGGGAGCTTCTAGAAGGGAGGGGGGAAACTTGCCCCCTACTCCTTCCTCCTTGGCTGCCGGCCTAGGGCTTGGGGGAGGGGCTAGGGCTGGCCGCCCACCCCTCTATATAAAGAGGGCTGGGGGCGCACCCCTCCCCTACACCTCCTCCTCAACCCTAGCCGCCCTGCTGCCCCTCCTCTCTCTCTCCCTCCCGACTGCGTGTAGGCGAAGCCCTGCTGCAGAAACTCTCCACCGCTTGCACCGCATCGTCGCGTTGTAGATCCAATCCATCTCTCCACCCCACTTTCTGGACCGAGGAAGGAGGATATGTCGAGGTGCCGCACGTGTGCAACTCTCGGAGGCATCGCCACTTGCGGTGTTAGATCGGATCGGATCGCGAGGAGGAGAAGCGAGTACGACTACATCACCCACGCCCGTCAACGTTCACCGTCTTAATCTTCAAGGGTATGAAGATCTCATCTATTTCCCCTCGTTGTTTGCATCACCTAGATTAGATCTTGGCTTTCCCGTTCGCATCTGTAGATTTTTTTTGATTTACTATGCTGCGAAACCCTTCAGTGGTATCAGAGCTAGATCTATGCGTAGATGTGTTTCACGAGTAGAACGCAACATGGTTGTTGCGGGCGTTGATGTTTTCTGTTGCAAGCCTCTTGTTTGTGTACTTATTATGACGCGGGATAGTGAGATCGAAGCAGTCCAGGCCAACCTTACGCGACATCGTCATGAGACCGCTCGCACTTGACGTGTGGCTTGTTCCACACATGCGGTGGTGGATGCCGCCTCTCACTATAGTTGTCATGGGATTTACACCGGAGTTTGGCAACCATAATATCACCGTTGTGGCTTTCCGTAGGTAATAATAGTTCTTAGCTTGCTACTCCCATAAGCCACGTAAAACATGCAACAACAAAGTAGAGACGTATAACTTGTTTTTGCAGGGAGTGTTTTCTGTGATATGGTATGGCCCAAGATGTGATGTGTATGTTGTATGCGATGATCATGTTTTGTAATGTTTCACGACTTGCATGTCGATGAGTACACAACCGGCAGGAGCCATATGGTTGTCTTTATAATTGTGTATGACCTGTGTGTCAACTTCTTATGCGCCATGTAATAGCTTTACTTTATCGCTAAGTAGTTAGCAATAGTTATAGTTGCTATTTGTGGTGGAGGCAATCATGGTGGAGTGATGGAGATCATGCCGGCACGCACAAGATGGAGATCATTGCGCGAAGATTGGCTATACCATGTCACATAAAGTTATATGCATGTGATGTTTATCCTTTTTATGTATCTTATTTTGCTTAGATCGCGACGGTAGCATTATAAAATGATTCCTCACTTAAATATCAAGTTAAAACTGTGTTCTCCCCATGTATGCACCGTTGCGAAAGTTCGTCGTGTTCAAGCATCACGTGATGATCGGGTGCTATAAACTCTACGTTCACATACAACGGGTGCAAGCGAGTTTTGCACACGCGGAAATACTTGGGTTTGACTTGACGAGCCTAGCATGTACAGACATGGCCTCGGAACACATGAACCGAAAGGTTAAGCATGAGTCATATGAATGATATGATCGACACTTTGTTCTCCACCATTGAAACCACATCTCTTCTCGTGAAGATCGGATTAGGTGTGGTGAATTTGGATCATGTTCACTAAACAACTTGAGGGATGTTGAATTTAGTGGGAGTTCATCTAGTAATTTGATTAAGTTGAACTAGTTATCATGAACATAGTATAAATTGTACTTGCAAATTTTGTAGATCAAATGGCTAAGTCCAACTTCAACTTCAATGTTTTTGCTGAGAAAGAAAAGCTTAGAAACAATGGGTCTAACTTCACCAACTGGTTCCGCAATCTGAGAATCATTCTCGCTGGCGGACAAAAGAACTATGTCCTTGAGCATGCGCTAGGTGACGCCCCTGCTGTAGATGCGCCGGCTGATGAGAAAGTTGTTTATCAGTCGTGCAAAGATGATTACGGTGTGATTAAGAGCACCATGTTGTTTGCTATGGAATCGGACCTTCAAAATCGTTTAGAAGATTATCCCGGGCCCTTTGAGATTCTTGAGGAGCTGAAAACTATGTTTCAGACTCAGGCCCGTTCTGAGAGTATGAGATCTCTGAGAAATTCTTTAACTGCAAGATGGAGGAAGGGAGTTCCGTTAGTGAGCACGCCATAAAGATGTCGGGCTACACTCAACGCCTGGATCAACTGGACTGCAAGATTCTAGAGGAGCTTAAGATTGACAGGGTTCTACAATCACTCCCTCCCAGCTACAAAAGTTTTGTAGTGACTCATAATCAGATTGGTTCCACTGATACGATCACCGAGCTCTTCGCTAAGCTGAAGGCTGCGGAGGTGGACATCAAAAAGGATAATCATGTGTTGATGGTCAACAAGCCCCCCAGCTTTAAGAAAGGTAAGGGTGCAAACAAGCCCTTCAAGAAAGGCGGCGGCAAGCGTGTTGCCCCTGCTGAGAAGAAGCTCAAGTCTGGACCTAAGCCGGACACTGAGTGCTTCTATTGCAAGGACAAGGGTCATTGGAAGTGCAACTGTCCGAAGTACTTAGCGGACAAGAAGGCTGGCACCATCAAAGGTATATTTGATATACATGTTATTGATGTTTTCCTTACTAGCCCTCGTTGTAGTGCCTGGGTATTTGATACCGGTTTAGTTGCTAATATTTGTAACTCGAAACAGTAGCTACGGAATAGATGGCGGCTTGCGAGGGATGAGGTGACGATGCGCGTTGGCAACAGATCAAGAGTTGATGTGATGGTCGTCGACACGCTCTCCTTAGTTTTACCTTCGGGATTAGTTTTAAACCTCAATAAGTGTTATTATTTGCCTGCATTGAGCATGAACATCATATCTGGATCGTGTTTATTGCAAGACGGTTATTCATTTAAATCTGAGAATAAAGGTTGTTCCATTTATATGAGTAACATCTTTTATGGTCATGCACCTGCTGTGAATGGTTTATTTCTTCTGAATGTCGAAAGGGATGAAACACACATCCATAACATTGAGGCTAAGAGATGCAAAGTAGATAGTGATAATACTACTTATTTGTGGCAATCGCTGCCTAGGTCATATTGGTGTAAAACGCATGAAGAAACTCCATTCTGATGGACTTTTGCAGTCTCTTGATTTTGAATCATTTGACACATGCGAACCATGCCTCATGGGCAAGATGATCAAAACCCCGTTCTCCGGAATGATGGAGCGAGCAACGGACTTGTTGGAAATCATACATACCGATGTATGCGGACCTATAGGTGTTTCGACGCGCGGTGGATATCGCTATTTTCACTTTTACCGATGACTTAAGTAAATATGGGTATATCTATTTGATGAAACATAAATCTGAAACATTTGAAAAGTTCAAGGAGTTTCATAATGAAGTGGAGAACCATCATAACAGAAAAATTAAGTTTCTACGATCCGATCGTGGAGGTGAATATTTGAGTTATGATTGTCTCACGCATCTTAAAGCAAGCAGAATCGTTTCGCAACTCACGCCACCCGGAACACCACATCGCAATGGTGTGTCTGAACGCCGGAATCGAACTCTATTAGATATGGTCTGATCAATGATGTCTCTTACTGATTTGTCGTTATCATTTTGGGGTTATGCGTTAGAAACCGCTGCATTCACTTTAAATAGGGCACCATCTAAATCCGTTGAGACGACACCGTATGAACTGTGGTTTGGTGCTAAACCTAAGTTGTCGTTTCTTAAAGTTTGGGGATGCGAAGCTTACGTCAAGAAGTTGATGCCGGACAAGCTCGAACCCAAAGCGGAGAAATGTGTCTTCATAGGATACCCTAAGGAAACTATTGGGTATACCTTCTATCACAGAACCGAAGGCAAAGTGTTTGTCACAAAGAACGGATCCTTTCTTGATAAGGAGTTTCTTTCAAAAGAAGTGAGTGGGAGGAAAGTAGAGCTAGACGAGGTTGTTGAACCTTCTCTTGAGTTGGAGAGTAGCGCAACACCTGAAATTCTTCCAGTGCGGCCTGCACCAACAATAGAGGAAGCTAATGACAAGGTTCATGAAGCTTCGGACGATGCTACTACTGAACGTCGTAGGTCTACAAGGTCGCGTGCCCTCCTGAGTGGTACGGCAACCCTGTTTTAACTGTCTTGTTAGTATACGCCAGTGAACCTGCGAACTATGAGGAAGCGATGATGAGCCCAGACTCTGAGAAATGGCTAGAAGCCATGAAATCCGAATTGGGATTCATGAGCGAAAACCAAGTATGGACTTTGGTGGATCCTCCTAGCGACCGAAAGGCCGTTGAGCGCAAATGGATCTTCAAGAGGAAAACGGACGCGGATGGTAATGTTACCGTCTATAAATCACGACTTGTCGCGAAAGGTTTTCGACAAGTTCAAGGTGTTGACTACGATGAGACTTTCTCTCGTGTAGCGATGTTTAAGTCCATTCGGATTTTATTAGCAATTGCTGCGTTTCATGATTATGAAATATGGCAGATGGATGTCAAGACTGCGTTCCTCAATGGCAACATTGATGAAGAATTGTATATGATGCAACCCGAAGGTTTTGTCGATCCTAAGGATGCTGATAAAGTGTGCAAACTTCAGCGTTCCATTTATGGACTTAAGCAAGCATCTCGGAGTTGGAACCTTTGTTTTGATCAAGTGATCAAGAGCTTTGGATTTGTTCCAAATTTCTACGAAGCTTGTATCTACAAGAAAGTGAGTGGGAGCTCAGTGACAATTCTAGTACTATATGTGGATGACATATTGATTATTGGAAATGACATTAACATGCTTAACGATGTGAAGAGTTATTTGAACAAATGTTTTCAATGAAAGACCTAGGGGAAGCTGCTTATATATTGGGCATCAAAATCTATAGAGACAGACAAATACGCCTGATAGCTTTATGCCAGAGTACATACCTAGACAAAGTTCTGAAAAGGTTCAAAATGGATAAGGCAAAGAAACTTTCAGTGCCTATATTGTCAGGTAAGATATTGAGCAAGGCTCAGTGTCCAGCTACGGTAAATGATAGAGAAGCTATGAGTAAAGTGCCTTATGCCTCGGTCATAGGTTCTATCATGTATGCCATGCTGTGTACCAGACCGAATGTGTCCAATGCTCTTAGTTTAACGAGCAGATACCAAAGTGATCCAGGAGTGGAACACTGGACAGCCATGAAGAACATCCTAGAGTACCTAAATAGTACTAAAGAAATGTTCTTAGTCTATGGAGGTGACGAACAGCTCGTCGTAAAAGGTTACGTCGACGCTAGTTTCGACACCGACAAGGATGATTCGAAATCTCAGACAGGATACGTTTATATTTTGAATGGAGGAGCTGAGTGGAGTGGAGAAGCAAAGCGTGATCACGGATCTACAATAGAAGCGGAATACATGGCTGCCGCAGCGTCAAGTGAAGGAGTTTGGATCAGAACTTCATCATCGAAGCTTGGCGTGGTTCCAAGTGCCTTGGACCCACTAGAGATATTGTGACAACAACGGCACCATAGCACTAGCTAAGGAACCAAGATATCATCCAAAGACCAAGCATATCAATCATGAAGTTTCATATAATCCGAGATTATATAGCGATGGAGATCAAGATTAGCAAAGTACATACAGATCCGAATGTCGCAGATTCATTGACTAAACCTCTTCCACGCAAAACATGATCAAGACCTTATTGCCATGGGTGTTAGATTGTTGCGGATGTAAAATAGATTATTGACTCAAAGTGCAAGTGGGAGACTGTTGGAATTATGACCTAGAGGCAATAATAAAGATGTTATTATTATAATTCTTGTTCATGATAAAGTTTATATTCCATGCTAGAATTGTATTAAGCGGAAACTTTAATACTTGTGTGGTTTGTGAACAACACCGTGTCCCTAGTATGCCTCGATGGACTAGCTCATTGATTAATGATGGTTAAGGTTTCCTAACCATAGACATGAGTTGTCGACAATAATGAGATCATATCATTGGGAGAATGATATGATGGACAGACCCAAACTAAGCAGATCAATTAGATCGTGTCATCGTGTTCATCTTTGCGAAGCTTTTCTTATGTCAAATATTGTATTCCTTAGACCATGAGATAATACAACTCCCTGGTATCGGAAGAAAGCTTTGAGGTCATCAAACGTCATCCTATGAGAGGGTGATCATAAAGGTGTCTCTCAGGTGATCGGAAAGTACCTGTTGGGTTGTATGTATCGAGATGGAACTTGTCCCTCCCAAGTCGGAGAGATATACTTCGGGCCCACTCGGTAATCGATATCAACACCGCTTGCAAGCATGTGGTTATGGAGTTAATCACAAAGTGATATCGGATTACGGAACGAGTAAAGTACTTGCTGTGAACGAGATTGAACTAGGTATGGCGGTACCGACGATCAAATCTCGGGCAAGTAAAATATCGCGAGACGAAGGGAATATATATGAGATTGATTGAATCCTGGCATCGTGGTCCATCCGATATGATCATTGATGAATGTGTGGGAGTCAATGTGGGTTTCCAGACCCCGCTGTTGATTATTGATAAAAGATCATGTCTGCATATTCTCGAACCCGAAGGGTCACACACTTAACGTGTCTCGACGCTAGGATAGATTGGATAATTGGTTTATGAGTTTTTGTTCGGAGTCTCGGATGAGATCCAGGACGTCATGACAGGTTCCGGAATGGTACGAAGAATAAGATTCAAATAAGTCAATGCAGTTTTTGGAGTTCGGAATTGTTTCGGGTTAATCGGTATTGTACCGGAAGCTTCTAGAACCTTCCGGAGGGGGACCAGCGTGGCCCCACCTGCCGGGAGGGGGCATGGGCCTATGAGGGAGTACCCTGTCCGCATTGGGTCAGGGGCACAAGGCCCCATAGGGCCCAGCCGTCCAAACACCTAGGAAACCCTAGGGGAGCTTCTAGAAGGGAGGGGGAAACTTGCCCCCCACTCCTCCCTCCTTGGCCGCCGGCCTAGGGCTTGGGGGAGGGGCTAGGGATGGCCGCCCACCCCTTTATATAAAGAGGTTTGGGGGCGCACCCCTCCCCTACACCTCCTCCTCAACCCTAGCCGCCTTGCTGCCCCTCCTCTCTCTCTCCCTCCCGACTGCGTGTAGGCAAAGCCCTGCTGCAGAAACTCTCCACCACTTGCACCGCGCCATCGCGTTGTAGATCCAATTCATCTCTCCACCCCACTTGCTGGACCGAGGAAGGAGGAGACGTCGAGGTGCCGCACGTGTGCATCTCTCGGAGGCATCGCCACTTGCGGTGTTAGATCAGATCGGATCGCGAGGAGGAGAAGCGAGTACAACTACATCACCCATGTTCGGTCGAACGTTCCGCTGTACGAATCTTCAAGGGTATGAAGATCTCATCTGTTTCTCCTCGTTGTTTGCATTTCCTAGATTAGATCTTGGCTTTCCCGTTCGCATCCGTAGATTTTTTTTGATTTACTAAGCTGCGAAACCCTTCACCGACGTCGTTGTGCATTTGTTTTTCTCTCGTTCTTTTGTATTTTCTTTTGGAATTCTTTTGTGTTGTCGGCCCGAGGTATGAACTCATATCTTGTATCGTGTGGTTGCTATATTAATATAGCGGGACGAAAGCCTATGTCGAGGTAAGCACATGATCTCGGAGACGCACCGCTGCTCCCCAAGAGAACAAGTCCACGTTTTGAAAAGGGTATTACAGATGATGGAAATCGGTCGATTTTCCAACTACTCTCGCCCTTTTAAAAATATAAGATGTTTTAGATTTGTGAAAAAAATATATCTAAATTTCTTTTAGTGTATAGATTCACTCTAAATCTGAGTAAATCTGGGTATTAAAATAAATTTAAATAGATTTGCTTTACAAAGCTAAAACATTTTATATTTTAAAATAGAGAAAGTAACTCTCAGAGAGATCAAAGTCTAATTGACCTCACATATATGTAGGTTGCCCTCATCGATATTGGTTGGGAGGATTTAAAAAAGCATCATTTAGCGAGATAGCCTCCTTTAAAAAACATGCATGTAAGAGTTTTACTTAGGGCCCCGTCGATCGCGGCCCATGCAAACAAGATGCTGCTCTGCTGGAGGCGATGTATGACACGTGCGTGCTAGCGTTCATCAGCATTTCGACGATTCGTCGACACCAACACCGCCCTCTCGTGCTCTGCCTGCCGGCGGGCGAGTGCGGCCTCCATATTGGCCGCCCAGTGTGCGTCCTACCTCACTGCCTCGTTCGCACCAAGCTAAGACGCGGCTGAAAGAACATATTGGACCTCCATGTGTGGTTTTGGTAATTAATGACAATCTTTATGGACTAATGTGTGTATTAAGTTATACTTGTAGGATTTGTCCATTGGCATCGCTTGGAGCATGTGTTGGCTTCAAGGTCGATGAAATGCAAATAAGATATGTTGTGCAAGCTCAATATGCGAGGTCGATGATGAGGAATGAAGAAAGGCGTTCCATCTTGAAAAGGGCAAGACCGTCTATATCGAGCTCAAGTGGAATTATTGAGGCAAAGGTATAATCTTGATAGGTTTTCCCTTTTGCCGGTCTCTTGTTGTGTGTAGGAGACCGGGTTTAGGATAGATAACTGTATTATCAAGAGGGGCTCTCGTATGAGTAATTCGGTCACATCGTTCAGAAAGAGCTCAAACCTTTGCATACTTGCATCATCGTATTTGGTTGTTATTTGGTCTTATCCATGTGAGGAAATAGAGCTTGTGGTAATCTTCATAACAAGCTCTTGTTCATCAAAATCGGATCTTCCATATGTATCTTGTTGCGATTTTGATTTATGCTGCTTTTCGGTTTCTCACCAAGTGAGGTATCTCACATTTTATTGGAATGCACTTGTTGTCCTCTATCCAACGCAATTGGAATCTGGTAAATCAAAGTCTCCAATCAAAAGTTATGACCGTTTGAATATTTGCCGATTTAATCCTAAAGAAAAAAAAGGAAAAACAGTTTCGGGTCGTACTCAGACCTAGTACCGGGCAAAGGCTCGCTCATCCTCGGTCCTCCCGGTAGTCCAGCCGGCACTACCGTCTTGATACTATCGTCCCAGCGACGGTAAGTACGGCCCTGAGCCCAGCTGCCTTGGATCTGCCTGATGCGCGCCCTGCCCTGCTTGCCCCGCGCGCGTCGCCACTTCACTCCGCACATCCGTCCCCGCGCGCGTCCCCCCGGTTCTCCCGCGCGCCAGCTCGGCCAGCTTGCAGGCCCCGCGCCACCGCTTTGACCCGCGCTCACTCGCCCGCGGTCAGGTCACTCGCGCATCAGCGCATTCGCCACTCGCTGCCGCGCGCTTGGTTCCTGCTTGCTGGGCTGTCGCGTCTTGCCTACTTGCTGGGCCTCACGCTCAACCCGCTCACCTGCTGCGCCCGCCGCTCGCCGCGCTAGCTGCCGCTCGATCTCCCTCCTGATCTCCTGTTGCGGTCGCTACTACTTCGTTTCTTCCCTGACATTCGCTGTTTGATTTTTTCCGCCTGGTAGTACCGGTCCAATCCGGTACTACCGGTCCGTTCAGGAAATAAATGCCCCAACGGGCAGATTTTGTCAAGCTCTATATATTGTTTTGCCCTTTTGCATTGCAGGCGCTTCTCTCTTATCTATTAGGCTAAGCTTTGTCCACACTTGCTCTAGATTTTGAATCTTGCCTAATCTCTTTCCCTCCGATGATTCTTGCCCATATTTGAGTGGAAGAGAGAGGAGATCTAGATCCGCGTTTTGACCTAACCGATTCATCTCTTTGTGAGTGTATCTTTGGGGATCTAGATTTTGGGGGATTTTGTGTCTCTCTTTGATTCCTCCTCTCTTGTTCCCCCAATAGCTTTGTTGGAACTTGAGAGTGAGGAATTTGAGCACCTTTGTGGTGTTTTTGCCATTTGCATTTGGTGCATCAGTTTGAGTTCTCCTCGGAGGATTTGGTTTGAGTTACTCATTAGAGTTTGTCCCTCTTGGGTTCTTGGAACCCTAGACGGTTTTGTGGCCTTGGTGGTATTGTGGCCTTTTGTGGCATTTGTTAGGAGCCTCCAATTAAGTTGTGGAGAAGTACCCCAACCTTGTGAGAGGTTCCGGTTGCCACCGACAAGTGCACCGATAGTGGAAGAGTGGATCGATCCCATTGGGGTAAGATTCACCGGAGAATAAGGGAGGCCTTGGTGGTTTGATATCACCCCCTCTCCAAACGATACGTACTCCATGTTGGGAGGAACTCGGTAAAATATCGGTGTCCCCGCGTGCCTCGGTTATCTCTATACCCGAGCTCTTTACTTATGCAATTTACATTGTGATAGCCTTCGTGCTTGAAGTACTATATATCTTGCTATCCCTTTGTTGTTTGTATTTCTTAGCATAAGTTGTTGGTGCACATAGGTGAACCTTAGTTGTTCTAGGTTGTGCTTAACAAAGTAAACACTAGTTTTATTCCGCCTTTGTTGAGTCACTCTAGGAAAAGTTTTAATCGCCTATTCACCCTCCTCTAGGCGACATCCGTATCCTTTCAGCGGCGCGGTCCTTCGCCTCATGCCGAACGCTCTCCCTTGCAACAGACCGGCATTGTGTCCTTTGATAGAAGTTCTCTACGCAGCTTGCCTTTGCGGGCGCACTGGGAGCGGCATCCGGCGTGGCTGTATCAGCCTCCTCCTTGTCCACCCTCTCCTTATCGCCCACGACTCCCTAAGCCGTTGCCATGGCTGCCGCCTCCGTCACGTGGTCCTCCTTCGCTTCATCGTTGGCGGCGCATTCGGCATGCGCGTGATGAGTGCATATTTGTATCATGTTTTACATTATTATTTTGCATTGTAGTGATAGGATCTTGGTATTTTATAACGTCCGCGCGCACCCTTTATGTTTATTTTCACCAAGATTAGGACGGATGATGGATATGATGGACATAATTCTTGGACCAGTTGTATTGTAGAGAAAAGGAGTCAAAAACAACGTAAGTCGCTAATTTGGGAAATATCAATAACACTAGAAAACCCGAAGTGATTGGAGGACGCAGAAGGTTTAACGACCAACTATACGGTGAGAGCAACTTTTCCGGCCCTATAGTTCCCGTCGTTTATTTGGCGCCGCCATCGCCTCCTCAAATAGTTTCACCCCATGCAACTGGATCAAAGAGACGACATACCGAACGACCAGAAATCGCCAAAACCTCACCTCCGGAAGAGATCTGGAGGGGGAACTCATCCACCGGGGATCCATCTTCGCCCTACGCAGATCCAGGAGGCTAAGGCATCGATCTCGATCATCAACCGCTACATCACCACCATCTCCATCCATCCCATCAACATCTTGTCTAGATCTTGTTGTAATTTCCGTACTCGTTGTGGATTTATACAAGTACGATTCACCTATGATAGATTCCATTGTTTTTGTCATGATGTTGATTGCCTCCATGTCTAAGTAGATCATTAGTTATTGGGAAGATGAAGAAACCCTAGCATGAGATTAAAATAAGATAAAGTTTATTATGATATTCATCGCTGTGACCATGTGTTAGATTGTCTCCGTCTTGATATTGGGAGAAGTCGACCTCTCAATATTTGCCTTTTATGGGAACTTGATGGAGGAAACTACTTGTTGGTAGACGGAGGTGTGTTAGCACTTATAGTGACTATAAAGCTGTTGGCACTCCTTATGTGTCAACTTGAGAACAAAGGAAACTGACAGAACAATATCCATGCCATGGGATAGATCCTACGGCTGTGGTTATGAAGATGATGTGAGCAGTTGTTGCTGTCTATTCGTCCAAATATGGAGTTCCTTCCACACATACATAGTTGAGAATGTTCATGATAATATCTTTACCTTAGACCCTTTATAAATGCTAGTGGTGTATCCGCTACTCCCTGAGAACACTTTTCAAATTGCAGTTTCAAATCTCTTTTACATACGCGATATTTATTTTCTGTATTCAGTTTATTTTACTTTAATTATTGTTCTCTTACACAAAAACTCCAAAACATCTTTTTACACAACACTCGCATTTTATCTTATTACTTAGAACTTTATTTAGCATTTCTATTTTAATATTTAATTTAAGAGTTATTAGACTTCAAACTCCTGCTCCCTGTGGGATCGATATCTTTATTTCGAAACTAGCTGCAAACGATCTGTACACTTGCAGTCATCAGCGCGCACCTTCTCGAGCGTCGTGGCGTTTTTCGCCTCCTTGCATGTCGCGGCGGCGTGGCAAAACTTGTGCATGATGACCGTGTCCGCCTCCTTGGCCACTGACTCCATTGTGACCATGGCCGCCTCGTGACGGATCTCGTGCAGGGCCGGTACGGCGGGCTCCTTCACCACCACCTCCACCGCGTCCTTGGCCTCGACGTGGTGAATATTGCCTACCACGAAATGGGCAGCCTGGAGCGCCACCGCCTCAACCACCTCCTCTAGCGCCTGCTCTGCCAACGTGACTTCGAGATTGAAGATGCCCACCTCCTCCTCGAAGAAATGCCAGGATAACTCCATGGAATGCAACTCCACATCCTCCTCGGAGAGCTGAGGGAAGGGAGCGCGGCACATCTCCTTGAGGGCGGTCTAGTTGACTATCTTACGGCGAGGCATGGATGGGTGGTGTTTTGGTTGAACTTGGGATGGTGCTCCTCACTGTGCCGGTGGCCCTATTTAAATACCGCGGCGGACTGGGCGGAAAACACCCTGGCCTGGTGTGGGTGTTTTTTTGGCAAGGTGGGAAACGTCCACGAGACGTGCACGGGAAACAAGATCCTACGATGGCGGGAACCCACTGGACGCGCGAGAAACCGGCAGGGCAATTGGTGACGTCTCGTCGCCATTAGAGGTCCTTAACAGCGGGCTAGAGGTCAAAATGTATCAGACCGATGGGCGCACCTCACAAGCTAAACGAACCGTGACCCAATTTCTTTTCATGGGCCAACCTATTTGGATCGAAACGTACCTTTTGGGTGTCTAGTTTGGGCCGTGCCGCTGGAGATGCCCTTATGAGGCTAGGAATTGAGGATTTTGTTTTTCTTTAGCGATCTAATGGAATGAAGGAATGGAAAAACTAGTCACATTTGCCATGAAGATTTAAGACAGTGTGGCCCATTGAGAACCTTATGTAAGCCTTTGCCGGTTGAACTCATCAATTCGCAATAGGTTATGATATGTGATATATACAAGGAAGTGTCTAGACCTGAGACGCCTGAAAACTTCTTATGTCTAAGTCGCTGATATTATCCTACTATTTATGCAAAATTCTTAGTTGCAACCTAGTTACAACTTATAAGGTTTGTACTAATTCTCAGTTGCAACCTAGTTGCAACTTATTAAATTCTCAGTTATACCCTAGTTACAACTCATGAATAACTCATACATTGCACAAATCATGAGGTAAATCGAATGGTAAAAAAGATGACTAAGACCTAAAAAGTTTTTAGACGCCTGAGAACTAGCAAATTCGTATATATGAAGCAGACTAATGGGCCAAAGCAAAACTTGATGAACCAAGCCGTGGATTTTATTGAATCTGCACATATTAAGGGGTAAGCTCCATGTACAAACATTCCCTCAAAACACTAAGTATTTTCTCAACAAAAGTAAAACACAAAATAAAAAATAGTCCCATCATACTAGTTGAGACAGAGTTGCACCTTTTTAAATATTAGACTAAAGTGTGAGAAAAAGAGAAGTTCTCCCGCACTCCTTCAACTCCGCAGGTCTCGCCGTGGGTTGCAGGAATGAGCCGAGCCAAGCTCATGTTTGGTATTATGTTTATATTTTGCTATTCGTAAAGATTAATTATACTCCCTCTGTCCCAAGGCTTAAGACCTATATTTTTTTGAAAAGCCAAGCTATGAAAAGTTTAACCAAGTTTTTAGAAAAAATTATCAAGAACTGTGATATTATATAGCTAGCAGGTGAATATATGTTTGACGATGTATCAAAGGATATGTATTTCATATTATAAATATTAATATATTTGTTTACAAACTTGGTCAAACTTTATATAGTTTGACTTTTTAAAAATAATACACATGACTTTTCAAAAAGTATAAGCAGCCTTGGGACGAAGGTAGTATGAGTCATTAATGAACGTGTGTTAATCAATAAGCTGTTTTTGGATTTCTGGACGCCGACTAGGATGTGTGTTATGGCCCATAACCTCCCCGACCTGCACTATATAAACGTATACTCGAACCACAGTTTGTAAGAATTATGTGCACCTACTTCCAGAACCTTGCGTCGCCTCTATCGTTCCTGGCTTGCGAGTGCACCGCATATCAGGACAGTAGGCTTACGAAACCTCGTCTCTCGTGAATCTGTACGACCGAGGGGCGATCAGAGTTTTAGGGAGCGTTCTAGCGTGACTACCCACAACCACGACATCATCTCACGACGAGTTCTACAATGACGACTTTTTTTCGGACATCAACGACCTTTTCAGCAATCTCAACATGGGTGACAACACAAACGATGGTGCTACCGCTGTTGTTGCTTCCACCGCCGCCGCTAGGTGAGGTTGAATTTTCGGTTTCAAATTTTGCTAGAGATTCTTATTCTAATATTTAAAGTAGATGTGATCGGTTTATCCTATTTAGATGCCGTCTGTTTATCTATTCTGTTACTATGCATGATTAGTTTAGTTAGTGTATTTATAATCATGTTGTATTAATTGTTTATTTGGATTAAATCGTATAGATATTTGCTTACATTTTCAACAGTGCTATGGGATTGCTTTGGATCAAACAGGATCTAAATTTTAATTCTTAACAATTTATTCACAAATTCTAGTCGAACGGATAAGCATAGACAAACCGAATTTCCGGGCTCACTCGGTCAGTCTGACATGAAGGAAGGCATGGACCACCGGCTGTGGCATCCAATAAAGGCAACAAAGCTCACGCAGCGACTAGCGAACTGCCACTATAGTTGACATTTTGTTAGAAGCCCTGCATGCACAGATCACAACAAACAAAGCGCACAGAGGGGAAAACATGCCTAGACCTAGCGAGAACCAATCACAACACTCCGGGATCGGTCTTTTTGCCTCGAGTTGTTGACATACAAAAAGCCGAACAAGAAATTCGTCGTCATTGCAGAACTGATAGAACTGTTTCATGCGAAATTCACATGTTCCGAAGCAGCAAATACACGTACGGGCGGGCGACGCCGTGCTCGTACGTACAGTACGTTGCAGCGCCTGGTCACTTCCTGTCTTCCTACGGATATGCGTGTCAATGCACACCGCACAGCTACATACAGATCGCCGTGAGTTTCTGTGAGCCGATCGAACTGATGGAGCGACGTTAGAACATTTCCACTCCTTGAGCAAACCTAGACCAAAATCCGAACCAAATTTTGGTCGGACAAAACTTATTTTGGTCTGGGAACTCCGAGTTTCTTGATCGCGTTCCTAGGCCGAGTTCCCGCGTTCGGCTAATTTTAGACGAGTTTGGCAAATTCAGGCGGATTTCATTAAAGATGGACTAATATAAAAAGGCCGCCGCCTTCACCGATGCCATCGTCGCTTCTACATGCCGAAGTTGCCGTAGAAGGACGTGTAGCCCGGATCGGCCCGGCCATCGTCCTCGCCGCTGCCATCGTCGTCGTCGCTCGACGGCTGCGGCGGGCGGGAGCTCCCCTTGCCGGCGTTGCCGCACCTCCACGGCTAGTAGGAGGGGTCGGCTTCATCGTCGTCATCGAGGACGACGAGCGGCGCGCCCTGGTAGGCGAGAACGCGACCAGACCAGGCCTGGCGTTTGGCCTGCTGCTGCGGGCGGTGGACGCGCTACCGCTTTGTCTCCTCCTAGTCCGCTCTGGACCATTTCAGGATGTCCGGCGAGGACGGTTCCACCGGCGGCGGCGGCGCCGAGTCGCGGAGCTACTGCTCCATCGCCATCCTTATGGCGCTATCCTCCGCGAGCGGCGCCGAACAGTCCGCCGGCTCAGGCTTCGGGCGGCGAGACGGCCAGTGGGCGGCGACTGGCGCTGGCACGCGGGCCTCGTTGATCACGATGCCCCGTGAGCGTGTCCGCGGCGGCGAGCGGACCGGCGAGACGACCTCGCACTTGACTGAGCGCAGCGCCGACGAAGGACCAGTCGGCGTACGGAGCGGCGTGGAGCCCGATGAGTGGAAGGCCGAGGCAGAGGAGGAGGAGCTTAGGCTGGCCATCCTCCTCGACAGCCAGTTCGCCGGAGGACGCCACCCCGACCTGGACGCCGGCGTGGATGTGCTGCAGCACCGCCGCGAGCTTCCGGCCTGGCGCGCTCCAAAAACGCCGGCGACCCGCCGCGTTGTTGCGCTTCGGCGGCTTGTCGGGCGGCCCCTCGTGGCGGGCGAGCTCCTGGGCGTGGCGGTCGGCGAAGAAAGTCTCCCAGTAGAGGAGGTTGTCGGGGCTCTCGGCGTCAAAGGGATCGTCCATGGACGCGATGAATGTCTGGATCTCGTCGTTCAGTTCGTCCGGCGTCGACGCCGGCGGGATAGGGATGCCGCCGGCGCTAAGCTTCCACCCCAGAGGGTTCCACATGTCCGATGGCGCCATATAGCCGGCTTTGTAGAGCATGCGCGCCTCCCAAGGCTGGATCGTGCGGCGGCCGAAGCCGTTCGCCGCCGCACCATCGCCGGGAAAGCGCTCGACCATGGCTAAGTGGGAAAGGAGAGCTGTGTGTTCACCGGAGTTGTAGGCTGGGGAGCTATGAGAAAGTGTGAGGAACTCCAGCGAGGGGTACGGCTTTTATAGGTCGAGATGGACGGCGAGGGCGGGAGGGGTGTAGCGGCGAGGGTGGGAAAAGGGAAAACGGCGGGAAGTTAGTGCCCGCCGGTACGTCGCATGAGCCGAGGCAGCGGTGGTGGCACGGCAATTCGGTGACGCGTAGCCGACGCGACGTGCAGTTATTGTCCGTCGGTCGCCGCGTGGTTCCGAGGATGACGACAACTCGGCTTCCGTCGCTGACTCGGGCGGGTCCACACGCCGCTTTGTTTTTTTTTCGCCGGGTTCGCTTTGTCCTGGAAATGGCTTGGGAAGTGCGGACCAAAGTTGGTCCAAATCTAAACGAAAAGAGATTTCAAAAAATATGACTGAGCCGATTTTCGGCATCCGGAACAAAATTCGGCGTCCGAATCGGCGTCGTGAACCGAGTGGAGATGCTCTTATATGCAGACGATTGGGAGAAATGGATGAGTGAGTGAGCGCGTACAAATGAATGTGGGCTCCTATGCAGTTGGCCGCGGGTCGCATATCCAATCATAGTATCATACCATGCCACCGTGCCATGCAGATTGGCGACAACCGATCTGAGTTGGAGCGTCCATGGAATCTTCAAATCCCTCGTGTCCTCGCCCCTTGGCATGAAACTCCTGGAGTGGCCTGCGTGCCCCACTTGAACTAGCCTATGACACAAGTGTTCCTGTGCTTGTCGGAGAGAGAGGAACAATCACACACTTCCATCACAAAATAACTTCATTATTTAAGATAGGTCAATAATTTTCTTATTGATATGTGGTCTATTTGAGAGAAACTTTAAAGCCTTGTTTGGCACTAGAGTTTTTGTAGGGATTAGTGGGGATAATCCCCTAGAGTATTGGGTGAAACCTCTACCTTCACCCAATCCCCATAAAACCCCACCCACAATCCACTAGGTATGGGTAGAGTATTGGGGATTGAGAAACATATACTAAAATTTAAGGAAAAGTGGGGATAAGCGGAGATTAAACTCGCTCAATACTCTAGTATCAAATATATTTCTAAAAGTAAGTGGGGATTTGGGATTTGGTGGGAATTATTGTTGAGTATACCAAGCGAATTATCCATAATAAACGCTAGATAAAATATGACTAGAATAATAGGCAATATACTAATCATGTTAAATAGCGAATACATATTGAGGCATATAATCAAACAAACTGCAAGGCATAAAACTTTAGATAGGATCAGAACAAGAGTGAGACAGAAGATGTACACGGCAGTAGCAGAAGTGGAACCGCTGGCGTTGGAACCATCGTTGGCCATGTCGTCGAGGAAGAGGGTGCTGATGTCGGGGAAGAAGTCCTCGTCGGGGAAGACGTCGCTATCTGTGAGGGAGTCCGTGAAGCCGAGGTCGCTACCGATAGCGCTCCCCAAAAACCTTATCGCCCTTCTCCCGTACAGGACTCGAAGCAGCGGGGTCTCGGAGGCCTACTGTCCCGGCTCGCGGTGCACGCCGCAAGACGGGATGGGGAAGATGGAAATAGCGCAGTGCTCTGGAACTGGAGGCGCAGGGATGTGTGGAAGTGTAACTGAGAGGGAGCGCGACCTCTCTCTCTTATAGGCGCAGAGGGGAAGGCAGACAGTGCAGAAGATGAAATGAATGGACGGAAGATGAAGCGAACAGGCGCATTTAACTCGTATTAAAAGTCCATTCAAAGCAAACGTTTCATCTTCGTATTAAAAGTCCATTCAAAGCAAACGTTTCACCTTCTGTATATCTGTTCATATACCATTCATGCGTGGCAAAATAAAGCTCGGCTCGGCGAGATTCCCGCAACCCGCAACCCGCAACCCGCGCGCGCGACGTGACGAGCGAGGAGAAGGAGGAGCGCGCGTGTGAAACTCTCTCCTTCTCCTTCTCATCCTTTTACCAAGTGGTAGAAAAGCTCACCTTATAAGCTGGTCCAACTTCCACTCAACTAGCAATGTGGGACTAAACATTTGTCCCACCTCTTGTCTTGCATGAATGGGACACATGGGCCTCTAGGATTTTCAGGAATTATTGAAATAGAAAATGGGCTATACTATTTGGGCCAAAATTCCAACAATCCCCCACCAGATCCCAGAGGCACATGTAATTTTCCTTTGGTTCCAAAACACTGTTTATATACCGGTACTATAGTGGAGACTGTTAAGTTGAACTTCCATCTAGAATTCTATGCTACACTAGGTTGCGACTTGTACAGTGGACTATGCCTTGAACTGCAAGTTTGCTGCAATCTAGCTTCACACGAAGTCTTGACCGATACTGGGCTACCGTGGGACTTCCCCGCGGGTGGAGCTTATACGTCATACTCTATGACCTTTCATGAGTTTATTAGAGAGCACCCTACTCTCATAGACTGCGACGTTTTAACAGTCAGACTCATATAGGTGTGTTCTTCAAAAGATGTTCTGCAGGACAATATCTTTGCTTAGGATAAGCCACTTAGAACACATTAAGATAATAAATCAACCTGCCATGCAGAATAGTAAAGTATTGTATCTTTATGGAGTGGTGTTTATTAAAGTAGGGATACTTTCCTCTTAGCTAACCAACAGCTTGTTTCCCAATTCTAATTCACGGGATCTCCGATCACATAGAATGGTTTACCACTATGGAAAGCTCAAATTGTGGGTCTCATACCCATCTCCTTTGATGCATTTTCTATCACGTTGCGTGATAGACCCTTTGTGAAGGAATCTGCCAAGTTTTTAGATGTTTGGATATAATCCAATGCAATAACTCCGGAGTTTCTCATTTTCCTGACAGATTTCAGTCTCCTCTTCACATGTCTTGAGGACTTCATATTATCCTTAGAACCGTTCACCTTAATAATCACAGTTTGATTATCACAGTTCATTGGAATTGCGGGTATAGGTTTTTCAACCACAGGTAAGTCTGAGTTCACGAAGCCACTCTGCTTCAACAGTGGCCGTGTCTAGTGCTGTGAGTTCTGCTTCCATAGTTGACCTCGTTAAGATGGTCTGCTTGCAAGACTTCCAAGAAACAGCGCCACCACCAAGTGTGAAAACATATCCACTCGTGGCCTTTATCTCATCAGCATCAGATATCCAATTTGAATCACTATAACCCTCTAGTACCCTCGGATACCCGGTATAGTGTATGCCATAGCTCGCAGTACCTTTTAGATATCGCATAACTCTTTCAAGAGCATGCCAGTGATCATCTCCTGGATTTGAGACAAATCGACTGAGTTTGCTTACAGCAAAGGCGATGTCAGGTCTCGTGGCACTAGCTAAATACATAAGCGAGCCAATGATTTGAGAGTATCTTAGTTGGTCTCTAGCATTTCCTCGATTCTTTCGAAGCAACACACTAGGATCATACGGTGTAGGAGAAAAATTGACGTCGCTATACCCGAAACGACTCAAGATCTTTTCCACATAGTGGACAAGCAATGTAATCCCACCATCATCATCTCTCAATAGCTTGATGTTCAGATGACATCATACTCCGATCCTTCATCTCAAAGGAACGAGATAAGAAATCTTTGACCTCCTTAATTGCATTAAGGTTGGTTCCAAAATCAAGATGTCATCAACATACAAACAAAGGATGACTCCTCACCCCCACCATGGCGATAGTATACGCACTTGTCAACCGTTTACAACAAAGCCTTCAGCGGTTAAGGTTTTATCAAATTTTTCATGCCAACGCTTAGGTGCTTGTTTAAGACCATACAAAGACTTGATAGCTTGCACACTTTTCTTTCTTGACCATTTACTACAAAACCATCCGTTGATCCATATAAATTTCCTCATCCAACTCTCCATTTAGGAAAGCTGTCTTAACGTCCATTTGATGAACGAGAAGACCGTGTGAGGCAGCCGAGAAAGTAGTACTCGAATGGTGGTCAACCTTGCTACAGTGAGTAAGTGTCAAAGAAGTCTTCACCTTCCTTTGGGTATAAGCCTTGGCCACAAGCCTTGCCTTGTACTTCTCAATAGTACCATCGGTCTTAGTTTCTTCTTGAACACCCATTTACATCCTACAGGTTTGCACCCATAAGGACGATCGGATCTCCCATGTTTCATTAGCTAAGATGGAATTCATCTCACTATGAACAGCTTCCTTCCAAAGAGTCGAGATCGGAGATGCATAAGCTTCTAAAATGGAAGTGGGAGTGTCATCCACAAGGTACACAATGAAATCATCACCAAAAGACTTTGCAGTCCTTTGTCTCTTGCTCCTTTTAGGAATTTCATTATCATCCTCCTTAGGACTTTCAGAGTGTTCAATCGGAATGGTAGGTTCGAGAATATAGCAAATTCGATTAGATGAACTAGGTATCTCCGGATTTGATGAGTTAGGTTTATCCTTCATTGGAAAGATATCCTCAAAGAAAGTCGCATCAGTCGACTCCATGATTGTACCGACATGAATGTCAGGTACTTCAGATTTTACTATCAAGAATCTATAACCAATGCTATGAAAAGCATAGCCCAGAAAAACACAACCAATGGTTTTTGGTCCAAGCTTGCGCTTGGGGATTGGTACATTAACCTTTGCCAAACAACCCCAAGTACGTAAGTAAGAGAGTTTTAGTCTTTTCTTCTCCCATTCTTCGAATGGAGTAATTTCTTTGTTCTTTGTGGGAACTCGGTTTAGGACATGACACGCGGTCAATAATGCCTCCCCCCACCATTCCTTAGAAAGACCCGATGTGTCTAACATGGCGTTAACCAAATCTGTTAGAGTACGGTTCTTTCTTTCGGCTACTCCATTTGACTGGGGTGAGTAGGGAGGCGTCCTCTCATGAATTATACCATGTTCCGCACAAAAAGAATCAAACTCGTTGGAAAAATACTCTCCACCACGATCAGACCTAAGCCTCTTAATCTTTCGATCAAGTTGATTTTCTGCCTCAGCTTTATAGATTTTGAAGAAACTCAAAGCCTCATCTTTTGATTTTAGAAGATACACATGACAATATCTCGTAGAGTCATCGATCAAAGTCATGAAGTATTTCTTTCCACCTTTTGTTAACACACCATTCATCTCACAAAGATCAGAATGTATGAGCTCTAGTGGTGTTAAATTTCTCACTTCTGCAGTCGTATGTGACTTGCGAGGTTGTTTAGCTTGCACACAGACTTAGCACTTAGATCCCTTAACAGTTGAGAAATCAGGGATTAAATTCATTTTGGCTAGCGTCATACAACCAAAATTAATATGACAAAGACGAGTGCGGACATTTGATTCAAAATTTGTGTAAATATGATTAACAACTTTATTACAAATGTCTCGATGAGATAAGCGGAACAAGCCTCCGCATTCATAGCCTTTACCAATAAAAGTTCCATACTTCAAATTACAAATTTATTGGACTCGAATACAATCTTGTAGCCATCTCGACGTAAGAGATTCGCTAACAAGATTTTTATTTATTGAGGAACATGATGCACGTTCTTCAGCGCAGTCTTTTCAAGTGAACTTCAGATCGACCGTACCAACACCATGAATGAAGCATGCGAGCCGTTCCCCATCAAGACGGTTTGAGTCCTCCGACCGATATGAAGAAAACATGGAAATATCGAACAAACATGTACATTAGCGCGTGTCAATCCACCAATCAGAGAATGACATAATGAAAGAACGAGGTAATATACCATACCCAACATCTTTCATCTCAACGTCGCCCATGACAACATTAGCGATCTTGCTGCTCTTCCCATGTTGGCGCTTGTCAAAGCGGTTGGGACAAGCGAGCCCAATGATTAGGATCACCGCACATGACAAGCACCTTTCCTCTTATCGATCTTCTTCTTGAAGCTGGTGGACTGTGAGGCCTTGTTCTTTCCATCGAACTTTCCTTTGTCATCAAACTTGCCTTTGTTCTTGAACTTGTGAGGCTGGAAGTTCCTTTTCGTACTGTGTTGGCATTAGAACCTCCTCGATACCTCGAGCATGTGTGTCTTTTGCTCGCCTTTTATTCCACATCAAGAGTCCCAATGAGATCCGTCACGGAGAACTCTTATCTCTTGTGCTTCAGAAGTAGCAAAATTCCTCCATGACTGGGAAGTTTGGCAATGATGCCTCCGCAACAAACTTGTCTGTAACACACAAGTGAAGTGCTCAAGCTCCCGGCAAGTGATCAGATCTCATGAGCCCGCTCCACAATGGAGCGGTCATCAATCATCTTATAGTCATAGAATTGTTCCATGACATACAGTTCACCAAAGATCGAGACTCCAAATTTTCTCTCGGCGCATCCCACATATCTTTGCCATTGCTAAATGACAGATATGAATCGACAATATTGTCGCCAAGGATGCTGATCAAGGCAGCCTTGAAAGTAGTATCAAGTTTTTGGAACGCCTCTTCCTGAGCAAGGATTAAGTTCCCCCTCAGGTGCGCCATAGATGGCGTTATAGCAGCTCATGGTGAAACTGAGCATCGCTCTGACGCCACCGTTTTTAATTCACACCTTCAAACACAGGTGGCTTCATAGAAGCAACAAAGCCACTTGGGGCAAATTGCCTGAAATAAGGTTTTTGGATTGTTGAGTAATAGAGCAAACTACAAGGCATAAAACTTTAGATAGGATCAGAACAAGAGTGAGACAGAAGATGTACACGGCAGTAGCAGAAGTGGAACCGCTGGCGTTGGAACCATCGTTGGCCATGTCGTCGAGGAAGAGGGTGTTGATGTCAGGGAAGAAGTCCTCGTCGGGGAAGACGTCGCTATCTGTGAGGGAGTCCGTGACGAAGCCAGTAGTCGCGCTGATAGCGCTCCCCAAAAACCTTATCGCCCTTCTCCCGTCATAACTCGGGCAGCGGGGTCTCGGAGGCTCATCGTCTCATGTGCACGCCGCAAGACGGGATGGGGAAGATGGAAATAGCACAGTGCTCTGGAAATGGAGGCGCAGGGATGTGTGGAAGTGTAACTGAGAGGGAGCGCGACCTCTCTCTCTCTTATAGGCGCAGAGGGGAAGGCAGACAGTGCAGAAGATGAAATGAATGGACGGAAGATGAAGCGCATTTAACTCGTATTAAAAGTATTCATATACCATTCATGCGTGGCAAAATAAAGCTCGGCTCGGCGAGATTCCCGCAACCCGCGCGCGCGTCGTGGCGAGGCGAGTGAGGAGGAGGAGGAGCGCGCGTGTGGAACTCTCTCCTTCTCCTTCTCATCCTTTTACCAAGTGGTAGGAGAGCTCACCTTATAAGCTGGTCCAACTTCCACTCAACTAGCAATGTGGGACTAAACATTTGTCCCACCTCTTGTCTTGCATGAATGGGCCACATGGCCCTCTAGAATTTTCAGGAATTATTGAAATAGAAAATGGGCTATACTATTTGGACCAAAATTCCAACAATTATCCCCACTAATCCCTGCAAAAACTCCAGTACCAAACAAGGCCTAAATGGGGGCTCAGCTACATGTAGCCCCTTAATCCATTTTTTAGATTATATTTTCTAGAATCTAAAAAACATATTTTTAAATTACTTAAAAAACTTAGAAAAAATCATGGACGTAGCCAACCATGTATAATGCACATGCGCAAAATCTCGGCACATACAGGTTTTTATTGTAGGCTACCAAAAATTGACAAAAATGTGGATATGTAGTGAACGGTGCATATTTCAAAACAGTAAAATTTCTCAGATTTATTCATATTTTTTGTAGCTTAGAATATACATAATTTCATATTGCTATTTTGCACGCTTGTAGTTACGTACATCATTTACTACATCCAAACTTTTTTCAATTGTTTGAAACTTGTAAATATGATTTTTGAATTCTTGAAAATGAACGGCTACATGTAGCTGGGCCTCGATTTGTCCACACTCATCTATATGAGTGAAATGACTATCATAATTAAACATTTATTTAATATTACTACAATCGCGTTAAATATGTCATATAAACCACAGAGTTACACAATAGTTTTCGGTGAAACATTCCTCAACAGAACAAAATACACCTTACATTTTAGTATGTAGAGACTAACTTCGCAAACTTAGGTAAACAAAGACATAAATAATCCACATAGACTCGTAGAAATAGACCAGGAAGGTTTTTTTCCTTTACCTTTCTGAGTACTACAATTTCTAGTCTAAAATGTACACAATTGTCATATTTTTACTAGTCAAACATTTCAAAAATTGTTTACTCGGGAATTGATGGCCAAAGTGCCATGTTGTTTCTAAAAGATCTATACTTATAGTAATAATAAAACTAACACGTGAACATACTGAAAAGATATTTATGAACATTCAAAATTGTGCCTAGCAATCAAATTCTAGCCCAATCTTACGGTCTCTTTGATTTGCAACATTCTAAAAACGTAAGATCAAAGAAGGAAACACATGAAATAGGATAAGGATGCATGTGAAAAACATATGACTGAAAAACACATGATTCTTTGCAAACTCGGCTATTATTCGGTTCACATGAATAGGAAAAATATATAAGGAACCTAATATATATATATATAATCAAATTACATTAGAAGTATACTCATGATGTTATTATGCTACCAAAAATATTGGTCTCGTTATTCATGTGTAGGAATTTAAGAAAAGGACCAAGTAGATTGTAAACTTCATGCATTTTCTCTTTAATACCTGAGAACAAACACAATTTTTCTGTCTATTCATTTCCTCTATTTCTCTGAGCCAAACGGATTGCCACCAAGGAAAATTTTACATTCATACTATATCATTTCTCCACTTTCTTGGCAGAGTAATAACACCTATATATAAAAAAATCATGGCATGGCTTCAAGCCAACCAATCAACCGTACAGGATATTCATTCAAGCGAGGGGCCAGGGGGTGTACATGTGTCTTGCCCTTGCATTGGCGCAAGAGTGGGAACAAAAGCTTGCATGCATGCAGACATGCGTGTCAGCGAGTAGTACAAAGCTAGCTCCGCTTCGATCGTGTGATGGATGGATGGATGGACCGGTGGGTGGATGTCAATCCTGACTGTTAAACGGAATGCAGTACGTACCGGCCTGTGGGGGCCTAGCTTGGTGAACCTTTGGGGGTCTCTCCCATTTCAACGCCGAACTGTCACTGGTTTGGTGGCTGGTCTAATACTACCCTATAATTAATTTCATGGTACATATTAATGTGAGGCTCTCGTCCAGCGATCTCTGCTCAATCCAATAAATCTAACGCGATCAAAGTACATATACATGGGGCTAGGCGACTGTTTACTCTAATCCCTGGAGCTTTTCCTGTAGAGGTGTGCTTCGGTGTCCGTGCTTGAACTTAAGTTTGCATAGAACGATTTTCTTTGGATCCATCGAAATCCATATCCAGGTCATGCACCTATATTTTCGTATAGGTGTATCCGGTCAAGATGGGTATACTTCACGTCTCCATCGGCCGATTCTACTTTCATTTATCGTGATCTACGTCTTTGTATGCCATGTTTTAAAATATTGTTGCTACTCATATATACCTCTCGATTTTTGTCTTCCATAAGCACATAAGTATACGTTTACGGTGAGTATATGTCTAAGCAGATCATATTGTCTTTGGATGGGTTCGTATGGTCTTCGAAATGAATCGGTATCGTGCGATCATGGTTGTCCACGAGTTTCTGTTTGTTAAAGATTAAAAAGGAGAGGGACACCGAAGCAAAAGTGGGGGCTTATAGCTCCCATGTGACGTCTTTACGTGGAATTGGAAGGAACGCGGTATCATTGCAAAGAATAGCTCGCATGCGACACTTCTGAAGCGGCAAATAGCTCCCGTGCGACACTTCCACTTAACCCCACGAGACCGTCAACGAATTCGAATCAGCTGAGTACAGTAGGACCCACAGCCTCTCCACGTCACGGCGAAACTCACCTGATGTCCACCTCATATCGTGGGACCCACGTTGTGGTTGAAGAGAGCCGTTGGCCCCGATCCGTCCCCGCACCCGAGCACTCCCGCCACCGCTTCGAGATCTCATCCCTTCGCTTTTCTCCGGCGAGCAAGTGCGGCAACGCCGGCGAGGGATGTCGAGCTCTGCTTCAGCCTCCCACTGCTCATGGCCTCGGTATGGTGCGGTGCCGATGAGGAGGTGCCCCGATTGCCCCCGTACCGCGCCTCTGAAGCGGCTTGTCACATCCACCGACAAAAACGACAACATTGGCTGGGAATTTGTGAAGTGTGAGAGCAAGCCCGAGCCGAGAAAGGTGAGATCTAAGTGTTCCGAGCGCCAATTTCTCGCTTTTCTTTCGAAATTTCATGCATTTCATCGAATTTGGGATTTAGGGTTCATCTCTGCGGTTTCAGGAACTGCCAAAATATGGGCATTTTGAGTGGTTTGATGAGTACATCGAGCGAATTGGGGTGGAGGTAGCATCCCGGGAGCTCGAAAACCCGTCCGTGGTTGAGCAATTGGGATGTGGCAACCCTATTTCCGCTGGTACTACGGTGATGCGGAAGTGAAGGCCGAGCTGAAGAAGATGAACAAGCAGCTAAGGCAAATCATCGAATTGAAGAAGCAGGACAATTTGATGGCCGTTTTTTTATTTTTGTGTAATTTCTCTCGGATTAGTTTATCTCCTGATCATTAGTCATTAGACAGCGCAATCAGTGTTCGAGTGATGCTTTGTAATGGATTATGTCTTTGCCTTGAGTAAAATGCAACACAAATTTGGGCTATTTTGAGCTGCTCTGTTTTTGAAATCAGTGTTCCTTCAGCCGTTGTTCCTTCAGCTTTATCACAGGTGCAGGGGCGCCTGTGTGCTAGGGAGGGATTGAAAAGTTAAAAAACCAATTGATGAGGAGTGATTGAAAAAGGCTAGGCCCAAATAGAACTTAGCCAGGACAAAATGGTTGTTTCCAGGCCCAATAGTAACTACATGTAGATTGGGCAAAAAAAAGGTACTCACGTTACAATCTAAATAGGGACGTGTGGATCTGTAGATACTCGTTATCAGGTCGCAATCCTTTATTTTTTGCGAAAGTAAATGTATAAATGAAGTCCAAGGGCATCCATTTAACTAACATAACTTGGGCGCCCCTTTAACTTATGTAAATATGTAAATGTCTTGTTTGAAAATGAACCATGTGTTGTTTGAAAATAATCAACCATCATAACGTTAACTTATTCTTCCTTTTGAGCTTTTCTAATTTCCCTCATTTTATAAATATTGCACGAGTATTATATGAGAACTTGTTTTTGTGTCTTTTATTTTATGTACTTGTTGTTTTGAGTGTTTTTATAAATGACAATACAATAAAACACAGATTACAACAAAACACGGGATAGATAATATATTAGATAACATTTATATTAGATAGCCCGATAACATTACAATAAAAAGAAAAAAAAGGTACAATAATATAGAAGGGGAGGGCAACTAGGCGCCTAAACCCTGGGCTAAACCCTAACCCTAGCTACCCTACTCCATCGGCGGTGCAGGCGGTGCCGGTGCCGCCGCCTTCCGAGCCATCGCCGCGGCATTCCAAGCCACCAGCCTCTCCCGCTGCTCCCGCCGCCGCTCGTCCTCCTGGAAGGCCCAGCGATTGGCCTCCCGTCGTTCCTCGTCCTCCCGTTTGCGCCTTTTCTTCAAGGCGCGTGCGGCCTGCTTCTTCTCCCACTTGGCGTAAGCATCCAACTCTGCCTCCTCCTTCTCCGCCTTCCAAGACTCTTGGAGGGGCCGGAGAGGTTGCCCGAGGGGAGGGTTGTGGGCCAGTGGCCCTCCGCCTGTGGGCGGGGCTTTGCGTCACCCCCCTTTTTGCGACGCTTGGGGCGCGTGGGCGCCTCCTGCTCCCAGACCTGCTTCTGGTCCGGGTGGTTGTCCTCATCGCTAACTTCGGAATCAGAAGGAAAGCGGAGGGGGTAGGTCGTCATGGTCACCGGAGTGTTTTGGGGCTGGGAGGAGGCAAAGGGACGGGCTCGAGGTAGATCAGGGGCAAGATGAGATGAGGAGGCAAAGGCGTTTTGCCTATTTATTGAGGGCGGGGCGTGAAGGGCGGCGTGGGAATCCAGCGTTGGCTCAACCGCGTGCGCTGCGTTGCATGTACGCAGCGGGCGTAGCCGCGTGCGTGATCAATGCGGTCAGTGTAAAAAAATTGCTAGGATGCGACGTGACCCCTGCACCGTCGTCCCCGCCCCTGCATGCTTTAATGCGAAAGAGAGAGAAAACGTCCAAGGTAGTTGTTCATTGGCAGTGAAAAATAAAAGAGAAAATAGAATTTGGCCTTAATTTACTCGGTAATAAATACAGGAATCTAGGACCAAGGTACTCGTTCGTTTTTACACACCGTATGCAACAAACTCGTTCGTTTTTACACACGCAAGAAAAATCGGTGGGAGTAATCAGAGGGATGTCAATTGGAGGGAATAGAGGGAGTATGAAACTAAGTTTATAATATTTTAGATTTTGATATTTTTCTTATATACGTAGTCAAAGTTGATATTTTAGATTTATAAATATTGATTTTTTCTATGGCGCATGAACCGGAGGGGAGTAAGTTTGACTGAAGAAAGTTTTTAGACGTACACTTATTTAATACGACGGAGGGAGTAAATACGCTGCAGCACTGTTGCACGAAAAATAGCTAAACTGCGACGCGAGAGGCAGCTGCATAGCATGCATGCATGGTACAGCCCGCCCCGCCTAGCGCCCTCGCATGCCACGCTCGGTCCCACGGTCAATGGAGTGTGTCACACTGTACCTTATATTTATTATATATTTTAGATTTTGATATTTTTTCTTAGGCTGGTCATAGTGACATGCATACTCTCTCTGTCCACAAATAAGTGTACGTTTGGCTTCAAATTTTGTCCAAAAAAAAGTTTACTTCTACCTTTCCAATGCACTTTAAAGTAGAAAAAATTGCTTCACGAAAATCAAGTCCAATAACATTTAGCAAATGGTCTCTTGAATTTATACATGCACTTACCTCATTGGAGGTGGGAGAATTAAAGATGAGAGAGAATATGACTAACACATTTCCAATACACTTTTTACTCCATCCCATAATTTGTCTTAAAATTCTTAAACGTCCACTTATTTGCGGACGGAGGGAGTACGTGGGAGTAACTTAGAGTAGTAACATGTATATGTTACTAGTCTAGGTTACTACTCCATAGTGCAAAATAACATAGATGTGGTATCATGCAAAGTCTCATTTATTACAATGTAGACTCATTTTATCTTAAAATTTGTGATTTTATGGTAACATTGCTAGTTACCACAAACCTCTCTCTCATCATTTAATTGCATGCCATGTCATCTAAATGCTTAGTTGAAAATGTATGTAGGACTATGTTACTATCCAAGTTACTCCCACTATGACTAGCCTTATATACATAGTCAAAGTTTATAAATATTAACTTTTTCTATGGCGCATGAACCTGAGGGGAGTAAGTTTGACTGAAGAAAGTTGTTAGACGTACACTTATTTAATGTGACGGAGGGACGCTGCAGCGCTGTTGCACGCAAAATAGCTAGACTGCGACGCTCGAGGCAGCTGCATGCATGGTGCAGCCCGCCCCGCCCAGCGCCCTCGCATGCCACGCCCGGTCCAACGGTCAATGGAGTGTGCCACGTTGTACCTTATCTGTTTATGGAAAAACGATGAAGTCAATCAGATTCCAGAATCATCCATCCCACGGATCGCCAAGAGCTAGCCGCGAAATCCTTC
Organism: Avena longiglumis; assembly: GCA_030063025.1. NCBI lineage: Eukaryota > Viridiplantae > Streptophyta > Magnoliopsida > Poales > Poaceae > Avena > Avena longiglumis. Next base: position 188,905,436 of record CP125979.1, read on the forward strand.
TAAGAGACGCCAACCAATCAGGTTGCAGAATAAGCCCTTCCACGGATCGCCCAGAGCCACCCGCGAAATCCTTCTAGAAGACGTGATTGGACGGCCACAGTGTCGCGCTAGGGTTAGATCTACGTTCCTCATTCGGCCTTAGGGTTAGCTGAGTTTAGGATGCAGTCAACGGGGTTTCACAAGTTTGACCAGACATTCAAATGTGCATAACTAATTCAAAAAAAATCAAAAAAATACAAAACCTTCGCATGTGTCATGTTATGTGACATAGTTGTGAGGAAAAATATCAAACTTGGTCTATTGATCATATTACAAAAAACCCTTCACAAAATGACCTATCTCCTCTGAGGTTTTCTGGCTTTCGGGTCAAATGACCAATGATATGGCTAGAATCAAGGCATAGTTTGTGATAATGTGCCCATATTGGGCATGCATGTGTATAATGGGATGAATAACAATGTTGTAGTACAAAGTTTTCCTTTTCTATGCATAGAAAATCCATTTTCTATTTTCTGAGTGCCGAAAGAGGGGGGATTTGTGGAGCAACCTCCAAATTGAAGTTTAAAAATGGTAAAATCCTATTTTTAAAAAATACTAGACCATCTAGCATGTACAATTTCCCAACTTGAGTATCTCAAACCTTTTATTCCATCCCTGGTGAAAAAGACAAATCCTGCCGAATCGGTTGGAAGTGGGTAAGATATGAACTACAGGTACATGATTTCATGCTGATGATATTTTGTAAAAATCATTTTTAGGTTCACAACATGCTATTTCATCGGATATCCAATGCTAGTTTTATGAGCCTCAGCCCCTAGCTAAGAATATTTATGAAACCCCTTCAAAAAGTTTGACCAGACATTCAAATGTGCATAACTAATTCAAAAAAATCAAAAAAATACAAAACCTTCGCATGGTATCATGTTATGTGACATAGTTATGAGGAAAAATACCAAACTTGGTTTTAGAAATGGTCGAAAAAAACTTGCTTAGAAATGAGGTGGTTTACCCTAGCTTTGGAGCCCATTTCTACCATATTTTGGGTGAGGGTGAGTTGTACTTCACAAAAGGGATCAGGGTGAGGATGAGTTGTACTATACATATGAGAAAAATGTTGGAAGCTCATACAAACATAGAAAAGTACACATAGCTACATTTGTTGAAATTCAAATTTACCATCATATTTGAATTTTGTCCAAATTATCAACAAGTGACAAATTATTATAATAACAAATGTTTACAACAACAACAACAAATGCCAAATTATTACAATAACAAATGTTTACAACAACAAGTGCCAAATTCAAAGTCTATTTCTTTTGTCTCTTCTTACCCCTCGTTTTCTTCTCCTTCACAAGTTTCACACCACACAACAGGTTTATGCTCTTCTTTTTCTTACCATTACCATCTGGCCTCCCCACAGCACGTCCAAGAGTCTCCTTCACCCCCTGCACCTCCTCAACAACACAATCTGTCACCAGAGCCTCATCAACATGGTCACTTTGCACCAGAGCCTCATCAACATGGTCAGTTTGCACCAGAGCCTCAACAACAGGCTCATTTTGTACCAGAGCCTCAACAATAGGCTCATTTTGCACCAGAGCCTCAACAACAGGCTCATTTTGCACTAGAGCCTCAACAACATGCTCATTTTGCCCCTCATTTTGCACCAGAGCTTCCAAATCAGAAACGGTGTGCCCTAAAGCCTCAACGGTTTGCACATCATCCTCCAAAACAAGTTCAGATTGCACCTCAGCAGCATCAAACATGATCTGGTTACTTCTCTTCTTTCTTTGGCCATTGATTCTTGCCCTTTTCACTGGCCAACATTCGTCAACAACAAGAGGTGGGCCTTTTTCTCCACGCTTCCTCCTGAAAACAAGCAAGTTAGCTGGGGGAGAAAAATCATCAACAAGAAATGGGATAGATTTTGGATGAACATACTTTGGCTTTTCAGCAGTGTATCTGCACTTGGTAGAGCCAGCTCGGTGTCTAAGTTCTTCACATAGTTTGCATCTATTCTTGTTACCTTTTTGGGCCCTTTTTGGCTTGGCATCTTTCTTTTCATCTTTCTTTCCCTTCTTGCTGCTCCCACCTTTCTCAAACCAAGCCTTGAATCTACTCTGCTTGGGCATGCCAGCCTTTCTTTTCATCAAAGGAGGACACAAGGAGAACTGAATGTCCACTTCAAGCCACTGAGACTGATCTGTAAGTGCTGGAATTGGCGTTCCATATGCAGCCTTGAATTTTGCTACAGAATAATACTCATGCAAATATGGGTGCATATTTAGCTTGTGTTTGGAGGCCAAGAAAAGTATGGCATGCTCACAAGGCTTTCCAGTGTGTTGCCACTCAAGGCATGTGCATTCATGCAATTGAGTGTCAACAACATGCCTCTGCCGATCTTTGTATCTCGACTTCAGACCCCACAATGAGGATTTCTCAACACGCAAATGTGCAAGATTTCGCCCGTTGACCACCGCAGACAACATCGAAGCTTATCTCCTTGAAAAACATCACCAAGCCTTCTTCTCAATTCCCACAACCTCATGATCATGATCCCGATCTGGTCAACCATGTCATGGACAGGCAAGTCTTTTAACTCCTTCACTTTGTTGTTGAAACTTTCTGCCAAATTATTGTTGATATGATCACATTTGATGGCAGTGTTAAAACCAGACCTGTACCATAAAAGAGAATGGTAGGTTTCCAACCATGTACAAAACTTGACCCTATCCTCCTCAGAGCATGCCGCCTTAATCTTCTCAAGGTTATATGAATGTGTCTATCTGGTGTAAGGTCTTGCTGCTGGACACATGCGTCCAAAATCATCTCCTTGAATTTTTTGATCAAATTCATTCACATATGGCCGAAGCACTCCCTCTGCTCAGCATGAGGGAAAACAATCTTCACTGCATTTTCTAAACCTTTACATGCATTTGTGTGCACTGCCAATGGAGAGACTGGCCCTATGCATATTTTCAACTACATCATGAACCATGTCCATGATGCCTGTGTCTCAGACTGAAACATGCCAATAGCTATAGGGAACATCCAATTGTGTCCATCTAAAGCATTGCATGCTGCTAGTTGACCATTCCAACTTCCAGTCAAGAAAGATGAGTCTATACTCAAATGTGGACGACACCTTGCTTTGAAGCCATCGATGCAAGGCTTTAAATCCATGAAGAATTTAGAAAATAAGACTTTCCCATCACCTGTTACCTCAGTATCTATCTCCACAACACTGCCAGGTGACCTCTTCTCTACTTCTGCTTTGAAGTTATAAAGCATTCGAAAGGTATTTGCCCAATCACCATATAGATCTTTCATTGCCCTTTGCTTTGCCTTCCACACTGTAGTATAATTCAGCTTAATGGGGTACTGGGTTTCCAAGTCTATTTTCAGTCTCTTTGTAGTGTTGTTTGGTGTTGTGGCTAAAATGGGATTGATCTTTTCTGCAACCCATAATTGTGATGTCATCTTTGTAACTGTTTGAGAACTTGTAATGCAAGTATGAGGTTTTGGAATTTAATTCACTCTTATTATCCTTCCATCAGGTTGGCGTCTAGCAGATATATACCACTTGCAAGGCTTGGCACCACCATCATAACCTACGCATTTTGCATAGAACTTCTTTTATCACCATAGTCTTGGTAGCAAACTCACGTTTGATCGCATATGTCCCAAACACATCTGAATTCATCCATGCTTGAAAACAATCTCCCAACTTCAATAATCGGGTCCTCTTTGTCATAAATCACATTAGCTCATCATCATGTGCATCATCTACATGAACTGCAACATTTTCCAACAACTCTAGATCTATATCTGCCTCTTCATCTCTTAAATGGTTGTCACCATCATTTGCAGCTTCATCCCTCTTCTTCTCCTTGTCTCTGTCATCTATAGGAATGCCAAAAAGCTTTGCCATTTCAATGTCATCTATTGGTGCAATGACCAAATCAGTCCGTTCATGTATCTCAAATGAATTCCAGTCAACAGTTACAATCCTTTATGCATTAGCATCTGCAGCATCCCCTTGTGCATTAGCATCATCCTCCACTGTGAACACTTCCAACTCAGTAAGTATAGGCATTACTTGCCTTTGTGCAGCCCAATCATCCTTGACCATCTGAGCAGCCAGCTTCGAGGCCACATATCCAACCCTCGAATCAGGTTTCAGGTTAATGAGCTCTGCTAAAAACATAAAAGTTTTGCTTGTCCAATCGTTTCGCTCATCGATTTCATCAACTATATGTTCCCTTGTCTCAACCCTAACATAGTCACATTTGCAATCATCAAATCGTAACAAAGAAACTTCTTGCTCTGGCCCCCAAACCACACTATCCCCAATTTTTTCCACCATTTTCCTCACCGCCTCCTCTCCCATGTTTATTAGCTCTTGGGGATCAACATGTTCTAATTCCACCTCCCATTAAACAACTGTGTCTCTCTCAATGAGTTGTGTGCTGCCATCAACTAAAACAACCCTAGAGGGAAAGAAATTGATGCGAAATTCGAAGGTTTGGCGCGCAACATCGTCTCCCCTGTTTTTGGCAGGCACTGTGAGCTAGCGGAAGCGAACAAAGAGCTCAACCTTAGAGAAATTAAGTGCAGAGATATGGGATATACCGATTAGAAGTCCCCTCTCCATGCTCCATATTGTTCCCCCTCGCCCCGTTCAGCACACCCTCGCCTCCACAATCTAGCATCAATGGGCACGCTCAGATCTCGAATTGAGAAGAATGGGAGAGGAATTAGCTTTCAAATGGCACTCACCACCTTCGCCGTCGAACGAAAGCGCCGCCACCTAAATTAATTGTCGTGCCGCCGCCGCCGAGAACGATGGGTGAGGTCCGCCGCCGCCGTCGGGGAAGCTACAGTCAGTGTGACACGCGTTCTCGATCGGAAGCGGTTGGTTTGACTGGCTTGACTGGCTGTCCCAACCGACCGATTTGGCCTAACCCTATGAACAAAGTTAAATGTGTCCTTAACGACCGTTTTATGGCCCGTGTGGCCCTGGGATATTAGCTGCCTCACAACCGTCACATGCGAGCTATTCTTTTTAACGATGTCATGTTCCTTCCAATTCCGCGTAAAGACGTCGCATGAGAGCTATAAGCCCAGCAAAAGTGTTCCCTATATATATGGAGCCTGCAGACTGATAGTACTTCAGGATCAAGACTTGTAATGAAAAGCTAATCCCAATGTATATACAACTATAATCCTAGGAGTTTAGCCTCACACATCAATCTTCCTTAGACTAGTCACAATGGGAAGTATCATATAGTAGTATCATGCATATGATAGTAGTATATGATACTAACTTCACAATGCATAGTATCATATAGTAGTATCATAGTCTTAGTGTATTTATTATTTTGTAAAATCTGAATGTAAATTTGTGTGCAAGATTTATTTGGGATTAGTTTTTCTAGTTCTATGTGTTATGATACCATATCTACCTATGATACCAACACATTCTCTTTCATCATTTATTGCAGTGACACATAAGCATTTTGCATAGATGTGGTGCATGATATACCTATGATATCCCTATTGGGGCTAGTCTTATACGAGCCCTACCCTTGGTTTTATATTTATGATCTCCACATGATGCATTTAAGTGTGCAGTTAGGTGGATGTGTGGATGTGCTCACATGGAATGGAAGCAGACGCGTGAGAGGTTAATTATGATATTCCATCAACCCTAATAAGCCATACAGGTGTACCACCAGGCCCCTCCTCAATTAATTTTCGTACTTAGGTTGGTTTCCATGCCAAGGTTCGATGATCTCACTAAGCTGCTGGATGTAGAAACCTCTTACGGCCATATCGATCACCAACCACTCAACCAGCCCGCCCCTCTTGTTTATATGATACACATATCCTTTTCATCCCAGAATAATCTCCGAAGCGTTCTTCTTTAGAAGGTTCCATCTGACTGATCGCCGCCGGGGAGGAGAAAAAGTCGTCACTAGTGATTTGATTTCAACCTTATTTAGAATAGATGCAACGGAAGTCGAATGTGTCGAAAAGCAAAGGTCTCTAATTATTAGCGATATATAAATTGGTAGGTGGAGTAGTACATGGACTAATGTTATAACTAGCTAGTAGATGATCATTATCTCGTATGCCATCTCTTGTCCCTTGCAAAACAAGTAAAGTTGACATCGAATTTAAGACGACTATAAGAGCATTGTTGTAGTGATATATTTGGTTTCACATGCATCCGGTAGTTTGTTTTACTACTCTAAATCCCTATCCAAGGTCCATTCATGCTTTAAATTATACATTTTACTCAAAAAGTGTTTACTTTTTTCTAGAGAAATGGGACACACCCTACCCTGTGAGCACTTCCGAGAGACAGAGCCGGCGGGTTGAGACTGACGCGATCACCATAGATGCCTCGATATTGAATGGAATGTTGCCTACCACTAAACAAAAGTTGTGAAACATGGGGTTTGAACTCCGGTGGACTGGGTATAACCACCTCGTAGCCATCCAATCACAAGTTGGTTCTCCCATTTATGTTTTCTTACCAAATACTCCATTAGATGAACAATCCTCTACCAAACCAATAACCACAAATTTAGCCGAGTAATATTGTGTATCCATAAACTATACCTAACGACTAAATGGCTAAATTAGATAACTAGGTAAAAATCCAAAGAAAAGGGTGAAAAAGGCAACAAGGAGGACTCCATTTAAAAAAAAAGGCTATATGCATAAATTAATGTAGTTAGCGAGGTTCCCCAATTCAAAAAAAAAGTTCTTTAAAATTACAGGAACCAATTTTTTGTGAGGGCTTATCCCATTTGATGAGGTTGTACATTCATTTTCACAATCAAGTGATCCTTCTACATAAGGCATAAAAAATCGATGTGGAATTTCAGATAAAGTTTTAAATTACAGGCCAAGTTGTTTAGCGACATCTTTCCTCCGTCAATGCAAAAGCTACAACGACAATAAACACTTTTAACAGTTTTGCGAAAGAATGTTAAAAATCTAAATAAACAATGTAGAATAACATGATAATTATGAAGTTTGATGGAAACGAATACGCCCCATGGCTCTAGGAGTCCTGAGACAATTGCTTAAGGTTGTGAAGAATGGGTAGGGCAATGCAATTTTGGGTCACCAGTCAACAGTAATGCCTAAAACATTTGTCCAAAACACAGATTTTAGGGCCTTTTAGCAAAGTTAGTGGAGCTAATAGCAGTTCAACTTGGTTAACGCTAAAACAACTTAGTTGTAGCGTCGAGCTCCTTCCCTATAGCGTCGGCCTCCTATTTTAAAACTTTGCACCCTCGTTCTTTAGCAATCCAATGAACAAAATGTTGGGATTATCGGGCTCACCCAATTATTCGTCTGAAAATTTGTTATGTCCAAACAAAAGTCATCCTCACCAACGATATATATGAAGTTTTTTTAATAAGAAGTGTGTAGGTTACTCGTGCCATGCGCCCACCGCCCAATAAACATTATGGTTGCTGAACGGCAAACTTTCCACGGATCAAAGCATAACAAAATCTAACTTTTTCATAGTAAAGTACTGCTAAACTACGTGCAGTTGGTCATGGAGATGTTATATGAGAACAAATTGTCCGATTAGTGTTAAAATCACCTTCACAAAAGGATCTAGTCTAGATCTAACAGTAGCACTATACATCACCTTTGTAGATTGAGAACGGAGAGAGAGAGAGAGAGAGAGAGAGAGAGAGAACCAGACGCTCTACTCGCCCCTGCTCGGCAGACACGAACCAGAGGGAATGCTGAGTGGGTGCCGAGCTAGAACCTCCGTCATTGGCCATAGGTGGAAAGGGGTGAGTGTGGCGGTGGAGCTTCCTGTCGAGCAAAGACTTAGCCTAGATCGGATAGGGTTTGTAGATGGGGCGGCTAGGCACGTCGACCTCGTGAGTCGTGCTTCGCCTCCCACCACTTTGTATAGCTGGCGGCAGGGCCCACCAACCGAGATAAGGTTGGGCGCCCGATCGTATTAAGAAGTGCTTTGGGCCCGAGCCACGTTGAGATCTATCTAACATTCTCCCCTAGATCTCGACTTTACTTTTAACCTTGTTCTTTACTTATTTCATCAGAATGATACATAGAGCATGTTTCATCGTCTCACCAATTGCCGATGGAATCGCATGCCACTATATACCTTCATGTTTTGAAACAAATCATGTTACTTTTGGGCCTCTATAGTCCAGAATCATAGGCTTCCGTTAAACCCATGCCGCCTATGTGTTCCTTGAACACATTGGGTGGTAAGTTTCGTTAAGCGGATCCGCAAGCATATCCTTTGTCCTTATATGCTCGAGACTTATAGTTTGATCCTGGACTTTGTCCTTCACAACATAATATTTTATATCTATAGACTTTGAAGCATTACTCGACTTGTTGTTGTGAGCATAGAATACTGCGGGCTCGTTGTCACAGTACATCTTTAGTGACCTGCTGATGCAGTCAACCACTTTCAAGTCGGGTAAGAATTTCTTTAACCATAACGCCTGTCCCATGGCCTCATAGCATGCTATAAACTCTGCATACATCGTAGATGATGCAACTATTGACTGTTTGGCGCTTCTCCACGAAATAGCACCTCCTGTGAGAGTAAAGACATACCCTGTCGTGGACTTTCGGTCGTCTTTATCTCCCTCAAAATCAGCATCTGAATACCCTTTTATCTCTAGGGAATCAGATCTTCTGTATGTTAGCATGAGGCCTTTTGTGCCTTGCACATAACGCAAAGCTTTCTTTACCATCTTCCAGTGCTTTATGCCTGGATTGTCTTGATATCTACCGAGTACCCCGGTGATAAATGCTAAGTCAGGGCGAGTGCACACTTGTGCATACTGTAAGCTTCCAACAGCCAAAGCATATGGTACCGACTTCATTTGATCGATCTCATATTGATTCTTTGGATATTGGGATTTCCCAAAACTATCGCCCTTGACTATGGGAGCAGTTGTTGAATTACTCGCATGCACATTGTATTTCTTTAAAATCTTTTCACAATACGCTTTATGCGACAGTCCTAACACTCCATTCTTTCTGTCTCGGTGAATTTCTATGCCCAAAACATAAGAGGCTTCACCAAGGTCTTTCATGTCAAAGTTTGATGACAAGAACTTCTTTGTTTCTAGTAGTAGACTAACATCACTGCCAGCAAGCAGAATGTCATCCACATATAGAATTAGGAAAATATATTTCCCACTTTTGAACTTTACATAGATGCAGTTGTCCTCAATATTTTCTTTGAATCCAAATCTTTTAATGGTATCATTAAACTTTAAATACCACTGCCTAGAGGCTTGCTTTAACCCATAAATGGATTTCTTTAGGCGGCATCCCATATGTTCCTTCCCCTCCATGAAAAAACCCTTGGGTTGTTTCATGTAAACATTTTATTCTAAATCTCCATTTAGAAATGCCGTCTTAACATCCATTTGATGCAACTCTAAATCAAAATGTGCAACTAGTGCCATGATGATTCTGAAGGAGTCCTTACATGAGACCGGAGAAAAAGTCTCATTGTAATCTACGCCTTCTCTTTGCATAAAGCCTTTTTCCACGAGTCTAGCTTTGTACTTTTCTACATTCCCATTGGAGTCATACTTTGTTTTGTAGACCCACTTGCATCCTACTGTTTTGGCTCCTTTGGGAATTTCCTCTAAGTCCCAAACATTGTTGGAACTCATTGATTTCATTTCATCTTCCATTGCCTCTACCCACTTGGCTGAGTGAGGGATACTTATGGCTTCTTTATATGAGGTAGGATCGCCCTCCATATGAACTACATTGTAAACTTTGTAGATTTCTTTGGAAATGGCTGGTCTTCATTCTCTTTTAGACCGTCTGAGTTCATCAGACTCTTGCTCATTTCTTGCCTCGGGTTCAGGCACATTTACGAGGGTGGTCGTTCGCTCCCTTCGTGCTCAACAAGGTTCTGTGGTTCCGATGGACATGTTCCGAACTTTCGCCCATTGTTGTCACGCAGGAGTCACAACAGTGCCGACACCACAACCTCGGGGGTTGTAGATGGTGGCACAACAGTAGCGAGAAAATGGCTCTGAGTCATCGGATTAGGTGCATGCACCCTCTTCTCCTCAAGATCAATTTTCCTAGCTACCGTGCTCCCCTCATCAATTCGTCCTCCAAGAAGACGCATGTCTCGTTTCTACAAACTTTGTGTATCTGTCGGGACGAGAAACGATATCCTTTGACTTATATGGATAGCCAATAAAGTGGCAAGATCGCTTTTGGGTCTAACTTTGCAATGTTTGGATTGAAAACTTTTGCCTCACCGGCTCCCTGCACCCTCAAGTGGTGCGTAGAGGGACTCGCCATCCCACAATTCATACGGTGTTTTGGGCACCGACTTAATTGGTACTCTGTTGAGAATGTGAATGGCGGTTTTAAGCGCCTCCATCCACAATCCCAATGGGAGGATGGAATAGCTCATCATGTTGCGCACCATATCCATAAGGGTACGGCGCCTTTCGCCCATCTCCGTTTTCGAGGTTCGCCCGGCATAGAATACTGGGCGACTATTCCATTTTCTTGCAGGAACCTTGCAAAGGGTCCTGGTACTTGACCATATGGAGTATGCCAACCGTAGTACTCCCCCCCCCACGATCGGACCGAACTATTTTAATTCTTTTATCATGCTGATTTTCTACTTCAGCTTTGAAAATTTTAAATTTATCCAATGCTTCAGATCTTTCTTTAATTGGATAAATATAACCATACCGGGAGTGATCATCCGTGAATGTTATGAATGAATCATAGCCATCCACACTTTTCACCGGAAACGGTCCACAAATATCCGTGTGGATTATTTCTAGTGTAGCTATGCTTCGGTTTGCACCCTTTTTAATTTGTTTGACATACTTTCCTTTAATGCAATCTATGCATTGTTCTATGTCGGAGAACTCTAACGGAGTAAGAATGTGATTTTTAACGAGGCTTTCTATTCTTCCCCTCGAAATATGGCCTAGTCTACAACGCCATAGTTTCGATGAGTCAAGAGTTCTCTTCCTTTTCTTTTGTTCTTTGTTCGACAAGGGAACTTTTTCATTCACATCACACACAGAAAGTACTTTTGTTGGAGATATGCTCTAGAGGCAATAATAAATATAGTTATTATTATATCTTTGTGTTTATGATAAATGTTTACATTCATGCTATAATAGTATTAACAAGTAAACATTAATACTTGTGTGATATGTAAACTTAATTTGAAGTCCCTAGTATAGCCTCTATACTTCACTAGCTTGTTGGTTGATTAATGATTGTGGTTTCCCTATCATGAACATTGAGATGTTATCAACAACAAGATCATATCGTTAGGAGAATGATATGGTGGACATACTCCTATAGATAAGCGTAGCATAAAGATCAAGTCATTTCAATAGTTCAATTGCTATATGCTTTCTGATACATAGTAACCTAATTCCTTCGACCATGAGATCATGCGTATCACCTTTACCGGATGGATGCTTTGATGACATCAAACACCACACCGTGAATCGGGTGGCTATAAAGGTGGCATTGAGTGTTCGGAAAGTATTGGTTGAGACACATGGATCAAGAGTGGGATTTGTCCATCCATATGACGGATAGATATACTCTGGGCCCTCTCGGTGGAATGTCATCCAATTGGCTTGCAAGAATGTGACTGGCTCACAAGGGATCACATATCACGGGAACGAGAAAAGATTACTTATCGGTAACGAGGTTGAACTAGGTATGCAGAGATACCGACGATCATAACCTCGGATAAGTAAACTATCATGAGACAAAGGGAAATTGGTATCGTATGTAAGTGGTTCATTCGATCGCAAAGTAATCGTCGAAATATGTGGGAGCCATATGAATTTCCATATTCCTCTATTGGTTATTGTTCGGAGAAGTGTCTCGATCATGTCCGCATAATTCACGAACCGTAGGGAGACACACTTAAGGATTCAACGTTGTTTGAGTAGTTATGGTATTATGAGAAAGAGACCGAATGTTGTTCGGAGTCTCGGATGGGATCCGGGATATCACGAGGTGATCCGGAATGGTCCGGAGAATAAGATTCATATAAGGAAAGTCCCATTTCGGAGTTCGGGAATGATTCCGGTGTTTTCATCGGGAATGTTCTAGAAGGTGCCGGAATGTCCGGCACTCCGGAGGGGAAGGGGTACATGAATGTGTCATTGCATTGGAATGATTGCATCATGTACTAAGTGTTCTCTCTATTCCAAATAAAGGATTAAATTTAATCCCAAACTGAAAAGTCAAACGGCCAGTTTGAAAGTCAAACTTTGAAATCAGTAAACTGTGGAAAACAAGCAAGAGGAGGTTGAAACCGACTTGGGAGGAGTTCCTCCTCCAAGCCAAGACGCCACCCAAGGCCGACTTGGGAGGACTCCTCCCTTGGCCCTCCCACCTATAAAAGGAGGGCAGGGCCTCTCCTCTAGACACAAGTTCCTATCCTCTAATCTCCGGTTTAGAGCCGCTTTTGGTTTAGAGCTTCTAATTGCCCTAGCCTTCGGTTTAGAGCCTTCTAATTGGTGTGTCTAAACCCTAGACCACTAATATATCTCTCTCATACTCCACCATACTCGCCTCCGCTTAAGCCTGCGGGATCTCCCTCTACTTCCTGCAGACCACAGCCGGGAATCACGAGGAGAGTGCTACAACCTCCGCCTCTTTGGAACAAGGGAGAGGAAGGTCTTCGTTGAGTACCGAACGTGACCGATCATGGAAGCGCTGCGAACGCAGCGGAAGGATCGTCTACACGATCTTGAGATCGGAAGAGTACTACATCACCCACGAGAATCCGCCTCGTTAAACACTTTGGAATCTTCGAGGTAAGTTATTCCATCGAATCGTTGCTACAATCTAGTAGATAGATCTTGGCTTGTTTGTTTGTATGCGATAGAAATTTTTTGTTTTCCATGCTACGAACCCTACGGGGTATCGAGCCGTGTCTATATGTAGATCATTGTACGAGTAGAACACAATGGTCATTGTGGGCGTTGATGCTTTTATTGTCGATTGCTTCTTGTGTACTTTGCATATTGCGGTATGTTGGGATGAAGCCGGCTAACCTTACATGACATCGTTCATGAGACTTGCTCCACGCTTGACATGCAACTTGTATTGCATAAGTGGCTTTCTTGTGCTGTTCTCCTAGCATAGTTAAGATCCAATTTACAACGGGTGATCAACAATGCTAGTATCAATGTTGTGGTTCTTGTTCGTAAGTTAGAACGACACTTATTGAAAGCCCCAAACCACGTAAAATATGCAAAGAAAGTAGAGGCGTCTAACTTTGTTTGCAGGTGTGCGATGATGTGATATGGCCATGATTGTGATTATATTTGATGTATGCAATGTTCCTTATTGTAAGTTGGCAACCGGCCGGAGCCATATGGTTGTCTTTAATTTATGTTAAGACCCGTGTCTATTCAAAGTAGTTGTAATAGTTGAAGCCGTGGATCGACAACCATGAAGAAGCGTCATTGACCTTGATGCAATGCCGGTGATGATGGAGATCATGTTCGCTTGAAGATGGAGATCGAAGCACAAAGAAGAAAGGCCATATCATATCACATATTATTGAATTGCATGTGATGTTAATCCTTTATGCATCTTGTATTGCTTGGTAGACGACGGTAGCATTATAAGATGATCCCTCATGCACATGAATTTCAAGTCATAATGTGTTCACCCTTAGTTAGCACCGTTGCTAAAGCTTGTTGTTTCGAAGCACCACGTGATGATCGGGTGTGTTAGATTCTGCAAGTGTATACAACGTGAGCAAGCCAGATTTGCTCATGCAGAAACTAAGGTTTGATCTTGACGAGCCTAGCATGTACAGACATGGTCTCGAAACACGGATCACCGAAAGGTAAAGCATGAACCATATAGTAGATATGATGAACATGACGATTGTTCGCCATTGAAACTATATCAACTCTCGTGATGATCGGTGTTGATGTGGTGGATTTGGTTCGTGTGATCACTAAAACAATGTGAGGGATGTTGTTTTGAGTGGGAGTTCACCTAGTTTAATTTCATTAATTAATTTGAACTCAATTTGTCATAAACTTAGTCTAAACTATTGCAAATATGTTGTAGATCAATGGCAGCCTCTACCATCAATTTTAATGCGTTCCTAGAGAAAGAAAAGTTGAAAAACAATGGAAGCAACTCGGATTGGTTCCGCAATTTGAGGATTGTCCTCAACTGGTAATTTGACCTATGTCTTTGGATGCACCATGGGTGACCACCCACTGCGGTGATGCTCCCGATGAAGTAAATAATGTTTACCTCGCGGAAGAATCGGTACTCCATAGTTCAGTGTGCTATCTTGTATGGTTTGGAATCGAGCTTCGTAAAAGGTTTGAAGAGTCGACCCATATGATATTGTCGAGGATCTCAAATTGATTTTTGAGACTCATGCGGCAATTGAAAGCTATGAGGCTTCAAAAGTTCTTTAACTGCAAGATGGAAGAAGGCAGCTCACAAGGAGCATGTGCTTAAGATGTCTGGGCACGCAAACAAACTTCAAAGCTTGGGTATAGTGATTCCTAATGCTTTGGGGATTTACCGTGTCCTCCAATCACTACCACCAAGTTACAAGAACTTTGTGATGAACTACAACATGCAGAACATGAACAAGAAGTTACCAGAACTCTTTGCCATGTTGAAATCTGCAGAAGTGGAGATCAAGAAAGAGCACCAAGTGTTGTTGGTCAATAAGACCACCAAATTCAAGAAAGGCAAGTCTAAGCAAAAAAGGGACACTTCAAGAAGGGTGGTAAGAAAGATACCACGCCGGCGAAGAAGACCAAGGCTGGACCCAAGCCTGATACTGAGTGCTTTTACTGCAAGGGAGAGGGTCACTGGAAGCGGAATTGCCCAAAGTACTTGGCGGATCTGAAGAACGGCAACATCAAGAAGAAAGGTATATCTGATATACATGTTATTGATGTGTATCTCACTAGTACTCGTAGTAGTGCACTGGTATTTGAATCGGGTTCGGTTGCTCATATTTGTAACTCAAACAAAGCATGTAATAAACGGAAGCTAGCGAAGAATCAGAGGGTTCGCAAGATAGAAAACAAAAATTTTCCTACGATGTGAACTATATACCAAGATCTATTTATACTAGATACAAACAACGGCGGATGTATATCCGTAGAGAACATACCCTTGAAGACCGACAAAGCTTAACGAGTTCGACTGTGGTTGATGTAGACGATCTCTTGCCGATCTCAAGATCGAGAGGAAGTCCTAGCGCCGCAAATCAGCAAGCATCCGTGCACACACGCTCGAGGCACCGAGCAACCTCCGCCTCGCCCAGCCGATGCAGCGAAGCACAACTCTTTCTTGCGAATAGCCACCGGGAACATGTATCTCGCTAGTCCGAGACCACGGGGGATAAATTCTAGAGGGGGAGAGAGATCCTTCACGAGGAGGTGTGAGTGAGAAGTGAGAGGAGGGGCTCCTTTTATAGGAGGAGGGGGGAACCCCAAGGGGGGTGGCCGGTGCATGGGGCTGCCCCTCCCTCTTCATGTGGGTGGACACTCCACTCACAAAATGACCCTTCAAAAACCTCCACTCAAAATCCCACTCAAAAAACCCATTAAATTTCCACCAAATTTAATGCAAACTCTCATTAAATAAAACTCTTTTATTTTATTCAGAATTTTGTCAATTACTTTAATGACAAACATTCACAATAACCCTTGCTAGAATTCTATTTCACATGCATAACCACTTTATGCAATTTCACCCGAAAACTGCTTTTGATCTAGTGAAATAAATTCCTGCGCTTGTTCATTCTTTCGGCATGAAAAATTTGCTCCAATTGGATGCCGGTGTCTCTTAAGTGTGTCACCCTACGGTTCGTGAATAATGCGGACATGATCGAGACCCCTCTCAGATCAATAATCGAGCGGGATCTGGAGACCCATACCGACTCCCACACATTCAACGATGACTTTCTTGTGATCGCTTCGAACCTTTACGCTAGTATCTTAATCCCTTTGTTTCACGATATATTACATGTCGAGATTCGATCATCGGTATCTCCATACCTAGTTTAATCTTCATCGACATGCACTCTTTTCTCGCTCTGTGATATAACATTCTAGTGATCAAATCACTTGCTTGCAAGCTAATCAATGTGATATCACCGAGAGGGCCCAGAGACTATCTATCCGTCATCGGGCTGCACAAATTCCACTCTTGATCCCTGCCCCTAAACATAACACGGTATTAGTTCGGAACCCATCTTTATAATCACCCTGTTACGGTGTGACGTTTGATGTTATCAAGAAACTCTTCCTGTTAGTGATTGACATGATCTCATGGTCTAAGGATTAGGATCACTGTAAGTTGTTATAGCAATATAAACTCAATGACTTTGATCGTAATGCTATACTTCGGATGAATGTTCATCACATCATTCCACTAATGTTGTGATCCCGTTATTAACAACATCCAATGTCCATGATCAGGAAACCTTGATCATCTTGTTAATCAACGAGCTAGTTTATGAGAGAGGCTTAACTAGGAACTTTCTGTTTGTTTATTAAACACACATGTATTAACGTTTCCGTATTAATACAATTATAGCATGCAAAATAAACATCTATCATATACTTGGAATACACATAATAAACACTTTATTATTGCCTCTCAGGGCATATTCCCTTCAAGAACGAGGTGACGATGCGCGTGGGAAACGGATCAAAGGTTGATGTGATCGCGGTCGGAACGCTACCCCTTCATCTACCATCGGGATTAGTTTTATACTTAAATAATTGTTATTTAGTGCCTGCGTTGAGCATGAACATTATATAGGGATCTTGTTTATTGCGAGACGGTTACTTGTTTAAGTCAGAGAATAATGGTTGTTCGATTTATATGAGTAATATGTTTTATGCACATGCACCTTTGATAGATGGTCTATTCTTATTGAATCTCGATAGTGGAAATACACATATCAACAACATTGAGGCTAAACGTTTGAAATCAAGCGATAATTCGACCTATATGTGGCAATCGCTGCCTTGGTCACATTGAGTGAAGCATATGAAGAAACTCCATTCGATGGACTTCTTGAATCACTTGATTTTGAATCACTTGAAAGATGTGAAGCATGTCCGTGGGAAAAATGACTAAGACTCCATTTTCGGTATGATGGAGCGAGCTACGGACTTATTGGAAATCATACATACCGATGTGTGTGGTCCAATGAGTGTAGCATCGCTGGTGGTTATCGTTATGTTCTTACCTTCACGGATGACTTGAGTAGATATGGGTATATCTATTTCATGAAACATAAGTCCAAACTTTCGAGAAGTTTAAGGAGTTTCAAAGTGAGGTAGAGAATCAACGTAACAAGAAGATTAAATTTCTACGCTCGATCGTGGAGGTGAATATCTAAGTTACGAGTTTGGCAAGCATTTGAAGAAATGCGGAATACTTTCACGATTGACACCGCGGAAAAACCACAACAGAATGGTGTGTCCGAACGTCGTAATCGAACTCTCTTAGATATGGTTCGCTCTATGATGTCACTTACAGATTTACCGCTATCATTTTGGGGTTATGCATTAGAAACAGCCGCATTCACTTTAAATAGGGCACCGTCTAAATCCGTTGAAACGACACCGTATGAATTATGGTTTGGGAAGAAACCTAAATTGTCGTTCCTTAAAGTTTGGGGATGCGAAGCCTATGTAAAGAAGTTACAGCCGGACAAGCTTGAACCCAAAGCGGAAAAATGCGTCTTCATAGGATACCCGAAGGAAACTATTGGGTATACCTTCTATCATAGATCCGAAGGCAAAATCTTCGTTGTCAAGAATGGATCCTTTCTAGAGAAGGAATTTCTCTCGAAAGAAGTGACTGGAAGGAAAGTAGAACTCGACGAGTTTGTCGAACCTTCTCTCAAAATTGCGAGTAGCGCAGCACCGGAAGAAGTTCCTGTGGTGCCTGCACCAATAAGAGAGGAATCTAATGATGGTGATCATGAAACTTTAGTTGAAGTAGCTACAGAGCCTCGGAGGTCAACGAGAACTCGAACCACTCTAGATTGGTATGATCCCGTTATGAGTGTCATGTTGGTGGACAACACCGATGACCCCGAGACATATGAGGAAGCGATGATGAGCCCAGATTCCAATAAATGGCAAGAAGCCATGAAATCCGAGATTGGATCCATGTAAGAAAACCAAGTATGGACTTTGGTGGACTTACCGGATGGCCGAAAGGCTGTCGAGAACAAATGGATTTTCAAGAAGAAAACAGATGCTGATGGTAATGTTACTGTCTATAAAGCTCGACTTGTCGCAAAAGGGTTTCGAAAAATTCAAGGAGTTGACTACGATGAGACTTTCTCACCAAAGAGCGGCTAAAGTCTGTGAGGATTATGTTAGCAATCGCTGCATATTATGATTATGAGATATGGCATATGGATGTCAAAACAGCATTCCTCAATGGAGATATTGATGAAGAGTTGTATATGATGCAACCCAAAGGTTTTGTCGATCCTAAAGATGCTGACAAGGTATGCAAACTTCAACGGTCCATCTATGGATTGAAGCAAGCATCCAAGTTGGAATCAACGCTTTGATAAGGTGATCAAAAGTTTTGGTTTTATACAAACTTATGGAGAAGCTTGTATTTACAAGAAAGTGAGTGGGAGCTCAGAGCATTCTTAATACTATATGTGGATGACATATTGTTGATTGGGAATGATGTAGACCTTCTTAATAGTGTCAAGGAATATTTGAATAATAGTTTTTCAATGAAGGATCTTGGCGAAGCAACACATATTAGGCATAAAGATTTATAGAGATAGATCGAACGCCAAATATCATTGTCACAAAGTACATATTTGGACAAAGTTCTAAAGAGGTTTGCAATGGAAGAAAGCAAGAAAGGGTTCTTGCCCATGTTGCCAATACGACCTTGAGTAAAACTCAAAGTTCGCATCGGCGAAGATAGAGAAAGGATGAGTAAGACTCTATGCCTCAGCCATAGGATCTCTAATGTATGCCATGCTATGTACTAGACCCGACATTCCATATGTCGTTAGTTTAACTAGCAGATATCAAAGTGATCCAGAGTGGATCATTGGACAATGTCAAAAACATCCTTAAGTACTTGAGAAGAACTAAGGATATGGTTCTTTCTTATGGAGGTGATGAACACCGTTGTTAATGGTTACACCGATGCTAGTTGGAACACCGATCCGGATGATTCTAAATCACAACTGGATACGTATTTATTTTGAATGGTGCAGCAGCTTAGGAGGAGTGCAAAGCAACGCGTTATGGCGAGATCTTCAACCGAATCGGAATACATGGTCGCTTGAGGCTTCACAAGAAGCGATATGGATGAAAGAGTTCATTACAGAGCTGGGTGTGGTTCCTAGTGCTGGACCCAATGTCTATCTATCGTGATAACATGGGCGCCATAGCCAATGCGCAAGAACCAAGGTCACACAAGAAGTCAAGACATTAAGCTGCGTTTTCACGCTATTCGAGAACATATCCGTGATGGGGATATAAAGCTTTCCAAAGTACACAGATCTGAATGTGGCGGATCCGTTGACTAAACCTCTCCCGAGGGCAAAACATGACCAACACCAAACTTCCATGGGTGTTCGGTATATTACCATGTAATCTAGATTAGATGACTCTAGTGCAAGTGGGAGACTGTTGGAGATATGCCCTATAGGCAATAATAAATGTAGTTATTATTATATCTTTGTGTTTATGATAAATGTTTACATTCATGCTATAATAGTATTAACAAGGAAACATTAATACTTGTGTGATTTGTAAACTTAATTTGAAGTCCCTAGTATAGCCTCTATACTTCACTAGCTTGTTGGTTGATTAATGATTGTGGTTTCCCTATCATGAACATTGAGATGTTATCAACAACAAGATCATATCGTTATCAGAATGATATGGTGGACATACTCCTATAGATAAGCGTAGCATAAAGATCAAGTCATTTCAATAGTTCAATTGCTATATGCTTTCTGATACATAGTAACCTAATTCCTTCGACCATGAGATCATGCATATCACCTTTACCGGATGGATGCTTTGATGACATCAAACACCACACCGTGAATCGGGTGGCTATAAAGGTGGCATTGAGTGTTCGGAAAGTATTGGTTGAGACACATGGATCAAGAGTGGATTTGTCCATCCATATGACGGATAGATATACTGGGCCCTCTCGGTGGAATGTCATCCAATTGGCTTGCAAGCATGTGACTGGCTCACAAGGGATCACATATCACGGAACGAGAAAAGAGTACTTATCGGTAACGAGGTTGAACTAGGTATGCAGATACCGACGATCATAACCTCGGATAAGTAAACTATCGTGAGACAAAGGGAAATTGGTATCGTATGTAAGTGGTTCATTCGATCGCAGCAATAATCGAGAAATATGTGAGCCATATGAATTTCCAGATTCCTCTATTGATTATTGTTCGAGAAGTGTCTCGATCATGTCCGCATAATTCACGAACCGTAGGGAGACACACTTAAGGATTCGACGTTGTTTGAGTAGTTATGGTATTATGAGAAAGAGACCGAATGTTGTTCGAGTCTCGGATGGGATCCGGATATCACGAGGTGATCCGGAATGGTCCGGAGAATAAGATTCATATAAGGAAAGTCCTGCTTCGAGTTCGGGAATGATTCCGTGTTTTCATCGGGAATGTTCTAGAAGGTGCCGAATGTCCCAAGACCGGAGGGGAAGGGGTACATGAATGTGTCATTTCATTGGAATGATTGCATCATGTACTAAGTGTTCTCTCTGTTCCAAATAAAGGATTAAATTGAATCCCAAACTGAAAAGTCAAACTACCAGTTTGAAAGTCAAACGGCTAAAACAGGAAACTGTGGGAAACAAGCAAGAGGAGGTTGAAACCGACTTGGGGAGGAGTTCCTCCTCTCCAAGCCGGCGCGCCACCCAAGGCCGACTTGGGTAGGGACTCCCTCCCCTTGGCCGCCCCTCCCACCTATAAAAGGAGGGGCAGGGCCTCCTCCTCTAGACACACAAGTTCCTATCCTCTAATCTCCGATTTAGAGCCGTTTTGGTTTAGAGCTTCTAATTGCCCTAGCCTTCGGTTTAGAGCCTTCTAATTGGTGTGTCTAAACCCTAGACCACTAATAGCTCTCTCTCATACTCCACCATACTCGCTCCGGCTTAAGGCGAAGCCTCATGGATCTCCTCTACTTCCGTACCACGCCAGGTCTTCCGGAATCACGAGGAGAGTTCTACAACCTTCACGCTTGGAACAAGGGAGAGGAAGGTCTTCACGAAAATCAACGTGTGACCTATCAAGGAAGCGCCTTGGAACGCAGGAAGGATCGTCTACACGATCTTGAGATCGGGAAGAGTACGACTACATCACCCACGAGAATCCGCTCTTGTTAAACACTTTGGAATCTTCGAGGGTAAGTTATTCCATCGACTCGTTGCTACAATCTAGTAGATAGATCTTGGCTTGTTTGTTTGTATGCGATAGAATTTTTTTGTTTTCCATGCTACGAACCCCTACAACTTTCTCATGCAGGGATAATAAATACAACTTATCATATAAGGTAGCAACACCCACACACTTGTCTTTCAACCAAATGGCACACTTGCCATTTCCGAAATAACATTCATAAGAATCTTTGTCCAAACATGAAACACTTATTAAATTTCTATGTAATGAGGGAACAAAAAGCACATCTTTGAGCAAAAGGAAAGAGCCATCAGCAAGCTCCAGAGGGACGTCACCAATGGCCTCCACTTCTGCTTCTATTCCATTCGCCACTTCAATGAGTCTTTCTCTTCTTTGCGTGGTCCTTGTCGAATGGAACCCCTGTAAAGAGTTGGCAACATGAACAGTTGCACCAGAATCAATCCACCAAGTAGATCTAGTAAACTTTTCATATAGAGATTCATTAACAAAAGAAACTATATCGTTACCATTTTTGGCCATGATGTACTTCAGCCAAATTGGGCAGTCTTTCTTGTAGTGGCCAGGCTTTTTACAGTGATGGCATTGGTCTTTCTCCCTAGGGGTGGACTGGTGATGCTGGTACTGGTGCTGCATTGGACCCTTGCCATGTGGCTTGGAGGGTGAGCCACCATGGTTGCCGTTTGTGAAGCCTCTCTTCCTATTGTCCTTCACGAAGTTCAGGGAACCGCCGTGAAGGGCCTTCAGCCTTTCCTCTTCTTGGGAGCACATCCCAATGGTCTTTTCTATGTCCCACTTTTCAGGGGACATATTATAATTTATTACAAAATTTTCGAAAGGTTGTGGAAGTGAGGCCATCACTAGGTGCACCAAGAGTGCTGGCTTTAGCTCGAGGTCCTCATCCATTAGCTTGAGCTTCGCTGCCATGTTTGACATCCTCAAGATGTGCTCTCTTATTCCGTGGGGTCCCCAGATACTTTTTCCACCACCGCTTTAACAAATTGGTCGCATATCTTTGAAGAGCCAAGAACTGGCTCTTTATCTTGGCGAGATACTCGCCCACTCGAAGACACTCTCCAATTGAGCCCACTATTGCGTTCTCAATTGTGTTTTTAAAGGCCAAACACTTCTTGTTGGCGTTCACCCATTTCTGGTTATCAATCATAGGCCAGCTCCAATGGAGCATGGTCCCTCTTCCTTTCTCAAACTCAAGACTTTCCTCGCCAGCCTCGACCGGGTCAGCGGGCTTGACTGGTTGCTTGGTGTCAACCACCCAATCCACTTCGGCGCATACGAACGCCAAATCAACTTTCTTCCTCCATTCGGAGTAGTTGTCCCCCCTTAGCAGCGGGATGTCCTTCAAACAGGCCATGAGGTTGAGACCTCCTGAAAACCACAAAAGATGTGAGATCACCAAGGAAAACAACTGTATGCATTAATTCAACGTTGGTATAAATTATGCATGCAATTTTTTGTGCTATTTAAAATTACATCACCGTTGGGCAGAAATAAAGTTAAATGCACCTTTAATACTTAAAGAGAAAACGATCATGGTCATGTTTATTAATAACGTTGGTCAATTAATAACATGAGACATAATCATCTTTAATTACTTTGTCACATCTTTATTTCAAAATTTAAACAACTTTGTTGCATCATTGCAATTTAAAACATACATTTGCAGCGGAAACTTAATAATAACTTTCTTTATACTTTGAACTTTATAGAAAAAAATCTGCTTTTACATCATTCTCTAGTCAAAATGTACTTGCAACAAGATGACTAGAAAAAAAACTATGCAAAAAACGCTTAAAACTCTAAGCAAAACAATTAAAGACAACTCTGTAAAAAAAACAGAAAAACCTGTTTAAAACCGGCCTACTGGGCCAACTCATAATGTAGCCCAAAGCGGCTGGAGGCTCAAGCGCCAATGAGCCAGCCTCAGAGGCGCGGCCAAGAATCGCCCCAGCAAGCTTGGCCCAAGCGCCCTGCCCGGCACCGCAAGGCCGATCCTGGCCCACGCTACCGACCTAGATCCGATGGCTGCCGCCTCTTCTGAGGGATAAAAGGACCACCACGCCCTCCTAAACCTAATCCCCATTCTCCTCACCGCCCAGCGTGCCACCGTGGCGGCGCTGCCCCACGCGGCCGCCTGGACACCGCGTCCACCCGCGCCTCGAAGCTCGCCTGCGTCCACCTCGCGGACGCTGCCTCGCGCCAGCGGCGGCGGCGAAGTCGCTCAACCGTGTCGGCGCGTCTTCCCGTGAGGCCGAGGTGAGGTGAGGTGGCGCCCGGCGCGCCTCCTCTCCAATCGCCCAGCGAGCTCGAGGCCGAGCCCCTCCCGCGGCAAGGTGGCCGCCGCCTCGGCCGAGGTGGCGCGCCTCCTTGGCGGTGTGGCCGCCTATCGCGCCCTTCTCTCTGTTTGCTCCGGTGAGCCATGGCTCTCCTTGCCGGGCGTGGCCCACCGAGGTTGGGCGCACCACCGTCAAGAGGGGTGGCGGTGGAGCCTCTAGCGCTGCCGTGGAGCCCCTTTTTTTGTTGTTACTTTGTCTATGGGGAAACGGCGGCGCCCCCCTCCTTTGCTCCTTGCCGATGTGTGCATCCTCCCAAGGGTGGGTGCACCGTCGTCAAGTGGCCGAGGTGTGGGGCAAAACTTTTCTTTGGGGATCTATGGGGTTCGAACTTCCGTTCGGGATCTTTTGGGGTTTTAGATCTAGGGTTTTGCTTTGCCCCGACGGGTGTGTTCTTCTTCTAGATGTCTCCACAATGGATGCCCATCTAGATCGAGAGGAACGGCGCGGCCATAGGGCAGGCGCACTTTGGATCTATTTCTTTTTGTTTTGGACTCTTGCTTTCTACAAATGCACTGATAAATCTAGCAACTAAAACTTGCTCTGATACCAATGTTAAAATCACCTTCACAAAAGGATCTAGTCTAGATCTAACAGTAGCACTATACATCACCTTTGTAGATCGAGAACGGAGAGAGAGAGAGAGAGAGAGAGAGAGAGAGAGAGAGAGAGAGAGAGAGAACCGAGACGCTCTACACCCTCCCTCGGACAGACACGAACCAGAGGGAATGCCCGAGCTGGTGCCGGAGCTAGAACCTCCGTCATTGGCCATGGGTGGAAAGGGGTGAGTGTGGCGGCGGTGGAGCTTCCCGTCGGCGCAGCGCTTAGCCTAGATCAGATAGGGTTTGTAGGCGGGGCGGCTAGGGCACGTCTGACCTCGTGAGTCGTGCTGCCGGCTCCCCACCACTTTATATAGCGCTGGCGACAGGGGCCCACCAACCAGATAAGGTTGGGCACCCCCGATCAGGATGCAGTTAGGGGCGTGCTGGGCCGTTGGACCCAGTCACGTTGAGATCTATCTAACAATTAGATCACATCAATCTCCCCTTTTAGCAATGCACTGGCCAAGCAAAACACCAAAGCGGCAGGCAAACTCTCTGTAGCTTGGACATTTGCATCACACCACACAAGTCCAACTAGCACTATTCTGATCTTTAAATACTCCTAGAAAAGGTTAGCACTATTCTTATCTAGGAGTACAAGCTAGAGACGATGTGTGTTGAATGCACATCTAATCTAAGGGAATCCTTGCTTGCTACGAAACTTAACAAATATAGAAAGACTAATCATATCGCTGCCACACGGAATAAGCTAAAAGGAAAAGGAGATGGGGCAGAGTTCAAATTGACTTGACGAGGTATATTGCCGCAAACGTGTACCGTGACCGGGCAGCTGAAGGGAAGGTGCTTTTGCTTTTGCTTTCGCTTTCCCTTTTCTCGGCAGTTCAGGTAAGTCGCATGATCTCGGAAAAGAATTCCACGTTTCGAAAGGGCATTCTGGACGATGGAATCGGTCGATTTTCCAACTAACTTTCAGAGATCAGAGTCTATGTTGACCTCACCTGTGTACAAGTTGCCCCGATCGATATTGGTTGGGAGGATTAAAAAAGCGGATTTGTTAGTTCTCGTTCTCAATCACCTCTCTCGTCATTAGATTAACCTCAAGATTCGTGTAACATGAGACTTTTATATGAGTTGCAACTAGGTTGTAACTGAGATTTTAATGAGTTGCAACTAGGTTACAACTGAGAATTAGTACAAATTATATAAGTTGCAACTAGGTTGTAACTGCACAAATAGTAGGATGATGTCAGCGACTTAGACATAAAAAGCTCTCAGGGGCCTGAGATCTAGGTACTCTCTTAAGAAAGAGCATGCCTTGGACTTGCGAGGCTAGGAATTGAGGAGTTTTTTTTTTATAACGATCTAACTTTTTTTGAGAAACTTTGTAACAATCTATGAGCATCTCCACTCGCCTATCTAGGAGACCGATTCGGACGCCGAATTTTGGTCCGAACGCCAAAAATTGGCCTACTCGCGTACCCAGGGACCTGTTTTCGGCTGGAAATGAGCCAATTTTGGTCCGGACTACCCAGTCCAAATCCAACTTTCCGAGTATGCCCTCGGAACACCGGACTCGGCGAAGGCGAAAAAAACGAAACGGTGCGTGGACCCGCCGAGTCAGCGACGAAAGCCGAGTCGTCGTTATCCTCGGAACCACGCGGCGACCACCGGACATTAACTGCCCGTCGCGTCGGCCACGCGTCGCCGAATTACGGCGTCACCGCCGTTGCCTCGGCTCCCGCGACGGACCGGCGGGCACTAACTTCCCGCCGTTTCGCCGTTTCTCGCCCTCTGCGCTACACCCCTCCCGTCCTCGCCGCCCGCCTTGGCCTTTATAACCCGTACCCTCGCCGAACAACCTCACTCTCTCACAGCTCCCTCCAGCCCACCAGCCTGAGCTCCGGCGAACTCTTTCTCCCAGCTCTCCTCCCCAGCCATGGCCGAGAGGTACCCCGGCGACGGTGCGCCAGCGAACGGCTTCGGCCGGCGCACTCTGCAGGCGTGGGCTCTACGAGGCCGGTTACGTTACGCCGCCGGATACGAGGTCTCCACCGGGATGGAAGCTTAGCGCCGACGGCATTCCCATCCCGCCGGCGCCGATGCCGGAGGAGCTCCCGTACGAGATCCAGGAGTTCATCTCTGGCATGGACGACCCCTCCGTCGCCGAGAGCGCCGACAACCTGCTCTACTGGGAGAAGTTCTTCGCCAACCGCCGCGCCCAGGAGCTCGTCCGTCACGAGGGGCCGCCGAACGAGTCGTCGCCGAAGCGCAACAACTCGGTCGACCGCTGGCGTTTCTGGAGCGCGCCGGGCCGGACGCTCCGGTCGGTGATTGAGCACATCAACGCCGGGAACACGCCGCGTCTTGGCTACCCGCGCACACCCGTGCCGGCGTCAAGGTCGGACCGGCGACCTCCGGCGAACTGGATGCCGAGGAGGATGGCCAGCATGAGCTCGTCCTCCTCCGGCTCCACGCCTCTGCCATTCTTGGGGCCACGCCCAGTCAAGCGCGAGGATGTCTCGCCTGTGCGCTCGCCGCCACGGACACGCTTGCGCGGCCTCGTCATCGGCAAGCCACGCGTGACGGCGTCACCCACCGGCCACCTCTGTCTTCGGCGCCCGAATATTGAAGGTTCGGCGGCGCCCGACGACGGCACCTTAAGGATGGCGCTAGAGGAGTCGCTCCGCGACTCGGCGTCGCAGCCACCGCCGGTGGAGCCGTCCTCGCCGGACATCCTGGAATGGTCCAGGAAGGACTGGGAGAAGGCGGAGCGGCGGCATCGCTGCGGCAGCGGGGCGAGGAGCGGCGCCCGGCATGAGTTGGCTTACATGAGCTGCGCCCTACTCTACGTCATCGACGACGAGGAGGACGAAGGCCCGTCCTATCAGCCGTGGAGGTTCGGCGACCTAGGCCAGGGGAGCTCCCACCATAACCAGCCGCCGAGCGACGACGACGACGGCGAGGATGACGACCGCACCGACCTCGGCTACACGGCGTTCTACATCAACTTCGACATGTAGGACGACGAAGGCACCGGCGGCGGCCACTGCGGCAGCCATTTTTTAGTTTATTATGTACTAGTTTAGTTTAAATTTGATGTAATCCGCCTATATTCGCCCAACTTAATAAAATTCGTCCATCTTTGATAAATTTTAGCTGAATTTGGGAACTCGGCCTGCGTACGCAAGTGGGAAACTGGACGTACCCAGGCCAAAAAATAGTTCCATCCAGCTAAAATAAGGTCAATTTTTGGCCTGGGTTCGTGCAACGAGTAGAGATGCTCTAAATCTAATGGAAAAGCTCCTGACATTTACGTCGAAGATTTAAGACAGTGTGGCCCATTGGGAACCTTACCTAAGCCTTTGCCGGCTGAGCCCATTAGTTCTCAACAGGTTATGGTCCAAGGAGAAACTCGATGGGCCAAGCCGTATATTTAGGATCTGCACAAATCAAGGGTAAGCTCCAATGCTCCATGTACAAACATTCCCTCAAAACACCTTTGGAAAAGCATTTTCGCAAAAGAATGGAATTTATATTGGCAGAACGTTCGGATTGTAATCTCGCGGAACAAAAAGTTTCATAAGTTGTCGGGGAGTTTTATGTTTTTTACCTGGCAACTTTTAGTTCTCTATGGTTGCCCCGATTAAGAAAAAGGGAAGAAAAAATAAGAAACCCCACGCAAACACTAGAAAGATACTTCAAACGCGTTTGATTCAGCTCTATTAACATAAACGGTAATGCAATCAAATTATGAGGTAATGGTAACATAATGAAAATTTTAAAAATTGATTGCATGCATCAGTTTACATGGTATGCTGGAGTTGGTTTATGTGTTGTACGTACTTGTTTCCGGGGGAACCGATCGAAACAAACACGTCTAACGGGTAATTGATTGCATGGTAATCGATCGGGTACCGGAGCTAAACGTGCAAACCAAACACGATTCTCCATGTATACATACAGCATATAACATGCCAAAGCGTACCAAAAAACCTGAAGCTGCGTTTCTCGTGTCCGATTCAGCATTTGAGCGTACCTTGTGTGCACGTACTTGCATGAGAAAAAAAAAGAGAACCGTGACTTTTGACGACACCATTCTCGTGGTGTCTTCCTCTTATCTGACACAATATATATGTCGACGCAGCGAAAATGGTCACGTGGAAAATGGAACCGGCCGGGGTCAGCAAGAGAAGACGGAGCCGTCTCGCGCGCGTTCCAGACAGACAGCGTAGGAAGCAAAAAAAAAAAAAGGGGGGCGGAGTATCGCGAAGCAACTGGCGGACCGCCTACATACGCGGCCCTGCAGGACCGCACGTCACGGCACGCGAGGTGGTTAACCACCGGCCGGAACGCCCACGCCGCCTCCTCCGGTGCTCGAGCGGGCGCCACGCGGCGGGCCTTCACTGGCCTCCGCCCGTACGCGCGCCATGCAGGGGGTGGAACCCCCGACCGACCCGGCGATCGACGGCTTCGTCGCCTTCCGTCCCACGCGTCCACCGCTTTTCCCGCCACGTGCGCACCAAGAGAGAGCCGACACGCGACACGCATGGATTTTCCGTGATTGTTTTCTCTTCCCGTACGTACGGCGATCGATAGTATAAATAGACGGCACGCGGGAACTCGCTGCTCTGCTTCACCACGTACAGCTAGTAGCCGTAGACATTTCAGACAGCTCGATCTTGATCCGCAGCCGTACATAGACATCCATCTGCAAGAGGCGTGCTGTGTTTGCGCGTGTGAGGAAAGTTGAGATAGATCGCGCGATGAGGCCTGGAGCTGCAGCAGGGCTGGGGAGGATGGCGTCAATGGAGTGGGAGCCCAAGGCGCTCTCCCTCCACGAGCTCAAGTACGCCAGGGTACGTACATCAAGCACCGATCAACCGAGCCTACCTTCATAATCGATATGATCTTTCTCTCTCGGTGGCGCTAACATCTTTTATGCATACACTTCTGCTATATGCAGGAGGCAGCGCTGTACGTCCTGAGGACGCACTCCTCCGAGGACGCCGTCAGGATCTTCACCGAGGTACGATTACACAGATCACAGAACCCTCTTCACAGCTTTACAATCTGAGAATCGATCAATCAAACCTTGAATCGTGCGTGCTGCATATGTGCAGGGTCTCAAGCCGGTGCTCGGCGTCAGGAAGACCTCCATGGCCGACTCCGAGGATGAAGACGACGACGGCAACTACGAAGACGACGACTCGTTTAACCCGGACGCGTTTCCTGACGACGACAGCTTCTGCCACCACCGCCACCAGTATGGTGGACGCGCCGACGAGGAAAGAGACGTCGCTACAGCGCCCTTCTAATTAAGTAGCGCCACCTTGTTCGTAGCTTTAGTACTACAACTCCTGTACATATAGATTCTTTATTTTTTTCGTTGTTGAGGTCTGTACACATGGATTCTTCTTCGCGGGATATACATAGTCTTTTAGTTGACC
The DNA here is from genome assembly GCA_030063025.1 of Avena longiglumis. NCBI lineage: Eukaryota > Viridiplantae > Streptophyta > Magnoliopsida > Poales > Poaceae > Avena > Avena longiglumis. The sequence goes on from CP125979.1 coordinate 188,935,311, forward strand.
TTACCTGGTTCCGTGTCTCATGCGGCATGGTTGCCTTAGCTCCAGTGCTCCAAAGTTCCTATTTACAATTGGACAGTGCTACACGTCTCCGGGGATCAGGACCTCATGCTGACACATGTCCACCTAAATCCCGCTTTTGCTACATTCAGACCTGTTTTTGCTACACTGAAAGGTTCGTCCACGAGACAAATAAAAAAGACAGATCTTGTCGGAGACTTCGCCGGAGACTATATAGCATAATATTTGTGCTAATGTAGCAAAACTGACTCCGTCTTAGACTCGCCGGGAAATTTCGTCGAAGATCTCGCCGGAGACCTCGTAGCAAGAAGTTTGCGCTATTGTAGCAAACTCAGAAAATAGATGTAGCAAAAATAATGTTGTAATGTAGCAAGAACGACTTCCGGAGACTCGTCGGAGATTTTTGCCGGAGACCTCGCCTGTAAACCACGTCGGAGACCTATAGAAAAAATGTATACTATTATAGCAAAATTATAAAACAAATATAGCGAAAAATTTGTATTAGTGTAGCGAAAACCAACTTCGCCAGATCGCCTGAGATAGTAACACCATGTGTCCATGGTAGCAAACACAGGTAGCAACATAGTAAACCCAATGTAGCAAAGTTGTATGATGTCGGTAGCAACGACGTACACCCATGGTAGCAAAAGCCACCCGTCGTCGGTAGCAACATCGTGCGTCTAAGGTAGCGAAGCCTTGCGTCGTTTGTAGCAACACCCGTGGATAACTCGGCCGAAGCAAGGCCATGGCCGGAGGTAAGCCACAACGTCCTTGACGCCAGCCTACAGTGACAGGCGCCGATGGTCGCCAACAAAGGAGGCGAGCTGGAGCCTGTGGGTGACCTCCCATGGCTCCCGCATAGAGGGCACAAGAGATGCCGGAGCGACAGGCGTCGATGGTCGCCAGCAAGGAGGAGAATCGGAGCCTGCCGGTGACCTCCCTGGCTCTCACATGGAGGACACTAGAGATGGTCATGGCTGCGGGGAGCTGTGGATGGTGTGGGCGAAGACGGGAGGGCCGGCGGCGGAGATCCGGCGGCCTATCGGTCCGGCGGCGGAGATCGGGCGGCCTCTCGGTCCGGCAGCGGGGACTAGCTCGGGTGGCGGTGCTATTTTCCATTGATCTAGAGAAGATAAGGAAAGTTGGGGGAAAAGAAACCAGAAGAAACAGACAGAGGTAGGTGGTGGGCCTACGTACAATAAGTGCGATGCAGACTCGGTCTCGAGCGACCCAGGGGATCCGGGGGATCGTTACCCCGTCGGTATCATTTTCCTTTACAATTTTGTTTTCTTTTTTAGATCATATTTACAGGTTCCAAAATGGGAAAATTATTTCGTACACAATTATGGTTGTACCCACAAGCACGCCAAAGTGTAAAGCGAAGTGTATTGTAGGACTTTTGACATTTTGTGTAGTATTTGCAATTGAATTTCGTTTCAAAAAAATTGCACATTTATGGGATACATTCTTGGCTATATCTAGATTTTTTTGAACTTGCAAATATAATTTTCAAATCTTGACAAATTCAAGACACTTAATTTCTGAACGAATGAGTATTTGTAATTGTCTTCTTTAAAATAATTGTTACCATTACGATTTGTAATGTAAAATAAATTTTATAAATAATTTTTTTTTTGTAAAATATATGAGTTCTTTTTTTTAACTTTCTCCTGTGCATGTGTTGTCTTTTGGCAAACAAAAATGGAATTGAGAATTTATTATTATTATTTTTATTTCAGAACCACTTGGATTTTCCAGTCCGGTGCAAGGTCTTAATTGTTTATATGCATCACAGTTCCATTTATTTCTGATTTTTATCTATTTCATGTTCTAGGCATTATAACAAATAATATCTGATGTAGCCAACATGAGAAACATATATAATACTACGGCTCGTTCCAAAATAAATGTAACTACTAGAAATCATAACATTAACAATAATGACCGTAAACTCTTGGCTTGTTGAAAATATAAGCAATTAAGTCCCCAAGGTGACATGAGGAAGCCGAGTACCTTTGACAACCACCGGAGTATCTGTAATAAGACCAGATTATGTTAATTCTATGGCCATAATCTGGTTTTGATGTGTCCGGTAAGAACCTATTGTCTAGTAGTCTGTGTTTGAAGGATAATGAGTGCTCTTACTTCCATGATACACATTTCTTGCTACTTAGTACTTTTGTTTTAAGTATATTGGCTGATTGCATGCAGAGCGAATTTTTAGAAACTGGCCGCGGGTATTATCAGACTCTCATGCTCTGGACAATTATGTGGTTCATGAAGGTGTGTTGCAACTTATGCCAAATTGGACCAATCTCCAAACATTTCCTAAAACTTAGATGGTTTATATATCTTGCGTCTAGGTTATAATTGCCAAAGATGATCATATAGAAGGCATCATCGCCAGAGTCCGCCACGAAGGCGGTGAGATGATTTAGCAGGCGCCGCTTATATATTCCGAAAAGGTAAGAAAGTTAGAGAAACACGAGTTCCTGTCGTAGTCCGACCGACAGGACCCCACGTCATCCGAACAATATGGGGATGGCAATGCAGAGGCAGTTCAAGGGACAATCCATAGATTTTTGGGGCCGAGGGCAGCACAAAGACCAAGAACCCCTATTTAAAGTGAAATATATTTCATTGGCTCGGCGAGGGGAGGGGGCAAGGGCCCCCCTACTCTGGAAAACATGTTAAACATATTTTTAATATTTATGTCAAAATTTTAAAGATTACTTAAATTTTAAGTATTATTAGCATTCTTAGGCCCCTCAATAAGCTCCGCCACTTGTTCACATAAGAAAGAATTGAAAAATATTCATATTCCATAAGATAAATATTACTTAATGCAATAGCAAAATAAATAATCTAGGTATTTGATAAATTCATGGTCTTTTAAATCTTGATAAAGGAAAGTATTTATTTCTATTGATCGAGCGGACTATATAGTATGATACTCATTTCTACTAATTGCTAGTTCTACACACATATGCATATGAAAAATGTGTAGAAGAGTTGACTATCTATATTTTTGAAAAATAGGAGTTGAGTAGAGAGGCATGGTAGGCCGGTAATGTCTTTGGCACATTAGCACCAGTGCTCCCTTCACTTTCAGATTTTTATTTTTTTTAAATCTCTTATAACATTATATATATGGATATATACAAGACGAGTGTATAAAAAAATCCTGCTAAAAATGCGTTGTCTATGGTAGGCTACAAGTTAGACCACCTATATTTTCTAAAATTATTCTACTACTACTTCCTCCTATCAATATTAAATGGCATCAACTTTGTCCAGATTCGTATGTACATATAATTAACTATTTAGACTAGATAATACATATCTAGACAAAAGTTGAGACATTGATATGTATTTTTTTTTTTTTGAAACTCGATACAATCGCAGACGCTCACACACTCATACATAGACTCACTCCTATGAGTGCACACTACCCTTATGAGCACGTTCAAAATAACGAGTCTAGACTGAGTCCTGACATTGATAAAGTTATTATGAACGTCTCGCTATATCGAGACAGAACGGTCGAAAAACTGGAAAATATTCTGTCCATATAAGATATCAAAACGTTATTAAACCTAAAGTTTAATTGAGTGTGCCACCGCTAAGGCTAAACCAGGGCCCTACTTCGTGGGACCGGGACAAGTGCCCCTATGGGCCGGCCTGGGCAGTTCCAACGTGTACGAGTGTACGTTCAGCACGCGTCTGCTTCCCATTGGTCGTCCGGATCCCCAGGCGCCGTGCACTCTATCGCCGGCTGGTTCTCGATGGGTCGGTCGGGCGGGCCGAGGTCGACGAGTCCTCCGATCCCGGTTCGCTGCCGCCTCTCTCGTACCTTGATTTCTGCCCTGTTCCCACGTGTCCAACCCCGCGCCGCCACGTACGTGGGCACCAGCCGACGCAGGAGAACGCGACACGTGTGGTTTTCGTGAGCGCTTTCGCTTCGTCCCCATACGGCACATATATACACGTACTACGCGGCCACTCGCTCCTCTGGTGGACTCGTAGTACGTTGCGTAAGCAAGAGAGAGACGTGCGTGCGTACGTACGTTGCCGTTGCGTGGGTACACAAACCGTGCAGATCAAGCGAGCGAGATCTGGATCGATGCGGGTCGTCGTTGAGGCTGCGTCCGCGAGGCCGAGGAGGATGGCTTCCATGGAGCGGGAGCCCAGGACGCTCTCCCTCCACGAGCTCAACTACGCCAGGGTACGGTACTGGCGGCAGATCAGAAAGCTGTAGACGGACCTTATTTTGTTTTTGTAATATACTACTAGTTCAGTTACATTACATCCCGTTGATCTGTTTCAGTTTCTTGCAGGAGGCGGCGCTGTACGTGCTGAGCACGCACTCTTCGCAGGACGCCGCCCGAATCTTCACCCAGGTACGCAATCAATCTGTACTTTGGTTTATCATCATCAGAAGTGACGTACGGAATGAGGGGCTCGTTTGTTCACTAAGAAAGAACGGAAGAAATTTAAGCAACAAATGCATCGACCATTGTATCTTCTCTCTACTACCTACAGCAGTTGGCCCAAAATGGTGATAAGCTTTGCGTGCCGCAGGGTCTGAAACCGGTGCTCGTCGCCAGGAGCAGCAATTCCACGGACTCCGGCTCCGGCTCCGGCTCCGACGACGACGGAGATGTTTTTGATCCGGAACCGTTCGTCGACGACACGCGACACCGCCAGCTCCGTGGGCGCACCACCAAGAAACGAGACTTTGCTACAGCGCCCTTCTAGCTAATTCGGTTTCATCTTCAGTTTTGACACCTGTTTGATGAATAGAGCTAGCACAGCTATATATGTCGATCACTTTTGGTGCTGACTTTTGCTTAGCTGCTTGCGTACTAGTACTGTACCGAGAAAAGGTACCGTAGAACAATATCCATCTGTAAGTATTTTTGATGATGATATTATTGTACAGTTAGTTTTTTGCTTACAGATTGCTTTTTTTTCCCTGTGTGCGGTGCGGGGATGCATGTTCTGAAGCTAGCTGAGCGTGGATCCTTTAATTTGGAGCCATGGCAAAGGGGGTCAGTTTCAAGTGCGGAACGTCATGAAAATTTCATAATGGAATTCGGTAGATAGATAGGCTAATGGAATTAGTGAGAAGAAAATCCAGCAATCACAACAAATAAGCGGCATATATTCTCATCGATCTCGACCGACGCACGAGTAACCAAATCATGAATTTTTGTCATGAACACGTTCAAAACAGGATATTCTGTACATACTCCTTCTCTCCCAAATTACTTTGCATTCAGTCAAACTTCATAAACTTTGATTAGTATACAATATCTAAAATATCAATATCTAAAATATATAATAAATATTGTAGACACACCATAAAATATACTTTTATATTGTATACAATTGTTATTATAAATATTACTCGATTTTATTAAAGATATTTAGTCAAGTTTTAACATGTTTGACTTTGACCAAACCTGGAATTCAGAATAATTTTGTCATGCACATCTCGATTTTTAATAGGGGATTTAATGCCTTGGAAAGTGCAAATATAATCGTTTTGAAAAAATTACGTTGAATCAACCTAAAATTCACTTGAAAATTTTAAGTAGGGCAGCCAACCAAATCTGGCCACCGGCCCGGCACGGCCCGCCAAGCAAACATGTGCCGGGACGGCACGCGTGCCCAGCTTTGAGGCCCGAGCCCGGCTCCGGCTCTTCACCGGCCGGCCCGCGGCACGTCAGACATGCTGGGCGGTGGCCTTTTCCGTTGGCCCGTGAAAATTTTCTTTTAAAAACGTCCTGATCTATACTATAATAGCTAAGTTTCGGTGTTCCAGTGATAAAGAGGAGCACAGCAGAGCAGCACGTCTAGGATTTGAACCATATTTGTTACAAATATTCGCATGACATTTGCTAACGGGCCATGCCAGGCCAGCCTGCATGCCCGGCAAGGCGGCACAGGCATGGCACCCGCGTGTCACGGGCCAGCACATCAAGCCACGTGTCGGGCTTTTTATGCATGCCGCGGGCCGGCCCGCCCCAAGCACGGCCCGTTGGCCAGGTTTGCAGCCAAGTGTTGGCATTTCTGTGACCGATTTCGCTTGAAAAGCAAAAGCTCCCTCTCTACGCCGCCAACGCTTTGCTTTCCCATCGTCTTCCTCCCGACTCCCCCAATCCAGTAGCCACCGCCAGCGTCTCTCCTGGGAGTAAAATGCAACAGCAGTCCTTGAACTCATTGACTATGTCTAAAACGGTCCTGGAACATAGAAAATGCCTCAAACCAGTCCTGGAACTTGTCATGGATGTCCATATACGGTCCTAGATACGTATTACGGTGACATGGCAATGGCGGTGGCCTCATGACGGTGCACCATGTGGCCCATGACGGTCATCGCCTCGTATTCCACGATAAAATTCTCCAAACCCCCTGAACTCTTGTTTTACAAAACGGTGTACCTCTATGACGCTTTGTCTCTACCAACGTTGACTCGATTTATTGTGTTTTAATTGGAAGTGTTTTTATTATTATATAAAATTAATTTATTGTGATAATTTGTACTAAAATATATCTAGAGGGGTGCTAACTAATTTGGGTCGAAGGGAGTAGTAAACTATACAGAAAAAGTATCGCTTATATTATTTGATGGGACTGTACTTTATAAGTAAAATGTACAACTTTACAAATTATTTTCATACACGACTGAATAATTCATAAAACTCCGTATGCAGTTTCCCATATACTGCGATTTAATCCGTTACATCTTGACATTCAGCTCTCCAGTTCACCGTATATGCAGACTTCCTTTGCTCTATATACTACAGGTAAATCCTGCAGAAGAACAAGTAGACGAGCAAATATTAATCAGTAAGCTATTAAAAATCTGAGAGCAATTTAATATGCTTATAATCTCAGAGTAGAAACCGTATTCAGCAGCAAACATTTATTTTACAATTCTAGTCCGATAGAAGACATATACTCATATGTACTGGATGAGTCCAGCAAATCTCCATTTCTATTTGCACGTAAATCCAGAACACCGTGCAACAATTCCTTTACATAACCCGGCACCAGATCGAGAAAGGTATAGTACGAATTTAAAATAATTCAAAACTGCAATTTACTTACGGTTGGTCCATGCAATTAATTAGAGTCCTCGGCTCTGAATACCATCTCCCAGTGTTGACTCGTTTATTCCCTTTGCAACAACTACATCAATATATGGGGTATATGAACACTAATGTGCGACATGTATAATGAAACATTTTGGAGATCTTAGATAGGAGTCTGCGGCAACGAACTGTTGATCTCCTATCTGTTGGAATTAATCCCGACATGGCACCGCGTGCTCCGCCGTATACGAGTCGTTTACGTATATGTTTTCTAGTAATTGACCTATGTGTGTTCGGTTAAGACTTTTAAGTAATAAAACGCCCTTTATCGAAAAATGTGTGTTCGGTTGGGTACACATGCATGTAACCGAGTAGGACTAGAATTAGTCACCGGTGGTGTACTAGTAGCTAGCATATATATACATGTGATCAGACCCTTGTAAGAGTACCAGACCACAACCGTGAAGTTGAGAAATAAAGATACATGAGCGACAATCTCCCGTGGCAATCCAAAAAAATATTGCATCCTGTGTTACGTGCGTGCGTGTAAGTAGTACTAGCTGCTGATCGATTGTTGTCAATTATTAGCTAGCAGTCGTAAGTGCAAAGTAAGGAGAGCTAGTTTGGGCTGATTCAGTACGTGCGCGTCTCGTCGGAACTTTGTCGCCGGTGTCGTCGGAAAGTAGTTAGTGACAGGGACTGTGCTAACACTATCTAAGACGAAAGAATACACCTATGCTGGTCAGAATAGTTGCAGGGGGCTTTGATAATTTTTTCATAGGATGTGAGGATGCCCACCCGTCCTAGGCCACCCTGGTGCATCACAAGACCATCGCCATTGCCACGTCACCGTAATACGTATCCAGAACCGTATATGGACATCCATGACAAGTTCCAGGACTTCTTTGAGGCATTTTCTATGTTCCAGGACCGTTTTAGACCTAGTCAATGAGTTCAAGGACCGCGGATGCATTTTACTCCCTCTCCTGGTAACAACACCTGCACGCCGTTCGCCGTAGTCCCCGCCGCCCGCTGCACGTTCCACCACCTCTAACCTCGTTCGTCCGCGGTGATCACCACCCAGCCACCGTCCCACCTCCTCGTCCTCCTCTGGCGCTCTGCGGTCGGCACCTCCGTCGTTCCTCCACCTCGCCATAAGGTCGAAAAAGGCCCCAGAAGAACTGACGCCCCCGTGTGTTCGACGGAATGCTGACCAAAGCCTGAGAGCAGTTGATTTCTTGCCGAGTGGAACCAACACCCGTTAGGCCCACCACCTGTTCGACGGAATGCCGAAAACGGGCAGGCACAGCGAGGAAGCGACCGATGGGACCGGCGAGGATCGCATCAGCGCCCTTCCTGACGCTATCCTCCAGGTCGTGCTGTCCTTTCTGCCCTCAGACGAGACGGTGCAGACGTGCGTGCTCTCCCGGCGTTGGCGTCACCTCTGGAAGTCCACACCCGCCCTACGCATCCTCCAGGGTGGTAAGAGGCACCGGGATGCCTTGGAGATGAACAACTTCGTGAACTATCTCCTGCTCCTCCGTGACCGCTTGCCCTTAGATGAGTGTGAGATCACTTACAGTAATCCCTGTGGCCATGAGGAATGCGCCGAGATATTCAGGTTCGTTGATATGTGGCTCCACTACGCCCTGTCACTGTGCCGAGCTCAGGTGCTCAAACTCTGCATCCGCAATGTGGGAATCCTCCTGATGCCTGGCAACTTGCCTCTCATCTCACACTTCCTCAGGAGGGTGGAGCTTGCTGGTGTGGTTTTGTCGGAACATGCTATAGACTTCTCAGGGTGCCCCAGTCTGGAGGATCTTAATCTGCGCTCTTCCAGAATTTATGGCCGCAAGATCTCATCCCAGTCATTAAGACGTCTAAGCATCACTGAATGCACTCTGAATTGGGATACCGGTTCCCGTATGGGTATTTCTGCCCCATGTCTCGTATTCTTTCAACTAGCTGATTTTTCTGGAAGTGCTCCTTTGATTGAGGGCATGCCATCACTGGTAACAGCATTTATCAGGCTTCGTGGCCGTTATTTGGATACATGTACACATGTAGATTACAGGGATTGTGATGAATGTTTAGCCTATGATGACTATAGTGGCAGCAATGACTCTGTGCTCCTCCAAGGCTTGTCAGGCGCCACCAGTTTAGAGTTGACGACTATCAATTCTGATGTGGTATGCTTGCTCTTTTGCTTTTAACCCCAAAATTTCCTACTGGCTACTGCTGCTTGCCATGTACTATAATTATGTATTTGTTCATCAACTCATTAACACACTTAAAATGATCTCCTTACAATTTGCATTGTCACCATGGAAAGTCTTTGGGTAATTATTTTTTCATAAGAAAATTTACTAACTTTAATTCATGACAATGAATTTTTTGTATATTCTTCCGATTCATCGCTGAGCCCTAATACTTTCAGTTTTGTCAATTGGCTTGCCATTCAAGTGCACCAGTGTATTAGCTTCCATTTGATAGGGAGTTGGATGATCAAGTATATGTAGATGTGGTGGAATCAAATTAGATATGTGTGCACAGAAGATAAGCAAATAGGGAAACACAGCGTAATTGAGCAACCTAGCTAGTAGAGAATGTTACTGTTGGTATATTGTAGCACATGTTGAATGATCTGTTCTATGTGTTTCCAGATTTAGGTGACCATTGTAATTGCAGTGCGTAGTACTGTTATATCGCTCATTACTAGACAAAATACATGGACGACATGGTTATTTAATCCAACAAGACGCCTTACTCATAAATCCAAGCATGCTACTGTTGAGCAACCTAGCTAAAAAAGGTTATCGTTGATATATTGTAGCACATGTTGAGTTGTATGTGTTTCCAGATTTCGGTGACCATTGTAATTTTAGTACGCGGTATTGTTATAGCACTCATTACTACAAAATACATGAAACACATGGTTATTTAATCCAACAAGAAGCCCTTACCCATAAATCCAAGCATGTCACCATTGAACTGAGATTTTACCACCGGACGATCTAGGTCGGCAGATCTATGGATTCATAGCATGTAGGACTTTGAGCAAATGGAAATAAACCTTTGTAACCCCTTATTCGATCAAACTGTAGAGTCAAAATCATATTTTTTTGGGTGCTTTCTCTAGGATTAATATGGGAGCTTGAAAGAAGTTTCTAGTTATACTTATAGTAAATATAAGATAGAATACGATGTGTCATAAATATCTCTGTCTTCTCTATAATATAACTCTAAAAATTTTCAGACCTACCAAAGCTCCTAGTCGTTTCAATATTACTGGAAAAGTGGAAAATACTATCTAGTACTCCTAAATTTCGATTTTGATTTGTTCTTACTATTTTCTCTTTGTCCAGTTCATTTTGAGACAAGATTTGAAACAGTGCCCTACATTTAGCATGCTAAAGACATTATTACTCAATGAGTGGTGCGTCTCTGCTGGCTTTGGTGCACTAGTTTACTTTCTCCAGCACACGCCAGTTCTAGAGAAACTTATTCTTCAACTTCAACTTGATGAGGTATATGTCATTCAGGTATTATAGCTTTGCCTTGTTGGAGACAGCATGTATCAGTTATTGATTTGTGTAAACTATTTTCTTAGCTACAGATATGGAATTCTATGACAGAAACATATGAAATCTGTAACCCAACAGTACAGTTCTTGGTACTGAAGCAGCTCAAGGTAGTTGAAATCAGATGTCATAAGGAGGATGAGGTGGTTCGCCAGATTGTGAAGATCTTGAGTACCTTCGGAGTATCTTCTGATCAAATTGATGTCCAAGTTATCCAACATACCAACTTTTCTCCAAGTAAGTTAGCTGTTATTACTTTTCATGATTCATGTGTTTATGCAATTCGCATTTAAAAATTTCTTGATACTTACCATCACAAACTGCATTTCTATGTTAGTTGAAATATTTACAAGAAGATATTTCTCACATTTAATCAAGAAAAGAAAACGTAGACAGTGCAAGTTTAAACCTAATGCCTAGCAGTACTGCATACCTATATCCTGTTGCTGCGGTTTTCCTGTCTTTTGGCTGCAAATGCCAACATAGCACTATGAATACCTGGAATCAAAACTGGCACTCCTGTGTAGGCCATTGATACTGCGCTGTTATCTGCATAGGTGCAGATGACATCCAACATCATCTTTTAGGATTGCCCATTTGACCAGGGGAAGAGTAGTTTCAAAAGAGTACCTGTCCATCCCCAGTAGGAAATATTGTTAGTTAATGTGACAAAATTCCAGTCCATCCATGTCATAGGAATGACTGTAGATCACGCTAGCAAGAACTGATGCCATCCCGATTCTCTACATTAGATGACACAACTCCCTGTGCTGTTTCATCTCTTCAGTCAAGATATGAGCACCAGCTTATCTATTCTTATAGTGACAACTTAGTATGAGGCGCCCTTTGGTTGCTTTGTAGACTGTTGAGAGGGTCAAAATGCTAACCCTCAGAAGGCTGTAGATCAATTATTAAGCCAAAAAATTTAGTCGGTTACAACTTACAAGTTAACCCTCTGTTTCACTATAACTGCCTACAACTCACCATGCACACATAACCTCTCTCTGAACATTTTAGCTGGGGTAGGTGTAAAATAATGCAATTAGCTACACTCTTTGATTTATCACAATGGACGAGTATTTTGAAATGGAGAATCCTGAGGTTATGGGACGATATAGTGAAACGGACTAGTAACACATCCACCTTGCTTTGTAGTAATTAAATCAAGTTGCATCCCTGTGTAACTGTAAAGGCATTTCATGTATTGCAAGATTCAGTGCTCCCCACTCCAATGCTTATTGTGCTCTGTTATGTTTCTACAGGATTCAGTTTCGAGCAGAAATAGATCCTGGAGTGATGATGGATCTTCAGTCTTCACTTAGATATTTTGGGTTTTAATCTGCAGTTATGTGCTCGTGGCCTTACGTTTATCAGTGTCGAAGGCATGACCACGGCAGATGCTGCAATCGGCAGCGAGTAGTAGAACGAAGGGCAAGGGCGGCCTGCCATCTGCGGTGCGAGATGAGGGCAAAGACACAGGATTTTACCCAGGTTCGGCCCCCCGGAGGGTAAAGACCTACTCCTGCTAGATTGTATTATGGAGGTGTTTACAATGGGCGAACTCGACGACTAGGCGGCGAGTTGCTTGGGTGTATGAGGGAACGTATCCCTACTCACCCCTTGGGGAGGTTTATATAAGCTTACCTCCCCTAGGGTTTACATATCTCAACCAATTCGGTTACAACTCTGCCAATCGTTTAACTCGACCGATGGCCTATCTACTCGCTGGGCTTCACCTCCGATTTTGGTACCTTGATGGGCTTTGATCCACTCGCCGTTCTGCAGCCCACTCGCCAGCCTCGGGCGATCGGAACGTCCCGAGGATACCCCGGTAGGCATATCCCCATCGGTAGTCCCGAGGCCGTCGTTGATTAGGCGCGGGTGGCTCTTGGCGATCGAGTATCTGGCTTCAAGTTGGCATCCATCGAATCGTCGGCGGGCTCCTGCCGAAGGAAAAATCCGGAACCGAGTCGCGTCTTGGCGAATCGAACCAACGGGTCGGCCTCGGCGAGTAACTTAGCGAGCGGGTGGCGAGGCGGACCGTCGGTGTGGTCAAACTAGCGTTAAGGTAACTTAACGGTAACTTTCGGCGTAATCATCGCGTAACGGTCCCCTAATTTGGCGGGCAGCTCCGCTATATAAGAGGATGGTAGGCTATCGGAAAACCAACCGCCCACCATTTCTTCCGAAAACGCATCTTTCATCCTCGATCCCGCGATCATCGACCCGCAATCCTCCGACCCCAAGCAAATCCTCACCATGGCCTCTCCATCGAACCTTGGGGCAGATCCAAATGCACCAGGCGAATCGGCCTCCTTCGAGGAGGCGGAATCCTGCGGGCTGGCTGGCGAATCCCGCCGGAGAAACGACTCAACCCGCAGCGAGAGTTCATCTGCTTCACTAGTCACCTCGGCGGGGCTTAGGGTTTCCCACTTCTATTCTTCGCGCTTCGCTTACCACGGATCCAGCCTCGGATCTGGGTCCCATAGCATCGAGCAGCTCGCCATCTTTGTATGCTCGCGAGTGTTATTTGGGCTGCCGCCCTACTTTCCCTTGTGGCAAGATCTGTTTCATGGACGGATCAGCCGCGAGGAGGCGGCGGCCCAATGCTAGCCGCGGCTTAACCTTCCAACTGAAATCCAAAGCCTTCTTCGACCGATGCTGCCAAAGCAATGAGCGATCGAAAGTCTTGGTTTTACGTGACCGAGGCGACCCGAAGACGAGGCGGCGATCCCACGGTACTCGGCCGACCGCTCGAGCCGCAAGAATCTCCGTGTCGCCAGCTCCGACGACCAGCGGATGGTCGCTGACGAGATGCTCCGTGCCATTCGCGGTCCGAAGAAGAAGGGCTCCAGACGGTGAACCTGTACAACTGCTGGGCGGCGTTCCACTCGCCCAACGCGAGCATTACATGTACCAGTACACGGGCCGAGAAGACTCGACGAAAGCCTGCCTCGCCGAGTGGAAGCTGGAGGACTACCTCCTGGCGCTGAAGAGGATCACCCAGGCGGCATACACGGATGCGCAGGCCGGGCTCCCTCCATACACCGCGAAGCGTCCGGCTCCAACGGTAATAATTTGATCTCGTTCGCAGTCGCAGCATATGCAGTCGCGGTAATTCTAACTTTGTTCCATGTTCAACGCAGCTATTTCAAGTGGTGGAAGGGTGGCTCCCACCCGCTGATGACGAGAGCTCTGGGCCATCCGCCCAGGACACAAGCGAGTCGCCTCCCGCCGAGGGCAATGAGGACGACGAGGACGAATCCGAAGAGGAGATCGCCCCACTGGTCCGAAGACCATGGGCAACGCTGCCACAACTCGAGGCGAGCAGAGCCTCGGCGTCATGACGATGACGAGGAACTCCCGAGACCACCTCGCTCGTCAAGCCACTCCCGCAAAGAAGAAGAAGGAGAAAGAGGCGAGGGCCCCTGAGGAGGAGGACTAAGCCGCCAGGATGGTCTCACCGCCGGCGCTCGGGCGACGCTCCGACAGCTCGGCCGATGACGGGCGGTTCCGGCAAGAACCGCTGGATGCGCCATCCATGGAGGCACCGCTGGCTTTACCTCCGCCCTTCGCCGGTCTCCGGGCTAGGCGGCTCCGTGGCGATTTCCTCGCAAGGAGGTCCCGGCGGCGGTCTCGCCGCAAGGAGGCTCCGAAGGCGGTCTCGCCGCAAGGAGGCTCCGCTGCAGCTCCACTTCACGAGGGGCCTCCGTCGAAGGTGTCCCGAGGCACCAACCGCTACCTCAACGCCAAAGAAGCCCTCCAGATCTTGGGCCTGGCGCCCTGGAACTGGGGCTTAGTCCGATTGGGCCTCGAGCCGGAGAAGCCGCCGCCTCCGTCTTGGCTGCGTTTCATTCCGCCGCCAAGTAAGTGCACTCGCCTTCATCTTCCTCCTTAGCATTTAGATTGTTTTGACGAGTTGTCTTGATACACAGGACCGGAGTGAAGAAGATGGGCCACCCGACGGCAAGGTGCCTCCGCCGCTAACGAGGAGGACCCTTCGTAAGAGGAAGGTGGACGGTCGCCGCCGCCACGGGCAGCAAGAAGGCCAAGGCGACGACATTGTCGCCGCTTCGACGACACGGGCGACCGCTGCGGCCGGGCCCGCTGTGGAAGCAACCGCCCACGAAGGGGTATTTCGTTGTAGGCCGGAGGAGGCGAAGCCCCTTGGGCGGGCGCACAATCGCTACCTTCCCCGCTTCATGACCAAGGCGGCCACGGCGAGTGGCCGCGATCGCGAGCCCCGCCCGAAGACCGCCGGCGCTGAGATTGACCAACGTCGCGGCACACACCGGCGCTGCTATGCTCGGACGCGCACAATCGCGGGCATGCTTGGCGCGCCATCCGTGTACCTCCAGTCCCGAGGATCAGGTCGGTGTTTTGCAACGGCCTGATTCTTTTAGTTTTTGTTTTGCGCGCTCGAGTCCGGTCCCCGAAAAGCACTAAATTATAGCGGGTGGGCACGAGTATTTTTGAACCGCCAGTCTCGAGTGCACTCGCTAAATTATAGCGGGTGGGCACTGAGTATTTTTTGAACCGCCATTCCCCGAGTGCGCACTCGCTAAATTTTAGCGGGTGGGCACTTAGGAGTTTTCATGTGTGCTGACTTTGAAGATGTGGTGGTCTGCACCGAGTCGGCAGAGCGATTGGCTGCGGCGCGGTCGAGAAGGAACGCTGCTCTCCAGAAGCAAACAAGGAACTTTAGGTTGTGGCTGCGAAAGAGGTGGCTCGCCAAGAGCTTGTCCTCGCCGGAGAATCGAAGCGGTGCGGTTGCATTGGGCACCGCCGACGAAGATCGCCGACCGAGCGCCGAATCGAGGAGGCGAAGAAGAAGCGAGCTCGGCGAACGGGCGAGCGAAGGCTGCCATTGCGGCCGCGGAGGACGATCGAAGGCGTCTGAAGCCATCATTGTTGGGCTTCAGAACGACCATACATCTCTTCAAAGTTTCACGGGCTCGCCCGCCCATTGCTTGGTGAGTGCGTCTTCCTTGCCTTTACGATTGTAATTGTTTGTGGTTTCCATTGTACTCACAGCTGTCTCCTTCGCAGTCGTGTTATCGGCTGCCAAGAAGAAGCGAACTCTCTTGATGCGAGGGAGTGCGTGAACATGCTCGTCGACTCGGCGACGCTGTCGGCGACCGCATACGCCGCCTATCTCCAAGAGATGTCGCCACGGAGGTCATTCCTGTGACCTCGTTGAGGTGTGGGAGTACTTGGAGAAGGCACCGCGTCGAGAGTTCATGACGCGTCGGCGTTTGTCATGAGCATCGACGGCCTTGAGCCTTGGCTCGCCCACTTCCCGAGGACTTCGATCTCGATGATGTGACGAGTGGATACCCTTCATCGATCGGTGGATCTGTCCGAGGTCCTCAAGCTGCAGGAATGTGCCGCCGCATCGGAGCGCTGTCGGTCGATGGGCGACCTTCTTCCTTACAAGAGACGGTCGCGCCAAACGACCCGAGCCGCATCGCGACTTCAAGGTTGAGCAGCCTTCCGCCGGGCGATGGCGAAAGCCGACGACGTATCCATCGAACCCGTACACCGCTTCATCCGTAAGCGCCGGACGCCTTCGCCGAAGCCGCAGTAGTTTAGTTTGCCCAAATGTGTTAGCAGCAGTTCTGCCGAGTAGGCATATGTTGTAATGTAAGTCAATGCAATATGCGATTGAATGGAACGTTGTGTTCATTTTGCTATTTTTGCGTGTTTTGGGTTGATTTTGGGTGAGTCCCCGAGCGCGTCCGCCCTTTGTGGGGTTCCCCTTGTATATGATGTTTTGTTGTTTATCATGTGTGTGTTGGTTAAGTCGACTCGCCCGAACTCGGAGAGCCAGTCGCAAGGCGACTCCCTCGAGTGCTCTGTACTTTACCGTTTTCCCGTACGCGAACGGGGCCGGGTGGCCGAGTCCCCGAGCGTGGTACTTGGTAGTTCAAGGCGCGACTCGAGGGTGGTTGAGGACTGAGCGCGTTGGTGTGAGCGCTGCCCCGCCTGCCCGGTGGGTCGGGCCGCGAGTCCCGGCACGCTCTTACTTGGCGTTTTCCTGTCGATCGAGACGAACCGGTATTCGCCCCGAGCGTGGTACTTAGCTCGAGTCGCTATGCCGAGGATGCAGAGGACCGGGTCGCCAGGAAGCGACAGATGTCTTGGTTCAGAAACCAGTCGAGCTAGGCGACTCGATGGGGCTCCGACATGCGTTTTTGGACGATGCAAGACCTGAAATGACTCGGTGCTCTTACATCGCACTACTTAGCCGTGCCGGCCGCTGTGCCAAGGGTTGACTTCAGATTGTAGCATGACGCCGTTAATTACGAAAAGTAGTGGCACAAGGCATGGAGAGTAAACGAATTTGCGAGAACCGTTTCTTTTATTCATGGCGACCGGAGTACATATGTGGGGTTCTAGGTATAGAACTTCCGGAGGAGATTTACATTCCACGGCCTCTTGACGTCGAGTTCACCGCCCCGACGACGCCGACGGTAGTAGGCGCTGTCGAGGACGCCCGATAGCGAACGGCCTTCCCAAGGGGAGAGCTTGTGCATGCCCTTCTTGTCTGGATGAGGCGTAGCACCAAGTCGCCTTCGGAAGGTGCGGTTTTCACCCGTCGGTCGTGGTAGCGACGGAGTCCTTGCCGATAGATGGCGTGCGCGATCGGGCGAGGTCGCTACGCCGAAGCGTCGGTCGAGCCCATCTTGGCGGGCCAGTTCGCTTGCGGCCTCCGTATAGTGGACGATCCGCGAAGTCGTGTTCGAGGTCGGTTGGCATGACGGCTTCCGCCAGAGACCATGAAGAAGGGGTGAATCCGTCGACCGTTGACCGAGGTGCGGATTCCCGGATGACGGAGGGAAGCTCTTCGACCCAGCATCCGGGCGCGCCGAGTGGTACTTTGGAGTCGCGCTTCAGCCGTGGAGGATGCTTTGGTTGGCTCGTTCGCCGGCCGTTGATTCCGGTGTGCGATCGACGCGAGGTCGAGCCGATGTGATGCTCCTCGCAGAACTCGCCATTGCTCCCTTGGCGGTTTGTGCCGTTGTCCGTGATGATGCTGGGGAAAGCCGAGCGTATATGAGCTCGCGAGGAACTTAGTGGCGTCTTCCGTCGCATTTCGGACTGGCTTGGCTTCTACCCACTTTGTGAATTTGTCGACGGCGACCAGCAGGTGGGTGTAGCCAGAGGGGCCTTCTTGAAGGGCCTACCATGTCCATGCCCCACACGGCGAATGGCCGGTGATGGGGATTGTTTTGAGCCGAACTTGGGACGTCGTCTGGTTGGCGTATCGGCACCCGGCGATCGCTGGACGATATCGGCAAGTCGGCGTGTGCAATGGGCCAAGAGAAACCGTGTCGCATGGCTTTGGCGACCAGGAGCGCGCGGCGTGGTGGCCGCAATACCGAGTGGATGTCGTAAGATTTTGCGCCCTTCGGTGGTTGGACGCAGCGTTGAACACGCCGGTGACGCCGCGCTTGTGTAGCTCGCCGTCGATGATGGTGTAGGACTTGCATCGGCGAACAATCATTCGGCGCTTGTCTCGTCTGCGCGGCAGGTTGCCGCCTCGTGTAGGCGATGTAGGGCTTGGTCCGGCCGTTCGCTCGGACGAGTGCGACCAAGGTTGCCTCGTTGGAGCGGGACTCAATGTCGATCTCCTTCGAGGAGAGACCGACGGCGTGAAGATGGTGTCGAGGAACACGCCGGCGGTGGTGCGGATCGAGCCGACCCGATGCGAGAGAGGGCGCCGGCCTCGTTTTCCTCCTGCCGATCCACTCGACGAGTAGCCGTGAAGTGGCCCACCTTGTCCACCTCTTGGCGGTATGCCGCCATGGTAGGGGAGACGGCCGCAGGTGCCGACTTGACCCGCAACGAGGTCGGAGTCTCCGTAGCAAGGCGATTGACGCTCATTTCCTTTGCGGCTCGCATGTCAGGAGTAGGGCCTCGATTCGCCATGTTGTTGGTGCAGGCGTGAATTGAGGCGGAGGATGTAGCGGAGCTTGTCGCCTTTGGTGAGGTCAAGACTATCCCCGCCCCGCCGTCCGCGTTCTTGGACCCGTCAAGTGCGGCTCCGAATGGAGGTACGGCGGCTTCTGGCTGCTGGGCCTCCTCGGCGAGGAAATCGCCGGTGCTGCGACTTGATCGCCTCCGTGGCTCAGACTTAATGTTGTGGACGCCGATCTCGACGGCCCACTTGGCGACCGCCGCCTCGCGATTCATGGATGATGTCTTGTAGTGGAGCCGAGGAAACGACCGTGATGGGGTGCTCCTGGAAGTAGTGCGGCAGCGCCGCGAGCTCAAGACCGCGATACCAGCTTTTGATATCAGGTATCGCGGCGCGACTGTTAAGACCTCGATGTAGTATACCGGCCGCATTGGATCGGGCGCTTTTCCTTCCTCCGTCGTTCGACGATCATTACAGCCGACGACGCTTCGGACGCCGCGACGTAAACCAGCATGGGCCTTTGTCGACGGGTGCGGCGAGTAGTGGTGGCGAGTAGCACCTTTTTGAGGTCGCGAGCGCCGTCGCCTCCTTGTCCCACCGGAAGGTGGGATTCTTAGCATCAGCGGTATAGTGGCATCGCTTTTCGCCAAAGGGGATGAAGCGATCGAGAGCCGCCACACGCCCGCCAGCTTCGACGCCGCGCAGCACTCGGGTTTGCCGAGCCGCGATCGTGTCGATCTTTGTTGGGTTTGCCTCGATCCCTCGC
Organism: Avena longiglumis; assembly: GCA_030063025.1. Lineage (NCBI taxonomy): Eukaryota > Viridiplantae > Streptophyta > Magnoliopsida > Poales > Poaceae > Avena > Avena longiglumis. The sequence goes on from CP125979.1 coordinate 188,954,697, forward strand.
TTGGAGACGACGTACCCTAGCAATTGCCCGCGGGTACACCAAGGTGCACTTGCTCGGGTTGAGCTTTATCTTGTACCTCGCAGTTGGCGAAGGTCTCCGCTAGATCGGCGAGTAGGTCGCCTTGGCGGCGGATTTTACGACCACGTCGTCGATGTAGACGTGATGTTGCGCCAATTTGGCTCGCGAGGCATTCTTGCATGCACCGCTGGTAGGTCGCCGGCGTTCTTGAGGCCGAAGGTCATGGCGGTGTAGCGAAGGCTCAATGGCGTGATGAACGCCGTCTTCTTCGCCCCCAGCCATTTTGATCTGGTTATACCTAGAGTAGGCGTCGAGGAAGCACTACCGAGCCCGCGGTGGAGTCGATGATTTGATCGATCCGCTGAGGACGAATCGCTCCTTTGGGCAAAGGCCGTGTTTGTGTAATCGATACACATTCTCGTGTCCGTTTTCTTTTTCGACCGGGACCGGGTTTGCCAGCCACTTGAGTATTTGATTGGCGAATGAAGCCGGCAGCGGCAGCGCTGCACTTCTTCGGCGATTGCTCGACAGCGCTTCATTGAAGGGGTCAGAGCGATCGCTGACGGTCGCACTTTGGGGTCGGCGTTAGTTTGTGCTCAGCGAGCTCCTAGGGACACCGGGCATGTCGGAGGGTTTCCATGCGAAGATGTCCCTATTCTCACGGGAAACTCGATGAGCGCGCCTTCCTATGCTGGGCTCATGCTCGTCGATCGTCACCGTCTGCTGGGTCGCTGGGACCAGCTCGACGGTGGTGTCGTCGTGGCCTCAAAGGTTGAGGTGTTTGTGCCCTCTGAATTGGGCTTGAGTATTGTGGGTCGTCATTGTTGACCCCGCCGCGATTTGGCGAGCTCGGCGTGATCGCTTCCGCCGCGATGACGGCGCCGAAGTTCGGCCTTGGCCTCGCATTCGCGGCCATGTCGGGTCGCCATTGATGGTGATGACGCCGCACGGGGAGCTTCATCGCGTTATGCCAGAGGGGTGCCGCCATGAATTTGGCGAACGCGCCCTGTGACGCAATGGTAAGGCTGTCGAAGGGCACCAGCTCAAGACGATCCGCCGGTGCGGAAGTTTGCCGGAGTGCCGAAGGTGACGGGTAGCGTGACCTTGCCGATCGGGTACGCCTTCCGACCGGGACGGTGCCGTGGAACGTGGTGTGGTTGTCTCGATCATCGATCGGGAGCCGCAATCGCTCAAGGTGTCGAGGTAGAGGATGTTGATGGAGCTGCCGCCGCCCATCGTAGTCTTGGGAGCCGAGTCGCCGACCTTGGGCTTGACCACCAGGCGACTCGTCCCGGATACTGGCGCGTGGCGAGTGGTCTTGCCGGCCGGTGATGGGGGCTGCTCACCAGTTCAGAACCGGGGACGTCTGTCCGCCACCGCGTTGGCGACGGCGCGGGCGATGACCTTCTTCTCGCGCTTCGTGGTGAAGCCGGTGAAGGTGTGGAGCGAGCCGGCTACTTTGCGAACTTTCCGCCATTTTGCGGGTCGTCGTCGGTGTCCTCTCGCGCGTGCCGTGCCTTCTCGATCTCCCTGAGGGTGTGGCAGTCGGCGGTGGTGTGCGTGGCGGCTTTCCTTCGCTGTGAAACGCACATGGTTGGTTAAGGAGGGCCGCGATCGAACCTTGGCTTGTTCTTGTAGTTCCCGCCGCCGCTTTGCCCTCCGTCACGGGCGGTAGCTCTTGGGGTCGCGTTGTGCGTGCCCAAAGATTGGCGAAGTCGACTTCCATCGCTGCGCGCTTGCTCGTGAGGCGAAAGTGCCGCTGTAGCGTCGGTCTCGGCGGCCGCCATCGCTGCCGCCGGCGTCGTTGTCCGCCGGACTCGTCGTCGACGCCTTGATTGGGATCTTCCTCGGCGTATCGTTTGGCGATCTCGAGGAGGTCGGGATGTTGTCGAGTGTGCGGGCGTGTCGCTTGAGCTTGGCGACCAGAGGCTCGTAGCGGCACGAGGTCTTGAAGCAATGGATCGCGGTGTCCGGGTGGATGCCGACCGAGTTGTACCAGAGCTCTTGCCACCGTTGGACCCAGCTGCGGTCGACTCGGGTCCCCGGACGATCGCCTGTGTCCTCGATGGTGGTGGCGCGGTGTAGGAGCACTCGAAGTGCCCGACGGCGTCTCGCATTTCCTCCCGTGAGTCGACATCGCCACGGGGAGCGTGTTGATCCATTGCCCGCACGCCCCTCCATCATCGTGGGAGGTAACGGGCGGCGAGTAGGTCGGTGACCCGCGATCCCCATTGCCATGAGGTATGTGTCAAGCCGACCGCTGGGTCGCACGAGGAGTCGATTTTCGATCTCCTTGGCCTTGAAGTTGGGTGGTACTTTTCTCGGATCATTGGCCAAGCACTTGGGCCCTAGTCGATCGAAGCGACCCCATAGGCTCGCCGTCGCGGCGAGTGGTTAGGTGTGCCGCAGTCGCCGGGCTGGCGCGCCGCTTTGGTTGTTGATGATGTGAGTGCGGCGTCGATTGGCTCTCCATTAGCGGCGACGAGGTTGGTCGCCGCGGGATCACAGGAGAGTGCCGCATTCGCGGGTCGCCGTTGAGCTGCAGTGGCTCGCGGCGGCAATTGAGGGTGTTTGCCACCGCCGAGGCCGCCTCGCTTCCCGAGGAGCGAGTACACTCGCCTGCGAGTCGGGCGCTCTTGCTCCACGGCTTTCGCGAGTAGGGCCTGCATCTTGATCTGTAAGGCGCCGTCGCGGTCGCCGTGATGCTGTCGGCGGCTCGCCTGCCACGAGGTTGTCCATCGGGTGGAGAATGGAAGGCCATTCGCGCCTCGCCCCGTGAGGAGACGACTATCCGGCTGATCCTCGTGGGTGCGGTTGGGTGGCGGGCACCCATCGCCGATCTGGGCGAGGCGGTTGCTTCTCCTGGCGGCGCGTTCTCGCAGATCGCTACGGCGATGCGCGCCGGTCGCTTTCATCGTCGGGTTCGTGGCACGCCGAACGGTGGGATTCAGCGTGACCTGATCCGCCGCTGGTGGCGTGATGCCTCGCGCCGCCACCGCCGAGGTGAAATTTTTCGCGCCGCCTGCTCTTTGCATCGCTTCCGCCAACTTTAGGCGGAGTTCCTCGACCTCCGCCGCCGCGGGCGTTAGGAGGATCGGGGAGAAAGGGTCCTCCGGTGGATCGGTACCGGTGGCCATGTAGGTCGCGGCATGGCGACTGGCACCGTCGTGGAGGTCGGCGGAGTTTTCCGACCCGGAGTCGAAGTCGAAGATCCCGAGGATGGAGGGGTCCTCGAAATCTCCCGCGTTGGAGACCTGGGCGATGGAGCCCGCGGACGAGGCCGCGGTGATGGACCCGGCGAGTGACGCCGGGGTTGCCGAGTCGGCGTCGTCGGTGAGGGTCGCGTCTTCCGCGACCGCTGAGTTCTCGGCCACGTTGCTGTGGGCCGAGTCGTACTCGGAGGCGAGGCGGTGGATCGTGCGGATCTGGCTCTCGGAGAGCCGATCGCGTGGTGGCGACTCGCGGATGCGAGCCGAGTCCTCCGAGGTGATGACGTCGGTGAAGCCGACGAAGAGGCTGATCGTGCCGACTGGCAGGATCACGCTGTGCGTGACGGGTCGCGCCGCCGGGACGTAGCTGCTCGGCAAGATTTGGAGCATCTCGCCGATCGCTATCATGCGGCCGGTGGCGCACTGCCTCGTTGATGGGCAGATTGGATCTCGCAGAACACCGCCGACCGCCAGGCCCCAAGGTGGGCGCCACCGTCAAGGCATGACCACGGCAGATGCTGCAATCGGCAGAGTAGTAGAACGAAGGGCAAGGGCGGCCTGCCATCTGCGGTAGATGAGGGCAAAGACACAGATTTTACCCAGTTCGTTCCCTGAGGGTAAAGACCTACTCCGCTAGATTGTATTATGGAGGTGTTTACAATGGGCGAACTCGGCGACTAGGCGGGAAGTTGCTTGGGTGTATGAGGGAACGTATCCCTACTCACCCCTTGGGGAGGTTTATATAAGCTTACCTCCCCTAGGGTTTACATATCTCAACCAATTCGGTTACAACTCCGCCAATCGTTTAACTCAGACCGACTGGGCCTATCTACTCGCCTGGGCCTTCGACCTCCAGTCGCCTGGTACCTTGATGGGCTTTGATCCACTCGCCGTTCTGCAGGCCCACTCGCCAGCCCTCGGGCCAGTCGGAAACGTCCCGCTGAGGATACCCCAGTAGGCATATCCCCATCAATCAGAATGTTCTATCACTCTTCTTCAGTTGCGTTTGAGTATCAGGACATGTACTCCCTCTGTCCTAAAATAAGTGACTTAGGTTTAACTAGATTCGCATGTATCTACTTTACACACTAAAATGCTAGTTCAGGCCTCAGGATCATCATGCTGGGTAAACTGGCTGTCTTGCCATCATATGGTGAGCTTGTTTACTTTTGGTGAGGATGGCCGGTATGCAATGGTTGTCCAGGGAAGAATGTTTGACGGGTCCAAATATTGTTTCTTATACTCCCTCCTGTCTCAAAATAGATATCACAGATTTATCAAAATTATCTAGATATATAGATACATTCAAATTTTGATAAATTCCTAACATCTATTTTGAGATAAATTCCTAACATCTATTTTAAGAGACGGAGGGAATATTTGTTTTGTGCAAATCACTGGAGATGGTTCAGCTTCTGGATCGAGTTACTCTGGTAGGTTATTCTTGCTTCTTCGATCGGAACAGTCCGAGTTTGTGTTCCCGACTTAACACTTGACGCTGCTCGGTGCTTGAATATCACATCGGACGCTGGCTGAAATCCGTGTGGGCAATAGACAAGGGACCCGTCGCAACAAATAAGCTTACACTGATGTGAAGGTCTCCCTGCAAACGGAGGCAAGCCCGTGTGTGATGTGATGTGGTGCTGTGCCTCGTCGAGAGGACGGGACGACGGATATAAACCGATCTCCTTTATTAGCGTTGTGTTGCCACGTCGGAATCGATCTTTCGGTGGCCGTTTTCCTTGAGGCCAGAATGCATATATAGGAGATCTCCGTCTAACCTTGTGCACTGAGTCCACATAGCACAAGATATCACAAAAGATGGGCTTTCATGTCAAACATAATTCACGCAACATTTGAAAAACAAACTTCTAGTGCTCTATGTTCTGATTGCTCCGCGTATGTGTGTGATGTGGGGACACGGCCGTCAGGGTACATGTCAGGTCGGCAAGCTAGCTGATTGTGGATCCTTTGAAGCCAGGGCAAAGGGTCAGTTTCAAGTGTTGAACATCACGAATTTTTTTTGGGACATGCTGAAATATGTGCAACGCATAAGAGCAACTCCGAGAGCAGATTCCGAATATATATGTTAAATTTGCAAAATCAGTTGCCATGTTCGGATAAACTCATAGAATTATTATTCTAAATACTCCCTCCGTCTAGGAATAACTGACTTGGTTTTGTAGTGTATAGATACATTTGAATCTAGACAAACTCAGGTCAGTTATTTCTAGGCGGAGGGAGTACTACATTTGAACTCGAATACGGGAAGCTAAATACTGTAGGGTTTCGTAACATGGAAAACAAAAAAATTCTATCGCATACAAACAAACAAGCCAAGATCTATCTACTAGATTGTAACAACGAGTCGATGGAATAACTCACCCTCGAAGATTCCAAAGTGTTTAACGAGAGCGGATTCTCGTGGGTGATGTAGTCGTACTCTTTCCGATCTCAAGATCGCGTAGACGATCCTTCCGGGCGCTATGCTCCTCAGCCTCCCAATGGTCACACGCTCGTACTGACGAAGACCTTCATCTCCTTGTTCCAAAGAAAGGAGGTTGTAGCACTCTTCTCGCGATTCCGCAAAGACAACAAGTGGTACCTAAGTAGAGGGGAGATCTCGCAGGGCTTCGCCTTAAGCCGGAGCGAGTATGGTGGACTATGAGAGAGCTCCTCGGCGATCTAGGGTTTAGACACACCAAGGAGGAGGCTTGGCCGGCGGCTAGGGTTAGCTAGGCGGCGGCGGCTTGCCCTAGGGCGGCGGCGGCTGCAGGAGGGCCGGCGGCTTAGGGCTAGGGTTTGCGGGTGGAGGTGTTGGGTGCTAGGAGGGGCAGCCCTGCCCCTCCTTATATAGGTGGAGGGGGCGCGCCAGGGGAGGGGAGTCCCTTCCCAACTCGGTTTCCCAAGGGGTCGGTGGAGGGAGGAACTCCTCCCCAACTCGGTTTCCACCTTCCCCTCCACTTCCCAAAATAGCCGTTTGACTTTTCAAATTGGCGTTTGACTTTTCAAACTAGGATTTGATTAAACCCTTTATTTTGTTCAGCGATGACACCTAGTACATGATGCAATCATTCCAAATTGGTATGACACATTCATGTACCCTTCCCCTTCGGAGTGTCGGACATTCCGGAACCTTCTAGAACATTCTCGATGAAAACACCGGAACCATTCTCCAATCCTGAAACAGGACTTTCCTTATATGAATCTTATTCTCCGGACCATTCCGGATCTCCTTGTGATATCCCGGATCTCATCCGAGACTCCGAACAACATTCGGTCTCTTACTCATCATTCCATAACTACTCAAACAACATCGAATCCTTAAGTGTGTCTCCCTACGGTTCGTGAATTATGCGGACATGATCGAGACACTTCTCCGAACAATAACCAATAGAGGAATCTGGAAATTCATATGGCTCCCACATATTTCTACGATTACTTTGCGATCGAATGAACCACTTACATACGATACCAATTTCCCTTTGTCTCACGATAGTTTACTTATCCGAGGTTATGATCGTCGGTATCTCTGCATACCTAGTTCAACCTCGTTACTGATAAGTACTCTTTTCTCGTTCCCGTGATATGTGATCCCTTGTGAGCCAGTCACATGCTTGCAAGCTAATCGGATGACATTCCACCGAGAGGGCCCAGAGTATATCTATCCGTCATATGGATGGACAAATCCCACTCTTGATCTATGTGTTTCAACCAATGCTTTCCGAACACTCAATGCCACCTTTATAGCCACCCAGTTACGGTGTGGTGTTTGATGTCATAAGAGCATCTTTCCGGTGAAGGTGATATGCATGATCTCATGGTCAAAGGAATTAGGTTACTATGTATCAGAAAGCATATAGCAATTGAACTATTAAAATGACTTGATCTTTATGCTACGCTTATCTATAGGAGTATGTCCACCATATCATTCTCCTAACGATATGATCTTGTTGTTAATAACATCTCAATGTTCATGATAGGGAAACCACAATCATTTATTAACCAACAAGCTAGTATTATAAAGAGGCTTTACTAGGGACTCTATTTTAGTTTACAAATCACACAAGTATTAATGTTTCCTTGTTAATACTATTATAGCATGAATAGTAAACATTTATCATAAACACAAAGATATAATAATAACTACATTTATTATTGCCTCTAGGGCATATATCCAACAGTCTCCCACTTAAACTAGAGTCAACTATTCTAGATTACATGGTAATATATACCGAACACCCATGGCAGTTTGGTGTTGGTCATGTTTTGCCCTCGGGAGAGGTTTAGTCAACGAATCCGCCATATTCAGATCTGTGTGTACTTTGCAAATCTTTATGTCACCATCTTGGACATGTTCTCGAATAGCGTGAAAACGTAGCTTGATGTGCTTCAACTTCTTGTGTGACCTTGGTTCTTGCGCATTGGCTATGGCGCCCATGTTATCACAGTAGATAGACATTGGGTCCAGCGCACTTGGAACCACACCGAGATTTGTAATAAACTCCTTCATCCATATCGCTTCTTGTGAAGCCTCCGAAGCAGCTATGTATTCCGATTCAGTTGAAGATCTCGCCACAACGCTTTGCTTTGCACTCCTCCAGCTAACTGCTGCACCATTCAAAGTAAATACGTATCCAGATTGAGATTTAGAATCATCCGGATCGGTGTTCCAACTAACATCGGTGTAACCATTAACAACGAGATGTTCATCACCTCCATAAGAAAGAACCATATCCTTAGTTCTTCTCAAGTACTTAAGGATGTTTTGATCACGTCCAATGATCCACTCCTGGATCACTTTGATATCTGCTAGTTAAACTAACTGCATATGCAATGTCGGGTCTAGTACATAGCATGGCATACATTAGAGATCCTATGGCTGAGGCATAGGGAGTCTTACTCATCCTTTCTCTATCTTCTGCTGTTGTCGGACTTTGAGTTTTACTCAAGGTCGTATTGGGCAAAATGGGCAAGAACCCTTTCTTGCTATCTTCCATTCCAAACCTCTTTAGAACTTTGTCCAAATATGTACTTTGTGACAATGATATTAGGCGTCTCGATCTATCTCTATAAATCTTTATGCCTAATATGTAAGCTGCTTCGCCAAGATCTTTCATTGAAAAACTATTATTCAAATATTCCTTGACACTATTAAGAAGGTCTACATCATTCCCAATCAACAATATGTCATCTACATATAGTATTAAGAATGCTACAGAGCTCCCACTCACTTTCTTGTAAATACAAGCTTCTCCATAAGTTTGTATAAAACCAAAACTTTTGATCACCTTATCAAAACGTTGATTCCAACTTCGGGATGCTTGCTTCAATCCATAGATGGACCGTTGAAGTTTGCATACCTTCTTAGCATCTTTAGGATCGACAAAACCTTTGGGTTGCATCATATATAACTCTTCATCAATGTCTCCATTGAGGAATGCTGTTTTGACATCCATCTGCCATATCTCATAATCATAATATGCAGCGATTGCTAACATAATCCTCACAGACTTTAGCTTTGCTACATGTGAGAAAGTCTCATCGTAGTCAACTCCTTGAATTTGTCGAAACCCTTTTGCGACGAGTCGAGCTTTATAGACAGTAACATTACCATCAGCATCTGTTTTCTTCTTGAAAATCCATTTGTTCTCGACAGCCTTCCGGCCATCCGGTAAGTCCACCAAAGTCCATACTTGGTTTTCGTACATGGATCCAATCTCGGATTTCATGGCTTCTTGCCATTTATTGGAATCTGGGCTCATCATCGCTTCCTCATATGTCGCAGGGTCATCGGTGTTGTCCACCAACATGACACTCATAACGGGATCATACCAATCTGGAGTGGTACGAGTTCTCGTTGACCTGCGAGGCTCTGTAGCAACTACAACCAAAGTTTCATGATCATAATCATTAGCTTCCTCTCTTATTGGTGCAGGCACCATAGGAACTTCTTTCGGTGCTGCGCTACTCGCAATTTCGAGAGAAGGTTCGACAACCTCGTCGAGTTCTACTTTCCTTCCAGTCACTTCTTTCGAGAGAAATTCCTTCTCTAGAAAGGATCCATTCTTGGCAACAAAGACTTTGCCTTCGGATCTATGATAGAAGGTATAACCAATAGTTTCCTTCGGGTATCCTATGAAGACGCATTTTTCCGCTTTGGGTTCAAGCTTGTCCGGCTGTAACTTCTTTACATAGGCTTCGCAACCCCAAACTTTAAGGAACGACAATTTAGGTTTCTTCCCAAACCATAATTCATACGGTGTCGTTTCAACGGATTTAGATGGTGCCCTATTTAAAGTGAACGCGGCTGTTTCTAATGCATAACCCCAAAATGATAGCGGTAAATCTGTAAGTGACATCATAGAACGAACCATATCTAAGAGAGTTCGATTACGACGTTCGGACACACCATTACGCTGTGGTGTTACCGGCGGTGTCAATTGTGAAAGTATTCCGCATTTCTTCAAATGCTCGCCAAACTCGTAACTTAGATATTCACCTCCACGATCAGAACGTAGAAATTTAATCTTCTTGTTACGTTGATTCTCTACCTCACTTTGAAATTCCTTAAACTTCTCGAAAGTTTCGGACTTATGTTTCATGAAATAGATATACCCATATCTACTCAAGTCATCCGTGAAGGTAAGAACATAACGATAACCACAGTGCGATGCTACACTCATTGGACCACACACATCGGTATGTATGATTTCCAATAAGTCCGTAGCTCGCTCCATCATACCAGAAAATGGAGTCTTAGTCATTTTACCCATCAGACATGCTTCGCATCTTTCGAGTGATTCAAAATCAAGTGATTCAAGAAGTCCATCAGAATGGAGTTTCTTCATACGCTTCACTCCAATGTGACCAAGACGACAGTGCCACATATAGGTCGAGTTATCGCTCGATTTTAAACGTTTAGCCTCAATGTTATTAATATGTGTATTTCCACTATCGAGATTCAATAAGAATAGACCATCTATCAAAGGTGCATGTGCATAAAACATATTACTCATATAAATCGAACAACCATTATTCTCGGACTTAAACAAGTAACCGTCTCGCAATAAACAAGATCCCGATATAATGTTCATGCTTAACGCAGGCACCAAATAACAATTATTTAAGTATAAAACTAATCCCGATGGTAGATGAAGGGGTAGTGTGCCGACCGCGATCACATCAACCTTTGATCCGCTTTCCCACGCCGCATCGTCACCTCGTTCTTCGCTAGCTTCCGTTTATTCTGCAAAGACTGTTTGAGTTACAAATATGAGCAACCGAACCAAGATCAAATACCGAGCACTACTACGAGTACTAGTGAGATACACATCAATAACATGTATATCGGATATACCTTTCTTCTTGATGTTACCGTTCTTCAAATCCGCCAAGTACTTTGGGCAATTCCGCTTCCAGTGACCTTCTCCCTTGTAGTAAAAGCACTCAGTATCAGGCTTAGGTCCAGCCTTGGCCTTCTTCGTTGGCGCGGTAACTTCCTTACCACCCTTCTTGAAGTGTCCCTTTTGCTTAGACTTGCCTTTCTTGAATTTGGTGGTCTTATTGACCATCAACACTTGGTGCTCTTTCTTGATCTCCACTTCTGCAGATTTCAACATGGCAAAGAGTTCTGGCAACTGTTTGTTCATGTTTTGTATATTGTAGTTCATCACAAAGTTCTTGTAACTTGGTGGTAGTGATTGGAGGACACGATAAATCCCCAAAGCATTAGGAATCACTATGCCCAAGCTTTGAAGTTTGTTTGCGTGCCCAGACATCTTAAGCACATGCTCACTGACGGAGCTGTCCTCTTCCATCTTGCAGTTAAAGAACTTTTCAGAAGCCTCATAGCTCTCAATTTCCGCGTGAGTCTCAAAGATCAATTTGAGGTCACGGACAATATCATGTGGGTCTGAATTCTCAAACCTTTTCTGAAGCTCCGATTCTAAACCATACAATATAGAACACTGAACTGTGGAGTACTGAGTCTTCCGAGCGAGGTAAACATTCTTTACTTCATCGGTAGCAGTAGCTGCAGGTGGGTGACCCAGCGGTGCATCCAGCACATAGGTCAAATTACCAGCTGTGAGGACAATCCTCAAATTGCGGAACCAATCCGCGGAGTTGCTTCCATTGTTTTTCAACTTTTCTTTCTCTAGGAACGCATTAAAATTGATGGTAGGGGCCGCCATTGATCTACAACATATTTGCAATAGTTTAGACTAAGTTTATGACAAATTGAGTTCTAATTAATAGTTAAATTAATATAGGTGAACTCCCACTCAAAACAATATCCCTCACATTGTTTTAGTGATCACACGAACCAAATCCACCACATCAACACCGATCATCACGAGAGTTGATATAGTTTCAATGGCGAACAATCGACATGTTCATCATATCTACTATATGATTCATGCTTTACCTTTCGGTGATCCGCGTTCCGAGACCATGTCTGTACATGCTAGGCTCGTCAAGATCAAACCTTAGCTTCCGCATGAGCAAATCTGGCTTGCTCACGTTGTATACACTTGCGGAATCTAACACACCCGATCATCACGTGGTGCTTCGAAACAACAAGCTTTAGCAACGGTGCTTACTAAGGGTGAACACTTTAGAACTTGAAATTCATGTGCATGAGGGATCATCTTATAATGCTACCGTCGTTAACTAAGCAATACAAGATTCATTAAGGATTAACATCACATGCAATTCATAATATGTGATATGATATGGCCTTTCTTCTTTGTGCTTCCGATCTCCATCTTCAAGCACGAACATGATCTCCATCATCACCGGCATTGCATCAAGGTCAATGACACTTCTCCATGGTTGTCGTCCACCGGCTTCAACTATTACAACTACTTTGAATAGACACGCGGGTCTTAACATAAATTAAAGACAACCATATGGCTCCTGCCGGTTGCCAACTTACAATAAGGAACATTGCATACATCAAATATAATCACAATCATGGCCATATCACATCACTGCACACCCCTGCAAAACAAAGTTAGACGCCTCTACTTTCTTTGCATGTTTTACGTGGTTTGGGGATTTCAATAAGTGTCGATCTAACTTACGAACAAGAACCCCAACATTGATGCTAGCAGTGTTAATCACCCGTTGTAAATTGAATCTTAACTATGCTGGGAGAAACAGACACCCGCAAAGCCACTTATGCAATACAAGTTGCATGTCAAGCGTGGAGCAAGTCTCATGAACGATGTCATGTAAGGTTAGCCCGGGCCGCTTCATCCCAACATCCCGCAAGATGCAAAGTACACAAGAAGCAATGGACAATAAAAGCATCAACGCCCACAATGACCATTGTGTTCTACTCGTGCAACATATCTACATATAGACACGGCTCTGATACCACTGTAGGGTTTCGTAGCATGGAAAACAAAAAAATTCTATCGCATACAAACAAACAAGCCAAGTCTATCTACTAGATTGTAGCAACGAGTCGATGGAATAACTCACCCTCGAAGATTCCAAAGTGTTTAACGAGAGCGGATTCTCGTGGGTGATGTAGTCGTACTCTTCCCGATCTCAAGATCGCGTAGATGATCCTTCCGCAAGGCGTTAAAGCGCTCCCGCAATCGGTCACATCGTTCGATTCGACGAAGACCTTCCTCTCCTTGTTCCAGCAATGGAGGTTGTAGCACTCTCCTCGCGATTCCGGCAGCACAACGGCGTGGTACCGGAAGTAGAGGGGAGATCTCGCAGGGCTTCGCCTTATGCCGGAGCGAGTATGGTGGACTATGAGAGAGCTCCTCGGCGATCTAGGGTTTAGACACTGTTGGAATTATGCCCTAGAGGAAATAATAAAGATGTTATTATTATAATTCTTGTTCATGATAAAGTTTATATTCCATGCTAGAATTGTATTAAGGGGAAACATTAATACTTGTGTGGTTTGTGAACAACACCGTGTCCCTGGTACGCCTCTAAGGACTAGCTCATTGATCAATGATGGTTAAGGTTTCCTAACCATAGACATGAGTTTTCAATTGATAATGAGATCATATCATTGGGAGAATGATATGATGGACAAACCCAAACTAAGCGAAGCAATTAGATCGTATCATCGTGTTCATCTTTGCGTAGCTTTTCCTATGTCAAATATTGTATTCCTTAGACTATGAGATAATACAACTCCCTGGTATCGGAAGAAATCTTTGAGGTCATCAAACGTCATCCTATGATAGGGTGATCATAAAGGTGTCTCTCAGGTGATCGGAAAGTATCTGCTGGGTTGTATGTATCGAGATGGAATTTGTCCCTCCCAAGTCGGAGAGATATACTTCGGGCCCACTCGGTAATCGATATAAACACCGCTTGCAAGCATGTGGTTAAGGAGTTAATCACAAAGTGATATCGGATTACGGAATGAGTAAAGTACTTGCTGTGAACGAGATTGAACTAGGTATGACGGTACCAACGATCGAATCTCGGGCAAGTAAAATATCGCGAGACGAAGGGAATATATATATGGGATTGATTGAATCCTGGCATCGTGGTTCATCCGATATGATCATCGATGAATGTGTGGGAGTCAATATGGGTGCCTGCACCCAGCTGTTGATTATTGATAGAAGATCATGTCTGCATATTCTCGAACCCGCAGGGTCACACACTTAACGTGTCTTGACGCTAGGATAGATTGGATAATTGGTTTATGAATTTTTGTTTGGAGTCTCGGATGGGATCCGGGACATCACGAGAGGTTCCGGAATGGTCCGGAAAATAAGATTCATATAAGGCAGTGCAGTTTTTGGAGTTCGGAATTGTTCCGGGTTAATCGGTATTGTACCGGAAGCTTCTAGAACCTTCCGGAAGGGGACCAACGTGGCCCCACCTTCCGGAAGGGGGCATGGGCCTATGAGGGAGTGTCCTGGCCGCATTGGGACAGGGGCACAAGGCCCCATAGGGCCTAGCCGATCCTAGAGAGTTTAAATCGTTTAAACTAGAGATAGGGTTTCTAGAAGAGGGGAGAGTCCATGCCCCCCACTCCTTATCCTTTGGGCTTGGGGGAGGGGCTAGGGCTGCGCCCCCCCTCTATATAAAGAGGGGTGGGGCGAACCAACCCTACACACCTCTCCTCCAAACCCTAGCCGTTTTGCTAGCTTTCCTCTCTCCCTCCCGACTGTTTGTAGGCGAAGCCCTGCTGCAGAAATTCTCCACCATATACACCACGCCGTCGTGTTGTAGATCCAATCTATCTCTCCACCATACTTGCTGGTCCGAGGAAGGAGGAGACGTCGAGGTGCTGCACGTGTGCATCTCACGGAGGCACCGCCACTTGTGGTGCTAGATCGGATCGGATCACGAGGAGGAGAAGCGAGTACGACTACATCACCCACGCCCGATTTAACGTTCATTGCGAATCTTCAAGGGTATGAAGATCTAATCCAATCTCTTGTTGATTGCATCTCCTAGATTAGATCTTGGCTTTCCTCTGTTCGCATCCGTAGAAAATTTTGATTTACTATGCCGCGAAACCCTTCAGGGTATCGAGCTAGATCTATGCGTAGATGTGTTTCACGAGTAGAACGCAACATGGTTGCGGCGTTGATGTTTTCTGTTGCAAGCCTCTTGTTTGTGTTCTTCTTATGACGGGATAGTGAGATTTAAGCGGTCCAGGCCAACCTTACGCGGCGTCATGAGACCGCCCGCACTTGACGCGGTGGCTTGTTCCACACATGCGGCTAGTGGATGTCAGTTTCTCTCACTATAGTTGTCATGGGATTAACACCGGAGTTTGGCAACCATAATATCACCGTTGTGGCTTTCCGTAGGTAAGAATCGTTCTTAGCATCTACTCCCATAAGCCACGTAAAACATGCAACAACAAAGTAGAGGCGTCTAACTTGTTTTTGTAGGGAGTGTTTTCTGTGATATGGTATGGCCCAAGATGTGATGTGTATATTGTATGCGATGATCATGTTTTGTAATGTTTCACGACTTGCATGTCGATGAGTACACAACCGTGAGCCATATGGTTGTCTTTATAATTGTGTATGACCTGAGTCAACTTCTTATACGCCATGTAATAGCTTCACTTTATCGCTAAGTAGTTAGCAATAGTTGTTGCTATTCGTGGTGGAGGCAATCATGGTGGAGTGATGGAGATCATGCTTAACGCACAAGATGGAGATCATTGCGAAGATTGGCTATACCATGTCACATAAAGTTATATGCATGTGATGTTTATCCTTTTGTGTATCTTATTATGCTTAGATCGCGACGGTAGCATTATAAGATGATTCCTCACTTAAAGATCAAGATAAAACTGTGTTCTCCCCAAGTATGCACCATTGCGAAAGTTCGTCGTGTCCAAGCATCACGTGATGATCGGGTGCTATAGACTCTACGCTCACATACAACGGGTGCAAGCCAGTTTTGCACACGCGGAAATACTTGGGTCTAACTTGACGAGCCTAGCATGTACATACATGGCCTCGGAACACAAGAACCGAAAGGTTAAGCATGAGTCATATGAATGATATGATCGACACTTTGTTGTCCACCATTAAAACCACATCTCTTCTCGTGATGATCGGATTAGGTGTGGTGAATTTGGATCGTGTTCACTAAACAACTTGAGGGATGTTGAATTTAGTGGGAGTTCATCTAGTAATTTGATTAAATTGAACTATTTATCATGAACATAGTCTAAATTGTACTTGCAAATACTGTAGATCACATGGCCAAGTCCAACTTCAACTTCAACGTTTTTGCTGAGAAGGAAAAGCTTAGAAACAATGGGTCTAACTTCACCAATTGGTTCCGCAATCTAAGAATCATTCTGTCTGGCGGACAAAAGGACTATGTCCTTGGGAAAGCGTTAGGTGACCCCCTGCAATCAAGCGCCGGCTGATGAGAAAGCTGTCTATCAGTCGCGCAAAGATGATTATGGTGTGATTAAGAGCACCATGTTGTTTGCTATGGAACCGGAGCTTCAAAATCGTTTTGAAGAGTATCCCGGGCCCTTTGAGATTCTCGAGGAGCTGAAAACCATGTTTCAGACTCAAGCCTGTTCTGAGAGATATGAGATCTCTGAGAAGTTCTTTAACTGCAAGATGGAGGAAGGGAGTTCCGTTAGTGAGCACGCCATAAAGATGTCGGGCTACACTCAACGCCTTGAGCAACTGGAATGCACGATTCCAGAGGAGCTCAAGATTGACAGGGTTCTGCAATCACTCCCTCCCAGCTACAAAAGTTTTGTAGTGACTCATAATCAGATTGGCTCCAACGATACGATCACCGAGCTCTTCGCAAAGTCAAGGCTACGAGGTGGACATCAAGAAGGATAATCATGTGTTGATGGTAAACAAGCCCTCCTTTAAGAAAGGTAAGGAGCAAAGAAGCCCTTCAAGAAGGGCGGCAAGCGCAATGCTCCGCTGAGAAGAAGCTCAAGTCCGCCTAAGCCGGACAAGTGCTTCTATTGCAAGGACAAGGGTCATGGAAGCGAATCGTCCAAGTACTTAGCGGACAAGAAGGCTGGCACCATCAAAGGTATATTTGATATACATGTTATTGATGTTTTCCTTACTAGCCCTCGTTGTAGTGCAGGTATTTGATACCGTTCGATTGCTAATATTTGTAACTCAAACAGAGCTACGGAATGAGACGGCTTATAGGGATGAGGTGACGATGCGTTGGCAACGGATCAAGAGTCGATGTGATGGCCGTCGGCACGCCTCCTTAGTTTTACCTTCGGATTAGTTTTAAACCTTAATAAGTGTTATTATGTGCTGCGTTGAGCATGAACATTATTTCGGATCGTGTTTATTGCAATACGGTTATTCATTTAAATCGGAGAATAATGGTTGTTCTATTTATATGAGTAACATCTTTTATGGTCATGCACCTCTTGTAAATGGTTTATTTCTTCTAAATCTCGAAAGGGATGAAACACACATCCATAACATTGAGGCTAAGAGATGCAAAGTAGATAGTGATAACACTACTTATTTATGGCAATCGCTGCTAGGTCATATTGGTGTAAAGCGCATGAAGAAACTCCATTCGATGGACTTTTGGAGTCTCTTGATTTTGAATCATTTGACACATGCGAACCATGCCTCATGGGGAAGATGATCAAAACCCGTTCTCGGTATGATGGAGCGAGCAACGGACTTGTTGGAAATCATACATACCGATGTATGCGGACCGATGAGTGTTTCGACGCGCAGTGGATATCGCTATTTCCTCACTTTTACCGATGAATTAAGTAGATATGGGTATATCTATTTAATGAAACATAAATCTGAAACATTTGAAAAGTTCAAGGAATTTCAGAATGAAGTGGAGAACCATCGTAACAGAAAGATTAAGTTTCTACGATCCGATCGTGGAGGTGAATATTTGAGTTATGATTTTCTCACGCATCTTAAAGCAAGTGGAATCGTTTCACAACTCACGCCACCTAGAACACCACAAGCAATGGTGTGTCTGAGCACGGAATCGAACCTTATTAGATATGGTCCGATCGATGATGTCTCTTATTGATTTGCCGTTATCATTTTGGGGTTATGCATTAGAAACCGCTGCATTCACTTTAAATAGGGCTCCATCTAAATCCGTTGAGACGACACCGTATGAACTGTGGTTTGGTGCTAAACCTAAGTTGTCGTTTCTTAAAGTTTGGGGATGCGAAGCTTACATCAAGAAGTTGATGCCGGACAAGCTCGAACCCAAAGCGGAGAAATGCGTCTTCATAGGATACCCTAAGGAAACTATTGGGTATACCTTCTATCACAGAACCGAAGGCAAAGTGTTTGTCGCAAAGAACGGTTCCTTTCTTGAGAAGGAGTTTCTCTCGAAAGAAGTGAGTGGGAGGAAAGTAGAGCTAGACGAGGTTATTGAACCTTCTCTTGAGTTGGAGAGTAGCGCAGCACCTGAAATTGTTCCAGTGCCTGCACCAACAATAGAGGAAGCTAATGACAAGGATCATGAAGCTTGGACGATGTCGCTCTTGAATGTCGCAGGTCGACAAGGTCGCGTGCCCCTCCTGAGTGGTACGGCAACCCTGTCTTGACTGTCTTGTTGGTAGAAGACAGTGAATCTACGAACTATGAGGAAGCGATGATGAGCCCAGACTCTGAGAAATGGCTAGAAGCCATGAAATCCGAATTGGGATCCATGAGCGAAAACCAAGTATGGACTTTGGTAGACCCTCCTAGCGACCGAAAGGCCGTTGAGTGCAAATGGATCTTCAAGAAGAAAACGGACGCGGATGGTAATGTTACCGTCTATAAAGCACGACTTGTCGCCAAAGGTTTTCGACAAGTTCAAGGTGTTGACTACGATGAGACTTTCTCTCCCGTAGCGATGTTTAAGTCCATTCGGATTTTATTAGCAATTGCTGCGTTTCATGATTATGAAATATGGCAGATGGATGTCAAGACTGCTTTCCTCAATGGCAACATTGATGAAGAGTTGTATATGATGCAACCCGAAGGTTTTGTCGATCCTAAGGATGCTGATAAAGTATGCAAACTTCAGCGTTCCATTTATGGACTGAAGCAAGCATCTCGGAGTTGGAACATTCGTTTTGATCAAGTGATCAAGAGCTTTGGATTTGTTCCAAATTGCTACGAAGCTTGTATCTACAAGAAAGTGAGTGGGAGCTCGGTGACGTTTCTGGTACAGTATGTGGATGGCATATTGATTATCGAATATGACATCAACATGCTTAACGATGTGAAGAGTTATTTGAACAAGTGTTTTTCAATGAAAGACCTAGGTGAAGCTGCTTATATATTGGGCATCAAAATCTATAGAGATAGACAAAGACGCCTGAAGGCTTTAAGCCAGAGTACATACCTAGACAAAGTTCTGAAAAGGTTCAGAATGGATAAGGCAAAGAAAGGTTCAGTGCCCATGTTGTCAGGTAAGATATTGAGCAAGGCTCAGTGTCCAGCTACGGTAAATGATAGGGAAGCTATGAGCAAAGTGCCTTATGCCTCGGCCATAGGTTCCATCATGTATGCCATGCTGTGTACTAGACCGGATGTGTCCAATGCTCTTAGTTTGACGAGCAGATATCAAAGTGATCCAGGAGTGGAACACTGGACAGCCGTGAAGAACATCCTAAAGTACCTAAATAGAACTAAAGAAATGTTCTTAGTCTATGGGGGTGATGAACAGCTTGTCGTAAAAGGTTACGTCGATGCTAGTTTCGACACCGACAAGGATGATTCCAAATCTCAGACAGGATACGTTTATATTTTAAATGGAGGAGCTGTGGAGAAGTCGCAAGCAAAGCGTGATCGCGGGATCTACAAAGGAAGCGGAATACATGGCTCACTGCAGGCGTCAAGTGAAAGAGTTTGGATCGAAACTTCATCATCGAAGCTTGGCGTGGTTCCAAGTGCATTGGACCCACTGGAGATATTGTGTGACAACACCGGCGCCATAGCACTCGCTAAGGAACCAAGATATCATCCAAAGACCAAGCATATCAACTCAAGTTTCATATAATCCGAGATTATATAGCGGATGGAGATCAAGATTAGCAAGTACATACGGATCTGAATGTCGCAGATCCATTGACTAAACCTCTTCCACGTAAACATGATCAACACCTCGATTGCCATGGGTGTGAGATTGTTGCCGGATGTAAACTAGATTATTGACTCTAGTGCAAGTGGGAGACTGTGGGATTATGCCCTAGAGGCAATAATAAAGATGTTATTATTATAATTCTTGTTCATGATAAAGTTTATATTCCATGCTAGAATTGTATTAAGCGGAAACATTAATACTTGTGTGGTTTGTGAACAACACCGTGTCCCTGGTACGCCTCTAAGGACTAGCTCATTGATCAATGATGGTTAAGGTTTCCTAACCATAGACATGAGTTGTCAATTGATAATGAGATCATATCATTGGGAGAATGATATGATGGACATACCCAAACTAAGCGAAGCAATTAGATCGTATCATCGTGTTCATCTTTGCGTAGCTTTTCCTATGTCAAATATTGTATTCCTTAGACCATGAGATAATACAACTCCCTGGTATCGGAAGAAAGCTTTGAGGTCATCAAACGTCATCCTATGAGAGGGTGATCATAAAGGTGTCTCTCAGGTGATCGGAAAGTATCTGTTGGTTGTATGTATCGAGATGGAATTTGTCCTCCCAAGTCGGAGAGATATACTGGCCCACTCGGTAATCGATATCAACACCGCTTGCAAGCATGTGGTTAAGGAGTTAATCACAAAGTGATATCGGATTACGGAACGAGTAAAGTACTTGCGTGAACGAGATTGAACTAGGTATGACGGTACCAACGATCAAATCTCGGGCAAGTAAAATATCGCGAGACGAAGGGAATATATATATGGGATTGATTGAATCTCGCATCGTGGTTCATCCTATATGATCATCGATGAATGTGGGAGTCAATATGGGTGCCTGCACTTCTGTTGATTATTGATAGAAGATCATGTCGCATATTCTCGAACTCAGGTCACACACTTAACGTGTCTTGACGCTAGGATAGATTGGATAATTGGTTTATGAATTTTTGTTCGGAGTCTTGGATGGGATCCGGGACATCACGAGAGGTTCCGGAATGGTCCGGAAAATAAGATTCATATAAGGCAGTGCAGTTTTTGGAGTTCAGAATTGTTCCGGGTTAATCGGTATTGTACCGGAAGCTTCTAGAACCTTCCGGAAGGGGACCAACGTGGCCCCACCTTCCGGGAGGGGGCATGGGCCTATGAGGGAGTGTCCTGGCCGCATTGGGACAGGGGCACAAGGCCCCATAGGGCCCAGCCGATCCTAGAGAGTTTAAATCGTTTAAACTAGAGATAGGGTTTCTAGAAGAGGGGAGAGTCCATGCCCCCCACTCCTTATCCTTTGGGCTTGGGAGAGGGTCTAGGGCTGCGCCCCCCTCTATATAAAGAGGGGTGGGGGCGAACCAACCCCACACACCTCTCCTCCAAACCCTAGCCGCCTTGCTAGCTTTCCTCTCTCCCTCCCGACTGTTTGTAGGCGAAGCCCTGCTGCAGAAATTCTCCACCATATACACCACGCCGTCGTGTTGTAGATCCAATCTATCTCTCCACCATACTTGCTGGTCCGAGGAAGGAGGAGACGTCGAGGTGCTGCACGTGTGCATCTCACGGAGGCACTGCCACTTGTGGTGCTAGATCGGATCGGATCGCGAGGAGGAGAAGCGAGTACGACTACATCACCCACGTTCACGAGCGTTCATGTGCGAATCTTCAAGGGTATGAAGATCTAATCCAATCTCTCTCGTTGATTGCATCTCCTAGATTAGATCTTGGCTTTCCCTCTGTTCGCATCCGTAGAAAATTTTGATTTACTATGCCGTGAAACCCTTCAGACACACCAAGGAGGAGGCTTGGCCGGCGGCTAGGGTTAGCTAGGCGGCGGCGGCTTGACCTAGGGCCGCGGCGGCTGCAGGAGGGCCGGCGGCTTAGGGCTAGGGTTTGCGGGTGGAGGTGTTGGGTGCTAGGAGGGGCAGCCCTGCCCCTCCTTATATAGGTGGAGGGGCAGCCAGGAGGAGTCCTCCCAACTCGGTTTCCCAAGGGGGCCGGCGGTGGAGGGGAGGAAATCCTCCCCAACTCGGTTTCCACCTTCCCCTCCACTTCCCAAAATAGCCGTTTGACTTTTCAAATTGGCGTTTGACTTTTCAAACTAGGATTTGATTAAACCCTTTATTTTGTTCAGCGATGACACATACTACATGATGCAATTATTCCAACTTGGTATGACACATTCATGTACCCTTCCCCTTCGGAGTGCCAGACATTCCGGAACCTTCTAGAACATTCCCGATGAAAACACCGAAACCATTCTCCAATCCCGAAACAGGACTTTGCTTATATGAATGTTATTCTCCGGACCATTCCGGATCTCCTTGTGATATCCCGGATCTCATCCGAGACTCCGAACAACATTCGGTCTCTTACTCATCATTCCATAACTACTCAAACAACGTCGAATCCTTAAGTGTGTCTCCCTACGGTTCGTGAATTATGCGGACATGATCGAGACACTTCTCCGAACAGTAACCAATAGAGGAATCTGGAAATTCATATGGCTCCCACATATTTCTACGATTACTTTGCATCGAATGAACCACTTACATACGATACCAATTTCCCTTTGTCTCACGATAGTTTACTTATCCGAGGTTATGATCGTCGGTATCTCTGCATACCTAGTTCAACCTCGTTACTGATAAGTACTCTTTTCTCGTTCCCGTGATATGTGATCTCTTGTGAGCCAGTCACATGCTTGCAAGCTAATCGGATGACATTCCACCAAGAGGGCCCAGAGTATATCTATCCATCATATGGATGGACAAATCCCACTCTTGATCTATGTGTTTCAACCAATACTTTCCGAACACTCAATGCCACCTTTATAGCCACCCAGTTACGGTGTGGTGTTTGATGTCATCAAAGCATCTTTCCGGTGAAGGTGATATGCATGATCTCATGGTCAAAGGAATTAGGTTACTATGTATCAGAAAGCATATAGCAATTGAACTATTAAAATGACTTGATCTTTATGCTACGCTTATCTATAAGAGTATGTTCACCATATCATTCTCCTAACGATATGATCTTGTTGTTAATAACATCTCAATGTTCATGATAGGGAAACCACAATCATTTATTAACCAACAAACTAGTATTATAAAGAGGCTTTACTAAGGACTCTATTTTAGTTTACAAATCACACAAATATTAATGTTTCCTTGTTAATACTATTATAGCATGAATAGTAAACATTTATCATAAACACAAAGATATAATAATAACTACATTTATTATTGCCTCTAGGGCATATCTCCAACAAATACTCCTACTCGTTACATAATCTAGAACTAGACTATCTTTAGATAATTTAGAATTAGACTAGATTTAGATAAACACTACTAAAGAAATAGCCTAGTATGTTCTTCCCATGAAATGTCGACTCCCAACATCACATCCAGCTCTAAATCAACATATAGCATTCGGACTACATAGCTCGAAAGCCATTAGGGAAAAAATTGGTCAATTTCAAACCCTAACTAGAGAGACTATCATGGCTTCTTGTACCTCATGGCCTGCCCTTGCAAGAAGTGGCATGCCTCCCACGGGAATCATGGAGGTAGAAGCGGCGCCGTCAACCATGGAGGTGGGGTGCGCGACCTTGAAACGTGTGGGTGGCAGCCATGTGAGGCCCATGGAGATGATGTCCATGCGGGGAAATGGTTGACGTCTTGTAGCCGATGAGATCAATGGTGGCGGCGCGTGGGCGAGTACTTGGGGTTGAAATTTCCACCGCGCGATAGGCGAACAAAATATAGCCCCACGTACTGCGTTTACACCGGTTTCGCACTGAGATGAGGGAAAATCGGAAAACAATTTGCGGCGCGGTCAATTATATGGTGTATGTGGTGGTTTTTTCTGGTGGAAAAGCGCAAAAGGACTGTTATTTTTTGGTTCAACGTGTATGCTGGAATTGCTCTAATTTGCATTTTGTAGATGAGGTAATGGAATCGGTGAGAAAATTCAGCAATCACAACAAAGTGGCATATTTTCATGGCACCCGAATCACGGGTAACATAATCATGATTTTTTCCTAAACACGTTTGACATACCCGGAGAAAGAAATGATGCTCAATTGCTCATCGCGCGCGACTGTTCGGGCTGGGTGCGCGCTGCTCTCACAACAAAGTTGTCACGACAAAAGGTGTGCGTCCTGTAATTTCCACTTTGTTTTGGCAATTGCCATTCACCATATCTAATTCGTTTAATCCGTGGGACTAAATTTTTTATGTTTGCTTACTCCTCCGTCTCAAAATAGATATCATAGATTTGTCAAGAATAAATTTAGACATTATTTAGCATATAGATTTATCCAAATTTTAACAAACCTACGACATCTATTTTAAAACGGAGAGAGTATTACCTTTAATCCTTCATGTAACTTCGCCTGAACCCTCGATTTCAAATAGGAGATTTCATGCCTTGAAAGGAGATGTTAGAAATAAATAGGCTAAAACCATTTGTTATATGTGTGATTTCGGATTTTCTCTAAATCTTAAAACCCATGTGTAGAAGCCCACATATGATGCAAATCATGTTGGTGACAGCTCATGTGTAGGTGGCAAGAGGAGTAAGAGCTCAGTTTAGTATCACATATAAAGTTGTAGCAGAGTTGCACTACCTTATAAGACCGTGTGCAGTATGGCGAAAAAGCTACGTCTAAAAAGAATCTTTTTGGTCTTAGACCTATGTCTAAACTGTGGAGAAGGTGAGTCTAGCCAAGTTTTCTTAGACTCTGAGTCTAGTACTAGTCATATGGCTAAGGGAATCATGTGCCATACAAGCCACTTATCAGTGTATTATGGTAGACTTTTTATATTGATTCTTTCTATTCTGGTTGGTGGGGCCTTACACGTGCTAAACGGTAGAGTATATTTCACTTACTAGACTTGAGTCTAACAATTTTTTTAGCATGAGTCTAGCAATATCTCACGCTGCACATGCCCTAAGGTGGAGTGTCTCCTTCTCCGACGTGCGCATCACAGTCTGCGGAATGAGCGGAGCTTAACTTTTCGTTATCTCTATATGAGCGTATGTGCGTCTTTTATAAAGTGATACACCATCCTAGATTGATTTTGCCTCCTCTCTGCTTGCATCGTCACCATAATCCATCCATTCTAGTATGTTCGCGTGTACCGGTAAACGAGAGAGCAGGTCTTTAGAACCACTCGTCTTTGCGACCTGAACAGGAGAAGGCGAATAAGGTTTTCAAAAGCGCTCCATGCGACCGGTCAAGTTTGTCATCACAACTCGTCTTCCCGGATGTCAAGCAGGACCGCGTGCGCGTCGTCTGCTACGTCGTCTTTTTCGACCGATTTGTGCAACCTTTGCATCAATGACTTATGCATCTACAAACGATGAGTACATGCCTCGATGTGTCATGATTTATTCTTTTACTATGGATGTTGTAAAGTTTGCATCATGTTAATTAGTACATCTATTATGTTAGAGTTTCACATGATTGTAGTTGCTATTGTTATGATTTATTTTCTGAAATTAATTATGAAAATTCTGACTACAATCCAACGAGAGCAAGGATTCATCGAATCTTTTTGGAGAATTTGCATTAAATCAACATGAAATTCATTTGAATATTGTCACCTAGGACCCGCAAAAAAAAGAATATTGTCACCTAGGGCAACGAGTGTCGGCATTTTTGTGACCGATTTCGCTTGAATAGCAACAGCTCGTCAGCTCCCTCTGCGCCGCCAACGCTTCCTACCCCCTCGTCTTCCTCCCGACTTCCCCCTCCGCTCGCTGCACGTTGCACCACCTCTACCCTCGTCCACGGTGACCACCGCCCAGCCCCCACCGTCTCCCTTCCAACCTCAGAGTCCTCCTCTCGCGCGGCCGTCGGCCTCTTCGCCGTTCCTCGCCAAGTCGAACGGCCCAAGAAAAACTGACGCCGGCCGCGTGTTCGACAGAATGCTAACCGAAGCCTGAGAGCAGTTGATTTCTTGCCGAGTGGAACCAACGCCCGTCAGGCCCGCGGCCACCTGTTCGACGGAATGCCGAAAAGGGGCAAGCACAGCGAGGAAGCGACCGGTGGGAGCGGCGAGGATCGGATCAGCGCCCTGCCTGACGCTATCCTCCAGGTCGTACTGTCCTTCCTGCCCTCAGACGACGCGTGGGAGACGTGCTGGCTCTCCCGGCGATGGCGTCACCTCTGGAAGTCCGCACCCGCCCTACGCATCGTGCAGACCAATGTGACCTACCGGAATGTCAGGGAGCTGAATAACATCGTCAACTACATCCTGCTCCTCCGTGACCGCTTGCCCTTAGATGAGTGTGAGATCAGTTACCGTGGTCGACGTGCCGATGAGGATCACACTGAGATATTCCGGTTCACCGGTCAGTGGATCCACTATGCCTTGTCACTTTGTCAAGCTCGGGTGCTCAAAATCCGCATCTGCAATGTGGGCATCCTCATGACGCGTGACGAATTGCTGGTCTCACAGTTCCTCAGGAGGGTGGAGCTTAGTGGTGTGATTTTGTCGGAACATGCCATAGACTTCTCAGGCTGCCCCAACCTGGAGGATCTGAATCTGTGCTGTTGCACAACTGAATCTGTCCAAAAGATCTTATCCCAGTCATTAAGACGTCTAAGCATCATTAGTTGTGATTTCAATTTGGACTCCGATTATCGCATACGTATTTCTGCTCCAGGTCTCGTATCCCTGCTACTAGATAATGTTAGAGGAGGTGTTCCTTTGCTGGAGAGCATGCCATCATTGGTAAGAGCATTTATCAGGCTTGGTGTCAGTTATTTGGATACCTGTTCACATGAAGATTACAGGGATTGTGATGAATGTTTAGCCTATGATGATCATGGCGACGGCAATGGCTGTGTGCTCCTTCAAGGCCTGTCAGGCGCCACCAGTTTAGAGTTGATTACTACCAATCGTGATGTGGTATGCTTGCTCTTCTGACCCCAAAATCTCCTAGTGGCCAGTGCTGCTTGCCATGTACTATAATTGTGTATTTGTTCATATTACATTAACACCCATAAAATAATCTCCTTAGAGTTTGCATTGTCACCATGGGAAGTCTTTGGGTAATTATTTTTTCATGAGAAAATCTACTAACTTTAATTCATGATAATGGATTTGGTTATATTCTTTACATTCATCACTGAGCCCTCATACTATATTTTCGTCAATTGGCTTCACATTCAACTACATTAGTGTGTTAGCTTCCATTAGATGGGGGGACTGGATGATGAAGTATATGTTGATGTGGTGGAATCAATTTAGATATTTGTGCACAGAAGATAAGCAAGTAGGGAAACACAACACAATTAAGCGACCTAGCTAAAAGAGAAAGCTATGTGGTTCTAGATTTCGGTGACCATTGTAATTGCAGTGCGTAGTATTGTTATAACACTCGTTACTTCAACAGTATATGGAACACATGGGTATTTAGTCCAACAAGAAGCCTTACCCATAAATCCAAGCTTGCTAGCATTGAGCAACCTAGCTAAAATAAAAAGTTATTGTTGATATGTTGTAGCACCTGTTGTAGTATAGTAGTATTGTTATAGCACTCATTGCTACAAAAATACATGGAATGCATGGTTATTTATGGATTCATAAGCATACAGGACTTTGTATATGGAAATAAAACTTTGTAACCCCTTATTCGATCATAACTGTAGAATTAAGATCATACAGTTATTTCTGGGCGCTTTCTCTAGGATTTAATGTGGGAGCTCGAAAGGTGTTTCCAAATAGTAAATATATATAAGGTAGAATGTGATGTGTCATAACTATCTCTTTCTTCTCTAGAAGATCACTCTGGGATTTTTCAGACGTACCAAAGCTCCTAGTTGTTCCAATATTACTGGAAAATGGAAATAGTATCTGGTACTCTTAAATTTCAATTTGCTTTGTTCTTACTGTTTGCACTTGTTCCAGTTTATTTTCAGAAAGGATTTGAAACAGTGCCCTACATTTAGCATGCTAAAGACATTATTGCTCAATCAGTGGTGTGTGGCGCCTGACTTCGGTGCACTAGCTTGCTTTCTCCAACACATGCCAGTTCTAGAGAAACTTGTTCTTCAACTTCGACTTGATGTGGTATATGTTATCCAAGTATTATATCTTTGCCTTGTTGGAGATAGTACATACCATAAATTGATTTGTGTTAAAATATTTTGTTAGTTACAAACATGGAAGTATGGGAGAGAAACATATGAAAGCTGTAACCCAACAGTACAGTTGGTATTGAAGCATCTCAAGGTAGTTGAAATCAGATGCCATAAGGAAGATGAGCTGGTTCGCCAGATTGTTAAGATCATGAGTACCTTTGGAGTATCTTCCGATCTAATTGATGTCCAAGTTATCCAACAAAGCCCCTACGTTCCTGATTTTTCTGCAAGTAAGTAGCTATTATTACTTTTCATGATTCATGTGCGTTTGCAATTTGCATTTAAAAAGTTCTCGATGTTTACCATATAAAGTAAGTTAACTATTACTAAGGAGTATCAAACTGCATTTCTATGTTAATTGAAATATTTAGCAGCAGATCTTTCTCACATTTATTCAAGAAAATAAAATGTAATCATTGCATCCACATTAAATATCCAATGCAAATTCAAACCTAATCCCAATCAGTATTGCATACCTATATCCTCTTACTGGCATTTTCCTGTTGTTTAGCTGCAAATGCCAATATAGGACCATCAAATACTGGCACTCCTGTGTAGTGTGTAGGCCATTGATAGTCGATAATGCTCGTTTGATCGCGAGCACGTATGAGCTCGTTTGCTGTACCGTCCATCCTCACCGAGATCGATGGCACAGGCAGGTATTCTCTTCCGTTTCCGTTTTTAAACACAATGCATAGGTGCAGAGGCACCTAACAGTATTACCCGTTTGACCAGGGGAACAGTACTTCGAAAGAGTACTTGTCCATCCCTAGTAGGAAAAAGCTTGTTAGTGAATGCGAGAAAAATCCAGTAGTCATCAATAGGAATGACTGTAGATCATGCTAGCATGAGCTGATGCCATCTCAATTATCTACATTAGATGACAACTCCCTGTGCTGTTTCATCTCTTCACTCAAGATATGAGCATCTGTTAAATGGGAGCTTATAACTATTCTTATAGTGAGAACTTAGGCCCCCTTCTTTTCAGCTTCTTGGCCAGCTTCTCCATGAAGCTATCCTCGACCAGCTTCTCCCAAAATCTCATCCGCCAAAATCGTTTATACTTTTAAATTGACATTGAAACTACTAGTTAAGAAGTTTGAACGAATTTTGAAGATGAGATTCTGAGAGAAGCTAGTTGAGGATAGCTTCTGGGAGAAGCTGGTCAAGAAGCTGAAAAGAAGGAGGCCTTAGTATGAGGTATAGCTGGGCATGTGCCCGTGGACTGGGCCTGGGCCTGCATTTTGTGGCCAGGCGTCACCTCGGGCCAGGCTTGAAAAAATGGCTGTTTTTAGGAAGGCCCGGCCTGATGGCCCGGTGATTTTTGTCCTGCTTGGGCCAGGCCTGGGCCTAGACTTTTGGCCCGACGCCCAGGCCAGGCTCGGGCCTAGATTTTGTCCCACGGACTTTTTTGGGCCCGGCCCGAAGCCTGGAACGGCCCGAGATATGCCCAGCTATAGTATGAGGTGCCCTTTGGTTGCTTTGTAGACTGTCGAGAGGGTCAAAATGCTGTAGATCAATTAGTAAGCGAAAAATTTCAGTCGGTTACAAGTTAATCCCTATGTTTCACTATAACTCTCCCAATTCAACATGCACACAGACCAAGGAGACACATTTATCCTCTCTGTGAACATTTTAGCTGGGGTAGGTGTAAAACAATGCAATTAGCTGCACTCTTCGATTTTATCACGGTGGACTAGTATCTTGAAATGGAGAATACTGGGGCTATGGAGCGGTATAGTGAGTTGGAGTAGTAGCACATCCACCTTGCTTTGCAGCGTATATGCATTTCACGTATTGCAGGATCCAGTACTCGCGATTCCAATGCTTATTGTGCTCTGTTATGTTTCTACAGGATTCAGTTTCGAGCAGAAAGAGATCCTGGAGTGATGATGGATCTTCAGTCTCCTGATCGCTTAGATATTTTGGGTTTTAATCTTCAGTTATGGGTGTGTGGCCTTATGTTTATCAGAATGTTCTAGTATCACTCTTGTTCTTCGTCGGTTGCGTTCGAGTGAGTATCAGGATATCCATGTTAGCTCAGGCGTCAGTATCATTATGCTGGGTAAATTTGCTGTCGTGATATCATATATGGTAAACCTTGTTTACTTTCGGTGAGGGTGGCCTATGTAATGGCTGTCCAAGGTAAGATGTTTGACGGGTTCCAAATATTGTTTCTTTTTTGTTTTGTGCAAATCACTGGAGGTGGTTCCAGCTTCTGGACCGAGTTACTCCGGTAGGTTCTTGCTTCTTTGATCCGAACGCTCCGAGTTTGTGTTGCGACTTGCTTATTATTATGGCCGTTACCTGCTATCTCCTTTTATGTTCTGTTTTCAATCGATTCGGTTGGCTATATTGTATGCACAATTTGGTTTGAATTTGTTTCCTTAGACAGATCTGATGTGCCGATTGGCAAAGTTTCGGGCTATTTCTTTTCAAATATGACATGCAGAAACCCCCAATGCAATTAATAAAGAAAATGTAAAAGCATCTCCACTCGAGTTCCCAGAAGACCGTTCAGTCGCGTTCCACTCGGTTTCCAGGAGACCGTTCCTAGGATGAATTTGCCTTAGTCGCGTTTTCTGGATGCCGATTTTGTCCGGATTTGGCCAACTTTTGTTCGGCTTCTCTATTCCAGGACGCTAGGAATGCCGGATGAAGCGGAATCGGCAAAAATAAACGGCTCCACTTGTGGCCCTATCCAGTCAGCGCCTGGAAGCTGAGTCGTCCTCATCCCTTTGTCTCGGCTCCTGCGACGAACCGCCCGGGATTGACTGCCTCTCTCATCGGCCACGCGTCGTCGTAATGGCGTGCCACTGCCGGCTCGTCTTTCCATTATTTCCCCTTTTCTCACCCACGCTGCTAGACCCCTTCCGTGTTCGACGTCCAATATTAATGAAATCGTCTATATTTCCTAAATTTTGCCGAGTTTGATTAAAATTTGGTCAAACTCGGAAACTCAGCCTAGGAGCGCGAGTGAGAAACTCCATTTCCAAGCTAAAAGTTACATCTGTTTGGTGCTATTTAGCTCCGGATTTCATCCTGGGAACGCCGAACGAGTGGAGATGCTATAAGTATATGGGATAGAGGAAGAGGGAAAAATCAAAATGAAATAAATAAAGAATAAAGCAAAAAAAAATAAGTTAAAGATAGAAGAGCCCAGATTTCAAATGAAGAAATGGAAACTCAAAAAGGATCCTTCTGATTCTCAAAGAATGAGGGGCAAGGGGATTGATACCGAAAAAAATTTCTTCTTATTATAAGGCGTGATTTGATCCGTGCTCATAAAATAAAAAAAAGTTAAGGGACCCGTCGCAACAAATAATGAGACCGATGTGAAGGTCTCCTTGCAAACAAGTTAAATACAGTAATGGTTCCTGTACTTGTTGGACATGCTCGATTTAGTTCTTGTATTTGGAATTTGCTGAATTTTATCTGCGTACATGTGAATTAGGGTCAATTTATTCCAATTTAATATTTGTCGTCGAATTTAAGCTGACGTAGATGACACGTGAACTGAAATCTTGTAAGAACACCCTCCCGCATTGGAGAAAATTGAAAAAACAATCACAAATATTGCAAAATACAGGATTAGTCCATGTACTTATCCAGATGGCTCGATTTACATGTACTTGTCAATTGGACTCAATTTAGCCAAATACATGTTTGCTGTCGAATCTGAGCTGAATTTGCAGAAACTCCCTCACGCATCCTCACGCATCTAAAACGTATATTTTTGCTATCACATATTTGCATGTACCTACTCTCCATCTAATCGATAAGCTTAGCACTCTGCACCGTTGCACTACCCTTCGATTCAAGACTGTTCTATTGAAGAGGGAGGGAAAATGAGGGATTCGATAGAGAGGGAGACGATGGTGACGATGATCACTAAATCGGAATGTGTTACGTTTTTTCATATATGGGAGATGACGTCGAAGCGACACCTGCAGCCACGGAAATATACGTTCTAGACATGGGAAAGGGCCCTGCAAGTTTTCACGCCAACCACTCTCCTGCAAGTGGAACCCGCGTCTACATGTGAAAGAACATGTGGGCCCCATGTGTAGTTTTGGTAATTAATGACAATCTTCATGTGAAGGGTTTCGCGGCATAGTAAATCAAAATTTTCTACGGATGTGAACAGAGGGAAGCCAAGATCTAATCTAGGAGATGCAAACAACTAGAGAGATTGGATTAGATCTTCATACCCTTAAAGATTCGCACAGCGAAACATTCGTCGGAACGTGGGTGATATAGTCGTACTCGCTTCTCCTCCTCGTGATCCGATCCGATCTAGCACCGCAAGTGGCGATGCCTCCGTGATATGCACACGTGCAGCACCTCGACGTCTCCTCCTTCCTTGGTCCAGCAAGTATGGTGGAGAGATGGGTTGGGTCTACAACGCGACGGCGCGGTGCAATTGGTGGAGAGTTTCTGCAGCAGGGCTTTGCCTACACGCAGTCGGGAGGGAGAGAGAGAGGAGGGCAGCAGGGCGACTGGGCTTGAGGGGAAGGTGTGTGTGTGGGGGGGGGGGAGGGGTGGTGCGCCCCAGCCCTCTATATATATAGGGGTGGGCGCCAGCCCTAACACCTCCCCCAAGTCCAAAACTGGCGGCCAAGGAGGGAGGAGTGGGGGGCAAGGAAACCCCCCCCTTCTAGAAGCTCCAACTAGGGTTTATCCCTAGTTTGGCCGGCTGGGCCCTATGGGGCCTTGTGCCCCTGGCCCAATGCGGCCAGGGCAATCCCTCATAGGCCCATGCCCCCTCCCGGAAGGTGGGGCCACGTTGGTCCCCTTCCGGAAGGTTCTAGAAGCTTCCGGTACAATACCGATTAACCCGGAACAATTTCGAACTCCAAAAACTGCACTGCCTTATATGAATCTTATTCTCCGGACCACTCTGGAACCTCTCGTGATATCTCGGATCCCATCCGAGAGTCCGAACAAAAACTCATAAACCAATTATCCAATCTATCCTAGCGTCGAGACACGTTAAGTGTGTGACCCTTCGGGTTCGAGAATATGCAGACATGATCTTCTATCAATAATCAACAGCGGGGTCTGGAAACCCATATTGACTCCCACACATTCATCGATGATCACATCGGATGAACCACGATGCCAGGATTCAATCAATCCCATATATATATTCCCTTCGTCTCGCGATATTTTACTTGCCCGAGATTTGATCGTCGGTACCGTCATACCTAGTTCAATCTCGTTCATAGCAAGTACTTTACTCGTTCCGTAATCCAATATCACTTTGTGATTAACTCCTTAACCACATGCTTGCAAGCGTTGTTGATATCGATTACCAAGTGGGCCCGAAGTATATCTCTCCGACTTGGGAGGGACAAATCCCATCTCGATACATACAACCCAACAGATACTTTCCGATCACCTGAGAGACACCTTTATGATCACCCTCTCATAGGATGAAGTTTGATGACCTCAAAGCTTTCTTCCGATACGAGGGAGTTGTATTATCTCATGGTCTAAGGAATACAATATTTGACATAAGAGAAGCTTCGCAAAGATGAACACGATGACACGATCTAATTGCTTCGCTTAGTTTGGGTCTGTCCATCATATCATTCTCCCAATGATATGATCTCATTATTAATCGACAACTCATGTCCATGGCTAGGAAACCTTAACCATCATTAATCAATGAGCTAGTCCATAGAGGCGTACTAGGGACACGGTGTTGTTCACAAACCACACAAGTATTAAAGTTTCCGCTTAATACAATTCTAGCATGGAATATAAACATTATCATGAACAAGAATTATAATAATAACATCTTTATTATTTCCTCTAGGGCATAATTCCAACAGTCTCCCACTTGCACTAGAGTCAATAATCTAGTTTACATTTGGCAACAATCTCACACCCATGGCACTGAGGTGCTGATCATGTTTTACACGTGGAAGAGGTTTAGTCAATGGATCCGTGACATTCGATCTCAGATGTACTTTGCTACTCTTCAGATCTCCATCTGCTATATAATCTCGGATTATATGAAACTTGCGGTTGATATGCTTGGTCTTTGGATGATATCTTGGTTCCTTAGCAAGTGCTATGGCGCCAGTGTTGTCACACAATATCTCCAGTGGGTCCAATGCACTTGAACCACGCCAAGCTCGATGATGAAGTTCCTGATCCAAACTCCTTCACTTGACGCTCTGCAGCAGCCATGTATTCCGCTTTCACGTAGATCCCGTGATCACGCTTTGCTTGCAGCTTCTCCACCATGCCTTCTCCATTCAAAATATACACGTATCCTGTCGAGATTTAGAATCATCCTTGTGTCAAAACTAGCGTCGACGTAACCTTTTACGACGCTGTTCATCACCCCATAGACTAAGAACATTTCTTTAGTCCTATTTAGGTACTTTAGGATGTTCTTCACGGCTGTCTAGTGTTCCACTCTGGATCACTTTGATATCTTTCGTCAAACTAAGAGCATTGGACACATCCGGTCTAGTACAAAGATGGCATACATGATAGAACCTATGGCCGAGGCATAAGGCACTTTGCTCATAGCTTCCTATCATTTACCAGAAGGACACTGAGCCTTGCTCAATATCTTACCTGACAACATAGGCACCGAACCTTTCTTTGCCTTATCCATTCTGAACATTTTCAGAACTTTGTCTAGGTATGTACTCTGGCTTAAAGCTATCAGGCGTCTTTGTCTATCTCTATAAATTTTTATGCCCAATATATAAGCAGCTTCACCTAGGTCTTTCATTGAAAAACACTTGTTCAAATAACTCTTCACATCGTTAAGCATGTTAATGTCATTTCCAATAATCAATATGTCATCCACATATAGTACCAGAAATGTCACCGAGCTCCCACTCACTTTCTTGTAGATACAAGCTTCGTAGCAATTTGGAACAAATCCAAATCTCTTGATCACTTGATCAAAACGAAGGTTCCAACTCCGAGATGCTTGCTTCAGTCCATAAATGGAACACTGAAGTTTGCATACTTTATCAGCATCCTTAGGATCGACAAAACCTTCGGGTTGCATCATATACAACTCTTCATCAATGTTGCCATTGAGGAACGCAGTCTTGACATCCATCTGCCATATTTCATAATCATAAAACGCAACAATTGCTAATAAAATTCGAATGGACTTAAACATCGCTATGGGAAAGAAAGTCTCATCGTAGTCAACTCCTTGAACTTGCCGAAAACCTTTCGCGACAAGCCGTGCTTTATAGACGGTAACATTACCATCCGCGTCCGTTTTCTTCTTGAAAATCCATTTGCACTCAACGGCCTTTCGGTCGCTAGGAGGGTCCACCAAAGTCCATACTTGGTTTTCGCTCATGGATCCCAATTCGGATTTCATGGCTTCTAGCCATTTCTCAGAGTCTGGGCTCTTCATCGCTTCCTCATAGTTCGTAGGTTCACTGTCTTCTACCAACAAGACAACAAGACAGGTTGCACCACTCAGAGGGAACGCGACCTTGTCGACCTGCGATGTTCAGTAGCAGCATCGTCCGAAGCTTCATGATCCTTGTCATTAGCTTCCTCTATCGTTGGTGCAGGGGGCACTGGAACAATTTCAGGTGCTGCGCTACTCTCCAATTCAAGAGAAGGTTAAACAACCTCGTCTAGATCTACTTTCCTCCCACTCACTTCTTTCGAGAGAAACTCCTTCTCAAGAAAGGAACCGTTCTTCATAAACACTTTGCCTTCGGTTCGTGATAGAAGGTATACCCAATAGTTTCTTTAGGGTATCCTATGAAGACGCATTTCTCGCTTTGGGTTCGAGCTTGTCCGCATCAACTTCTTGACGAAGCTTCGCATCCCCAAACTTTAAGAAACGACAACTTAGGTTTAGCACCAAACCACAGTTCATACGGTGTCGTCTCAACGGATTTAGATGGAGCCCTATTTAAAGTGAATGCAGCGGTTTCTAATGCATAACCCCAAAATGATAACGGCAAATCAGTAAGAGACATCATCGATCGGACCATATCTAATAGGGTTCGATTCCTGGCTCGTACACACCATTGCGCTGTGGTGTTCCGGATGGCGTGAGTTGCGAAACGATTCCGCTTGCTTTAAGATGCGTGAGAAAATCATAACTCAAATATTCACCTCCATGATCGGATCGTAGAAACTTAATCTTTCTGTTACGTTGGTTCTCCACTTCATTCTGAATTTTTTTGAACTTTTCAAATGTTTCAGAATTATGTTTCATTAAATATATATACCCATATCTACTTAAGTCATCGGTAAAACTGAGAAAATAGCGATATCCACCGTGCGTCGAAACACTCATCGGTCCGCATACATCGGTATGTATGATTTCCAACAAGTCCGTTGCTCGCTCCATCATACTGGAGAACAGGGTTTTGATCATCTTGCCCATGAGGCATGGTTCGCATGTGTCAAATGATTCTAAATCAAGAGACTCCAAAAGTCCATCAGAATGGAGTTTCTTCATGCGTTTTACACCAATATGACCTAGACGACTGTGCCACAAATAAGTAGTATTATCACTATCTACTTTGCATCTTTTAGCCTCAATGTTATGGATGTGTGTTTCATCCCTTTCGAGATTTAGAAGAAATAAACCATTCACAATAGGTGCATGACCATAAAATATGTTACTCATATAAATAGAACAACCATTATTCTCCGATTTAAATGAATAACCATCTTGCAATAAACAAGATCCAGAAATA
Source organism: Avena longiglumis (assembly GCA_030063025.1). Lineage (NCBI taxonomy): Eukaryota > Viridiplantae > Streptophyta > Magnoliopsida > Poales > Poaceae > Avena > Avena longiglumis. The sequence continues at coordinate 188,991,373 of CP125979.1, forward strand.
ATGTTCATGCTCAACGCAGGCACATAATAACATTTATTGAGGTTTAAAACTAATCCCGAAGGTAAAACTAAGGAGAGCGTCGACGCCATCACATCAACTCTTGATCCGCTGCCAAGCATCGTCACCTCATCCTCGCAGTCAGCCGTCTATTCCGTAGCTCTGCTTCGAGTTACAAATATTAGCAATCGAACCAAGATCAAATACCCGTGCACTACAACGAGGGCTAGTAAGGAAAACATCAATAACATGTATATCAAATATACCTTTGATGGTGCTAGCCTTCTTGTCCGCTAAGTACTTCGGACATATGCCCAAAGGACCCTTGTCCTTGCAATAGAAGCACTCGAGGTCCGGTTTAGGACCAGACCTGAGCTTCTTCTCAGCAGGGGCAACGCGCTTGCCGCCGCCTTTCTTGAAGGGCTTCTTTGCACCCTTACCTTTCTTGAAGGTGGGGGGCTTGTTGACCATCAACACATGATTATCCTTTTTGATGTCCACGTCCGCATCCTTCAGCTTTACGAAGAGCTCGGTGATCGTATCAGTGGAACCAATCTGATTGTGAGTCACTACAAAACTTTTGTAGCTGGGAGGGAGTGATTGCAGAACCATGTCAATCTTGAGCTCTTCTGGAATCTTGCAGTCCAGTTGCTCAAGGCGTTGAGTGTAGCCCGACATCTTAATGGCGTGCTCACTAAGGGAACTCCCATCCTCCATCTTGCAGTTAAAGAACTTCTCAGAGATCTCATATCTCTCAAAACGGGCCTGAGTATGAAACATGGTTTTTAGCTCCTCGAGAATCTCAAAGGGCCCGGGATAGTCTTCAAAACGATTTTGAAGGTCCGATTCCATAGAAAACAACATGGTGCTCTTAATCACACCATAATCACCTTTGCGCGACTGATAGATAGCTTTCTCATCAGCCGACGCAGTAGCAGCAGGGGCGTCACCTAACGCATTCTCAAGGACATAGTCCTTTTGACCGCCAGAGAGAATGATTCTCGGATTGCGGAACCAATTGGTGAAGTTAGACCCATTGTTTCTAAGCTTTTCCTTCTCAGCAAAAACGTTGAAGTTGAAGTTGGACGTAGCCATTTGATCTACAATATTTGCAAGTACAACTTAGACTATGTTCATGATAAATAGTTCAACTTAATCAAATTACAAGATGAACTCCCACTAAATTCAACAGCCCTCAAGTTGTTTAGTGAACATGATCCAAATTCACCACACCTAATCCGATCATCATGAGAAGAGATGTGGCTTCAATGGTGGACAACGAAGTGTCGATCATATCATTCATATGACTCATGCTTAACCTTTCGGTTCATGTGTTCCGAGGCCATGTCTGTACATGCTAGGCTCGTCAAGTCAAACCCAAGTATTTCCGCGTGTGCAAAACTGGCTTGCACCCGTTGTATGTGAGCGTAGAGTCTATAGCACCCGATCATCACGTGATGCTTGGACATGACGAACTTTCGCAACGGTGCATACATGGGGAGAACACAATTTTTATCTTGATCTTTAAGTGAGGAATCATCTTATAATGCTACCGTCGCGATCTAAGCATAATAAGATACATAAAAGGATAAACATCACATGCATATAACTTTATGTGACATGGTATAGCCAATCTTCGCGCAATGATCTTCATCTTGTGCGTGCCAGCATGATCTCCATCACTCCACCATGATTGCCTCCACCACGAATAGCAACTACAACTATTGCTAACTACTTAGCGATAAAGTGAAACTATTACATGGCGTATAAGAAGTTGACACACAGGTCATACATAATTATAAAGACAACCATATGGCTCCTGCCGGTTGTGTACTCATCGACATGCAAGTCGTGAAACATTACAAAGCATGATCATCGCATACATTATACACATCACATCTTGGGCCATACCATATCACAGAAAACACTCTCTGCAAAAATAAGTTAGATGCCTCTACTTTGTTGTTGCATGTTTTACGTGGCTTATGGGAGTAGCATGCTAAGAACGATTCTTACCTACGGAAAGCCACAACGGTGATATTATGGTTGCCAAACTCCGGTGTAAATCCCATGACAACTATGGTGAGAGAAACTGGCATCCACCAGCCGCATGTGTGGAACAAGCCACACGTCAAGTGCGGAGCCGGTCTCGCGAACGATGTCGCGTAAGGTTGGCCTGGACCGCTTCAATCTCACTATCCCGCGTCATAAGAAGAACACAAACAAGAGGCTTGCAACAGAAAACATCAACTCCCGCAACAACCATGTTATGCTTCACTCGTGAAACACATCTACGCATAGATCTAGCTCGATACCAATCAAGGGTTTTCGGCATAGTAAATCAAAATTTTCTACGGATGCAACAGAGGGAAGCCAAGATCTAATCTAGGAGATGCAAACAACGATAGAGATTGGATTAGATCTTCATACCCTTGAAGATTCAAGACAATGAACGCTCGTTAACGTGGGTGATGTAGTCGTACTCGCTTCTCCTCCTCGCGATCCGATCCGATCTAGCACCGCAAGTGGCGATGCCTCTGTGAGATGCACATGTGCAGCACCTCGACGTCTCCTCCTTCCTTGGTCCAACAAGTATGGTGGAGAGATGGGTTGGATCTACAACGCGACGACGTGGTGCAATTGGTGGAGAGTTTCTGCAGCAGGGCTTCGCCTACACGCAGTCGGGAGGGAGAGAGAGAGGAGGGCAGCATGGCGACTGGGCTTGAGGGGAAGGTGTGGGGGGGTGGTGCGCCCTAGCCCTCTATATATAGAGGGGTGGGCGCCAGCCCTAACCCCTCCCCCAAGTCCAAAACTGGCGGCCAAGGAGGGAGGAGTGGGGGGCAAGGAAACCCCCCCTTCTAGAAGCTCCAACTAGGGTTATCCCTAGTTTGGCCGTCTGGGCCCTATGGGGCCTTGTGCCCCTGGCCCAATGCGGCCAGGGCACTCCCTCATAGGCCCATGCCCCCTCCCGAAAGGTGGGGCCACGTTGGTCCCCTTTCGGAAGGTTCTAGAAGCTTCCGGTACAATACCGATTAACCCGGAACAATTCCGAACTCCAAAAACTGCACTGCCTTATATGAATCTTATTCTCCGGACCACTCCGGAACCTCTCGTGATGTCTCGGATCCCATCCGAGACTCTGAACAAAAACTCATAAACCAATTATCCAATCTATCCTAGCGTCGAGACACGTTAAGTGTGTGACCCTTTGGGTTCGAGAATATGCAGACATGATCTTCTATCAATAATCAACAGCGGGGTCTGGAAATCCATATTGACTCCCACACATTCATCGATGATCACATCGGATGAACCACGATGCCAGGATTCAATCAATCCCATATATATATTCCCTTCGTCTCACGATATTTTACTTGCCCGAGATTTGATCGCTTGCATGCCATACCTAGTTCAATCTCGTTCACAACAAGTACTTTACTCGTTCCGTAATCCAATATCACTTTGTGAGTAACTCCTTAACCACATGCTTGCAAGCGTTGTTGATATCGATTACCGAGTGGGCCCGAAGTATATCTCTCCGACTTGGGAGGGACAAATACCATCTCGATACATAAAACCCAACAGATACTTTCCGATCACCTGAGAGACACCTTTATGATCACCCTCTCATAGGATGACGTTTGATGACCTCAAAGCTTTCTTCCGATACCAGGGAGTTGTATTATCTTATGGTCTAAGGAATACAATATTTGACATAAGAAAAGCTTCGCAAAGATGAACATGATGACACGATCTAATTGCTTCGCTTAGTTTGGGTCTGTCCATCATATCATTCTCCCAATGATATGATCTCATTATTAATCGACAACTCATGTCCATGGCTAGGAAACCTTAACCATCATTAATCAATGAGCTAGTCCATAGAGGCGTACTAGGGACACGGTGTTGTTCACAAACCACACAAGTATTAAAGTTTCCGCTTAATACAATTCTAGCATGGAATATAAACATTATCATGAACAAGAATTATAATAATAACATCTTTATTATTGCCTCTAGGGCATAATTCCAACATCATGGACTAATGTGTGTATTAAGCTGTACTTATAGGAATTGTCCATTGGCATCGTTTGGAACATGTGTTGGCTTCAAGGTCAATGAAATGCGAAGAAGATGTGTTGTGCAAACTCAAAATGCGCCATCTATAGAAGATCTCATGTTTGATGCTTGACATCCTCGGTGATGATGGATCGATGATGAAGAATCAAGAAAGGCGTTCCATCTTGAGAAGGCCAAGTTCGTCTACATCGAGCTCAAGTGGAATGCTCAAGGAAAAGGTATAATCTTGATAGGTTTTTTCTTTTGCCAGTCTCATGTTGTGTATGAGAGACCGGGTTTAGGATAGATAACCGTACTATCAAGAGGGGCTCTCGAATGAGTAACTCGATCATATCGTTCGGAGAGAGCTCAAACCTTTGCATGCTTGCATCATCGTATTTGGTTGTTATTTGGTCTTATCCACGCGAGGTTATAGAGCTTGTGGTAATATCCATAACAAGCTCTTGTTCATCAAAATCAGATCTTCCGTTTGTATCATGTTGCGATTTTGATCTATGCGGTTTTCCGGTTTCTCACCAAGTAAGATATCTCACATTATTATACTTTATACATTCTCACTTGGTGATATTTATAGGGAAGCTCATGTCGTCCTCTTTCCAATGCAATTGGAATCGGGTCGATTGGAGTTACCAATCAAAAGTTATGGTTATTTAAATATCCATTTTAATTGAAAAGTAAAGGTATCTGGTTTCTAGGCCGGGCAATAGTATCGGCCATGTGGGCTGGTACTATAGCCCGCATCTGAGCGTCCTTAAACTATCCTCTGTCTTGCCTAGTATATTTTTCCAGTTGTACCGTCGCGGTAGTACTGGTGGGCGTTACTACCGCCGGTCCGAAAAAGTGCCTGTAATCATCCCCGCCTTGTCAGCCCAATTTTTCCTCATTGCTGCTGCATCGCGTTGACCAGCACATTCTCGACCCATCGCTGCTGCATTCCGCTGGCCTTGTTTCGCTCTGCTGGCCCCGCTGCCAGCCGCTGCATACCGCCGCAGCCCTCTCTTCTTGCGCCGCGTCGCCCACTTGCTTGCTCCCACGCGCCTGCCCCGTCTCGCGTCCCGTGCGCTCGCTCGCTGCATAGGTCACGCGCGCGTCCTGCCAGCCAGCTTGCTCGCCAAGATGCGCCGCTGCTCATGCTGACTTGCGCGTCTTTGCTGCCGCTGCCTCGCTACTGGCCGCTAGCCCCGCGTGCTCGTTCGTTCTTTGTCGGGCCGCCGCAATGGCCTCACTGGCAGCGTGCGATCCGCTAGGATTAGCTGACTTTGTGGTGGTTGACTTTGGCTGACTTTGAGTCACTGACATATGGATCCTGCATATGATAGGGTCCACCTATCAGTGACTCAAAGTCAGCTGACTTGGAGTCCCATAAAGTCAGCCAATATGTGCCCATGTGCGATGACCCCGCAAATCCCCATGCTCGATCGCATCTAGCTGTCGGGCGGTAGTACCGGTCACTACCGTTCTGTTTAAAAAAATGCCTCAATGGGTATATTTTCTGGGGCCCTTATTTAAGCCGTTTGCCCGTTTTCAGTTTAGTTCGCTTCTCCCTCTTTTATTAGTCTAAGTTTTGCCCATACTTGATTTCATTCTCTTCCTTGATTAATCTCTTCCCTTCCGATGATTCTTCCCATATTTGAGTGGAAGAGAGAGGAGAGCTAGATCCACATTTTGACCTAACCAATTCATCTCTTTGTGAGTGTATCTTTGGGGATCTAGACTTCGGGGGATTTTGTGTTCCGTTTGTGTTCTTCCTATCTTGTTCCACCAATAGCTTTAGTAGCTTTGTTGGAACTTGAGAATAAGGGATTTGAACATCTTTGTGGTGCTCTTGCCATATGCATTAAGTGCATCGGTTTGAGTTCTCCTCGGAGGATTTGGTGAGTGAAAGTTGAGAAGTTTTTTACTCTTGGGTTCTTGGAACCCTAGACGGTTTGTTGTATTGCAGGTTGTGGCCTTGGTGGCGTCTTGTTGAGGCCTTGGTGGAGTTTGTTGCGAGCCTCCAATTGAGTTGTGGAGAAGTGCCCCAACCTTGTGAGACGTTCCGGTTGCCACCGACAAGTGCACCGATAGTGGAAGTGTGGATCGATCCCATTGGGGTGAGATTCACCGGAGAATAAGGGAGGCCTTTTGTGGCATAGGTGGTTAGATATCACCCCCTCTCCAAACAAGACGTACTCCATGTTGGGAGGAACTCGGTAAAATATCGTCGTTCCCGCGTGCCTCGGTTATCTCTATACCCGAGCTCTTTACTTATGCACTTTACATTGTGATAGCTTCGTGCTTGAAGTAATCTATATCTTGCTATCACATTGTTGCTTGTATTGCTTAGCATAAGTTGTTGGTGCATATAGGTGAACCTTAGTTGTTCTAGGTTGTGTTTGACAAAGTAAACGCTAGTTTAATTCCGCCTTTGTCGAGCCACTCTCAGAAAAAGTTTTAATCGCCTATTCATCCCCCTCTAGGCGACATCTGTATCCTTTCAACATGTCTTTCGCGTCAGCTCAAATTCGACGACAAACATGTGTTTAGACTGAATCGAGTTCAATTGACAAGTACACGGATTAAATTATGAAAATTACGAGTACGGATTAAATCGAGCCAAACAAACGAGTATAGGGGCTGCTATTATATCTAGCCTCAATCGTGATAGTTTTTTGCAATTTTCTCAAATGCGGGAGGGTATTCTTGCAAGATTCCAATCCATGTGTCGTCTAAGTCAGCTCAAATTTGACAGCAAACATTGAATTGGACTAAATCGAACCCAATTCACAAATACACGGGCAAAATTCAGCAAGATGACTGAAATGGTGCTTCGTCAAGATGACGACGAATACTGCAAACAAGCGTATGGCAAACGTGGTTTACGGTGAACTGCAAATCACGTTTGTAATATGAAATTTCCCAAGGCGGAACAGATATACTAAATTGAACTATATACTTAAAAATTATAACATTGACATACATGCTGTGGAAAGTTTTGATCATTGAAAATCAACATATATACAACAAAAAAAATAGATGCCGCGCCCTACATCCAATCTACCCTAGCAGCTGCCGGCGGTACCTACTTACTAGAGCGTCTATGGCGTCGCCATCGGTCGCCTACTCCTCGTCGGAGTCGGATCTGTCGTCGGAGTAGTCGACGACGAGGAACCCGAGCCAAGCCTGGTGCTCGCGGGCGGAGCGGCGACAGACGCGACGGAGCTTGAGCGGCTCGACCTCGTGCTCGTCGTGGCGGCGCTTCACACCCTCCCACACGTCGGAGACGAGGGTCCCTAGCGAATTGAACTTTGCCTCGCGGACCGCGTTTTCCTCCTCTGAGCCAGAGTCCACCTCCTCCTCGTTGTTGTCCTCATCGGAGATGTGGACCCACTAAGCCGGTGCGGGGACGGGAGTAGGGGGTGGCGGGAGGTGGCGCGCGCACCATCAATGATAGCGCGCGGAGGCGCGGGCCAACGCTCGCGGCAGCCGGGAGGTACCCGCCTCCGCATCGTGCGCGGCGAGCGCGAACCTGAACCCGGCCCACACCAGAGAGGTCACGCGGGAGCGGCGATGATGCACCTCCTTCTCGCTCGGCGGCGACACAGGAGCTCGGACGCCAGAGCTCCCTCCGAGCCGCAGCGAACGACCGCCTTGCCCGGCCATATTCTGGCACGATTGGCCAGCCATGGCACGGAAGGGTGGCTCGGAGGTGGTGGGTGGTGGCGATTTAACGGCTAGTGACAGACACGGCTGGAATCAGAGCGGGTGGCGATGACAAGGGTTTCTGCACGGGGGAGAAGGGGAAAATGGGATGCAGTTTAGTGCATCCGAGCCCTTCCGTCCCAAATATATACGAGATAGACATGCCGTTTGCGATAAACGACAAAAAAAAAATTACGGTTTGGCCCTGTCTGCGGTATCTAAAAAAGCCACTTTTTGGCTTTGATACCGCATATTGGCAAAATTTTGCGAGCTGACTGATATGCAGTATCTGCTAGAGATACTCTAAACCGACCTGGGACCTCCTTTACCGTTGTGTTACTAGTTGCCACATCAAAATCTATGGTTCGCTCTCCTGACTGTTTTCCTTGAGGCCGTGGGAGTGTTTGGTTCCCATGTGAGTTTTTCCTCATGGATGAAACTTGCATGCGGGGATTAGTCTCTGGGCCAAAATCTTTCTCGTATTTGCTAGTCAGTATTCTCGTTTTCCCTAAAGTTCTTGTATTTGGTTTCTCTACGCACACAGGAGGCAATGAGTGTTATGCTCTTTAAATTAACATATTTGATCTTAATTTTTTCTAATATATCTAACTATCTCCATTCGAGATAAATTGTACATGAAAAAACGCCACTCGATGTTATGAATCCATTCTAACAAATTTGTAATTTCCTTAAGTGTTTGAAACTCTACGCCGTGTTCCTTTTTAAAGCTTAATTGAACATTTTTTTCTAAATTCATCACACATGGTTGATTATTTGAAATTTCCTTTAAGGAAAAGCTTCAGTTCATCATTTCACACGACTTTTATGTTATAAGTTTTATGTTTCAATATTTTTATATGAGTAGATCTAGATCAACGTACAGTATATTAGAACAGTTTAAATCTACTCATTTACGAATGTTAAAATAAAAACTTACAACACGAAAGTTGTGTAAAATGGTGAGACAAAGCTACACTTCGAAGGAAATTTCAAACGATTGCCCATATATAATGAATTTGGAAAAATTCGTTCACAAAATATATAAACATGAAAATGAAATAGATCCCTAAAAAGTCAACGAAACTAGAAACTGGTTGTGAGAATGGATTCGCAACATTGATTTGCATCTTTTTTATGTAAAACTTATTTTGAATTGATGCATGGTAATGCAGATCGAAGTGGATTAAGTACACCTCGTCTAGGGAGGAAAGTTTACCTGCCTGAGTTGCATCTAGCAAGAAGATTTTGCGTGCAGAGGGCCTGTCCCCGTAGAAACACCCAAAATCGACGTTCCTAGTAGGCCAAATTTTATCATGCTTTAAATCTCACGTATGCGACCCAACAAACCAAACAGACTTATTTATTTTTGCCGGATGCGAGAAACGAAGATCGGGCCAACCAAACACGCCCTAGAATGTTATGAAAAGTTGAATGCCAAATGAACCCAGCAAGTGATTGGAATATATAGGACGCGTTTGGTTACCTATAGCCTTTTTTCTTCTCCTTGGACTAAGATCTGGATGGCATGCCCACAGATAGATGAGTCTAAAACCATGTTGTCTAGTTTGTTTGATTACCTTGGTCGCATCATACCAACACAGGAGGCTTGTTGTTTGGTTGAGGGTTGATTGGTTGACTGCATCTAGTTCGGTGACCCATCAATAATCACACTAACCCTAAGGATAAACACACATAGCTCACACCATCACAGCTAGCGGCCATGGGCAGTAGCGCGACGAAGGCGACCAGGAAGTAGAAGCCGGTTGGGAGAGGAGTCATCTTAGAGTGATGTTGTTGGAGCATGACGTCTGATGGCGCGGATTGGTTCTTGGAGTCGAATCTGACGAAACTGACGAAAATCATCCAAAACAGCCATTTGCATTAATCATGTTCTTTGTGTTCAGGATGGTGTAGCTGTTGGCACGGCACCTGGTGTGCCCACGACGGTGACAGAGGGCATCGACGGAGGGCGGCGCGACACCTTAGCCAAAGACGAAGGGCGGCGCGGGAACATGGCGGACTCGAACGCCTGAAACAGGTGTTCGGCGATAGGGAGCTCCTTGCGGTCGCAGCCGAGATCGACGATGACCTTGCCATCGAGTCGAGCGGCGCTGCGAGAGTTCATGCATCAACAAGAAAAGAGAGGAGAGAGAAAACAGCTCCGTCTTCAACCTTGAAAAGTTCATCTTCAACATCCACTCTATTGTCGTTGTTGGCTTCTAGATATGGATTTCTCTACCTCCACCAAAATGAAAACTTTGCAACACGAAAGTTATGGGGAACAATGGGATCTACCTACTCCTTAAAGGAAATCTAAAAAAATCGTCTAGAAAAGATTCAACTTTGACCATGATTCCGAGAATATACAACTCAGAAACTTGGTGCCGATGGTCAGAATGGAACCACATCGTAGATGTGCATATTTTTCAGGTAAAACTTGTTTCAAATTGGAGCATATTTGTGCTAATTAGAAGTGGTTATGGATTGTAATGTATTAAAAAGATAGAGCCATGGTACGGATTGTTTCAGATACTAAATAAACGCGGACACTTATCGTTTACAGAGATGAGAAATCAAGAAAACTTACACGGTTGCATTGTTGGAGCCATGCACGTGGGCTATTTGCGCTCTCCGAGACCTGGCTCCATAAGGATTGTCGATTGAGCATTCCTAGCGGGTCTGACTCGGGACTGCTTTGACGCTCATGGGTGCAACAACACGAAAGGATTCCGGACAACTAATCGGGCTGAATTCTTCTCCTAGAGACTAGATAGTGGTGGTGTGGCCTACCAAACACGTCCATACAAGTCAAGGGTGTGAGAGATGAGTTGTGCCCGTTCAGGAGGGACGTGTGAAGTGTCATGATGGCTTATGTGGGACCAAACTAAACATGGAATTATAAGGAAGTATTAACTGCACATAGAATTACAAGAAAGGATTATTACTTAATTAGATAAATAAATAAATAGACCATAACACTCTCCCTAATTATTGCTTGTCCTGTCGATCGATCATCGTATGAATAACTTCCTCCAAAAACCATGTGGGAAAAATGGAGGAGGAAGATTCATTATGTCATGAAAAACTTTTAAAAACCCAGTGGCAAAATAAACAGAAAATAACATATGTCGTCCATGGGCTTTCCGTCTAACCAACGGTCCATCCAAAAGAGGGCCGTGGCTCCGTCACCTAACACCATCGTGGTAGAGGCGTCGAAAGCCTGTAGCTCTGCCTAGCGCCGGAGTTTTTCGCGCTGATTCCCGGCCGCGCTAGGAAGCGCCGCACGGTGAGAGAGGCGCTTGTGGAGCGCCGCTGGATAGCTGACATCCGAGGCGCGATGAGCCTGCTTGCCCTCTGGCAGTACGTCTAGCTGTGGATCCGAGTGCGTGATGTCCAGCTTGCCGAGTCGACTGACACCCTCCTTTGGAGATGGACGCCGGACGCGCAGTACTCTTCCAAGTCTTGCTACGAATTCCTATTCCAGGGATCGATTAGTTCGAGATCTTGGAAACTTAACTGGCACACTTGGGCACCCCCACGGGTGAAATTCTTCATTTGGCTCGCTTGTCAGGATCGCTGTTGGACGGCGGAGCGGCTCGCACGAAGAGGGCTCGCGCACCCTCCAAGCTGTTCCCTGTGTGACCAGGAGGTTGAGACAATGTCTCACCTCCTGGTTGGCTGCCCCTTCTCTCGAGCGCTTTGGCGTGAGGTCCTATCTTGGATACGATCCACGACCCTACCCCCGGATGGATAAGACGACTTCGTGGACTGGTGGCAACACGCTGTGCTTTCTACCCCCCGCGCCATGCGCAAGGGGACATCTTTGCTGATCATGTTGACGGCGTGGTGGATCTGGAAGCATCGCAATGCGGTCGTGTTCGACCATGTGTCGCCTGACATGGGTCGCCTTCTCACCACCATTCAGACCGACGCACGCTCCTGGGGACTGCCGGTGCGATTGGCCTCCATGCCTTAATCCCCGTGGTTCCATAGGTCTAGTGGGTTGTGTTGTATGGGTTGTCGGCTCTTCCGAGCCTTGTATATATTTGTACAAACTTATTTTTCTTTAATGAATCGAAACGCAAGGCTTTTGCGTTTTCGCAACAACAACAAAATGTCGTCCATGCTTGTATTGATGTTGTCTCACTAAAAGTCTTACATGAGAAATCGTTAAGGAAAACTCACGAATAGTGAAGATCTAATGATCTTCAACATGTCATAACCTAGGAGATTTCTCCCCTTAAATTTTGTAAATCATGAAGTCTACTCATATAAATTTCATGTACATATTTATGAAACAATGAACTTAGTAAACAAATCGATGAGGTCATCTCATTACTTTCGTTTGCAAAATACTTATTTCCTCACTCTTTTGTAGCTCAAGCGATAAAACAGTTTAGGAGCAAAATGCTTTGTAATATTGCTCTTAAGTTTCCTACGGTAATACAATAAAAAAACTTAATATAACCTATCTACAACAAAATCTTATTATAACATGTCTACATCTGTACAATACAAGAAACATTATCCTAATAGTCAAGTGGCGGCGTTTGATTTCAGAACTTAAGCCGAGGGAAGCAACAAGTTATGTTGTGATAAGCCATATGTTGATCTTGGTGGCATGTGCATTCTTTTCTGTGTTTGTTTCAAGAGCTCGTCAAGAACTATATTGATCCCCAAGAAGAGATGAAAATAGTCATAGAGTCTCTCGGGGCTAGTGACGTGGGTATACTAACTAGGTAGGCCCACGAGGAGGAAATAAACATAGGTCAGCATCTTATTGATGGCGGTTCATGATGAATCCTACACAAGGTGGTGGCTATGACTTGACGTGCAAGATAAGAAGCATAATATGACTTGTATATGAACTCTACTCTGAGTTAGATTAGACTTGTAAATAACTGGTCTGCTACTCACACAAGGCTATAAAGCCACCCTTGAGGGTTCCAACAATCACATAGTGAAATCCTAGTAGTCAACTCGCCTTAGCACTGAGCTAAGCCGTTGAGACCTTGTAATCGGTCTACTATCTTCAATACAATACAAGCAGGAGTAAGTCTTTACCTCCACCATGAGGGCCCCAACCTGGTTACATCGTGTGTGTTTCCCATGAAAAAAATGCATACTAGCGAATAGGAACATTGGCACGCCGGGTGCTTGCCCGGTCTGCAACCAGGGGCCAGAGGATGTTAAGAATCTCTTATTCCAGTGTCATGTGGCCAAGGAGATGTTGAACACTCTCGGGATTATTGGGTTGGTCGAATAAGCTGTGCAAGATGACAAGTCGGGGTCGGTTGTGCTAGAATACCTACTTTGGAAGCAATACAATGATCTGCCAAACTTCGACTTGGCTGGTAAGAGAGAACTCATTGTTGTAACTTGCTGGTATTTGTGGTGGATGAGAAGGAAACGCACACAGAATGAAGATGTCACTCCCTTGTTCCGTTGTAAAATGTCTATTCTATCTATTGCATCTAATGCTTCAAAAGTGTCTAAGATGCAGGGACCTATATCAGATGCAACTTGGTCTGAGCCACCTCCAAGACATGTGAAGCTCAATATTGACGCTACCTGTTATGATGATGTGAAGTCTGGAGCTATTGGCTATGTACTACGTGATTACCAAGGAAGATTTATAGCGGCGACATACAAATAACTCTCACATGTGGTATCAGCATCTATGACCAAAGCCCTAGCGATGAAAGGACTCATCTTAGCTTCTAAGATGGATGCAACGCAGGATTATAGCCGGATTCATTGGGGACTATTGAAGCTTGCAACAGAGGAGAAGCTTGGTGGAATGATTCAGCTGCTACTTTTGTTGATTGTGTGGATGTAGCTTTATTGATTGGTAATGTTTGTTATATGCATTGTCCGAGGAAAACAAATAAAATTGTGCATGAGCTAGCTGAAAAGTTTGCCCCTAGCTTTTCAATTTCCAAACTCATTGATGATGTAACCTTGTTTAACAAAAAAAATGGACGATATGTTTCTAATTAGAAACCAAGATATATACCAATAACCCATTGTGACCACTCAGCGTTAGTTGGGCTGTAAATTAATTTGAAAGGAATAGAGTATTTTGTAGAGAAACCAGTGGGCCAAGTGCAATGTGTTGTGCACATTTGGGCCCATCTAAACTTATAGCCACAGCTCAGGAGCAATTCCCCTTTCCTTCGGCCGCTTCTGCTCCACTCCTCCACTCCACAGTCACGGGCACCGCTGAAAACCCTCGTCCTCACCGCGGCGCTTCCGGCGGCGACATGGACACCCGGGTGCCTCCCGTTCCGATGAACCCCGCGACGGTCGCCGACTTCCGGCGCCAGGGCCGTGACCCTGACGATGTAGAGCAACTCTTCGCCCGCGTGATCTCCTACGCCCACTTCGCCCTCCCGGACCCTCCCGCCTCCGTCGACGCTCGCATCTTCGCGCTCCTCCCCCACGATGGCGTAGACCGCCTCAGCAGCCTCCCCGACATGCTCCTCGGCAACATCGTCTCCCGCATCCCCGTCAAAGAGGCCGCGCGCACCGCCACGCTCTACCAATGCTGGCGCGGGGTCTGGCGCTCCGCCCCGCTCGTCCTCGTCGACTCCCATGTCCTCCCCGCAGGCGCCCCGGTCGTACGCGTTGAAGCGCGGCGCATCATCTCCGTTGTCGCCCGCGTCTTCGCCGAGCACCCGAGCCCCTTCCGTTGCGTCCACCTCACCAGCAGCTACATGGAAGGGTCCCAGGACCTACTCACGCGCTGGCTCCGTGAAGGGTTTCGCATCATAGTAAATCAAAAAATTTCTACGGATGCGAACAAGAAAGCCAAGATCTAATCTAGGAGATGCAATCAACGAGAGAGATGGATGAGATCTTCATACCCTTGAAGAAATCGCACAGCGGAAACGCTCAACAGAACGTGGTTGATGTAGTCGTACTCGCCGTCTCCTTCTCGCGATCCGATCCGATCCTACGCCTCAAGTGGCGGCGCCTCCGAGAGATGCACACGCACGGTGCAGCAACGTCTCCTCCTTCCTTGGTCCAGCAAGTATGGTGGAGAGATAGATTGGATCTGTAGCACGACACCGTGGTGCTTATGGTGGAGAATTTCTGCGGCAGGGCTTCACCTACACGTAGTCGGGAGAGATAGAGAGAGAGAGAGAGAGAGAGAGAGAGAGAGAGAGGAAGGGCAGCAGTTGGCGGCTAGGGTTGGAGGAGTGGTGGGGGGAGGCTGCGCCCATGCCCTCCTTATATAGGGGGCTGGCCGGCCCCCCTTGGCCCCTCCTCCAAACCCTAGGGCGGCGGCCCCAAGGGTGGAGTGGGGGGCAAGTCTTCCCCCTTTCCTTCTAGAAGGCTCCCCTAGGGTTTCCCCTAGGGCTGACCGGCTGGGCCTTGGGGGCCTTGTGCCCCTGGCCCAAAGTGGCCAGGACACTTCCCCTTAGGCCCACGCAGGCCTCCGACAAGTGGGTCCACGATGGTACCACTCCGGAACCTTCTAGAACCTTCCGGTACAATACCGATAAACTCTGAAACGATTCCGAAATCCAAAAACTGCTTTCCTTTATATGAATCTTATTCTTCGGACCATTCCGGAACCTCTCGTGATGTTCTGGATCTCATCCGAGACTCCGAAAAAAACTCATAAACCAATTATCCATTCTATCCTAGCGTCGTTGCACGTTAAGTGTGTGACCTACGGGTTCGAGAATATGCAGACATGATCTTCTATCAATAATCAACAGCGGGATCTGGAAACCCATATTGACTCCCACATATTCATTGATGATCATATCGGATGAACCACGATGCCAGGATTCAATTAATCCCATATATGTATTCCCTTCGTCACGCGATATTTTACTTGCCCGAGATTCGATCGTTGGTATCGGCATACCTAGTTCAATCTCGTTCACAACAAGTACTTTACTCGTTCCGTAATCCGATATCACTTTGTGATTAACTCCTTAACCACGTGTGACGAGGTTTGATCTCATCAATGCCCATTGTTATGGACTTGGGTTTTGGAGAAGATGGGGATGCTGGAGATCGTGGAACGGTTAACAGACAAGCAACCCGGGGACACGAGATTTACCCAGGTTCAGGCCCCCGGAGGGAAAACCCTACTCCTGCTTGTCTGATCTTGATTACGGCGGAACCGAAGGTTACAGGGGTGCGCAGATTCGATCTGGCGTGGTGGTGCGTATGCGAAAGTATGAGTCGAGGGATCTAGGTCGTGCCCTCCTGGCCTTTATATAGACTTAGGCAGTTCTCGGGCATAGTCCTAGTCGGTTACAAGTTCTAGGATTTTACCCCTTTTAATTTCCTATCTACGCTAGTCTTGCTCTTCAAGGATCCGAAGGCGTCATGGGCCTTGGCCACCCGAAAATCTTCATGGGCCAGCGTACATCTGCTGTGGTCCTTCCTTGGGCTGGACCAGGTATGCTGAGGTCACGTACCCGTAAGGTATAACCATGTCAGTAGCCCCCGAGTGATCAGTCGAATCGCAGATTCGGCTGAGGACTCTTCAATCTTTCGGGTGTGACTATATGTTTCAACAGTATGTGTGTAGGGATTGTTGATGCGCGTGCCTGACTCACCCGACGGATCAGGGTCAGTTAACTGTCTTAGGACGAAACAAAACGATCTTCCTCAGATTCGAGTCCCTCAACTCGAAACTGGAACATATGCTGGCGTAATTCGACTCAGGCCGTGGAGGACTTACAGGAGTGGAATTCCAGTGAATTTAATTGATGTACCCAACGCGTCCGTCGGGATTTTTCATCGCACCTGTTAGCACGGGTTTTTACTAGCAGAGCGCAGTCATGTGCGTTGCCAGGCCATCAGATGATATCTGTAGGTCTTATCTTTGTGTCGTAGACATAGCATCCGAATGTTTGTCACCTCGGAGGTGTTTCGGGTGGCCAAGGAGACCGTTGCTCACTAGGTGTTTTGTTGGGGCAGATTTGCCAAAAAGTTTTTGCGTGCTGATCCGAAAGATCGCAGTCGAAGTTTTCATAGGGTGCGCGACCAGCGCTCCCTATGGGAGTAGCCCCCGAGTGTCTGTTCGAGTCGTAGACTCGAGCGGAGACTTTAGCTCAAAACATTGTACAGTTGTTAAGTCCGTAGGACACAAAAAATTTCGGATGCTTAAATCCATCCTCCCTATGGGAGTAGCCCCCGAGTCCGTAGTGGAGTCGTAGACTCGACGTAGGACTCGAAGAATTATTTTGTCTTTATTCGTCTTTCGGGTGCGCGGTCAGCGCTCCTGATAGGAGTAGCCCCCGAGTATTTAGTCGAATCGAACATTCGAGTGAGTACTCTTAGCTGTGGAGCCGAAGAATTGTAGTTGGTGCTAGTATAGCTTTTGATGACATCAGTGCTGACGATCAATGACCTCAAGCATCTGCTACACCAGAGATGACTTGACTGGACGAACGTGGGTCCCACTTGCTGACCTTGAATTGACCGGTCACGCGCGGCGTAGAGATAATTACGGCGTCTCCTTGATTTACGCGCGTAGTGGACGGCGTGGTAACGACGGTTCGTTGTAATGCTGACACGTGTATGGTCAGATCTGTCGTTGGCGTTAGGTCTTCTGGATGGACGGCTGCCGTGCGTCGTCTTCGTCGTTATAATCATTGGGGAAAATCGCAGTTTGTTTTCACCGCATCAGTTCTTGTTTTCACTGCCTCCTTGTGCTCTAGCAATTCTTGCACGCTGGGATTTCCTTCCACATTTCCATCTTCCTTTCTGCGCTTTCACCACCGGCGCCGCCGTAGCGCAATGGGGAAGCCGAAGAAATCGTCATCTGTCGTTGGTACCAGCGCCGCCGGAGGAAAGAAAGGCGCCACCGCTACCCGTGTCACCGACGGCGGCTAGCGGCGATCAGAGACGCGGGAGAGCGATCTCCGCAAGCTTCGCGAGCGAGGTCTGATCCCACAAGATAGGGAGGCCGTCAGACTCCCTGGCAACAAGGTAATCCCCCGTTCCCCAGTTGGGTATCGGGTTATGTTTCTTGCCTTCGTTATGCGTGGGTTTTCCTTTCCAGTCCACAACTTTCTCCGTGGGCTGCTCTTTCTCTATGGGATCCAACTTCATCATCTTTCGCCCAACTCTCTTCTCCACATTGATTGCTTCATCACTTTTTGCGAGTGCTGGCTCGGCATTTAGCCGCACTTTGGCCTCTTCCGGAAACTTTATTCCGTGAAGAGGCAGTCTGGTTCGGATGGTGTTTATCCCATTGGGGGTTGCATCATCTCTCTTAGTCCCAATCTTCTTTTCTTTTCTTTTTCCATGTCCGAATCCGTCCAGTACTGGCGGAGGCGATGGTTTTATATCCGCGACTCCGTAGTGCCTGGGCAAGATTTTGGTCTTGTTACTTTTGACCCTTCCCAAATGATTGAGCCGAAAAGGTCTTGGAAAAACAAAATCTTGGATGGAGAGGTGGCGGAAATAGAGGCCCTTTACCGTCGGGTGGAAGATCTCCAGCTAATTCCGGAGAAGGAAGTGAACGGCGTGGACATCATACGGACGTTTCTTGAGTGTCGGGTGCAGCCTCTCCAAGCAAGGGCGCACCCGATGTTTCTTTATTCTGGGCGCCGTGATCCGACGAGGGTTTCGGCTGAGAAAGTCTCCGAGGAGGATCTTGACAAGACCCTTCGCGCGCTGCTGAAGTTCAAGGCCGGAGAGAAAATCCCGGGGAAGTCGCTGACTCCGCCGTTTTCTTCGGCGTTGGCTGTTCCACAGGTGTAGATTTGTGTGCGTAGCGCTTTTTTGTCGACTGCGTATTTATTTCCTTTGTTTGCTAACAAAGTTCCTTCTGTTGTGGCAGAGCTTCAAGGTACCGGGCATGGTACCGCCATTGCCTGAAAAGTATCCGAATGCCCCGGATAATGAAGTGGTGGAGTCCGTGTCCGAACTTCCTTCAGCGCGATCTCCGGCCGAAGATGCCGACGAGTCGAGTGAGGACCATACACGCAAACGATCACGGAGCTCCAGCGAGTCTTCGGATGCATCGACTCCTCCGACTCCCAGAAATCCTCTGGGCCTTGAGCGTCATAGCGATGGTCATGGAGATTCTTCCTCTCCCATTCCCGCCATTCCTGTGCGGGCTGTGGCACCGCACCCGCCAGCAAAGCGGAAGATGGAAGAAAAGAAGGAAGAGAAGAAAGAGGACAAGAAGGAAGAGAAGAGAGCCCGAAGGACTCCTCCTGTCTTCGACCTGAGATCGCAGGGCTCGTAAGTTTCTTGTTATACCACTGTCCTTTTTCCTTTTGATTTTGCACTTGTGTTGATTGCTTCGTATGCAGGCATTCCTCCCGCGACTCCTCCAGTGATGGTGCGCGGGAGGTGATGGGGGAGTCAAAAATTGCGTCTCCTCCTCCTCAGACGGTGGCGACTTCAGGGGGCGCCGCTCCGGATCCTCCTGTGCAGGAGGTGCAGGTGGTTGCGCCTCAGAATTTCGCCAGCGGGTCTTCGGAGTCGCTATCCGAGCATGTGAGTATCTTTGCTTGGTGCCACGGGGGGAGCCCCCGAGTGTCTTCGTGTGCGAATTTTGTTTTTATTCCTTTGTGTTGGGCGTAGCCCCCCGAGTCCTTTTTCTTACTGCTGTTTCTTTTTCTGCAGCCTTTTGTGCAGGAAGCCAAGCGGCCAGTGCGAGAGCCTTTGGTGGAGGCGAACCTTCGGCATCTTCAAGGTACCTGTTTGCTGTTGGTGCTTCTTTCATTTATTCTGGTCCTTCTCTCTGACGTTTGCTTGTTTTGAATGCAGTGGAGCATAATACTTCTCTCTGTGAAGTTGACGCTCTCAAGAAGAGCCTTGGTCAGTCGGAGAAGAAAGCCGAGGCCGCCGTTGGTGCGAAGGAACGCCTCGAGTTAGAGCTGACTAAGGCAGCCGAAGCGAAGGAGCGTCTGTAGCAGGAGGCCGCGGACCGTGAGGAGCAACTGGCCACTGTTGCGGCTTCTCGTGAGAAATAGGTGGCGGGCAAGCTCATGGCTGCTGCCAAGGCTGTTTCGGGTAAGTGTTGTATTTGTGCTTATTTCTTCGTGTTTCCTGTCTTCTTCTGCGTTGCTTTTCGTCATGTCCCTTTCTTTTTGTCTCAGATGCCGCAGGCATCGAGTTTGTGTTGGAATTATGCCCTAGAGGCAATAATAAAGATGTTATTATTATAATTCTTGTTCATGATAAAGTTTATATTCCATGCTAGAATTGTATTAAGAGGAAACATTAATACTTGTGTGGTTTGTGAACAACACCGTGTCCCTGGTACCATAGACATGAGTTGTCAATTGATAATGAGATCATATCATTGGGAGAATGATATGATGGACAGACCCAAACTAAGCGAAGCAATTAGATCGTATCATCGTGTTCATCTTTGCGTAGCTTTTCCTATGTCAAATATTGTATTCCTTAGACCATGAGATAATACAACTCCCTGGTATCGGAAGAAAGCTTTGAGGTCATCAAACGTCATCCTATGAGAGGGTGATCATAAAGCTGTCTCTCAGGTGATCGAAAGTATCTGTTGGGTTGTATGTATCGAGATGGAATTTGTCCCTCCCAAGTCGGAGAGATATACTTCGGGCCCACTTGGTAATCGATATCAACACCGCTTGCAAGCATGTGGTTAAGGAGTTAATCACAAAGTGATATCGGATTACGGAACGAGTAAAGTACTTGCTGTGAACGAGATTGAACTAGGTATGGCGATACCGACGATCGAATCTCGGGCAAGTAAAATATCGTGAGACGAAGGGAATATATATATGGGATTGTTTGAATCCTGACATCGTGGTTCATCCGATATGATCATCGATGAATGTGTGGGAGTCAATATGGGTGTCCAGACCCCGCTGTTGATTATTGATAGAAGATCATGTCTGCATATTCTCGAACCCGCAGGGTCACACACTTAACGTGTCTTGACGCTAGGATAGATTGGATAATTGTTTTATGAATTTTTGTTCGGAGTCTCGGATGGGATCCAGGACATCACGAGAGGTTCCGGAATGGTCCGGAGAATAATATTCATATAAGGCAGTGCAGTTTTTGGAGTTCGGAATTGTTCCGGGTTAATCGGTATTGTACCGGAAGCTTCTAGAACCTTCCAGAAGGGGACCAACGTGGCCCCACCTTCCGGGAGGGGGCATGGGCCTATGAGGGAGTGTCCTGGCCGCATTGGGCCAGGGGCACAAGGCCCCATAGGGCCCAGCCGATCCTAGAGAGTTTAAATCGTTTAAACTAGAGATAGGGTTTCTAGAAGAGGGGAGAGTCCATGCCCCCCACTCCTTATCCTTTGGGCTTGGGGGAGGGGCTAGGGCTGCGCCCCCCCTCTATATAAAGAGGGGTGGGGGCGCACCAACCCCACACACCTCTCCTCCAAACCCTAGCCGCCTTGCTAGCTTTCCTCTCTCCCTCTCGACTGTTTGTAGGCGAAGCCCTGCTGTAGAAATTCTCCACCATATACACCACGCCGTCGTGTTGTAGATCCAATCTATCTCTCGACCATACTTTCTGGTCCGAGGAAGGAGGAGACGTCGAGGTGCTGCACGTGTGCATCTCACGGAGGCACCGCCACTTGTGGTGCTAGATCGGATCGGATCGCGAGGAGGAGAAGCGAGTACGACTACATCACCCACGTTTGACGAGCGTTCATTGTCTGAATCTTCAAGGGTATGAAGATCTAATCCAATCTCTCTCGTTGATTGCATATCCTAGATTAGATCTTGGCTTTCCCTCTGTTCGCATCCGTAGAAAATTTTGATTTACTATGCCGCGAAACCCTTAAGTGGTATCAGAGCTAGATCTATGCGTAGATGTGTTTCACGAGTAGAACGCAACATGGTTGGTGCGGGCGTTGATGTTTTCTATTGCAAGCCTCTTGTTTGTGTTCTTCTTATGACACGGGATAGTGAGATTGAAGCGGTCCAGGCCAACCTTACGCGACGTCATTCGCGAGACCGGCTCCGCACTTGACGTGTGGCTTGTTCCACACATGCGGCTGGTGGATGGCAGTTTCTCTCACTATAGTTGTCATGGGATTAACACCGGAGTTTGGAAACCATAATATCACCGTTGTGGCTTTCCGTAGGTAAGAATCGTTCTTAGCATCTACTCCCATAAGCCACGTAAAACATGCAACAACAAAGTAGAGGCGTCTAACTTGTTTTTGCAGGGAGTGTTTTCTGTGATATGGTATGGCCCAAGATGTGATGTGTATATTGTATGCGATGATCATGTTTTGTAATGTTTCACGACTTGCATGTCGATGAGTACACAACCGGCAGGAGCCATATGGTTGTCTTTATAATTGTGTATGACCTGCGAGTCAACTTCTTATACGCCATGTAATAGCTTTACTTTATCGCTAAGTAGTTAGCAATAGTTGTAGTTGCTATTCGTGGTGGAGGCAATCATGGTGGAGTGATGGAGATCATGCGAACGCACAAGATGGAGATCATTGCGAGGATTGGCTATACCATGTCACATAAAGTTATATGCATGTGATGTTTATCCTTTATGTATCTTATTATGCTTAGATCGTGACGGTAGCATTATAAGATGATTCCTCACTTAAAGATCAAGATAAAACTGTGTTCTCCCCAAGTATGCACCGCTATAAAGTTCGTGTCCAAGCATCACGTGATGATCGGGTGCTATAGACTCTCGCTCACATACAACGGTGCAAGCCAGTTTTGCACACGGAAATACTTGGGTCTAGCTTGACGAGCCTAGCATGTACATACATGGCCTCGGAACACAAGAACCGAAAGGTTAAGCATGAGTCATATGAATGATATGATCGACACTTTGTTGTCCACCATTGAAACCACATCTCTTCTCGTGATGATCGGATTAGGTGTGGTGAATTTGGATCGTGTTCACTAAACAACTTGAGGGATGTTGAATTTAGTGGGAGTTCATCTAGTAATTTGATTAAGTTGAACTATTTATCATGAACATAGTCTAAATTGTACTTGCAAATCTTGTAGATCACATGGCCAAGTCCAACTTCAACTTCAACGCTTTTGCTGATAAAGAAAAGCTTAGAAACAATGGGTCTAACTTCACCAATTGGTTCCGCAATCTAAGAATCATTCATGCGGCGGACAAAAGGACTATGTCCTTGGGAAAGCGTTAGGTGACCCTCATAAATCGCTACGGCGATGAGAAAGCTGTCTATCG
Organism: Avena longiglumis; assembly: GCA_030063025.1. Lineage (NCBI taxonomy): Eukaryota > Viridiplantae > Streptophyta > Magnoliopsida > Poales > Poaceae > Avena > Avena longiglumis. The sequence continues at coordinate 189,014,302 of CP125979.1, forward strand.
ATCAAGAAAGATGATTATGGTGTGATTAAGAGCACCATGTTGTTTGCTATGGAACCGGAGCTTCAAAATCGTTTTGAAGAGTATCTCGGGCCCTTCGAGATTCTCGAGGAGCTGAAAACCATGTTTCAGACTCAGGCCCGTTCTGAGAGATATGAGATCTCCGAGAAGTTCTTTAACTGCAAGATGGAGGAAGGGAGTTCCGTTAGTGAGCACGCCATAAAGATGTCGGGCTACACTCAACGCTTGAGCAACTGGAATGCACGATTCGAGGAGCTCAAGATTGAGGGTTCTGCAATCACTCCTCCCAGCTACAAAAGTTTTGTAGTGACTCATAATCAGATTGGTTCCATCGATATGATCACCGAGCTCTTCGCAAAGTCAAGGCTGCGAAGTGGACATCAAGAAGGATAATCATGTGTTGATGGTCAACAAGCCCTCCTTTAAGAAAGGTAAGGAGCAAAGAAACCCTTTAAGAAGAGGCGGCAAGCACAATGCCCTCGCGAGAAGAAGCTCAAGTCTGGTCCTAAGCCCGACCTTGAGTGCTTCTATTGCAAGGACAAGGGTCATGGAAGCGCAATCGTCCAAGTACTTAGCGGACAAGAAGTCGACACCATCAAAGGTATATTTGATATACATGTTATTGATGTTTTCCTTACTAGCCCTCGTTGTAGTGCACGGGTATTTGATACGGTCAGCTAATATTTGTAACTCGAAACAGGAGCTACGGAATAGACGGCGGCTTGCGAGGATGAGGTGATGCGCTGGCAACGGATCAAGAGTTGATGTGATGGCGTCGGCACGATCTCCTTAGTTTTACCTTCGGGATTAGTTTTAAACCTTAATAAATGTTATTATGTGCTGCGTTGAGCATGAACATTATTTCGGATCGTGTTTATTGCAAGACGGTTATTCATTTAAATCGGAGAATAATGGTTGTTCTATTTATATGAGTAACATCTTTTATGGTCATGCACCTCTTGTAAATGGTTTATTTCTTCTAAATCTCGAAAGGGATGAAACACACATCCATAACATTGAGGCTAAGAGATGCAAAGTAGATAGTGATAATACTACTTATTTGTGGTAATCGTCTAGGTCATATTGGTGTAAAGCGCATGAAGAAACTCCATTCGATGGACTTTTGAGTCTCTTGATTTTGAATCATTTGACACATGAACCATGCCTCATGGGCAAGATGATCAAAACCCGTTCTCCAGATGATGGAGCGAGCAACGGACTTATTGGATATCATACATACCGATGTATGCGGACCGATGAGTGTTTTGACGCGCGGTGGATATCGCTATTTCCTCACTTTTACCGATTACTTAAGTAGATATGGGTATATCTATTTAATGAAACATAAATCTGAAACATTTGAAAAGTTCAAGGAATTTCAGAATGAAGTGGAGAACCATCGTAATGAAAGATTAAGTTTCTACGATCCGATCGTGGAGGTGAATATTTGAGTTATGATTTTCTCACGCATCTTAAAGCAAGTGGAATCGTTTCACAACTCACGCCACCCGAACACCACAAGCAATGGTGTGTCGAGCCGAATCGAACCCTATTGGATATGGTCCGATCAATGATGTCTCTCTTGATTTACCGTTATCATTTTGGGGTTATGCATTAGAAACCGCTGCATTCACTTTAAATAGGGCTCCATCTAAATCCGTTGAGACGACACCGTATGAACTGTGGTTTGGTGCTAAACCTAAGTTGCCGTTTCTTAAAGTTTGGGGATGCGCTTACGTCAAGAAGTTGATGCGGACAAGCTCGAACCCAAAGCGAGAAATGCGTCTTCATAGGATACCCTAAGGAAACTATTGGATATACCTTCTATCACGTAACCAAAGGCAAAGTGTTTGTCGAAAGAACGGTTCCTTTCTTGAAAAGGAGTTTCTCTCGAAAAGAAGTGAGTGGGAAAGTAGAGCTAGACGAGGTTATTGAACCTTCTCTTGAATTGAGAGTAGCGCATCACCTGAAATTGTTCCGGTCACTTTGCACCAACAATAGAGGAAGCTAATGATAAGGATCATGAAGCTTCGGACGATGCTGCTACTGAACGTCGCAGGTCGACAAGGTCGCGTGCCCCTCCTGAGTGGTACGGCAACCCTGTCTTGACTGTCTTGTTAGTAGACGACAGTGAACCTACGAACTATGAGGAAGCGATGATGAGCCCAGACTCTGAGAAATGGCTAGAAGCCATGAAATCCGAATTGGGATCCATGAGCGAAAACCAAGTATGGACTTTGGTGGACCCTCCTAACGACCGAAAGGCCGTTGAGTGCAAATGGATCTTCAAGAAGAAAACGGACGCGGATGGTAATGTTACCGTCTATAAAGCAGGTGTCGGTTTTCGACAAGTTCAAGGTGTTGACTACGATGAGACTTTCTCTCCCGTAGCGATGTTTAAGTCCATTCAGATTTTATTAGCAATTGCTGCGTTTCATGATTATGAAATATGGCAGATGGATGTCAAGACTGCGTTCCTCAATGGCAACATTGATGAAGAGTTGTATATGATGCAACCCGAAGGTTTTGTCGATCCTAAGGATGCTGATAAAGTATGCAAACTTCAGCGTTCCATTTATGGACTGAAGCAAGCATCTCGGAGTTGGAACCTTCGTTTTGATCAAGTGATCAAGAGTTTTGGATTTGTTCCAAATTGCTATGAAGCTTGTATCTACAAGAAAGTGAGTGGGAGCTCGGTGACGTTTCTGGTACTGTATGTGGATGACATATTGATTATCGGAAATGACATCAACATGCTTAACGATGTGAAGAGTTATTTGAACAAGTGTTTTTCAATGAAAGACCTAGGTGAAGCTGCTTATATATTGGGCATCAAAATCTATAGAGATAGACAAAGGCGCTGATAGCTTTAAGCGAGTACATACCTAGACAAAGTTCGAAAAGGTTCGAATGGATAAGGCAAAGAAAGGTTCGATGCCTATATTGTCGTAAGATATTGAGCAAGGCTCGGTGTCCACTAGGGTAAATTATAGGAAGCTATGAGCAAAGTGCCTTATGCCTCGGCTATAGGTTCCATCATGTATGCCATCTTGTGTACTAGACGGATGTGTCCAATGTTCTTAGTTTGTGACGAGATATCAAAGTGATCCGAGTGGAACACTTGACAGCCGTGAAGAACATCCTAAAGTACCTAAATAGAACTAAAGAAATGTTCTTAGTCTATGGGGTGATGAACACTTGTCGTAAAGGTTACGTCGATGCTAGTTTCGACACCGACAAGGATGATTCCAAATCTCGACGGGATACGTTTATATTTTGAATGGAGGCTGTGAGTGAAGAAGCTGCAAGCAAAGCGTGATCGCGGGATCTACAATGGAAGCGGAATACATGGCTGCTGCAGCGTCAAGTGAAGGAGTTTGGATCGAAACTTCATCACGAGCTTGGCGTGGTTCAAGTGCATTGGACCCACTGGAGATATTGTGACAACACTGGCGCCATAGCACTCGCTAAGGAACCAAGATATCATCCAAAGACCAAGCATATCAACCGCAAGTTTCATATAATCCGAGATTATATAGCAGATGGAGATCTGAAGATTAGCAAAGTACATACGGATCTGAATGTCGCAGATCCATTGACTAAACCTCTTCCACATGTAAAACATGATCAACACCTCAGTGCCATGGGTGTGAGATTGTTGCCAGATGTAAACTAGATTATTGACTCTAGTGCAAGTGGGAGACTGTTGGAATTATGCCCTAGAGGCAATAATAAAGATGTTATTATAATTATAATTCTTGTTCATGATAAAGTTTATATTCCATGCTAGAATTGTATTAAGCGGAAACATTAATACTTGTGTGGTTTGTGAACAACACCGTGTCCCTGGTACGCCTCTAAGGACTAGCTCATTGATCAATGATGGTTAAGGTTTCCTAACCATAGACATGAGTTGTCAATTGATAATGAGATCATATCATTGGGAGAATGATATGATGGATGAGACCAAACTAAGCGAAGCAATTAGATCGTATCATCGTGTTCATCTTTGCGTAGCTTTTCCTATGTCAAATATTGTATTCCTTAGACCATGAGATAATACAACTCACGGTATCGGAAGAAAGCTTTGAGGTCATCAAACGTCATCCTATGAGAGGGTGATCATAAAGGTGTCTCTCGGTGATCGAAAGTATCTCATTGGGTTGTATGTATCGAGATGGAATTTGTCCCTCCCAAGTCGGAGAGATATACTTGGCCCACTCGGTGTCGATATCAACACCGCTTGCAAGCATGTGGTTAAGGAGTTAATCACAAAGTGATATCGGATTACGGAACGAGTAAAGTACTTGCCGTGAACGAGATTGAACTAGGTATGGCCATCGACGATCGAATCTCGGCAAGTAAAATATCGCGAGACGAAGGGAATATATATATGGGATTGTTTGAATCGACATCGTGGTTCATCCGATATGATCATCGATGAATGTGTGGGAGTCAATATGGGTGCCTGCACCCAGTTGATTATTGATAGAAGATCATGTCTGCATATTCTCGAACCCGCAGGGTCACACACTTAACGTGTCTTGACGCTAGGATAGATTGGATAATTGGTTTATGAATTTTTGTTCGGAGTCTCGGATGGGATCCAGGACATCACGAGAGGTTCCGGAATGGTCCGGAGAATAAGATTCATATAAGGCAGTGCAGTTTTTGGAGTTCGGAATTGTTCCGGGTTAATCGGTATTGTACTGGAAGCTTCCAGAAGGGGACCAACGTGGCCCCACCTTCCGGGAGGGGGCATGGGCCTATGAGGGAGTGTACTGGCCGCATTGGTCCAGGGGCACAAGGCCCCATAGGGCCCAGCCGATCCTAGAGAGTTTAAATCGTTTAAACTAGAGATAGGGTTTCTAGAAGAGGGGAGAGTCCATGCCCCCCACTCCTTATCCTTTGGGCTTGGGGGAGGGGCTAGGGCTGCGCCCCCCCTCTATATAAAGAGGGGTGGGGCGCACCAACCCCCTACACCTCTCCTCCAAACCCTAGCCGCCTTGCTAGCTTTCCTCTCTCCCTCCCGACTGTTTGTAGGCGAAGCCCTGCTGCAGAAATTCTCCACCATATACACCACGCCGTCGTGTTGTAGATCCAATCTATCTCTCCACCATACTTGCTGGTCCGAGGAAGGAGGAGACGTCGAGGTGCTGCACGTGTGCATCTCACGGAGGCACCGCCACTTGTGGTGCTAGATCGGATCGGATCGCGAGGAGGAGAAGCGAGTACGACTACATCACCCACGTTCCGACGAACGTTCATCGTGTCTTGAATCTTCAAGGGTATGAAGATCTAATCCAATCTCTCTCGTTGATTGCATCTCCTAGATTAGATCTTGACTTTCCCTCTGTTCGCATCCGTAGAAAATTTTGATTTACTATGCCGCGAAACCCTTAAGTTTGACCAGGGCGCTCTGGAGCACGGGAGTGCACTAGATGATGCTACTGCAGCGGTCGAAGATCGTTGCAGCACCATCGTCGGTTCCCTTGCCAAGGCGAAGGAGGTCCTTGGCCGCTTCTACAAGGAGCTTGTCCCTAAGGGCGCGACCCTGGATGATGTGGATGCTCTGGCGGAGGCTTTGTCGGTACCGGCGCTGCGCATAAGCGCCAGCGTAGGGCATCGGCGTCGGGCTGGCGATGGCTTTGGCGGCTGGAGCGGAGCTCGACCTGCCTCAGATCACCTCCCGGATGCCGACGACCGCAGATGGATCCGAGGTAGCTTTTGCTGCCTACTCTGCTCGCTGCAAGCGATATGGGCCAAAGCTCATTGATTTGTTGTCTGGGTATGCGCCAAGCAGTATGAGCCAAAGCTAGGCAGTCCGGCTCTGAGGCGACTCAGGGTACCGCATCTTAGGTGTTGTAGACGTAGGATAATTTGTAGTCTTCTTTTGCTGTAAATATTTTGATGAACACAATTCTTGTGCCACGTAGTGGCCTTTTATGTGTTGAATGAATTACTTTGAGTTGTGCTCTACCATTGTCTGAATGTTTGTGTCCCTTTCTTTGTCTGCTGCTCTAGGTTCCTTCGGGTGCTGACCCTGTTGACACCTCGTCCGCAGTGCCGCTGCGACCATCTTTGGATGATTCCTCGCAACTCGCTTTTCTTCGGGATCGTGTGCGTAGTCTGGAGAGGGAGTTGCTCTGGTTGCGAGGTCATGCCGATGTTTGGAAGTCCAAGGCGGATCGTGGTGCAGCCAGGGAGGAGTACTTGATGGCGGAACTTGTTCGGCTGTCCGAGCAGCTTCAATGTAAGTTGTTCTTTGTTTCGAGCTGTAGCTCAGTTTTTCGGGTGAGCCTGCTGGCCTTGCTCTTACTTTGTGCAATTTTCGCAGGTGCGAACCTTGCTCCGAGGGAAGAGAAGGAGCGTGTCGCTATTCGGGTCAATTGCTTGGCTCAACAGGACATGGAAGCTGGTGGATTTTTCTGGATGGATCGTGACCGTGCCATGGTTCTGGCGACGGTGCAGGATCGTGTGCACCAGGTTTCGCGAGTGCTTCGCCAAGTGCAGACGTCGCTTGCCTCGGTGTTGCACGTCATGTTTACTTTGGATGCCGTACCGACGAGCCTTGCGGGTCTTCTGTCGAAGTTTCGGAACGTGAGAAATGTCAAGGAGTTGGTGCGGCAATAGCTCGTCGTAGGAGTGAAGGCTGGTTTGTCTCTTGTGAGGCTGCACCGACCTGATGTGGATTTGGCTGCTGTGGCAGCTGGGCCACCTCCTCGGCCGGACGGTGATGAGTGGGACATGCGTCCGCATTACGCAGCTGTAAGCGATGCCTGCGACAGGTCGTAGATTTGTTTGAGCAGCGTGCTCAGGTTATTCTTCAGAATAGGTAGTACCTGTAAAATAGATAGATGTAAAATTTGTATATTTCGACTGGGCGTGTTGTGCCCTTTGTTGTAAAGATTTTTTTTGATGTAAGCACGCAGTGATTTGTTTGAGTACGTGTCCTTTTCGTTTGCCTGACGTTGTCAGCTACTCAGGTGTACACGCGTGATCCTCAGTCGCCGAAATCATGAGGTGGGGGGAGCCCCCGAGTGCGTTTGCAGCGTAAAGTAGAGTTGCAAATAATGAACTGGAGTTTGGGGCGAGACACTTAGCTTTATTTATATCGTAATGGAGGGAGTACATTGTTCGGCTGAATAGCCTTGGCTGAGAGCCTTATTGTAAGTAAAGGGGGTAGGTAGCTAGGGGTAGAATCGTCGCAAGTGCGAGATGTTCCATGGGTTGGAGTATGCGACTCCAGACTCCACGTGCTTGAGGCGGTAGGCGCCACCTGGGATGACTTCGGTGATGACGTAGGGTCCTTCCCATGGTGACTCGAATTACGTCGGTCGCTCTTGCTTGAGTCGCAAGACGAGGTCTCCTTCGAAGAAGGACCTTGGGCGCAGCCGGAGGCTGTGGTAGTTGCGGAGACTCTGTTGGTACACCGTTGATCGAGCTGCTGCTATGTCTCTTGCTTCGTCGAGTGTGTCGACGGCATCTTCGAGTGCAGCCGTGGATTCGGCTTCGCTGTAAGCGACGACCCGGGGGGCCTGGTGGCGTACTTCGGCTGGTAGCACGGCTTCAGCTCTGTGCACCATGAAGAACGGTGTGTAGCCTGTGGAGCTGTTTGGCGTGGTCCGTAAGCTCCATAGGACGGATGGTAGCTCTTTCGTCTAGGCTCCTGCTTTCCGTTCGAGTGGACTCATGAGGCGCTTCTTGATGCCAGCGCCGATTAGGCCGTTGGCCTTTTCCACTTGCCCGTTCGTTTGGGGGTGTTCCACTGAGGCGTACGTGATGTTGATCCCAAGGCCTTCGCAGAAGTCCTGGAATTCCTTGGAGATAAAGTTCGATCCGTTGTCGGTGATGATGCTATGCAGTACGCCGAACTTGTAGACAATGGACTCGATGAACTTGAAGGCAGTTTTGCCCTTTTGGTTGGTGACGGGCATGGCCTCGATCCACTTGGTGAATTTGTCGACTGCGACCAGGAGGTAAACGTGTCCCCCTTTCGAGGACTTTGGCAGTTTGCCGATCATGTCAAGGCCCCATTGAGCAAAAGGCCAAGCTATAGGTATGGGTCTGAGGTCTGACCCGGGTGCGTGCGGTTTGTCGGCGAACCGTTGGCATCCATTGCATCTTCGGACGATGTCCTTTGCGTCGCTCATGGCCGTTGGCCAGTAGAATCCGGCCCGTAGAGCTTTGGCGACTAGGGAGCGGCTACCTGCATGATGGCCGCAGATGCCCTCGTGGATGTCTTGGAGGATGGCTTTCCCGTCACCGATGGTGACACACCTTTGTAGTACACCCGTAATACTGCGCTTGTACAGCTCGCCATTGATGGTGGTGAAGGCTTTTGACCGACGAGATATGCGGGCATCCGGGCTGTCGAGCGATTCTCCATTTAACAAGAACTGGAGGTATGGTCGCGTCCAAGTTTCTTCGACTGCCATGACCTGAATTAGGTTTACCATGGAGACTTCTGTGTCCAGTTTCTCGGGTCCTTCATGTCCTTCGGGCAGCGTAGCCCCCGAATGTTCTGCTTCTTTGGGTGATCCCTTGGGGAATTTTCGTTTGATGGATGGCACACAGATCTGTTCGAGGAACACACCTAGTGGCACTTTTGCGCAGGTAGAGCCGATGTTGGCGAGTCTGTCGGCTTCCTCGTTGCTTTCTCTTCCAACGTGCCGAAGCTCGCAGCCGTCGAATTCTCCTTCGAGTGCGTTGTAGCGCCAATGCACGCGATCATGTTTTCGGCGTGTGCGTCGCACTCATTCATCGTCTGCTGGACGACGAGGTTGGAGTCACCGTAGATGACCAGGCGCGTTGCGCCGCATATCTTTGCTATCCTCATGTCGTGGATGAGGGCTTCGTATTCGGCCTCATTATTAGAAGCTCGGAATTTCATCCGAAGGACGTACTTCATCGTGTCGCCTTGCGGGGAGGTCAGTATGACCCCCTCTCCTGCTCCAGCTTCTCGCTTGGAGCCGTCGAAGTGCATCGTCCATGACTGCGACATATATGGGGTGTCTGGCAGCTGCAGCTTCATCCAATGTACCAGGAAGTCTGGAAGGACTTGAGATTTGATTGCGAGTCGTTTCTCGTAGACGATGTCCAAGGGTGACAGCTCGATGCCCCACAGGGCCACGGGTCCTATGGCCTCTGGATTATTCAGGATGTTGTTCAGGGGTGCTTCGTTTACGACCATCACTTGGTGCTCCTGGAAGTAATGGCTCAGCCGTCGAGCCGTCATGAACACGCCGTAGGCGAGCTTCTGGTAGTGAGGGTACCTCTGCTTTGTTGGTGTCAGTACCTCGCTGAGGTAGTAGATTGGGCATTGGACCCCGTGGGTCTTGCCTTCTTCGGTTCGTTCGAGCACGAGCATGGTGCTGACCACTTGGTGTGTGGCTGCTATGTACAGCAGCAGAGGCTCGCGCTCCTTTGGCGTGACCAAGACGGGCGAGGTGGAGAGGAGCCGCTTGAGGCTTTCGAATGCATCGTTGGCTTCTGGCGTCCACTCAAACTTGTCTGCCTTGCGTAGTAGCTGGTAGAATGGCAGGGCCTTCTCGCCCATGCGGCTGATGAATCTGCTTAGCGCCGCTATTCGTCCTGCGAGCTGCTGGACGCCTTTGAGGTTTTTCGGCTTCTCCATCGCCATGATGGCTCTGATTTTCTTCGGGTTCGCCTCGATCCCTCGCTGAGAGATGAAGTACCCAAGCAGCTGACCCAATGGGACGCCGAAGGCGCATTTTTCGGGGTTGAGCTTGATCCTGTAGTGATCAAGGTTGTCGAACGTCTCGCGGAGATCGTCGATAAGTGTCCTTTCCTCCCTGGTTTTTATGACTATGTCGTCAACGTAGACTTGGACGTTGCGACCGATCTGGTCCTTGAGGCAGGCCTGCATGCATCGCTGGTACGTGGCACCTGCGTTTTTTATCCGGAAAGGCATTGTGTTGTAGCAGAATACTCCGAACGGTGTGATAAACGCCGTTTTCTCCTGATCTTCGACCTTGAGTCGAATCTGGTTATAGCCTGAGTAGGCATCGAGGAAGGAGAGTTTCTCACATCCTGCAGTCGAATCGATGATCTGATCGATCCGAGGAAGAGGGAAGTGGTCCTTTGGGCAATGCTTGTTTAGTGACGTGAAGTCCATGCACATCCACAGGATGTTCGTGTCCTTCTTTGGGACCATCACTGTATTCGCAAGCCACTCGCTTTCCTTGATTTACCTGATGAAGTCTGCAGCGAGTAGTCTATTGATTTCCTTGCCGATGGCTTCGGCTCGCGGATCGGACAGTCTCCGGATGGACTGCTTGACTGGCTTGGTGTCTGGAAAGACATTGAGTGCGTGCTCGGCGAATTCCCTGGGAACTCCTGGCATGTCCGCAGGACACCAGGCGAAGATTTCCCAGTGCTCACGGAGGAATTCGACAAGCGCGCCTTCCTATGCGGGGCTGAGGTCGTTCGCGATCAGCGCCGTCTTGGAGGCATCCGTCGGATGGACCTGCACCTTCTTTGTGTTGACGGTGGAGTCGAAAGACATGGCGGGTGCGTTTTGCCTTGTGACTGGGGGTGCCCCATTGTTCGTCACCTCACGGAGCCTTAGGAGCTCGTCTTGCATGCCGAAAGACTGGGAGATTTTGTTGAAATCCCTGTCGCACTGGTCCGATCGGGTGAAGCTCCCGTGGATTGTTATGACGCCCTTCGGCCCTGGCATCTTGAGTAGCAGGTATGCTGTGGCATCCCGCAAAACCACTACTAGAAAATCGCGTCGTTTTTGTGCATTGCATCATCATGACCGCATGCTCATGTCATCATGCCACATTGCATTTGAGCATCGTCATCATCTTGCATTTGCTTGCATAAAACTATTTGCGGAAAAACCTGTTTTTGTTTTCTAAACGCCCCATCTGTATTCAAACGCAAAATCCGGATCTCCGGATTATTTTATTTTGTCTGCTATCGGTTTGCAAAAGCCATGTTTGAAATATATAAAACCTTTAATTATTTTTAGTGGGGCAGTCGAACGGGCCGATTCGACCCAGTCGACCACCCCCGAAAAAAACAGATCGGTCCATCCTAAACCCCTTTTGCACCCAGACCTAGTCTACCCACCCAACCAGCCACCTCACCCCCACCAATCTATGTACGCCACGTCACCTCTCCCCTCCCTCTACCCTATCCCACGCAGCCACCTGCCCACCCTCCTGGCCCACCTAGCCTCTCTCTCCCTCTCTCACCCCCTCTCCCCACACCACAGCAACACACTCACACACACAGCACGCCCCACAGCAGCCCCCCCACCCCTGGCCCCTTCCTCTCGGCCCCACCCCGCCTCCTCTTCCTTCCTCTTTTCCTCACTCCCTCTCCCTCTCCCCTTGCCCTCTCTCTTGCCGAGGTCCGCCTCCTCCCGCCGAGCCGCCTCCCGCCCATCACATCATCACCTTTTTCCGGCCCGAAGGCTGTGGTCCTGCGCCCTCTCTCGCCTCCTCCGGGTCGCCTCCTCCTGTAGGGTCCTTGTATATAGTGAACTATATACCCTTGAAGACCGACAAAGCTTAACGAGTTCAACTCGTGGTTGATGTAGACGATCTCTGCCGATCTCAAGATCGAGAGGAAGTCCTAGCGCCGCAAATCAGCCGCATCCGTGCTCGCACACGTTCGAGGCACCGAGCAACCTCCGCCTCCTCGCTCCAGCGATGCAGCGGAAGCACAACTCTTTCTTGCCGAATAGCCACCGGGAACATGTATCTCGCTAGTCCGAGACCATGGGGGATAAATTCTAGAGGGGGAGAGAGATCCTTCACGAGGAGGTGTGAGAGACAAGTGAGGAGGAGGGGCTCCTTTTATAGGAGGAGGGGGGGAACCCCAAGGGGGTGGCCGGCGCATGGGGGCTGCCCCCTTGCCCTCCCCTCTTCATGTGGGTGGACACTGCACTCACAGAACTCCTCTAAATTCCCTCCACTCAAAAGTCCACTCAAAAGTCCACTCAAAAATCCCATTAAATTTCCACCAAATTTAATGCAAACTCTCATTAAATAAAACTCTTTTATTTTATTCAGAATTTTGTCAATTACTTTAATGACAAACATTCACAAATAACCCCTTGCTAGAATTCCATTTCACATGCATAACCACTTTATGCAATTTCACCCGAAAACCTGTTTCGGTATCTAGTGAAATAAATTCCTGCGCTTGTTCATTCTTTCGGCATGAAACTTTTGCTCCAATTGGATGTCGGTGTCTCTTAAGTGTGTCACCCTACGGTTCGTGAATAATGCGGACATGATCGAGACCCCTCTCGGATCAATAATCGAGCGGGATCCGAGACCCATACCGACTCCCACACATTCAACGATGACTTTCTTGTGATCGCGGAACCTTTTACGCTAGTATCTTAATCCCTTTGTTTCACGATATATTACATGTCCGAGATTCGATCATCGGTATCTCCATACCTAGTTTGATCTGCTATTGACATGCACTCTTTTCTCGTTCGTGATATAACATTCTAGTGATCAAATCACTTGCTTGCAAGCTAATCAATGTGATATCACCGAGAGGGCCCAGAGTATATCTATCCGTCATCGGGATGAACAAATTCCACTCTTGATCCATGAGCCTCAACATAACACTTTATTAGTTCGAATCCATCTTTATAATCACCTCACGGTGTGACGTTTGATGTTATCAAGAAACTCTTCCTGTTAGTGATTGACATGATCTCATGGTCTAAGGACTAGGATCACTTCGTAAGTTGTTATAGCAATATAAACTTAATGACTTTGATCGTAATGCTATACTTGGATGAATGTTCATCACATCATTACACTAATGTTGTGATCCGTTATTAACAACATCCAATGTCCATGATCGAAACCTTGATCATCTTGTTAATCAACGAGCTAGTTTATGAGAGAGGCTTAACTAGGAACTTTCTGTTTGTTTATTAAACACACATGTATTAACGTTTCCGTATTAATACAATTATAGCATGCAAAATAAACATCTATCATATACTTGGAATACACATAATAAACACTTTATTATTGCCTCTCAGGGCATATTCCCTTCAGTCTCCCACTTGCACTAGAGACAATAATCTAGTTACATAGTGATAAATCTAACACCCATTGAGTTCTGGTTTTGATCATGTTTTGCTCTAGGGAGAGTTTTAGTCAACGGATCTGCTACATTGAGATCCATATGTACTTTACAAAACTTTATATCTCCATCCTTGACATGCTCGCGGATGGAGTGAAACCGGCGCTTAATATGCTTGGAATGCTTGTGAGACCTTGGCTCTTTGGCATTGGAAATGGCACCATTGTTGTCACAATAGATCACCATTGGATCCAACGCGTTTGCCACAACTCCTAGTTCGGATATGAACTCCTTCATCAAAGCGCTTCTGAGCCGCTTCAGCGACAACATATTCGGCCTCGTTGTTGATCCGCTACCACAGGTTGTTTGGAGCTCCTCCAACTAACGCTCGCCATTCATGAGAAATACGTATCCGGATTGAGACTTAGAGTCATCCGGATCGGTGTCAAAGCTAAGCGTCGACATAACACTTAGCGACGAGCTCTTCTTCACCTCCATACAAGAAACATATCCTTAGTTCTTCGTAAGTACTTAAGGATATTCTTGACCGCTATCCGATGTTCCAAACACGGATCCGATTGGTACCTACTAGTCAAACTAATAGCGTGTGCCACATCCGGTCTTGTACATAGCATGGCGTACATAATAGAGCCTATGGTGAAGCATAGGGACTTTGTCCATTATCTCTCTTTCTTCATGAGCGGACTTTGAGTCTTACTCAATGTCTTGCCTTGCAACATAGGTAAGAACCCTTCTTACTTCCGTCCATTTTAAACTTCTTTAAAATCTTATCAAGGTATGTACTTTGCGATAGCCCTATTAGGCGCCTAGATCTATCTCTATAGATCTTTATGCCTAATATGTATGGCCTTCACCTAGGTCCTTCATTGAAAATTTCTTTGTTTAGATAACTTTTAACCTTTGTTTAAAGTTCTATATCATTCCGATCAATAATATGTCATCCACATATAATATCGAAATGCCACATTGCTCCCACTCACTTTCTTGTAAATACAAGCTTCTCCATAAGTTTGGACAAATCCAAACTCTTTGATCACCTCATCAAAGCGGAGATTCCAACCGTGATGCTTGCTTCAATCCATAGATGGATCGCTGAAGCTTGCACACCTTGTTAGCATCCTTAGGATCGACAAAACCCTTTGGTTGTATCATATACAACTCTTCTTCAATATTACCATTGAGAAGCGCGGTTTTGACATCCATCGCCATATTTCATAATCGAAATATGCAGCAATTGCTAACATAATCCTAACTGACTTTAGCATCGCTACGAGAGAAAGTCTCATCGTAGTCAACTCCTTGAATTTGTCGATACCCCTTTGCGACAAGTCGAGCTTTATAGATGGTCACATTACCATCGACATCAGTTTTCCTTTTGAAAATCCATTTGTTCTCCACGGCCTTTCGTGGTGAGGTAATTCCACCAAGTTCCAAACTTGATTTTCATACATGGATTCCATCTCGGATTTCATGGCTTCTAACCATTTGTTGGAATCCGGGCTCATCATCGCTTCTTCATACGTCGCGGTCATTGTTTTCATCAACCATGGAATTTATGACGATTTCCGTGACTCGGGGCTGCAGCGTCTGTTTGACCTTCGAGGTTGGTAGTACTCTCTTTGAGTTTCATGATCATTATCATTAGTTCCCTCTTCAGCGGTGGAGCCAACTCCGGAACAACTTCGCTGCGCTACTCGCCATACTTTGAAGAGAAGGTTCCACAACCTCTTGAGTTCTACCTTCCGACTACTCACACCTTTCGAGAAACTCTTTCTCTAGAAAGGATCCATTCTTAACAAAAACCTTGCCCTCGGATGCATGATAGAAGGAATACCCAATAGTTTCTTTAGGGTATCCTATGAAGACGCATTTTCCGCTTTGGGTTCGAGTTTATCCGGTTGAAGTTTCTTCACATAAACATCGCATCCCCAAACTTTAAGAAATGACAGTTAGGTTTGTTTCCAAACCACAATTCATACGGTGTCTTTTCAGCGGATTTAGATGGTGCCCGATTTAAAGTGAATGCAGGTTTCTAGTGCATAACCCCAAAATGACAGCGGCAAGTCCGTCGGAGACATCATAGATCGAACCATATCTAATAAAAGTACGATTCTGACGTTCGACACACCATTTCATTGTGGTGTTCGGCGGTGTGAGTTGTGAAACAATTCCACACTCTTTCATGTGAGTGCTAAACTCGTAACTTAGATACTCACCTCCACGGTCGGACCGTAGAAATTTGATCTTTCTATTACGATGATTTTCCACTTCATTACGAAATTCCTTGAACTTTTCAAAGGTTTCGGACTTGTGTTTCATCAAGTAGATATAACCGTATCTACTCAAATCATCCGTGAAAGTAACAAAATAACGATATCCACCTCGTCGACACACTCATTGGACCACATACATCGAATGTATGATTTCCAATAAATCATGCCCGTTCCATTGAACCGGAAACCGGCGTTCTAGTCATCTTGCCCATAAGGCATGGCTCACATGTATCAAATGATTCAAAATCAAGTGACTCCAAAATTCCATCTGAATGGAGCTTCTTCATGCGTTTAATGCCAATATGACCTAGACGGTGCCACATATATCGGATATATCATCATTAAGTTTAATCCTTTTAGCATCAACATTATGAATATGTGTAACATTATCATTGAGATCTAATGAAATAAACCATTCATCATCGGTGCATGACCATAAAAGATTTCATTCATATAAATGGAACAACCATTGTTCTCAGATTTAAATGAATAACCACTTTGCATCAAACATGATCCGGATACAATGTTCATGCTCGGTCGGGCACCGGATAACATTTATTTAAGTTTATGACTAATCCCGACGGTAAGTGGAGAGGCAGCGTTAAACGGCGATTACATCAACGTTTGATCCATTGCCGACACATCTTGACCTCACCCCTTGCTAGCGGTCGCTTGTTCCGCAGCCACGATTCGAGTTACAAATATTAGCAACGAACGGTATCAAATACCCGGTGCTCTGCGAGCACTAGTCAAGTACACATCAATAACATGTATATCATATATACCTTTGTTTGCCTTGCGGCCTTCTTATGCGCGAGATACTTGGGGCGATTGCGCTTCTAGTGGCGGTCCCTTACAATAGTAGCACTCGGAATCGGACTTAGGTCCAACTCGGGGTTTCTTTTCAGCGTGACAGCAGGCTTGCATACTTCCTTCTGTTTTCCTTCTTGTCTTTCTTGAAACCGGTGTTCCTATTGATCATCAACACTTGATGTTCCTTTTGATCTCCACTTCGGTTTTAAGCATTGTGAAGCTCGGGAGACTTCTTCATGCCTTGCATATTATAGTTCATCACGAGCTCTTATAGCTAGGTGGCGAGACTGCGAGAACACGATGGATGCCTAAGTCAATAGGAATCGTTATTCCCAAGGACACAAGCTTATCGTCAGTAACCCGACATCTTGAGTACATGCTCACTAACGGGTGTGCTCTTCCATCATGCAACTAAAGAACTTTTTACGAAGCATTGTAGCTCTCTCTGACGACATGTGTGAAAAGCATTTTCAACTCACCCATTGTATCAAATGCATTGCCGTTTTCGAAACGCTTTCGAAGTTCCGGCTCTAGCCCATACAATATGCCGCAATGAACTAAGTTGTGGTCCTCCTGACGAGTCTGATAGACATTCTTCTCTTCGTCAGGGGCATCATCAAAGGGGGGGCCTAACGGCGCTTCTAGCACATATTGCTTTTGTGCAAGAGAGGAGAATCCTCAAATTCATGGCCCATTCATGAAAGTTTCTACCGTTCGTTGCTAGTTTCTCTTTCTCCATGAACGCATTGAAATTAAAAGCAGGTGGTGCCATCTACAACAGAATTTGTAAAGTTTAGACTAAGTGTATGATAGATCGAGTTCAACTAATCTATATTACGAATGAACTCCCACTCAAAAGCAACATCCCTCGTGTCCTTTTGGTGATTACATGAACCAAATCCACTACACCAAGTCCGATCATCACGTGAGTCGGTATAGCTTCAAAGGCGAGCATCAAATGGGCATCATATCAACTATATGACTCATGCTTAACCTTTCGGTCTGTGTTCCGGGGCCATGTCTGTACATGCTAGGCTCGCCAAGTTAGAACCTTAGTATTTGCGTGTGTAACTGTTTTACACCCGAAATATGGTCGTGGATCCAAGAACACCCGATCATCACGTGATGTCTTGGAGCGACGAAAACATAATCGGTGCATACTAAAGGAAGAACACATTTTTATCTTGATATTTAAATGAGGGATCATCTTATTATGCTTAATAAAGCGCTAAACAAGCAATATAAGATGCAACAAAACATCATATGTTTATTAGTGAAATTATATGGTTCCCGCAGATGATCTCTATCATGTGCATCATGGTATGATCACTATCATACCTATATGTGTAAATCCAAGGTCTATGGATTTTACACACTATGTGTGTTGTAAGAGTATCATCTCATACTTCTACTTACAACACTACCATATCATAACACTAGCCCAGCAACAATCTAAACTAGACGCCTCTAATTTATCCATTGCAAGTTTTACGTGGCTTAGGGCTTTCGAGATAGAACCGTTCTTACCTACGAACATGAACCACAACGAGGATACTCAAATTGTTGACAACTCGCTTGCAAAATAGATATTGACTATAGTAGGAGAGACAGACACCCGCTAGCCACTTATGCAAACTAGTTGCATGTCAAGCGTGGAACAGGTCTCATGTGCGAGGACATGTAAAGTTTGTCCGGGCCGCTTCATCCCACTATGCCACCAATATCCAAAATCACAACAAAGGAGCAACAACATGATCATCATCGCCCACATACTCATATGTGTACTACCCATGTAAAGTATCTACGCATAGATCCGGCTCTGATACCACTGTAGGGTTCGCAGCATAGAAAACAAAAATTTTCCTACGATGTGAACTATATACCAAGATCTATATATACTAGATACAAACAACGGGCGGATGTATATCCGTAGAGAACATACCCTTGAAGACCGACAAAGCTTAACGAGTTCAACTCGTGGTTGATGTAGACGATCTCTTGCCGATCTCAAGATCGAGAGGAAGTCCTAGCGCCGCAAATTAGCAGCGCATCCGTGCTCGCACACACGTTCGAGGCACCGAGCAACCTCCGCCTCCTCGCTCCAGCGATGCAGCGGAAGCACAACTCTTTCTTGCCGAATAGCCACCGGGAACATGTATCTCGCTAGTCCGAGACCATGGGGGATAAATTCTAGAGGGGGAGAGAGATCCTTCACGAGGAGGTGTGAGAGACAAGTGAGGAGGGGGGCTCCTTTTATAGGAGGAGGGGGGAACCCCAAGGGGGTGGCCGGCGCATGGGGCTTCCCCCTTGCCCTCCCCTCTTCATGTGGGTGGACACTCCACTCACAAAACTCCTCTAAATTCCCTCCACTCAAAATTCCCATTAAATTTCCACCAAATTTAATGCAAACTCTCATTAAATAAAACTCTTTTATTTTATTCAGAATTTTGTCAATTACTTTAATGACAAACATTCACAAATAACCCCTTGCTAGAATTCCATTTCACATGCATAACCACTTTATGCAATTTCACCCAAAACTTTGTTCGGTATCTAGTGAAATAAATTCCTGCGCTTGTTCATTCTTTCGGCATGAAACTTTTGCTCCAATTGGATGTCGGTGTCTCTTAAGTGTGTCACCCTACGGTTCGTGAATAATGTGGACATGATCGAGACCCCTCTCGGATCAATAATCAGAAGCGGGATCTGGAGACCCATACTGACTCCCACACATTCAACGATGACTTTCTTGTGATCGTCGGAACCTTTTACGCTAGTATCTTAATCCCTTTGTTTCACGATATATTACATGTCCGAGATTCGATCATCGGTATCTCCATACCTAGTTTGATCTCGTTACTGACATGCACTCTTTTCTCGTTCCCGTGATATAACATTCTAGTGATCAAATCACTTGCTTGCAAGCTAATCAATGTGATATCACCGAGAGGGCCCAGAGTATATCTATCCGTCATCGGGATGAACAAATTCCACTCTTGATCCATGAGCCTCAACATAACACTTTATTAGTTCTGAATCCATCTTTATAATCACCCTGTTCCGGTGTGACGTTTGATGTTATCAAGAAACTCTTCCGGTGTTAGTGATTGACATGATCTCATGGTCTAAGGACTAGGATCACTTCGTAAGTTGTTATAGCAATATAAACTTAATGACTTTGATCGTAATGCTATACTTCGGATGAATGTTCATCACATCATTACACTAATGTTGTGATCCCGTTATTAACAACATCCAATGTCCATGATCAGGAAACCTTGATCATCTTGTTAATCAACGAGCTAGTTTATGAGAGAGGCTTAACTAGGAACTTTCTGTTTGTTTATTAAACACACATGTATTAACGTTTCCGTATTAATACAATTATAGCATGCAAAATAAACATCTATCATATACTTGGAATACACATAATAAACACTTTATTATTGCCTCTCAGGGCATATTCCCTTCATCCCTGTCGCCTCGCCGGCCCAAGCCACCTCCTCTCCCCGGCGCTCCTCCGACCGCGCCGCCGACCGCCTCCGTTTCCCTCGTCGTTCGCGCCTCCCCGCCCCCCCTCCATAGCCGCCAGACCCCACCCTCCCTTGAGCCAGCTGCCTTGCCGATGTTCCCCTCCGCGGCTCCGTCTCCTCCCGTGGGCCGCCCCCGTCGTCCCCTCTTCACCGCCTCCTCCACGTCTTCCGCCGCGCCCCCACGTCCCGCGTCTGCCTCCCGCCGGTCGTCGCCCCCCTTCGCCGGCGAGCCCCTCCTCCCCGCCTCCGAGCGCCGCCCCGACAACCTCCCTCACCGAGCCGCCTCTAGCCCGCGCGTCGCCAAGGGCCTCCTCGCCGCCGGTACCCCGACCTCCGCCCCGCCCTCTCCTCCTCGCCGAACCGCTGCCACGAGCTCTGAGCTCCCCGGCCGCCGTGCGATCTCAGGCCCACCCTCCTGCGGCCCAGCTCACATGCGCCGACCTCGAGGCCTAGCTCGTCCCCCCCCTCCTGCAACCAGGACTTCTGCACCAAGCTTGTAGCACGCCCGCAAAGTGTTCGCCCGCGAGTCCCAAACAGGCCGCATTGTTGACTCGTCCAGTCTCCCGAGAATGATGACAAGACCCGCTGATTTGATGCCGCGTCTTGAACACCAAGATCTACGGACGCCGAGACCCCCGAACCCGAAGACCGATCCCGTACCCGGTGCCGCGCCAAGATCTCCGAAAAACCCCGGTACCGGACAAGTTCCCCATCGACCTTGAGAACGCCTACATGGAACGACAAGATCGCCACACGGACGCGAACCCCAAGACCCGGAGGCCCGAACCGAAAATCGACCCGAAGGGCCAAGGCCTTCGACAGGGAATCGACAAGCTCATCGCGGAACTCCAAGGTCTACTTCGAAGTTGCCGAACGCCGAGATCTTCAACCGGATCCGAGGACACCGAGACCCGGTGCGACAAGTACTCGTTCCCGGACGTCGAGCTCGCCGAGACCCCGGATGCGACAAGATCTGCCCCGTTGTTCGAGAATGTTCCTGCCGAGACCGATCCCGTCGAACCCTGAACCCTGAGACCGACCCCGAACCCCGGAACCTCAAGTTCGTCAAGGCCCTCTAATGTGTGAACCCCTTCCTGAAACCCTATTTTATAATATAATCCAACTTGTTGCATATTAAATTGTCATCTCGCATGCATATCATGTGGGTTGGGGGCCTTCTGCCGATTCACCTTATAATTAAATATGGGGCCCATATGCGGGCAAATATAGTCTTATATCGGCCCCATTTAAATTTGTGTAGCGAACCAGGGATATATTTTGTCCTGTTAAGACAACATTTAAATTGTGGGGTTTCTAACTAACTTGAACCATTTAATTAATTGTCGGAACCCCGGTTCCGCTTAATATGGCCTAATCGCATCGCATCTTTGCCATGTCATGCATCATACATGCATCATGCCCGATCTTTTGCCGTAGTATTAACTATTGCATCCGGTGTTTATTCTAGTGTTTTGCTTCTTCGCGGATAAGGCCGTTGAGTTGATGCGAGTGTCGACCCGATCTTCGGTTGAACCTTCGGCAATGTTTTCAGGCGAGCATCTCCCCCTTTCTACCTATCTTACTTTTATCGTATTTATTCCCTCCTGTTGATCTATTGCTATCGGTGTTGCGATGCTCTAGTTTTCGTGCCCGGGATATCCCTTGCAGCCTTATATTGCCTTGGACACCTCCTATTACTGTTGTTTGGTAGATAGTTGGACCTGCGCGTCGTAGTCGCTTGCTCAAGTGCTGTTGCGTGTCGTCAAGCGCCACATTGTTGGAGAATTGCCGCCTGTTGAATGCTGGAGATGATCATGGCTTTGTTTATTGTTCACTTTAATTATTGTTTAACAACTAAAATTGAAGTAGGTAAGCAGAGGCACAGGTGGGCAATAGATGTTATTTGGTTGTTAACCGTCCACTTGTGTCTCGTAGGACCCCGAGTGCTTGATACCTGTTCCTTGATTTATCGCGCTATCCGCATACGGGGAATTATGGCCCCCCCTGAGCCAGAGCTTGATTCATTCTTATTTCTTGGGGCCACAAACTAGTTTGAGGTTTTATTTACGATCCTGTACTTATGTCATGCTTTACCGCTTTATTACGATTGTGCGATGGATAGCACACTGTACTGTTTAGGTAAGCGGAGTGTTTTTGCGGTATCGACACCCCGAGTTTTCGGGTTCCCAGTCGTTTACAGACATTGACGCAAACCTTGAGTCCGTCTCGGAGCTAGCTTACTTCGTTGCGGGTGTACTCCAAGGGGTGGCCCCCTGAAATATTTCTGAATCCTGTGATTGCTTTGTCGTGAAAGCCTCGTTGGGTTTTTTTGGTTTTCGAGGTTGATCGTGTGTGTGTTGCTATTGGTGCACCCGGCGGGTAAAACTTTCAAAGCCGTGTCATGGTTATGGACGACTTGGAGCACAGTATCTCGATCATAGACAATTATAACTAAAGTAGTGCTATAAATTTGACTTTATAATGACTAGTAATCAGCTTCACTATAATGGAATAGCTTAATAAAACTGCCAACAACTGCTTGTTTGGGTTGTCGCTTGCGACCATTGTATCGACTAGTAAGTATTGCAACTAGCGGAATGGCTAATAAAAGAACCAACAAGCTGCTGGGTTTTGGGTTATCTCATGCTAATGGTATCGACTAGTAAGTGTCGCCTTCTAGCAGAATGGTTAACTAAAATTGCCCATTGCTTATTTTATCGGGATGATTATCTACACGACTAGTAATTGCTGCGATAAGCTGTATAAATAAAAGCGCCAATATGCGAGTTCCTCGGTTGACTTCCTCGTTTGGTATCGAGGGAAATACCGGGATGGGTTTGTTTGGTGTTGGATTCAGGTTGGGTCCGAGATAGGTATTTCTTACCCCTCTCGATAGCCGCTAGATGTATCGAGTCTCTATAGGTTGTTTAGTGCATCTTGCTGCCGCTTGATCCACCATACCTATGTGGCGAGGACCACAATTCTAGCCTCGCGTGTCTTGGCCTCGATCTTGACTCCTCTTTTCCTTTGCCCTTTGTCGGCACCCTTTTTGTTTAAGCGGGTTTGAGATCGGCGTCGTTAGCGGGGTTACCCTTCCGGCTTTGGGGCAGGGGTTACGGACGCCATTGGTTATTCTTCAGGGCTCTTAGCCCCATTTGCATCTTGTCCGTAGTCGGACGCTCGATCATTTTCAAGGTGATTTGGACCTTTGTATATTATATCGGTAATCTTGACTCATAGAGTCGCTGTTATATATATATCTGTTCTGTGGGTCCCATCGAGGACTGTTGTGTAATGTTATTACTTCGTTTTCCACCCGCACGAAAGTGCCTGGTGGGCACCTTTGAATCGTTTCTATGCGGGTTTGGCGGGTTTTGCTAAAACTTGCATAGGGCCGATTCTGAGGGTGTTACAGAGTGGTATCAGAGCTCAGCAGTTGCGATACCCCACAAGTCCATCCTGTAGGATAACCTAGCTAACGGCCGAAGTAGAGTGTCAAAACTATTTTGCAAAATCGGTTGGGTAGTTCTGATTAGGTCTGATTTTACTCCTTACCCCTTTGCTATTCCTCTCTTACCTCTACGTGTTTTGAATCCGCTCTCTTCTCTCTCTTCGAGTCCAGGATTTCTTGTGGTTGGGTTCCGTCGTACCTTCAGGGTTTCGCTTCCTCTTTTGGCAACGGTGTTGCTACATCTGGTCTTCATGCTATCCGAGGAATCCTTCGTCTGGTGGACTTCTCTTTCTTCCTTCTCGTGCCTTCCAGTGTTTTCCGACGCGACGGCATCATCTACGCCAGATCCGATGCAGAGTCTGCATCACTCCTTTGTTCCGAACCTCGATTGTCGAGATCTTCAGTCTAATCCTGGGGGGTGGTTGCATAATCTGTCTGTTCGTGTACAGAGTAATGCTTTGAGTGCGGGATGGAGTCGCGACCATACCACTACTCTTATCATTTGCTTTGTATATTGAATCGTGGATCGATGCAATTCTACTCCTTCCATGAAAGTTAGAGGTGGCCTTACCTTTAACTTCGTCCGTTGTTTATCCGGAGTGCTCTCTTGACGAACGTGATCAACGACCTCTCGTTAGTGGTGTCGCGAGGATCTAACCGAAGCGAGAAGATGCAGATCACCGACCTTCTTTCCGGTACCATGAGGCGGATCTCGAGGGCGAGATCCATTGTTAGTGGTGTCGAATTGTGGCATCCCGCAAAACCACTACTAGAAAGTCGCGTCGTTTTTGTGCATTGCATCATCATGACCGCATGCTCATGTCATCATGCCACATTGCATTTGAGCATCGTCATCATCTTGCATTTGCTTGCATAAAACTATTTGCGGAAAAACCTGTTTTTGTTTTCTAAACGCCCCATCTGTATTCAAATGCAAAACCCGGATCTCCGGATTATTTTATTTTGTCTGCTATCGGTTTGCAAAAGCCATGTTTGAAATATATAAAACCTTTAATTATTTTTAGTGGGGCAGTCGAACGGGCCGATTCGACCCAGTCGACCACCCCCGAACAAAACAGATCGGTCCATCCTAAACCCCCTTTGCACCCAGACCTAGTCTACCCACCCAACCGGCCACCTCACCCCCACCAATCTATGGACGCCACGTCACCTCTCCCCTCCCTCTACCCTATCCCACACAGCCACCTGCCCACCCTCCTGGCCCACCTAGCCTCTCTCTCCCTCTCTCACCCCCTCTCCCCACACCACAGCAACACACTCACACACAGCACACACGCACGCAACCCCCCACCACGCGCGCCGGCCCCACCCGCTCGGCCCCTGCGCGTCGCCCCAACCGCCCGTATCCTTCCTCTCTTTTCCCCTCGCGCTCCCTCTCCCTCTCCGGCTTGCCCTCTCTGCCCCGCCGGAGGCCGCCTCCTCCTCCCCGTCGACAAGCCCCGCCCGCCTGCATCACCCCTTCGCCCCGCTCCGCCGCGTGGTCCTGCGCCGCCGCCTCTCTCGCCGGTCGCCTCCTCCCGAGCTTCCTTGTCGCCTCGCCGGCCCAAGCCACCTCCTCTCCCCGGCGCTCCTCCGACCGCGCCGCCGACCGCCTCCATTTCCCTCGTCCCCCCCCCTCCATGCAAGCCGCTGGGACCCCACCTCGCCCGCCAGGCCCGGCTGCCTCGCCGTTCCCCTCATGGCTCCGTCTCCTCCCGTGGGTCGCCCCGTCGTCCCCTCTTCACCGCCTCCTTCACGTATTCCGCCCCCACGTCTGCCTCCCCTGGTCGTCGCCCCGCCGCGGCGAGCCCCTCCGCCCTCCAGCCGCCCGACAACCTCCCTCACCGAGCCGCCTCTAGCCCGCGCGTCGCCAAGGGCCTCCTCGCCGCCGGTACCCCGACCTCCGCCCCGCCCTCTCCTCCTCGCCGGAACCGCATCGCTGCCGCCGGCCACGAGCTCCCCGCCGGCCGCCGTGCCGATCTCAGGCCCACCCTCCTGCGGCCCAGGCTCCGCGCGCCGCCGACCTCGAGGCCTAGCTCGTCCCCGACCCCTCCTGCAACCAGGACTTCTGCACCAAGCTTGTAGCACGCCCGCAAAGTGTTCGCCCGCGAGTCCCAAACAGGCCGCATTGTTGACTCGTCCAGTCTCCCGAGAATGATGACAAGACCCGCTGATTTGATGCCGCGTCTTGAACACCAAGATCTACGGACGCCGAGACCCCCGAACCCGAAGACCGATCCCGTACCCGGTGTCGCGCCAAGATCTCCGAAAAACCCCGGTACCGGACAAGTTCGCCATCGACCTTGAGAACGCCTACACGGAACGACAAGATCGCCACACGGACGCGAACCCCAAGACCCGGAGGCCCGAACCGAAGATCGACCCGAAGCGCCAAGGCCTTCGTCAGGGAATCGACAAGGTCATCGCGGAACTCCAAGGCCTACTTCAAAGTTGCCGAACGCCAAGATCTTCAACCGGATCCAAGGACACCGAGACCCGGTGCCACAAGTACTCCTTCCCGGACGTCGAGCTCGCCGAGACCCCGGATGCGACAAGATCTGCCCCGTTGTTCGAGAATGTTCCTGCCGAGACCGATCCCGTCGAACCCTGAACCCTGAGACCGACCCCGAACCCCGGAACCTCAAGTTCGTCGAGGCCCTCTAATGTGTGAACCCCTTCCCGAAACCCTATTTTATAATATAATCCAACTTGTTGCATATTAAATTGTCATCTCGCATGCATATCATGTGGGTTGGGGGCCTTCTGCCGATTCACCTTATAATTAAATATGGGGCCCATATGCGGGAAAATCTAGTCTTATATCGGCCCCATTTAAATTTGTGTAGCAAACCAGGGATATATTTTGTCCTATTAAGACAACATTTAAATTGTGGGGTTTCTAACTAACTTGAACCGTTTAATTAATTGTCGGAACCCCGGTTCCGCTTAATATGGCCTAATCGCATCGCATCTTTGCCATGTCATGCATCATACATGCATCATGCCCAATCTTTTGCCGTAGTATTAAATATTGCATCCGGTGTTTATTCTAGTGTTTTGCTTCTTCGCGGATAAGGCCGTTGAGTTGATGCGAGTGTCGACCCGATCTTCGGTTGAACCTTCGGCAATGTTTTCAGGCGAGCATCTCCCCATTTCTACCTATCTTACTTTTATCGTATTTATTCCCTCTTGTTGATCTATTGCTATCGGTGTTGCGATGCTCTAGTTTTCGTGCCCGGGATATCCCTTGCAGCCTTATATTGCCTTGGACACCTCCTATTACCGTTGTTTGGTAGATAGTTGGACCTGCGCGTCGTAGTCGCTTGCTCAAGTGCTGTTGCGTGTCGTCAAGCGGCATAGTTGTTGGAGAATTGCCGCCTGTTGAATGCTGGAGATGATTATGGCTTTGTTTATTGTGCACTTTAATTATTGTTTAACAACTAAAATTGAAGTAGGTAAGCAGAGGCACAGGTGGGAAATAGATGTTATTTGGTTGTTAACCGTCCACTTGTGTCCCGTAGGACCCCGAGTGCTTGATACCTGTTCCTTGATTTATCGCGCTATCCACATACAGGGAATTATGGGCCCCCCTGAGCCAGATCTTGATTCATTCTTATTTCTTGGGGCCACAAACTAGTTTGAGGTTTTATTTACGATCCTGTACTTATGCCATGCTTTACCGCTTCATTACGATTGTGCGATGGATAGCACACTGTACTGTTTAGGTAAGCGGAGTGTTTTCGCGGTATCGACACCCCGAGTTTTCGGGTTCCCAGTCGTTTACAGCCATTGACGCAAACCTTGAGTCCGTCTCGGAGCTAGCTTACTTCGTTGCGGGTGTACTCCAAGGGGTGGCCCCCTGAAATATTTCTGAATCCTGTGATTGCTTTGTCGTGAAAGCCTCGTTGGGTTTTTTTTTGGTTTTTCCGAGGTTGATCGTGTGTGTGTTGCTATTGGTGCACCCCGGCCGGGTAAAACTTTCTGAAAGCCGTGTCCGCGGTTATGGACGACTTGGAGCACAGTATCTCGATCATAGACAATTATAACTAAAGTAGTGCTATAAATTTGACTTTATAATGACTAGTAATCAGCTTCACTATAATGGAATAGCTTAATAAAACTGCCAACAACTGCTTGTTTGGGTTGTCGCTTGCGACCATTGTATCTGACTAGTAAGTATTGCAACTACAACGGAATGGCTAATAAAAGAACCAACAACTGCTGGGTTTTGGGTTATCTCATGCTAATGGTATCTGACTAGTAAGTGTCGCAACTACAACAGAATGGTTAACTAAAATTGCCCACTGCTTATTTTATCAGGATGATTATCTACACCTGACTAGTAATTGCTGCAACGATAACTGTATAAATAAAACTGCCAACTGTGCGAGTTCCTCGGTTGACTTCCTCGTTTGGTATCGAGGGGGAAATACCAGGATGGGTTTGTTTGGTGTTGGATTCAGGTTGGGTCCGAGATAGGTCTTTCTTACCCCCTCTCTGATAGCCGCTAGATGTATCGAGTCTCTATAGGTTGTTTAGTGCATGCTGCCGCTGCCGCTTCAGTCCACCATACCTATGTAGGCGAGGACCGCCGAATTCTAGCCTCGCCGTGTACTGGCCTCAGTACTGACGCTCCTCTTTTTCCTTTGCCCTTTGTCGGCACCCCTTTTTGTTTAAGCAGGTTTCGAGATCGACGTCGTTAGCAGGGTTACCCTTCCGGCTTGGCCTGGGCAGGGTTACGGACGCCATTGGTTATTCTTCAGGGCTCTTAGCCCCATTTGCATCTTGTCCGTAGTCGGACGCTCGATCATTTTCGAGGTGATTTGGACCTTTGTATATTATATCGGTAATATTGACTCATAGAGTCGCTGTTATATATATCTGTTCTGTGGGTCCCATCGAGGACTGTTGTGTAATGTTATTACTTCGTTTTCCACCCGCACGAAAGTGCCTGGTGGGCACCTTTGAATCGTTTCTATGCGGGTTTGGCGGGTTTCGCTAAAACTTGCATAGGGCCGATTCTGAGGGTGTTACATATGCGTAGTGTGGGACAGCCAAGAACCTTGCGAATGCTACACGCCCAAGTATGGCGTGGTATTGTGACGGCCAGTCCACCACTTCAAATTCAAGTCGCTCCTGCCGGAAGTTGTCCGGCTTCCCGAAGATGACGTCGAGCCCTATTTTGCCCAGGGGGAATATGCCCTTCCACAGGCGATGTCGTGAGCGTTGTGTGCGTTCGGGCTGCATTGCGGGATCCGCATTGCGCTAGAGTGCTGCGAACATTAGGTTGATGCGCTGCCGCCCGTCACAAGACGCGACTCATCTCTAAACCTCCGATCTGCGCCTCGGCACAGGCAGCATGACCTGGGCGAGGATCCGCAAGGGTGATCCGCAGTGAATGTGATGCAGGACTCCGATCCGAGGTACTCGGGGATGGTGGGCTGGGGTTTGCGGCTAGGTTGATTTGTTGGGTGATTTTCTTACGCACCCTATTCGTGGGCGTCCTTCCGGATCATCATCGGTGCTCCTTCGTGGGGGTACCCGTTCAGCGTTGTTCTGCTTGGTCTGTTGGTTGGTTCGGGCCTCCGATAGGTGGCGGTGGAGGGGATCAATGTGCTATTTCACCTTGTGCAGGTGCGTTTCCGAATGCAGGGATTGGGGCTTGTTGCCTCATTTGCACCATGCTTTCGCTGAGCTTTTGGAACTCGCGGCAGTCCTTGAGCATGTGGCTCGCCTTCTTTTTGCCATCTTGCTTGTCGATGTAGAAGTGGATGGTGCATGGTCCCGAAAGCTTTTCGTACGCTGAGGGTCCGTTATCGCGGTCGCGGCGTTGCCACGACTGCGCTGGGCGTCCTCCATCGCGGAAGTTTCCTCCGCGGTATCCTCCGCTGTTGCGACTGTTGTCGTTGCGACGGTCGGCGTAGCCAGCCGCGACCATGTCGGGTCCGTCGCGGTCCTCGTAGACGCGCGATCTCCTCTTGCTGCGGCGTTCCCGTCTTCGGCCGTAGTCGTCCTCTTCATCTGATTGTGCTCGGTGAATGCAATCTTCGCCGTCGGCCCACCTGTTGGCGATGTCCATGAGGTGGTCGAGTGTTTTGGGCTTGACGCGCCCGTGTTCCTCCTTGAAGTCTAAGCGTTTGACGTTGTCCCTGAAGGCGTCGATGGCCCTATCTTCGGAGATGTGTGCTGCGGAGTTCTTGGTGTTAGACCAGCGTAGTATGTACGAGCGAATAGTTTTGCCCGTTTTCTGAGTGCATGCTCGCAACTCTTCGATTGGCGGGCCTCTTCGGTGCCCTTGAAATTTCGGATGAAGCGTAAGCTAGCTCCTCCCAGCTTGGATGGACCACGATGATAGGATGCTGAGCGGACCAGCGCACATACCGTTGCGGTGAAGGCATTGCATGGCGGTTTCTTTGCTACCGCCGTGCAGCTTGACAGATGACAGATAGTCACTGAGCTAGGCTTTTGGATCTTGCGTGCCGTTGAACTTCGGAGTATCCGAAGGAAGCTTGAAATTGCGTGGCATCTGTGTTCGTCGAACAGATCTGCTGAAGCATCGAGCTCCCCAGAGTTCTCCTTCGTCTTCGTCCATCTCGGATTCAGACGAGCATGCACGTTTGGCTCGTTCATTGTCGATTTTGCGCTGTGTGAGCGCGTCTCTGGCGTCGTAGTCGCGTTTAATGCGACGCTGTAGGGATTCGTAGCATGGAAAACAAAAAATTTCTATCGCATACAAACAAACAAGCCAAGATCTACCTACTAGATTGTAGCAACGAGTCGATGGAATAACTCACCCTCGTAGATTCCAAAGTGTTTAACGAGAGCGTATTCTCGTGGGTGATGTAGTCGTACTCTTCTCGATCTCAAGATCGCGTAGACGATCCTTCAGGCGCTGCGTTAAACGGCGCTCCATGATCGGTCACACGTTCGGTTTTCGCGAAGACCTTCCTCTCCTTGTTCCAGCAGAGCGGAGGTTGTAGCACTCTCGCGATTCCGGGCAGTGGCGTGGTACCGGAAGTAGAGGGGAGATCTCGCAGGGCTTCGCCTTAAGCCGGAGCGAGTATGGTGGAATACGAGAGAGCCCTCCACGATCTAGGGTTTAGACACGCCGAGGAGGGGGCTAGGCCGGTGGCGGCGGTTTGCCCTAGGGCGGCGACGGCGGCAGCAGGTGGCGGCGCCGGCGGCTTAGGGTTTGGAGGTGGGGATCTTGTGTGTC
Organism: Avena longiglumis; assembly: GCA_030063025.1. Classification (NCBI taxonomy): domain Eukaryota; kingdom Viridiplantae; phylum Streptophyta; class Magnoliopsida; order Poales; family Poaceae; genus Avena; species Avena longiglumis. Next base: position 189,044,716 of record CP125979.1, read on the forward strand.
TAGGAGGGGAGCCCTGCCCCTCCTTATATAGGTGGAGGGGGCCGGCCAAGGGGAGGGGAGTCCATCCCCAACTCGGCTTGGTGGTGCGCCGGCGGTGGGAGGAGGAACTCCTCCCCCAAGTCGGTTTCCACCTCCCTCTCCACTTCCCAAAATTAGCCGTTTGACTTTCAAACTTGGCGTTTGACTTTTCAAACTAGGATTTGAATAAACCCTCTATTTTGTTCAGCGATGACACCTAGTACATGATGCAATCATATCAACTTGATATAACACATTCATGTACCCTTCCCCTCCGGAGTGCCGGACATTCCGGAACCTTCTAGAACATTCCCGATGAAAATACCGGAACCATTCTCCAACTCTAAAACGGGACTTTCCTTATATGAATCTTATTCTCCGGACCATTCCGGATCTCCTCGTGATATCTTGAATCCCATTCGAGACTCCGAACAACATTCGGACTCTTTCTCATCATTCCATAACTACTCAAACAACGTCGAATCCTTAAGTGTGTCTCCCTACGGTTCGTGAATTATGCGGACATGATCGAGACACTTCTCCGAACAATAACCAATAGAGGAATCTGGAAATTCATATGGCTCCCACATATTTCTACGATTACTTTGCGATCGAAAGAACCACTTACATACGATATCAATTTCCCTTTGTCTCACGATAGTTTACTTATCCGAGGTGATGATCGTCGGTATCTCTGCATACCTAGTTCAACCTCGTTACTGATAAGTACTCTTTTCTCGTTCCCGTGATATGTGATCCCTTGTGAGCCAGTCACATGCTTGCAAGCTAATTGGATGAAATTTCACCGAGAGGGCCCAGAGTATATCTATCTGTCATATGGATGGACAAATCCCACTCTTGATCCATGTGTTTCAACCAATACTTTCCGAACACTCAATGCCACCTTTATAGCCACCCGATTCACGGTGTGGTGTTTGATGTCATCAAAGCATCCATCCGGTAAAGGTGATATGCATGATCTCATGGTCGAAGGAATTAGATTACTATGTATCAGAAAGCATATAGCAATTGAACTATTAAAATGACTTGATCTTTATGCTACGCTTATCTATAGGAATATGTCCACCATATCATTCTCCTAACGATATGATCTTGTTGTTAATAACATCTCAATGTTCATGATATGGAAACCACAATCATCTATTAACCAACAAGCTAGTATTATATAGAGGCTTTACTAGGGATTTCAAATTAAGTTTACAAATCACACAAGTATTAATGTTTCCTTGTTAATACTATTATAGCATGAATGTAAACATTTATCATAAACACAAAGATATAATAATAACTATATTTATTATTGCCTCTAGGGCATATATCCAACAGTCTCCCACTTGCACTAGAGTCATCTAATCTAGATTACATGGTAATATACCGAACACCCATGGCAGTTTGGTGTTGGTCATGTTTTGCCCTCGGGAGAGGTTTAGTCAACGGATCCGCCACATTCATATCTGTGTGTACTTTGCAAATCTTTATATCCCCATCTTGGATATGTTATCGAATAGCATGAAAACGTAGCTTGATGTGCTTCAGCTTCTTGTGTGACCTTGGTTCTTGCGCATTGGCTATGGCACCCATGTTATCACAGTAGATAGACATTGGGTCCAGCGCACTAGGAACCACACCCAGCTCTGTAATGAACTCTTTCATCCATATCGCTTCTTGTGAAGCCTCCGAAGCAGCCATGTATTCCGATTCAGTTGAAGATCTCACCACAACGCTTTGCTTTGCACTCCTCCAGCTAACTGTTGCACCATTCAAAATAAAAACGTATCCAGATTGTGATTTAGAATCATCCGGATCGGTGTTCCAACTAGCATCGGTGTAACCATTAACAACGAGTTGTTCATCACCTCCATAAGAAAGAACCATATCCTTAGTTCTTCTCAAGTACTTAAGGATGTTTTACATTGTCCAATGATCCACTCCTGGATCACTTTGATATCTGCTAGTTAAACTAACAGCATATGCAATGTCGGGTCTAGTACATAGCATGGCATACATTAGAGATCCTATGGCTGAGGCATAGGGAGTCTTACTCATCCTTTCTCTATCTTCTGCCGATGTCGGACTTTGAGTTTTACTCAAGGTCGTATTGGGAAACATGGGTAAGAACCCTTTCTTGCTATCTTCCATTCCAAATCCCTTTAGAACTTTGTCCAAATATGTACTTTGTGACAATGATATTTGGCGTCTTGATCTATCTCTATAAATCTTTATGCCTAATATGTAAGCTTCTTCGCCAAGATCCTTCATTGAAAAACTATTATTCAAATATTCCTTGACACTATTAAGAAGGTCTACATCATTCCCAATCAACAATATGTCATCTACATATAGTATTAAGAATGCTACAGAGCTCCCACTCACTTTCTTGTAAATACAAGCTTCTCCATAAGTTTGTACAAAACCAAAACTTTTGATTACCTAATCAAAACGTTGATTCCAACTTCGAGATGCTTGCTTCAATCCATAGATGGACCGTTGAAGCTTGCATACCTTGTTAGCATCTTTAGGATCGACAAAACCTTTGGGTTGCATCATATACAACTCTTCATCAATGTCTCCAATGAGGAATATTGTTTTGACATCCATCTGCCATATCTCATAATCATAATATGCAGCGATTGCTAACATAATCCTCACAGACTTTAGCTTCGCTACTGGTGAGAAAGTCTCATCGTAGTCAACTCCTTGAATTTGTCGAAACCCCTTTGCGACAAGTCGAGCTTTATAGACAGTAACATTACCATCAGCATCTGTTTTCTTCTTAAAAATCCATTTGTTCTCGACAGCCTTCCGGCCATCCGGTAAGTCCACCAAAGTCCATACTTGGTTTTTCGTACATGGATCCAATCTTGAATTTCATGGCTTCTTGCCATTTATTGGAATCTGGGCTCATCATTGCTTCCTCATATGTCGCAGGGTCATCGGTGTTGTCCACCAACATGACACTCATAACGGGATCATGCCAATTAGGAGTGGTACGATTTCTCGTCGACCTGCGACGTTCCGTAGTAACCTCAACCGAAGTTTCATGATCAACATCATTAGCTTCCTCTCTTATTGGTCTAGGCGCCACAGGAACCACTTCCGGTGCTGCGCTACTCGCAAGTTCGAGAGAAGGTTCGACAACCTCGTCGAGTTCTACTTTCCTTACAGTCACTTCTTTCGAGAGAAATTCCTTCTCTAGAAAGGATCCATTCTTGGCAACGAAGATTTTGCCTTCGGATCTATGATAGAAGGTATACCCAATAGTTTCCTTCGGGTATCCTATGAAGACGCATTTTTCCAATTTGGGTTCAAGCTTGTCCGGCTGTAACTTCTTTACATAGGCTTCGCAACCCCAAACTTTAAGGAACGACAATCTAGGTTTCTTCCCAAACCATAATTCATACGGTGTCGTCTCAACGGATTTAGATGGTGCCCTATTTAAAGTGAATGCGGCTGTTTCTAATGCATAACCCCAAAATGATAGCGGTAAATCTGTAAGTGACATCATAGAACGAACCATATCTAAGAGAGTTTGATTACGACGTTCGGACACACCATTACGCTGTGGTGTTCCCGGCGGTGTCAATTGTGAAAGTATTCCGCATTTCTTTAAATGCTCGCCAAACTCGTAACTCAGATATTCACCTCCACGATCAAAACGTAGAAATTTAATCTTCTTGTTACGTTGATTCTCTACCTCACTTTGAAATTCCTTAAACTTCTCGAAAGTTTCGGATTTATGTTTCATGAAATAGATATACCCATATCTACTCAAGTCATCCGTGAAGGTAAGAACATAACGATAACCACCGCGCGATGCTACACTCATTGGACCACACACATCGGTATGTATGATTTCCAATAAGTTCGTAGCTCGCTCCATCATACCAGAAAATGGAGTCTTAGTCATTTTACCCATCAGACATGCTTCGCATCTTTCAAGTGATTCAAAATCAAGTTATTCAAGAAGTCCATCGGAATGGAGTTTCTTCATACGCTTCACTCCAATATGACCAAGACGACAGTGCCACATATAGGTCGAGTTATCGCTTGATTTCAAACGTTTAGCCTCAATGTTATTAATATGTGTATTTCCACTATCGAGATTCAACAAGAATATACCATCTATCAAAGGTGCATGTGCATAAAACATATTACTCATATAAATCGAACAACCATTATTCTCGGACTTAAACAAGTAACCGTCTCGCAATAAACAAGATCCCGATATAATGTTCATGCTTAACGCAGGCACCAAATAACAATTATTTAAGTATAAAACTAATCCCGATGGTAGATGGAGGGGTAGCATGCCGACCACGATCGCATCAACCTTTGATCTGTTTCCCACGCGCATCGTCACCTCGTTCTTCTCTAGCTTCCGTTTATTCTGCAGCACCTGTTTCGAGTTACAAATATGAGCAACCGAACCAGTATCAAATACCCAGGCACTACTACGAGTACTAGTGATATACACATCAATAACATGTATATCAGATATACCTTTCTTCTTGATGTTGCCGTTCTTCAAATCCGCCAAGTACTTTGGGCAATTCCGCTTCCAGTGACCTTCTCCCTTGCAGTAAAAGCACTCAGTATCAGGCTTAGGTCCAGCCTTGGTCTTCTTCGTTGGCATGGTAATTTTCTATCGCATACAAACAAACAAGCCAAGATATATCTACTAGATTGTAGCAACGAGTCGATGGAATAACTCACCCTCGTAGATTCCAAAGTGTTTAACGAGAGCGGATTCTCGTGGGTGATGTAGTCGTACTCTTCCCGATCTCAAGATCGCGTAGACGATCCTTCCGGCGCTGCGCTCCGGCAGCGCTCCCGCAGTCGGTCACACGTTCAATACTCGACGAAGACCTTCCTCTCCCTTGTTCCATCAGGCAGCGTAGGTTGTAGCACTCTCCTCGCGATTCCGGCAGCACAACGGCGTGGTACCGGAAGTAGAGGGGAGATCTCGCAGGGCTTCGCCTTAAGCTAGAGCGAGTATGGTGGACTATGAGAGAGCCCTCGACGATCTAGGGTTTAGACACGCCGAGGAGGGGGCTAGGCCGACGGCTAGGGTTGCTAGGCGGCGGCGGCGGTTTGCCCTAGGGCGGCGCCGGCGGCTTAGGGTTTGGAGGTGGGGATCTTGTGTGTCTAGGAGGGGAGCCCTTCCCCTCTTTATATAGGTGGAGGGGGCCGGCCAAGGGGAGGGGAGTCCCTCCCCAACTCGGCTTGGTGGTGCGCCAGCGGTGGGAGGAGGAACTCCTCCCCCAAGTCGGTTTCCACCTCCCTCTCCACTTCCCAAAATTAGCCGTTTGACTTTCAAAACTTGGCGTTTGACTTTTCAAACTAGGATTTGAGTAAACCCTCTATTTTGTTCAGCGATGACACCTAGTACATGATCAATCATATCAACTTGATATAACACATTCATGTACCCTTCCCCTCCGGAGTGCCGGACATTCCGGAACCTTCTAGAACATTCCCGATGAAAACACCGGAACCATTCTCCAACTCCGAAACGGGACATTCCTTATATGAATCTTATTCTCCGGACCATTCCGGATCTCCTCGTGATATCCCGAATACCATTCGAGACTCCGAACAACATTCGGACTCTTTCTCATCATTCCATAACTACTCAAACAACGTCGAATCCTTAAGTGTGTCTCCCTATGGTTCGTGAATTATGCGGACATGATCGAGACACTTATCCGAACAATAACCAATAGAGGAATCTGGAAATTCATATGGCTCCCACATATTTCTATGATTACTTTGCGATCGAAAGAACCACTTACATACGATATCAATTTCCCTTTGTCTCACGATAGTTTACTTATCCGAGGTTATGATCGTCGGTATCTCTGCATACCTAGTTCAACCTCGTTACTGATAAGTACTCTTTTCTCGTTCCCATGATATGTGATCCCTTGTGATCCAGTCACATGCTTGCAAGCTAATTGGATGACATTTCACCGAGAGGGCCCAGAGTATATCTATCCGTCATATGGATGGACAAATCCCACTCTTGATCCATGTGTTTCAACCAATACTTTCCGAACACTCAATGCCACCTTTATAGCCACCCAGTTACGGTGTGGTGTTTGATGTCATCAAAGCATCCATCCGGTAAAGGTGATATGCATGATCTCATGGTCGAAGGAATTAGATTACTATGTATCAGAAAGCATATAGCAATTGAACTATTAAAATGACTTGATCTTTATGCTACGCTTATCTATAGGAGTATGTACACCATATCATTCTCCTAACGATATGATCTTGTTGTTAATAACATCTCAATGTTCATGATATGGAAACCACAATCATGTATTAACCAACAAGCTAGTATTATATAGAGGCTTTACTAGGGACTTCAAATTAAGTTTACAAATCACACAAGTATTAATGTTTCCTTGTTAATACTATTATATCATGAATGTAAACATTTATCATAAACACAAAGATATAATAATAACTATATTTATTATTGCCTCTAGGGCATATATCCAACAGACGCGAGCTCTTCTTCCTTCGAGGAAGGTCGTGTTCCTCTTCCTCTTCGGATGAAGGGGTGGGGATCCGGTCGCGCCTGGCCGGATCTTTCTTCTTCGGCTCTGTAGGAGCGTCTTCGTGGAGCGCAGCTCCGACAAGTCCGAGTCTGGTGAGTGCGGACTTATGCATGGCTCTTTTCGGGTCCCCTTCCGAAGGTTGGTGGGCCGCAAGATACGCAGTGGCTGCCATGATCGCAGCTTGCGGTGTCTTCGGGATGATGTTGCCGTCGGCATCCATCTCCATGAACGATGTGTGGAGAGTTCGGGTCACATCACGGCGCTCCTTGGGATCCATGTTCTCCACCCATGCGGTGCTTGTTTCCACAGTTTCCGTTCGTGCTGGCGGGGCCATGGCGGAGGCCGCAGCTTCGTCGCCAGACTCAGAGGCTGCTTGCTTGCGTTTGTCAAGTGTTTCCTGGATCTTGACTTGCTTCTTATGCTCCTCGATGAGGAGGTAGTGGTATGCCATCATCAGTTCACGTGGGGAGTCTACAGGCGGGACTATGTCGCCTGCTACGGCGCGGCGTGCCTGGACCCATCCTTCTTTGTTAAGTTGGATGACGTGGCCGTTGTTTTCCCTTGGTGGGGGCTTCTTTTACATTCCGCCGTTTCCGCCGTTTCTGTCCTGCGGGTTGGGGTTCGTGTTGGGCGGCGGGTTAGGCGTTTGCTGCTCCTGGATGACTGCGGTGCATTGGCAGTGCTTGTAGATTGGTCTGCTGCTGCCGCAGCTCTCAGATCCGGAACCGTAGGTCCCTGCATCCGATGGCGGATCGCACAGATCGGAGTTGCAGCTGCTGCTGTCGTAGGAATCATCTGCTGATGATGTTGTGCGTGGCACGGGGTGTGGGGCCCATGAAGCGGGCCTGATTGATGGTAGGGGCACCCGCTCAGGGAGACGGAGGGTGCCAGTTCGCCCACAGGCGAAGCTCCCGAACAGGATTTGAGTCCGTCGCCTCGGGCTCAAAGTCCTTCATGGTGGCGGCGAGTGGGCGGTGAAGTCAGCGCCGAAGAGGTGACTCTCCGTCGCCGCAGAGTTGTAGATCGATCGGGTCGGGACGTCTGTCACAATCAGCAGCCCGATTCCCACGACGGCCCCAATTGGCGAGGTTTGATCTCATCAATTCCCATTGTTATGGACTTGGGTTTTGGAGAAGATGGGGATCTGGAGATCGTGGAGCGGTTAACGGACAAGCAACCGGGGACACGAGATTTACCAGTTCGGGCCCCAAGGAAAAACCCTACTCTGCTTATGCGCTCTTGATTACTGGCGGAACCGAAGGTTCTGAGGTCTGTGATTCGATCTGGCGTGGTGGTGCGTATGCGAAAGTATGAGTCGAGGGATCTAGGTCGTGCCCTTCTGGCCTTTATATAGACTTAGGCAGGTCCCGGGCATAGTCCTAGTCGGTTACAAGTTCTACGGTTTTTCCCCTTTGAATTTCCTATCTACGCTAGTCTTGATCTCCAAGGATCCGAAGGCGTCATGGGCCTTGGCCACCCGAAAATCTTCATAGGCCGGCGTACATCTGTTGTGGCCCTTCCTTGGGCTGGACCAGGTATGCTGAGGCCACGTACCCGTAAGGTATAACCATGTCAACGTTCTTGCAAGCGGTGTTGATATCGATTACCGAGCGGGGCGAAGTATATCTCTCCGACTCGGGAGGGAAAAATTCCACCTCGATACATACAACCCAACAAGTACTTTCCGATCACCTGAGAGACACCTTTATGATCACCCTCACATAGGATGACGTTTGATGACCTCAAAGCTTTCTTCCGATACCAGGGAGTTGTATTATCTCATGGTCTAAGGAATACAATACTTGACATAGGAAAAAGCTTCGCAAAGATGAACACGATGACACGATCTAATTGCTCTGCTTCATTTGGGTCTGTCCATCATATCATTCTCCTAATGACATGATCTCATTATTAATCGATAACCCATGTCTATGGTTAGGAAACCTTAACCATCATTAATCAATAAGCTAGTCCATAGAGGCGTACTAGGGACATGGTGTTGTTCATGAACCACACAAGTATCAAAGTTTTCGCTTAATACAATTCTAGCATGGAATATAAACTTTATCATGAACAAGAATTATAATAATAACATCTTTATTATTGCCTCTAGGGCATAATTCCAACAGTCTCCCACTTGCACTAGAGTCAATAATCTAGTTTACATCTGGTAACAATCTAACACCCATGGCATTAAGGTACTGATCATGTTTTTCTCGTGGAAGAGGTTTAGTCAATGGATCTGCGACATTCAGATCCGTATGTACTTTGCTAATCTTCAGATCTCCATCTGCTATATAATCTCGAATTATATAAAAACGGCGGTTGATGTGCTTGGTCTTTGGATGATATCTTGGTTCCTTAGCCAGTGCTATGGCGCCAGTGTTGTCGCACAATATCTCCAGTGGGCCCAAGGCACTTGGAACCACACCAAGATCAGTGATGAAGTTCCTGATCCAAACTCCTTCACTTGACGCTTCTGAAGCAGCCATGTATTCCGCTTTTGTTGTAGATCACGCGATCACGCTTTGCTTGCAGCTTCTCCAGCTCATAGCTCCTTCATTCAAAATGTAAACGTATCCTGTCTGAGATTTATAATCATCCGGGTCGGTGTCGAAACTAGCATCGACGTAACCTTTTACGACGAGCTGCTCATCACCTCCATAGACCAAGAATATTTCTTTAGTCTTATTTAAATACTTTAGGATGTTCTTTACGGCTGTCCAGTGTTCCACTCCTGGATCACTTTGGTATCTGCTCGTCAAACTAAGAGCATTGGACACATCCGGTCTAGTACATAGCATGTCATACATGATAGAACCTATGGCCGAGGCATATGGCACTTTGCTCATAGTATCTCTATCGTTTACCGTAGCTGGACACTGAGCCTTGCTCAATATCTTACCTGACAACATGGGAAATGAACCTTTCTTTGCTTTGTCCATTCTGAACCTTTTCAGAACTTTGTCTAGATATGTACTTTGGCTTAAAGCTATTAGGCGTCTTTGTCTATCTCTATTGATTTTGATGCCTAATATATAAGCAGCTTCTCCTAGGTCTTTCATTGAAAAACATTTATTTAAATAACTCTTCACATCGCTAAGCATACCAATGTCATTTCCAATAATCAATATGTCATCCACATATAGTACTAAAAATGTCACCGAGCTCCCACTCACTTTCTTGTAGATACAAGCTTCGTAGCAATTTGGAACAAATCCAAAACTCTTGATCACTTGATCAAAACGAAGGTTCCAACTCCGAGATGCTTGCTTCAGTCCATAAATGGAACGCTGAAGTTATCACACCTTATTAGCATCCTTAGGATCGACAAAACCTTCGGGCTGCATCATATACAACTCTTCATCAATGTTGCCATTGAGGAACGCAGTCTTGACATCCATCTGCCATATTTCACAATCATGAAATTCATCAATTGCTAATAAAATCCGAATGGACTTAAACGTCGTTACGGGAGAGAAAGTCTCATCGTAGTCAACACCTTGAACTTGCCGAAACCCTTTTGCGACAAGCCGATCTTTATAAACAGTAACATTACCATCCGCGTCTGTTTTCTTCTTGAAAATCCATTTGCACTCAACGGCCTTACGGTCGCTAGGAGGGTTCACCAAAGTCCATACTTGGTTTTCGCTCATGGATCCCAATTCGGATTTCATGGCCTCTAGCCATTTCTCAGAGTCTGGGATCATCATTGCTTCCTCATAGTTCGCAGGTTCACTGTTGTCTAACAACAAGACGGTTGAGACAGGGTTGCCGTACCATTCAGGAGTGGCACATGACCTTGTTGACCTGCGAAGTTCAGTAGTAGCATCGTTCAAAGTTTCATGATCCTCGTCATTAGCTTCCTCTCTTGTTGGTGCAAACAGCACTGGAACAATTTCAGGTGCTGCGCTACTCTCCAACTCGAGAGAAGGTTCAATAACCTCGTCTAGCTCTACCTTCCTACCACTCACTTCTTTCGAGAGAAACTCCTTCTCAAGAAAGGATCCGTTCTTTGCAACAAACACTTTGCCTTCGGATCTATGGTAGAAGGTATACCCAATCGTTTCCTTAGGGTATCCTATGAAGACGCTTTCTCCGCTTTGGGTTCGAGCTTGTCCGGCATCAAATTCTTGACGTAAGCTTCTCATCCCAAACTTTAAGAAACGACAACTTAGGTTTAGCACCAAACCATAGTTCATACGGCATCGTCTCAACGGATTTAGATGGTGCCCTATTTAAAGTGAATGCAGCGGTTTCTAATGCATAACCCCAAAATGATAACGGCAAATCTGTAAGAGACATCATTGATCGCACCATATCTAATAGAGTTCGATTCCGGCGTTCAGACACACCATTGCGCCGTGGTGTTCCGGGTGGCGTGAGTTGCGAAACGATTCCGCTTGCTTTAAGATGCGTGAGAAAATCATAACTCAAATATTCACCTGATCGGATCGTAGAAATTTAATTTTCCTGTTACGATGGTTTTCCACTTTGTTCTGAAATTCTTTGAACTTTTCAAACATTTTAGATTTATGTGTCATTAAATAGATATACCCATATCTACAAAATTCATTAGTAAAACTAAGAAAATAGCGATATCCACCGCGCGAAGAAACACTCATTGGTCTGCATACATCGGTATGTATGATTTCCAATAAGTCCATTGCTCGCTCCATCATTTCGGAGAACGGGGTTTTGATCATCTTGTCTATGAGGCATGGCTCGCACGTGTCAAATGATTCAAAATCAAGAGACTCCAAAATTCCATCAGAATGGAGTTTCTTTATGCGTTTTACACCAATATGACCCAGACGGCAGTGCCACAAATAAGTAGTATTATCACTATCTACTTTGCATCTCTTAGACTCAATGTTATGGATGTGTGTTTCATCCCTTTCGAGATTTAGAAGAAATAAACCATTCACAATAGGTGCATGACCATAAAAGATGTTACTCATATAAATAGAACAACCATTATTCTCCGATTTAAATGAATAACCGTCTTGCAATAAACAAGATCCAGAAATAATGTTCATGCTCAACGCAGGCACATAATAACATTTATTAAGGTTTAAAACTAATTCCGAAGGTAAAACTAAGGAGAGCGTGCCGACGGCCATCACATCAACTCTTGATCCGTTGCCAACACGCATCGTCACCTCATCCCTCGCAAGCCGCCGTCTATTCCGTAGCTCCTGTTTCGAGTTACAAATATTAGCAACTGAACCGGTATCAAATACCTAGGCACTACAACGAGGGCTAGTAAGCAAAACATCAATAACATGTATATCAAATATACCTTTGATGGTGCCAGCCTTCTTGTCCGCTAAGTACTTCGGACAGTTGCGCTTCCAGTGACCCTTGTCCTTGCAATAGAAGCACTCAGTGTCAGGTGTGGCATCCCGCAAAACCACTACTAGAAAATCGCGTTGAATTTGTGCATTGCATCGTCATCATCATGCATTGTTTGCTAAAACTGTGTTCGCAAAGCCCGTTTTGTTTTCTAAAACGCCCAAGCTTTATTCAAACGCCAACCCCGGGGCTCCGGAGGATTTTTGTTTTGTCGCTATCGGTTTGCGAATGGTCCAATTTAACGCAAATAAAATTTATAATTATTTTAGTAGGGGCAGTCGAACGGGCCAACCCGACCCGAACGACCGCCCCAGTTTTTAAAACGGTTCACCCAAACCTGCCCCATCTAAATCTAAACCCACCTAAAAAGCTACCCAACCCACCCTGGCCACATCACCCCAACCTATCCTATCACGCCACATCACCCTTGCCCACCCCTCACCCACTCAAATCCTGCCACCTAATCCTAACCCCTCTCTCTCTCCTCTCTCCCTCTCAGCACACCCCACCCAGCACACCAAACACACACACGCACGCACACGCGCGCAGCACACACGCCCTACCCGCTGACCGCTGGGGGCCCCCACCCCTCTGGCCCACTCGCCAGCCGCTCACCCACCCAACCCCCCAGACTGGCCACTCCCCACACCAGATCCCACCTTCCCACACCGGATCCCCCCACCAACCGCGCCCGGCCATCCCACACACTGCCCAGAAGCGTCGGGGCCGTCCCCAACCTCCAGCGTCTGTTCATCGTCCTCGGCGACCACATCCCTCCTCCCTTTCTTCTTCCCCTGGCTCGCTTCCTTGCATCGCACCTTCCGCCCAGAGGCGGCGAGCCCGCGATTCGCTCCCTCCTCGCCTTGGCACGCAGAGCCTCCGGCCCCCTCTCTCTCGCCGAGCTCCACCCCGTCCCCAAGCCTCCCTCACCGCCGGTCATCCCCTCCCTCACCGACCGCTCCGGCTCCGCCCCGCAACCGCCGCCGCCGGCCTGCCCTTCCCCGACGCCCCGCTCTCCTGTCCGCGCGTCTCCGCCACCGAGCCGTCGCTAGCGCCCGCCGCATCCGCCTTCCCGCTCGGCCAGACCGTCTGCGCGCCTCCGCCCGGCCTTTCTGCACGACCTCACCGGAGCTCCCACGCGAGCCCGCCGCGTCGCCCGTCGGCTCGAGCTCGCCCGCCAACCTCCGCGAGTCCGCCTCCCCGCTGAGCCTGCGGCGCCGCGCCCTCTGCTCGCGTTAAACCGCAGCGCGGGCGAACTGCGGCGTCGTCGACCGCCAGCTCGTCGCCGCGTCCCCAGCCCCTCCGGAGCCAGCCGCTGCCTCCCAACCACCGCCTCAACCTCATCTCCGCCCCTGCGCCAAGCCCGCCTGCCTTGCGGTCGCCGCCCGGCGTCGGCCCGCCGCGTGACCCCTCCCGATGCCGGTTCCGCTGGCGCGTCCCACGCCGGCGGCTTTGTCGGCCGCGTCGCCAGCGGACTCCGTCGCGCCCTGCGGCGCCGGGCCCGCCTCTACTCCGGGGCCCGTCCCCGACCGTCGCTGCAACAGCCACCGGCGAGAACACGGCCCCGCGACCCACTCGGCAAGACCTCCTCGATGACAAGACGCGAGCGAGACCCGAGTTCTATCCAGGCCGCGGCGGATCCTCGAGACCTTCTTTCCGGATCGACCCGATCCGAACCCGGTGAACCACGATCCCCGCTGCAGCACAACAAGGTCGTCGAGGTGGAACCGACAAGATACGCAACACGGCGAAGTGACCCTCGGGCGCCAGATCTACCTCGGGCGCCAAAACCGAACGGAAGGCGCCAAGATCACCGTCTCGAGCACCGACCTTCTCCTCGGACGCTAAGAACTACAATCGGTACCCTAAGGCACGCGACCCGGTCGTCAAGTACTTCTTCCTTGAGGCGCCATGATCGGGACCCGGACCCGAAGGCCACATGGGCGACAAGTACTTCATCCTGAATGCCAAGACCGACTCGATGGCGTGGGGCGGCGAGACCCTCGCAGCGGCAAGCTCGACCCGTGGAATCCACAAGATCATCACGAAACACCGAGTACTTCTTCCCGAATCGCTCAAGCTCGCCATCGGCGACAAGACCGACAACATGCCCGAGAACCGGACGCGACAAGAACTACCCGTTACGAGAACGATCCCACAGTCGAGCGACCTCGCCGAACCACGGACCACGAGACCAACCCGAACCGGAAAACCCCAAGATCGGCGAGACCCCTCAATGTGTGACCCTTTTCCTCGGACCCTATTTTATAACATAATAACAACTTGTCATATTAAATTGTCATCTCGCATGCATATCATTGGTTTGGGGGCCTTATGCCGATTCACCTAATAATTAAACATGGGGCCCATATGCGGGCAAATCTAGTCTCATATCGGCCTCATTTAAACTTGTGTAGCGAACCGGTATCTTATATTGCCTTGTTTAAACAACATTTAAATTGCGGGGTAGCTAAACAACTTGCACCGTCTAATTAAATGTCGGGACCCCGGTTCCGCCTAATTTGACCTAATTGCATCGCACCTTGCCATGTCATCCTTCATGCATGCATCATGTCGATCTTCTGCCGTGTATTAAATAGTGCATCCGGTCTTCTGCTAGTGTTATTGCTTCTTCGCGGATAAGGCCGTTGAGTTGATGTGAGCTTCGCCCCGATCTTCGGTCGAACCCTTCGACAATGTTTTCAGGCGAGCATCTCCCTCTTTCTACCTATCTTACTTTTATAGTAATTTACTCCTTCCTGTTGATCTATTGCTATCTGTGTTGCGATGCTCTAGTTTTCGTACCCGTGAAATCCCTTGCAGCCCTATATTGCCTTGGACACCCTATTACTGTTGTTTGGTAGATAGTGGGACTTGCGCGTCGTCGCTTGCTCAAGTCTTGTTCGTGTCGTCAAATGCCACGATTCTTTGTTGTATTGCCGCATGTTGATGTTGGAGAGGATTCTAGTTTTACTTATCGGCACTTTAATTTCTGTTTAACAACTAAAATTGAATAAGCGAGGCATCGGTGGGTGATAGATAATATTTGGTTTCGAGCCCACTTGTGTCCCGTAAGACCCAGTACTTGATACTGTTCCTTGATTTTGCGGCGCTATCCACATCCGGAGGTATATGGGACCCCCAGCGAGCTTGATTCATTCTTATTTCTTGGGGCCACAAACTAGTTTGAGGTTTTATTTACGATCTGTACTTATGCCATGCTTTACCGCTTTATTTACGATTGTGCGATCGCACTTTGTCTTTGTTAGGTTCGGACCACGATTTCGCGGTGTCGACAAGCCCGTTTGGGGTTCCCGATCGTTCACTGACCGTCTAGCCAAACCTTGAGGCCGTCTCGGAGCTTGCTTACTCGTTCGGATTCTACTCTAAGGGTGGCCCCAAATATTTCTGAATCCTGTGATTGTTCGATCGTGAAAGCCTCGTTGGGTTTTGATTTGGTTTTCCGAGGTTGATCGAGCGTGTGTTGCTATTGGTGCACCCGGCGGGTTAAAACTTTACGAAAGCCGTGTCCGGATATGGACGACTTGGAGCACGATATCTCGATCATAGACAAGCATAACTAAAGTTTACTGCTATAAATTTGACTTATAATGACTAGTAATTAGCTCTACTATAATGGAATGGCTAATTAATACTGCCCACCATTGCTTGTTGGTTGTCGCTTGCGACAAATGTATCTGACTAGTAAGTATTGCAACTTCTAGCGAATTGGCTGAATAAAAGTACCAACAACTGCTGGGTTTTGGGTTTATCTCATGATATCTGTATCTGATTAGTAATTGTTGCAACTACAACGGAATGATTAAATAAAAGTGCCCACTGCTTACTTTATCCGGACGATTATCTTAATCTGACTAGTAAAGTGCCGCAACTATAACTGAATGAGTAAAACTGCCATCTGTGTGAGTTCCTCGGTTGACTTCCTCGTTTGGTCTCGAGGGGGAAACACCAGGATGGGTTTGTTTGGTGTTAGCTTCAGGTTGGATCCGAATAGGTCTTTCTCACCCCTCTCTGATAACCGCCAGTTGTATCGAGTCTCTATAGGTTGTGCCGCGCATGCTGCCGCTGCCGCTCAGTCCACCATACCTATGTAGGCGAGGACCGCCCGTCTAGCCTCGCCGTAATCGCCTCGATCGGCGCTCCTTCTTTTTCTGCTTTGCCCTTTGTCGGCACCCCTTTTGTTAGCGGTGTTGAGATCGCGCCCGTTAGCGGTTACCCTTCGGCTTGGCCTGGGCAGGTTATGGGCCATTGGTTATTCTTGTGGCTCTTAGCCCCATTTGCTTCTTGTCCGTAGTCGGACGCTCTACCGTTTTTAAGGTGATTTGGATCTTGTATATTATATCTGTATTCTTGACTCTTTGAGTCGCTGTTGTATATATCTGTTCTGTGGGTCCCATCGAGGACTGTTGTGTAATGTTATTACTTCGTTTTCCACCCATGCGAAAGTGCTGGTGAGCACCTTTGAATCGTTTCTATGCGGGTTTGGTGAATTTTGCCCAAACTTGCATAGGTCCGATCTGAGGGTGTTCTGAGTGGTATCGAGCTCAGCGGTTATGATACCCACAAGTCCAACTGTAGGATAACCTAGCTAACGGCCGAAGTAGAGTGTCAAAACTATTTTGGAAAATCGGTTGGATAGTTCTGATTAGGTCTGATTTTACTCCTTACCCCTCTGCTGATCTCCTCTTACCTCGACGTGTTTTGAATCTGCCCTCTTATCTTTTCTGCGAGTCCAGGATTTCTCGTGGTTGGGTTCCGTCGTACCTTTAGGGTTTCGCTTCCTCCTTTGTCAACGGTGTTCTATCATCCGGTCTTCGCCTGAGTGATCTTTGTGCTGGAACCCTTCTTTATTCCTTGTTTGAGCCTTCCGGTGTTTTCCGACGCGACGACATCCTCTACGCCAGATCCGATGCAGAGTCTGCATCACTCCTTGTTCCGAACCGCGCTTGTCGAGATCTTCAGTCTGAATCCGAGGGTTGGTTGCATAATCTATCTGCGTGTATGTGGTAATGCTTTGAGTGCGGGATGGAGTCGACCATACCACTACTCTTATCATTCGCTTATGTACATTGAATGGTGGATCGATGCAATTTTACTCCTTCGCTGAAGTTAGAGGTGGCCTTACCTTTAACCGTCCGTTGTTTATCCGGAGTGCTCTCTTGACGGACAGGGTCAACGACCTTTTGTTAGTGGTGTCGCGAGGATCTACACGAAGCGCAACGGATCGCCGACCTTCCTTCCGGTACCTTGAGGCGGATCTCGAGGGCGAGATCCATTGTTAGTGGTGTCGAATTGTGGCATCCCGCAAAACCACTACTAGAAAATCGCGTTGAATTTGTGCATTGCATCGTCATCATCATGCATTGTTTGCTAAAACTGTGTTCGCAAAGCCCGTTTTGTTTTCTAAAACGCCCAAGCTTTATTCAAACGCCAACCCCGGGGCTCCGGAGGATTTTTGTTTTGTCGCTATCGGTTTGCGAATGGTCCAATTTAACGCAAATAAAATTTATAATTATTTTAGTAGGGGCAGTCGAACGGGCCAACCCGACCCGAACGACCGCCCCAGTTTTTAAAACGGTTCACCCAAACCTGCCCCATCTAAATCTAAACCCACCTAAAAAGCTACCCAACCCACCCTGGCCACATCACCCCAACCTATCCTATCACGCCACATCACCCTTGCCCACCCCTCACCCACTCAAATCCTGCCACCTAATCCTAACCCCTCTCTCTCTCCTCTCAAAGACACCCCACCCAGCACACCAAACACACACACGCACACGCAAGATCACACACGCCCTACCCGCTGACCGCTGGGGGCCCCCACCCCTCTGGCCCACTCGCCAGCCGCTCACCCACCCAACCCCCCAGACTGGCCACTCCCCACACCAGATCCCACCTTCCCACACCGGATCCCCCCACCAACCGCGCCAGCCGGCCCCACCTGGCCCGCAGCACGCGTCGGGGACGCGTCCCCAACCTCCCAGCGTCCTGTTCATCGTCCTCGCGCGACCACATCCCTCCTCCTCCCTTTCTTCTTCCCTGGCTCGCTTCCTTGCATCGCACCCGCCCAGACCCAGAGGCCGCGAGCCCCGCCTTCCCTCCTCGCCTTGGTCAAGACGGAGCCGCCTCCCCTCTCTCTCGCCGAGCTCCACCCCGTCCCCAAGCCTCCCTCACCGCCGGTCATCCTCCTCACACCGCCTGGCTCTCCGCCCGCAACCGCCGCCGCCTGCTCCTTCCCCGACGCCCGCTCTCCCCGCGTTTCCCACCGAGCCGTCGCCCAAGCGCCGCCAGCAGATCCGCTTCCCCGCTCCGCCAGACCTGTCTCGCGCCTCCGCCTTTCTGCCGACCTCACCGGAGCTCCCCACGCGAGCCCGCGTCGCCGTCGAGCTCGAGCTCGCCCGCCAACCTCCGCGAGTCCGCCTCCCGCTGAGCCTGCGGCGCGCCGCCCTCATCGCTGCCGCCACGCTGCCGGGCGAGCTTGCGAGCGTCCGCGACCCCAGCGTTCGTCGCCCCCCGCGTCTCCGGCCCCCTCCCCCACCGAGCAGCCTCATCTCCGGCGCCGCCGCGCTGCCGCTCCGCCGCGCCGCCGCCACGCGTGACCTCCCCGATGCCCGGTTCCGCTGGCGCGTCCACCGCGCCCGGCCGCCTGTTCACGTCGCCACGGCGGACTCCGTCGCGCCCTGGCGCCCCGCCTCTACTCCGCCCGCCTGCCCTCCCGACCGTCGCAACAGCCACGGCGAGAACACCGCCCCGCATGACCCACTCGGCAAGACCTCCTCGATGACAAGACCGCGAGCGAGACCGAAGTTCTATCCATACACGGCCACCGGATCCTCGAGACCTTCTTTCCGGATCGACCCGATCCGAACCCGGTGAACCACGATCCCATCGGCACAACAAGGTCGTCGAGGTGGAACCGACAAGATCTGCAACACGGCCGCGAAGTGACCCTCGGACGCCCAGATCTACCTCGGACGCCAAAACCCGAACCGGAAGGACGCCAAGATCACCGTCTCGGAACGACACGACCTTCTCCTCGGACGCTAAGAACTACAATCGGTACCCTAAGGCACCGCGACCCCGGCGCGTCAAGTACTTCTTCCTTGAGACGCCATGACTGGGACCCCGGACCCGAAGGCCACATGGGGCGACAAGTACTTCATCCTGAATGCCAAGACCGACTCGATGGCGTGGGGCCCGGCGAGACCCTCGCAACGGCAAGCTCGACCCCGTGGAATCCACAAGATCATCACGAAACACCGAGTACTTCTTCCCGAATCGCTCAAGCTCGCCATCGACGACAAGACCGACAACATGCCCCGAGAACCCGGACGCGACAAGAACTACCCCGTTACCGAGAACGATCCCCTGAGTCCGAGAACGACCTCGCCGAACCCTGGACCCTGAGACCAACCCCGAACCCCGGAAAACCCCAAGATCGACGAGACCCCTCAATGTGTGACCCTTTTTCCTCGGACCCTATTTTATAACATAATAACAACTTGTCGCATATTAAATTGTCATCTCGCATGCATATCATTGGTTTGGGGGCCTTATGCCGATTCACCTAATAATTAAACATGGGGCCCATATGCGGGCAAATCTAGTCTCATATCGGCCTCATTTAAACTTGTGTAGCGAACCGGTATCTTATATTGCCTTGTTTAAACAACATTTAAATTGCGGGGTAGCTAAACAACTTGCACCGTCTAATTAAATGTCGGGACCCCGGTTCCGCCTAATTTGACCTAATTGCATCGCACCTTGCCATGTCATCCTTCATGCATGCATCATGTCGATCTTCTGCCGTGTATTAAATAGTGCATCCGGTCTTCTGCTAGTGTTATTGCTTCTTCGCGGATAAGGCCGTTGAGTTGATGTGAGCTTCGCCCCGATCTTCGGTCGAACCCTTCGACAATGTTTTCAGGCGAGCATCTCCCTCTTTCTACCTATCTTACTTTTATAGTAATTTACTCCTTCCTGTTGATCTATTGCTATCTGTGTTGCGATGCTCTAGTTTTCGTACCCGTGAAATCCCTTGCAGCCCTATATTGCCTTGGACACACCCTATTACCTGTTGTTTGGTAGATAGTGGGACTTGCGCGTCGTAGTCGCTTGCTCAAGTGCTGTTGCGTGTCGTCAAATGCCACAGTTGCTGTTGTATTGCCGCATGTTGATGTTGGAGAGGATTCTAGTTTTACTTATCGGCACTTTAATTTCTGTTTAACAACTAAAATTGAATAAGCAGAGGCATCGGTGGGTGATAGATAATATTTGGTTTCCGAACGCCCACTTGTGTCCCGTAAGACCCCGAGTACTTGATACCTGTTCCTTGATTTTGCGCGCTATCCACATCCGGGAGGTATATGGGACCCCCGAGCCGAGCTTGATTCATTCTTATTTCTTGGGGCCACAAACTAGTTTGAGGTTTTATTTACGATCCTGTACTTATGCCATGCTTTACCGCTTTATTTACGATTGTGCGAGTGCACTGCATGTCTTGTTAGGTTGAACACGATTTCGCGGTGTCGACAAGCCCGTTTGGGGTTCCCGATGTTCACAGCCGTCTAGCCAAACCTTGAGGCCGTCTCGAGCTTGCTTACTGTTGCGGATTCTACTCTAAGGGTGGCCCCTGAAATATTCTGAATCCTGTGATTGTTCGTGAAAGCCTCGTTGGGTTTTGATTTGGTTTTTCCGAGGTTGATCGGCGTGTGTTGCTATTGGTGCACCCGCCGGTTAAAACTTTCAAAGCCGTGTCCGCGGATATGGACGACTTGGAGCAAGATCTCGATCATAGACAAGCATAACTAAAGTTTACTGCTATAAATTTGACTTATAATGACTAGTAATTAGCTCTACTATAATGGAATGGCTAATTAATACTGCCCACCATTGCTTGTTGGTTGTCGCTTGCGACAAATGTATCTGACTAGTAAGTATTGCAACTACAACGAATTGGCTGAATAAAAGTACCAACAACTGCTGGGTTTTGGGTTTATCTCATGATATCTGTATCTGATTAGTAATTGTTGCAACTACAACGGAATGATTAAATAAAAGTGCCCACTGCTTACTTTATCCGGACGATTATCTTAATCTGACTAGTAAAGTGCCGCAACTATAACTGAATGAGTAAAACTGCCATCTGTGTGAGTTCCTCGGTTGACTTCCTCGTTTGGTCTCGAGGGGGAAACACCAGGATGGGTTTGTTTGGTGTTAGCTTCAGGTTGGATCCGAATAGGTCTTTCTCACCCCTCTCTGATAACCGCCAGTTGTATCGAGTCTCTATAGGTTGTGCCGCGCATGCTGCCGCTGCCGCTCAGTCCACCATACCTATGTAGGCGAGGACCGCCGAATTCTAGCCTCGCCGTGTACTGGCCTCAGTACTGACGCTCCTTCTTTGTTTTCTGCTTTGCCCTTTGTCGGCACCCCTTTTGTTAAGCAGGTGTTGAGATCGACGCCGTTAGCAGGGTTACCCTTCCGGCTTGGCCTGGGCAGGGTTATGGACGCCATTGGTTATTCTTCAGGGCTCTTAGCCCCACTTGCTTCTTGTCCGTAGTCGGACGCTCTACCGTTTTCAAGGTGATTTGGATCTTGTATATTATATCTGTATTCTTGACTCTTTGAGTCGCTGTTATATATATCTGTTCTGTGGGTCCCATCGAGGACTGTTGTGTAATGTTATTACTTCGTTTTCCACCCGCACGAAAGTGCCTGGTGGGCACCTTTGAATCGTTTCTATGCGGGTTTGGTGAATTTTGCCCAAACTTGCATAGGTCCGATTCTGAGGGTGTTACATCAGGCTTAGGACCAGACTTGAGCTTCTTCTCAGTAGGGGCAACGCGCTTGCCGCCGCTTTTCTTGAAGGGCTTCTTTGCACCCTTACCTTTCTTGAAGGTGGGGGGCTTGTTGAACATCAACATATGATTATTATTTTTGATGTCCACCTCCGCTACTTTCATCTTAGCGAAGAGCTCAGTGATCATATCAGTGGAACCAATTTGATTGTGAGTAACTACAAAACCTTTGTAGCTAGGAGGGAGTGATTGCAGAACTCTGTCAATCTTGAGCTCTTCTGAAATCTTGCAGTCCAGTTGCTCAAGGCGTTGAGTGTAGCCCGACATCTTAATGGTGTGCTCACTAACGGAACTCCCTTCCTCCATCTTGCAGTTAAAGAACTTCTCAGAGATCTCATATCTCTCAGAACGGGTGGGTGGGCGTGTGAGCTCTGGCGGCGGGTGCCCAAGATCTGCACCGCACCGATCTGCACGGCGGGCGAGCGAGGGAGCTCGTGGCGGCGACCTCCTCGCGTCGGCGCCTGAGAACCGGTCCGCATTGCCCCGATCTGCAACTCTAGCTCGCCGGCGGCGGTGGCCAGTCCCAGCGCCGCCAGCCATCATTTAGGGAGAAGAGGACCTAATTGATTTTTATTTTTTCATTCAAGGCGTTCTTTGTAAAACATTGGCCTTGTTTACAATTAATTTTCTGATAAAGGTCTTATGTGTATGTGTAAGAAACTCAGACCTATCTCTTATCTCAATGCATGCGAGCTACCAAACAATGTCTTCACGCAACATGGATGAACACACACGAGCTACCAAACACCTAAAAAAATCTCAGTGCAGCTTGTATGAGGTAAGAATATCTGAGGTGGGAAAGTCATTATGTGGTAACCAAGGCTACCAAACACACCCTTATCGTCCAGGGAGTACAAAGGTCCCAGGAATATACTCCCTCCGTTTCAAAATATAAGATGTTTTAGATTTATAAAAAGAATGTATCTAGACTTGTTTCAGTATGTAGGTTCACTCATGTTTGAAGTGAATCTATACATTAAAACAAATCTAGATACATTTGTTTCACAAAGCTATAACATCTTATATTTTAAAACGGAGGGAGTAGCTATATCTCTCAGGTGATCTCTCCCGTGAAGTATATTCCTATGTTACTGTCCCAGGGAGGCTCCATGTTGGAGTTCATGTGGACCGTTTGTTGGACGATGTTCTTGTAGTAGGCGTTCTCGAAGAGAGTCCACGGGTAAGAGATAAAAATAAAAATAAAAATTACAAATAGGCCATTGAATCACCTAGTGATGACTATAAATATAAGTACACTGCCGTCTTTGTTCCTTCATCATCAGAGCTAGGCAAAGCTTGTCGTAGCAGAGCTTGTTGTAGTAGACAAAGAAAAGTTGTCGTGCTAAAACCACAAAGGACCAACACACCAGAGCAACAACCATCACCAATAATGACAACCATAAATCGAAAGAGACTGACCCGAGAACAAACCAACGAACACGAAAATGGACCAAATCCTAGGATATCGCCGAACAAACGACACTACGCGTCCTTCATCAGTGCTAGATGCACCACCGGAGCGAGGATAGAATGGGAAGAATCTTATTCTGACTTTAGGACGTAGCCATCGTCTCAAGATCTCGAAGAAGACACTTAAAACAAGAATAAATAAAAAACGAAAAACCTCCCACCGGTGAGGCCGTGATCCATCACACCTCTAAGGCCCCAGGCCTAGAACCACCGGAGGCAGAGCGAACCGACAACTCTGGCGAGGGGACAAAATCCTAGATGAGCTTGTATCTAGCTCACAATCGCCCGTGTCTCCTGCCGGCTACGTCCGCATGCTCTCCTACTTAAAACATGCAATTTTTTTGGATTTAAGAGCATCCCCACTTGTTGAGCGTTTCCAGGCCGAAATCCGGACCAAAATATGGCCGGACGAAACACGTTTTCAGCTTGGAACGCGAGTTTCCCACTCGTGTTCCTAGACCAAGTTTTCGGGACGCCCTTTCAGTCCAATTTCAGCTCAAATTCGTCCAGATTTTACATAGTTCGGCATAATATGAATAAAGAGCACTGTTCGGCCTAGTTCGGCATACAATCGACCATAGTTTGGCATAAATTTAAACATAGTTCGACGTATAATAAAAATACAACATATTTCAGCCTAATTCGGCCAGTTCATGCTCGTCATCTACGTGTTGCTCCTGCGTATCCATAGGTGCTCAACCAGATCATTCTGCAGCTGTTGATGCACTGCCGGATCTCGAATCTCCTGACGCATGGCGATAAAGGCAGCCTAGGTTGGAGGCACCTGGTGATCAGGCTTGGAAACAGGCCCTGTCTATAGTATGGTTCATTCTGCTCGACCAAACTCACTAGGTCCTTCCTCTCATCCTCAATGATCATGTTGTGTAGGACCACACAACAATTCATCACTTCCCACATCTGATCTTTCAACCAGGTTATAGCAGGGAACATGACAACTGCAAACCTATGTTGGAGCACACCAAATGCCCGCTCCACGTCCTTCCTACAAGCTTCATGTTCCTTGGCAAACTGAGAATGCTTGGGGAGCATCGGGCTTGAGATAGTCTTCACAAATGTTGGCCATCTTGGATAGATGCCATCTGCTAGATAGTATCCTTTGTTGTAGTGGTGACCATTGATCTCAAAGTCCACAGGGGGAGCATGACCCTCAACAAGCTTGGCAAATACATTTGAGGAGTTGAGGACGTTGATGTCGTTGTTCGATCCTGTCATGCCAAAGAAGGAGTGCCAGATCCAAAGATCATGTGTAGAAACTGCCTCGAGTATCACAGTGCAACCTCTTTTGTGGCTTTTGTACATTCCCTGCCATGCAAATGAACAGTTCTTCCAGTGCCAATGCATGCAGTCTATGCTTCCAAACATTCCAGGAAATCCTCTACTTTCATTGACTGCGAGGATCCGAACAGTGTCTCCAACAGTGGGTGTTCTCAAGTATTGTTTCCCAAACATCGCAATCACTGCTCTGCAGAACTTGTACATGCAATCGATGACGGTGGACTCGGCCATGCGGAGATAGTCATCGGCACTGTCATCCGACGCTCCATATGCAAACAACCTCATCGCCACTGTGCACTTCTGCAGTGAGAAAAACCCAACCATACCGGTGTAGTCCTTTTTGCACATGAAATAGGGGTCGAATTCATAGTGTGGCATGCACGATCTTGAGGAAGAGCTTCCGGCTCATCCTAAAACGACGCTGAAACACAGCCTCTTCGTGGAGTGGCTCGTCGGCGAAGTAGTCGGCATACAACATGCAGTAGCCCTCTATCCTCTTCCTTGCCTTGCACTTATGGCGACCCTTCGCTGAACCTCCACGCTTCGGCTTCGCCGTCTGTAGGTACAACTGGGCGAGGGAGGCGAGTATCTGCATGTGCTCTTCATATTCGGCGACAATGGCGTTCTCCTCCTCCAGCAACACGACGAGAATCTCCTCATCGTCGGAGTCCATGGCCGAACCGGCAAAACAACGAACACTGGGCGGGCGAGGTGGTTGGAGCTCGCAGCGAAGCCGAGCTACGGTGAAGTTTGGGTTGCGAAAGCGGCGACAACTACGACAAGCCTATCTAGAGCCGCGGGTATGTCTCGGCGTGGCGGAACTCCGCCGGCGAAGTCATGACGACAGAGGCAACTGGGGAGCTCTTCGCGATGCAGGCGAGTGGGCGTGAAATGGGACTGTCGCCGAGAGCTGCCCACGCCTGTTTTCGTCCCGGCTCCGGGACATTTCGAGATCTGGAATGGTCTTAGAAGTCTGGACCAAAGTTCATCCAAATTCGGACGAAACCAGGATCCTGAAAATACGACTAGGCCAATTTTAACGTCCGAACCTAAATTTCACCCGGAGAAGCCGAACGGAGATACTCTAACAACCCACTACCTAGCTAATGTCGTTGGAGTGCATGTGGTTTTTGGAGTATAAAATTTGGAGAGGATAAATCAGGAGGCCGGAGCCTGACGCAAAGATTGCATTTTTTTGTGGGAGGATTCTAAAATTTATGAGAAAATGATTTGTGTCACTGTAAAGCTAAAGGGTATCGTACCCTGGGATTAGGAAATAACGAGAAAAAGTACTACTGTACTAAAAGTGACCGCATGCTTCTCTTTGGCGCTTGCGCTACCCACAACACTGTCTTCCCTCCTGTCGTCTCTCCCGACCTCCCCCAATTCGGTCGCCGCCGCCTCACGCATTTACCATCTACGCCATTCCCCGGAGTCGCCGCCACCAGCTGCACCCTCCACTATCTCTATCCATCTCGGCGGTGACCGCCGCCTAGGCCCCACCGTCTTCTTACCCCACCACCTTCTCCTCCTCTTGCGCGCGGCCGTCGGCGCCTCCGGGAGAACCGACGCCCCCTCCCCTCCCCTCCCCCGCGTCAACGGAATGCTCACCGAAGCCTGAGAGCAGTTGATCTTTTGCGCAGTTGAACCGACGCCCGCCACCTGTTTGACGTAATGCCGAAGAGGTGCAAGCACAGCGAGGAAGCCACTGATGCTACCGGCGAGGATCTCCTCAGCGCCCTGCCTGACGCTGTACTCCAGGTCGTGCTGTCTTTTCTGCCCTCGGACGAGACGGTGCGGACGTGCGTGCTCTCTCGGCGCTGGCGCCACCTCTGGAAGTCCACACCCGCCCTACGCATCACCCGTGGTGGTCGGAGGTTCTTGGAGTGGAGAGCCTGGACGGTGAACAACTTCGTCAACCAGCTCCTCCTCCTCCGCGACCGATTGCCTCTAGACGAGTGTGAGATCAGTATTTCTGAGGAGTTCTATAACGCTGATGAAGACGAGCTATTCCGGTTCGCTGACACATGGATCCGGCACGCTGTGTCACTGTGCAAAGCTCGGGTTCTTAAGGTCCGCATCCGTACTGAGAGCTACAGCCTGCCTCTTGTCAACGTGCCTTTCATTTCACAATTCTTGGTAAGGGTGGAGCTCACAGATGTGATTTTACGGCCCCGCTCTCTTGATTTCTCGAACTGCCCTGCATTGGAGGATCTGAGGATGTGCTCTTGCAGAATTTATGCCCGCCGGATCATATCCCAGTCATTAAGACATCTAAGCATCACTAGCTGTGATTTCAGGTGGAAATCTCGCACTTGTATTTCCACCCCATGCCTTGTTTCCTTCGAACTAGAAGACATTGATGGCAGGGCTCCTTTGCTTGAGAGCATGCCGTCATTGGTAACAGCGTTTGTCAGGCTTGACTATTCGTGCAACGATACGTGTAGACATAAAGCTTGTGGTGATTGTGGTGACGATAGATGCTTTGGTCAATATGATGGCAATGCTGGCAGCAATAGGTCTGTGCTTCTCAGAGGCTTGTCAGGCGCCACGAATTTAGAGTTGACATGTGACCCTGAAGTGGTATGCTTGCTCTTCTGCTCCAAATCCTAGTCTCCTGGTTTTGCTTTTTTTTTGCTGTGTACCTTGTTTTATGATCGTATTATCAACCCAGGAGAAATAAAAAAACTAATATAATCATATTTAAATAAATTCCCTGTATCTAGCACTTTAGCATTTCCATCATGTAGTCAATTGGTAATTACATTTCCGTGAACTAATCCTAGTGAACTTTTTAGAGTAAATATCACCAGGCCATCATAAGCCTAGTTCTGCCTATTTGCTTCCCAAGCTACTTTTTGATTCAGCTCTAACTTTTTTATTTCAAGTGGAATTAATGTAGATATGCATGCACAAATGATGAGCTAATGCCGACATATGTTATATATAGGCAGCCTAACTACTGAGATGTTTTATTTTCTTTTGAAAAATAACTACTGAGATATTTTTTTTGAAGTAATACTGAGATATTATTGTTGATGTTGCAGATATTTATATTTTAAGACTTATCTGCTGTATGTGGTTTTAATGATCATCATCATCATTACATTACCTAACAAGGTTGTAGAACTGTGTTAGTTAAGACATCCAGTTACTATAAGATCTTCATCTTACTGCAAGCTTTAGCATGTTACCAACATACCACTGGCAGAGAGTTTACAATACGAGGATTATGTAACATTCTGACATTTGATACCACAGTGCTAGATTACAATGAGTTCAACTAGCATTAAATACTTGCTTGTCCAAACGTAGCACTTCTCGCTTAACCCTTTGGCGCGAAGCTAGGGTGAAAACCAAAACGAGGTGCTATGCATGATTACCTGTCGGACATGTGGCTGGCTTTGAGGGAAATTTTGGCTTGGGTTGTTACAGATCTAATTGAATCGGACGTCAACAATTAGGGACCACGTAATAGTTTGAAGTAAAAGCTCGGTATCACTAATGAATTTGACACACACTTCCTCCGTTTCAAAATATAAGATGTTTTAGGTTTGTGAAAGGAGTGTATCTAGACCCCATTTAGTGTGTAGGTTCAAAATATAAGATGTTTTAGGTTTGTGAAAGGAGTGTATTTAGACCCCTTTTAGTGTGTAGGTACAGAGGGAGTACTATGCACAATAGGCGTTTTGCTCTTGAGACTATGTATCATGGGACATACCCTCCCGTATTGTAACTTTTGACATTATACAACTTTTTGTTATTAGTGAGTTATGTTAGTGGCAAATCTATGCAGGAGTCACTCTGCACCCACATGTTCAGAAGACAGGGTTATTAGGAATCAAATGTTGTTGGTAGATAGTCATAATCACGTTAGAAAAGATATCACTTTAGTTATATAGAAAAGGAGGAGAGATACCATTTGTAGGTGTCTTGTAAGTCGTCCTTATAAAAAGGGACACCATGTACTCCATCGATAATTAAGCAATAAGAAAATCAAAGTTCTAAGCCCCAGAGACAATCTACATTGTTAGGGAGGAACACTGTCCTCGGCTAGGTAAAGGGTGAATGTCCTATCCTTGGTGTTCTGGCCCTTACCCACCCATGGTCATATCATAGTTCTGAACATTAGTTTTGGGGTATCCCTAACTTAAATATATTTTTGTAGATAAGAATTCAAGAAAAAAATCTTGGTCAAAAAAAGAATTCAAGAAAAATATGTTACATCTTATATATATCTTCTACTTGCCTTCTTCAAATGAATTTAAACTACTCCCTCCGTCCAGAAATAAGTGACTTGGCTTTGTCTAGATTTGAATGTATCTACACACTAAAACATGTCTAGATACATCCGAATCTAGACAAAACCAAATCACTTATTTCTGGATGGAGGGAGTATTTGTCAAAATTCACTTAAATACTCCCTCCGCCCCAAAATGTAAGGCGCCTAAGGATTAGTCAAAAGTCCAATCTTATTAACTTTGACCAAATATTTAGGAAAAAATAAAAACATCTACAATATTAAATGGACACATTAGTAAAATATACTTTATGGTGAATCTATTGATACTGATTTGGTATTGTAAATGTTCATATTTTTGTGTATAAACTTTGTCAAACTTAAAAAACGTTGACTTTTGACTAATCCTTAGGCGCCTTATATTTTTGGACGGAGGGAGTACCTAGGAAGTCCGTACTTTCAATGTTATTGCATACACTATCTACTACTCTCTCCTTTCCATAATTCTTGTCATGGTTTTAGTTCAAATTTGAAGTAAAACCACGACGAGAATTATGGAACGGGGGGAGTACTTTTTTCATTTTTGAACTTCTGTTATTCTTACTGCTTGTGCTTGGTCCAGTTTATTTTCAGAAAGGATTGTAAACAGTGCCCTACATTTACCATGCTAAAGACACTGCTACTCAATGAGTGGTGTTTAGCAGCTGATTTTGGCATATTAGTTTGCTTTCTCCAGCACACACCACTTCTAGAGAATCTTACTCTCCAACTTGAACCTCGTGAGGTATGTATTTCTAAGTATTATTGTTGTCTTGTTGAGTTCACTGTGTGTTGTTGATTTATCTTTATAAAATATTTTGTTTGCTTCTTACGCAGCAACCTGCAGTTGAAACAGATGAAAGCTATAACCCAGCGGAACAGCTGTTGTTACTGAAGCATCTAAAGGTAGTCGAAATCAAATGTTTTAAGGAGGATGAGGTGGTTCACAAAATTGTAGCAATGCTGAGTACCTTTGGAGTACTTCCTGAGCAAATTGACATTGAACAAAATTTCTTCCTGCCTCCTAGAAGTAAGTTTAACAATATAACTCGTCATGATTCATTGATTCTTATTTTTGTGTTGACTGCAGTATCTAAATGCTGGAACAGGAAAAACTATTGAGTAACTTAGAAAGAGTAGTTAAGATAATTATTTTAGCTTAAAGATTTAGAAGTAGGCATTACACACAATTGTTGAGGAAAGTTCTTACCATGTTCTCAAGGTGTTGCCTTGGTGTCCCATCGGCCGTAGACAGACATTGGGCGATGTACCCTAAATATTTGGAGTCTGGTGGGCAAGAGATGGGCAGGTTCCGGTGGTGTTATGCTTGCCGATGGTGGCTGGCACTTGGTAATGATGACCCGTGGCCTCCCAGCACTCTGGCAAGCATCCTGCCTCACCCCTGCTTCTCCTTTGCTTCTCTTCCCTGATTCACAATGATGTCCTGCTTCAATCTGCATTTGTGGACCTTGGCAGGCTATTGATACTGTCTTCTTTTTAGCATAGGGTTAGATGCCATCCAACAGCAGGCCTGGCGATTGCCTCATTCAACTATGATGACAGTAATTATACCCTTCCTGAATACTGAATTACTGTTAAACTGGTGGATGTTGGCATATAAATTGCCTTTGTCGATATCAGAGTCATGCTTAGTTATGAATGGAAGGACAGAAATAGGCCATGGATTGGAACTATACTGCCATGTGATCAGGTTGATTCTTCCCTCTTTGATGCCTGCACTAAAATCACCTTGGGAAGGGGCAATATTGCTAAGTTTTGGACATCAAGGTGGTTGGATGGAGTTGCGCCTGCAGAGATAGCTCCTAACCTATTCAAATTGACTCGGCTCAAGAAGCTTTCGGTGGAACAGGCCATGGTACATGACAAATGGATGACGGGGTTTCATCGAATCACTACGGAAATTCAGTTAAGGGAGTTCTCGGCTCTATGGATAAAATTGCAGGATATCAACCTTCTCAATGAGGAAGACCAGATCATTTGGAGACTTAATGCCTCAGCTCAATACAGCATGGCATCGGCTTATAAGGCTCAGTTCTTCGGGTCTCACTCGGATATAGATTACAAGAAGTGGAAATCTAAGGTCCAACCCAAATGTAAGTTTTTCATGTGGCTTTGGCTACGACAACGCATTCTGACCGATGAAATGCTACAGACCTGGGGAATGGAGCATGGGGATCACTGTTCTTTTTGTGAGCAGGAGCAAGAGACGGCGTCTCACTTAATTCTGAATTGCCCATACTCTCGGGTGGTTTGGCATCTTCTGGCACAACGGACAAGTGCCTCAGGGTTGGAAGTTTAGCTCCATCAGTTTTCTTCCCTGGCTGATTGGTGGCAGGTTAAGTCTGGATCCCTATCAAATGATGAACTGATGGTTGCAATATATGGTGCATGGCATATTTGGAAAAAGAGGTGCAGGCAAGTCTTTTAGCATTCAACAATCCCTGAACGCCAACTGCTGGAATTGATCAAAGATGACCTGTTGCTGCTAGGTGCCTACTTGCAGGAGAAAGCTAGAGGAGATGAGCCAGGCCCTGTTATTAGCGAGTAGTCTCTTTTAGTTTTTCAGTTCCTGTTTCTCTTTCCTGTTTTCCTCTTGTTGCTTCTCGTCAGCTAGTCCCACTCTAGCTTGTTTCAGACAGTTTCTTCTATCCGCTTAATTGAATTGGCAGAACACCTGCCGCTTTCCCTAAAAAAAAAAGACTTATGCTTAGTAGATCATATTAACGAAAGCATGTGCCATTTCAAGAGGACTTTTTAGACGATATAACCGCTGTACTATTAGTGTAAATCATCATTTTTGCATTTGAGTTAGGAAATGCTGTATAATTTTTTTAGGCTATTAGGGATCCATTTCCTCTCCTTATAATGGCTAACGAGGCATCTTAGCATGAAGTCCCTTTTGGCTGCTTTGAAGACTGGGAAATCGTCAAAATGGCACCTCAGAACACTGGCTATCACATTATAAGCCAATGTATCCGTTCAGTTACATGTTAGCAACAACAAAATCCTCTTAACTTTGGAATGATTAAATCAAGTTTCATGCTGATCCCAGCATTGCGGCATTTACAGTATTGCAAG
The DNA here is from genome assembly GCA_030063025.1 of Avena longiglumis. Classification (NCBI taxonomy): domain Eukaryota; kingdom Viridiplantae; phylum Streptophyta; class Magnoliopsida; order Poales; family Poaceae; genus Avena; species Avena longiglumis. The sequence continues at coordinate 189,076,701 of CP125979.1, forward strand.
GACTAGTGTCCTCCCGTACTCACTATGTTATCTTATGTTTCTTCAGGTCCCAGTTTTGAGTTCTCGGATTAAAGATCCAAGCTGTGATGGATCTACCGGCTCTTATCATTTTGAATGTTGTTGGAACCTGCAGCCATTGGGTTTGCTGTCTTCTGCATTTCTGGATTTTATAGCAGACTTGTTCACCAGGAAGAACGTACAAGCCGTGATGTCTTTATGGATCTAGTTGGATGTTATTCCGTGCACTTATGGGTGATGTTTGTATTCGCAGAACCATAGTCTCATCTCAACCGAATCACCATGCTTGAAGCACTTGTCTTACTTTTGGGGATCTATAATAGTATGTTGTTTACTTGCTGTTACTATTGATGCATTGTACTCCCTCCGTTCCACAATATAAGACTTTTTAGCAAGCTGTTTTAGCTTGCTAAAAAGGCTTACATTACGGAACAGAGGTAGTATTTGATAGAACGTGACGATAATTATCTTGATCTGTGGTGATCGGTTCTGTTTTTGCATGGGAATGACTATGGTCCTCCAAACTTTCCTGGCTTCCTGGTCAGAGGTGTGTAGCTTTGTCTTGCCACTATGCACCGTACTGTATCCTTGTTCATATAGTTGTGCGTATGGTCCTCATTCAACCAAACAGGGAATGTATTTTGTTATGTGCTTATAGCTGGTTGTGCAATGCTCTTTTCCCGTGATCCAGTAACGGATTACCTTGTTACGTCCTTACAGCTGATTCTGATTCCTCATGCCGTTTTATCCTTTTAAGCCAAGTTAAACCTTAGTTCCTAGTACTGTACTGTTTATTTATTTTGCCCTGCCAAGCAGGAGGTATCCTCAACTTCCATCACCTAAGTAAGTAAGCATAATTTCTGGTATACATAAAACATGCAAAATATTTGAAGTTTAAGCACATAGATGTATTCTACTCCCTCCGTTTCAAAATATAAGATGTTTTAGGTTTGTAAAGAAAATGAATCTAGACTTGTTTTAGTATGTAGATCCACTCAACTTTGCGATGAATCTACACACTAAAACAAGACTAGATTTATTTTCTTCACAAACCTAAAACATCTTATATTTTAAAACGGAGGGAGTAGGCTACTATGTTGTCGGTGTTGTATGCTTTTTTTGCCTGGTTTTTGGGTAACTATTCTAGCCCAGAATATAAAATCTTCAAACTTTTGCTTGCGTATATATAAGCTCGCTGTTTTCTCCATAGCAGGTGGGGAGGCCGTAGTGGTGGTCGAGGTGACTTGAACAGCCTGCACATGAGCAGCTGCTCGGCGTCGCCCGTCGCCGCCTTGTAGGGTGACGTCGTACATACGCGGTCATCCTCCATCCCGTATGCTGTGTGTGCCACAACTGAAGACTTGTACCAGTCTTGTTTGTGGCCTATGATAAGAAACCATAGACTTTCAAACCGTACTGTACTTTATTGCACCTCTATTGTTTATGGCCGTTGTGAATTCTAGGACTGACCGCCGAATTCATGTATGCCTCTAAGCTCAACTCCAGTTTCTTGCTGTCGAAGTCCTTTTAGGTTTTAGCTTCCACTCAAACCACGTTCATACACAACGTACCCAACCCATTCAGTTTGTAAAATCGATCTAAGGCAATGTTACGTTTACACAAGTCCTCTGTTGCTATAATTGCATTTTATGAAATGAAAATAGTAATAACTTTAGTTTTACTCCATATTTCAGTTCATGTTGAAGACCCTATATATGTGTATCAAACTGCTACAGTCTTTCGCTAGAATCAGTTCGAAATTTAGATATATAGATCTTTTTTTCTAGAATACACCCTAGAAGGTGTATTAATCATATAGAAGAAGTGCAAGACGGCACAGAATGCCGCAGAGTGGTAATTTTGATGCCAACAAATATGTGGCAGCTCCTCGGAACAAGATAAAAACTAATCTCCATCTATCCACGCCTACGACAAAGGATGTGGAAAGCTAAAGCTTTCGGTCTTAAAGAGATCAGCTAAGCGCGACCTATCAAACTCGTCTCTAATCTTCGTCATGATAAACGATGATGCCCGAGAATCTCCATTGAATACCATGTTATTCTGGTGCCTCCAGGTGCAATAGAAGACTAATTGTCGACAAATTGTGTTGGGTAGCCGCAAGGGCATGTCCTGGTAGTCCACCATTGAATCAAGTCGGTATCCATGTTGGGCTATCACTCCGGTCGACCCTATCGTTTCAAGGCCCAACCCAGCGTTTCAAGGCCCAACCCCACAACTCCCTAGAGACGACAACCCAAGAGGAGGTCCTGCAAGGTCTCCTGATGCTGGTCACACACCGGAAATATGCTGGGTGTGTGCCAACCGAGGACGCTCAAGCCTAACAATTTGATCCTGAGGCCTTGTAAGCCGACTTGGCCAAGTAGACACCATCATTGTTCCAGTGCCACACCAGCTTGTCCTTCCTATCTGGTGCGAGTAGAACGCTTGCAAGTGCATGCTAGAGAAGAAAAAACTCGGCCAACGCCTCAGGATCTAAATCCGGGCCACAATCCACATGGATCTTATATAAAGGCAGTATGCAAATAATTTATGCACGGAACATGTGAGTGATTGATGTTCTTAAAACTATTCTACCTTCTCATTCTTATAATTTTTAATTGGGTAAAATATGGTGTGACAGACCAACAATTAATTTAATGTTTTATAGGAAAATGATACTGTTCCCCCGGGGATCCCGCCGTCGCGTCCCCTGGGTCGGGAGCTTTTCGATCTGATTTGATCCGGCCGTCTATTTTGCGCCACTTGGCCCTCTTGCTTGCAGTTGCTACACGGCTCCGCGATATACGGTCGGGCGGTTCCTCCTCGCACGATTGGAACAGTGCTCGCGGAGGAGAGGCGACGGAGAGGCGACCGAGGTGCGCCGCCGCGCCGCCGCCGAACCCTTCATCCTCGACTGTCGGCGACCGCTGCCGAGCGTCGCCACCGGTTCGTGCTCCCCCGGCTCTGCTCCCTCTCTGATCTCTCTCCTCTCTAATCTCTCTCGGCTCTGCTTTCCCGCAGAGTAACCCCCGCGCCGCCGCCGACCGGTTCATCCTCGCCCGCCACCGACCCGCTGTCGAGCGCCGCCGCCCATCCTCGGTTTGTGCCGCCGTCCATCCTCTCCAGTCTCTGCTCTCTAACCTCCCCTCTCTAGCCTCGCCTGACTCTTTGATTTTGCACAGAAACCCTAGGCGGCAGGAGGTGATGGGACCGCCGCCGACGAGCGATGCGGCAGGAGGGAGCACCTCCGGCGGCGCGAACGTTGAGGTGATCACCCGGCGGCACCTTCGTTCTGTTTCCCCTTCCATTTTTGGTAGTTGCTACTTGCTACTGGGATTTTCTACTGCAGTAGCATGATTAGTACTAGGATTAGTACTTGGATTTTTGGTAATCCCAGTAGTATGATTAGTACTAGGATTTGCTACTCCAGTAGTATGATCTGGCAATTTTTAGTAGTTTTGCTACTACAATATTATGATTTTGCTAGTTTAGTACTATCATTTTGCTACTTTAGTAGTAGGATTTTGCTACTAGGTACAACCACCATTTTGCTAATGTATAAACAAATTTGCTAGTTAAGTAGTAGTATTTTGCTACTTTAGTACTAGGATTTTGCTACTAGGTACAACCACCAAAGTTGCTGCTAACTGTCAGTTTTGTTAGCAGTATTCAGTAGTAGCATTTTGCTACTTGTGCATGTTTCAGCAGGTTTTTGTTACTAGGTTGATATGTTGACATGCTATATGTAGATTTTTAGATTGTTTTGCTAATTTTGGTTTGTATGCTACATGCTAGGTTTTTTTGGTTATATATGTAGCTTTATGTAGCTTTTTTTGTTTGCATTCTATTTTTTCGTTGGTTGCTACATGTAGCTTTTTTGGAGGTTGAGGTCACACCATAACCATACATGTTTCTATTTTCCTTTTGCTGCAGGTTGCTGATGTTGATAAGAGCAAAAAGGGCAAAAAGGTTGTTGTGAGCCGCAAGAAAGTTGGCGAGGGAGTGAGTAATGTCAAGGAGGATATTTGGATGTCGAAGGACCGTTTTGGTGCCAAGCGTTTGCGTATCCTTGCGGACAACCTTTCTCCATCCAAGAAGCAGATTATTCAGTCAAAGAGTGCATTTCGAGCATTGTTGAATGTTGCACAGTTTAGGATTCCTAATGAGCTTATGGATTTTTTTGCTGCACATACTTCTCCTCGTCTCCGTGAGTACAAGCTTCGGAAGAACCAGATGGTGTTTACCACGGATATGGTGAGGAAAGTGTTTGGAATCCACTGTGGGAGCAAGCCTATTGATCTTTCTATTACTGGAGGTGTAGAGCTTGATGAGATTCGAGACCTCTACCATGCTGGGAAGAAGAGGGCAGAGTTAGCAACTGCTATCGATATCTTGAAGAATTGTGCTGATACAGATGAGGAAACCATCATTCACACTTGGGATCTTGTTTCCCTGGCCACTGTTGTTGCTCCAAAAAGCTCGAACCATGTTAACTTGGAATATGTTGGTCTCATGGCTGACCCAACCAAAACAGATGAGTATGCTTGGGATGAGCATTTGTTGGGTTTGTTGATGCAAACTGTGAGCAATATTCAGAAGAAGAAGAAGCAAGGACTTGTTCTTCCAAAGGACTGTAGAAAATTTGAGTTTTGGATAACTGACCCATTCATTCTTCTTGGTGTAAGTTATCTCCCATCTTTTATATTTGTGTGTAGCGGTTTGCAGCGTTTGTTTTGCTACTACTAACTTTATTTGGCCTCTTTTTGTAGATTGCTTATATGGATCATTTGGATTTCCCACCATGCGATCACACGTTTGACAAGTCATTGCCTAGAGTATGCTCTGTCAAGACCAGTGACTTCACTTTTGTTGTACAAAATGACTCAGATAGGAAAATTTTATCGAACAAAACTGTTTTCGGCAGGCGAGATGTAATGTTCTTTCCAGCACCACAAACATTCTCTTCTTCCGGTAATCCTCTTAATGTTAACATTAATTTTTATTGTGTGTAGTTCCTCCCATTGTCTGCAACACCTTATGGTACTGCTCCTGGTTATGATGATTTGAACAAACCTGCTCCAGTGGAAGATGTTGATGTTAATCCTTCTGCTTCATTGAATGAATGGCTAAATTTCCCTAGCAGCCAGGATTTGCAGGTATGAAATTGCTACTGCACTGTTATTTGTTTGCTACTTCAGTGCATTGATTTTGCTACTTAGCTACATTGCTCTGCTACCTATTTTTGCAATCAGTCTTATGTAGTTCTATTAACATGTATTATAGGTTTTGCTACTTTAGCTTATAGGTTTTGCTACTTTAGTATATAGGTTTTGCTACTTTATTTTATTGCATTTGCTACATAAGCTTTATTAGCTTATAGTTGTTGCTACTTTATGTTATAGGTTTTGCTACTTTAGTTTATAGGTTTTGCTACATTAGCTTTATTGGTTTGCTACCACTCTGAAATTTTTTAGTGTAGTTCTGAACTGAACTGTTTTGCTACTTTAGTTATTATGTTTTGCTATTTTAGTATATAATTGTTGCTACATTAGCTTTATGAATTTGCTACTCCTTATGCGTTAGGCTCAGTGTTAGGGTACCGAGGGGAGTCGGCGTCGACATGATAGTGGCGACGGGCGACGATGCCTCGGTACCCTAACACCCTTCGAGGTTTCGTCGCCCGTACGACGCGGTAGCATCGACGGGCGACGAAACCGAACCGCTGGACTAGAGTTTATGATTTATGTATGTTGACGACTTAGGGCGGGGGTGGTGGATAAGTTACCCCAAATTATCTACTCGTATGCAAAAGAAGCTTAATAGAATTTTATTACACCATATGTTTCGAGGATTCGTCGCCCGTACGCCGCGATAACGACGATGGGTGATGAATCCGAGCCGCTATACTATAGTCGCTATGCTTAGAATTTCATCATTTATCTTGTTTTTGGTTTACTAACTTGCTTCTAATGTTTGCTAACAGGTTCCCGCTCGTTTCAAAGCATTGTATGAGAAGCACAAGACAATTTTTGAAGAAGATGTTGATGGGACAATGAAGAATCTTTCTGCTGGATTGAAACGCATGCAGGCTCAATGCATGACTGCCCTTTTGGTTGATGTTGAATCATCAAGTAAAGAAGAAGCTAGACCAAGTGTTGTTTTTCCAACCAAAAGTACAACAGATGATGATCAGCTGCAGGATGATGATGGTTCATAAACTGAGGATGATGAGAAGCTTTATGCTACATCGGAGCCCGAGGACCATGGTGTTGCTGCAATAGCTGCTAAGGATATTGATGGTGCTGAAGATGATGCTGTGGAGCAAGGTGGTGCTGCAGATGCTGATGTGGAGCAAGGTGGTCCTATAGCAACAAAACATGCCGATGTTCCTCAAACAGCAATAATCATTGATTCTACGAGAAAGGGAGATGATGCTACTGAGCATCCGGATGTTGTTATCCCTGACAGGTCTCCGATTCACAGCCCCAGGAAGGATATTTCTGATGAAGCTTGGGCCAATGCTCCGGACAAACCCTCGTTTGATCTTTTCGAGCCTAGGACCGATGAGTATGCAGAGTTTTGCATTTGACAGTCTCTCCCACCTTACTGTGATGCCCCAACCGCTGCCGTGACCACTGCCTCTGATGCCTCTGAGAGTATTCAAGCAGCACCTTCCACTTTGGTCAATCTTGCACCTTCCGCTTCAGTAGAGCCTGCGACACCTGCTGTTCCCATTACACCTGGTATGAACATTTTCTTGTAGTTTCTTAGATATGCTTCCGCTTGTTTGCTTCTTAGATATGCTTCCGCTTGTTTGCTTAAGACATAATTGTTTTCTCTTTTTGCAGTTGTTGTTAACATTGAGTCAAGTGTTAAAGGAGATGGTAGCTCGGGTTTGTTGACACATGAGAAGAAGACAAGGTTTAAGAGGGATGCCAAGGAGGAGCTCACACCTCCAAAGTTGAAAAAGATGAAGGTCTCTGAAGATGTAGAACAAACATACTCCACATTTGTGATGAATGGTCAGAAATTCAAGAGCCATTCGAAGGATAGGGCACCGTAAGTTTATGTTTTTTGCTACTCTGCAGTAATGTTTTTGCTACCTTGCATCTAGCTAATTGCTACATGTGTCTATGTGTTTTGCTACTTAATTTTTCACTTGTAGGATATAGTTTTCCATTGAATCTTCTGCAGCTTGAACTACCTGCTACTTTAGTTCATTTTTTTGATACTTTAAATTTAATTGTTTGCTACTTTAGTTCATAGTTTTTGCTACTGTACATTAAACTACCTGCTACTTTAGTTCAATTATATTTGCTACTTTACATTGAATTGTTTGCTACTTCAGTTCATTGTTTTTGCTACTGTATATTGAACTGTTTGCTACTTTAGTTCATTTTTTTGCTACTGTACATTAAACTGTTTGCTACTTTAGTTTATTGTTTTTGGTACTTTAGATTGAACTGTTTGCTACTTTATGTAAAACTATCTGCTACATGTGCATTCCTTTGTGCAGGCCAGTTTTTGTGGAGATTGGGCGGTATTATACCTGCTACAGAACTTTCCAAACATCGCTTCGGCCACGCCAAAATCTCGATAGTGAGTTGATGAATGTTTGGATTGAGAAATTTAACCATGAGTCGGACATTGTTTGCAAGAAAAGTGCACGGCGGAAGAGGAAGTACGCTTTCACGCAGCACTTTGTGGTAAGTAACACTTTTCTTGATCGTTTACTTGCTCAATATGCATATGACAACTACTCTGCTACATTATTGTTAATTTCTTTATGCTATATTAGTATTAGCATTTTGCTACCTTTTTTCAACATTGTGCTTGCTGAACCAATACAGATAGTAGCAATTTTTACTTGCTTTTGCTGCTGCCTCATACTTCTTTTTATCTTAAACACAAAACATGAGAAGCTTATTGTTGATCCAAAAGTATTCAACGCTAAAGCATGTATGGATGAGTTGAAAGAGCAGAATGCAAAGTTCAAGATTTTCAAGTGTGACCTTGTGAGTTAACATCCTTGCTTCCTATCTTGTTCATGTTTGCTTTCTATACAAGATGCTAAATATTAATTCATGTTTGAATGTAGCTATACTTTCCTATTGTGAAGTTCAACCATTAAGCAGTTCCCTGTATCAACCTAGTAGCAAAGCAGATGCATATTTTTGATTCAATGAAAGGGGCCAAAGATGCTAGTGTGATGGATGAATGTGCACGCAATCTGGTTAGTAATCCAGCTACACTTGTTCATTGTGTTTGCTACATTTATAGTTGGGTCTTTTATTTGTTGCATATCATTAACCATGCAGTGTGTTTGCTTTGTTTTTTAGTTCGCAAACGTTGCAATTCTTGTGAAGCAATCAAAACTAGCAGACAATATCAACTTTGACACTTACCTTCTAACCAATCTTGATCACCCGCAGCAAACTACCATGTAAGATTTTGCTCACCTTTTTGGTTTGCTTTTTTTTTTCAATCCTTGTCATGATCACTAGTTTCAACTTTTGCTACATTATTGTTTTTTAATTGCTACCTAAGTTTACAACTCTTTCTACTTTATCTTCCTACACTTGCTACATCAGTTTCTGCTTGTTTTTTACTAATCTATCTGTTTGTTTTTTTGACAGATTTGATTGTGGATTCTTCAGCATGCTCTTCATGGAAAGCTTCACCGGCAAGGTCATGCCGGTGTTCGACAACAATGCTATACCACTTCTAAGGAAACTTCTTGCATCATATCTGATTGAGGCAAGGCAAAACAAAGGATCAATGCTACAGCTGATGGAAGAAGAGTTACAGAAGAAGCGTAGTTAGGTTGAAACTGATGTCGTCCTTGTGATCTTATTTTGCACTTTGTAATGGTTCAAACTGATGTAATCGTGGATGTGTTCGTTGCTACAACATCTGTGGATTATCTTTTGTGGATATGTTATGTTGGATGGATAAGTGCCATGTTTGGAATGGTTTTATATATAGCTTTTGAAGTTTGGAATGTTGTTTATTATCTTCTGAAGCTTCAAATAGTGTGATTGCTTTGATAAGTTCTGTACATGCTACATACATGCTGCATAAATGCTAAAAATGAGTATTTACCTAGACATGTTGTCAATTTTTTTGGACACCCTAGGTGTTAATTTGCTACATCTGTGTAGCCATATTGCTACATGCATAGAAATGGTGTGCTACCCAGGTGTTCAAGATTTGCTACTAGGATTAATGTAGCAAATATTTCTGTGACATTCATTCATAAGAACAAGTTTTGTCTATGGTAGCAATTTTATATACAAAATGCAGGCTGTATGCTCCAAAGTGGCAATACTTTTGCTACCAACAATATTCTGTCATGTCACAAAATTCATATCTTGCATCAAGATGATGCTACATCTATACTGTATGTATGCTACATAGTAATGACAAAATGCTACTTTGGTAGTACATGTAGTTTCAAATCTATTTTCGCAGCATTCCCCGCAATCAGTGCTTCCATGGAGACGCATTGTTTCACGATGTGACCTTCTTCATTGCAGTATGGGCATTTTTGATTTTTTCGCTTCTTCTTCTTCGGTGTTGCATCAGTTTGCTTCTTCTTTGTCTCTTGAGCTTTTTTCCTTCTCTTGGCATTTGCTTCACCACGAAGCTCAACCAATGGTTTGTTACGCTTCGACTTCTCGGTTGGTCTTCCTTTTGGCTTTACCCTCACAGGGTTCTTGAGCGTGCTACTCGGAGCATCATTACGTTCTTCTTATTGTTGTTGATTGTTTACACCATGCTGTGGAGGAATACTTTGCTCTTGTAGCAAAAATTTTGGCCCTCCTCCTTGTTGCTCTACTTCTTGCTCCCCTACTTCTTGATGTGTAGCATGTTGTGTGTTCCTCATATTTGCTACAACCTGCTTCGCATCATCAATCATCTTGGAAACAGCAACATATGTTTCATCACTGAAGCAAGCATCTGAAGCGAGTTCATTCATCTTTCTGCACAATGCATTGTACTTGAGAGTATTGGTTCCTGGGATCCCAAATCTGATGGTATTTGTCCCGGGATCAGGTGCAGGCATTGTTGCTGCAAGAACCATCTTAGCATGTATCTCTCTGGAATTTGCTGGACATTCAAGTGCACCATCACCCTCACTATATGCGGGCATATAAGGCCACACATCTCAAATGTGTTGCATCCGCACTTGTAGCACTCATCATCTAACTTGACTTGTACCTGGTAGGTTTTGACGCCATAACCAGGGTTTGGAATGAGATCAAAGCACATGCCTTCACCCTCAACCTGTATTGGATAAAACCTTGTAGATCTCTCAATCATCTTTTGGAATCTTGTGAAGATCTCCCTCATGTAGAACTCCAGCCCCTGCTTTTCAATGTTGTAGCTGCAAAAAATGTTTGCTGTCTGTCAGGGTGGTGCTACATTAGGTGTTACATTATGCTACAACATTTTTAAAAATCTGCTACCACAGATATAAAATAATGCTACTGGAAAATCTGTATGTAAAGAGAAAATGTCACCTTCCCCATAGTGGTGTTGTTGTTGTATCCACGGTGAATGCTGCATTGTATTCTCTGTCTAGCATCAGGTTTTGGCACAACTCGTATTGCTGCACGAAGTTCCAAACTGAGCCACTTGGGCGAATTAAAGTTTTAAAGTACGAGTTGAGGCCTTCAGATCTTCCTGTTGTGCTTGTAAAGGGAAATAAACTTTGTCTAAAGTACACAGGTGCCCACATGTTTCTGCTCTTCCACATGTTCTGCAAATGAGTGTTCTCAGCCATAGCAAAAGTTTCCAACATATGCTGCCAGCATATCTCAAATTATGCTACGGTGTACGTGCTATAAATGCATGAGTAGAACGCTGCAGAAAATGGGCTACCTTCTCTCAAGTGAGGACCAAGCTTTGTTCTTGCTAATCGTAGCACATGGAAGATGCAGCATCTGTGGACCGAATCAGGATATATGTATAAAATTGCTGCAGCCATTGCTTGGTCTTGGTCTGTCATGATATGGTCTGGCGCCAAACCGTTCATTGCTTCCTTAATTTTGGTGAATACCCAGCTGAATGTTTCAGTTGTTTCATCAGGTAGCAAAGCACAACCCAACACAATTGTGTGTGTGTGGTTGTTGATGCCCACAAGTGGAGCAAAGGGCATGTTGTACTTGTTGGTACAAAATGTAGTGTCGAAAAACACCGAGTCCTTGTACTTGGGGTACAAGGCCCTTGTCCTGCCATCCACCCAAAAGAGAGCTCTCACTGCATTGTTTTCATCCACTTGCTTATCAAAGAAGAATGTAGGGCTTTCAGCTTGTCTCCTTTCAAAGTACTCAATAGTCATTGACATGTCTCGCAGCGAAACTTCCTCGCGTAGCATAGTCCTTATGTTGGACACATCACGCTTCACAAAACCAAGTCACCTCGGGTCGCCTCCGTGCACACTTTCGAGGCATCCCATCATCTGAGCTGTGCTAATATTTTAGTTGTGTAAAGTTTGGATGAACTGAAAGTCCTCCTTAGTAACCTTCCTATGAGACCGGTAGTACCGTCATCTCCCAATTTGCTTCAGCAACTGGTGTGTGTGCTCTCCTTGAAATACCATTACAGTCCATATCCCATTTCTCTTTCCAACAAGCATTCTAGCTTTACAATCATGCCGCAGCACCCTATTCTTCTGCCTCAAATCTGCTACGTCCATTTTGAGGCCAGCTTGTTTGCTACGTGACTTCTGTGCACTGAAATTGATCATGTCTATTGGAACTCCTTCTCCAGAACTATCCTTAGTAGCATTTTTTGCTTCGTCAACTGGTTTTCCGTCATGGACACACTCAAAAACCCTACTAAGAATTGCATCTTTTGGGGCACCTCTTGCTGTGCTATACTTGGTGTTACCAATCCGTGTACCAAACCCAAGCTTGAAAGCATAGTCATTGTATACTTGCTTCGCAACTTCAAGGTCATCAAATTTCATTCCAACATATGGTACAAGAGGCTGCGAGCAAATCTCTTCACCACCTTCTTCAGCAACAAATGAAGCATTGCTACTAGCTGCACTTTCTGCTCTTGTAGCAAATTTTTGTCCAAAGGTTCCTGCAGCAGATTGTGGTGGAGCAATCTCATAAGCAGATTGTGGCGGAGCAATTATTCCTTCAGCAGCATATCCTTAAGGACCGTATCCATCAGCAGGCTGATTGAGGTCGAATCCTCCCAGTATACTGTCAGCAACAAACCCCTGCAATTTAAAAAAGAAAAAGATTAGGTCAAAACATAATGTGCTACATAAATGTGCCGCATGTAGTGTCACCCTAATTTGCTACATAAATGTGCTAGTATCACCCTAATTTGCTACAATGTAGCATCACATCTGCCTAAACTTTTTCTGCAGTGTAGCACATTGTCTAGCAAAGCATGTTGTAGCACCCCTAATTTTTCTTTTGCTACAATGTAGCACCCTTATCTGTCTTGAGGTTGTTTTCCTGCCATCTACCTAGCAGCACCCTATTTTGCTACAATGTACAAGCCAATTAACTAGTATTTGCTACATATTTAAGTATTTGCTGCTACCATGTAGCACAAACATGAACAACAATGGTGGAAACCCTAAGAAGCCTAATCTAGAGCTTACCGATGGTGCTGGAGGTTCTTCCTCGGGATTTTGATTGAAAAATACTGGAGGATTTGTATGCTGGGCTAGATTAGGTTGCTGCGCTCGATTGGAGACATCGGCGTTCGCCGAATCGAAGCGCCGCCAGGTGAGAGGATTTGATCCCCTACTAGAAGCTACGATTGGCGGCGATCTAAGGTGGTGAGGCTGACCAGGAGGAGGGTAGAGTATGGTCCCTCGAATATGGCTCATCTCCGGCGCCGGCGAATGAGATCGACAGCGCAGTCGCCTCCGTCGTCCTCACAGGCCGCCCGCACGACGCGACTCCCAGGTTGCCTCCGTTTTGTTTCCCAGGTTGCTGCGTGCGAAGCGTTTTCTACTGCAACGTAGCAAAAGCGGGCGGCGTGTACCGGTTAGACTGTTTGATCTGATTTGATCGGACGGCTTCGGACCCGGGGGATTTTGGGGAAATATCCTCCGGGGGACGCGTAGCGCTGTCCTATTTTATATTGCTTGACACCCTCTTCCCGGATCATATGACTAATCCGTATTGGATAGGAATTTTTTCTAGAATACTTATTGGAAGGAATTGATTTTCAGTATGGTTGACGTCCCTAGATTTCCAAATTAATCGGAGAGTACACGTGCAATGAATCCAAGCCATTATTTTTCTATTACTTTCGTAATAGATGATTCTGTAGTAGAAATGTAAGATCTAGCCTTTGGATTGTTGAAATCTATAGTAGTTACTTTGTTTCCCTTAACATGATTATGAAATATGTTTCCACCTTTTCGAAAAAATGAAATATGTTTCCAAAGTTACCTGAGATACTTAGCTTGGTTTTACTTTACTTTGCTCTTACTATGTTTCTTTACTTTCCTCAGCTTCCTGCTTGCTATCATCCATTTGTTTTTTTCTAAATGGGAGATTCCCCGGCCTCTGCATCTTAGGATGCACACAGACATTTATTAAAAGAAGTCTTCAAATGTAGCCAAAAGTATTACAAACGAAAGAGCATAAGAGGTTGATAAAAACACCAACCCTAGAAAAAGATAAAGATCTCACACGAGACCGGACTCAAAAGGAGTAGCTAGATATGAGTCACTCTACTAGAATGACGCCACGAAGCTTGGTTGAAAAACTCCGTAGTAACCGCCACAAGACAGATACACCCAGAAACCAAGGGTTGCCGCAGGTGTTGGGGGTACATAAGTGCCCAGAGCTGAATCCAGTAAGCCGCCATAAGAATAACCTGCAAAAAAGATGAAACTCTAGTATTGTTAAAAATACATTTGTTTCTGTATTTCCAAATTGACCAACACATGGCCGAAATGCCTATATGTATTCTTGCTTTACTTTATTTGTCTATCCCGTTTAGCCAACTCCCAAACATATTGGTGATATTGGTTGGAGGCGGTAAGTTAAAAGTGAAGAATACCATACGCCCCAAAATCTTAGCAAAGGGACATAATAAAAATAAATGTTCTATTGTTTCGTCAGCGTCACAAAAACAACATTTTTTACATCCGTTCCAATTTCTCTTTACAAGGTTGTCTTTTGTTAACAACACTTTCTTATTGACAAACCACAAGAATTTTTTTTTCGTGGTATCTTCAATTTCCATAGATATCTAGTAGGGAAACTTGGATGACCATTCATAATATCCCCATACATCGATTTAACCGTGAAGATTCTATCCTCGGTTAACCTCCATAGAAATTTATCAGGCTCATTTGTTAAAGTTATTTCCATTAATCTATCATATAGATGCAGCCATGCATCCCATTTATTGCCAATTAAAGTACGTCTAAAAGTAATATTAATCGGATTATGAGATAGAACATGGGACACGAGTACATTCTTCCTATGTGCAATATTATAAAGAGAAGGATATTGTTGTGCAAGCGGCGTCGCTCCTAACCAAGTATCTTCCCAGAACCTAATGTCTGTCCCATTACCAATTTTAAAAGTACCGCGGGCAAAGAACTCATCTTTTACTCCCATTAGTCCCTTCCAAAAAGGCGAATCTGTCGGTTTAGCTTCCACTTGTGCTAAAGTTTTCGTTTTCAAGTATTTGTTATGTATCAATTATTGCCACACCCCTTGATCTGTCAGCAGCTTATGCAACCACTTGCTAAGCAAACATAAGTTTTTCAATTCTAGCACCTCTATGCCTAATCCCCCCCCCCCCCGATCTTTGGGCCTACAAATAATGTTCCACTTTGTTAGCATGTATTTCTTCTTATGTTCATCACTCTGCCAAAAGAAGCGCGAACGAAAGAAATCTAGCCTTTTCCTCACACCCTTGGATATTTGAAGAAAGGATAACATAAATATAGGCATACTAGATAAAACAGAATTAATTAGAACCAATCTGTCCCCGTATAATAATAGTTTCCCTTGCCAACAACCTAATTTACCTTCAAATCTGTTTTCCACTGGATTCCATTCTGAATTCCGTAGCTTCCTATGATGTATAGGTATCCCAAGTTATCTAAACGGTAAGGATCCTGCATCGCAACCAAACACTTCCTTATAACTTTGCTCGTGACTAGCAGCCTCTCCAAAACAGTAAATCTCACTTTTATGGAAGTTAATTTTCAAACCAGACAATTGTTCGAAAATACAGAGTATCAGCTTCATGTTGACTGCTTTTTGAAGATCATGTTCCATGAACACAATTGTATCATCAGCGTATTGTAAGATAGACACCCCCCTCGACTAGATGCGGTATCAACCCAGCTACCTGCCCACTCTCCTTTGCTCTAGCAATAAGAATGGCAAGCATATCAGCCACCACATTAAAAAGCATAGGGGATAGCGGATCCCCTTGTCGAAGCCCCTTTCTAGTTTGGAAGTAATGGCCAATATCATCATTGACACGAACGGCCACACTTCCATCTCGAACGAACTTATCTATCCATTGACACCATAAAGGATCGAAACCTTTCATTCGAAGTACTTGGTGTAAGAACGGCCATTTTACCTTATCATATGCCTATTTTGAAAAGCACCCCGTCCAATTTTTTTCTATGTATCTCATGAATTGTTTCGTGTAAAACCACCACTCCTTCTAGAATATGCCTACCCGGCATGAAAGTAGTCTGATTTGGTTTAATAATTTTGTGAGCGATCACCGAGGTACGATTCGTTGCAACTTTAGTAAATATTTTGAAGCTAACGTTTAGTAGGCAAATCGGTCTGTATTGCTGAATTTGGACCGCATTCTCTTTCTTAGGCAACAGGGTTACAACTCCAAAGTTACGTTTAAATAAAGGAAGTTCGGTCTCATGCAACTGTGCAAAGGGAGCCAACAAATCTTGTTTAATCACAGCCCAAAAAATTTGGTAGAATTCCGCAGGGAATCCATCTGGCCCAGGAGCTTTATTCCTTTCCATCAACGAGATATCATCAAATATTTCTTGCTCACTAAAATTCCTAGTTAATATTTCATTCTCCTCTGGAGATACTTGTGGAATATCAAAATTTATTTCCTCCATAAGACTGACGCTACTGGGAGTCGGCTCCCCAAATAGCTTCTTATAGTATTCGGAAATGTACACTTTTAGGTTTTCTTCTCCTACGATTGTTCATTCCTCCTGTTCTAATTGGAATTTTTTTCCTATGCTTGCCATTTGCAATTAAATGGAAATATTTAGTATTGTTACCCCCTTTTTGAATATGTTTAACTTTGGCTCGCTGTGCCCACTTGGACTCTTCATCGCGCCTCAGCTTTGTCACCTTGTCATTAGCATCTTTCAAAATTTTTTTTTCAAACTCAGATAGCGGAATCCTTTCCGCTTTTAAATCCAACTCATCAATGATGGACAAGAGTCTTTCTTTTTCCTGCTTATACTTTCCACTTTGGCATTTTGCCCATCCACGAAGATATCGTCGTAGATGACGCATTTTATTCTGCCACCGTTCAATAGGTGAATCACCACGCGTTACCGAAGCCCATTCGGTTGCGACCATATCAAAAAAACCTTCTTGTCTTAACCAGGACAGTTCGAACGAGAACTTCGGGCTATTACCCAAGTGATCCTGAACCCCTGAATCAATCAGTAGTGGTATGTGGTCTGATCCCGAACGAGTGAGAGCCCGAACAGAAACCAAAGGGAATTTCTGTTCCCATTCAACA
Organism: Avena longiglumis; assembly: GCA_030063025.1. Lineage (NCBI taxonomy): Eukaryota > Viridiplantae > Streptophyta > Magnoliopsida > Poales > Poaceae > Avena > Avena longiglumis. The sequence goes on from CP125979.1 coordinate 189,093,468, forward strand.
GTGGAAAGAATCCTATCAAGCTTTTCATACGTTGGTGAATCCCCGCGATTCGTCCAAGTGAATTGTCTACCTGAGAGAACAATCTCTCGCAAGTTTAAACTTTCAATGATCGCATTAAAGATAAAAGGCCATCGTGGATTAAAATTATCTTTGTTTTTATCTTCTCTTCTTCTTAGTATGTTAAAATCACCCCCAACTAACATAGGCAAAGTTTTGTTTTCGCACACACGCACTAGCTCTGCCAGAAAAGTATGCTTGAAGCAGTCCTGTGCCGCCCCATACACGGGTACCAGAACCCATTGGAACCCATCATGCCGGCATCTCATGTGGATCTTTACACAAAAATCCCCCGAGTCAACTTTACTCACTTGTAAAGTTTCAGTACCTATGCCAACCAGGATGCCTCCAGATCGACCATGGGGAGGTAGGCAGAACCATGCAAAATCCTTCCCTGGTGCCAAATGCTTTAGAAAAGCAACCGTAAAGTTAGATCGCCCCGTCTCTAACAGAGCCACAAAATCTAGCTTCCGTTCCCTTATTGTCTCCGAGACAAATAAATGTTTTGCAGTATCGCGGAATCCTTCACTATTCCAAACATACCTCGTAGCCCTTGCATATTAGAATTTTTTCTTAGTTCTAACTCTAGTACCTCGACGAACCCTTGTTTGATCATACACTTTATTCCTACGCCCATGCGTTTGCAAAGATTCATTTACTAGATTACCATCATCTAGTTCAGCAACCTCTTCTTCTACCAGATCATCACATAAACTAGAAACCTTGGACACAATCAAGCTGGATTCCCCTATATTAGACTCCTCCATTTTCGTAGCATTGCGATCTAGCAAAGTTAACGTTCTATTCAACTCATTCTCCTTTATTAAATTTGTCGTGTCATTACTTTGTTTCAAAGAATCCCCTAAAGATACCCCAATTGATTTTGCCCTCTCTATAATATCAATATTGGAAAATGACATAATCGAAATTTTTGGATTTAGGTTTTTACCTTCAAAACCATCACGTTGATTAGCCAGCTCCGTTGCCCGCTCCAGCTGTGTAGCGTCAGCATTTGGTTAGCCTTGAACACGGTCACTTGACCTAATTTCATGTGCCGCAATTTTCAGAAACCCTCCGAAAGCAATCACATCCGCCGTCGATGGCTTCTTCCTAGCAACGATAGCCCCAGTAGATTTAGCATACGGCTTCTCTAGCTCACCCACCATCCCTGCACCAGAGTTATGAGCATCCGGTGTTTTACACCCCAAAAACTGAGATGTAACATAAGATATAGTGGGGGTGCTGTCAACAGTACCGTGTCGCTGTGTCTCGGCAGGCGAGGGATGTGTCTCAGTTACACCTACTGAGGTGTTACCGCATGTTCCCTTAGGATCGATAGAAGGCGACGTCGGCATGTGGCGCCAACCCGGTAGAGGCCGAATCCATGCCGAACGCACATGCCGTCATAGTAGCAGCCTCGTCATTCTGTGGCACCAACAGCAGCTCCACAGATTCCCCTTTTGCCTCGCCAATATCGCATGTGGCTGCAGGAGCATGCTCGACAGTAAGCCTATGCGGTACGGCCGGAGACCCCTTTGCCTCGGCAGGCGCACACGTTGTCCTAGCTTCGGAGTTAATCACAGCACACATAACCCCGCCAGCATTTTCACTTGCGTAATCAACAGCACTTGCCACCTCATGCGCACCAGTTCTTGATGAAGAGACAATAAAGGGTAAAATTAATTTCTGATCAAGCAAAGGTGTAACCAGTTCAGTCTTATTGTTAGAAACATAACTAGAATCAATTGTTTTGCAATATGCATCACTGTTATTCAATACCTGTTTCATATGTAGCTGATAAGAGCCAATCTTAATCTCAGGGGACAATGGCAGCGCTGCCGATTGAAATCCTCCTGGTATAGTAGCACCAGTACTAGTTCCATTTGAAGCACTTCCCTTTGTGCGAGTGTCATCAAATCTATCTTCCTCCATATTACTAGGACCATCCTTGTTGCCCTGATTTGCGTCCCCATCCCCATCTTCAGTATCCTTAAAGTTCATAGTTTCTCCCTGTTTATTCAAAGCCCCAGCTGAACCCTCAACTAGAAATTTAAGCCTGTAGAAACCTCTCTTTATCCAGATGTCAAGAAAAGGTGGGATAGCCTCAGGATCAACGCAATACACCAAAAGCCTGACAATACCTTTTTGCCTAGTGAAAGGCATGTCCACACTCTTAGTCTTTCCGAGTAGGGAACCAAGTCCCCAGAGTGATAAAAAATCGCCCCTGACATCTTTCGGGACCCCATCAATCTGAACTGAAACCTCCGGAAGCATAAACATCGGTTCATCTACTACACCCCATTCTTCAAATTTTAAAAGAATAGGTGTATCAGGGATTTGGTACTGCTTGATTGACTTCATGCGTTGCACTTCCTCCTTAGTTGGGAATTTAACCTTAAACACATGTGGCTGAAACTCAATCACCTCCCATAGGTAATTTGTAGATAACACCAAATCTCTTCAGGATTTCAATCACATGAGCCACAGTAAGGGAACCTCCTTCAACTAAAACCCTGCCAACCCTCGAATTCTCAATTCTTGGCTTGTAAGATTCAGTAGTAGGTAACTCCAGAAAAGTTAGCTTTTCATTCCCTAGCCCATGAACAATCACCGATGGTTTTGTGGCTGATAAAAGTGGGCATGACGCTGTGATATGTTGAGGAGACTCACAATTATCGCAAACAGATATTGTGCAATCATCATGGAAATGTCCTGCCTGGTTACACCTGAAGCATCGTAACTTGTCATTTCTCCTTGGATTTTTTGCTGGTCCATTGCCATCCCCTCCAGATTCATTTACCACCATTGGAGCAGATTTCTGAGGGAGCACGGGCATACCCTGTCCATTCGTCACTGCAGCAGTAGGGATAGGTATCACAACATGCCCCGGATTTTGCCGCAGCAGCCCCGTTGGCCTCGGTCTCCTTTCTAGAGGCAGAGTCAGGCACCACACGAGTGATAGAAGGAACAATGTGCCCCGAACCAGCTTGACCGGCATCCGCTGGAGACATTCCCGACCCGGAAACAGACAGCACCGATGGAACAGGTAGCACAAAAGAGCCATTCTGTGCCGCCGCTGCCACCGCATGAACAACTTGTTTGATTAGATTCTGATCAACCGGACCTTGATTACCATTGTTCGTTTGAGCTGTTGTAGCCCCGCTATCATCCATTTGTGTCATGTTACCGAGTAACTAATGACGGATCAAGCTGAGATGAGTACGTAGAGAAAAAGCTATGAACATCGATGAGTTGGAGACCTTGATGGAAAGGGAGTACCAATCAATCTACAAAGAGCGTGAACAGCGAAGAAAACTGTGCAAGATTTTCCGAGTTCCAAAAAACATTAAACAAGTTCCTGCGAATGCTCATGCTCGATGGATGCTTTCTACTTACTTGTTTACCTCGGTGGAACAGATGGTTTAGGTTGGTGCGTTAAGGAAGGAAATCCAACTGATAGTAATCATCGTATCAGAGAACCACTTCAACACACAACAGCACAGCAAGGGGAAATTGTGGAGCATACATCGCATAAGGGAGCAAGTAGTGAAAGTATGAGTGCCAGGACATCGTCCAATTTGTGTTCAACTGAAGGCCTGGAACTTGAACATATTAGTTCGGGTTAATTGGCTTTATGCTATTGCAACTCTCACCACTTGGACATATGCCATTAAAAAAACAAGACTTGAAGATATGCCACTTCAACTTTTTCATACTTGTACAAATGCCATTTCCTGCTATACATGGTTCTTATACTTCAATACATACCCCTTATACCCGCGTATGGACACAAAAAGAATCAGAAGCTGCGTTTTACCCTGTATCGATCAAATCTTGTCAAAATCTCCCGCCTGACTTTGGTAGCCTCGTCAAAATTCCCCGCCCAGCACTCCACAGAATCCTTGTGCAATGTCGGAGGTTAGAGTAGGTGGCACCGAGTTCTGAGTAGGCTGCGGCTGCTGGCGCGCGTGACGCTGGCGATCTGAGTAGGCGGCAGCTGATGCAGGGTGGAGCACTGCTGGAGGATGACGGTGCAGGGTTGGAGGCAGGCTGGGCTGCTGGAGGGCGACACAGCTGTATGGAGTCACCTTACATGTGACTTCTTGAATCCCAACCTCGTGGCTTGCAGGTGAATGTACAGAAAAGTTGTGTATTCTTTTAATTTTCTTATTTTTTTGAATTTATAAGTTTAGGGGTCCAAATCTTCCCAAAACGGCTCATATTAGAACAATAGACTCGTATTAGTATTTTTGATTTTCTGTAATTTTCACAGATTTTTCTAAAAAGTTCAAACTTTGGCCAAAATTTGGAGTGTTTTGAATTTTTCGGCACCCAGAAGATGCACAAGTGCTGCCGAAAATTGAAAACAGGGGCATTATGGTAAGTACTATAGTATACACTGAAATACTTGTATTTGTGAACCGTTATTCTCTTTAAGTGTGGAAAATGGCATATGTACAAGTAGGAGAAAGTTGGAGTGGCATATCTCCAAGTCTTGATTTTGTAATGACATATCTCCAAGTGGTGGAAGTTGCAATGGCATAAAACCAATTAACCCTTGGGTAATGGGGCTTATACTCTGTTCTTTGTACGTGGAGAACATATACTCACTCCGTTCAAAAATAATTGACTTTTGTTTGTTTAGATTTGTGTGTATCTAGACCATGTTTTAGTGTACAGATACATATGAATCGAATCTAGATAAATCAAAGTTCTTATTTAAAAAGAGTAATAATACTAATGTGTAAAAGTACTTTTCAAATAGCTTAAAGGTTTTGCTACTTCTTAGTTGGGATTGAGGTTTTTTTTAAGTATATGAAATACGTTACACTTTTCTCCTCTATATTGCACTCTTCAACACCGATTGATACTTGGATAGATCGACACATAGCTTAAATCAGGAAGTGTCGAACGGAATTCTGAAAAATATGTCAGGAGATTGATTGAAGTTCACTACACACTGTAGTCTTGCCCAACTCATGGTTTGCCGCCCCCCTCCTCCCACTCCCCGCGCGGGTGACCGAGACAACAACCCTAACCGACGCCGCCACTTCTCTCCCCCACCCCTCCATCGCCGCTTTAGGCGCGTACCGCCAGGTAAAACATGTGCTATACTGGGCGGTCGGTTCTCTTACCCCGGTAAAATTTTGTTGTCACGAGAGGACGAAGATGTCGGCAGTACGACCACGATGGGACAACAAACTCGATAGATAGCGGCGGAGCTGATAGGGCCCGATCTAGGCTTGATATGTGCTTGGACGGGCCTTATCTGGGCCTGATCTAGGCCTAATCGGCATTACTGCCGCATCCCGACGGTAATCACCACCGATTTTGGAGGGCATTTCCCTTCCCCTAGGCTACCGTGTGGCTCAACCTACAAGTCCGTGATTGACCTGGGCCGTCCTACTCGTCGGCCGTGTGATGTGGCGTTGGTCGGAGCTTTGGCTCGAGTTCGGGGATATGCCGAGGCGGCGGTGGTCTGCACATGCGACTCTTGGGCAAGCGATGTTGCGATGATGGTGGTTCCTATCTTTGATCATGAGCACGATGAAGAGCAAACGGTGGAAGACTTTAGTGTTTCAGCTTCGGCAACTTCCAGATCGTGTGTCGGATGTCTAACTCGGGGACAACGAGCGCCGATAGAAGACGTGGGGCGGCACGAAGCTTTTTGACCTAAAACTTAGTTTGTAAGGGGTCTCCCATCACCTTGTATCTTTTTGACCGATATCGAGAAAGATTGATTGAAGTTTGGAGCTTATCAAATTGATGATCCACGACTCAACTTCTTGCTTGGCAATGCACTGCTTAAGGATGTCGAAGGGAAAATGACACTGACTTGGACTCTCTAGAGCTGAATTAGCAAATACTACGGTACGTAGGCAACACGAGGTTCAACTTCATGCATGCAAATCAACACGGTTCAACTTCACACGGCATGCATATGCATCACTCAGCCACTGCCTGACTAATTAGACACGCGTAGACTGAGGCCAATGTAGGGCATACGAGCCACACACACGAAGACACAGCTAATCAGTCACGGGATGAAAAAAAACTACACCAACCGGTGGCCTCCACATCATCACAAGACTTCTTATTCCATACAACACAGGCGTGTAGTACTACGGTCTCGGTCACTTAAGGCAGCCCGCCTCCTCCTCCTCCTCCTCCTCCTCCTCCACCTCCACCTCCCCCGCCAGCGCCGAACCCACCACCAAACCCACCAAACGGGCCAGCGCCGGCCCCGAAGCCGCCGTGAGGACCGAATCCGGCAATGCCCGAGCCGAGCGACCCGCCGTTGACACCGCCGCCGAAGAGGCCGCCGTCATTATTGCTCCCACCGAAGACGGTCTTGGCTTCGTCGAGACCAGCGCCGTCGCGACCGGCCTCAGCAGAGACGGTGTCGCAGTCGTCGCTGGCAGGCACGCCCCTGGCCGCCACTGTCGCCACCGCGAGGCACACAAGGAGGGAGGAGACGCACCACCACTTGGCCATCGTGTCGGTCGGCCTGTGCGAGGTAACACAGGCGAGAATGCAGTGGCAAGGGTTCAGCTCTGCGAAGGCGAGTGCGCGCGAGGTGATGGGTTTAAAGGGCAGGAGGAGGAGGAGATGGACAGGTGCGGGAGAGTAAATTAAATGGTGGCAGACGGCAGGCTAGTGGTTGCCATGGAGCATTAACTTGGATATGAAGAAGAGACAGCGATCCGTGAGATGTTATTGCGATTGCAGGCGACCGGACTGTAGCTGTGTGCTGCGTCGTCTCGGTGTATCAATGTAGCAACACTCTACTCTGAAAGGAAGGACTGGGGATGGTTGGCTCACGGACGCGAACGAATTTATTACTCGCCCTGATTTAAATTAATTGACTTGGATTTGTCTAGATTCGGATGTATCCAGATTTAAAACAAGTCTGAATACATCCGAATCTAGGACAACTCAAATCAATTAATTTGAATGGAGGAAGTAGTTAATTTTTTTAGAATAACAAACAAAACCAGCGAACAGGTTCAAGTCTTACAGGAAAAGAAAAAGGTCCAGAGCATGAAAAACAGACTAAAAAACAGAGAAACTAGAAGGGGAGCAGAGAGAAGTTGGGTTTTTGATTTTTGTGTGCCGAAACCCCCGACGCTCGCGCTCCTCTTGCTCCCTCGAGAGCGACATGAGCGCCACCCCAAATCCCGGCCCCCTTCACCTCCCCCTCCACCTCCACGCCGCCCGGGCAAAGCGTTTGCTCCAGCGGTCGCGATCAAGAGCCCTATTTCATTTCTACTTGTGCTGCGATGTTGCAGGCCTAGCGACGATTTGCTCATGAGACGTTGATGACAAAGTCCGAACCGGAGTGGTGCATGCTCATGGGCGGCAAGTTTTGGTGGTGGTTAGGCCTTGCCCTTGCGGGTCTCCTGTGCTTTGGCTCGGCTGGGGGTTATGGATAGAGCCCTTGGGAGAAATCCTTGTCGGCTCGACCGACACCGACGCGGTGCCGCCCGTGGGTGGCATCTTCCTTCCCAGAGGGCGTCGTGGCTTCTCTTCATCCATTCCCCTCTGTGTGCCGGGGGAAACCCTAGGGCCAGTCTCTGGTCCAGGCAGCAGCGATCGCTTTCCCTCTTGGGGGTGCTGCTTAGTGCTTGACGAGTCGGGGCCAGGAGCATGGTGGGCATTCTTCGGAGGGCACAGCGGTTGCGGTCTTCCTCATCTAGTCGATTCGTCTCCGTTCCTTTTTATTTTTTTCCTTGTTTTATTTTGGGCGTGTGTATGCTGTTGCCTCAGTATCGTGTATAGTGTTGTGTCTAGGTCTTTGGGCCTTGTGTTGTCTGGCGCGCAATGGTCTCACATGTATGCTTTATTTATAAAGCTGGGCGGAAGCCTGTTTCGAGAAAACAGAAAAACTATTTATTAGTTAAAATGCATAAAAAGTAAAATAGAAATGCTAAAAAGAAATGAAAAAACATGTTTGTGTATACTCCAGACATTCCATGTTTGTACACAAGCGTTTGGGAAAAAATAACGATTTATATGACATGTGAAAAAAGACAAAAAAAATATCCTGTGAATAGTCACGCTGAAACATCAAAATTTGTCTTTTTACATGGTGTACAAAAATGTTCTACTTTGAAAAACTTGTGGAAAAGCACAAATATTCTGATATACGTGCAAATATTTTTTCTGAAACTTTTACATTTAAAAAAAATGTTTTCAAACAACAGGTTCATTTGCACCCGTGAGTTGAATTGAATTTCCGAAACTACCAAATGTTAGATTAGTTTTTCACATTAGTTTAGACTTAAACATTACTACACTGATCATCTAACGGTGAGATTAGAGGTGATTAAACTTGACATCTTATTTATTTTTTTTGAACGGGAAAGCCCTGAAGGGCCTAGAATCTGCATTAAAACGGCGGTGGGTGTACAAATACAAGAAGGGCCTCTAAAAATAAAGAAAATCTTAACTTTACAACAGTCAGGTCCATCTTTGACCACCACTCCATCGGGGACGGAACCACTTGATGGAAAGGCGTCGTTCTCGATCTAGGATCCTCTAACCTCCCTAGAAACAACAGCAGCGATCCAGCTTGTGTCTGCAGATCCTTTGAAAATACTAGATGATCCGATATGCCACTAGCGCCAAGGCCAGAAGCGAGGCGGTAAGATTTTGGGGTTTGTTAATCTAATTTAAAAGGAACAATATAATATGTATGATGGGATATGCCGGATAGGGTTTATCCAGCGTGACGTTTTCGATCGGACCAAGTCCTTTGCGAGTGGGCCTGCAGGATGACGACTGGAATGTGGATGAAGATGGAGCCTGGCGACTGAAAGCTGAAGGCCCAGAAACATAGTTAGACCCAGTTGGATTAGGTCTAATTCTTCGAGTCTTTAACTGATTCGGTTGTATATCTGTAAACCCTAGCGAGGTATCCCCTATATAAACCTCCCTAGGGTACTCTTTGTACTTATGTTCCATTATACACCCATCGACTCGCTGCCTAGCCGCCGAGCTCGCCACCATTGTAATCACTCGATAATACAATCTAGTAGGAGTAGGTCTTTATCCTCCGGAGACCGAACCTGTGTAAATCCCTGTGTCTTTGCCCTCATCTTGTTCGGCAGATGGCTGCCCGCTCTTGTCCCAAATCCTATCACTCGCTACCTCTGGTAACGACTGGCGTGGTCATTCCCACGATAATGTGTTTTATAAGACCTTAAGTAAAAGCAATTGTAAAACAAGAGTATCATACACCATCTCAAAGGGAGTAACTACCACACAGTTAGATCATCCATCTTGTTGCTGCCAAAAGATTTTACCGGAGGTCAAGCATAGTTTTCGGTCTGTCATTGCTATGGACACTACTAGAATCTTACATTAGAAATTCTTAAGTATAATAGGTAACTTTACAGGAATATCCATGGCATTTACCAGCATTGTGTCACTCGGGTGGATAGGCTGCTTCAATGGTGTGCACATTGAACCGTGCCAAGCCTCTCTGAAAACTGTTGGCTGTTACTCCTTCCGTTTTAAAATATAAGATGTTTTAGCTTTGTGAAGCAAGGTATTTAAACTTTTTTTAGTATTTAGGTTCGCTCATATTTGAAATGAATGTAAACATTAAAATAAGTCTAGATATAATTTCTTCACAAACCTAAAACATTTTATATTTCAAAACAGAGGGAGTACATGTATAAGGAATTTGTATTTTCAGGAAATGATAATAGCTATCTCACGCGGTGTATGTATAATTTGAGCTGTTGCGGAAGCTAAATCAGTAATTGGAACATCCGCAGGAGAGTTCTGGAGTATAGCTTGCTGCGGTGAAAGACCAACGATATCCTAGGCAATTCTTCGACTAGAAGGATCCTCCTGACCAGCCCAAATCCTGACCTACTACTTCTTGAGAACCAGTTACCATTTTCTTTTTTTTTTGTCATACGACTCCAAAGAGCCGGGTTCCATTACCATCAGATAACAGAACAATTGTATTAAACCAAAATAACACCACTACCTAAAAAAATAAAACAAAGGTCATCTAGACATAAACATGACAGTAGTATCAAGACGATCACCCGATCAACGAAAAGAAAGAACTGAAAAAGACATTGTTTTCTTTCCTGCCACACTATGCTACCAGCAACCAACACGAGAAGACATTGTTTTTGAGCCCCAAACCCTATCAAACTTCAGAGGAGATACTGTCATTCTCCACACGATCTCCCTCAATCCTTCGGGACGAGACTCGCCGGGACACCTCGTGGACTTGAGTCGCCATCTTCTAGAGACGATCTGCACCCTCAACCAGCACATTCTTGTTATGCTCATCTTGAAGGCCTGCCCAATATCGAAGAAAATTACACATGTAACAAATCAATCCCAAAGGGGAAGATACCAGCTTTCCTTCAAAACAAGCATTGTTCCTAATTTTCCGTAAGGCCCAACATAAGGCAGCAACACAAACAATGTAAACATTGAAACCAAAAGGAAGGAACTGCCCAATCCACTAAAAATACTGGGTAATGGACGAGAAGGAGCGCCCAAACAAGAGGCAATGGTACTCCACATATAGATTACAGCTGGCAACTAAAGAACAAATGGTTGATCATTTCCTCTCCGGGACAAAACTGACAAATGTAACTTCCCACCCATTTCCTCATTTTCATATTATCCTTATTAGCAATAGCATTATGCCAAATCAACCAAAGCTAAATTTTAATTTTGAGTGATAAATGCGTTTTCCACAGATGTCTAAACGATCTATCCGGACCTACATCAACAAGTTTGTTATATAAGGATTTGACAGAAAACACCCCAGATTTGGTGTACTTCCATTTAGGCTTATCTTTTTTATCGTTAAGTGAAACAGAAGCTAGTAGATTTCTCAACTCCCTCCACTGTGATGCCAACATAGGTGACATCCACCTTCTAAATGTAAACATTCAACCCAAATCCGATATTTATCTAACAGTACCAATTTTCTGATTACAAATATCAAACAGATATGGCACTAGTGGAAACGAGGCATTTGGTTGAGGTCAGAAATGGGATTTAACATCGGTTGTTCTACGAACCGGTGTTAAAGGGGGCGCCCGTACCAGCGTGGTACAGAGAGCAAAAAGGAGCACCCCCCTTTAACACCATTCGAGCCACGAACCGGTGTTAAAGGCCCTGCACCAGTGGCCCACGCATCCCCCTTTAACACCGATTTGTGGCTTGAACCTGTGTTAAAGGGGGTGCGCCTATATAACAGACCGCAGCCCACACCCCTCTCTCTCATTTTTTCACTCTCTCGTTTTGGAGCTTAGCAAGAGGGTGAGAGGTGTGCTAGTTTGTGTTTTTTTCCTATGAACAAGAGGTGTTCGGTGAAATGCCCGAGAGCTCGAATTAAGTTTTCTCGTTGCTCTTTCCTTCTCGGTCGAGGTTGGCAACTTTATCCTTTCATGTGTCATTGATGTACTGTATAAGTGGTCATCTCCCTATTAATTTTTGATATAGTACTATATAATGCAGATGAACCGGCAATGGATGTACGACGACCGACGCACTTCCGAGTACATTACGGGCCTCCAAAATTTCATCGTTATGGCTAATGCAAACCGTGGTCACAATGGTTTTATGTGTTGTTCGTGTGTTCACTGTCAGAACAAGAAAGACTACTCAAATACTAGAACCATTCAGGCCCACCTGCTTCGATTTGGTTTCATGCCCAACTATAATTGTTGGACCAAGCACGGAGAAAAAGGGTTTGTGATGGAAGACAACGAAGAAGAAGAGGATTATGACAACTATCATAATATGTATCTTGAATACGATGATACTGCAACGGGGGTAGATAGTGAAGATCAAGAGGCAGCAGATGGGCCCGCTGATGACGATCTTGGTCGGGCCATTACTGATGCAAAGGAAGAATGTGAAACTGAAAAGGAGAAGCTGGAGCAGATGTTAAAGGATCAAAAAACATTGTTGTACCCAACTTGCGAAGATGGCCATAAAAAGTTAGGTACCACACTGGATTTGCTGCAATGGAAGGCAGAGAACGGTGTGACTGACAGTGCATTTTCAAAGTTGTTGGTAAAAATGAAGAATCTGCTTCCAAGAAATAATGAATTGCCCGACAGTACATACCAAGCAAAGAAGGTTGTCTGCCCTCTAGGATTAGACGTGCAGAACATACATGCCTGCATTAATGACTACATCCTCTACCGCGGTGAGAAGTACGAGAATTTGGATGCATGCCCGGTATGCACTGCACTGCGGTATAAGATCATACGAGACAACCCTGGCGATGTTGAGGGCGAGGCCCCTAGAAAGAAGGTTCCTGCCAAGGTTATGTGGTATGCTCCTATAATGCCACGGTTAAAACGTCTCTTCAGAAATAAAGAGCATGCCAAGTTGTTGCGATGACATATGCAAGAACGTAAGAAATACGCGATGTTGAGACACCCCGCTGATGGGTCACAGTGGAGAAAAGTCGAGCGAGAGTATCCGGACTTCGCACGTGACACAAGGTACTTAAGGTTTGGTCTAATTACAGATGGCATGAATCCTTTTGGTGAGCAGAGCTGCAGTCACAGCACCTGGCATGTGACTCTATGTATCTATAACCTTCCTCCTTGGTTCTGCATGAAGAGAAAGTTCATTATGATGCCAGTGCTCATCCAAGGTCCAAGGCAACCCGGCAATGACATTGATGTGTACCTAAGAACATTATTTGAAGAAATTTTACAGCTGTGGGCCAAACCAGGTGTACGTATGTGGGATGATCACAAAGGGGAGCCATTTGACCTACGAGCGTTGCTTTTCGTAACCATCAATGATTGGCCTGCTCTTAGTAACATTTCAGGTCAGACAAACAAGGGATTCAAAGCATGCACACACTGTTTAGATGAGACTGAAAGTGTATATTTGGATAAATGTAAGAAGGTTGTGTACCTAGGGTATCGTCGATTTCTTCCGAACCTGCATCCCGTAAGAAAGAAAGGCAAGCATTTTAAACGTCTGGCAGAACCCCGGAGGAAGCCTGTCCTCCGTACCGGTGAGGAGGTATTTGGTATGGTTAAGAACCTAGAAGTAATCTTTGGAAAAGGTCCTGGCAGTCTATCAGTTCTGAATGACGATGCCGGACACGCGCCCATGTGGAAGAAGCAATCTATATTTTGGGACCTATCCTATTGGAAAGTCCTAGAGGTCCTCTCTTCAATCGACGTGATGCACGTGACGAAGAATGTTTGCATGAACCTGCTAGGCTTCCTAGGAGTGTATGGGAAGACAAAAGATACACTAGAAACACGGCAGGACCAGCAACGTATGAAAGACCCTGAAGAGCCTATGCATCCTGAGAACGAGAAGGGTAAAGGACGCCACTTAACTCCTGCCAGCTACGCTCTTACTAAAGTAGAAAAGGAAATATTTTTTGAATGCCTGAGCAATATCTGTTGGAATTATGCCCTAGAGGCAATAATAAAGATGTTATTATTATAATTCTTGTTCATGATAATGTTTATATTCCATGCTAGAATTGTATTAAGCGGAAACTTTAATACTTGTGTGGTTTGTGAACAACACCGTGTCCCTAGTACGCCTCTAAGGACTAGCCCATTGATCAATGATGGTTAAGGTTCCTAACCATAGACATGAGTTGTCAATTGATAATGAGATCATATCATTGGTAGAATGATATGATGGACAGACCCAAACTAAGCGAAGCAATTAGATCGTGTCATCGTGTTCATTTTTGCGAAGCTTTTCTTATGTCAAATATTGTATTCCTTAGACCATGAGATAATACAACTCCCTGGTATCGGAAGAAAGCTTTGAGGTCATCAAACGTCATCCTATGAGAGGGTGATCATAAAGGTGTCTCTTAGGTGATCGGAAAGTATCTGTTGGGTTGTATGTATCGAGATGGGATTTGTCCCTCCCAAGTCGGAGAGATATACTTGGGCCCTTTCGTGTCGATATCAACACCGCTTGCAAGCATGTGGTTAAGGAGTTAATCACAAAGTGATATCGGATTACGAAGCGAGTAAAGTACTTCTTTGTGAACGAGATTGAACTAGGTATGGCATGATGCAAACGATCAAATCTCGGGCAAGTAAAATATCACGAGACGAAGGGAATATATATGGGATTGATTGAATCCTGGCATCGTGGTTCATCCGATATGATCATCGATGAATGTGTGGGAGTCAATATGGGTTTCCAGACCCCGCTGTTGATTATTGATAGAAGATCATGTCTGCATATTCTCGAACCCGCGGGGTCACACACTTAACGTGTCTCGACGCTAGGATAGATTGGATGATTGGTTTATGAGTTTTTGTTCGGAGTCTCGGATGGGATCTGGGACATCACGAGAGGTTCTGGAGTGGTCCAGAGAATAAGATTCATATAAGGCAGTGCAGTTTTTGGAGTTCGGAATTGTTCCGGGTTAATCGGTATTGTACCGGAAGCTTCTAGAACCTTCCGGAAGGGGACCAACATGGCCCCACCTTCCGGGAGGGGGCATGGGCCTATGAGGGAGTGCCCTGGCCGCATTGGGCCAGGGGCACAAGGCCCCATAGGGCCTAGCCGACCAAAGAGGGTTTAAACCCTAGATAGAGCTTCTAGAAGGGGGGGTTTCCTTGCCCCCCACTCCTCCTCCTTTGGGGCCGCCGGTTTGGCTTGAGGGAGGGGCTAGGGTTGCCGCCCCACCCCTCTATATAAAGAGGGCTGGGGGCGCACCACCCCCACACCTTCCCCTCCAACCCTAGCCGCCTGCCTCTCTCTCTCCCTCCCGACTGTTTGTAGGCGAAGCCCTACTGCAGAAATTCTCCACCATATACACCACCCCGTCGTGTTGTAGATCCAATCCGTCTCTCCACCATACTTGCTGGACCTGGAAAGGAGGAGACGTCGAGGTGCTGCACGTGTGCATCTCACGGAGGCACCGCCACTTGTGGTGCTAGATCGGATCGGATCGCGAGGAGGAGAAGCGAGTACGACTACATCACCCACGTTAAACGAGCGTTCACTGTGCGAATCTTCAAGGGTATGAAGATCTAATCCAATCTCTCTCGTTGTTTGCATCTCCTAGATTAGATCTTGGCTTTCCCTCTGTTCGCATCCGTAGAAAATTTTGATTTACTATGTCGCGAAACGCTTCAGTGGTATTAGAGCTAGATCTATGCGTAGATGTGTTTCACGAGTAGAACGCAACATGGTTGTTGCGGGCGTTGATGTTTTCTGTTGCAAGCCTCTTGTTTGTGTTCTTCTTATGACGCGGGATAGTGAGATTGAAGCGGTCCAGGCCAACCTTACGCGACGTCGTTCGCGAGACCGGCTCCGCACTTGACGTGTGGCTTGTTCCACACATGCGGCTGGTGGATGGCAGTTTCTCTCACTATAGTTGTCATGTGATTAACACCGGAGTTTGGCAATCATAATATCACCGTTGTGGCTTTCCGTAGGTAAGAATCGTTCTTAGCATCTACTCCCATAAGCCACGTAAAACATGCAACAACAAAGTAGAGGCGTCTAACTTGTTTTTGTAGGGAGTGTTTTCAGTGATATGGTATGGCCCAAGATGTGATGTGTATAATGTATGCGATGATCATGTTTTGTAATGTTTCACGACTTGCATGTCGATGAGTACACAACCGGCAGGATCCATATGGTTGTCTTTATAATTGTGTATGACCTGTGTGTCAACTTCTTATGCGCCATGTAATAGTTTCACTTTATTGCTAAGTAGTTAGCAATAGTTGTAGTTGCTATTCATGGTGGAGGCAATCATGGTGGAGTGATGGAGATCATGCCGGAACGCACAAGATGGAGATCATTGCGCGAAGATTGGCTATACCATGTCACATAAAGTTATATGCATGTGATGTTTATCCTTTTATGTATCTTATTATGCTTAGATCGCGACGGTAGCATTATAAGATGATTCCTCACTTAAAGATCAAGATAAAAACTGTGTTCTCCCCATGTATGCACCGTTGCGAAAGTTCGTCGTGTCCAAGCATCACGTGATGATCGGGTGCTATAGACTCTACGCTCACATACAACGGGTGCAAGCCAGTTTTGCACAAGCGGAAATACTTGGGTCTAACTTGACGAGCCTAGCATGTACAAACATGGCCTCGGAACACATGAACCGAAAGGTTAAGCATGAGTCATATGAATGATATGATCGACACTTCGTTGTCCACCATTGAAACCACATATCTTCTCGTGAAGATCGGATTAGGTGTGGTGAATTTGGATCGTGTTCACTAAACAACTTGAGGGATGTTGAATTTAGTGGGAGTTCATCTAGTAATTTGATTAAGTTGAACTATTTATCATGAACATAGTCTAAATTGTACTTGAAAATACTGTAGATCACATGGCCAAGTCCAACTTCAACGTTTTTGCTGAGATAGAAAAGCTTGGAAACAATGGGTCTAACTTCACCAAATGGTTCCGCATTCTGAGAATCATTCTCGCTGGCGGACAAAAGGACTATGTCCTTGAGAAAGGGCTAGGTGACGCCCCTGCTATAGATGTGCCGGCTGATGAAAAAGATGTTTATCAATCGCGCAAGGATGATTATGATTTGATTAAGATCGCCATGTTGTATGCTATGGAATCGGATCTTCAAAATCGTTTTGAGGAGTTCGTCGGGCCCTTTGAGATTCTCGAGGAGCTGAAAAACATGTTTCAGACTCAAGCCCGTTCTGAGAGATATGAGATCTCTAAGAAATTCTTTAACTACAAGATGGAGGAAGGGAGTTCCGTTAGTGAGCACGCCATTAAGATGTCGGGCTACACTCAACGCCTTGAGCAACTGGACTGCAAGATTCCAGAGGAGCTCAAGATTGACAGAGTTCCACAGTCACTCCCTCCTAGCTACAAAAGTTTTGTAGTTGCTCACGATCAGATTGGTTCCACTGATATGATCACTGAGCTCTTCGCTAAGATGAAAGTAGCGAAGGTGGACATCAAAAAGAATAATCATGTGTTGATGGTCAACAAGCCCCCCACCTTCAAGAAAGGTAAGGGTGCAAAGAAGCCCTTCAAGAAAGGCGGCGGCAAGCGCGTTGCCCCTGCTGAGAAGAAGCTCAGGTCTGGTCCTAAGCCGGACACTGAGTGCTTCTATTGCAAGGACAATGGTCACTGGAAGCGCAACTGTCCGAAGTACTTAGCGGATAAGAAGGCTGGCACCATCAAAGGTATATTTGATATACATGTTATTGATGTTTTCCTTACTAGCCCTCGTTGTAGTGCCTGGGTATTTGATACCGGTTCAGTTGCTAATATTTGTAACTCAAAACAGGAGCTACGGAATAGACGGCGGCTTGCGAGGGATGAGGTGACGATGCGCGTTGGCAACGGATCAAGAGTTGATGTGATGGCCGTCGGCACGCTCTCCTTAGTTTTACCTTCGGGATTAGTTTTAAACCTCAATAAATGTTATTATGTGCCTGCGTTGAGCATGAACATTATTTCTGGATCTTGTTTATTGCAAGACGGTTATTCATTTAAATCAGAGAATAATGGTTGTTCTATTTATATGAGTAACATCTTTTATGGTCATGCACCTATTGTGAATGGTTTATTTCTTCTAAATCTCGAAAGGGATGAAACACACATCCATAACATTGAGGCTAAGAGATGCAAAGTAGATAGTGATAATACTACTTATTTGTGGCACTGTCGTCTAGGTCATATTGGTGTAAAGCGCATGAAGAAACTCCATTATGATGGACTTTTGGAGTCTCTTGATTTTGAATCATTTGACACGTGCGAGCCGTGCCTCATAGACAAGATGATCAAATCCCCGTTCTCCGGTATGATGGAGCGAGCAACGGACTTGTTGGAAATCATACATACCGATGTATGTGGACCGATGAGTGTTTCGACGCGCGGTGGATATTGCTACTTTCTCACTTTTACCGATGACTTAAGTAGATATGGGTATATCTATTTAATGAAACATAAATCTGAAACGTTTGAAAAGTTCAAAGAATTTCAGAAAGAAGTGGAGAACCATCCTAACAGAAAGATTAAGTTTCTACGATCCGATCGTGGAGGTGAATATTTGAGTTATGATTTTCTCACGCATCTTAAAGCAAGCGGAATTGTTTCGCAACTCACGCCACCCGGAACACCACAGTAGCAATGGTGTGTCGAGCGGAATCAAACCTTATTAGATATGGTCGATCAATGATGTCTCTTCTTGATTTGCGTTATCATTTTGGGGTTATGCATTAGAAACCGCTGCATTCACTTTAAATAGGGCACCATCTAAATCCGTTGAGACGACACCGTATGAACTATGGTTTGGTGCTAAACCTAAGTTGTCGTTTCTTAAAGTTTGGGGATCTGAACATCAAGAAGTTGATGCCGGACAAGCTCGAACCCAAAGCGGAGAAATGCGTCTTCATAGGATACCCTAAGGAAACTATTGGGTATACCTTCTATCACAGAACCGAAGGCAAAGTGTTTGTCGCAAAGAACGGTTCCTTTCTTGAGAAGGAGTTTCTCTCGAAAGAAGTGAGTGGGAGGAAAGTAGAGCTAGACGAGGTTATTGAACCTTCTCTTGAATTGGAGAGTAGCGCAGCACCTGAAATTGTTCCAGTGCCGCCTGCACCAACGATAGAGGAAAGTAATGACAAGGATCATGAAGCTTCGGACGATGCTGCTACTGAACGTCGCAGGTCGACAAGGTCGCCTGCCCCTCCTGAGTGGTACGGCAACCCTGTCTTGACTGTCTTGTTGGTATAAGACAGTGAACCTACGAACTATGAGGAAGCGATGATGAGCCCAGACTCTGAGAAATGGCTAGAAGCCATGAAATCCGAATTGGGATCCATGAGCGAAAACCAAGTATGGACTTTGGTGGACCCTCCTAGCGACCGAAAGGCCGTTGAGTGCAAATGGATCTTCAAGAAGAAAACGGACACAAATGGTAATGTTACTGTCTATAAAGCACGGCTTGTCGCGAAAGGTTTTCGACAAGTTCAAGGTGTTGACTACGATGAGACTTTCTCTCCCGTAGCGATGTTTAAGTCCATTCGGATTTTATTAGCAATTGTTGCGTTTCATGATTATGAAATATGGTAGATGGATGTCAAGACTGCGTTCCTCAATGGCAACATTGATGAAGAGTTGTATATGATGCAACCCGAAGGTTTTGTCGATCCTAAGGATGCTGATAAAGTATGCAAACTTCAGCGTTCCATTTATGGACTGAATCAAGCATCTCGGAGTTGGAACCTTCGTTTTGATCAAGTGATCAAGAGCTTTGGATTTGTTCCAAATTGCTACGAAGCTTGTATCTACAAGAAAGTGAGCGGGAGCTCGGTGACGTTTCTGGTACTATATGTGGATGACATATTAATTATTGGAAATGACATCAACATGCTTAATGTTGTGAAGAGTTATTTGAACAAGCGTTTTTCAATGAAAGACCTAGGTGAAGTTGCTTATATATTGGGCATCAAAATCTATAGAGATAGACAAAGACGCCTGATAGCTTTAAGCCAGAGTACATACCTAGACAAAGTTCTGAAAAGGTTCAGAATGGATAAGGCAAAGAAAGGTTCAGTGCCTATGTTGTCAGGTAAGATATTGAGCAAGGCTCGGTGTCCACTGATAAATGATAGGGAAGCTATGAGCAAAGTGCCTTATGCCTCGGACATAGGTTCTATCATGTATGCCATGCTGTGTACTAGACCGGATGTGTCCAATGCTCTTAGTTTGACGAGCAGGTATCAAAGTGATCCAGGAGTGGAACACTGGACAGCCGTGAAGAACATCCTAAAGTACCTAAATAGGACTAAAGAAATGTTCTTAGTCTATGGGGGTGATGAACAACTTGTCGTAAAAGGTTACGTCGACGCTAGTTTCGACACCGACAAGGATGATTCTAAATCTCGAACGGATACGTGTATATTTTGAATGGAGGAGCTGTGAGCTAGAGAAGGCAAGCAAAGCGTGATCGCAGGATCTACATGAAGCGGAATACATGGTCTGCAGGCGTCAAGTGAAGGAGTTTGGATCAGAAACTTCATCACTGAGCTTGGTGTGGTTCCAAGTGCATTGGACCCACTGGAGATATTGTGTGACAACACTGGCCCCATAGCACTCGCTAAGGAACCAATATATCATCCAAAGACCAAGCATATCAACCGCAAGTTTCATATAATCCGAGATTATATAGCAGATGGAGATCTGAAGATTAGCAAAGTACATACATATCTGAATGTCGCAGATCCATTGACTAAACCTCTTCCACGTGTAAAACATGATCAGCACCTCAGTGCCATGGGTGTGAGATTATTGCCAAATGTAAACTAGATTATTGACTCTAGTGCAAGTGGGAGACTGTTGGAATTATGTCCTAGAGGCAATAATAAAGATGTTATTATTATAATTCTTGTTCATGATAATGTTTATATTCCATGCTAGAATTGTATTAAGCGGAAACTTTAATACTTGTGTGGTTTGTGAACAACACCGTGTCCCTAGTACGCCTCTAAGGACTAGCCCA
Source organism: Avena longiglumis (assembly GCA_030063025.1). Classification (NCBI taxonomy): domain Eukaryota; kingdom Viridiplantae; phylum Streptophyta; class Magnoliopsida; order Poales; family Poaceae; genus Avena; species Avena longiglumis. Next base: position 189,114,031 of record CP125979.1, read on the forward strand.
TTGATCAATGATGGTTAAGGTTTCCTAACCTGTGGCATCCCGCAAAACCACTACTAGAAAATCGCGTTGAATTTGTGCATTGCATCGCCATCATCATGCATTGTTTGCCAAAACTATTTTCGAAAACCCCGATTTGTTTTCCAAACGCCCCATCTTATTCAAACTCCAAAACCCGGTCCCCGGAATATTTTGTTTTGGCCGCTATTGGTTTGCACACGGCCCGTTTAGAATAAATAAAAATTTAATTTATTTTAATAGGGCAGTCGAACGGGCCGATTGACCCGAACGACCGCCCCAAAAACTAAAATCGGTCCGTCCCAAACCTGCCCCTCTAATTCCTAAACCTACCCTTTTATCTACCCACCCCTAGTGGCCACATCACTCCCTCCAATCCCTGCTTGCCAACTCACCTTCTCCCTCTCCCTCAACCACTCCCGCGCCGCCACGTCATCACCCCACTCCACCTCACCCCTCCTCTCTCCTCCACCACACAAACCCCCCACTCCCAGCACCACACACGCTGGACACGCCATACCCAACAGCACACACGCAGACCCAGCCCCACTCGGTTTCCCCCGTCTCATGGCCCTACGCCCCAGGACCCGGCAGACCGCCTGCTCATCGCCCTCTTCCCCGCGTCTCCCCTCCTTCCCCACGCGCCCTGCCCCGCGTGCTCTCCCTCCCCTCCCCCGTGCTCCTCTTCCTCCCGTGCTCCGCCCCAGCAGCCCCAGCGCCGACCCTCCCCTCGCCGCCGGCCACCTCCTTTCCGCTATCCAGCCCGCACCGCCCCGCCTTGAAAGCAACCCCCAGGCCCCTTGGCCTGCTCCCTCGTCGCCTCCCCTCCTCGCTGCCGTCACCCCGCCTCCGCCTGGCCTGCTCAGCGTCGTCCTGCCGCCGCTCCACCGCTCGATCCCGCCCGCCGAGCCCAGACCAGGCGCCCGCCGCTGACCTCGGCTCATGCGCGCTGTCAAGGCCTCCCAAAGCCGACAAGCGCGCCGCCGCCTCCGTCGAACCCAGCGTCGGTGCGCGCCGTCCTCGGCTCGCCCGCTCGCCCCTCACGCGACCTCCCACAAGGCGTCGCCGCTGCTCCGGCCAGTAGCGCCATGGCGCGCCGCGGTAGCCTCCTCCCGTCGAGCTCCGCCACCACCGCTGCGCCCTCTCCTCGCCAAGTCGCCCTTCACCGCCTCGGCCAGGCCTGCCACCGTCGCCAACCAAGCCTCGCGGGTCCGTCAGATGCCCGGGCCGCTGTTGCCTTCCGCCCAGGAGCCGTTCCCCGTCGCCGCTGCCGGAGCCTCCGCGTGTGGCCTCTGCAAGTCCACAGAACACGAGTGCAGTTGCAAGGTTCTCGTTGCGTGCGTTCTTTGAAGAATATGGACTGTCTGGTACCACTGCGAAGATGTGTCGAGTCATCGCCACGGAAATCGGGTGGCGAGGATGTTCTCGGCAACCACTTGGCCAGCGGTGCAAAACCACGTTCACCGCAAACGACCGAAGACGGAACCCTAAGGAGATGACGCCGGAGCCTCGAGTTCTCCTTCGCGGCCGACAAGTACTTCCTCTCGGACGACAAGGCCCGATCCCGAACCCGCATACCAAGATCTACTTCACGGATATGAAGACCACATGTGCGACAAGTACTCTCTCGAGAACGCCAAGTGCTTCTTCCCTCGCCAAGACCGCCTCGATGGCGCGGGCCCGACAAGACCCTCGCAACGGCAAGATCGACCCCGTGGGACCCGACAAGATCGGCGCGACAATAAGAACGACACCGACCAAAACGAACCCGGATGCGCCAAGACCCTAACCCCGGAGTCCGAGAACGACCCGTCGAACCCTGAACCTCAAGATCTGCTCCCCGTCGAACCCTGGACCCTGAGACCGACCCCGAACCCCGGAACCCAAGATCGCCGAACCCTAAATGTGTGACCCTTTCCTCGATACCCTATTTTATAAATGCATAATAACAACTTGATTGCATATTGAATTGTCATACTCGCATGCATATCTGTGGTTTGGGGGCCTTATGCCGATTCACCTAATAATTAAATATGGGGCCCATATGCGGGCAAATCTAGCCTTATATTGGCCTCATTTAACCTTGTGTAGCGAACCGGTATCTTATCTTGCCTGTCTAAACAACATTTAATTTGCGGGGGCTCTAAACAACTTGAACCGTTTAATTAATTGACGGGACCCCGGTTCCGCTTAATATGACCTATTTGCATCGCACCTTTGCCATGCCATGCATCATACATGCATCATGCCGATCTTCTGCCGTGTATTAAATATTGCATCCGGTGTTATTCTAGTGTTTTGCTTCTTCGCGGATAAGGCCGTTGAGTTGATGTGAGCATCGCCTCGATCTTCAGATAAAACCTTCGACAATGTTTTCAGGCGAGCATCTCCCCCTTTCTACCTATCTTACTTTTATAGTATTTACTTCCCTCCTGTTGATCTATTGCTATCTGTGTTGCGATGCTTTAGTTTCCGTACCTGTGATATTCCCTGCAGCCCTATATTGCCTTGGACACACCCTATTACCTGTTGTTTGGTAGATAGTTGGACTTGCGCGTCGTAGTTGCTTGCTCAAGTGCTGATGTGTGACGCCATATGCCACAGTTGCTGATGTATTGCCACATGTTGATGTTGGAGATGATCCTAGTTTTACTTATCGTCACTTTATTTCCTGTCTAACAACTAAAATTGAATAAGCAGAGGCATCGGTGGGTGATAGATAATATTTGGTTTCCGAACGCCCACTTGTGTCCCGTAAGACCCCGAGTACTTGATACCTGTTCCTTGATTTTGCGCGCTATCCACATCCGGGAGGTATATGGGACCCCCCTGGGCCAGAGCTTGATTCCGTCTTATTTCTTGGGGCCACAAACTAGTTTGAGGTTTTATTTACGATCCTGTACTTATGCCATGATTACTGCTTTATTTACCATCGTGCGGGGTACCGCGACTTTATCTTGTTAGGGCCGTGACGTTTACGTGGTATCGGCGTCCCGTTTGGGGCATATCGTTGCCACCGCCCCACAAACCTTGGGTCCGTCTCGAAGCTTGCTTGCCGTTGGTGTACTACAAGGGGTGGCCCCCTGAAATATTTCTGAATCCTGTGATTGTTCAGTCGTGAAAGCCTCGTTGGGTTTTGATTTGGTTTTTCCGAGGTTGATCGAGCGTGTGTTGCTATTGGTGCACCCCGGCCGGGTTAAAACTTTCTGAAAGCCGTGTCCGCGGATATGGACGACTTGGAGCACAGTATCTCGATCATAGACAAGCATAACTAAAGTTTACTGCTATAAATTTGACTTATAATGACTAGTAACCAGCTCTACTATAATGGAATGGCTAATTAATACTGCCCACCATTGCTTGTTTGGTTGCCTCTTGCGACAAATGTATCTGACTAGTAAGTATTGCAACTACAACGAATTGGCTGAATAAAAGTACCAACAACTGCTGGGTTTGGGTTTATCTCATGCTATCTGTACCTGATTAGTAATTGTTGCAACTATCACGGAATGATTAACTAAAAGTGCCCACTGCTTTATCGTGACGATTACCTAAACTGACTAGTAAAGTGCCAACTATAACTGAATAAATAAAACTGCCAACTGTGTGAGTTCCTCGGTTGACTTCCTCGTTTGGGTTTCGAGGGGGAAACACCAGGATGGGTTTGTTTGATGGTAGTAACAGGTTGGTTCCGAATAGGTCATTCTCGCCCCTCTCTGATAACCGCCAGTCGTATCGAGTCTCTATAGGTTGTTTAGTGCATCTTTGCCGCTTGATCCACCATACCCATGTAGGCGAGGACCGAATTCTAGCCTCGCTGTCTTGGCCTCGATCGACGCTCCTTCTTTGTTTCTGCTTTGCCCTTTGTCGGCACCCTTTTGTTAAGCAGGTTTTGAGATCGACGCCGTTAGCGGGTTACCCTTCCGGCTTGGCACAGGCAGGGTTATGGACGCCATTGGTTATTCTTCGGGCTCTTAGCCCCATTTGCTTCTTGTCCGTAGTCGGACGCTCTACCGCTTTCAAGGTGATTTGGATCTTGTATCTTATATCGTATTCTTGACTCTCCGAGTCATTTATATATATATCTGCTCGGGGTCCCATCGAGGACTGTTGTGTGATGTTATTACTTCGCTTTCCACCCGCGAAAGTGCTGGTGAGCACCTTTGAATCGTTTTCTATGGGTTTGGTGAATTTTCCCCAAACTTGAATAGGTCCGATTCTCGAGGGTGTTACAGAGTGGTATCGAGCTCGGCTTGCGATACCCCAAGTCCAAACTGTAGGATAACCTAGCTAACGGCCGAAGTAGAGTGTCAAAACTATTTTGCAAAATCGGTTAGATAGTTATGATTAGGTCCGAATTTACTCCTTACCCCTCTGCTATTCTCCTCTTACCTCGACGTGTTTTGAATCTGCTCTCTTCTCTTTCTTCGAGTCCAGGAATTCTCGTGGTTGGGTTTCCGTCGTACCTTCAGGGCTTCGCTTTCTCCCTTTTTGTAACGGAGGTGCTACGATCATCAATCTGCAACTTGTCTGTTGTACCCTTCCTCCAATCTTTTGTTCTTATCCCTATGTGTTCCTTGCCGGATATCAGTGTCGTTGAAAGACATATGAGAAGGACGAGTTTTGGTGAAGTTGGAGTATACCTTGAGCATGTGTTGTTCATGCCAATGGAACCATCGCGGAACCTAATCGTTGTGTCTTTCATACGATTTTTGCTGGCAACATTCCCTTGTTCCGGATACCATCTAAGAAGATCTGCAGTCTAATTCCGAGAGTTGGATGCTTAATCCGCCTATTCGTGTGCAGAGTAATGGTTTGAGTGTGGGATGGATTAGCTACCCTACCACTGCTCTTATCATTCGCTCTTGTACGTCGAGTCAGTGGATCCAGCAGTTTTACTCCGTCCATGGAAGTTAGGGGTGGCTTTATTTGCGATCCCTCTAACTTCGACCTTTTGTTCCCGGAGTGTTCTCTCGACGATCAGAGACAACGACCCATTGTTGGTGGTGTCGCCGTTTCAAGATGGAGGAGGAACCCTCGTTAGTGGTGTCGCGAGGATCTACACGAAGTGAGAAGACAGAGAACGCCGACCTTCCTTCCGGTACCATGAGGCGGATCTCGAGGGCGAGATCCATTGTTAGTGGTGTCGAATTGTGGCATCCCGCAAAACCACTACTAGAAAATCGCGTTGAATTTGTGCATTGCATCGCCATCATCATGCATTGTTTGCCAAAACTATTTTCGAAAACCCCGATTTGTTTTCCAAACGCCCCATCTTATTCAAACTCCAAAACCCGGTCCCCGGAATATTTTGTTTTGGCCGCTATTGGTTTGCACACGGCCCGTTTAGAATAAATAAAAATTTAATTTATTTTAATAGGGGCAGTCGAACGGGCCGATTGACCCGAACGACCGCCCCAAAAACTAAAATCGGTCCGTCCCAAACCTGCCCCTCTAATTCCTAAACCTACCCTTTTATCTACCCACCCCTAGTGGCCACATCACTCCCTCCAATCCCTGCTTGCCAACTCACCTTCTCCCTCTCCCTCAACCACTCCCGCGCCGCCACGTCATCACCCCACTCCACCTCACCCCTCCTCTCTCCTCCACCACACAAACCCCCCACTCCCAGCACCACACACGCTGGACACGCCATACCCAACAGCACCACCAGACCCACTCGGTTTCCCCCCATCTGTCCGTGGGCCCCACCGCCCACAGGACCCGCCCCTGTTCATCGCCCTCTTCCCCGCGTCTCCCCTTCTTCCCCACGCGCCCTGCCCCGCGTGCTCTCCCTCCTCTCCCCCGTGCTCCTCTTCCTCCGTGCTCAGCAGCCCAGTGACCCTCCCCTCGCCGCCGGCCACCTCCTTTCCGCTATCCAGCCCGCACCGCCACCGCACACCCCGCCCCCGACGCGAGCAACCCCAGCCCCCGGCGCTGCTCTCGCGTCGCCTCTCCTCCTGCGCCGTCACGCCTCCGCCTCCCTGGCGCCGCTCCAGCGTCGTCCCTCGCCCGCCCGCTCACCTGCTCGATCCCGCCCGCCACCGAGCGCCCGCCCAGCGCCTGACCTCGGCGCTCCAGCTGGCGCTTCACTGCGCGCCTCCCGCCAAGAATCACAGCATCGCCGCCTGTCGAACCCGCCTCACGGCTGCGCCGTCCTCGGCTCGCCGCCCTCGCCCCTCACGCGACCTCCCCTGCGCGGCGTCGCCTGCCGCTCCGGCGGCCAGCGGCGACCTCGCCAGCGGCAGCGCCAGGTAGCCTCCTCCCCGCCGTCGAGCTCCGCGCCACCACCTCGCCCGCAGCCGCCTCTCCTCGCCAAGTCTGCCCCTTCGCCGCCTCGGCCAAGGCCGGCCGCCGTCGCCCCGAACCAAGCCTCGCGGGTCCTTCCTGGTACCGCGCGGGCCGCTGTTGCCTTCCGCCGCCAGGGAGCCGTTCCCCCGTCGCCGTCTGCCCCGGAGCCTCCGCGTGTGGCCTCTGCAAGTCCACAGGAACACGAGTGCAGCGGTTGCAAGGTTCTCGTTGCGGTGCGTTTGCTGAAGAATATGGGTATGCGGTACCATCGAAGATGTGTCGAGTCATCGCCACGGAAATCGGGTGGCGAGGATGTTCTCGGCAACCACTTGGCCAGCGGTGCAAAACCACGTTCACCGCAAACGACCGAAGACGGAACCCTAAGGAGATGACGCCGGAGCCTCGAGTTCTCCTTCGCGGCCGACAAGTACTTCCTCTCGGACGACAAGGCCCGATCCCGAACCCGCATACCAAGATCTACTTCACGGATATGAAGACCACATGTGCGACAAGTACTCTCTCGAGAACGCCAAGTGCTTCTTCCCTCGCCAAGACCGCCTCGATGGCGCGGGCCCGACAAGACCCTCGCAACGGCAAGATCGACCCCGTGGGACCCGACAAGATCGGCGCGACAATAAGAACGACACCGACCAAAACGAACCCGGATGCGCCAAGACCCTAACCCCGGAGTCCGAGAACGACCCGTCGAACCCTGAACCTCAAGATCTGCTCCCCGTCGACCACGGACCACGAGACCGACCCGAACCCGGAACCCAAGATCGCGAACCCTAAATGTGTGACCCTTTCCTCGATACCCTATTTTATAAATGCATAATAACAACTTGATTGCATATTGAATTGTCATACTGCATGCATATCTGTGGTTTGGGGGCCTTATGCCGATTCACCTAATAATTAAATATGGGGCCCATATGCGGGCAAATCTAGCCTTATATTGGCCTCATTTAACCTTGTGTAGCGAACCGGTATCTTATCTTGCCTGTCTAAACAACATTTAATTTGCGGGGGCTCTAAACAACTTGAACCGTTTAATTAATTGACGGGACCCCGGTTCCGCTTAATATGACCTATTTGCATCGCACCTTTGCCATGCCATGCATCATACATGCATCATGCCGATCTTCTGCCGTGTATTAAATATTGCATCCGGTGTTATTCTAGTGTTTTGCTTCTTCGCGGATAAGGCCGTTGAGTTGATGTGAGCATCGCCTCGATCTTCAGATAAAACCTTCGACAATGTTTTCAGGCGAGCATCTCCCCCTTTCTACCTATCTTACTTTTATAGTATTTACTTCCCTCCTGTTGATCTATTGCTATCTGTGTTGCGATGCTTTAGTTTCCGTACCTGTGATATTCCCTGCAGCCCTATATTGCCTTGGACACACCCTATTACCTGTTGTTTGGTAGATAGTTGGACTTGCGCGTCGTAGTTGCTTGCTCAAGTGCTGATGTGTGACGCCATATGCCACAGTTGCTGATGTATTGCCACATGTTGATGTTGGAGATGATCCTAGTTTTACTTATCGTCACTTTATTTCCTGTCTAACAACTAAAATTGAATAAGCAGAGGCATCGGTGGGTGATAGATAATATTTGGTTTCCGAACGCCCACTTGTGTCCCGTAAGACCCCGAGTACTTGATACTGTTCCTTGATTTTGCGCTATCCACATCCGGAGGTATATGGGACCCCTGGGCGTAGCTTGATTCCGTCTTATTTCTTGGGGCCACAAACTAGTTTGAGGTTTTATTTACGATCCTGTACTTATGCCATGATTACTGCTTTATTTACCATCGTGCGGTACCGCTTTTATCTTGTTAGGGCCGTGACCCGTTACGTGGTATCGAGGTCCCGTTTGGGGGCATCTTGTTTACCGCCCCACAAACCTTGGGTCCGTCTCGAAGCTTGCTTACCGTTCGGGTGTACTACAAGGTGGCCCCAAATATTTCTCAATCTGTGATTGTTCACCGTGAAAGCCTCGTTGGGTTTTGATTTGGTTTTAGAGGTTGATCGGCGTGTGTTGCTATTGGTGCACCCGGCGGGTTAAAACTTTCAAAGCCGTGTCGCGGATATGGACGACTTGGAGCACAAGATTCTCGATCATAGACAAGCATAACTAAAGTTTACTGCTATAAATTTGACTTATAATGACTAGTAACCAGCTCTACTATAATGGAATGGCTAATTAATACTGCCCACCATTGCTTGTTTGGTTGCCTCTTGCGACAAATGTATCTGACTAGTAAGTATTGCAACTACAACGAATTGGCTGAATAAAAGTACCAACAACTGCTGGGTTTGGGTTTATCTCATGCTATCTGTACCTGATTAGTAATTGTTGCAACTATCACGGAATGATTAACTAAAAGTGCCCACTGCTTACTTTATCAGGACGATTACCTAAACCTGACTAGTAAAGTGCCGCAACTATAACTGAATAAATAAAACTGCCAACTGTGTGAGTTCCTCGGTTGACTTCCTCGTTTGGGTTTCGAGGGGGAAACACCAGGATGGGTTTGTTTGATGGTAGTAACAGGTTGGTTCCGAATAGGTCATTCTCGCCCCTCTCTGATAACCGCCAGTCGTATCGAGTCTCTATAGGTTGTTTAGTGCATGCTGCCGCTGCCGCTTCAGTCCACCATACCCATGTAGGCGAGGACCGCCGAATTCTAGCCTCGCCGTGTACTGGCCTCAGTACTGACGCTCCTTCTTTGTTTTCTGCTTTGCCCTTTGTCGGCACCCCTTTTGTTAAGCAGGTTTTGAGATCGACGCCGTTAGCAGGGTTACCCTTCCGGCTTGGCCTGGGCAGGGTTATGGACGCCATTGGTTATTCTTCAGGGCTCTTAGCCCCATTTGCTTCTTGTCCGTAGTCGGACGCTCTACCGTTTTCAAGGTGATTTGGATCTTGTATCTTATATCTGTATTCTTGACTCTCTGAGTCGCTGTTATATATATATCTGTTCTGGGGGTCCCATCGAGGACTGTTGTGTGATGTTATTACTTCGTTTTCCACCCGCACGAAAGTGCCTGGTGGGCACCTTTGAATCGTTTCTATGCGGGTTTGGTGAATTTTCCCCAAACTTGAATAGGTCCGATTCTGAGGGTGTTACATAACCATAGACATGAGTTGTCAATTGATAATGAGATCATATCATTGGGAGAATGATATGATGGACAGACCCAAACTAAGCGAAGCAATTAGATCGTGTCATCGTGTTCATCTTTGCGAAGCTTTTCTTATGTCAAATATTGTATTCCTTAGACCATGAGATAATACAACTCCCTGGTATCAGAAGAAAGCTTTGAGGTCATCAAACGTCATCCTATGAGAGGGTGATCATAAAGGTGTCTCTTAGGTGATCGGAAGAAAGTCATTGGGTTGTATGTATCGAGATGGGATTTGTCCCTCCCAAGTCGGAGAGATATATTTGGGCCCACTTTCGTGTCGATATCAACACCGCTTGCAAGCATGTGGTTAAGGAGTTAATCACAAAGTGATATCGGATTACGAGCAGTAAAGTACTTGCGTGAACGAGATTGAACTAGGTATGATGCAAGCGATCAAATCTCGGGCAAGTAAAATATCGCGAGACGAAGGAATATATATATGGGATTGATTGAATCGCATCGTGGTTCATCCGATATGATCATCGATGAATGTGTAGAGTCAATATGGGTTTCAGATCCCGCTGTTGATTATTGATAGAAGATCATGTGCGCATATTCTCGAACCCGAGGTCACACACTTAACGTGTCTCGACGCTAGGATAGATTGGATGATTGGTTTATGAGTTTTTGTTGAGTCTCGGATGGGATCCGGGACATCACGAGAGGTTCGGAGTGGTCCTGAGAATAAGATTCATATAAGGCGGTCGTTTTTGGAGTTCGGAATTGTTCCGGGTTAATCGGTATTGTACCGGAAGCTTCTAGAACCTTCCGGAAGGGGACCAACGTGGCCCCACCTTCCGGGAGGGGGCATGGGCCTATGAGGGAGTGCCCTGGCCGCATTGGGCCAGGGGCACAAGGCCCCATAGGGCCCAGCCAACCAAAGAGGGTTTAAACCCTAGATAGAGCTTCTAGAAGGGGGGTTTCCTTGCCCCCCACTCCTCCTCCTTTGGGGACGCCGGTTTGGCTTGAGGGAGGGGCTAGGGTTGCCGCCCCACCCCTCTATATAAAGAGGGCTGGGGGCGCACCACCCCCACACCTTCCCCTCCAACCCTAGCCGCCCTGCTGCCCTTCCTCTCTCCCTCCCGACTGTTTGTAGGCGAAGCCCTGCTGCAGAAATTCTCCACCATATACACCACGCCGTCGTGTTGTAGATCCAATCCGTCTCTCCACCATACTTGCTGGACCTGGGAAAGAGGAGACGTCGAGGTGATGCACGTGTGCTCTCACGGAGGCACCGCCACTTGTGGTGCTAGATCGGATCGGATCGCGAGGAGGAGAAGCGAGTACGACTACATCACCCACGTTCCGATGAACGTTCCGCTGTGCGAATCTTCAAGGGTATGAAGATCTAATCCAATCTCTCTCGTTGTTTACATCTCCTAGATTAGATCTTGGCTTTCCCTCTGTTCGCATCCGTAGAAAATTTTGATTTACTATGCCGCGAAACCCTTCAATATCAAGGTCCTATCTGGCTTCTCGTCGAATATAAAGGGAATAATAAATATGGCAGAAAAAAATCCAAAACCTGAAGTCTCATGACTGACACGTGATTATGACGCAATTGCTTCCGATTGCATTGAGGGGGCTTCTACCTAAAAATATTCGAGTACCCATTGTGAAGCTATGTGGATTCCTCAATGCAATATCTCAGAAGGTAATCGATCCAGAAAGCCTACCAGGGTTACAGACAGATGTGGCCCAATGTCTTGTCAGCTTTAAGTTGGTGTTCCCACCATCCTTCTTCAATATTATGACGCATCTCCTGGTTCACCTAGTAGAAGAGATTGCCATTCTCGGTCCTGTATTTCTACACAATATGTTACCCTTTGAGAGGTACATGGGAGTCTTAAAGAAATATGGTCATAACCATGCTAGGCCAGAAGGAAGCATCTCCAAGGGCTATGTAACAGAGGAGTTCATTGAGTTCTATGTTGATTTTATTCCTGGCCTTAAGGCGATTGGTTTTCCAAAATCACGACATGAGGGGAGACTGCGTGGAAAAGGCACCATAGGATGTAAAGCAATGATATGTAGGGACGGGCATTCTCTCAATCAAGCACACTACATGGTTTACAAAGATCTATCTTGGTTGCCCCGTATATGAATGAACACAAGAATTTTATATGCCTCAAACATGCGGGACAGTCTGATGAATGGATTATAAGTTAACACATGGCGAGTTTTGGCGGCTGGCTGCAAAGACTTCTCACGAACAACACCACTGTTGGAGATCAGCTGTACTTGTTGGCCAGGACACCATCTTCGACTATATGTACTTTCCAAGGGTACGAGATAAATGGGAATACATTTTACACGATAGGCCAAGATAAAAGGAGCACCAACCAAAATAGTGGTGTCCGCTTTGATGCAGCAGAAGACAATGGGCAAAAGACCACGTATTATGGGTTCATAGAGGAGATATGGAAACTTGACTATGGACCTAATTTTAAGGTCCCCTTGTTTCGGTGCAAATGGGTCAAGCTAACAGGAGGAGGGATTGAGGTAGACAAGAAGTACAGAATGACAACAGTGGATCTCAAAAATCTTATGAAGGTAGACAAGAACTTAGACGAACCATTCGTATTAGCCAATGATGTGGCTCAAGTTTTCTATGTGAAGGACATGTCTACCAAACCGAAAAAAGAAAAAAAAATCAAACAGATACGTCACACGATGAGCCAAAGTGTCACATAGTTCTTTCAGGGAAAAGAAACATCGTGGGAATAGAGGACAAGACAGACATGTCAGAAGATTATAATTAGTTTGATGAAACTCCGCCCTTCAGAGTGAAGACTGACCTAACCATCCTGTTAAACGGTGATGATACTCCATGGTTATGGCCGACATGATCATAAGATTGACTATATGTATTAATTGAGCCATTTTTGGCACACATATGTATCTCAACATGGAAATCAATGTCATATTTCTTCTGTTAACACTATATGTATTAAATGAGCCATTTTTCTTCCAGCCATTTCTTCCCGCCAGTTCTTCCCTTCAGTTATCTTCCTGCCATTTCTCACTATATATATGTAGGGTTGGCCTCCATTGTCATTGCACATCTCTAGACTCATATCTCCAACCTCATCACTCTTTCCCATGGCTTCCACCGTACCACTAACCCCCCAGGGAGGCGGAGGCGCTTTGCGCCTCGAACTACCCCGCCTCAAGACTCTGCGTCCCGTCGGCTTTGGATCTTTGGCCGAGGCGTGCCGGTTCCTCCTATCCCTCTAGGTGTGGCACGTCGGATGGCCATCACAAACCACCACTACTTCGAGCTCACGTCGGAGCAGCGGAGGAATCCCAACTGGCATCCCGACTTGGTAAGCCTTCTTCGGGGATCGGCGTGAGAGGGCGCTCGCCAGGCACGAGTAGGACGGTCCACCTCCTCCGAACTTCAACGAGGCCGGCCGTCGGCTGTGATGGCGCGGTCGGACTCTCCAGAGCGTCATGGCCTACGACACGGCCGCCGACTCTAACCCTCGTCTGCGCTACCCTCAAGTCCAGCCCACGCGTACTCAGCCTTCAAGGTTCAACTACGGCGACCCCGACGACGACAGCGACGATGGCCGTGGCGAGTACGATGACTACAGTGGCGAGTATTACAGGTGTAGGCAGGAGCATGACTGAATCACTCCAACATTCCAAAACAAGTTCGGCCGATTGTGACTTAATCTGGCCATGTATCTTAATTTTCAGTTCTTCTATGTATCTTAATTTTTAGTCGTGATTTGTTAGTTGTGTTATGTACTTTAATTCCAGTTCTGTCGTAATAAAATTTTCTTCCCGCCCTTTTCCTCCCACGCATTCTTTCCTCCCTTTCCCATTTGTTACTAGTTTGAATAGTTAGAATTTAATTTTTTTTTTAAATGTTTTAGGATTAATTATTCAAATACAAACAATTTTCATGTTGAAAGTTTTGTCAGATTCCAAAGTATACAAAAGATGCTAAATTTAAATATCTAAACAATTCAAAAAAATTAATACAAAATAAAATATGATTTTCTCTAATAAAATAGGGTTAGATTCCTTTTTAAATGCTTAATATTTCTTAAGTTCAAAGTATTAGGGTTTGACTATTTTATTTTTGTCTTAATTGAATAATCAAAATTTATATTTAAGTGTTTTAATCATTTCAAAAAAATTCTTCTACAGTAACTATAAAATGTTTTTATATGAATGGATAGATCTTATTTTTCTGAAAATTATGATATATTATTCATATTTTTCTGAGTTGCAATGAAAATAATATGAATTTTCTAAATTCTATCCTATTTTTTGAATTAAAAATGCCCCCAACCCTTTAATGTACGAAAAATGCCCCCTTTTAACACCGGTTCCAGCCACGAACCGGTGTTAAAGGGGGGGTGCGCGTGTAAAAACGAATTCCCCCCTTTAACACCAGTTCGTGGCTGGAACCAGTGTTAAAGGGGAGGGTTATAAAAGCGTGCGTCTTCTTCCTCTCCCCCTAGATCGAGCAGATCGAGGAGCAGAGGACAACGCCGCCAGGCCTTCATTGTTGCCATCGCCCATTGTCGTCGTCATGGCCGTCACGCCCGTCTGTCTGCCGTCTGCCAGTGCCGTCCCACCGCCGTCCACGCCACGGCGTCGTCCGACACCGCCGTCCTCCACTCGCCACCGCGTGCGCCAACCCCGCTGTTTGCCGCCGGTGAGGATCGGAGCCAAATTTAATTTGGTTGAATATTTGATATATTGTTGTATATATGTGTATATATTGTTATGTTTGTATATTGTTGTATATATGTGTATATATTGTTATTGTTGTATATTGTTGTGTATATGTGTATATATTGTTGTATATATTGTTGAATGTGTACATATTGTTATTGTTGTATATTGTTGAATATATGTATATTATTGTTGTATATATATGAAAGCAGTGTATTGTATATATATTGCTGTGATTGAATATATGCCACCGTGCGCCCCCGCGCTGTCCTAGCACACCTCTCATTATTAATAGAATTATAACCATGCATTGTTAATCAACTTTCATGACAAGTTAATTAGAAGAAGTAAATGTACCCTCTCATATGAATCCGGGGTTTCTCCGAATTAGGGTTTGGACCCCGTTTAAAATGACCAAGCATGTATTAGGGTTACATTTCAATACTTTTAACCTATCATATCATCATCCTTGCTCGAGCATTTCAATAGATGTATTACTGATATTTGTGTGATAATATTATTGTTTTAGAAACTATGGATCCACTCAGTAGAACCCTTGAAGATGAAGAAATAATGGAGAACATGATCCACGAGGACACCTCACAATATCTGAACTTGGAGGGACATGATGACAACTCAAGTAGTCATGGAGAAGATGACGACTCCGGTGAACGCACTTTAGTGATTACAAAGTTCGTCGAGGAATATGCATGGATTAAGCCTCTGCTGACTTGCACCGGTTGATTTGTATATATATGTACATGTATTAATTAACGTTTCTTTCTTCTTTTAGCCCTCCGGATCGACCAGCCAGCAACAATCTTCTTCTATGAAAAAGAGCAAGCAAGGCGCGAGCCATCGGTTAAAAGATCGTGCAAAGTTCACGATCGAAGCAATCCGTGTTGATGACAGGCCGATGGAGCCCAATAAGGCCGCAGACAAATTTATACATCAGGCTGGAGTTCTTGTTAGGGACCAAATCCCAATCATAATTGAATATTGGAATAAGCCAAAGAAGGCGACAGTACCTTTGTCGATGAAAGATCCAAAGAAACGCTTTGGAATTCGCTGTTGGTAAATTTCACCCTACCGCTAGAGGAGGATGAAAATAAACCGGTTATAAAGGAAAAGGTCAAAGAGTGGACTCTAAAGAAGATGGCTGATGCTTTTTGCAACTCGAAGACAAAATTGAACAAATTTATCAAAGCTCGCAAGACTCCAGATTTCGAAGACGCATATTATGCGAAGATAAGACCTCACTGGCCCGAATTTGTGGCGTACAAGGAAGGTGCTATAGCTACAAAGAGGTCAGAAACCAATACGCTAAATGCCTAGAAGAAGGAATATCACCATAGGATGGGGTCAGGTGGCTACATATCTCAGAGGCCTAAGTGGGAGGAAGCTAAGAAGGCCCTGCGCGATAGAGGGATCACACCCCAGACACATGGGTGGGACCTACGTGCAAAGACTTGGTTCTACGGAATCGGGGCAAGGTTGGACCTAAAAACGGGATTGTGTATCTTCCCAACAATTCTTGCCAAACCCATCACTAAACTCATCACGACATACAAGGAAACAGCCGCCAGGACCTTCCATCCCGACAGAAAGAATGACCAGCTGACACGCGCCATCGGTAAAAAAGAACACCCTGGACTTGCACGAGGCACAGGGGGTATGGCGTGGAAGGATGATTTTGCCGAGTGGGGCGACTCTTACAGATGGCGTGGCAGAAAAGAAAAAGAGCGTATAAACCGGATGCCACAGATAGAGCATGCACTTGTGGCGCTGCAGGCGCAAGTGAATGAACAAAAGAGCCAGCAAGCTACCGGCCCATCTCAGCGGCATGAAGAGCCTGCATTGGAAGCTGCCGGCGGCCCAGACTCTGCGCGGAAAAGCAGCGTGGCTCCCACGGAGAACGTGTAGCCCACGCTTGAAATGGCGGGTCCTCGATACCCCGTGGATGAGATCACGAAGAGCGAACACGCTAAGCTGCATGTGAGACTAATGGGCTTATCCATTAAGGTGGCGGTCGGCTATGCCTTACCTCCTGTAGCTGGTGGAACTTACCACTGCCGACCAATTCCAGATGGCTATGCTATTGTCGGGGTGGATGAGGTTGTGAAGGAATATGAGGAAGCATAGCTTGACCATGCTATAGGTGAAGGGGAAACTCAACTCAAATTTGCAGTGAAAACAACCATTCTTTGGAAGAAGGAACACATCATACTTCCAAATTGGAGGCCACTAGCACCCCGCCGTCTCCGCAGCGTCAGCAGTCTGAGCCGCCTCAGCCGTCTCCAAGTCATCAGAATACTCCCCTGTCGTCTCCGGCGCTTCAGCCATCTCCTGCGCGGCAGCCATCTCCGGCGCGCCAGCCATCTCCTGCGCGTCAGCCATCTCCGGCGCTTCAGCCATCTCCTGCGCGTCAGCATAAGCGGAAGAGCACTGCCACGAAGAGCATCACTAGCACTGCCACAAAGAAATCCGCAGGAAACCGTACGCCAAAGAGTTCAAGAAACTACGTCCTGCAGCCTTCCGCCAAGCCATTGCCGGTATTACTGTGGAATCGCAGCAACGAGGGGACCAAGAGGATCTCAGAAGAAGAGGTCAAGAAATTCTTTGCACCTAGACGGGCCGAGCCAAAGGAGAAACTACATCCGGCGGTGGTGGAGAAGTTTTACAATAATCTTTTGAAACCTGAAACCCCACTTGTGCCGGACTACGAGCGCGAAATTATGAAGGGGGATGCAAGGCGGAGGGGGTCTGAAAGTAGCAGTCGTGCGGCATCCCAGAAAACAGTTCCCATGCTCGGAGAGCAGGAAAACTAATCGTGCGCCCCGTTCCAAGTGTTCGACACACGGAACACTCCTCCTGTAAATGATTACGAGGCAGAGCTACAAAGAAAGGCAATGAGATGGGGATGACTTACATTGCATACTTGAACATCATGGGAGACAACTTGCCCAAAGGCGATGCCAACCCCATACAGCCATGGAAGTATGGGAAGAATATCGTCAAGAAAGAGGAGCTCAAGAATCTACCAACAAAGATGCAAAGATTGCATAAGTGGTACCTTGATTTCTGCAAGACGAGAAAGGAAGAATGGATCACGGCGCATATAAGAGATCAGATTTTCTTGTGCGGAGACGACGAGATCAGCTTCAACATTCACGACTTGCATTTTTTATTCAATCAGAAGGAACTCGACAAAGCTGCCATCAGCCTTTATTGTGTGTAAGTACTATTTCTGTAATTTCTATCTCATCTCATTCAATTCATTAATTGCATGTATATATATGCTCACCATATATGTATATACTATTATGCAGGAAAAAGGTTATGGAATGCATGAAAGGAGGCCCTTTTGACATTGGATTCGTTGACCCAAATAGAGTTCATGAAGAAGTGGTAAAACACAAACCCGGGCAAAAAGAAGATTTCTTGCTAACGTCTTTACTGAGACAACAAACCAAATGGGAAATACTATTGCCTTACAACTTCTCGTGAGTGTTACCCTCTCTTGTATACATTCTGTTTCGGCTTACTCGAAGTTAAGTGTAACTGATGATGAGTTATGCGTGCGTAGGTTCCACTTTATTCTACTAGTCATTCAAGTTGACTCAGGAAAAGTCCTTGTCATGGACTCGTTACGAAAAGACCAAGAGCTATGGGCAGACTTTAAAGAGATGCTCCAGAGGCAATTTCAATCATATTATCGCACTAGATCGGCAACTTTCATGATAACAAATAATTAATTACTCACTTATCCATTTTCTTTGCCGGGTTTGGAAAAGGTTCACGGGCAGAGTCGTGGGTGAATGGTTCAGAAGAACTAAAATTTGTAGACCAAAATGTAAGTAATACTAGCCAGCTAGGTCTGCGTATCTCTTTGATTCTGCTTCCAATTCCATTATATCATGCTTTATTGATTATTATTTTGATTGAACTCTCTATTCTCGTAAAGTGCGCGCATCAGGGACCCGGAAATAACTTATGTGGATACTATGTTTGCGAGTTCATTCGCAACACGATATGTGCGACGGGCCAAGCCGCACTAGAACAACTTAGAGTAAGTAAACAAAGTACACAATATTATTTTATTACCATCAGCTGTGTTGAGTTTTATTCTTATATATATTGACCCCATTCTTCATATATATTTAGATCGAACGGATGCGGGACCAACTCCTACCATTTGACCGCATACGAGCCATTCAAGAGGAATTGGCGGGGTTCATACTTGATGAGGTCGTCACGCCTGGCGGAGAAATTTTTAGATATCCACCAAAATGAACGTGTACGGAGATGTTATATTGTATATATGCTTGAACGTGTTTGTCTTGTACTTGATGCTTCAATGTGTACGGAGAATACCATAATGACGTAGTTTTTGTATAATAATAGTTGCTTAATTATTCATGTACTCGTATGTACGGAAGATGTATGTGTATACCTCTCCCGATCGATTCCCCCTCCCCCCTCCCCGTCCCCGCCACGCTGCAGAACTCTGTCGCGGCAGAGATTTATGCCATTTTCCTGCCGCGACAGAGAACCTTTAACACCTTCATGTTACGAACCGGTATTAAAGGGGGGGGCTGAGCGCTGCGGCAGCCCCACGTGTACCACCCTTTGACAGCGGTTCGTATAAGAACCGTTGTTAAAGGGGGGCCTCTAACACCGAACCCCCAACAGCGGTTCTGGAACCGTTGTTAGAGGCCTCTACGAACCGGTGTTAGAGGCCTACATATGCACTAGTGTGGGAACCTATCACAGAGGGGGAGGTTCCCAAGCCATTGGTAATGCCAGAAATCAGTTTCCCTACCATTCCCAATCTCCATCCTCCTTCCAGATAAGTAGACATTTTTAAGTCTAATTAAGTCCTTCCAAGCTACAGAATCTCCCTGTTTCACAACCAACCTCCAGATCCCATGAGTTATTTTGTATTTTGCTTTAACAATTTTCTGCCAGAAACCATCCTCAGATTCCAACCTCCACCACCATTTACACAACAAACATATATTAAACAATTTCAAATTCTTTATACCAACTCCACCCTTTTTCTGTGTCTACAAATCAAGGACCAACGAACCATATAATACTTCTTATTATTAGCCCCCTCCCAAAAAAATCCGAATAATCTTAGTAAAATCTTTCAAATTTATATCCGCAACCAGATACATAGACATATGATACATCAGTAGACTACTTAAAGAAGATTGAATAAGAGTGAGCCGCCCACCATCGAAGTAGAATTGCTAACCCACCCATCAAACTTCTTTTTAAGTTTATCATAAAGAGATCGCAAATCCGCCACATGAAGCCTGGTGCAACACACAGGAACACCAAGGTAAGCTGGCAACCAAATAAATCAGCATATCTCAGACCTTTCTCCTCATCATCCCAGTTACCATTTTCTGTCTTGTGCAGAGAATATATGGGTTACTTGTGGGGGAAGAAGCTCCAGATCTACTGACGAAAAAGTTCTGTAAATATTTATAACTCAATGTTCAGAAGTACACAACAGTGGCCTGTGAGTTTGATCGTCAGAGAGACTTTGATCACTTGCTCCAGTTGTGTCATGCGCTACTTCCGCATTTCAAAAAGGATTCAACAAGAACAGCATTGTCAAGTTCGAAACAGATGGTTAAATCGTCTCACTATTTTCTAGTCCAGATATCCCGAACGAAGTGGCGAACAATTGGCAATCGACCAGCAGGCCTCTCGTGTAAGTCCTTGCTAGAAAACTGAATCGATGGCGACGAGCAGAACAATGTCATGAAGCTGGAATTGAGTTTAAGAGGAAAGTGCAAACCGAGCATAACCAGCGTTCTCTTCTGGACATAACTTTTAGCAAAGGTCAGCTCAAAATTCCATGCTTGCTTGTCGATGATAACACTGCTTGCCTCTTCAAAAACTTGGTTGCATTTGACCAAACATGCTCGCGGTTTTCGTAGAAGGATAAAAAGAGATTGACGAAATATGATGGATGTATCATTGAACCTCCTGAATGAGTATATATAGACGTACAAAGAATCATTTTGGAGTACAAGTCAAGTTATGCTAAAGTCCTAACTATTCTAAACTATCATAACAGTCGTATCTGTATAATACTTTAACATCCCCGCAGTCGTAGCGGTAGCATCGTGAACAACTGGAACATCATGAACGGTCAGACTACAGATAAACCGAAGTAAAATCCAATAGACTGACATCCCTCCGCAGTCCGAGCAGGAACATCGTGGATGGTGTTGTGTCGCGGTAGCTTGGACTATAGACGAAGCTGGTGAGATGCTCAAGCGAGGTGATAGCCCTTGTTCCGATGTTGAGGGAGCCAAGAGCGTTGGGCAGTGTCGTGGTCGAGGTAACCGTGCGAGGGGTCGTTGTGGTCGATGTCATGGTCGGGGATGCTGGTGTCGAGGTAGCCGCACGTGAAGCCGCATGCACATAGTGCGAGGAGGATGGCAGAGACGCGTAGAGGATGTCGATGCCGAAGCCGATGCAGTCTGAGCCGTCGAGGACAGGTTGTGGCCATAGTTTGGCTAGAACTAGGCGCACGTCGGGGAAGAACACACACTCCAGTTTTTCCAGAACCAAGTATGTCACGAAGAACTCGTCGGTGACGCGGTCGAGGCAGTCGTAGGGGAAGGAGCGATGCCGAAGTATACCATGTCGAAGCCGATGAAGACAAGGTGCCGATGCGAGCTTGCCAGACTCGGTAACGCATCAGGGACACGGTATACCAATATGGTATACTAAGATTTAAGATTTAAGAGTCCATGCTTCTGTGTTGGTGTTATTCCTTGCTCTACCTGTTTATTTCCCCATGCATTAATCTCTAATATTGTCTTTAGTAACACAGTCCAAGATACATACTTTAATACCAATATTCCTCTGGTTCTTACTACGCGACCGGCTTCCATTGGGACTGGAGGTGGCCAAGTGGCATGGACATGGGAATGGGCTATGCCTGCTTTGTACGGTCATGAAATCAGGCACCCACATCTTGTTTATCTGTCTCGAGGCTCGCTTTCTATAGAACTTCACTCGCGAGGCGCTGGGGCCTGCCTCGCAGGCCTCAGACCTTGGATAATTCCTGGAAACCAACGCAAACCATATCAGTAGGAGGAGGCGCCTCTTCTAGTTAGTGTTTGCGGTGATGACCTGGACTCTATGGAATATCCGTAATGGTCATTGAGCATGTCTTCCTACGTCGTGCATATGACTCGATCTTCAAATTTCTTGCCTTTTTGTAGCAGTGGTACCTGATAGCCGTGAGATTCGACACATTTTTTATGGTTTCTATCGATGGTTTTCGTTTGGATTTGATGGTTTTTTAGCTTTACCTAACGCTAATACTTCAGTAGCAAAGAAAACTTAGTTTTTAATGTGTGTTTTAGGTTCTGAACATCAACAGAGGTAACAGCAAAAACACAATATTCAGACGAAAACAATCAAGTCTCTTTTTGGAAGCAATCGAGGGGAGTACACTAAAGCTTTAACGAGAAACTATACATCGGGAATATTTTTCCAGCAATATAGTTCCCACCGTATAGCTTTCATCTCCTTTGTCTTATTAAAACGGACAACTTTCGTGAAGAGCGAGAGGACAAAAACAGAACACACGAGCCGCCATCCCATCCAGAAGAGAGAAATAAGAGATCCGGAGAAGAAGGGGAAGATGTTCTTCATCTCGCTCCACGATATTCGTTCTCCGAGCCACCACACTGATGTGTGCACCCAGTGTTGACGTGGGATACTTCGTTGGAACCCCAAGAGAAAGGTGTGACGAGCATAGCAGCAAGTTTTCCTCAGTAGAGACCGAGGTTATCGAACCTGAAGGAGGAAGGAAACGTCTTAAAGGTGTTGCAAGCAACATGGAGACCTGCACAACACAAACTCAAGACTTTGTCCCAACGAATCAGTGAGGTTGTCAAGATCACCGGTTTGCTGTAACAAAGGATTAAACATATGGTGTGGAAGGTAATAGTTTGCAGCAAGTAAACAAGTAACAGTGGAAGATGTATCAATGGTAAAGATTGGACCGGGGTCCATACTTCACTAGAGGTGCTCTCCTTAGATAAACAACATGGCATGAAGGGTAAACAAATTACAGCAGGGCAACTGACAAGAACTGAGCAAGGAATAACAATGCAATACTAGTCAGAAATATCCTATGAGATTCGATTGGGCAATACAACAAGATACATAGACCGCCATCCAACTGCATCTATGACTAGAAGTCCGCCTTCAGGTCATCATCCGAACCCCCTCCAGTATTAAGTTGCAAGCAACAGACAACTGCTTTAAGCAAAGTGTGTAAGATAAAAAGTCCACATGTTCCATGAACAAGAGACTGTTGTTTTCTCCCTAGTAGCAACAACACATCTACAACCGAAGAGATTATTGTCACTTCCCTTGGAAACTAGAGGAATAAACCCACTATCGAGCATAAATACCCCCTCTTGGAGTCACTAGCAACTACTTGGCCAAGATAGCTACTAACAACGGAGAGCATGCAAGATCATAAACAACACAGACATGATAGAATCATAAAGACAAAACCATTAATCAAACCAACATAATAATCTCAATACCCATCGGATCCCCACAAACACAACATGCATGATTACAAATAGATTAGATCTTGGTCATGAACGGAGCTCACAAGATATATACATAAAATCACAAAGGAGGAGATACAACCATCTAGCTACTACATGGACCCATAGTCCAAGGTGGGACTACTCACGCATCATACCGGAGAGAAGGCCTCCGGGATGATCTCCCCTCCGGCAGGGTGCCGGGAAGAACTTCAGATCCCCCTGATCTAGGGACGATGGTGGTGGCCGCTACAGACGGTTTCGTGGAGATTTGATCGGGTTCCTAGGGTTTCTGCATCGGGGGATTCTTATAGGCGAAGGGGGAGGCCGAGGCGGTGGCCAGGGGCCCCACACCCCTCCTAGGCACGGGGCAGGGCCCACCCGCGCCTAGGGTGGGTCGGGCCGCCCTGGCCGGCCTCTCCGGCTCCCCTCTGGACTTCTTGTTCCCCACGGAAAGAAATTGACTTTGACGTTTGTCCCGTCCAATTCCGAGAATACTTCTTTACTAACTTTTCTGAAACCAAAAACAACAAAAAACATGCATCTGACACTATTGCAACTTGTCAGTAGGTTAGTACCAGAAAACATGTGAAAAGCACCCCAAAGTGTAGACAAGGCAAAGCAAAGTAGATACTAAACAAGCATGGAGCATCAAAAATTATAGATATGTTTCCAACGTATCGCACACCTCCATAGCCATTACTTGTACTTGAGAGAGATAGATCTCTACCTTGCAAGATTAGGGTTTGAGATTGTTCTTCCCATCCTAAATTGTGTTGGATTTATTTCTGTTTCTTATTATGGATCACCACGGTAATATCAAGAAGAACTCTCTTTATTTAATTATATCAATGATGCTTTCTTCTCTCATATGTGAGTAAGTTCCCTTGGGCGTGGGAGATATAGGGATTGGTGAGATGTGATGTGTCTATATAATTTCCATTAACTTTGTGGTAGATTTTAATTACTATATTATGTGTGCTTGACTATCTGTGGGATGCTTAATGCATGTTGTCGAATTAAGGGTCCAGACAACATAATGCTTTGTTCTACATAGATATGATCTTGTTCTCTAGCAGACTGGCGACCCCCGAGTGACACGAGGATATCAATGAGAAACTAGTTTGACTCGAGGATAACGAGGAGCCACCAAGCTTATTGCATTAGTCCGATCCAAGGAACTTAATTGCTAAACAACCTAAAGAATCTTAATCGTCTAGTGACTGACCATGGTTGTGGTAAACATGCTAGTAGGATTATTGAAGTTGGGCTGAAATCTACCAAGAGGAGTTCCTGCTAATTATGGTTTGCTCGCCTACACATATACTTATAAGATTATAATTGTTACACTTATCACTCATCCACCTGGCACATTCACTATCACCATGAACTGAATCTCCCCGCGCCTACTTTGTCATCTGCAGAAAACAACAAAAAATCATTTTTTTACTTTTATGCTTTTTATTTCTGAAGTTTATATTTTAGTTCTATTTAAATACTTTCTTTTAATTCAAATTCTATTCTTATTTCAACACTTGTAGTCAATTCACTTGAAGACCTGTAACAACTTTGGGTGTGACAGAGACTTCACCCATAAACACTTACTTTTGGGCTCTCTGTGGGATCGACATCTTAACTTCGAAACTAGCTACAAACGTTCTGTGCACTTGCAGCCATCAAGCTATTTTCTGGCGCCGTTTCTGGGGAGCTAAGCGCTAAGTATTTTGTCTCTTTACATTTTAGGTGTTACTATTACAAGATGTTCTCTTTAGGAGACAAAGGGTCTACACGCTCTGGTAGGGCTTATCTATAAGATAATATTTGTCGCGTGCCTATTCAGAGATGCGAGGAAATTATTGAAAAACTTTTAAGGTCGAATAAAGTTGAATTTGAAAACCTAAGTGACTTCATGGAAATCATGTCCATTCATAGGACAACTCCCAAGAAACCTGAGAAGACTCTCGTAGAATATATTGCTCCAAATTCTGCTTTTCTTAAACAACCAATAGAATTTCATAATCCTGGAGTTAGGTAATATCGATTTGATGTTGAGATTATTAAAATTTTGTAGGAAAAATCTTTCAGTGGAAGGAAATATGAAGACCCAGGAAGACATGTTAGAGAGTTCGACAATGTGATAACATCACTTGGACCAAAAGGTTTGCCTAGAGAATTCTCTCGTCTAAAACTATTTCGATGGTCTCTCAAAGGTAAAGCTCTAGACTGGTTATATTCTCTCCCTCGTCATTACATTAAATGTTGGCAAAATTGCATTATTAAATTTATAAACAGGTTCAATCCTTTTGCAAAGGTAATAGAAATTAAAAAGAATATAGGCAACTTCAGTCAGAACGTGGGAGAAAACTACCCACAAGCCTGGGAAAGATTATTTAGAATGATCAATAGTATTCCTAATCATGGCTATTCTGAGTCAACTATTTGCTACTTATTTTATCACAGTCTTAATACACAGTTTAGGGAGTTAATCGATTCATCCACAGGAGGATCAATAAATACTTTAACTATTAAAGCATGTTTGGAATTGATGTCTTTTAGGGCTAAGAATGATTCTTTATATAATCCTGATTTCGGTATTAAGCCAGAAAAGGGAACACTTCGTATAAATCCCGATCTTATGCGTGAAGTACGCAAAACCATGAAAGAAAGAGGTATACCTTCTGAACTTATTAAGGAAAACAAAGTAGATTTGTTACAAGTTTTTACTAAAGAGGATGAAACTAGAAATGTTTTTCAAGAATTGATACATCGATAGGCCAAATCTTACAATAGCTTGCATAAGCAATTTCAAAGACACACAAAGATTTTGGCCTAACTTACAGAAAATTATGAGGAAATTTGCCAAAAAATAAAATTATTTCACAAGTACCTTAGTATGATTGAAACACAATGTGAACAAATAGCATCTGGTTATCAAATTTTTCTTCAAGATGTTATAAATATTCCTATTTCTACTAATATTGTTACAAGAAGAGATGCAGTTGTTAAAGGACCATTAGGACCACCTGAATACGAAGCTGAAAAAGATCGAAGGGAAAAAGCCTTGCTCAAAGCAAGCCAAGAAGATGATAATTTGGTGGATCCTTAAGATGAGACTGCTCAAGAAACACAAGATCAAACCTTGGGGGAGCAGAATGATGCACATGATGATAGTTATAACTCTGATGCAAAGATTGTTGATCCAAGAGAAGAAACCAATATAAGCAAATAAGATGAAGTTGTTGCAATATAAAAGAAGAAAAATGATAAGCAACAACAAAAGAAAGCAACTAAAGAGCCTGATCCTCCACAAAAGGTAAAAGATAAGAGTAAGAAACTTCCATATCCAGAACGCAAAAAGAAAGCACCAGATGAGGTAATATATAACTGTTTTTAAAAAAGGCATTAAGTGATCTTCGTCTAGAAATTCCATTTGCGGATGCAATAAAAGTGCCTGCCTATTCTAAATTTCTCTATGATATTCTTAATAGAAAGAAAGAGATAACTGAAACCATCGCCATGGTGAATAGTTACCGTACTAATGGGAAGCTATTGTCTAAATCAGGAGATCCCGGGATACCAACTATTTCATGTTCAATAGGCAAAACTGATATTCATAATGCCTCATATGATTTAGGTGCAGGAGTTAGTGTAATGTCATACTCCCTCTATAAAAGGTTAGGATTAGGGGAATATTCCCCCACTTCTATCACTTTATAGATGGCTAACAAATCCACTAAACAACCTATTGGTATGAATGAGGATGTTCTACTTAGAAGAGATGAGAATGTTATTCCCACTGACTTTATCATTCTTGAAATTCCGGAGGATGAAAAATTATCTATAATACTTGGAAGACTTTTTCTTAGTACTGCAGGAGCGTTAGTTGACTGTGCTAAGGGAAAATAATCTTCAATGTTTATGATGCGGAAATAATCTGGTATTTTCCAAAGAAACTAGAAGCGGGAGAAAGGTATGTTCCGCTGGCAAAACGAGTTCATGTGGTAAGTGAATTTTATAAAGGGCAACCCAAGGTAAGAATTCGAGAACACAAAAAGGGTTGAAATATTCAACCATTTTTAATAAAATTCTTAATGGGAGTCAACCCATAATATCAATAAAATAGAGTTAAATAATAAAAAGTTCATTGCATTCCTACAATTTTTTCACAAACATTCTTGCGGAAGTACGCCCGTAAAAATGCAACTGTCAAAAAGTAGTAGAAATATCGATTGAATAAGCATAGAATTAGTTTAGAAAATAAAGTTTGAGTTTTTATATAGAAACTAGTTTAATAATATTGTTCAAATAAAAAATGCATCTTTGAAAATTTGGGTGCAAAAGCATGTTTCAGGAGTTATAACGGCTCAAGTATGCCAACTATACTGTAGGAAGCTTTATTCCAGCCGTATAGTTATCGATAAAATTCTCAAAACTTGAGACTCGGATACAGAAGGTTTGACGACCAACTATACGGCGGGACCATTTGGTCCGGCCGTATAGTTGTGATCTGGCATTGGGAAACCCTAACCCTTGCCGCCGCCACAAATATATGGCGGGAGCTACTTAACCCGGTCGTATAGCTCCTGCAGTATAGTTTGCCACGACCACTTAAACGGGTCGGGAAAGGCTAGGGTTCTTATTTCCCTCATTATTTCTCTCAAACTCTCTCTCCAAACCTCTCAAAACCACCGTAGAAATCTCGATTCTTCATGGATTTCGTTCGTTTGAGTGGGGGAATCAACATATCGGTATGTTTCTCTCCCTATCCATGCTTTATTTTCAGAATCCCATGGTTGAAATCCTCTCATTGAATTAGTGAATGAACTCAAGCTTGATTGATTTTCCCTTTTGATTTCTCACATTAGGATTGAATTCCTCCATGTAGAATCGTTCATATATCATGTAGAAACTTTATGTCTAAGGTTTTATGTTGAAATTTCGCAGTGCATCAAGATGAACAAGCTCGATAGTATTTTTCACAAGAGATGGCACCAACGTGGTGAAGGCTCAGGGCGCTGGGCTGAGCTCGACAACAAGTATGCCATTGTTTTGGCAAGGAAGGTGCTTCCCACACGATGGGCCGATGGCGGCTTTCTCAGCTCAGCAGGGTTGAGGGCGGACTTCGACCACTTGTGTGCAAATGCAGGGCTATCTAACCTCGCCTCTGTAAGCCATTACACCTACGCCAAGCTCACTCATGCGTTCCTCGCCTCCTTCTACGACGACTACAAGGAGAAAGGTAACACATGCACGGTGGGTTTCACCATTAACCAACGGCCATATAAAATTACTTTTCAAAAAATTGTGAAGCTTATGGATTCCCTCAAGAAGGGTAATCAACTATTATATACTTGTATAGCGTCTCCAGTGGAGCAACTTGGGAGGTTATTTCTGTTAATGGTGGCAGGGACTTCTACCAGAAGAAGATGCCCACCATTCAGAACGCAACCATCCGTTACTTCTCTTTGTTTCTTGCTAACAATTTGTTATAAAGAGGAGATACCGGCTCTATGGCCAATGCAGACATGTCCATGATCACCAAGGCACTCTTCCCTAATGCACCATAGAGTCCCACTCGTGCAGCTCTATTCCTACAGCACCTTCGCCACCAGAGCAACAAAAAGAAAGGTGATATTCGCATCGGTGGATTGGTAACCCACCTAGTCCAAGCTCTTGGAATTGCAATTCCTATTGTGCAACCTGTTGATGGATCCATACTTATGGCTGTCAAATATATAACTTCTTGTGGCTTCCTCGGTCTTTACCAAGCTAACATGAGGCTTCGAGCCTATCAATTTGGTTATCTTGATGTTGTGCAGGATGATCAGGTGTCGTTGCCTTGCCCGCAAGCCTTTGAGGTTCAGGGGAGGGACAACTGGATCCTCACCAAGGATAAAGTGACTGAGATCATGGCGGAACTCTATCCTAACTTCAAGGAAGAGGGAGAAGGAGAAGGAGAGTAGCAGGATGAGCAGGAGTAGCAGCAAGAACAGGAGTACAACCCTGCTTGGGAGGGACAACATCAGCAGCAGGAAGAGCAACCTTGGAACCAATGGCCCAATCAGCAGCAACAACATCAGGGGTTCAACAATGTGTTCGAGATATGCCCAAGATGCAATAATAAAGAGATTATTATCATGTCTTCATGCTTATGATAAATGTTTACATACCATGCTATAATTGTATTAACCGGAAACATTAATACTTGTGTGATTTGTAAACATAAAAGAGTCCCTAGTAAAGACACTTGTTAAACTAGCTTGTTGGTTAATATATGATCATGGTTTCCTGATCATGAACATTGAGATGTTATTAACAACAAGATCATATCATTAGGAGAATGGTGTGATGGACATACTCCTATAGATAAGCGTAGCATAAAGATCAAGTCATTTCAATAGTTTGTTTGCTATAAGCTTTCTGATACATAGTAACCTAATTCCTTCGACCATGAGATCATGCTAATCACCACCACTGGAAGGATGCTTTGATGACATCAAACACCACACCATAACTGTGTGGCTATAAAGGTGACATTCAGTATTCGGAAAGTATGTGTTGAGACACATGGATCAAGAGTGGGATTTGTCCATCCATATGACAGATAGATATACTCTGGGCCCTCTCGGTGGAATGCCATCCAATTAGCTTGCAAGCATGTGACTGGCTCACAAGGTATCACATATCATAGGAACGATAAAATAGTACTTATCGGTAACGAGGTTGAACTAGGTATGCAGAGGATAGATCCAGAATGGTCTGGAGAATAAGATTCATATAAGGAAAGTCCAATTCCGGAGTTTGGGAATGATTCCGATGTTTTCGTCGAAGAGGTTCTAGAAGGGTCTAGAAGGTTCACCGGACCGGAAGGGGAAGGGTACATGAATGTGTCATGGATAAGTGGAATGATTGAATCATGTCCTAGGTCACTTGGTTGGACATTTGCAAGAATGAAATTGAGCTCCAAATTGAAAGTCAAAAGGCAAGTTTGAAAAGTCAAAATGGGACAATGTATCCTGGTGGAGGAAGGAAAGAATCCTTCTTTCCCTCCACCACAAGCCAACTAGGAGAGGGAGTTGGGGAAGGATTCAAACTCCCATCTCCCAAGCTGCCCTCCCTCTCATAAATAGAGGGAAGGGGGTGCCCCAAGAGACACACAACCAGCCCCTCCCCACACCACCGCCGCCGAGCCATCGCCGGATCGTCGCTGCCACCCTAGCCGCCGCCGACTCCACCTCCTCCTCTCTGTCCCTCTAAGCCCTATATCACCGGAAACCCTAATTCCCACCATAACCTGCTTCGGCTTAGGCGAAGCCCTGCAGGATTTTCCCTCTACTTCCGACACCACGTCATCGTGCTACCGGAATCGCGAGGGGAGAACTACAACCTCCGCTGTCTGCTGGAACAAGGATGAGGAAGGTCTTCATCGAGTACCGAATGTGTGACCGACTGTGGAAGTGCTGCCAGAACAAAACGCCGGAAGGATCGTCTATGCGAACTTGAGATCGGCAAATGTACGACTACATCACCCACGAGAATCTGCTCTCGTTAACCGCTTTGGAATCTTCAAGGGCGAGTACTCTATCGACTCGTTGCTGTAATCTAGTAGATAGATCTTGGCTTGTTTGTGTTCATGCGGTAGAATTTTTTTGTTTTCCATGCTACGAATCCTTACACAATGTCCCCTAACAAGATTTTCTGCAGCTCAACCAGCGCGTTGGGGAGATCGACCAGACTCTGCATGGAGTGAATGAAGATGTGAGTGCCTTAGCTCACAACTTTAGTCACTTCATGACCCACTTCCCCGACTACTATCAGCAGCATCCGTACCCGCCGCCAAACAACGACAACAAGTAAGCATGGCAACAACCTAAGCTTGGGGGAGGTTTGAAAACCTCAAAACTTGCATTCATATTTTTATTTCTTCTTTTGATTTGTTTTCTTTTCCAATAATAGCATGTTTACTTTCAGTTTGCATTCTTAAACTAAAAACACAAAAAATTTAGTTGTAACCTTTATTGCAAATTTGTTTCTTTGTTTTTCTCGAAGATTGCTCAATTTCAGGTGACTTGGCAATAGAGAAATATAGAAGGGATTCGACTCAAGTACGATAACGAAGCAAGCAAGAGGAGGTATTCCATTTCTTTCATCACCTCTTCTGCAACTTTAAATTGACCCTACAATTATTCACTCGCTTGCACTTGAGTCACTCCCCACCTAGCTTGTTATCCTATAAATTATATTCCCTTGCAAGTGTCCTCTTTTAGCTTTGAAACAATGAGCAATGAACTTGGTTGAAATATTTCCAACATTTTATAACAATAAAAAGCATCCAAGAGATGACTTGAGTCCATGTTTAGCCCAAAGGATTTGATTTTAGAAACTACTCAACCCCATTGAGCTTAATGTAAATAAACTCGATAGCACCCTTAAATGAAATTGTCCAATAAAATGGATGCTTCGAAGTAGTAGAGATTATGCCACTGTTTTTCTAATAATTACAGTAGTATATTGCTTTACGCGTGTCACTATAACACTGTCGTACTCCATGGGAAACTATTGACTCCGCTGGCCAACGAACGATCTAAATATGGAAAACCGCTTGATTTTGGCTATTGAGTTATGTAAACGTCTGTAGCCGCAATGCTATGACGGGTAATATTTTAGTCTCCTCGTGGTTTTACGTTCCAAGTGAAGTTGTAGTACTCCTCTCACCCACTATTTCTCAACAGCTATCTATTGACATGGTCATGAGTGCGCAACACAGTCCCAATTAACATGTTAAAAATAGTGGCATGATTTCTCTATGAAAAAGCTGAAGTTTTTGAAAAACAAGGAAAGGAAAAAGGTTCTTTGAGAGTATTGAAATTTTGACGTGGGAGTGGATAATTTGTTCTTAAATTAAATGTTCTTGGTTCCAACTTGAGTACTCTTAATTGATTAAAGGAACAAGAGCAAAAAGTTTTCATCTCTCAATAAGAGAGAAACCAAAAAGATTTATTTCACTTTCTAGCTAAACTTTTGACACTCGCTCGGGCATATGATTTATTTGCTAGCAAGATATACGTGGTTAGGAAGTGAACTCAGTGCAAACTTATGAATATTTGTATGATCATGTTTAAGGTTGCAGGAATTGTGAAGAAAAGAATTTGACACCAATTTGAGTTTGTAAGTTATTTTATTTAAGTATCTCCACTATCCTTTCTTATTTCCCTGTCACTCGAGGGCGAGCAACATCTAAGCTTGGGGGAGTTGATAGCCGTGAGATTCAACACATTTTTTATGGTTTCTATCAATGGTTTTCGTTTGGATTTGATGGTTTTCTAGCTTTACCTAACGCTAATACTTCGGTAGCAAAGAAAACTTGGTTTTTAATGTGTGTTTCAGGTTCTGAACATCAACATAGGGATTTAAGATCAAAAACACAATATTTGGACGAAAACAAGCAAGTCTCTTTTTGGAAGCAATCGATGGGAGTACACTGAAGCTTTAACGAGCAACTATACGGAGGGAATATTTTTTCGGCCATATAGTTCCCGCCGTATAGCTTCCATCTCCTTCTTCTTATTAAAAGGGAAAACTTTCATGAAGAGAGAGAGGACGAAAATAGAACACACGAGCCGCCATCCCATCCAAAAGAGAGAAAGAAGAGATCCGGAGAAGAAGGGGAATACGTTCTTCATCTCGCTCCACGATCTTCGATCTCCCAGCCACCATACCTCCATAGACATTACTTGTATGAGAGAGAGAGAGAGAGAGATCCACCTTGCAAGATTAGGGTTTGAGATTGTTCTTTCCATATTGAATTGTGTTGGATTTATTTCTATTTCTTATTGTGGATCACCACGGTAATATCAAGAAGAACTCCCTTTATTTAATTATATCAATGATGCTTTCTTCTCTCATGTGTGAGTAAGTTCCCTCGGGTGTGGGAGATGTAGGGGATTGGTGAGATGTGATGTGCCTATATAATTTCTATTAAGTTTGTGGTAGATTTTAATTACTATATTATGTATGCTTGACTATCTGTGGAATGCTTAATGCATATTGTCCAATTAAGGGCCCTGACAACATGATGTTTTGTTCCACATAGATATGATCTTGTTCGCTAGCAGACCGGCAACCCACGAGTGACACAGGGATATCAATGGAAAACTAGTTTGACTGGAAGATAACGAGGGGTCACCGAGCTTATTGCATTAGTCCGATCCAAGAAGCTTAATTGCTAAGCAACTTGAAGGATCTTAATCGTCTAGTGGCTCACCATGATTGTGATAAATAGGCTACTAGGATTATTAAAGTTGGGATAAAATCTACCAAGAGGAATTCCGGCTAATTATGGGTTGCTCGGCTACATACATACTTATAAGATTATAATTATTACACTTATCACTCATCCACCTGGCAGATTCACTATCACCGTGAACTAAATCTCCCCGCGCGTACTTTGTCATCTGCAGAAAACAACAAACAAATTGTTCTTTACTTTTATGCTTTTTATTTCTGAAGTTTATATTTTAGTTCTATTTAAATACTTTCTTTTAATCCAAATTCTATTCTTATTTCAACACTTGCAATCAATTCACTTGAAGACCTGTGACAACTTCGGGTGTGACAGAGACTTCACCTATAAAAACTTATCTTTGGGCTCCCTGTGGGATCGACATCTTAACTTCAAAACTAGCTACAAATGATCTGTGCACTTGCAGCCATCAGTACCTGTTGAGTAGACAACGGTATAGGGCGCAACTGGATTTGATGATAGAGCAATTGATTGTGGCAGCCCGCCAACTTGCTACTCCATATGGCTATTGAGCGCTTCCTGGAGGGAGAAGTCTATTGTATCCGCGTGTGTTTGTGTCGTGGCGGTGGGCATGTGTGTTGTATGCCACCGCAGATGCTGTAGTGACTGTTTTTTCGGTTTCTCGTTGATTTGTATTGGATGTTGTATGAATGTTGCTTTATTTATAAAGCTGGACATAAGCCCGCTTCAAGAAGTTTGAGACTGGTTTCTCCAACCCGCCAGAAGATATATAGTATTACAAATATCATTTGGTGGTCTTTTAGAAGATTTCGCACAATTGCTTCAGTGTGTCGCGTCAGCAGGTTCAACACAATTTGCAAAAGTTATTTGTTACTGCGAGCTGATTTGCCATATGGTACATATATTTTGCGAGATGATATACTTGCAATATTGCTGTGTGGTTATTTTTTTTAGAGCAACCAGTAGGAGGTCAACCTTTTTATAAAGAAGAAAAGAGTTGATCGGTTTGAAAGGAAACCGGCCAAAACCCAACACAGACGTATATACACGGGTCCGATTAAAAGGGGAACCAGACCAAAAAGGACCCCAAACTTTTCAGAAAAAAGAGCAAAAACCACACAAGGTCATACTACCTAGCTCAACTAGGTCTGAAGCACCACAGAACGACACCAGCACAACGGCAACAGTGGCGCTGCGAAAAGCCTGATCCACATCCCGGAAAGGAAGTCAGATCCACCTATGCATGCGTGTCCAGCCCCTGTGCCACTGTTCTTTTACGTCGAATTCGCACGTCCACATGGTTAAGAAGAAGAAGAGGGGCAATCATCTAAACACTTTGGTTATTAATCCGACGATTGTTCCAGAATCGACAATCCTCGCCATTGCTCAGAACCAACTTTGTCGAGGCTTGGAACATGTGGCCCTAGCATGCATGCATCATTTGAGCGAGCAAGCCAGATGAGATGATGACCCCAAGGCTTAATTGACAGCCGAAGATCTACTGGCCCAAAGTAAATCCATGCGCAGGACCTAAATAAGCAAATGCAGATTTCTATCTTAACCTACATGTTTTTTCAAAAAAATCTACCGATCTATTAGTAGTCATCAACAACACTAGGAAGAGGATTACTACAAGTAGTTAGTGTCGTCCTTTGATGCTACCAGCTGTAGGTTTATTACTCAGTTCTTCCTACGCTAGCTGAGCTATCAACCTCACGATACTTTAAAGCGACGCCGCGTAGTTTTGCAGGGTATAGGGCGGGCAGGTACGCGAGTAGGGGACGAACGGGCCGGCCGGCCGAACGCTCAATCATTTGGCAGTCGTCTTAAATCTACCGATTCGATCATGTGCACAATTGATTGCTTCTCTTTTGCCAGCCAAGATCGATCCGTGATGGCCGGCTATAAAATGCGTCAAGCTGCTGCTGCTGCTGTCCACGAAAAATACAGGAAGGAAATCATGTCTTCGAAAGCTCTCATCTGCGCCATGATACTGCTTGGAGTCGTCGTCGTCGGCTCCACCATCCCTCAGAGCGCCTCGGCCACTCCTGCTGACAAATTACCGAGCATAGCGTCTGCAGGAACAGGTGAGTATCCCTTCCCTGCCACTTTGTTCCAAGCCAAGCGAGTCTACTTACATTTGATTTGCGACCCCACTCTTCCTGTGCACGAGCTCATGACCCTTGTTGGCCTCTCACCGATATGATGTCTGCTAGGGTACGGTGGTGGTAGCGCTCCAGCTACCGCAGAAGAGAAGGTCCTGTTCCCCGCGCAAGGTTACTTCCTTCCTCCACGCCTCCCCCCGAGCCGTGACCGCGAGAAAAACTACTGAAACCTCCATCCATCAAGGGTGTATGTATCCAAAGGCGAACAAGAAATAAGTGATGTAGTACTGAGCTTAATTATCACATGCAGGAACCAATATATATATATATACACACACACACACACACACACATAGTATGATGGACTGATGCTGATCTTTACTTACGAACACTTAACTTGCATGGGCAAAGTCACAAATAATGGGTACCAGCAGCTTCTCCCTCAGTTAACATACCGAGTCACAAACTTACATGCTGCATGAATTATATCTGCAGCACTAAAGCAAGGAGATCATACAAGTTGCTAAAATCCAGTGCAATACAACAAGAAGGATCGATATTAAGCTAAATTTGAAGTGTGGGCGAAAAAAACATCATAGATAAGAGAGTCTGGAAAAGACTGTACTAAGTTCAGTAAATCTGGTGTAGGATTGGGGTAATACTTGCTCTGTTTTCTTCTCTGAATCTCCGCAGCGACACAATGAGGCTCTTGGCAAAGGTTCACTCCATCTTGACAAAGGCTGAGAGCTTCAGCTGTTAACACATTCTGCACAGCCTGAATCCTTCTGTCTCGGGTTAACACATTCAGTTGAAGGTACAGGTTCGCAGAAAGTATCCCCATTCCATATTCAGGTTCAGGTCTGCCAAGCTTTGGTTCGTATGAGAGTCTGCAGACAGGCTTGAATCCAGTTGCATTTGTATGAAGTTGAAATCCTGATGCCGCGAGTGTATGGATTTGATACCTTGTTTGCTCGGGGATTTCAAACCCGCGGCATGCATGCATATTTGCCAGAAAATATCAAAAAAAATCCATACAACTCCCAACAGAGCCACAGACTCGTTCCATTACCACAAAGATAACAGAACAGATGTCTTTAAAACAATTAAGACTAAAGATCTAAAAGGAAATGGAAAAGGGAAACTACAAAGTCTTACGACAACATTCGTCACAACCACATGTTTTAAGACAAATTCTAAATAACAACACCCACACTATGTGACAACTGAAGATAAAGATTTGGGCCACAGGAACCCATCCTCCAGGAAGACGTTTTTCGACACATACTCATCTTCATCCCCATTCCTGGCCCTTATAGTTGAAGTATGCCTCGCCATCTCATGCACCTTAGTGGCCATATGTTGAAAACGTTCAGCTCCCTCAATCATCAAGCCCCTGTCCTGCTCGCTCTCGAGGCCTGCCTAATAATGAAGGAAAGCACACATGTAACTAATTAATCCTAGAGGGGAAGAAATTAACTTGCCTTTAAAACATGATCGATTCCTAATTTTCCACAAAGCCGAGCATATAGCAGCAGAGCAAACAATGTGAAATCAACTCCAAAGGGAAGGAATTTCACAATCCACCAGCCGAGTAAAACAAGAAGATCTATTATGGGCACCAATAGCGGTAGAAATTGTACCCACATATAAATAGAAGCAGGACACGTGAAGAACAAGTGGTTAATAGTTTCGTCCAATGGACAAAAACAACAAACATAGCTTCCTACCCATTTCCTTTTTTTCATGTTATCCTTAGTAGCAATTGCATTGTGCCAAATAAGTCAAAGCCAGATTTTGATTTTAAGAGTAGCTTCTAAAGGATTTATCAGGCCCCACATCAGCATGCTTATTATACAAGGATTTAACTGAAATAATTCCAGACTTAGAGTATTTCCGTTTAGGTTTATCCTTATCATTATTTAGGCTCACAGAGGCTAACATGCTCCTTAGATCTTGCCATTGAGAAGTTAACCTAGGTGAGAGCCACCTCCTAAAGGTAAAAAAAACCAGCCCAAATCCAACATCTCTCTAACAGTACCAGTCTGTTGGTTGCATATTTCATAAAGTTCTGAAAACTTATCACAGAGAGAGAAATTCTCAATCCACTGATCATGTCAGAAGTCTGTTTCTCTTCCTCCTCCTAGCTCTATTTTCCTACGAGCTAGATATATTTGTTTGAGTTCACCAAGTCTTTCCATGTAGCAGAATCACTTTGTTTCACTTTAATCCTCCAAATACCATGAGATATACCATATTTGGCTCTTACAATTCTCTGCCAGAGTCCATCCTCAAATTCCAACTTCCACCACCACTTGCACATGAGACAAATATTAAACGGTTTTAGTTTTTTTATGCCCAATCCCCCTTTCTTCCTAGGCCTACATATAATAGACCACTTGACCATATAGTACTCTCTTTTATTATTGGAACCTTCCCAGAAGAACTTTCTGATGATTTTAGTAAAATTTTCTAGGTTAGTATCAGCCATAAGATACATTGACATATGATTGTTAGATTAAAATTACAACGGTGAAAGCTGGAGGAGGTGAGCAGCAGATGAACGCATTTTTTCGATTTACCAAGGTCCAGCTATAAACCCAATATTGATAGTCGGCTCTAAGTCGGTTATTGAAAGACGGCCCAAAGCGGATTACATCGGTGTAGATCTGCTAAGAAAGAAGATTCTGGAAATCAGTGGATTCACGCCCAATACCATGACTTAACAGGTAAGAAAGCTTGAAGACCAAGATAACTACGCCAACACGGAAGGAAAGAGAGTTGGTCAGACGCTTAGAGGCTGGATCCAGTATGAAGCCGGCGTTAGTTGTCTAGTTTAGAGTTACTTTCCTACTAAGGAGTATGCAATGTATTCGTGTAATGGTATCCCAAACTTGCATGGAAATACCAGACGCCCCATATATTTTGGGTGAGGGTCGATTGACTTTAAGCACACAATCGACAAATCAATACAATCTACTTTTTATCTACTTGTCGTACTACTTTTCCGCATTACTTTCGACTACCCAACCCTTGTCCATGCTTTCTTTTCTTTGGTGACTTTACGCTTCCAAAGGATCGACAATTGAGTTAGGACGGTCAGGTCAACTAACTCAGCCAATAATCGCTGGAATCTCACACGGGTCCCTCCCGAGAAACCGAGGTTTCTGGTCCAAAGTACGCCGACTTACTGTCTTGCGTATCACGTTGTAAGATCAGCCACATGGGAATGCATTAAGGTGCATCACCCTTACTCTCCTAGGCACCCAAGTAAGACCTTATACCTTATCCCGTCAAACATATTGGCGACTCCAGTCATCCGACTAAGCGGATCCGTCGTGCGAGTATTGGGCCCCATTTAAAGCGCAATACACTTTATGGCGACTCTCCTGGGATCGACATAGATCGAGCAGCAATGACCGGTTCTACTATCCCTCAGCCAAGCAAGATCGATACGGCTAACATCATAAGGCTTGCGTATGATGAGTTGCCGGACGATCAACGCAAAACCTTCGAAGCCAGACAGAATTCGTCGTACACGCTTAGCCATCTCGCCCGAGGCATGAGGGCTCAACGTATTGAGCGGATCGAAGAGCTTCAGAAAAAGAAAGAGAAGGAACTCTTGGACGAAATCCAGTAGCTCCAAGAGAAGAAGGAAGAGGAAGATCAGGAGGATTTCCTAGGAATCTTCAAGAAGGATTGCTCAGGTAACATTGTATCAATCGGCACCACCTGATTCATATACCTCGTCTACGACTCAACTGTAAGTTTTAAAGGTTCATCAGATGATCAGTTAGCCGCCCATATATTTACGCATTAGCAAGTCAAATCAGCAAATCGTTAAGGCTGCCTTCGAGTATGTCGATGCCAAGAAAAACACCGTTAGCGCATCGGGATCAAACTCTAGACCACCGGTTTATCCGGCAAGTCCAAACCCAAACCCTAGGCAGCTGCCGGTTTACTCTCCGGAACCAATAGGAACTATGCCCTACTTGGCTAGATCTAACACACTTATTTACCCTCCAGTTCTGAATACCATCCCGATCCACAACGCTGCTATTATGCCAAGACCCTCTGTTCTAGCTCAGCCACAGAGGTCTTCCTCAGATTTTGACCCGGGATACAAAAATTTTAGGACAAGAATACATAAGATGTTGTATGAGAAATTCGGCAATACCTACTTATGTCCTTTACCAAAAACTTACCTCGATTAATTTGACTACGTACCGTACCCTGTAAGCTTACCCGAGTTTATCAAGTTTAGTGGAATAGATGGCAGAACTAACTGGAAACACATTAGCCAATATCTAGCTCAGATGGGAGAAGCTAGTAATAGCAATGCCCTTAAGATCCGTTTGTTTCCTTTATCATTGACCGGCACTGCTTTTTCCTGGTTTTCATCGTTTGGTCTGGGTACTGTCCTTACTTGGTATCGCCTAGAAAATAAATTCCATGAACACTTCTATATAGGTGAAAGTGAGTTAAAATTGTCACATCTAACATCGAGTAAACAAAAACACAATGAGTCGGTGTCTGACTATGTCAAGAGGTTCAGAGATACAAAAAACGGTTGTTATAAGTTAGTGACTACCGATAGAGACATGGTAGATCTGGTACTCAATGGCCTGAGATCCCATTTGAAAGAAAAACCAGAGAGTTTTGAGTACATCAAGATCGAGGCTGGTGTTTCCTCGAAACAGGCAGATGCCCAGCTATATAAATATAGCAACCACGATTGAGACCGCTGCTGGACCAGACAGCACAACGCCCAAAAGAAACAGAAAAGAAAACAAAAAAGAAAAAGAGAAGAAAAACAAAGCCGACAACAGTGGCTCGACGAAAGAGGGAATTCGGAACCGTTGCGCCCTACAAAGAAGTACCACCACACGTCTAGCAGTCCAAAGCGTCGCGTACCAAGCAGCACCTCCAACAAGGAAAGTGACGACGACGGCACTGCTGCCCGGACTGGTCCTAGGGTTTCCCCCGGTACGCAGCAGGAGGTGGGGAAGAGATACACCCGACGCCCTTCAGGAAGGACGGTGACACCCGCAGGCGTCACCGCATCGGTGTCAAAATGACAAGGATTTCTCCCGACCTCTCAAAAAACCACACTCCCGGACACTTTGAAAAGCTCCACCCAGCTCGCCGCCCACGTGCACGCGCCACCACGGTCTAGAAGTCACCACCGCCATCTCACCGTGACCCACTGAGCGAGGCCGGTAAGACCAAAAAAGAGGAACCTTTGGCGAGGATCGGCAAGACATCAGCCCGCGGGAGGGAACTACCTCCACCGCCTGAAGGCGGTAGCCGACCGGATGCAGTAGCAGGACAAACCAGGCCCTCCTGGCCCGGCCGAGCCCGAATGGCTCGTAAAGTCCCGCCGCCGCACTGCAGCAAGGGGCCACCGTACCCGCCAACCCCAACCCTAGGCCCAACTCCTCCGTCCACCAGGAGATCTACCATCCTTCTAACAGAAGAACCATCAGAACCCCGCCGCCAAGTGGCAACGCCCTCGCCTCCTTGTTCACCCGGAGGCTGGTGTTACAAATGGCTCTGGTTTATGAAATCCAGGCAAACGAGATGAAGGATTCTCATCGTTTGGGCAGAAGCCGAATCAGTTACGTGAGTAATCTAGAAGATAATGACTCAATAGGAGATTCAAAACTTTACGTGGCCGAATTCATATGGCCAACTAAGTCTAAAGCGCATGTATGTGAGGATTTGAAGCCGGTCAAAAGGGATCGGGAAAATGAATTCAAATGCAGTTTTGATGTATGCAAATGCGAAAAAATATTCGACACTTTATTGAAGGATAAAGTTATTCGGATCGATCATGTTATGCCACCTACCAATGAGATGATATGCCACATGTATTGTAACTATCATAACGTTTATTCTCATAGCACTAATGACTACAATGTTTTCCAATGACATATACAATCGGCCATCAACAACGGATGATTGAGATTCGCAAACATGGCGATTGACCAACAGCCGTTCCTCATGAATGTGCTAGAAGGGAAGAAAGCCCTTATTCCGCCTGAAATAGCCGAATTGGCAAAAGAGGCTAACGTTCTTATTGGTGGGCCAAGGAACAATGGGAAGTCGGAATGAGCCCAGTTGCGAGAGGTTGTGATCAGTCGGCAACCCGATGGCA
The DNA here is from genome assembly GCA_030063025.1 of Avena longiglumis. Taxonomy (NCBI): domain Eukaryota; kingdom Viridiplantae; phylum Streptophyta; class Magnoliopsida; order Poales; family Poaceae; genus Avena; species Avena longiglumis. The sequence goes on from CP125979.1 coordinate 189,155,340, forward strand.
AGGAGACTCTGAAGATCGCTATTAATGACCTTGTACTCGGGGGGCAAGATAAGGAGCAACCGGAACCGTTTGCTTAGGTGAGAAGTTTCCCCAAGATTTGTTGGCAAGTGGAAGAGAAACTTGATTGGGAAGAAGAAGGACTTCAATCCAACTTACGACAGGAAAGGCCGGAACCGTTTGTTTAGGTGAGAAGTTTCCCCATGATTTGTTTCCTAGAAAATGTGTGCCTCTTATTTTCTACGTTTTCTTGAGTCTCGGGAGTTTCTTTTTCTGTGCATTTTCTCACACGGCGAGTCATAAATCCTAGTGTGCTTTTTTCGAATTTTGTAAGACGCATGCGGTATCATCTTCTTCTTCTTCCTCCGTGTTGGGGATGATGCACCTTCTTGGACGATCTCCATAAAGAGTCGTGCCGCTATGCCCTCTTTGCACAAACCAGCTCTACAATAGACAGTTCGATATGCCTCGCAACAAGAAGATTGCTCGCCTTTCTTGCATTTGGCAAGGCACACCGACAAAGCGCCACTGTGATGAGAAGTACTCTCATAAGGTGAAGGAGGAGAAATCTCCAGAGGAGGAGCACCCCGTCCCTCCGCCGGACCACGATGGAGGCTCCTCCACCTTGTATTTCAGCTGGACCGTCGAGGATGACGACCGCGAAGTCAATTTGGAGGACGACGAGGATGCGGAAACTTCGACTCCAAAGATGATCCATGTATAGTTTGGCGCACGATTTAGAATCAGTAAACCATTTGCGATGTTTTCCTATCGCCGATGGTGATCTATGGAAAATTTGTGTTGGATGTTCTCGTTCACAAACGGTTTTCCCGCCTATAATCGTGTGTCTTGTTTGGACCCAATAGGGTCTGGAAGAAGCAAACCCTACCATTTTTCCTATATATAGGGATATATAAGGACCAGCAGGGACCGCATCAGTCTCACTAGTCGACAGTCGCCACCCCTCCTTAGTATATGGACGAGGAGGGACCGCATCCGGCGGAACCTTTCCGCGCTGGAATGCAGATGACCTCGCCGGCGATGACGCCGTTCAAGCCGGCTCGTCCTCGCCAGCTAGCTCCACCATTCTCACCTCCCCGGAGGTATACGTTCTTACCATGCATGTTTAACTTATATGTCGTACGGATCTATCGTGTAAGCATAGTTAGCAATGCATGATCTAGCATAGTTAGCAATGCATGATCTGTTCGAATATTATCTTAGGATTGTGTGTTCATTTTTATATTCATGAGCAAAGTTAGCAAGCCAGATTCAATATTGTGTTTCTCTCGGTGTGTATCCTATACATATTCTATGGCATGATTTGATTTTTAGTTTTATATGATATGTTGTGTATATCTGGATTGAATTGTTAGCTCTGTTGTGTATGACTGGATTTCATTGTTCGCACTTATTGGATTTCATTGTTGGATCTTATGTGTGCAAGATCTATTATTGCTATCTTTATGTGCTTGCTTAGGGCAAGTCCAGCAGTTCCCTTATCATCTCCCCTATAGCGTTTTTAGGGGAAAGAACAGAAAAAAGACCTTCCAGCAGTTCCCCGGCCGGTTCCCCTATTCTTTTGATTCCCCTATTTCTTCTCCCCAACTCCCTCATCTATAAGGGAGCTGGAGGGCTCCCCTATCCATCTCCCGAGCATGGAAAAACTCCTTCCCAAGCATGGTAGCCATTCGTTTTCAAATGATAGTTATAGAAATCTTAAAATATAAATAGGGGAGATCATTTAGGGGAACTGCTGGAGTCCGACAATTTTTAGGGGAGAATATTTTTAGGGGAGTCCAAGATTTTGAGATATAGGGGAGAAATTTTAGGGGAACTGCTGGACTTGCTCTTATGTTTCGAATGATCTATTTCTGCCACGACCTCATGTGGTCACTTATGTGTGCAATCATCATCTTATAATAGGGATGATCCTTTGGCAGCACCACATAGAAATTTGTCTTCCTTGGCCTTGCAAATGAGCTTCTAAGGATACACGTAAGTATCTATGCGTAGGCACCAAAATTGATCTAATATGATTGAAACATGTCATTGATTCACTTTCCTATTTCTATGTATAAACAGTTAAGAAGCATTCTAGTCCACAGGCTATCAAGAATAACCGTCGTTGTTGTGATGCTATGTAGCATTCGAGCTGCTATCTGGGCTTAAAATAAATTTTCATAAAAGCGATTTGTATTGTTTTGGCGAGGCCCAAAACGAGGCCCACCTATATGCTGAACTTTTTGGCTGTGGTCTGGGTCAGTTTCCAATCAATTACTTGGGAATACCGATTCATTATCGGCGTCTCACAATTGCTGAATGGAAGCTTGTTGAGGAAAGGCTATAAAAACGTCTTAATAGTTAGAAAGGAAAATTGTTATCCCTTGGGGGAAGACTAGTACTTTTAAATTCAGCTCTTACTAATATGGTACTGTATATGATCTCGTTTTTCCAAATGCCAAAAGGGGTTTTGAACAAAGTGGATTATTTCCGTTCAAGATTCTTTTGGCAAGGGGATAGTGAGAAAAAGAAATATCGACTGGCCAGATGGAATGTGGTTTGCTGGCCGAAGGAGTTTGGTGGACTAGGCATACACGATTTGCAAGTCAAAAACACCGCGCTTCTGGGCAAATGTGTAACACCCTCAGAATCGGACCTATGCAAGTTTGAGCAAAATTCGCCAAACCCGCATAGAAACGATTCAAAGGTGCCCACCAGGCACTTTCGTGCGGGTGGAAAACGAAGTAATAACATTACACAACAGTCCTCGATGGGACCCACAGAACAGATATATAACAGCGACTCAAAGAGTCAAGAATACAGATATATTATACAAAGATCCAAATCACCTTGAAAATGATAGAGCGTCCAGCTACGGACAAGATGCAAATGGGGCTAAGAGCCCTGAAGAATAACCAATGGCGTCCATAACCCTGCCCAGGCCAAGCCGGAAGGGTAACCCTGCTAACGGCGTCGATCTCAAAACCTGCTTGAACAAAAGGGGTGCCGACAAAGGGCAAAGGAAAAAGAAGGAGCGTCAGTACTGAGGCCAGTACACGGCGAGGCTAGAATTCGGCGGTCCTCGCCTACATAGGTATGGTGGACTGAGCGGCAGCGGCAGCATGCACTAAACAACCTATAGAGACTCGAATCAACTGGCGGTTATCAGAGAGGGGTAAGAATGACCTATCCGGATCCAACCTGAAGCTAACACCAAACAAACCCATCCTGGTGTTTCCCCCTCGAGACCAAACGAGGAAGTCAACCGAGGAACTCACACCGTTGGCAGTTTTAATTATTCAGTTATCGTTGCAGCTATTACTAGTCAAATATAGATAATCGTCCTGATAAAGTAAGCAGTGGTCACTTTTAGTTAACCATTCCGTGATAGTGGCAACACTTACTAGTCGATACATTTATCATGAGATAACCCAAAACCCAAAGCTTGTTGGTACTTTTATTCAGCCATTCCGTTGTAGTTGCAATACTTACTAGTCGATACCATTGTCGCATGGCGACAACCAAACAAGCAATTGTGGGCGTATTAATTAGCCATTCCATTATAGTGAAGCTGATTACTAGTCATTATAAGTCAAATTTATAGCAGTAAACTTTAGTTATGCTTGTCTATGATCGAGATCATGCTCCAAGTCGTCCATATCCGCGACACGGCTTTGAAAGTTTTACCCGGCGGGTGCACCAATAGCAACACGCCGATCAACCTCGGAAAAACCAAATCAAAACCCAACGAGGCTTTCACGATTGAACAATCACAGGATTCAGAAATATTTGGGGCCACCTTTGAGTAGATCCATAGCGAGTAAGCAAGCTCGAGGCGGCCTCAAGGTTGCGCCAATGGTTGTAAGTTGGGAACCGAACCGAAGTGTGGCTGGGCTTGTCGATACCGCGTAATCACTCGCATACCTAACAAGACAGTGTGTGCTCGCACAATTTAAATACAGAAAGTAGCATGGCATAAGTACAGGATCGTAATAAAACCGCAAACTAGTTGTGGCCCCAAGAAATAAGACTGAATCAAGCTCTGGCTCAGGGGGGTCCCATATACCTCCCGGATGTGGATAGCGCGATAAATCAAGGAACAGGTATCAAGTACTCGGGGTCTTACGGGACACAAGTGGGCGTTCGGAAACCAAATATTTTCTATCACCCACCGATGCCTCTGCTTATTCAGTTTTAGTTGTTAAACAGGAATTAAAGTGTGCGATAAGTAAAACTAGAATCATTTCCAACGTCAACATGCGGCAATACATCAGCAACTGTGGCATATGACGACACGCATCAGCACTTGAGCAAGCAACTACGACGCGCCAGTCCAACTATCTAACAAACAACAGGTAATAGGATGTGTCCAAGGCAATATAAGGCTGCAAGGGATATCACGGGTACGAAAACTAGAGCAACGCAACACAGATAGCAATAGATCCACAGGAGGGAATAAAGACTATAAAAGTAAGATAGGTAGAAAGAGGGAGATGCTCGCCTGAAAACATTGTCGAAGGTTCAACCGAAGATCGGGACGAAGCTCACATCAACTCAACGGCCTTATCCGTGAAGAAGCAAAACACAAGAAGAAACACCGGATGCAATATTTAAGATCGGTAGAAAATCGGGCATGATGCATGTATGATGCATGGCATGGCAAGGTGCGATGCAATTAGGCCAATATTAAGTGGAACCGGGGTCCCGACAATTAATTGGGTGGTTCATGTTGTTTAGCAAACCCGCAGTTTATAAGTTGTTTAACAAGGCAAGATTGCAACATCGGTTCGCTACACAAATTTAAATGAGGCCAATATAAGGCTAGATTTGCCCGCATATGGGCCCCATATTTAATTATTAGGTGGATCATCATAAGGCCCCCAAACCACATAATATGGATGCATGCATGAACAATTTATATGCAACAGTTATATAGGTGACATTTGTAAAATAGGGTTCTCGGATAAGGGGTTCACACATTAGGGGTCTCGGCGATCTTGGGGTTTCCGGGGTTCGACAGGGTCCAGGGTCCGGTCTCGGGGTCCAGGGTTTAGGGTTCGACGGGGTCGTTCTCGGGCTCAGGGGTAGGTCTTGGCGCATCCGGGTCTTCGGGCCATGTTGTCGGTCTTGTCGTTACGAAGATCTTGGCGTTCCGGGAAGCCAGACTTGGTTCCGTGTCGGGGCGCATCGGGTTTGTTTCGGTCGGTGCCGTTCTTGTCGTCGCGACGATCTTGTCGGATTCGGTCTTCAGATGCCGGGAGGCGATCTTGCCGCTCCGGGCCGAAGTCCTTGGGTTTCCTCCTCAGACACCGATGGCGAACTTGGCGTCCCGATTGGCGACCTAGGGGTTTGTCGGGTGTCGGGCTCGGGTGTGGCGACGATGACTCCATGTAGGAGACTCCCGGGTACCGCGGCGGAGTTCTCGGGTTTCGATGAAGATCTTGGCGTGCGACGTCGCCGGCATCGGTCTTGTACTTCGAGTGTCGTTGTGGATCTTGTCGAATATGGTGTGGTCTTCGCGAGATATGGTCGGTGTCACCAATATTTGGCTCCATGTAAAACTTGCAACCAACGAACTTGTAGTTTTGTCTGCCCAGAGTCTTCGAATAACTTGCTCGCGGGTTGTGGTCGAGGCAGGGGCGCCGTACGTGGAGTCTCTGAGCGGCCACTCGGAACAAGGCTAGCGGTTAAGCTCGAGGAGGGCGTCAGGGACGTCACGGATGTCTGCAGGCGTCGGAGGCGACCCAGGATGAAGACAGAGTGGCGAGGCGGACGTGGTAGCGGTCGGCATCGTCGGTTCCGAGGCAAAGAAGCGGAGAGAACTCAGCGGTCAAGAACGGAAGAGGCGGCCGAAGGCGGAGGCGCGACAGCGTGAGGTTGAGGAGCTCCGGTCGGTTGAGGCGGCCAGCAGTGGCGCGTCTTGGGAAGCGTGGCCGTCGGCGATGGGGAGAGGCTCGAAGCAGGCGCCTTCGGGCCTGGTCGAGATCTTGGGTCGGCAGCGGCGATGGTCGGAGGATGAAGAAGGCGAGGCGGAGCTCGACGGAGGCGCCCGCCGAGGAGAGAGGTGGAACGGGCCGGGACACGCAGAGACGGTGGCGGAGGCTCATGGACGGAAGGCGACCTGTGGCGCTGCCGCCCAGGAAGGAGGCGCTTGGCCAAGCGAGTGGTGCCTGAGGGGACGGCGGGGAGGCGAGGCCTTGGCGACAGCGGGCGCCCGGGAGGAGAAGGCGGCGTCCATGAGCTCACTGCAAGGCGCGTGGCACAGGCGGGGACGCCAGGCGAGGCGATTCTGGGGCAAGGCCGGGGCTGCAGGGGAGGGAGCGGGACGCGTGCGGGCAGGCTGCCGCGCGGAAGGAGGTGGGGAGGGGAGGAAGAGGCGTGGGGAGGAAGAAGAGGTGGGCCGGGGCTGCGTGGGCCAGGGCGGTGAGTGGAAGGCGGGTCCCGCGTGGGTCCGGGAGTGGTACGCGCGTGGGTGTGGCTGTGGTTGCAGCGTGCTATGCGTGTGTGGGGCCGGCGGTGAGGTGGGATGAGAGAGAGCTGAGTGAAGGGAGGTGGCCAAGTGGCAGCACCTGGTTGGTGAGGGTTTGGGGAGGGACGACGTGGCGTTCAGGGATTGGCCAGGGTGAGGTGGAGGGTAGGTTGGGTAGGAATTTGGGTAGCTATAGGATTTAGAGGGGCAGACTAGATGGACCGATTTAGTTTTCTGGGGGTGGTCGTTCAGGTCGGTCGGCCCGTTCGACTGCCCCGCTAAAATAAATATAAATTTTATTTGTTTTAATTGGACCATTTGCAAACCGATAGCAACAAAACAAAATACTCCGGAGCCCCGGGGTTTGGCGTTTGAATAAAGATGGGGCGTTTTAGAAAACAAAACGGGCTTAGCGAAAATAGTTTTGGCAAACATTGCATGATGATGACGATGCAATGCACAAATTCAACGCGATTTTCTAGTAGTGGTTTTGCGGGATGCCACAATTCGACACCACTAACAAGGGATCTCGCCCTCGAGATCCGCCTCATGATACCGGAAGGAAGGTCGGCGATCTGCATCTTCTCGCTTCGTGTAGATCCTCGCGACACCACTAACAAGAGATCGTTGTCCGTGATCGTCGAGCGAACACTCCGGGAACAACAGGTCGAAGGTAGCGGTAGCAACAAATAAAGTCACCCCTAACTTCGATGGAAAGGGGGAACCGATGCATTCTCATCCACTTCAATGTACAAAAGCGAATAGAAGGGGTAGTCGGCATGGGGGCCAATCCATCACGCACCCAAACTATTACTCCACACAATCAGTAGAAGAGCTTGCAACCATTCTCAGAACAGACTGAAGATCTCGACAAGCGAGGTTCGGAACAACGGAGTGATGCAGACTCTGCATCGGATCTAGCGTAGATGATGTCGTCGCGTCGGAAATCACCGGACAGCACAAACAAGGAACACAGAATGGTAGCACCGTAGACGAAGAATTCCTCGGAAAACATGAAGACCAGATGTAGCAACACCGTTATCGAAGAAAGAAGCGGAACCCTAAAGGTACGACGGAAAACCCAACCACGAGAAGTCCTGGACTCGAAGAAAGAGACGAGAGCGGATTTCAAAACACGTAGGGATAAGAGGGGAACAGCAGAGGGGTAAGGAGTAAAATCAGACCTAATCAGAAATATCCAACCGATTTTGCAAAAATAGTTTTGACACTCTACTTCGGCCGTTAGCTAGGTTATCCTACAGGCTGGACTTGTGGGGTATCGCAAATGCTGAGCTCTGATACCACTCTGTAACACCCTCAGAATCGGACCTATGCAAGTTTGAGCAAAATTCGCCAAACCCGCATAGAAACGATTCAAAGGTGCCCACCAGGCACTTTCGTGCGGGTGGAAAACGAAGTAATAACATTACACAACAGTCCTCGATGGGACCCACAGAACAGGTATATAACAGCGACTCAAAGAGTCAAGAATACAGATATATTATACAAAGATCCAAATCACCTTGAAAATGATAGAGCGTCCAGCTACGGACAAGATGCAAATGGGGCTAAGAGCCCTGAAGAATAACCAATGGCGTCCATAACCCTGCCCAGGCCAAGCCGGAAGGGTAACCCTGCTAACGGCGTCAATCTCAAAACCTGCTTGAACAAAAGGGGTGCCGACAAAGGGCAAAGGAAAAAGAAGGAGCGTAAGTACTGAGACCAGTACACGGCGAGGCTAGGATTCGGCGGTCCTCGCCTACATAGGTATCGTGGACTGAGCGGCAGCGGCAGCATGCACTAAACAACCTATAGAGACTCGAATCAACTGGCGGTTATCAGAGAGGGGTAATAATGACCTATCCGGATCCAACATGAAGCTAACACCAAACAAACCCATCCTGGTGTTTCCCCCTCGAGACCAAACGAGGAAGTCAACCGAGGAACTCATACCGCTGGCGCTTTAATTATTCATTATCGTTAGCTATTACTAGTCAAATATAGATAATCGTCCTGATAAAGTAAGCAGTGGTCACTTTTAGTTAACCATTCCGTGATAGTGGCAACACTTACTAGTCAGATACAATTAGCATGAGATAACCCAAAACCCAGCAGTTGTTGGTACTTTTATTCAGCCATTCCGTTGTAGTTGCAATACTTACTAGTCAGATACCATTGTCGCAAGCGACAACCAAACAAGCAATTGTGGGCAGTATTAATTAGCCATTCCATTATAGTGAAGCTGATTACTAGTCATTATAAGTCAAATTTATAGCAGTAAACTTTAGTTATGCTTGTCTATGATCGAGATACTGTGCTCCAAGTCGTCCATATCCACGGACACGGCATTCAGAAAGTTTTACCCGGCCGGGGTGCACCAATAGCAACACACGCTCGATCAACCTCGGAAAAACCAAATCAAAACCCAACGAGGCTTTCACGACTGAACAATCACAGGATTCAGAAATATTTCAGGGGGCCACCCCTTTGAGTAGATCCCGCAACGGAGTAAGCAAGCTCCGAGGCGGCCTCAAGGTTGCGCCAATGGCTGTAAGCGACTGGGAACCCGAAAGTGTGGCTGGGCTTGTCGATACCGCGTAATCACTCCGCATACCTAAACAGTACAGTGTGCTCCTCGCACAATTTAAATACAGAAAGTAGCATGGCATAAGTACAGGATCGTAATAAAACCGCAAACTAGTTGTGGCCCCAAGAAATAAGAATGAATCAAGCTCTGGCTCAGGGGGGTCCCATATACCTCCCGGATGTGGATAGCGCGATAAATCAAGGAACAGGTATCAAGTACTCGGGGTCTTACGGGACACAAGTGGGCGTTCGGAAACCAAATATTTTCTATCACCCACCGATGCCTCTGCTTATTCAGTTTTAGTTGTTAAACAGGAATTAAAGTGTGCGATAAGTAAAACTAGAATCATTTCCAACGTCAACATGCGGCAATACATCAAAGCTGTGGCATATGACGACACGCATCAAGACTTGAGCAAGCAACTACGACGCCGGTCCAACTATCTAACAAACAACAGGTAATAGGATGTGTCCAAGGCAATATAAGGCTGCAAGGGATATCACGAATGCGAAAACTAGAGCAACGCATAACACAGATAGCAATAGATCCACGGGAGGGAATAAAGACTATAAAAGTAAGATAGGTAGAAAGGAGATGCTGCTTTGAAAACATTGTCGAAGGTTCAACCAAGATCGGAAGCTCACATCAACTCAACGGCCTTATCCGTGAAGAAGCAAAACACAAGAAGAAACACGGATGCAATATTTAAGATCGGTAGAAAATCGGCATGATGCATGTATGATGCATGGCATGGCAAGGTGCGATGCAATTAGGCCAATATTAAGTGGAACCGGGGTCCCGACAATTAATTGGGTGGTTCATGTTGTTTAGCAAACCCGCAGTTTATAAGTTGTTTAACAAGGCAAGATTGCAACATCGGTTCGCTACAAATTTAAATGAGGCCAATATAAGGCTAGATTTGCCGCATATGGGCCCCATATTTAATTATTAGGTGGATCATCATAAGGCCCCCAAACCACATAATATGGATGCATGCATGAACAATTTATATGCAATGATTATATAGGTGACATTTGTAAAATAGGGTTCTCGGATAAGGGTTCACACATTAGGGTCTCGGCGATCTTGGGGTTTCCGGGTTCGACAGGTCCGGTCCGTCTCGGGTCGTGGTTTAGGGTTCGACGGGGTCGTTCTCGGGCTCAGGGGTAGGTCTTGGCGCATCCGGGTCTTCGGGCCATGTTGTCGGTCTTGTCGTTACGAAGATCTTGGCGTTCCGGGAAGCGGACTTGGTTCCGTGTCGGGGCGCATCGGGTTTGTTTCGGTCGGTGCCGTTCTTGTCGTCGCGACGATCTTGTCGGATTCGGTCTTCAGATGCCGGGAGGCGATCTTGCCGCTCCGGGCCGAAGTCCTTGGGTTTCCTCCTCAGACACCGATGGCGAACTTGGCGTCCCGATTGGCGACCTAGGGGTTTGTCGGGTGTCGGGCTCGGGTGTGGCGACGATGACTCCATGTAGGAGACTCCCGGGTACCGCGGCGGAGTTCTCGGGTTTCGATGAAGATCTTGGAGTGCGACGTCGCCGGCATCGGTCTTGTACTTCGAGTGTCGTTGTGGATCTTGTCGAATATGGTGTGGTCTTCGCGAGATATGGTCGGTGTCACTAATATTCGGCTCCATGTAAAACTTGCAACCAACGAACTTGTTGTTTTGTCTGCCCAGAGTCTTCGAATAACTTGCTCGCAGGTTGTGGTCGAGGCAGGGGCGCCGTACGTGGAGTCTCTGAGCGGCCACTCGGAACAAGGCTAGCAGGGTAAGCTCGAGGAGGGCGTCAGGGACGTCACGGATGTCTGCAGGCGTCGGTGGCGACCCAGGACAAAGAGAGAGTGGCGAGGCGGACGTGGTAGCGGTCGGCATCGTCGGTTCCCGAGGCAGCAAGGCGGAGGAGAACTCCAGCGAGGCTGGCGCAAACGGAAGAGGCGGCCGGAAGGCGGAGGCGCGGACAGCGTGAGGTTGAGGGAGCTCCGGTCGGTTGAGGGCGGCCCGCGCGGCGGCGCGTGCTGGGGAAGCGGTGGCCGCCGGCGATGGGGAGAGGGTAGCAGGCGCTTCGGGGCCATGGTCGGGATGCGGGTCGAAATGGGCGATGGTCGGAGGATGAAGGCGAAGCGCTTGGCGGGCTCGAGGGGCGCCGCCGAGGAGAGGAGGTGGCACGGGCGCGCAAAGACGGTGGCGGAGGCTCGCGGATGGAAGGCGACCTGCGGCCAGGAGGAGGCGCGCCTTCAGCGAGTGGTGCCCTGAGGGGCGGGGAGGCGGAGAAAGCGGCGAGGCGAGGAGAAGCGGGCGGCGTGGCGAGCTTCACTGGGCGGCGATTGGCGTGAGGGGCAGGCGGTCTTGGCGAGGCACAGGGGGCGGCGGGGCGCGGGCTGCGAGGAGGAGGCGGGGCGTCGGGCAGTGCCATGCGGAGGTGGGGAAGGAGGAAGAGGCGTGGGGAGGAAGAAGAGGTGGGGCCGGGGCTGCGTGGGCCAGGGCGGTGAGTGGAAGGCGGGTCCCGCGTGGGGCCGGGGGTGGTACGCGCGTGGGTGTGGCTGTGGTTGCAGCGTGCTATGCGTGTGTGGGGCCGGCGGTGAGGTGGGATGAGAGAGAGAGCTGAGTGAAGGGAGGTGGCCAAGTGGCAGCACCTGGTTGGTGAGGGTTTGGGGAGGGACGACGTGGCGTTCAGGGATTGGCCAGGGTGAGGTGGAGGGTAGGTTGGGTAGGAATTTGGGTAGCTATAGGATTTAGAGGGGCAGACTAGATGGACCGATTTAGTTTTCTGGGGGTGGTCGTTCGGGTCGGTCGGCCCGTTCGACTGCCCCGCTAAAATAAATATAAATTTTATTTGATTTAATTGGACCATTTGCAAACCGATAGCAACAAAACAAAATACTCCGGAGCCCCGGGGTTTGGCGTTTGAATAAAGATGGGGCGTTTTAGAAAACAAAACGGGCTTAGCGAAAATAGTTTTGGCAAACATTGCATGATGATGACGATGCAATGCACAAATTCAACGCGATTTTCTAGTAGTGGTTTTGCGGGATGCCACAAAATGGCTTTTTAAACTACTTACTGAGGAAGGCGTTTGGCAAACCATGTCATGGAGGAAATATGTGAGCTCCAAAGTTGTGTCTCAAGTGGTTTGGAAACCCGGAGATTCACATTTTTGGGCAGGTCTTATGGCCACCAAGAAACATTTCTTTCGTTTTGGTGCTTTCGAGATTAAGGATGAATCACAAATTAGGTTTTGGGAAGATAAATGGCTAGGCCAAACTACTCTTCGCGAACAGTATCCAGCTCTATATTCAATTGTTAGACACAAAGGGGATACAATCTCCACAGTGATGGAGGACTATCCTCCTAATGTGTCTTTCAGAAGAAGTCTTATTGGACCTAGACTATTATCTTGGAACAATCTACTATTACGGTTATCCAGGATACAATTGTCGGACGGTGTTGACGTGTTCAAATGGAAATTACTGGAAAGTGGTAAATTTTCTGTTGGCTCACTATATAAAGCTTTGGTCCAACCTGATTTCCTAGTCGATGATAATAGTAAAATTTGGAAAATGAAGATACCCCTTAGGACGAAGATATTTGCATGGTATCTACGAAAAGGGATAATTCTAACAAAAGATAATCTTGTAAAGAGGAATTGGCATGGAAGTACACAATGTGTTTTTTGTCATCAAGATGAGACAATTCGATATTTATTCTTTCACTGCAAATTTGCTCGTTCTATATGGTCATTCATCCAATTATCTTCTGGCTTATCTTCCCCACGTTCAGTAACCAATGTTTTTGATAATTGGTTGAATGGGATTGTTGATAAGTACAGAACTTTGTTTAGGGTGGGAGCGTGTAACACCCTCAGAATCGGACCTATGCAAGTTTGGGCAAAATTCACCAAACCCGCATAGAAACGATTCAAAGGTGCCCACCAGGCACTTTCGTGCGGGTGGAAAACGAAGTAATAACATTACACAACAGTCCTCGATGGGACCCATGCGTAAATATATATACCAAATACTCCATGAGTCAAGAATACAAATATAATATACAAAGATCCAAATCACCTTGAAACGATAGGCGTCCAGCTACGGACAAGAGGCAAATGGGGCTAAGAGCCCCAAGAATAACCAATGGCGTCCATAACCCTGCCGTGCCAAGCCGGAAGGGTAACCCGCTAACGGCGTTGATCTCAAAACCTGCTTAACAAAAGGGGTGCCACAAAGGCAAAGCGAAAACAAAGAAGGAGGCGTCGATCGAGGCCAAGATGCAGCGAGGCTAGAATGGCGGTCCTCGCCTACATAGGTATGGTGGATCGAGTGGCGGCAAAGATGCAGTAAACAACCTATAGAGACTCGATACAACTGGCGGTTATCAGAGAGGGATAAGAGTGACCTATCCGGATCCAACCTGAAGCTAACACCAAACAAACCCATCCTGGTGTTTCCCCCTCGAGACCAAACGAGGAAGTCAACCGAGGAACTCACACGGTTGGCAGTGTTACTTATTCAGTTATCGTTGCAGCAATTACTAGTCAGGTTTAGTTAATCGTCCTGATAAAATAAGCAGTGGGCACTTTTAGTTAATCATTCCGTTGGAGTTGCAGCAATTACTAATCAGATACATGTAGCATGAGATAAACCCAAAACCCAGCAGTTGTTGGTACTTTTATTCAGCCAATTCGTTGTAGTTGCAATACTTACTAGTCAGATACAATGGTCGCAAGCGACAACTCAAACAAGCAATTGTGGGCAGTATTACTTAATCATTCCATTATAGTTGAGCTGATTACTAGTCATTATAAGTCAAATTTATAGCAAATAAACTTTAGTTATGCTTGTCTATGATCGAGAAACTGTGCTCCAAGTCGTCCATATCCGCGGACACGGCTTTCAGAAAGTTTTACCCGGCCGGGGTGCACCAATAGCAACACACGCTCGATCAACCTCGGAAAAACCAAATCAAAACCCAACGAGGCTTTCACGACTGAACAATCACAGGATTCAGAAATATTTCAGGGCCACCACCCTTAAGTAGAATCCGCAGCGGAGTAGACAAGCTCAGACGGCCTCAAGGTCTTTGGGTATCTGGTACGTGAACGATGGGAACCCCAACGGGCTTGTCGACACCGCGGAATCGTGTCCCGATCCTAAGCGATACGATGCGTTACCTCGCAATCGTAAATAAAGCGATAAAGCATGGCATAAGTACAGGATCGTAAATAAAACCTCAAACTAGTTTGTGGCCCCAAGAAATAAGAATGAATCAAGCTCGCTCAGGGGTCCCATATACCTCCGGATGTGGATAGCGCATAAAATCAAGGAACAGTATCAAGTACTCGGGGTCTTACGGGACACAAGTGGGCGTTGAAACCAAATATTATCTATCACCCACCGATGCCTGCTTATTCAATTTTAGTTGTTAAACAGAAATTAAAGTGAACAATAAGTAAAACTAGAGTCATCTCCAACAACAACATGCGCCAATACATCAGCAACTGTGGCATATGACGACACGCAACAGCACTTGAGCAAGCGACTACGACGCGCAAGTCCAACTATCTACCAAACAACAGGTATTAGGGTGTGTCCAGGCAATATAGGGCAGGAATATCACAGTGCGAAACTAAAGCATCGCAACACGTATAGCAATAGATCAACAGGGGAAGTAAATACTATAAAGGTAAGATAGGTAGAAAGGGGAGATGCTCACTGAAAACATTGTCGAAGGTTTTCCCAAGATCGGAAGCTCACATCAACTCAACGGCCTTATCCGCCAAGAAGCAAATCACTAGAAGGAACACGGATGCAATATTTAATACGGCAGAAGATCGGCATGATGCATGCATGATGCATGGCATGGCAAAGGTGCAATGCAATTAGGTCATATTAAGCGGAACCGGGGTCCCGACAATTAATTAGGTAGTGCCAGTTATTTAGCTACCCCGCAAATTAAATGTTGTTTTAACAAGGCAAGATAAGATACCGGTTCGCTACACAAGTTTAAATGAGGCCGATATGAGACTAGATTCGCCCGCATATGGGCCCCATATTTAATTATTAGGTGTATCGGCATAAGGCCCCCAAACCACAGATATGCATGCGGGTATGACAATTCAATATGCAACAAGTTGTTATGTTATAAAATAGGGTTCGAGGAAAAGGGGTTCACACATTGAGGGGTCTCGACGATCTTGTTAGGGTTCCGGGGTTCGGGGTCGGCCTCAGGGTCCAGGGTTCGACGGAGCGGTCTCATGGGAACGTTCTCGGCTACCGGGGTAGTTCTCGTCGCGCCGGGGTCTTCGGGTCATATTGTCGGTCATGGCGTCGTGCAGATCCTGTCGCGTCCCACGGGGTCGATCCTGCCGTTGCGAGGGCCTTGTCGGGTCCGTGCCATCGAGGCGGTCTTGGCGAGGAAGAAGTGCTTGGCATCCTCGAGGAGCACTTGTTGCCTCCGTGTCGTAACTTGGCGTTCAGGAAAAGCTCGGGGCTCCGTGGAGGCGATCTTGGTGCTCGCGTCAAGTTCTTGCCGAGATCTGCCGAGGGCCACCGGTTCGGTCCGGTCTACATGTGTAGATCTTGTCGAGTCCACTGCATCGGTCTTGTGGTTTCGATGACGATGTTGGCGGTCTCGAGGGATTCTTGTCGCATCCGATAACTATGTGGAGTCATCGTCGGTTTTTTTTTCTTGAAACTCTCGGGTTCATCTCCAAAGGATGTTGTGGTACTTGGGCTAGCAACACGGAACACATCCTCGCAACATATGGCTCGTGCGGTGCTGCGGAGGTGAGGCGGGCAGCGACTCGAGGGGCTTGAGAGGCGCGGGGCTCGGGAGGTCCAGGAGGCCACGCGGGCGACGGGAGGCTCCCCAGGCGCAGGCGGCTCGCTTCGGGCGGCGCGACGTCATGGGTCGGACCGAGCCGAAGGTGGCGGGCAGGCTGCGTGGTCGCCTGGCGCCTTGCACGGCTACCGCGAGGCGCCTTGGCGAGGTACTCGGCCGTGGCGGAGCTCGGGCTGTGGCAGCAGACGCTGGCTAGCTGCGGCCGTGTGAGGAGAGCAGCCGGAGGGTCGGGGACGTTCTGGCGACGGAGCTGGCGGCACGCTGTGATGAGAGGCGGAGGTCGCCGCGGGCGCCATGAGGCGGCGAACGGGCGGAGCGGGAGAAGGCCACGTGGCGACGCTTGTCGGCGGCGAAGCCACGGATGCTGGCGGAGAGCGGCGAGGCGCCGGGCTCAGGCGGCTGCACTGGCAGCGCAGCGGGGAGAGGCCTGGCGCAGTGAAGGAAGTCTTGGCGCGGCGAGCGGCCAGCGAGCGTCTTGGCGAGGAGGTCGGGGCTCGGGAAGGTTGCGTGCGAGGGAGAGGTCAGGGAAGAAGAAGGGGAGGAGGAGGGAGGTGGGTGCCAGTGGGGTCGGGCCAGTGGGGGGCCCGGGTGGAAGGGACACGGGGTCGGGGTGGGCGGTTGTGTGCTCTGTGCGCGGGTACTGCGTGTGTGGGGCCCAGGCGGGGCCCAGGGCAGCGGCAGGATGTGGTGGCTGCATGCGCGCTGTGTGGTGTGTGTTTGGTGTGCGTGTGTGCGTCGTGTGCTGGGGTGGGTGTGTGGTGTTCTGAGTGGAGAGAGAGGAGAGAGAGAGGGGGAGGGATGTGGAGGAGGCCACGTGGCGGGCTGTGGTTGGGTGAGGGTAGAGGGGTCGCTGAGGTGGCGTGCAGGGATAGGAGGGAGTGAGGTGGCCAGGGTGGGTTGGGTAGACTAGTGGGTGAGTTTAGGATTAGATGGGGTAGGCAGGTTGGACCGTTTAGAAAATCAGGCGGTCGTTAAAACGCCCGCTCGACCGCCCATAAAATAATTAAATATTTTATTTAATTTAAACGGGCCGTCTGCAAACCGATAGCGGCCGAAACAAAATATTCCGGGGACCCGGTTTTGATGTTTGAAAAGAGAGGGGGCGTTTTGAAAACAACACGGGCTTTGCAAACATATTTTTAGCAAACAATGCATGATGATGACGATGCAATGCACAAATTCAACGCGATTTTCTAGTAGTGGTTTTGCGGGATGCCACAGAGCGCTTGCCATTATATGGTCGCTATGGCTTTATAGAAATGACAAGATTTTTAATAACATTGTGTCTTCTCCTTTGCAGGTTATTTATCGAGCCACGGCTATCCTTCGATCATGGAATATTCTCCAACGCATGGAGTTTCGCGACTTATTTCTGGACGGATGTACGCGATTGGAGGACACGGCGAGGAATATTTTCTCACGACATGGATGACCGCGTGATCTGAGGATTGATCTATCTTAGATTCCAGACTTTTTATTTTTAGTGCCTTTTTGTAATGCTTATTTAATTTTTGTCTTAGTCTATCGTTCGTGTGGCTGTCTGCATCTTAGTTATGCAGAGGCAGGGTGTAAGAATTAAACATTTGGTTAGTAAATACGCCCATTTCCAAAAAAAAATATAGCACTGCTTAGAACACTTTTTTCATTAAGAGTATCCTATGAAGTGTTACCAGGTCTATTACCAGATGCGGTGTGGAACATCATACCAGCAGAACCTGTCATGGAGAGAACGACATAACCAAGAGTTATTTCTAAATCTCTCTGTTTAGTCATTTGTATAGGTATCAATTAAATCTATGTCGAAATACATGTGGTACAATCAAATAACATTCAGTTCTTCGTGTATTTGCATGCAATGTTGAGTTTTGGGTACAACTGGTGTACAAAACTAAACCGTGTGCTATGCTCAAAATAACCATGCGGCTGGACTAAATAAACTTATGGCAAGTAAGATGAACACATATCCTAAGCTGACATACTCTATTTGCGATCGTAGATGGTTTGTGAAGGCTTGGTTGTTCGCAAATGGTTTTAGATCCTGAATCGTTCCAAGCTTCGCACATGGTTCGGAAAACCGCGTGCATACTATAGGCTCATCGCACACCCATGATTAGCGACGGTTCGATTCATCAGGTGTAAATAGCAATTTTTTCACTGATGGGCAAATATAAGACACAAGTTGTAATATATATACATCTCTGACAGGCATTCAGTACTCAGACCCGTAATCGTTCAAAAATACGCAATTTCGTGAAGAATTCATTTTTGCTACGGGTGTGTTTGGTAGACCGGGTGTGCTTTCTTGTCTCATACAAGCTGAGCACAGCTATGTGCAGCTCATACAAGTTGCATTATTGTGTTGTGTTTGGTAGGTCGGGTGAGTTGAGATGAGCACAACTGAGATCATGTTTGGTAAGTCGGACCAGTTGAGCCTAGCCATACAACAATAAAAGCAATAGGGTCCCTGGATACAAAATTATAAAAGCCATCGGGTCCTTGGAGAGCCACCGCCGGCGGGAGGATCCGTCGTCGGCGCTCCAGGAGGCCAAGCCCCTCGCGCTCGAGGTCCTCGTCAACAGGACGCCGCCGGGATTTCATGGTCGAGGTCCTCCTCAACGGGCCGCCACCGGGAAATGAGCCGATGCGGCCAGGGCGCCCGTCTTCTCCGTCGACGGGAGCTTCCCCCACGCGCCTTGGCCACTGCCGCCGCGTGCGGCCGCCGCCAGGAGACCAAGGTCCTTCTTCATTGCCGGAGACCGAGCTCGACGAGCAACGCTGCTCAAGACCTCGGCAGTGAGGCGGTCGAGGATGTGAAAGCGGCAGTGGCCTCCACACGCGCCACCAGGACCTCGACGGGGATGGGAACAAGGACGGTGGAGCTCGTTGGGCACGGCGACGAGGGCGGTGGAGCTCGGACGGGGAGGGTGAAGGTCGAGATCGAACGGGGGCGGTGGAGACGAGGCTTCACATCGTGCGAGGAGGGGTGAAATGAGGGCGCGGGCCGTCGACCCCTATCGGGCTGGAGCGCTGGCATGGGACGGACTCAGCACTGCCCGGTTGTGAAGCTCGATTCCAGCTTCCCAACTGGGCAGGGCTGAGGGGGCTTTTTCGTATAAGGTGGACACTGCCGATTGCAACCGAGCCGATCTAACAAACAACAAAACACAGGATGAGGTGAGAATATCTGGGTTGCCCGAATCTACCAAACACACCCTACATGTATCGCAAAGTATAATGTTCCTGCTCTTCAAAATGTGCAGTCCAACACATTGTCCATCCAAACAGGAATTCCAATTAGTTTACAGTCTTGAATTCCAAGTTCCAGTTACATGTACATCCAAACAGCAGTATTCAAATTGAAACCCATTCCAATACCTTGGCTGATTTGGTATTGGAGCCAATTCAATTCCTTGAGCCCCAATTTCCAAGTCCAAACAGAGCCTAAAACGATTTTTACAGAACCATGGTGAGTAGTACGATATAAATGAAAAGAGGATCCTATGGCGAATCCCTAGAGTAGAGATTGTTAATTCTACGAGAAACATTGGCAATATTATCATGCAACAAACAAATAATTTCAGGCATCTTACCGCTGCTGATGTGCTGCTTTTTATTCGCTGTCACTGGAATGCGGAGACAGAGGTTGCTGAGATTGAGATTGCAGCTGCTGTTCCTCCAGCATCCTGACCTTGGCGTGGGTGACCGCGACGCTGCCACAGGCGGCGACGTTGACGACGCGGCACCGGTCGCCGCTGACGGCGCCGCAGCGGCTGACGTCGACGGCCCTGCACATCTCGACTTCCACGCTGCCGCACCAGTCGGCCCTTGCCCGCCTACAGCGCGCCAGGCGCGCCTCGCCGAAGCTCTCGACGTCGGCCTGCCTGCAGCGGGTGGCGCGGAGCAGGCCGCCGCCTCGGAGCCGCGCCTCCCGGCACCTCTCGAGCGTCACCTTCCCCGCCTGCTCCACGTCCACGGACCGGCACCGCGAGACGGACACCGCCCGCGCCCCGTCGACGCGAGCAGCGCCGCACTGGACGAAGGACGCGGACTGGACGCCCTCGGCGGCGGCGTCGCCGCACAGGGCGAACGCGACGGCGCCCCCTCCTCCGCCGCGCACAAGGACGCTCTGGAGCCCGTCGGCGGAGAGGTTGCCGGGGCTGGTGATGGTGACCTTGCCGACCGGGTTGCCGTGGAGCGTGCCCTCGTGGATGTCCGTCTCGACGCCGTCCACGACGACGACGAACATGTGGTGCACGGCGACAGTGGAGGAGGATGCGCCGGCCTTGGCGTCGACCTCGAGCTCCATTGGGATGTGATCTGGGTTTGCCATTCGCTTTTGGTTGCTTGGGTAGGTAAGCTGTCCACGATCGAGTAACCACGAGCTTTATGAGGTCGATAGATAGATGCGGCCGCAGAGTCGAAATAAGAGCAAGTTCAATAATAAAGCCTGCTGTTGGCTATAAGCCGCCGCCACGTCATCTATAGCCAATCTAATAGTCATATGCATAATAGTTATAACTATATCTTACTTTATTGGTAGCCCACCTTACATTCACACAAAGTCTTTAGGACGTGTCTTTATATTTGCTCTTGCGTGAGGCTAATCTTCTCTCTCCACTTCTCTCTCATCCACATCATCTCAAATATATTATTTAAAGGCTTATAGCCTGCTTACATAAGCTTATTGTACTTGCTCTAAATGGGTTAAAGATGGCAGTTGGTCATCCACCAATAATGCATTTACTGGCCGGGTCCGTCCCGGAGGACGAGGCGTCCGCATACGGGAGGAGGGCTAAGGATGGCAATTTTTTATATCCGTGAGTAATACTCGTATCCGATCCATTAGATCGCCGGTAGGGCACGGACATAACTCTATACCCGCGGGTATACCCGTACCCTGACCGTATATTACTTACTTGTAGACCCATCGGAGCATTCCAAGCGTCTGCGGCAGCAAACTCAGCTTCCAATGCCGAATTAATCGTTGTTCCCCTCGACTCCCCAATCTCTAGCGTCCTGAGTTAATTCCCAGTAGCCAGTCCCCTCGTTCTTCTCAATTGCTACTCCTACTTGCTGGACTTAATCCCATCGAGACCTCATTCTGATGGCCCTACTAGCTTGGTCGCTCCCCATTTCCCAAATCCCCATCCCTCTCCACTTCCCCAATCTCCAACGCCACCATGGAGATTTAATCCCCGTTCGCTCCCCAGTCCCGATCTCCTCCCTCTGGCCCTCCCCAATTCTCTTTGTTTCCTCGCTCACCGGCAACCAGGAGCACTGCACGGTGTGGCGGCGTACGTGCGCTGCAGATTAGCACCGTCTCGGCCAAGCTGGATTACCGCGGCGAGTCGGCAACGACGGCAAGGCACATCCAATCTTCTCTGTAACTGGTAAGGCGCACTTTTTTGTAACCTTAAATCGCAAGCTCGCAATATGTTTTGGCTTGTGATTCAGAAGACCAGGATGGACTCACAGTCTCACACTCTCAAGTTGCCTTTAATGAATTAGGTTGCGGCTCAAGCAGCCTGCCTAGTAATCGCACGCTCAAGTTACGTTAGCTTTGTTTGTGTTATACTTTTTTTCAATTTGGTAGACTGTCATGTATTTTATCTTTGCAGTTCAGAAATTTATTTGTTCTCTATATAATGTATAGATCAATGGCATCTCAAGAGGGAGCAGAAGGTTCAGCTGTGGCTGGCACAGGGAATGAAAACTCAGTCGATCCTTCGTCGCAACGTGTTACACCAATATCTAAAGCTACCCAGCATCGCAGGCTGCTAGTCCAATGTCTCAAGCTACATCTAGCAGAGTTGGTTGTAAGAGAAAGAAGACATCGGCAGTATGGGATGAGATGGAAGAGAAATTTGAAGATGGAAAATGGAAAGCCTATTGCAAGTATTGTCACAAAAGTTTTTGTGCAGAATCTAGATCTGGAACAACTCACTTGCGTGCACATTTGAACTGTTGTCCTGCTAGGCATGCACCCATAGGCCCAAAGCAACAGAATTTTTTTTTTTTGAAGTTATATTTTATATATGAAGGTAGGGGGGACCCTGACCTTATGGTTACAGCAGAGTGTACAAAAGATCACAGCATTTACAGCCTGGCAAAATCCAGGAGGTTTAGGGAGTAAAGCTAAGCTAAGAAAAGAGAGAGAAAAAACTAAGGACTCTCAAATAAGGCTGCCCAAATCAGTAGTTGCGGCTTAAGTTTCTCTGTTTTGTGCGCCCAGAGGGAAATGTATTGGGCAATGTTATTTAATAGTGCTTCTCTACTTGTTTGCGTGTGATTGAAGACCCGGGCATTTCTAGCTTGCCAAAGTGCTAGCAAGCAAGCAGCGATGCAAATTGGCCAGGTTCTATCCTCTTCCCTTGGGGTATTAAATAAGACCGATAATTCAGACCTGTCACGTATCTGCAATCAAGCTTTTCCCATACCCGACTGCTTGTTCGCAGTCGCGCAATGTGCTTGAACGTCTCCACTGGGCATAGATCGCAGCCCCATCCCCGCCATTCTTCTTTACCATATTGCTTCGTGTTTAGTCTGTCTCTATAGGCAAGCCACATGAAGATTTTGTGTCTGCATGGATCGCTCTAATCCATATCCATTTCGCAGTGCCCACAATGTTCCTCACCTTGAAAAGTTTGTATAGGTCTCTTGTCTGTGGTGGTTTAGCGGTTGTGATCAGTCGTCTAGAGTCCCCTGTTCCGTTGGGTCCTGGTGTAAGGCTTGCAAGAATTAGGAGCAGCTGTTGTAGTTGGGATTCAGCAGTCCTTGATAGTGGCTGGTGTAAGCTGATCTGCCAGGTAGCATTTTGGAATTGCGATTGCACGGTGCAAAATTGGTCAATGGCAAAAGAGTATAGGACAGGCAGTGAGAACTGTAAGGGACCCAAACAAGCAACAGAAATTAAGGTTGACAAAAGGTGAAGGTGGCAAAGTGAATATAGAGAATGTTACTTTTGACCAAGAGAAGGCTAGGAGAGATCTTGGATTGATGATATGTGAACATGAGTATCCTTTATCTACTGTGCAGCATAGTGGGTTTCGCAGATTTTGTTCTTCTTTGCAGCCGTTGTTTAAGATGATGTCCAGAAATACTATTAGGAATGATATTCTGGCTATGTATTCTGCTCAAAGGGATAAGATGATGGATTTCTTTGCAACATTTAAACACCGTGTGGCTATCACTACAGATTTGTGGACTGCAGGCTATCAAAAGAGAGGTTACATGGCTGTTACCGCACACTATATAGATGATTCTTGGAATTTAAAGAGCTATCTTATGAGGTAAAAAATCTGTACATAGCATCTTTCACAATTTAAAGATCTACCTTATGAGGTTACATGACTTTTTTTCTGTTCTATTGTGTTAAATAGGTTTGTTTATGTGCCATGTCCACATTCAGCTGAAGTTATATGTGAAGCTTTGTACGAGTGTCTTGTTGAGTGGCACCTTGAGAGGAAGCTATCCACTGTCACTTTGGACAACTGCACCTCAAATGACAAGGCTATGGTTATATTGCCAGATAAGTTGGATACAAGCTCTCTTATGTTGGATGGTTTATTTTTGCATATGCGTTGTGCCGCTCACATATTAGCCTTAATTGTGAAAGATGGAATGAGTGTCTTAGAGTTAGATGAAGGTATAGAGAGGTTGCGTGACAGTGTTGCATTTTGGACATCCACACCTAAAAGACATGAGAAGTTTGAAAAACGGCAAAAACCATGAACATAGAGTATAACAAAAGGTTAAGTCTTGATTGCAAGACCAGATGGAATTCAACTTATATCATATTAGCATTGCACTTCGATATATAGATATATTTGAAAAACTAAAGGCACGTGAAAAGAAATTTAAGTGTTGCCCAACAAAAGATGATTGGAAGTTTGCAAAAGAAATATGTGATAGGCTGAAGCTCTTCTATGATATCACCGAGTCATTCTCGGGCACCAAGTATGTCACAACTAATCTTTTTTTCCCCGAAGTTATTACCATTCGCTTAGCCATAAGGAATGGGGTAATAGTGACATTGAGGTTATACAAAAAATGTCTGAGGAAATGAAGGATAAGTTTGATAAGTATTGGAAAGATATCCATGGTCTTATGTCCGTTGCAACAGTTCTCGATCCAAGGTATAAACTTCATATCCTCAATGCTCTTTATGGCCCCCTCTATGGAAGAGAGCATGCAGCCATAGAAATAGAGAAGGTGAAGAAGTTATTGGTTCAGTTGGTGAAGCAGTATAAAGATGAAGTTGAAGGCGAGGATACATGGGATGCTTCTGTTGCTGATGTAGTTGGAGAAGAAGATAAAGCCATGAAACTCTATGATATGTATTTGTCTAGTCGCCCCACTGTACCTTCTGCATCAATCCATACTGAACTAGACTTGTATTTAGAAGAAGCTAGTCTACCTAGAACACAAGAATTGGATATCATCAATTGGTGGAAAGTCAGTGGTTCAAGGTTTCCTACCTTGCAAAAACTTGCTCGTGATATATTGCCTATCCCCATAACATCCGTGACTTCCGAATGTGCGTTCAGTACTAGTGGAAGAGTACTTAGTGCACATCGTAGTAGACTCACTCCTAATATGGCTGAAGCTCTCATGTGCATGCAAGCTTGGTCTCGTGCTGATCTATTAGGTAATATGTTTTTTCAGTTGTTGTTTTACTGTGCAAATAACTTCCCGTTTACGCATTTTCTCTAAACTTTGCAAATAACTCTCCATTTGTGGCTTTCATTAGGTGGATGGAATTCTACTCTCTCTGCTACATTTCAGAGTGTTCTTGAGGATGATGAAGAAGAGATGGTAAAAAACTAAAATGCTTTGATTTTAAATTTTTGGGATTATAGTTGCATAGATTACTCATGTTTTTTCATCTGGCAATATGTAGGATGAGTCTACTTCAATTATCACTCAAGAGTGAAGATGCGACTGTTTGTGATAACCACTATAGCTGCTAGTTTTTTGCAGCTGCTGCCATTTTTAGATGTTGTTTGTGATAACCGATGTAGCTGCTAGCTGGTTGTTATTCTTAATGGTACAAGATGCGGTTATCCTGAACTTGTAAATTATGTTGTGGTCCGGTCTCTTGTTTACTTATGGGTACAAGAGTTATGTCACTCTGGTTGTTATTCTTACTTAGTGTTTGAGTTATTCCAGTGACCTCTTATTGAGTATTTGAGTTCAGATAGTTGAGGTTTTGTCAAATTTTCTATCAATGACGAAAAATTTGGAACGACTTGTGTATTGTTTGATCTACCCGATGGGTATGGGTACCCGTCAGGTATGGGTATGGGTAAAGTTTCTTACCCGTGGGTACGGGTATGGGTAGAATTTTGTCCCCGTTGACTATAAGGGTATGGGTATGGTATTTCTCTACCCGGCCCATACCTGGCCCATTGCAACGGACATAAGACCATGGATATCTTTCCAATACTGTTGCAACGGACATAAGACCATGGATATCTTTCCCCTCTGTACTCGACCAAGGTGGCTATCTATGACTAGGACGGAGGTAGACGGATGGGTCTTCGTCCTCGGATCTATGGTGAGGCGTTGGTTTCTCCTCACTCGACTCGAGCTCGGGATTGGTAGTTTATCCCTTCTTCATGTCTATTCTCCATGTCTTTTTCTTAATTCATGGTAGCCTCTGTTAACCTCTTTATAATAAGCAGAAGTTGACAATAAGCAGGAGTTCTGAAAGAAAGGAAAAATTGCTGCATTTTTTAATTTTGTAGCAAGATAGGAAGGATCACTGCTTAGTTTGGTAGAAGCGGAGAGTTCATTAGGGTTCTGTTACATGAAAGCTCTGCTTTTCATGGGTGTGGTTCCTAGCTCAAAGACAAATCGGAGTCTTTAGAATGTGCAGCATATGCCAAACGATGTACTCCCTAGCTGCATTCTATAATTACTGTCGTGGCTTTAGTTCAAATTTGAACTAAAACCATGACCAGAATTACGGAAGCGGAGGTAGTAGTTCTTTTAATTGGTATGGCCACGCTTAAACTGGAGTAGGAACTGGTCTTTCCCATGTGCTTGTTCAATCAACAATTAGTTATAAAAAAAATTAGACGGGCATATGAAATTATTAGTTATAGAAACATTATCCTAACATTATTAGTTATAAGAAACGTGATTACTGAATCAGCAATGTTGGCAAAAGCTGGCTCTGCTTCTTTTCCTTTTCAGCAGCTATGGTTTTCTCATAAATTATACAAGAAGATTTTTTATCTCCCTGCATGGAAATAGTAAGAGGAAACAGTGAACTCTTGAACACCGAAAAACATTCAACAAGGCCAATTTTTGTTTAAAGAGGTGGGTGATACTCAGCTTTGGAGTAAATCTACACACTAAAAGAAGTTTAGATACATTTTCTTCACAAATCTAAAACATCTTA
Source organism: Avena longiglumis (assembly GCA_030063025.1). Lineage (NCBI taxonomy): Eukaryota > Viridiplantae > Streptophyta > Magnoliopsida > Poales > Poaceae > Avena > Avena longiglumis. The sequence continues at coordinate 189,181,639 of CP125979.1, forward strand.
GGGCATGTTTGATTTAAAGAATTTTCAAAGGAATTCTATAGGATTTCTATCCATAGGAATTTTTCCAATAAGGTGTGTTTATTTTAAAGGAATAAATCCTTCAAAAATACTATGCATGACTTTCCTACACTACAATCCTATAGGATTTCTAACAAGAGGTGATACCTCTTGGAAACATTTCTTTGTGTCTATGACAACTATGACATGTACCTAAACCCTATAAAATTTTCTGCATTTTTTCTAAGATGCAATCAAACAGCTTATCTTATCGATTCCTGCATTTTTCATTCATATAGGATTCTAAATGTCATGTCATTCTATTCCTACGCTTTTCCTATTCCTATGTCTTACAAATCCTTTGAATCAAACAAGCCCTTATATTTTGTAACATAAGGAGTACTTGCAGTGATCACGGCTAATCCCACAATTTCCGGAGCCAGTTGAATGCATGCATTTATATATCTAGCCGAGATAAACGTATATAATACCATGGAGTTTCCAAATACTTCAGAGGCCACCCATCTTTTTTTTGAGATAAACCATATATATTAAGCATGCAAGCCCGCCTTATTGAAACTTTCCAGTCCCCTTAGATACCCTGGTAAGAAAAAAGAGGGCGTCTAAAAATTTGCAGCCTCGAGTTCACACAACGGTTACATCATTTATGATCGAACTAAGCAGGAAACTAGGGGGTTCGTCGACCCAGGTACAAGAGCTCTTGTTCTGATAGCTAAACCTGGTTAGGTTCCCTCAGACTTGTTGATCATTGAAGCCAAGTCCAGTCTGCAAAGATTGCAGCTGATTCATTCCACCAGACACCATCGCATGTGCATGCTTCGATCGTTTCAATAGAATCCGATTTGATAATAATATTGTTGTAGCCTCTAGAGCCTGCCAATAAGAGTCATTATTTCATCACCGAGGCTTGTGCCATAGCAGCAGATGCCACATGAGGAAGATAGCAATTCTTAGCCGCGACAAAATCGCCTTTATAATCACGCATAATCACACCAATAGCACCTGCATGAGTATCAACATGAAAAGACGCGCCAACATTGATTTTTACTTATTGAGACAAAGGTTTCAGCCATCTTGTATTTGATGCAACCACATTCTTGGAATATGCACAAGCTGCATTTGCCATAATCGAAAGAATGGAGGTTCTACATTTGTTGATGGCAGGAACATCCTCGTTGTGTGTTTTTCTGTGCCTAATCCACCATAGGTACCAGCATGTGACGGCTATCATCTCTTTAAGATCAATATAATCGATCCCTAAAAGCGGAACATCTTGACGCTGCAACAGGAATTCAAGAACAGTCGAGCCGGCCTTCTCAACAATAAGTGCCTCTTCTATTATTTCATGTATTCCTAGAGCCGCCAACATTTCTTTTGCCTGTGTGCATTGGATAAGGAGATGCAACGGCACTCTGATTACACACAGGACAAGCACCACTTGTACCAATATGTCTATTTACCATGATACTTTTTAGAGGGATAATTCCATGTAGAGCATGCCAAATGATTTTTTTATTTTACTTGGAATTTTTAGCTTCCATAAAATCTTCCAGACAGGATTGTTATCTGATCCGCTTGGTAAGGCCAATTGATTTGCACTTGTCCCGAAGCAATGTCTCCATTGTAGGTGGTATACAGATCTGACTGTATATCTACCATGTTTGGTATGTTTCCAAGCAATAAAATCATCAAACCCATGGTTGTTAATTGGGATTTGTAAGATACTATCAACATCCACAGGGCTAAACAACTCTCTCTGATATACCTCATCCCACCAGCCTGTAATAGGGCTTATCAATTCCGAGACCCTAGTATAAACAATGCCTCCTCTAGGAGTAAGAATTCTTCCATCCGGGCTAGAAGGGATCCATGCATCATGCCATATGTTAATTGGTTCACCATTTCCAATTCTCTCTCTTAGAACTCGAGAGCCCGACCAACAAACTTTGTCAAGTAAAAGAAGACCCTACCTTAGGGACAGCCTTTAAAATATCCCCATGAGGGTAATACTTGGCTTTAAGAACTTTTGCATATAGAGAATCAGGATCATTAATAAGTCTCCAGATTTGTTTAGCCAACATAGCAAGATTAAATGAGTGTAAGTCACGAAACCCATACCACCTTCACTTTTAGGATAACAAAGTTTCCACCATGCTAGACAATGCATTTTGTTGCTGTTCTCATCATCTCCCCACCAAAATTGGGATATAGCATCCATCATCCTCTTGCAGACCCCTATTGGAATTTTTTTTTTGGAATTTGGAAGACTGACATAACATATATCGAAATAGCGTGAGTAACAGCCTTAAGTAAAATTTCTTTACCGCCAATAGATGGTAATTTTTCCTTCCAGCCATTTATATGTTGGAAAATCCTCTCAATAAAGTGCAATAAACAATCACTTCTATCAACACCCACAATTGCAGGAAGGCCAAGGTATTTTTCAGAAATTGTCTCAGTATCAATATGGAGATCTTCACACATATCTGCCTTAACCATCACATTAGTATTAGGAGAAAATAGATACTAGATTTAGCCACACTCACCAATTGCCCAGAATTTTCACAATAGGTATCCAAAGCTTGTTGTAAGAAGGTTGCATTATTCATATCCACTTTTATGAGAAAAAAGATGTGATACTGATGGTGCATTTCTGCACACCCTAACCCCATCGATGTCATCATCCTATTCTTCATACAATAGAAGACTAGATAAACCTTCCGCACAAAGAAGGAACAAATACGGCGAGAGAGGGTCCCCCTGCCGGAGACCTCTCGTAGGAACAAACATATCCGTCTCTTATGAATTAAATTTGACTTGATATCTCACCGATTGTACACAAGACATCATCAAGGTAATCCACCTTTCAACAAAGCCCAATTTCCTCATCATGTTCTTCAGAAATATCCATTCCACTCTGTCATACGCCTTATGTATATCTAACTTGACAAGACAGTAACCTGCCTTACTTGCTCGCTTGTTCGTAATGTAATAACCACACTCATAAGCTACTAGAACATTATCAGTAATGAGACGATCAGGAACAAAGGCACTTTGCGTTGGCAACACAACATCCGGGGGGATCGCTTTAAGTCTAGGAGCGACCATTTTAGATACAATCTTATAGATCACATTACAAATAATAATAGGGAGAAATTGATTTACCAATTATGGATCATCAACTTTGGGTATAAGCACCACTGTAGTGTTGTCCCAGCCTTCAGGGATCACACCATTATTTAAAGCTTGGAGTACTTTATTCGTAATCTCTTCTCCACAAATACTCCAGAACTTTTTATAGAAAACCACATGGAGACCATCAGGCCCGGGTGCCTTAAAATCCCCAATACTGAACACCCCGTTTTTAACCTCTTTGGCAATAAAGGTTTTAATAAGCTTCCCATTCATCTCCGACGTGACTTTAGTTTGAAATTTTTCTAGCAACGTTGGATCAGTACCTTTCACCTCTGAGGTAAAGACATTAGAAACATAATCAAGGATAATCGGTTTTAGCTGATCCGTACCTTCGACCCAGACATTGTTATTGTCCAGCAGCTACTTAATAAAAAAAATCTTGCTCCTAGCAGAACCAAAATTGTGGAAAAAGGAGGTATTACGATCTCCTAGTTGGAGCCAATTGTTGTAGGGGTTCGTAGCATGGAAAACAAAAAATTTCTACCGCATACAAACAAACAAGCCAAGATCTATCTACTAGATTGTAGCAACGAGTCGATAGAATAACTCACCCTCGAAGATTCCAAATTGTTTAACGAGAGCGGATTCTCGTAGGTGATGTAGTCGTACTCTTTCCGATCTCAAGATCGCGTAGACGATCCTTCCGGCGCTGCGTTCCTGCAGCGCTTCCGTAGTCGGTCACACGTTCGGTACTCGACGAAGACCTTCCTCTCCCTTGTTCCAAGCGGATGGAGGTTGTAGCACTCTCCTCGAGATTCCTAGAAGACGGCGTGATGGTACCCAAGTAGAGGGGAGATCTTGCAGGGCTTCACCTTAAGCCGGAGCGAGTATGGTGGACTATGAGAGATCCCTCTGTGATCTAGGGTTTAGACGCACCAAGGAGAAGAGGCTAGGCCGGCGTCTAGGGCAAGGGGATGCCCCAACTCGGCGCTAGGGTTTAGCCCTAGGCGGCGGCAGCAGCAGGTGGTGGCGCCGGCGGCTTGGAGCTAGGGTTTACGGGGTGCAAGTTGTGTGCTTGGAGGGGCAGCCCTGCCCCTCCTTATATAGGTGGAGGGCGGCGGCCAAGGGAAGGGGAGTCCCTCCCCAACTCGGCTTCCAAGGCCGGCGGTGGAGGGAGAGGGACTTCCTCCCCAAGTAGGTTTCCTACTCTCCCTCCACCAAGCAAAATAGCCGTTTGACTTTTCAAACTAAGATTTGATTTATCCCTTTATTTCGCTCAGCGATGACACCTAGTACATGATGCAACCATTCCAACTTGTTATGACACATTGATGTACCCTTCCCCTCCGGAGTGCCAGACATTCCGGAACCTTCTAGAACATTCCCGATGAAAACACCGGAACCATTCTCCAACCCCGAAACAGGACTTTCCTTATATGAATCTTATTCTCTGGACCATTACGGATCTCCTCGTGATATCCCGGATCCCATCCGAGAATCCGAACAACATTCGGTCTCTTACTCATCATTCCATAACTACTCAACAACGTCGAATCCTTAAGTGTGTCTCCCTACGGTTCGTGAATTATGCGGACATGATCGAGACACTTCTCCGAAAAATAACCAATATAGGAATCTGGAAATTCATATGGCTCCCACATATTTTTACGATTACTTTGCGATCAAATGAACCACTTACATACGAAACCAATTTCCCTTTGTCTCACGATAGTTTACTTATCCGAGGTTTTGATCGTCGGTATCTCTGCATACCTAGTTCAACCTCGTTACTGATAAGTACTCTTTTCTCGTTCCCGTGATATGTGATCCCTTGTGATCCAGTCACATGCTTGCAAGCTAATTGGATGACATTCCACCGAGAGGGCCCAAAGTATATCTATCCGTCATATGGATGGACAAATCCCACTCTTGATCCATGTGTCTCAACCAATACTTTTCGAACACTCAATGCCACCTTTATAACCACCCAGTTACGGTGTGGTGTTTGATGTCATCAAAGCATCCTTCCGGTGATGGTGATATGCATGATCTCATGGTCGAAGGAATTAGGTTACTATGTATCAGAAAGCATATAGCGATTGAACTATTAAAATGACTTGATCTTTATGCTACGCTTATCTATAGGAGTATGTCCATCATATCATTCTCCTAACGATATGATCTTGTTGTTAATAACATCTCAATGTTCTTGATAGGGAAACCAGAATCATTTATTAACCAACAAGCTAGTATTATAAAGAGGCTTTACTAGGGACTCTAATTTAGTTTACAAATCACACAAGTATTAATGTTTCCTTGTTAATACTATTATAGAATGAATGTAAACATTTATCATAAACACAAAGATATAATAATAACTACATTTATTATTGCCTCTAGGGCATATCTCCAACAGTCTCCCACTTGCACTAGAGTCAACTAATCTAGATTACATGGTAATATACCGAACACCCATGGCAGTTTGGTGTTGGTCATGTTTTGCCCTCGGGATAGGTTTAGTCAACGGATCCGCCACATTTAGATCTGTGTGTACTTTGCAAATCTTTATGTCACCATCTCGGACATGTTCTCGAATAGCGTGAAAATGTAGCTTGATGTTCTTCAGCTTCTTGTGTGACCTTGGATCTTGCGCATTGGCTATGGCGCCCATGTTATCACAGTATATAGACATTGGGTCCAGCGCACTTGGAACCACACCAAGATCTGTAATGAACTCTTTCATCCATATCGCTTCTTGTGAAGCCTCCGAAGCAGCCATGTATTCCGATTCAGTTGAAGATCTCGCCACAACGCTTTGCTTTGCACTCCTCCAGCTAACTGCTGCACCATTCAAAGTAAATACGTATCCAGATTGTGATTTAAAATCATCCGGATCGGTGTTCCAACTAGCATCGGTGTAACCATTAACAACGAGTTGTTCATCACCTCCATAAGAAAGAACCATATCCTTAGTTCTTCTCAAGTACTTAAGGATGTTTTTGACCGCTGTCCAATGATCCACTCCTGGATCACTTTGATATCTGCTAGTCAAACTAACAGCATATGCAATGTCGGGTCTAGTACATAGCATGACATACATTAGAGATCCTATGGCTGAGGCATAGGGAGTCTTACTCATCCTTTCTCTATCTTCTGCCGTTGTTGGACTTTGAGTTTTACTCAAGGTCGTATTGGACAACATGGGCAAGAACCCTTTCTTCCTATCTTCCATTCCAAATCTCTTTAGAACTTTGTCCAAATATGTACTTTGTGACAATGATATTAGACGTCTCGATCTATCTCTATAAATCTTTATGCCCAATATGTAAGCTGCTTCGCCAAGATCTTTCATTGAAAAACTATTATTTAAATATTCCTTGACACTATTAAGAAGGTCTAAATCATTCTCAATCAACAATATGTCATCTACATATAGAATTAAGAATGCTACAGAGCTCCCACTCACTTTCTTGTAGATACAAGCTTCTCCATAAGTTTGTACAAAACCAAAACTTTTGATTACCTTATCAAAACGTTTATTCCAACTTCGGGATGCTTGCTTCAATCCATAAATGGACCGTTGAAGTTTGCATACCTTGTTAGCATCCTTAGGATCGACAAAACCTTTGGGTTGCATCATATTCAACTCTTCATCAATGTCTCCATTGAGGAACGTCGTTTTGACATCCATCTACCATATCTCATAATCATAATATGCAACGATTGCTAACATAATCCTCACAGACTTTAGCTTCGCTACAGGTGAGAAAGTCTCATCGTAGTCAACTCCTTGAATTTGTCGAAACCCTTTTGCGACAAGTCGAGCTTTATAGACAGTAACATTACCATCAGCATCTGTTTTCTTCTTGAAAATCCATTTGTTCTCGACAGCCTTCCGGCCATCCGGTAAGTCCACCAAAGTCCATACTTGGTTTTCATACATGGATCCAATCTCGGATTTCATGGCTTCTTGCCATTTATTGGAATCTAGTCTCATCATCGCCTCCTCATATGTCGCAGGGTCATCGGTGTTATCCACTAACATGACACTCATAACGGGATCATACCAATCAAGAGTGGTACGAGTTCTCGTTGACCTGCGAGGCTCTGTAGCAACTACAACCGAAGTTTCATGATCATCATCATTAGCTTCCTCTCTTATTGGTGCAGGCACCACAGGAACTTCTTCCGGTGTTGCGCTACTCGCAAGTTCGAGAGAAGGTTCGACAACCTCGTCGAGTTCTACTTTCCTTCCAGTCACTTCTTTTGAGAGAAATTCCTTCTCTAGAAAGGATCCATTCTTTGCAACGAAGATTTTGCCTTCGGATCTATGATAGAAGGTATACCCAATAGTTTCCTTTGGGTATCCTATGAAGACGCATTTTTCCGCTTTGGGTTCAAGCTTGTCCGGTTGTAACTTCTTTACATAGGCTTCGCAACCCCAAACTTTAAGGAACGACAATTTAGGTTTCTTCTCAAACCATAATTCATACGGTGTCGTTTCAAAGGATTTAGATGGTGCCCTATTTAAAGTGAATGCGGCTGTTTCTAATGCATAACCCCAAAATGATAGCGGTAAATCTGTAAGTGACATCATAGAATGAACCATATCTAAGAGAGTTCGATTATGATGTTCGGACACACCATTACGTTGTGGTGTTCCCGGCGGTGTCAATTGTGAAAGTATTCCGCATTTCTTCAAATGCTCGCCAAACTCGTAAATTAGATATTCACCTCCACGATCAGAACGTAGAAATTTAATCTTCTTGTTACGTTGATTCTCAACCTCACTTTGAAATTCCTTAAACTTCTCGAAAGTTTCGGACTTATGTTTCATGAAATAGATATACCCATATCTACTCAAGTCATCCGTGAAGGTAAGAACATAACGATAACCATCACATGATGCTACACTCATTGGACCACACACATCGGTATGTATGATTTCCAATAAGTCCGTAGCTCTCTCCATCATACCAGAAAATGGAGTCTTAGTCATTTTACCCATCAGACATGCTTCGCATCTTTCAAGTGATTCAAAATCAAGTGATTCAAGAAGTCCATCGGAATGGAGTTTCTTCATACGCTTCACTCCAATGTGACCAAGACGACAGTGCCACATATAGGTCGAGTTATCGCTTGTTTTCAAACGTTTAGCTTCAATGTTATTAATATGTGTATTTCCACTATAGAGATTCAATAAGAATAGACCATCTATCAAAGGTGCATGTGCATAAAACATATTACTCATATAAATCGAACAACCATTATTCTCGGACTTAAACAAGTAACCGTCTCGCAATAAACAAGATCCCGATATAATGTTCATGCTTAACGCAGGCACCAAATAACAATTATTTAAGTATAAAACTAATATCGATGGTAGATGAAGAGGTAGCGTGCCGACCGCGATCACATCAACCTTTGATCCGTTTCCTACGCGCATCGTCACCTCGTTCTTCGCTAGCTTCCGTTTATTCTGCAGCACATGTTTCGAGTTACAAATATGAGCAACCGAACCAGTATCAAATACCCAGGCACTACTACAAGTACTAGTGAGATACACATCAATAACATGTATATCGGATATACCTTTCTTTTTGCCGTTCTTCAAATCCACCAAGTACTTTGGGCAATTCCGCTTCCAGTGACCTTCTCCCTTGCAGTAAAAGCACTCTGTATCAGGATTAGGTCCAGCATTGGTCTTCTTCGTCGGTGCGGTAACTTTCTTACCACCCTTCTTAAAGTGTCCCTTTTGCTTAGACTTGCCTTTCTTGAATTTGGTGGTCTTATTGACCATCAACACTTGGTGCTCTTTCTTGATCTCCACTTCTGCAGATTTCAACATGGAGAAGAGTTCTGGCAACTGCTTGTTCATGCTTTGCATATTGTAGTTCATCACAAAGTTCTTGTAACTTGGTGGTAGTGATTGGAGGACACGGTAAATCCCCAAAGCATTAGGAATCACTATACCCAAGCTTTGGAGTTTGTTTGCGTGCCCAGACATCTTAAGCACATGCTCACTGACGGAGCTGCCCTCTTCCATCTTGCAGTTAAAGAACTTTTCAGAAGCCTCATAGCTCTCAACTGCCGCGTGAGTCTCAAAGATCAATTTGAGTTCACGGACAATATCATGTGGGTCTGAATTCTCAAACCTTTTCTGAAGCTCTGATTCCAAACCATACAAGATAGCACACTGAACTGTGGAGTACTGATTCTTCCGAGCGAGGTAAACGTTCTTTACTTCATCGGTAGCATCACCGCAGCGGGTCACCAAATGTGCATCCATCACATAGGTCAAATTACCAGCATTGAGGACAATCCTCAAATTGCGGAACCAATCCGCGAAGTTGCTTCCATTGTTTTTTAACTTTTCGTTCTCTAGGAACACATTAAAATTGATGGTAGGGGCCGCCATTGATCTACAACATATTTGCAATAGTTTAGACTAAGTTTATGACAAATTGAGTTCTAATTAATAGTTAAATTAATCTAGGTGAACTCCCACTCAAAACAATATCCCTCACATTGTTTTAGTGATCACACGAACCAAATCCACCACATCAAAACTGATCATCACGAGAGTTGATGTAGCTTCAATGGCGAACAATCGACATGTTCATCATATCTACTATATGATTCATGCTTTACCTTTTGGTGATCCGTGTTCCGAGACCATGTATGTACATGCTAGGCTCGTCAAGATCAAACCTTAGCTTCCGCATGAGCAAATCTGTCTTGCTCACGTTGTATACACTTGCAGAATCTAACACACCCGATCATCACGTGGTGCTTCGAAACAACAAGCTTTAGCAACGGTGCTTACTAAGGATGAACACTTCAGAACTTGAAATTTATGTGCATGAGGGATCATCTTATAATGGTACCGTCGTTAACTAAGCAATACAAGATGCATAAAGGATTAACATCACATGCAATTCATAATATGTGATATGATATGACCTTTCTTCTTTGTGCTTCCGATCTCCATCTTCAAGCACGAACATGATCTCCATCATCATCGGCATTGCATCAAGGTCAATGACGCCGCTTCATGGTTGTCGTCCACCGGCTTCAACTATTACAACTACTTTGAATAGACACGCGGGTCTTAACAGAAATTAAAGACAACCATATGGCTCCTGTCGGTTGCCAACTTATAATAAGGAACATTGCATACATCAAATATAATCACAATCATGGCCATATCACATCACAGCACACCCCTGCAAAACAAAGTTAGACGCCTCTAATTTCTTTGCATATTTTACGTGGTTTAGGGCTTTCAATAAGTGTCGATCTAACTTACGAACAAGAACCACAACGTTGACGTTTGAACTATCAAGTGCCCGTTGTAAATTGGATCTATACTATAATGGGAGAGACAGACACCCGCAAAGCCACTTATGCAATACAAGTTGCATGTTGAGCGTGGAGCAAGTCTCATGAACGATGTCATGTAAGGTTAGCCCGGGCCGCTTCATCCCATCATACCGCAAGATGCAAAGTACACAAGATGCAATTGATAATAAAAGCACCACCTCCCACAATGACCATTGTGTTCTACTCGTGCAACAGATCTACATATAGACACGGCTCTGATACCACTGTAGGGGTTCGTAGCATGGAAAACAAAAAATTTCTACCGCATACAAACAAACAAGCCAAGATCTATCTACTAGATTGTAGCAACGAGTCGATAGAATAACTCACCCTCGAAGATTCCAAAGTATTTAACAAGAGCGGATTCTCGTGGGTGATGTAGTCGTACTCTTCCCGATCTCAAGATCACGTGAGCGATCCTTCCTATGCGTTCCGGCGCTTCCATGATCGGTCACGTTCGGTACTCAAGAAGACCTTCCTCTCCCTTGTTCCAGCAGGCAGCAGAGGTTGTAGCACTCTCCTCGAGATTCCGGCAGCACGATGGCGTGGTACCGGAAGTAGAGGGGAGATGTCGCAGGGCTTCACCTTAAGCCGGAGGGAGTATGGTGGACTATGAGAGAGCCCTCGGTGATCTAGGGTTTAGACGCACCAAGGAGAAGAGGCTAGGCCGGCGGCTAGGGCAAGGGGATGCCCCAACTCGGCGGCTAGGGTTTAGCCCTAGGCGGCGGCAGCAGGTGGTGGCGGCGCCGGCGGCTTGGATCTAGGGTTTGCGGGGTGCAAGTTGTGTGCTTGGAGGGGCACCTTACCCCTCCTTATATATGTGGAGGGCGGCGCCAGGGAGGAGTCCTCCCAACTCGGCTTCAAGGCCGGTGGAGGAGGGACTTCCTCCCCAAGTAGGTTTCCTACTCTCCCTCCACCAAGCAAAATAGTCGTTTGACTTTTCAAATTGGCGTTTGACTTTTCAAACTAGGATTTGATTTATCCCTTTATTTCGCTCAGCGATGACACCTAGTACATGATGCAACCATTCCAACTTGTTATGACACATTCATGTACCCTTCCCCTCCGGAGTGTCGGACATTCCGGAACCTTCTAGAACATTCCCGATGAAAACACCGGAACCATTCTCCAACCCGAAACAGGACTTTCCTTATATGAATCTTATTATCCGGACCATTCCGGATCTCCTCGTGATATCCCGGATCCCATCCGAGACTCCGAACAACATTCGGTCTCTTACTCATCATTCCATAACTACTCAACAATGTCGAATCCTTAAGTGTGTCTCCCTACGGTTCGTGAATTATGCGGACATGATCGAGACACTTCTCCAAACAATAACCAATAGAGGAATCTGGAAATTCATATGGCTCCCACATATTTCTACGATTACTTTGCGATCGAATGAACCACTTACATACGAAACCAATTTCCCTTTGTCTCACGATAGTTTACTTATCCGAGGTTTTGATCGTCGGTATCTCTGCATACCTAGTTCAACCTCGTTACTGATAAGTACTCTTTTCTCGTTCCCGTGATATGTGATCCCTTGTGAGCCAGTCACATGCTTGCAAGCTAATTGGATGACATTCCACCGAGAGGGCCCAGAGTATATCTATCCGTCATATGGATGGACAAATCCCACTCTTGATCCATGTGTCTCAACCAATACTTTTCGAACACTCAATGCCACCTTTATAACCACCCAGTTACGGTGTGGTGTTTGATGTCATCAAAGCATCCTTCCGGTGATGGTGATATGCATGATCTCATGGTCGAAGGAATTAGGTTACTATGTATCAGAAAGCATATAGCAATTGAACTATTAAAATGACTTGATCTTTATGCTACGCTTATCTATAGGAGTATGTCCATCATACCATTCTCCTAACTAGGATTTGTAGGGTTTGTAGCGAAAACAAAAAAATTATATAGCATGAACACACAAAACCAAGATCTAATCTACGAGATCGGTGCAACGAGATTGTAGAGAACTAACCCTCGTAGATCCAAAGCGTTTAATGAGATCATATTCTCGTGGTTGATGTAGTCGATCACTTTCCCATCTCAAGATCGTGTAGACGATCCTTCCGGCGGTGCTTCCGTAGTCGTTTACACATACGGTAGTCAATGAAGACGTTCCTCTCCCTTGTTTCAGCAGGCAGCAGAGGTAGTAGATCCCCTCGGAATCCCAACATCACGACGGTGTGGTGGTGGTGGAGGAGAGATTGCTGTAGGGCTTCACCTAAGTCGGAGCAGGACGGTAGACGAGAGATAAGAGAGGTGGCAGCTAGGGTTAGGCGCCAAGGGGGTGCCCCACCCCTCCTTATATGGGAGAGGGGCCGGCGGCCAAGGGCCTCCCTGCCCTAGCCGAGTTGCCCCCAACTCGGCTAGAAAGGGGAGAGTCCCTCCCCAACTCGTCTAGGAAGAGGGGAGTTGTAAACTTGCCTTTCAAGTTTTTCCATTCCTTCCCAAACTAGGATTTGACTTTTCAAACTAGGATTTGACTTTTCAAACTAGGGTTTGACCCTACCTTCCTAGTGCTTGGCCGATTTAGCCTTGGGCTTGGTGCAGCTTGCCCCTAGGGCATGACTCATCCCAAGTGACCCCTACCAAGGTGGTGGACCTTCCAGAACATTCTAGAAGCTTCCGATCAAAACACCAAAAATATTTTCTGAACCCCGGAAATTGACTTTCCTTATATGAATCTTATTCTCCGGACCATTCTGGATCTCCTCATGATGTCCTGGATCCAATCCGAGACTCCAAACAACATTCATTTTCCAACTCATATTCCATATCTACTTAAACAACATCGAATCCTTAAGTGTGTCTCCCTACAGTTCATGAACTATGGAGACATGATCGAGAAACCTCTTTGATCAATAACCAATAGAGGGATGTGAAAATCCATATGGCTCCCACATATTTCTACGATGACTTCATGATCGAATGAACCATTTACATACGATACCAATTCCCTTTGTCACGCGATACTTTACTTATCTAAGGATTGATCGTCGGTATCTCGATATCTAGTTCAACCTCGTTACTGATAAGTACTCTTTACTCGTATCGTGATATGACATCCCTTGTGACCTAGTCACATGCTTGCAAGCCAATTGGATGACATTCCACCGAGAGGGCCCAGACTATATCTATCTGTCATATGGATGGACAAATCCCACTCTTGATCCATGTGCTTCAACACATACTTTCAGAATACCTAATGCCACCATTATAACCACCCAGTTATGAAGTGGTGTTTGATGTCATCAAAGCATCCATCCGGTGATGGTGATTAACATAATCTCATGGTCGAAGGATTAGGTTACTATGTATTTGAAATCTTGTAGCAAACGAACTTTAAATGACTTGATCTTATGCTATGCTAACTGTAGAAGTGTGTCCATCACATCATTCTCCTAATGATATGATCTTTTTATTAATAACATCTAATGTCCATGATCAGGAAACCATGATCATCTATTAATCAACAAGCTAGTTTAACAAGAGGCTTACTAGGGACTCTTTTATGTTTACAAAACACACAAGTATTAATGTTTCCGGTTAAAAAAATTATAGCATGGGATGCAAACATTTATCATAAACATAAATATATGATAATAACCACTTTATTATTGCCTCTTGGGCATATCTCCAACAGTCTCCCACTTGCACTAGCCAATAATCTAGTTTGAAAAACTTTGTGTATTCAACACCTATGGCTTTCTAGTATTGTATATAAACGATTGCTAGTTGATGACCCACAAGAATAGGGGGTGTATCGTAGTACTTTTGATAAATAGGAGTGTCGGTCCCAACGAGGAGCAGAAGGTGTTGACTAGTGGTATGGAGCAGGAAATCTCTGTAAATACTTAGCAAACGGATTTTTAGGGTTTTCTGATAAAGTAAGGAAATAAAGTGCAAGTAAATAAAGACATCAAATAATTGCAGCAAGTGGCCCAATCCCTTCTTAGCAAAGGACAAGCCGGTGATAATACTTATGAGGACCAAACGTTCTCGAGGACACATGGGAATACCGTCAAGTGCTTTCGTTTCATATAGTTGATTAATCTTCTTTGGTTTTATAAGTGTTGTGTGGGTGAACCTGTGCTAATGTACCGACCTTACTTGGACTAATACATACTTGTGATTATACCCCTTGGAAGCATCCGCAAATACAAGAAAGTAATTAAGATAAAAACCTAACCACAGCCTAAAACTCTGAGATCCTACACTCCCGTGTGCAAAGGTTTCCTAACAGGGCTTCAGGTTTCTGTCACTCCGGCAACCCCACAATTAGTAGCCAAATACACAATGCATTACCCTAGACCCATAAATGGTGAAGTATCATGTAGTCGACGTTCACATGACACCACTAGAAGAATAGCACCACAACTTAAATATTAAACCATTGAATAATACCTCAACACAATTCCACTACTAACAACATGACTTCTCCCATGTACTCAAGAACTAAACGAACTACTCACGAGACATCATATGGATCAAGATCAAAGATGATATGATGATGGATAACAATATGAACATAAATAATAATTCAATGATTCCACTCACAAGCATCAACTACAATAGTAATTAACACCGAGAAAGTTTCCCCTAATAACTATGCAAGATTCAACACGATTGTTACAGCGGGATGGAGTGGTGATGATGGTGCTGGTGGATATGGTGGTGTGGATGATGATGATCCCGATGAAGTCTAACTTGGTGACGGTGTTGATGGTGACGATCTCCCCTCTCCGGGGAGGAATTTTCCTGGCAGAAATTTGTCTACCGGAGAGCTCTTTCTCTCTCTATAGTTTTTGCCCCGTAGACACGATCTTTCTGTGCCCCCCCCGAACTTTAGGGTTTAGGGAGGAAGATATAGGAAAAGGGGGGAGCCAGAGGTGGTCCAAGGTGTCCACACCCCCTGTAGGCGCGACCTAGGGTGGCCCGCGCCTAGGGGGAGTGTGGGCCCCCTGTGGCCCAACTCCGCCTCCCCTTCTGGATTTCTTCGTCTTCTAGAAAAATATAATTTTCTATAGTTTTTCTGGTATTTTTCTGATCTTCACGAAAATTGCATCTAGACACCGCTTTTCCATCAGAATCCTGACTCCGGCAGTTCATTCTCCAAGAATCATCCAACATGCAAAAACAGATGAAATAACATAAGTATCACCTCTTAATAAGGAATGTATCAATGAATAGAAGCAAATTATGATATAGACTAGTGATGCAAATTGGACGTATCACTAGTGGTTAACTAATCTTCGGATCCGACAATTCACGTTCATGTGTAATTGCATGTCTTTGCGTCTCTACGCATCACTCATTATCCAATGAGATGGAATTGTATAAATTTGGTCCTTTGGTGAGACCTTTAGTTCCTTGGGGTTAAAATATGTTGATACTATTGTCGTACAATATATCTTCATAGTACTAGCCCGCTGTGAACCACACCTAGTTTAATAACAAACTACTTGACACAAATACCCGCTTTTGCTGCTGATGACCCACAAGTATAGGGGGTGTATCATAGTAATTTCAATTAAATAGGAGTGTCGATCCCAACAAGGAGAAGAAGGTGTTGACTAGTGGTATGGAGCAGGAAATCTCTGTAAATACTTAGCAAACAGATTTTTAGGGGTTTTCTGATAAAGCAAAGAAACAAGGTGCAAGTAATAAAGACAACAAACAATTGCATCAAGTGGCCCAATCCCTTCTTAGAAAAGGACAAGCCAAATACTTATAAGGACCAAATGTTCTCGAGGACACATGGGAATTCTGTCAAGTGCTTTCGCTTCAAATAACCGAGTAGTCTTCTTTGGTGTTGTAAGTGTTGTGTGGGTGAACCTGTGCTAATGTACCGACCTTACTTGGACTAGTACATACTTGTGAGTAAACCCCCTGCAAGCATCCGCAACTACAGGAAAGAAATTAAGATATAAACCTAACCACAACCTTAAACTCTGAGATCCTAGGCTCCCTTGTGCAATGGTGTCCTAACGGGGGTTCAGGTTTCTGTCACTCCGGCAACCCCACAATTAGTAGAAAAATACACAATGCATTCCCCTAGTCCCATAAATGGTGAAGTATCATGTATTCGGCGTTCACATGACACCACTAGAAGAATAGCACCACAACTTAAATACTAAACCATTGAATAATATCTCAACACAAATCCACTACTAACAACATGACTTCTCCTATGTCCTCAAGAACTAAACGAACTACTCACAAGACATCATATGGATCAAGATCAAAGATGATATGGTGATGGATAACAATCTGAACATAAACAATAATCCAATGGTTCCACTCATAAGCATCAACTACAATAGTAATCAACACCGGGAAAGTTTCCCCTAAGAACTATGCAAGTAATCAACACAATTATTACAGCGGGATGGAGTGGTGATGATGGTGCTGGTGGAGATGATGGTGTGGATGATGATGATGATCCCGACGAAGTCTATCTTGATGATGGTGTTGATGGCGACGATATCCCCTCTCCGGGAAGGAATTTCCCCGGCAGAAATCTGTCTATCGGAGAGCTCTTTCTCTCTTGGTGTTTTTGCCCCGCAGAGGCGGCGGAATCTTTCTGTGATCGCCCACCGTGTTTTAGGGTTTCGAGGAGAAGATATAGGCGAGAGGGCAGAGCCAGAGGTGGGACAGGTGGGCCACACCCCCTATAGGCGCGGCCTAGGGGTGGCCCGCGCCTGGGGGGTGTGGGCCCCCTGTGGGCCATCTCCGCCTCCCCTTCTGGCTTTCTTCGTCTTCTGGAAAAATAAGATTTTCCATAGTTTTTCTAGTATTTTTCAGATCTTTGCGAAATTGCATTAAAACACCTCTTTTTCCATCAAGAATCCTGAGTCCGGCAGTTCATCCTCCAAGAATCATCCAACATGCAAAAATAGATGAAAAGACATAAGTAACACCTCTTAATGAGAAATATATCAAAGAATAGAGGCAAATTATGATATAGAATGGTGATGCAAATTGGACGTATCAACTCCCCCAAGCTTAGACCTTCGCTTGTCCCCAAGCGAAAACTAAGCTAAGTAAACATGCTCACAGGTTTATGGACTGAAGTGTCGATAAAATAATACGGACAAGAAGCATCACACTTACCATTACACAACTCATAGAAGAAAACAACTCACCGCTATATAACTTAGCTTGCAACAAGTATAGGAGTCACAATAGAGATGCATAAAGATAAATCATAATTGGAAATGGCAAACTTTGTTCTTGGTCAGAGAACAGCTGGCAAACAATTTCACAAAAATCTTTTGTAGAAGTCTTCACAACAAGAGTACTCTTTGCTCAAACATAAAATATTTTTCACAATGATGGCTTTCAAAGTAATACTCAATAGATAAGAGTCTTGTGCAAACAAGGAAGATAAAGAACATGATTGAATAAATCATCATATGAATGCTTGAAACACAACAACTCAAATGCTTGCTGGAGATAGAGAGGAAATGGGTTTACTAACTCAACTTAGAAATAGAAGAAAGGCCCTTCATAGAGGGAAATAGGGATTTCAAGTTCATAAAGGGCTTCCAAAATATTATGATACTTACTAGCTTTGAGCCCTCATTGCCCCTATCATAAGCATCTTGAGGTGATTAAGGTTAAAGTGAACAAAGATGGAGTATATGCTTGACGAAATATAAGTTGGCAATCTCATGTCCCTTGAGTACGAGGGCCACTCCTCATGCTACTCAAATTTAGTTACCGGTAAGTTCTTGTCATTGTAAGTACATGTGTATCATAAAGAACCGCCAACAGGGTACCCCTTGCACATTATATAGGAGCTATCCCATAATCAAAATGACAAGGCAAGCAGACAGTGAGCATCTCATCGATCTTTTTATTTGCTATTTGCATAGGTTTTTATTGAGGATGCTTCACAGATTTCCCACTATGGTTATGCTGCAAGTTTCCACGATGATTAGGCATGTATTAGGCTAGCGGCCCAGGCGTTTCTCTAACACACGTACATAACTCCATGGACTTACAAGCTCCCCTTTTATTTCACACCGACGATATCCGCAAACAAAAGAGCATGATATCAACTGGATATGTATCCATAAGTGTTGAAAGTGTTCCCCATGACAACACGGTTCTGCTAATCCCAATGTATAGGTGCAAGCATATAAAACTTCAGTGACACAATAGTTCAAGTTTTTTAGGGGCAAGAAAATAAGGTGTGCCATCAAGTTCGTGAGAGCTTTACTAACTAGTTTTCACATAACAAAATAATTTTTAATTCAAAAGATAGATGAAGCTTGAGAATTTGCTTGGAATAGCAATAATGTTAATAGGTAGATATGGTGGACACAAATGGCACATGTTTGGTTCAAAGGGGTTGGATGCATGAGAAGTATACCTTCTCAAAACAGATTTTTAGCTAGCAAGGCTAGGTAACAAGCAAAAGAGTTGAAGGAAACAAGCAAACCTACAAGTGATAAAGCCAAACATGCAATCTTCGTTGAAGACACAAAATATCTTAAATAAAGAATACTAAGCTTATGAGCCAATCAAGAAAGAAAATAAATGATACAAAATACCTATAAGCCTTTTCTCTTTTCCTTTCAAACGTCAAAAAGTGTTGCTACTGACCAGAGCTCGGTTTGCCAAAACCAATTTAGATATACTTGATGCTCCCAAAGTGATACCAATACTAATCAACAAGATCAAACATATAATAGAGATTGCAAACTAAAATAAGAAGTGAAAGAAGTAAAATATTAAACTTCTCATTAATATTCCATAAAGGCACTCACACCAAGGGATACATAGAAACTAAAGGAGAGATACTTCCACAATGCAAACCAACCTATAAGATAACTTCTCTACCAAAGATATGAAACTACTAAAAAGGTAAAAGATAAAAGATAATGATGTGATACCGCGGCACTCCCCCAAGATTGAAACAAGCCAAGGGGATGCCAAACCTTATGACGAATTACTCATTCGGTGGTGGTGGTGTTCTCTTGATAAGCTCCTCAATTAGTTTTCTCAAATCCTCAATCTCGAAGGTCAGAGTACGAATCAACTCCGAATTTTTCTCAATGCGTTTCATGATCATATCGGACCGAGAGTCCTAGTCCTTTCTATTCTTTCCACCACTCTTCCTTCTTAGTGTGTTCCTTCCCTGCATGGTTAGAGCGAGGCAGATCCCAAACCGAGGGCAAGTTCCCTTTGGGCACCTGTTGGTATTGTTGCTCGTGTATAAGATTATGGAAGGGATTCTTGGTACGTGGAGGAGGTGACCGTGGAAAGAAGACAAGACGTGGAGGTTTCCCCCTGTAGACATCCGTGATGTCCTCCTAAGCTTGGTAGGATTTGCCACCACTCCAATGCTTGCGACGGTAGCGCGGGTGTCCAGATGCTCGTCCTCCTTCATGTCTTCTTCATCCCCCTACCAAAATCTCCTCCTCCTTGGGGTTTTGAGGATCATCTTCCTCGGACTTCATGCTTTTGTCGTTGGCGGAGACCATGGTGCTCTAAACTTTGAGAAGATTTCCTGACAGAAACAGATCGAAACAAAAACATGACGAGAACATGATATACGAACCTCGGGGGACCCAGGGGGTTATATATTATGAAGTTTCAAAGCATAAGGAAGGTACTTGTGCGAAAGCAAGGCGGAGACGGAGCTCAGGGGGGCTCACACCCCCTCCAGGCGCGGCCAGCTGGGGCCCGCGCCTAGGGTGGGTGTGGCCACCCTGGCCTCCGTTTCTTCCTCTGTTTCGTTTCGTAACCTTCTGTATGTAATAAAAACATCAAACATATAAAAAATAGGGTTTTCACGAACCTTCTGTTTTCACCACTTTTACCTATTCAAAGACGAACTCTGCAGATTCCTTTTCTCCTTCTCCTGAAAATTTCTTTCATGCAAGGCTTTACACAAACCTCAATGACAACAGTAGTGTATGCAAAAACAATAAACCTTTAGGTTCACACTTCAACTAAAATCCATCAAAACAAAAGCTACTGTAGCAACTCCTTTCCAAAAATCCAAAAGAATCTAGAAGGGAATCAATATAAGAGGCAAATGCAAATGATGGCAGAAATCTGTCAAAACAGACCAGTAGGTAAAGATTTATTTTTTTGAAAACCTTCTGTTGCTTAAATCAAAAAGTGCAAAACTAATGAACGTTGGGTAACAACTTGGAGAACAAGCATAGAAAAATACAGCTCCATCCGAATTACTGATCTCCTTCACGAATGTTTACAATGCAGCACAAAAATCTGTCCCAGGACAGACACTTTTCACAACTCCTCTACTTCTCAAAAGTAGTTGATCTTGGCACAAAAACCAAAACAAAAAAGGATAAGGAGCGGTTATTACCGAGGTAATAACTTCCAAGACTCGACAAACTATTGGGTTATCTCCCAAGAAGTACTTTTCTTTAATGCCTTTAAGTTAGGCTTGATAGTTTTAAAGATGCTCACATAGGAGATAAATATCTGAAGTGAAAGAGAGCATCAAGAAGCAAATAACTAGCACATTTGAGTCTAAACCACTTCCTATGCATGGGGGTATCATGATAAAACAAATTGTTGAAACAAAAAGCCACCGGCATAGGAAGACAAAACAAATGCAACTTCAAAGCTTTCAACATAAAACGGGGAAACTTAACATTATTGAGATGCATAAAACCATGTTTCCCTCTCTCATAATAACTTTCAGTAGCACTTTGAATAAAATTAACAATATAACTGTCACTGTCAACAACTTTATCATTGGAATGAGCATACTTACAATCACCAAAAAGAGGTACATGGTCATAAACCGGATCAATAGAAGCAAGTTGTTCCATCCTGAAATCTTTATTAGGCAAGCTATTTTCACAAGGAGCTTTAGAAAATTTGGAAAAATTAAACTCATAAGACTCTACATCAAACTTAGTCAAAACTTTTTACTTCCTACAATCTATAATATCTCCACAAGTGTTCAAGAAAGGTCTACCAAAAATGATAGGAGAAGTTTTGCTAGCTGCTGAATTAAGCACTAGAAAATCAACAGGATACTTAATCTTACCGCAGAGGACCTCCACATCTCTTACAATAACAATAGGGCAAATGGTTTCCTTATTAGGAAGGTGAATAACCACATCAATGTCCTCAAGCTCACAAGGACCAATTTCATGCATAATTTCCTTGTAAAGCTCATAAGGAATAGCACTAGAACTAGCACCAATATCACATAAACCATAATAGCAATGATCACCAATTCTAACAGAAAGCATAGGGACACTAGCTTTTCTAGCTTTACTAGGATGAGAAATAATATTAGAAGCGTCTTCATAGAAGACAATGTGCTCATCCTCTATATTTCTAGTGACAAGATTTTTCACAATAGCTACACAGGTTCAGTATTCATTTGCTCATCAGGTTCCACAGTTTTTATTGTACCTTTGTTATTCGCACTAATCATCATAGAATACTCATTTACCTAAGCTGGGAAAGGTATTTTCTCAACATAAGGTTCAGGCAAAATATGATCGATAGTACAAACTTCAGTGCTTCTAACAGGAACATGACTAACAACATCTTTATAAGGTGCATGGTACTTATTCCACTTCTTTTTAGGAATTTCTATGTAAGAGGCAAAAGCCTTAAAACAATTGGCAATAATTTGGGAGTCAAGACCATACTCAATACTAATATCATGGAAGTCATCAGTTCCCATAAAATATTTAATGCATTCATAATCATAATTTATACCTGACTTTCTTCCTTTGTCATTCTCCTAAGCTTTAGTGTTCTCTTGAATACGGTCTAGGAGATCTCATTTAGCTTCTTCCTTCATACGTGTGAATGATCCAGCACAAGAAGCATCTAGTAAATCTTTATCATGAAGATAAAGCCTAGCATAAAAGTTATTGATAATAATATTGTTAGGGAGTTCATGAATAGGACATTTAAGCATTAGTAACTTCAATCTCCCTCAAGCTTGAGTTGTACTCTCTCCATCACGAGGCCAAAAGTTATATATCAGATTCCTATCCTTATGAATTTCACTGGGAGGATAAAAAATATAATAACAGAGAGGTATTATTTCCTCCCATTCCATGGATTGTCCATTCTTCAGCAACTTATACCATTCTTCAGCTCTCCCTTTCAAGGATATAGAGAGTAACTTATTCTTCACATGTTCAATTGTGATACCTGCACACTTAAACAACCCGCATAATTCATGGATAAAAAGCAAATGATCACCAGGGTGGACAGTTCCATCCCCTAAATAATAATTCTGCATAACACGATCAACAATACTTGTAGGCATCTTAAAAGAATCTATCTCAATAGGTGGAGGTTCATATACTACCCTAACAGTGGTAGTAGTTTTCCCAAAAATAAAACCAAGTGGGTTATCCATATTGGAAACAAAGTAACAAACAGAAATAAAAAAGCAATACTCATAGTAGAAGTTTCCTTTACCAGTTCCACTCTTCAATAGCGCTTCACTCCCCAGAAATGGCGCCAGAAAATATTATTGATGACCCACAAGTATAGGGGGTGTATCGTAGTACTTTCGATTAAATAGGAGTGTCGATCCCAAAAAGGAGCAGAAGGTGTTGATTAGTGGTATGGAGCAAAAAATCTCTGTAAATACTTAGCAAACGGATTTTTAGGGGTTTTCTGATAAAGCAAAGAAACAAGATGCAAGTAATAAAGACAACAAACAATTGTAGCAAGTGGCCCAATCCCTTCTTAGCAAAGGACAAGCCGGTGGAAATACTTATAAGGACCAAATGTTCTCGAGGACATATGGGAATTCTGTCAAGTGCTTTCGCTTCAAATAGCTGAGTAGTCTTCTTTGGTGTTGTAAGTGTTGTGTAGGTGAACCTGTGCTAATGTACCGACCTTACTTGGACTAATACATACTTGTGATTAAACCCCCTACAAGCATCTGCAACTACATGAAAGCAATTAAGATATAAACCTAACCACATCCTTAAACTCTGATATCCTACGCTCCCTTGTGCAATGGTGTCCTAACGAGGGTTCAGGTTTCTGTCACTCCGGCAACCCCACAATTAGTAGCCAAATACACAATGCATTCCCCTAGGCCCATAAATGGTGAAGTATCATGTAGTCAATGTTCACATGACACCACTAGAAGAATAGCACCACAACTTAAATACTAAACCATTGAATAATATCTCAACACAAATCCACTACTAACAACATGACTTCTCCCATGTCCTCAAGAACTAAACAAACTACTCACAAGACATCATATGGATCAAGATCAAAGATGATATGGTGATGGATAACAATCGGAACATAAACAATAATCCAATGGTTCCACTCACAAGCATCAACTACAATAGTAATCAACATCGAGAAAGTTTCCCCTAAGAACTATGCAAGTATTCAACACAATTGTTACAGCGGGATGGAGTGGTGATGATGGTGCTGGTGGAGATGATGGTGTGGATGATGATGATGATGATCCCGATGAAGTCTAGCTTGATGATGGTATTGATGGCGACGATCTCCCCTCTCCGGGAAGGAATTTCCCCGACAGAAATCTGCCTGCCGGAGAGCTCTTTCTCTCTCGGTTTTTTCCGCCCAGCAGAGGCGGTGGAATCTTTATATGGTCACCCTTCGTGTTTTAAGGTTTAGAGGAGAAGATATAGGTGACAGGGCGGAGACAGAGGTGGGCCAGGTGGGCCACACCCCCTGTAGGCACAGCCTAGGGGTGGCTCGCGCCTGGGGTGTGTGGGCCCCCTATGGCCCATCTTCGCCTCCCCTTCTGGCTTTCTTCGTCTTCTGGGAAAATAAGATTTTTCGTAGTGATGACCCACAAGTATAGGGGATCGCAACAGTCTTCGAGGGTAGTATTACCCAATTTATTGATTCGTCACAAGGAGAGCCAAAGAATACTTGCAAGCCTTAACAAATGAGTTGTCAATTCAGCTGCACCAGGAAATAGTTCTTGCTCACAGAAGTTTATCAGTATCAATAGTTTGTAGTATCAACAGTAATAGTAAAACAGGAGAAATAGTAATAGTAGCAGCAAACAGTAGGATATGAGCACGGTAGGCATAGGGATGGATGGACGGGCGTTGCATGGGCAAGTCTAAACATGTAACTTCAAGATCTAGGGCAATTGTAGATAAATAAGAATAAGCATCCAAGTACTAAACATATATATTCATGCGTGCTCGCAATGAGAACTTGCACAACATCTTTTGTCCTGCCAGCCCGTGGCAGCGGGGCCTCAAGGGAACTACTGGAAATTAAGGTGCTCCTTTTAATAGATCACCGGAGCAAAGAATTAACACTCCATGAACACATGTGATCCTCACATCACAGCCATCCCTTCCGGTTGTCCCAATTTCTTTCACTTCGGGGCCTTTGGATCCGGACAATGATATGTGTACACAACTTGCAGATAAGATCACAAACAATACTATCATAATGATTCAATAATAAGTTCAGATCTGAGATCATGGCACTCGGGCCCTAGTGACAAGCATTAAGCACAACAAGTTGCAACAAAGTCAAATAGCACTAATAGAGATACTAGGCATCATGCCCTAACAATCTTATTCGATTACATGATAGAACTCATCCAATCCCTACCATTCCCATAGCCTACAATGGGGGATTACTCACTCATAGATGAGGGAAACATTGATGGTTGATGGAGAGGTGTTGGTGATTATGATGGCGATGATCCTCCCCAAATTCCCCGTCCCGGCAGGGTGCCAGAACGGAGTTTCTGGATCCGAATCGCGGTTTCTGGTGGTGGCGGCGCAACGGAACTCTTTTTGGAAAAACGTCGACCCCCCCCTAAGTTTTTAGGTCATAAGGCATCTTATAGGCGAAGAGATAGGCCGAGAGGGTGCCTGGGCTGGCCACACCCCTCCCAGGCGCGGGGTGGGCCCACCTGCGCGGCAGGGGGTGTGGGCCACCCAAGGCTCTCCCCCGTCTCGTATTCTGGCACCGTGGATCTTCTGGTGAAATAGGATTTTTTGCATATTTTCCGGGATTTTTCCTAATAGTTGATTTTCTGCATAAAAACTAGACACCAAGGTAATTCTGCTGAAAACAGCGTCAGTCCGTGTTAGTTGTATCCACATCACACAAGTTTAGAGGAGAAACAATAGCAAAAGTGTTCGGGAAAGTAGATACGTTTTGGACGTATCACGTAGTTTTTCTGGTATTTTTCTAATCTTCACGAAATTGCATCAAAACACCTCTTTTTCCATTAGAATCCTGACTCCGGCAGTTCATCCACGAAGAATCATCCAACATGCAAAAACAGATGGAAAGACATAAGTAACACCTCTTAATAAGAAATATATAAAATAATATAGGAAAATTATGATATAGAATGGTGATGCAAATTGGACATATCAGCTGCTACAATAGTAGTCATATACTTAGCCTTTCATTGTAGTATCTGTCATAATGTCTTAACTTTAGAACTCATCCAAATCCGTTATGGAATCTCCTTTCCATTACATTGTGCTACCCATAGTTTATATTGAGATAAACTTAATTTGTATTTTGTGACAAAACTAGTATCAATGCAACACTTTACAATGAACTATCTATCTATTTATCACCTCTACAAAAATAAAATATTCTTAGTTCTTCCAAAGATCATAAGAATATTCTTACTATCGTCCAACGATCATCTTATGAATCATTCTGGTATATTCTCATAACATTTAAAGTATATGACATATCTGGATGTGTACATATCACAGTATGATTAATCAAAATACTCTTGTGATTTCATCACCAAGTGTCAAAACACTTGAATTTCGTTTCACTTGCCAAGTGTAATACACTTGAATATTGATTCAATCCTTTATGTGTGGCAAGAACCTTTCTTGTCATTTCCATATTGAACTCATTCAATATCTTATCTATGTACATTTGTCACAACCATATTTAGCATATCAATCTATCCATATAGACACTGATGCCAAATATTCAGGTTTTGCCTAAGTCTTTCATCGAGATAAAATTCTTAACATGTGTCAATAAAAGATACATCATCTCCAATCAACAATATGTCTTTTACATATTGTATTAGAAATATGTCTCAGCGCTCCCACTTAATTTCTTGCAAACGCAAGCATCTTCATCGTCTCTGATGAAATTAAACCTTTTAACAGTTTCATCACGGTGAAGATTCCAACTCCACGATGCTTACTTCAACCATTTAAGTTTGCATATTATTTTAGCATCCTTTGAATTAACAAAACCCTTTGGATCGTGTCATGTACACGGCCTAGGTAACCATTCTATTAGAAGAACCTTGCTTTGTTTGTTCAACTACCATATACCAAAATTATATGTAGGGGGTGCTACATTAATCCGTTCAGACTAAATATCGCTATGAAAGATCAAATCTTGTCATAGTCAACCTTTGAACATTGTCGTAAACTCTTTACCAACATGTTGACAATTTCATAAATATGAAACATCCATGTCTATTTCTAGATCCAAATACGACCGATAGGTTTTACACCTTTTCAGAAGGTCTTCCAAGTTCAAAAACTTGATTTTTCGTGTATGGGAATATCACGTATTTTATGGCTTCAAGACATTTGACGGAGTCAGGGCCCATCATTGCTTATTTGCATGTAACCGGTTCATCATTGTCAAACAATAATGATTTAACTCTCAAATCTTGGTATTTGATTGTTTATCCAACCTACTTGGTTCAATAGGAACTTAGACCTGTCTGACCACAACCTTTGAGGCACGTGAGACATGAGCATTGTTGCTTTCTCCGGGACACTTTCCGGTGCTGCGCAACTCGACACATATAGCTAAGGTTCAATAACCTTATCAAAGTTCTATTCTCCTCCCACTTAACTTTCCACGAAAAATTCCTTCTAGAGAAATTTGACGTTCTAAGCGACAAAAACTTCTGTCTTCGGTGTTATGGAGGAATACCCAACAGTATTCTAAATAACCTACAAATACATGCTCATCCGACTTTGGTTGTAAACATTTTACTTATGCCTAGCATACCAAAATTTAAGAAAGGACAACTTGGGTTTTATCCCAAACCATAACTTATATGGTGTTATTTCTATGGATCATGATGGAGCTATTTTCGGTGTAAAAGCGGTAGTATCTAAAGCTTTAATATTTAAAATATAATGGCAGTTTTATAAATGACACCTTTGATCTTACCATGTCAAACAAGGTTTTATTACATATCTCGAACACTCCATACTTGTAACACCCTCAGAATCGGACCTATGCAAGTTTGAGCAAAATTCGCCAAACCCGCATAGAAACGATTCAAAGGTGCCCACCAGGCACTTTCGTGCGGGTGGAAAACGAAGTAATAACATTACACAACAGTCCTCGATGGGACCCACGCAGATATATATATAACAATGACTCAAAGAGTCAAGAATACCGATATAATATACAAAGATCCAAATCACCTTGAAAAGCGGCGTCCATTACGGACAAGATGCAAATGGGGCTAAGAGCCACGAAGGATAACCAATGGCGTCCATAACCTGCCCGAGCCAAGCGGAAGGGTAACCACGCTGACGTCGATCTCAAACCTGCTTAAACAAAAGGGTGCCGACAAAGGGCAAAGGAAAAGAAAAGGAGGCGTCGATCGAGGCCAAGGTACAGCGAGGCTAGAATTCGCGGTCCTCGCCTACATAGGTATGGTGGATCAAGCGGCAAAGGCATGCACTAAACAACCTATAGAGACTCGATACCACTGGCGGATATCAGAGAGGGATGAGAATGACCTAACCGGTTCCAACCTGACGCTAACACCAAACAAACCCATCCTGGTGTTTCCCCCTCGAGACCAAACGAGGAAGTCAACCGAGGAACTCACACCGTTGGCAGTTTTATTTATTCTGTTATCGTTGCAGCATTACTAGTCAGGTTTAGATAATCATCCTGATAAAGTAACCAGTGGGCACTTTTAGTTAACCATTCCGTGATAGTTGCAACAATTACTAATCAGGTACGGATAGCGTGAGATAAACCCAAAACCCAGCAGTTGTTGGTATTTTTATTCAGCCATTCCGTTGTAGTTGCATTATTTACTAGTCAGGTACGATTGTATGGCGACACTCCAAACAAGCAATGGTGGGCAGTATTAATTAGCCATTCCATTATAGTGAAGCTGATTACTAGTCATTATAAGTCAAATTTATAGCTGTAAACTTTAGTTATGCTTGTCTATGATCGAGATACTGTGCTCCAAGTCGTCCATATCCGCGGACACGGCTTTCAGAAAGTTTTACCCGGCCGGGGTGCACCAATAGCAACACACGCTCGATCAACCTCGGAAAAACCAAATCAAAACCCAACGAGGCTTTCACGACTGAACAATCACAGGATTCAGAAATATTTGAGGCCACCCTTAAGTAGATTCCATAGCGGGTAAGCAAGCTCAGACGGCCTCAAGGTTATGGGGGCCGGTGTGAGCAGTGGGAACCCGAAAGTGTGGCTGGGCTTGTCGACACCGCGGAATCGTGCCATGATCCTAAACAGTACAGTGTGCTCCTCGCACAATTTAAATACAGAAAGTAGCATGGCATAAGTACAGGATAGTAAATAAAACCTCAAACTAGTTTGTGGCCCCAAGAAATAAGTCTGAATCAAGCTCTGGCTCAGGGGGGTCCCATATACCTCCCGGATGTGGATAGCGCGCAAAAACAAGGAACAGGTATCAAGTACTCGGGGTCTTACGGGACACAAGTGGGCGTTCGGAAACCAAATATTTTCTATCACCCACCGATGCCTCTGCTTATTCAATTTTAGTTGTTAAACAGAAATTAAAGTGGCGATAAGTAAAACTAGAATCATCTCCAACATCAACATGCGACAAAACATCAACAACTGTGGCACATGACGACACACATCAGCACTTGAGCAAGCAACTGCGACGCGCAAGTCCAACTATCTACCAAACAACAGGTAATAGGGTGTGTCCAAGGCAATATAGGGCTGCACGGAAATATCACGGGTACGGAAACTAAAGCATCGCAACACAGATAGCAATAGATCAACAGGAGGGAATAAAGACTATAAAGTAAGATAGGTAGAAGAGGAGATGCTACTTTGAAAACATTGTCGAAGGTTTTCCCGAAGATCGGGAAGCTCACATCAACTCAACGGCCTTATCGCGAAGAAGCAAAACACTAGAAGAAACACGGATGCAATATTTAATACAACGGCGGAAGATCGGCATGATGCATGTATGATGCATGGCATGGCAAAAGTGCGATGCAATTAGGTCATATTAAGCGGGCGGGTCCCGACAATTAATATATGGTTCAAGTTATTTAACTACCCATAATTTATATGTTGTTTTAACATGGCCAAAATATAACACCGGTTCGCTATATCAAATTTAAATGAGGCCAATATAAGGCTAGATTTGCCGCATATGGGCCCCATATTTAATTATTAGGTGAATTGGCATAAGGCCCCCAAACCACATGATAAGATGCATGCATGAACAATTATTATCGACAAGTTGTTATTATGTTATAAAATAGGGTGTAGGGAAGGGTTCACACATTAGGGGTCTCGACGATCTTGGGGTTCCGGGGTTCGGGGTTCGACAGGGTCCGGGGTCCAGGTTGACGGTCTCGGGATCGTTCTCGGACTCCGGGGGTTAGGGTCTTGTTGCATCCGGGGTCTTTGGGTCATGTTGACGGTCATGGCGTTCAAAGTGGAGAACTTGGCGTTCCGGTGGCGGTCTTGGCGTCAGGGTTCTCGTCGGTGAAGTATTGGCGTCCTCGAGGAAGTACTTTCCGTACATGTGTCTTGATTCTGTCGATGATCCCGTCGTCCGATGTCAGGGTCTCCAGGGTCTTGACGGCTTCGGGTCCGAGAGGGAGATCTTGGCGTCGGGGTTTCCGTGACGAAGATCTTGTCGCGCGGCGTCAATGCTTCCGGGAAGGAGATCATGAGGTTCCGGCTCTGGTGGTCCATCGGGTTCGTTCGAGTCGGCGTCGATCTCGGGATCTGCCCCTACACGGTCTTCGGGGAACTCAGGTTCAGGGGTCCGGCGTCCGTGAAGTCCTTGTTGTTACCGCTTCGAGAAGATCTTGTTGGTGCCGGATTCCGCTTGGTGCAGATCTTGTATGACGGCGACGCACTACGGCTCCGGGGACATACACGGGAACGGCTCTGCCCGACGGGACGACGGGCTCAGCTGAGGCTATGCTCGGCGAGCACATGGGCGCCCTGGCGGGAGGCGGAGGCCCTGCGGCGAGCTCGCGGGGGCTGGCGGAGGCGGCGGGAGGAGGCGAACGGGAGCTCGCTGCGGTGAGGAGGCACCGTCTTGGCGGGCGCGGCGCAGCGGCGGCCAGGCAGCGGAGAGAAGGCGGACGAGCTGCGGCGCAGCGCTGTGAGGCGGGCAGCGTCAGGCGGGCGGATGCTGGCGTGGCGGCGACGCTCATCCGCTGGCGGGCGGAGCGGCAGCGGCGCGGGGTCGCGTCGAGATGCGGAGGTCGAGGCGCCGTCGGCGAGGGTCAGTCCGGCGGGAGAAGCGGAAGGTCAGCGGCGTTGGTGCGAAGGGTAGGGCGGCGCGAGGCGTGAGGAGGCAGCGAGCTAGCGGCGCGCTGCGCTCGCGAGAGGAGCAGCGGCGCGAGGCTGCAGCGGCAGCGAGCGGGCGGGCGAGAGGGGGAGGCCGGCGGCGGGCGGAAAAGGCGGCGGGCGGCCAGCGGCGTCCGGCGGCAGGAGAACCAGAGAGGCGGAGGAACACGCGGGGTGGGAGAGAGGAAGACGCGTGGGATTGGTGGAGCTGGTGGGGTCACGCCCTTCGGTGTGGGGCCCGGCGGCGTGCGTGCGTGGAGGCGCGTGCGCGTCGTGCGTAGCGTGTCTTGGCGCGCGCGTCTTGCGCGTGTCTTGTGCGTGCGCTTGTGAGGGCGTGGTCGTGGGACCAGCGGGGCAGGGGGATGGGCAGGGTGAGCGCGTGCGAGGTGTGCTGGGTGGTTGGCGGGGGGGCACGCGCGCGTGCCAGTGCGGCTGGCGGCGGCTAGGAGTGGAGTAGAGGCTAGGGTTAGGATTAGGACAGTGGGTTAGGGTTTGCCGGTTGGGCCATTTGGGCTGATTTAGGTTTAGGTGTTTTATTCATTTTGATAAACATCTTTTGTTTTATCTTTAAAATAAATAAATTAGCAAATAGTTTTTAGGGAACATAATTTGAGCAAGATAAATAAGATTAATTTGAACTCAAGGACAAAGGAAGGATAGAAAACAAAATAATGGGGCTTTAGTTAAAACATTCTTAGAGACAAGACATGCATGATGACGATGCAATGCACAAATTCAACGCGATTTTCTAGTAGTGGTTTTGCGGGATGCCACAATTCGACACCACTAACAATGGATCTCGCCCTCGAGATCCGCCTCGTGGTACCGGAAGGAAGGTCGGCGATCTGCGTCTTCTCACTTCGTGTAGATCTTCGCGACACCACTAACGATGGTTCCTCCTTCATCTTGAAAACGGCGACACCACCAACAAAAGGGTCGTTACTCCTGATCGTCGAGAGAACACTCCGGGAACAAAAGGTCGAAGGTAGAGGTATCAACAAATAAAGCCACCTCTAACTTCGGTAGGAAGAGGGAATCGATGCATTCTTGTCCACTTCAATGTACAAAAGCGAATAGAAGGGGTAGTCGGCATGGGGGCCAATCCATCACGCACCCAAACTATTACTCTACACAATCAGTAGAAAAGAGTGCAACCATTCTCGGAATCAGACTGAAGATCTCGACAAG
Source organism: Avena longiglumis (assembly GCA_030063025.1). Taxonomy (NCBI): domain Eukaryota; kingdom Viridiplantae; phylum Streptophyta; class Magnoliopsida; order Poales; family Poaceae; genus Avena; species Avena longiglumis. Next base: position 189,213,952 of record CP125979.1, read on the forward strand.
CGAGGTTCGGAACATCGGAGTGATGCAGACTCTGCATCGGATCTGGCGTAGATGATGTCGTCGCGTCGGAAAACACCGGAAGGCACAAACAAGGACAAAGAATGGTACCACCGTAGACGGATTCCTCAGGCAGCTTGAACACCGGATGTAGCAACACCGTTATCAAAGAAGGAACGAAGCCACGAAGGTGCAGGAAACCCAACCACGAGAATTCTGGACTCGAAGAAAGAGACGAGGCGGATTCAAAACACGTAGGGTAAGAGGGGAACAGCAGAGGGTAAGGAGTAAATCAGACCTAACAGATCTATCCAACCGATTTTTCAAAATAGTTTTGACACTCTACTTGACCGTTAGCTAGGTTATCCTACATTTGGACTTACGGGGTATCGCAAATAGCTCGTGCTCGATACCACTCTGTAACACCCTCGAATCGGACCTATGCAAGTTTGAGCAAAATTCGCCAAACCGCATAGAAATAATTCAAAGGTGCCACCAGCACTTTCGTGCGGGTGGAAAGCGAAGTAATAACATTACACAGTCCTCGATGGGACCCACGAGCGAGATATATATATAACTGACTCAAAGAGTCAAGAATACCGATATAATATACAAAGATCCAAATCACCTTGAAACGACAGGGCGTCCAGCTACGGACAAGATGCAAATGGGGCTAAGAGCCCTGAAGGATAACCAATGGCGTCCATAACCACCGAGCCAAGCGGAAGGGTAACCACCTAACGACGTCGATCTCAAACCTGCTTAAACAAAGGGTGCCGACAAAGGGCAAAGGAAAAGAAAAGGGCGTCGATCGAGGCGATGCAGCGAGGCTAGAATTGGCGGTCCTCGCCTACATAGGTATGGTGGTGAGCGGCGTGGCGGCATGCACTAAACAACCTATAGAGACTCGATACAACTGGCGGATATCAGAGAGGGATGAGAATGACCTAACCGGTTCCAACCTGAAGCTAACACCAAACAAACCCATCCTGGTGTTTCCCCCTCGAGACCAAACGAGGAAGTCAACCGAGGAACTCACACCGTTGGCAGTTTTATTTATTCAGTTATCGTTGCAGCAATTACTAGTCAGGTTTAGATAATCATCCTGATAAAGTAAACAGTGGGCACTTTTAGTTAACCATTCCGTGATAGTTGCAACAATTACTAATCAGGTACGGATAGCGTGAGATAAACCCAAAACCCAGCAGTTGTTGGTACTTTTATTCAGCCATTCCGTTGTAGTTGCATTATTTACTAGTCAGGTACAGTGGTCGCAAGCGACACTCCAAACAAGCAATGGTGGGCAGTATTAATTATCCATTCCATTATAGTGAAGCTGATTACTAGTCATTATAAGTCAAATTTATAGCAGTAAACTTTAGTTATGCTTGTCTATGATCGAGATACTGTGCTCCAAGTCGTCCATATCCGCGGACACGGCTTTCAGAAAGTTTTACCCGGCCGGGGTGCACCAATAGCAACACACGCTCGATCAACCTCGGAAAAACCAAATCAAAACCCAACGAGGCTTTCACATTGAACAATCACGATTCAGAAATATTTGAGGCCACCTTAAGTAGATTCCATAGCGGAGTAAGCAAGCTCGAGACGGCCTCAAGGTTATGGGGACGGTGTGAGCATCGGGAACCCGAAAGTGTGGCTGGGCTTGTCGACACAGCGGAATCGTGCCATGATCCTAAACGATGATGTGCTCCTCGCACAATTTAAATACAGAAAGTAGCATGGCATAAGTACAGGATAGTAAATAAAACCTCAAACTAGTTTGTGGCCCCAAGAAATAAGTCTGAATCAAGCTCTGGCTCAGGGGGGTCCCATATACCTCCCGGATGTGGATAGCATAGCGCAAAACAAAGGAATGTATCAAGTACTCGGGGTCTTACGGGACACAAGTGGGCGTTCGGAAACCAAATATTTTCTATCACCCACCGATGCCTCTGCTTATTCAATTTTAGTTGTTAAACAGAAATTAAAGTGGCGATAAGTAAAACTAGAATCATCTCCAACATCAACATGCGGCAAAACATCAACAACTGTGGCACATGACGACACACATCAGCACTTGAGCAAGCAACTGCGACGCGCAAGTCCAACTATCTACCAAACAACAGGTAATAGGGTGTGTCCAAGGCAATATAGGGCTGCACGGAAATATCACGGGTACGGAAACTAAAGCATCGCAACACAGATAGCAATAGATCAACAGGAGGGAATAAAGACTATAAAGTAAGATAGGTAGAAAGAGGGAGATGCTCGCCTGAAAACATTGTCGAAGGTTTTCCCCGAAGATCGGGACGAAGCTCACATCAACTCAACGGCCTTATCCGCGAAGAAGCAAAACACTAGAAGAAACACCGGATGCAATATTTAATACAACGGAAGATCGGCATGATGCATGTATGATGCATGGCATGGCAAAAGTGCGATGCAATTAGGTCATATTAAGCGGAACCGGGGTCCCGACAATTAATATATGGTTCAAGTTATTTAACTACCCCGCAATTTATATGTTGTTTTAACATGGCCAAAATATAACACCGGTTCGCTATATCAAATTTAAATGAGGCCAATATAAGGCTAGATTTGCCCGCATATGGGCCCCATATTTAATTATTAGGTGAATTGGCATAAGGCCCCCAAACCACATGATAAGATGCATGCATGAACAATTATTATGCGACAAGTTGTTATTATGTTATAAAATAGGGTTTCGGGAAGGGGTTCACACATTAGGGGTCTCGACGATCTTGGGGTTCCGGGGTTCGGGGTTCGACAGGGTCCGGGGTCCAGGGTTCGACGGTCTCGGCGGGATCGTTCTCGGACTCCGGGGGTTAGGGTCTTGTTGCATCCGGGGTCTTTGGGTCATGTTGACGGTCATGGCGTTCAAAGTGGAGAACTTGGCGTTCCGGTGGCGGTCTTGGCGTCAGGGTTCTCGCGTCAGGAGTGAAGTATTGACGTCCTCGAGGAAGTACTTTCCGTACATGTGTCTTCGGTTCCGTGTCGATGATCCTGTCGTCCGATGTCAGGGTCTCCAGGGTCTTGACGGCTTCGGGTCCGAGAGGGAGATCTTGGCATCGGGGTTTCCGTGACGAAGATCTTGTCGCGCGGCGTCAATGCTTCCGGGAAGGAGATCATGAGGTTCCGGCTCTGGTGGTCCATCGGGTTCGTTCGAGTCGGCGTCGATCTCGGGATCTGCCCTACGGTCTTGGGAACTCGGTTCAGGGTCGGCGTCCGTGAAGTCCTTGTTGTTACCGCTTCGAGAAGATCTTGTTGGTGCCGGATTCCGCTTGGTGCAGATCTTGTATGACGGCGACGCACTACGGCTCCGGGGACATACACGGGAACGGCGGCTCTCGGGACGGGACGGGGCTCAATGCTGTGCTCGGGCGAGCACATGGGCGCCTGGCGAGAGGGCGGAGGCCCACACGGCGAGGAGCTCGCAGGGGGCGGGGCGGCGGCGGAGGAGAGCAGGGGAGCTCGCTGCGGTGAGGAGGCACCGTCTTGGCGGCGGGCGGGCACCGGCAGCAGCGCGGGCGGGCGCGAAGTGCTAGGCGGGCGAGCTTCAGGCCTTGTAGCAGGCTGCGGGTGGGCAGCGTGGAGGCGGATGCAGCGTGGCGGCGGCGAAGACGCTCATCCGCGGCGGGCGGGCAGCGGCGGGCCGGGGTCGCGTCGAGGATCACGAGGTCAGCGCGGCGAGGGTCGGTCCGTGGCGGGAGGAGAAGCGGACGGGTCCGACGGACGCGGTGGTGCAGAGGGTAGGCGGCGGCGAGGCGTGAGGCGGCGGCGAGGCTGGCGGGCGGCTCGCGGGCTCTGCGAGAGGGCAGCGGGCGCGAGCTGCGGCGAAAGAGGCGGGGAGGCGGAGGTGGGGAGGCGCCGGGAAGCAGGCGGGCCGGCGTCCGGCAGCGGAGGAACCAGAGAGAGAGACGGAGAGGAACACGCGGGGTGGGAGGAGAGGAGGAAGACGCGTGGGGGGGATTGGTGGAGCTGGTGGGGTCACGGCCGCTGTCGGTGTGGGGCCCGGCGGCGTGCGGAGGCGGCGTGCGAGGCGCGTGCAGCGTGTCTTGGCGTGCAGGCGTCGTGCAGGGGCATGGGGTCGTGGGACCAGCGGGCGGGGATGGGCGGTGGCGCGTGCAGGTGTCTTTGGGTGGTTGGCGGGGTGGCAGCGTGCTGATGCGGCTAGCGGCTAGGAGTGGAGTAGAGGCTAGGGTTAGGATTAGGACAGTGGGTTAGGGTTTGCCTGGTTGGGCCATTTGGGCTGGTTTAGGTTTAGGTGTTTTATTCATTTTGATAAACATCTTTTGTTTTATCTTTAAAATAAATAAATTAGCAAATAGTTTTTAGGGAACATAATTTGAGCAAGATAAATAAGATTAATTTGAACTCAAGGACAAAGGAAGGATAGAAAACAAAATAATGGGGCTTTAGTTAAAACATTCTTAGAGACAAGACATGCATGATGACGATGCAATGCACAAATTCAACGCGATTTTCTAGTAGTGGTTTTGCGGGATGCCACAATACTCCTATGGTGTTTTGGGAAATGCAAATCCATGTAACGATTCCTCGAATCGTAGGTGTTTTGCTAAACTTGTAACTCAAATATCTTCCTTTATGATCCAATCATAGACTCTTTATTTTCTTGTTACAATGATTTTCCACTTCATCTTGAAAGTTTTTGAACATTTTCAAATGTTTCATACTTCATCCTCATTAAGTAAATATACATATATATATATAAATTAAATCTTCAGAGAAAGCATATGAAGTTAAAATCCACCGCTCACGACTATACATAATGGAATGCATACATCAATATGTACAAATTCCAATAATTTAGTCATCCGTTCCCTTTTGGCCTATGATCGGAGTTTTAATTATTTCTAGGAAAATATTACAAGTGTCATTTGATCAAAATCAAAAGACTCCAAAATTCCATCAACATGAAGTTTCTACATGTTTTCTTTCCAATATAATTTAAATGACAATGTCACTTCTTAAGTGATATTTCAATCAATTGTCTTGCAAATTTTTTTAGCATTAGTTTTATGGATGTGATTTCTCCAATTAGACTTGTATACCATCCATCTATTATGGAATATGGAAATTATTTGAACAACCTTTTATTCTCATAATACCTGATCAAAATGACAATTATTAAAACAAATCTTGAAGGCAAGATTTGATGTCAACGAGAAACACACCAACACTTTATTTTTCTTCGATGAACATAATCACATATTCTCTTGATAGTTACTTAGGCCATTGTAGTTCATAAATTGTGTCGTTCTATATGAAAATTCACACCAACAAGTTCGGTATCCAATACCTAAGAACCACATTGTTTAACAAGCAAAGAATACAACCATAACATATATATCATCTATATACCTATGTTGGACAATTACAACCTTTTTCTTTTCTGCCAAATATTTCTTAGATTTATATTTCAGCATTTCCTTTTCTTTTTAAAAGAATCTATCAACACCAACAGTGGCGCCATACACATGACACATAGTCCAAAGCGTGTATAGTCAAATACTAATATCTTTGGACTTGCACTTTGAAGTAGATCACCATCATCAAATGTTTGGCGTTCTTTCGAATTCCATTCTTTAGTATACTTTTAGTGTAGTAAACATTTACCTACATCTTTTATTCATCCTTATCATGACAATTTTCATGATCAAGCTACTATAGCTTATAACGACGAATCATGAGTATATTGTTGCTCTTCAAAACCTTTTGGAGGATTAGGATGAACAACGTCTCTAACCTTTGCAAATTCTCATCAAATATGAGAACATACATTTTTCCATATTATACTCTATCATGTTGCAACCAAAACATTGTTTTATATATCACAATTTCTTCCACACATGATGGTTTCTGAAACAATTCTTTTAGCTCCTAGATAACCTTGATATTAAAACAATATTTGAATATCAAGAATCATGGAGGCAAACATGATACTTAGATACTAACACTGGAATTGTTACTCTTGATTTAATACTAATTATTAAACTTCATGGAGTAAACGGAGTTTGTTAAAAGTTTGCAATATGACTTTTAAAATTTAGATTGATACTCAAAACAATATGATACCAGTTCGTAAAGTAACTATCCAGAATCCTATAGTTATATTATCTCAATTATAACTAAGCGTAAGGTGGTGAATAGATGCCAATGACTACAACGATTATGCAAATTCACTTTGATTTAATTCACAATAAATTGAGTTCAATTTTTCATCATATTATTTGAACTCCCACTCAAAACAAACATCCCTCGAGTCATTTTGGTGATTACACGAACCAAATCCACTACACCAAGTTCGATCATCACGAGAGATGATGTAGTTTCAAAGGAGAACAATCAATATGTTCATCATATCATCCATATGACTCATGCTTTAAGTTTCGGTATTCCATGTTCTGAGGCCATGTTTGTACATGCTAGGCTCACCAAGGTTAACCTTAGTATCCACATGTGCAAATCTGGCTTACACCTGTTGTATGCACACATAGAATCTATCACACTCGATCATCACGTGATGCTTCAAAACAACGAGTCTTAGCAACAGTGCCTACTAAGGGCGACCACTTTATTACTTGATATTTAGTGAGAGGGATCATCTTATAATGCTATCGTCGTGATCTAAGCAATACAAGATGCATAAAAAGGATTAATATCACATGCAATTCATAATATGTGATATGATATAGCCTTTCTTCTTGTGCCTTTGATCTTCATCTCCACAGCACGAACATGATCTTCATCATCACCAGCATGGCGTCAAGGTCAATGGTGCCGCTTCATGGTTGTCCATCACCAACAACAACTATTACAACTACTTGGAATAAAGATATTACATGATGAATAAACACGCATGTCTTAACGAATTTAAAGACAACCATAAGGCTCCTGCCAGTTGCCAACTTATAATAAGGATCATTGCATACATCAAATATAATCACAATCACATCATGGTCATATCACATCACATCACATACCCTGGAAAAACAAGTTAGACACCTCTAATTTTCTTTGCATGTTTTACGTGGCTTGGGGCTTTCGAAGAAGGAACCGTTCTTACCTACGAACAAGAACCACAACGTTGATACAAGTATTGTCAAGTGACCGTTGTAAATTTAATCTTAACTATGGTGGTAGAGACAGACACCTGCAAAGCCACTTGTACAATGAAAGTTGCACGTTGAGTCTGGAGCAAGTCTCATGTGCGACGACATGTAAGGTTAGCCCGGGCCGCTTCATCCCACCATCCCGCAAGATGCAAAGTACAGGAAAAGCAAGCGACAACAAGAGCATCAACACCCAAAACCATTGTGTTCTACTCGTGCAACAGATCTACGCATAGATTCGGCTCTGATACCACTGTTGGGTTCATAGCATGGAAAATAAAAAATTCTATCGCATGAACACACAAAACCAAGATCTAATCTATGACAAAGCCAAGATCTAATCTATGATATCGGTGCAACGAGATTGTAGAGAACTAACCCTCATAGATCCAAAGCGTTTAACAAGATCATATTCTCCTGGTTGATGTAGTCGATCACTTGTTGATCTTAAGATCGTGTAGACGATCCTTTTGGCACCATGTTCCTGCGGCGCTTCCATAGTCGGTCACACGTACAGTAGTCGATGAAGACCTTCGTCTCCCTTGTTCCAGCAGGTAGCGAGGTAGTAGATCCCCTCGGAATCCCAACAGCACAACGGTGTGGTGGTGGTGGTGGAGGAGGAGGAGAGATTGATGCAGTCCTTCGCCTAAGCCAAAGCAGGACGGTGGACGAGAGAGAAGAGAGGCGGCGTCTAGGGTTAGGCGCCAAGGGACAAGGGTGCCAAGGGGGAGGGGCGCCCCACCCCTCCTTATATGGGAGAGGGGCCAGAGGCCAAGTGCCTCCCTGCCCTATCCGAGTTTCCCCCAACTCGGCTAGGAAGAGGGGAGTTGTAAACTTGCCTTTCAAGTTTTCCCTTTCCTTCCCAAACTAGGATTTGACTTTTCAAACTAGGGTTTGAACCTACCTTCCTAGTGCTTGGACGAGTTAGACTTGGGCTTGGTGAGGCTAGCCCCTAGGGCATGCCGCATCCCAAGTGACCCCTCCCGGGGTGGTGGACCTTCCAGAACATTCTAGAATCTTCCGGTTAAAACAACGAAAACATTTCTGAACCCCGTAAATTGACTTTCCTTATATGAATCTTATTCTCCGGACCATTCCGGATCTCTTCGTGATGTCCTGGATCCAATCCGAGACTCTAAACAACATTCGGTCTCCAACTCATATTCCATATCTACTTAAACAACATTGAATCCTTAAGTGTGTCTCCCTACGGTTCGTGAACTATGCAGACATAATCATGACACCTCTTTGATCAATAACCAATAGAGAGATCTGGAAATACATATGGCTCACACATATTCTGACGATGACTTTGTGATCGAATGAACCATTTACATACAATACTGATTTCCTTTGTCACGTGATACTTTACTTATCCGAGGTTTGATCGTCGGTATATCTATACCTAGTTCGACCTCGTTACATATAATTACTCTTTACTCATGCCGTTATATGACATACCTTGTGACCTAGTCACATGCTTGCAAGCCAATTGTATAACATTCCACCGAGAGGGCCCTGAGTATATCTATTTGTCATATGGATGGACAAATCCCACTCTTGATCCATGTGCTTCAACACATACTTTTAGAATACTTAATGCCACCTTTATAACCACCTAGTTACGAAGTGGTGTTTGATGTCATCAAAGCATCCATCCGGTGATGGTGATTAACATGATCTCATGGTCGAAGGATTAGGTTACTATGTATTTCAAAGCCTGTAGCAAACGGACTTTAAATGACTTGATCTTATGCTATGCTAACTATAGGACTGTGTTCATCACATCATTCTCCTAATGATATGATCTTATTATTAATAACATCTAATGTCCATGATCAGGAAACCATGATAATCTATTAATCAACAAGCTAGTTTAACAAGAGGCTTACCAGGGACTCTTTTATGTTTACAAAACACACAAGTATTAATGGTTCTGGTTAATACAATTATAGCATGGGATGCAAATATTTATCATAAATATAAAGATATGATAATAACCACTTTATTATTGCCTCTTGGGCATATCTCCAACATGATTAACAATTTTATAGTCCATCTTCAATCTTCTTCGCAAACACTGAGTCGTATAATCATCAAGATGAGTTTCCGACAAGAACATCATCTCAGGGTCAGACCTCTTTTGGAGATCCAAAAGCGCTAGAACTGTCGGGGTGTTACCCAAACCCTGACAGTTCAAACCTAATATTTTCATTGCGACCAGACGAGGTCATCTCATGACCCCGATGATCCTAATGAAGTGGAGTTAGCTCCTTCCTTTCTTGTCCTTTTTGGTCATTCTCCTCATCCTCTTTAATGCTTCTATTGGTGCAATGTCATCATTTAGCATAGAAGTAGGTTGGTTGATTGTATTGCCTTCACCATCCACATCAGCTTCCACCCCCAATTCAGCCATGTTCAAAGTCCTCCTAGGCACCATGGCTTTAGGGTCACGTATGTCCAAATCCATGTCACGAGCTTTAACTGGACTTGTTGCCGTATCTCCGGATCATCCCGTTTTGTTCTAGGAACATAAGAGGCATTATATCGCCACGAGGTAGTTGTAGTACGTCCACGTACCAAAGGGTCTCTTCCTCTACCCGTGCCAGGCATATCCCCAACACAACCCGCACGACCTCCAACTCGTCCACCCCCACGCCCAAAACCACCACCGCGACCACGCCATTTTTCCCAATCAGCCTTCAAGAATTCTCCCCACTTGAGCATCTCCACGTCGTGCTCACCGAAGCCACACTCAAGATGTGTATGACCAAAGAAACCACGGGCACCGCAGAAACGTGGGATTTCTTCATATTTAATTTGATAGATCTCTCTATGTCCAGCCCGTGAGATTGACACAAACCGAGCTAACACTTTCCCGACATCCAGCCTTACCCTTACACGGACAAAATTTTCAGCACCATTGACATCAGTTTCAACCTTCAAAACTTTACCAACTTTCTTCTCTATCAGGTTTTTGATGAGTTCCTCATTCCAATAGCCCACTGGCAGTTTGTGAATTTGGATCCACGTAGCAAAGAAATTAATGTCAACCTCTTCAGGCGAGATCAATCCATCATACTTTTCAATACAAACAACATTCTCACAAAAGAGCCAAGGACCTCCTTCATCCACTTTGAGCTAATCACCCAAGCAAAAATATTGAACTGTAAACAAATTACCCTTTAATTGCTGGAACTCAATATTCTTCACCAGGCTTCAAGTGTTTTTCATATGTTGCTCAAAAGTTAGAGGACTAAAGAAGTTTCCAGTATGAACTTTGGCTAGAGCCATCCACTTAATACCTTCCTTTGGAGCTGCCTCTTCTTCCTCTAACACCAGATCATCAATTTCATCCTTATCAATGCCCAAATACAGCAGCATCACATCAATTGCCTTAGGTTTTTTACTGCCTGAACCGCCAGATTGATTTGTAGAACTCGCAGGACTCGCCATGACACACGAGGTTGAAACCCTAGCACAGTAGCTAGGGAAAGATTATGATCACATGATCACACCAAAACCCAAGCTATCGTCCCGATCCAGCGATCAAGGAAGACAACTAGGGGAGAGAAAGAACTCCATGCCGGATAGAGATCCGGAGGCGGAGTCGAGAAACCCTAGTCGCCCCAACAGTCGCCCGTCGGAACCCTAGGTCCAAGCATTTTTTCTGAATCCGTTAACATGGATGGAATCTTGATTGTATTGATCACTCAGAGGCGACCCATCTAATTACAAACGTTCCAATTATTCATTCTTGTTTTTAGGAACCCAAATAATCTGAATTATGAGGACACTAAAATTATTTTAATTTGCAGGGCCTTTTAGCACGAATCGTGCAGGAAATACACAACACCCATGCATGGAACAGTCAATGCGCGAGAGACAAGCGACCAGTTTAATGCCAGAGATAAACAAGACAGTAGCGACCAGGGTATTTTGGTCCAGCTGGAACAAAATAGACGGAACAAGTTAACTGAGTCAATGGCAGTGTCATCGAAGGCAAAAAAAATTACACTTTGTGTCATATAGAAAAGAGGGGAAAATTTAAGTGTCAAATAAGAAACCATATTTAAAAGTAGTGTCAACTAAGGAATTTTCTCAAGATATTACTATGTCCTAGACTTCATTGGTCTTTTATAATTCTTTTAGCCATTCCGGAAACAAAACCATCAGTTCCAAAAACTGAAATTATTTGCCATCACATGTTATTTCATGATTTATAATCAGAACCATTCACAAACAGACTTTACAATCTTTATATAATCAAAGATATACATTTACGATGACCGACTTCACAATATTTACATAACTAGGGGCCCTTTAATCCGGAGCGGAGGGAGTATGTAGTAAGTCAAAAACCTAATATTTTGTAAGCGCAATTAGAAAGGAACATAAGTACCAGCAGTTTAGAAAAAAATCAATGGTGTGCAAACAAACTATGGAGCTGTCACATATGATTCTAAAATTCAAGAAATGTTTAAATAATTTTGGGAAAACACACTAATCACCAACAATCGTAGCAATGTCCCAATATGTACAATATCTGTGCGGCTACGGTATATGAAAATCAAATTAGATAGTTGGTAATTTTGAGCCAATGTTGTCATTTTTCATATAGGATGGAAAGAAATTACATGCTAATATTTTCCCATACCAAGTTGAGATAGGTAAACTGCAGAGTCCGGAAGGGACATACACATGTTTTCAAATGGTTTTCTTACATAGAATTTTCTTTTTCTGTATTTTTGTATTGGTTTGTATGATTTACATTACCGATGTAACCTGTAAGAATTGTAGGTCATGTTTTTGTCTCCGGTATAAATTCTTTTTGTCCATTGGATTGACCAAAATGGATGGTTATTGTTTATCTTTTAGGGAATAGTAAAATGCCCGTGCGTTGCTACGGGTTACAATACAAAATTTTCGATAATACTCATGCTAATTCACATACATTGGAAAAGATGGTCATATAATATTGCGAAAAACATATTTTGCACAGAATGTAAATCATTACAAAATACAATTATACATCATATGAAATTATGAACGACGGCAATATATAATTAAGTATGGTTCACCAAGATTTCACTATGGAGACGGCTTCAAATAATAACTTCTATATGCATAAAAAATCAGATCCGACTCCTTTTGATTGTCTCCACATTTGTCTCAACTTGTCTAAAACAACTTTGAATTATATATTGTAAGAAAATTAGACTTTGAATTTTAGGTCTAAATTCAGCGGTCATGCAGTATTTTCTCTACACAATTTCAATCATTCTCTGTGCAACACTCATCCATAACAATAATCAGCAATCTATTCCACCACAAAGCATTACATACTCAACTGAGTATACCAAAAGTGATGGATTATACAGAATCGATCAAACTGGTATGCATTACAAGCAACCTTCATTTTACTTGAATATTCCCACTTCAGTACTTTTACATACACCTAAGCATACTATAGCGACATAGAAGATGAGCTGATAATTCACTAATTGTCATTTCCTAGCTAGAAGTTTAGTCGTAATCTATGCAAAGCTATCTTCTTCAACGCAAAAGTAGTTTGGTCATGTACATCAGCCTATTCAAATCTTGTCTCAAATCCTATACTTCGGCTTCCTGGCAGACTTCAGTTTTCACATGCAATTTAAGGGGAGGAAAACATGAATGGACAAGATGGAAAACAACTTAGTGATACAAAATTTATATTCCCTCTGTCCCGAAAAGGATGTCGCCGACACTAAAACGCTTCTAGATATATTCATATCTAGACAAATCTGCCACATCCTTTTCAGGGCAGATGGAGTATCAAAATAAGCATCTTGTCACAACCTCATGAAGCAAAACCTGAATAACAACGTTCAAATTCCCATTTTTCACCTAACTGAGAAACAGAATGATGTGCACAAGGCAACATTATAAATTAACTTAAGCAGGGTAGTAATAGTTCGTTGAGTAAATAGGTTTAGCCATCCACCGTTTGGCCAAACTCATCAGGAAATAAGTATAGTCACCCACCATTAGGAGAACCACGACCATATTTAAAATGGTAGTCTGGTACTCCCTCCGTTCCATAAAACTTGACTTAAATTTGTCTAGATTCGTATGTATCTGGTAAAAAAACAAGTCTAGATATATACGAATCTAGTCAAATATGAGTCAAGTTTTATGGAACGGAGGGAGTAATTTGCTAGAAATATGGCGGTGGTGATTTTCTTTCTTCCCTCTAAAACTTTAGAAACGGATCCAATCTTGGTCATTGCTTCTCGTTAGTTCCTTTTTAATATATAAGGAGAAGAGGAAAATACTAATATCTTTCCATATGGAAGTAGTACAAATGTGTTCACACCTAATTACTAATGAGGTTTTTTGCTTGTCTGCAAAATTGCAAATTAAACGACATGGATTTGCAGAGATTCTTCATATCATATTACCTCAGTTATACATGAAGAATGCCAATTTCTATCTTCAGAGTGACCAATATTTACATTTGTAGAACACGTTGAAGAAATAACTTAAATAGTCAGGTAACAAAACACAGGTTTTAAACTTCATCATGATCCTTTTTAAAAAGCATGTAAAAATATAAACTAACTAAAAATAGAAACCGAAACTAAATATTTTGAGCACTCTGTTATTTTTAGTTTTTTGTCCTCAGTTGACCCATAGGGTATTGATTTCCTGCCAGTATTTCAGTAGACATATATGGGGACGGCGCATAGAACTATGGCACAAACATAACAGGAAATGTCAAACAAAAATGACAGATTAAAAATAGATGAGTAAGAGCATATAAAAAGGGATGTTAGCTCGTGACTGCTATAAGCACCGTCACTTACCAGTAGATAAAACTTCAAGACAAGGATCCGGAATAGGAGGGTAGTTCTACATTTATTTAATGGTAAAGCTTGAAGTATATAAATCCTAGAAGAGTCTTTAGGCAAGATTCCATAATCAGGAAAATGAGAGGACCACTACAAATCACAGTTACCAATTATTGATGGTATTTGCATGAAGTAATTTACTCTAAATGGACATGTTGTTTTCCTTTTTGAAAAAATGACTATATATGTGTTGAGTAAAGAAGTAACAAGTAAACAACACGGAGTATTCACATGGACCTCATAAAATTGCAAGGTGAGCATCACATTGAAGTAGAGATCATCAGTTAAAACTTGCTGAAGATAATGTGGACTTAGCCAGGTGATCTTTTTTTATGCTTGAACTTCAGCCTACAATATGTAGGCAAATCATAAATATTAACTGTATACACTTGGTAATGCTTAAATGACTCATAACTTAAATCCCATTTGGGCGTTATAGGTGTTAGATGTATATATCTGTATATTGTATTTCCCCCATATGTTAGGGGGCTTCCTGCATATTTGCCTTGTACCTGTACTATATATTGTGGCCTTTGGCCCCCAGAGGAATACAAGTTGCATATTCCTGACATGGTATCAGAGCTAGGTTAGCCTCTTCCTTCTTGCAACTTCGTCAGCCGCCACCGTCCCTGTCGCCGCCGGCTTTGCCGTTGTCGCCGCCGCCGGTCACCGCCTATTCCGTCCGATTGATTCCCGTCGAGCTGCTCGCCCCGTCCTTGGAATCATCGATCGCCACGCCTCCAACCTCGCGTGACCCACCTGGATTCCTGCAGATCCTTCCAGCGCCTGGTCTGCCTCGATTCAGGCGGACGCTCACCGTCCCGCGCAGACGCTCACCGTCTCGCGCGCCAACTGACTCCCTGACGCGACGTCCCGCCCACCGTGGGGCACGAACCCACCCTGACGCAGGAACCCACCCGCGTGCATCGGTTCCCTGACGCGGCACGGGAGCTGCTCCCCACCTGCTTCGACCGCGTGACCCTGACGCGGCACGGGAGCTGTTCCCCATGCGACCACGACTCCACGACGACGCCGCGTGCCCGCCACGCAGCGTACATCCTCGGCAGCGGCGCGCGCCTGCCCGACCGCCCACGCTGCGCATCCTCGACGCGACGGCGGCGCGTGCCGACGACCCACGCGTGCACTCCCTCCCGCCTGACGCGTGCAGGACGCCTGTCTGACCGGCTGCTGTCTTCCGCTAACCGGCTTCTGCTGACCGGCACATCCCGCCTGGTCCGTCGCCGGCCGGTTCTCGTCTGCTTGCGTCAGAATCGGCTAGATCTAGATCTAGATCTGGTCCAAAAAAAATGTCTTCTTCATCTGGTTATGTTGCGATTCCTCGCTGTCCGGTGGTCTTTGATGGCGCGAATTACCTTGATTTCGCTTCCTTTATGCGCGTTCACATGCGCGGTCTCCGTCTTTGGGGTGTGCTCTCCGGCGAGGTCTCCTGTCCGCCGTGTCCCCCTGCTCCTGTGGCTCCTATTCCGCCGACGCCGATTGTTATCGGTGCTGATGCTTCTCAGGAGTCCAAGGATGCCGCTCAGAGTTCTGATGATAATGTTGTTGCTGATTATGACCTGAAGTTCAAGCAGTACTCTTCTGATCTCGAGGCCTACCGACACGCTCTGACTGCTTACACTCAGTGGGTTGATGAGGATGCTCGTGCTGCTGCTGTTCTCACCTCCAGTGTTCTGCCTCAGTATGCTGCTGAGTTCATGAGTCTCCCTACTGTTGCCGCTCAGTGGGCTCATCTTCGTCAGCGCTATCAGCCGTCTGGGGATGCCCTTTACCTGTCTGTGGTTCGCCAGGAGCATGCTCTCCAGCAGGGTGATTCTACTATTGATGAGTTCTATACTCAGAGTGCTGCTATCTGGCGTCAGCTTGACTCTCTTCGTACTGCTGTTTGTGGCACATGCTCGTGTT
Source organism: Avena longiglumis (assembly GCA_030063025.1). Taxonomy (NCBI): domain Eukaryota; kingdom Viridiplantae; phylum Streptophyta; class Magnoliopsida; order Poales; family Poaceae; genus Avena; species Avena longiglumis. The sequence continues at coordinate 189,229,922 of CP125979.1, forward strand.
GCCAGATTGTGCGCTCGGATTTGGAGTTTCACCGCATCTATGAGTTTCTGTCTCGGCTCCGCCAGGAGTTTGAGCCCCGGCGTGCTCAGCTGAATGCTCGTGGTCGTGTTCCGCTCTCTGAGGTATTGTTTGAGCTTCGGGCTGAGGAGACCCGTCTCCGTGGTGCTGGTCTTCTTGCAGTTCCATCCGTGCTTGCTACTCGCGGTCCTCCTATGTCGTCTGGTCCCTCGACTCAGCCGTGGTCCCCTGTGCCGCCTCCGATACTACCCACTCCTCCAGGTCAGGGTCAGTCGGCCTCGAGTCGGCACCAGGCTCGTGGTCGTGTCGTCGTGGTTCTCTTAAATCCTGCTCTTATTACCTTGAGGGATGGCCACACTTGGGCCACCTGTTATACACGGGACCCCAGTCTATGTCAGCAGCACCAGGCTGGGCAGCCGGCTCCTTCCGGGTCTTCAGCAGTTGCTCTCTCTGATCAGGACATTATCAGGAGTCTTCGCGATGCCTTGCTTTCTGAGCTCTTCTTCGACGGGCACTGCTGGTTACGTGGCGATTCTTCGACATCTTGCGACCACCACCTTCTACGGTCAGTGCGTCCCGTGGTATCTGGATTCTGGAGCTTCTTTTCATATGACATCTGAGTCTTCTTTTCTGTCTGCTCTTCGTTCTCTCCCTTCTCTTGTCCGTGTTTTTACGGCCGATGGTACCTCTCTTCCCGTTTATAGTCGGGGCACCCTTTCTACTTCTTCTTTTTCTGTTCCTGATATTTATCATGTCCCTCTTCTTAAGATGAATCTGTTCTCTGCTAGCCAGCTTACTGACTCTGATTGTCGCGTCATTCTTGATGCTGATTCTTGTGTTGTCCAGGACCGTCGCACACAGGCCCTGGTTGGAGCTGGCCCTCGCAGCCGTGACTCTTCAGGACTTTGGGAGTTAGACTGGCTTCGTGTTCCTTCCGCTGCCACTTCATCTGCCAGTTCTTCTTCGGTCGTCGCCTCTGCTACCAGCTCATTTCAGTAGTGGTATTATCGTCTTGGTCACCTTTGTGACTCCCGCCTGTCGTCATTAGTTCATCGTGGTCTTCTGGGGTCTGTCTCAGGAGATGGGTCTTTACATTGTCAGGGCTGTAGGTTGGGTAAACAGATTCAGCTTCCCTATCCTACTAGCGCGTCTGTATCTCAGCGACCTTTTGATTTAGTTCATTCCGATGTTTGGGGTCCGGCTCCTTTCGCTTCGAAAGGGGGCCATCGCTACTATATTTTATTCATTGATGATTTTTCTCGGTACACTTGATTGTATTTTATGCGCTCTCGCAGTGAAGTGCTCTCCATATATCAGCGTTTTGCGGCCATGGTCCGTACTCAGTATTCTACCCCCATTCGTGTATTTCGTGCTGATTCTGCTGGTGAGTATATCTCCCAGATGTTGCGAGGTGTTCTTGCTGAGCAGGGCACCCTTGCTCAGTTCTCTTGTCCTGGCGCACATGCCCAGAATGGTGTTGCTGAGCGTAAGCATCGCCATCTTCTTGAGACCACTCGCGCTATGATGATTGCTTCTTCTCTCCCGCCGCATTTCTGGGCTGAGGCTGTCGCTACGTCGGCTTATCTCATCAATATTCAGCCTTCTGCTGCCTTGCAGGGTGGTATCCCTCTTGAGCGCCTATCTGGACAGTCTCCAGACTACTCCATGCTTCGCTTGTTTGGTTGTGTTTGCTATGTTCTCCTTGCTCCTCGCGAACGCACCAAACTGACCGCTCAGTCTGTTGAGTGTGTCTTCCTTGGATACAGTGATGAGCATAAGGGCTATCGCTGTTGGGACCCTGTTGGTCGTCGGATGCGTATCTCTCGTGATGTTACTTTTGATGAGACGCGTCCTTTCTATCCTTGTCCCACCGCTGGCACTTACCCGGTGGAAGATATCTCTTTTCTTCTCTTTCCCGACACACCTCCTTCTACACCTATTGTGTCTTCTTCAGGATCTCCTCCCCCTGATTTCTCTTCTTCGACGTCGTCCTCCTCTGCTCCGTCTAGTTCTCCTAGTTCTCCTTGTTCTCCGGAGTCTTTCTCTACTATTCCCTCTTCTTCATCGTCGTCTCCTGCATCGTCTTCCTCTGATGATCTTCCCTCTACTCGTCCTGTTCATCAGCGTCGTGCCCCCGACCGTTACTCTCCTAGTCAGTATGGTCTTTGTGTTGCCTCTGAGCCGACTTCTTATCGGGATGCTGAGCATCATCCTGAATGGCAGCTGGCCATGGCTGAGGAGATTGCTGCGCTTGAGCGCACTGGCACCTGGGAACTTGTTTCTCCCCCTCCCGGTGTTCGTCCTATCACATGTAAGTGGGTCTATAAGATTAAGACTCGCTCTGATGGATCTCTTGAGCGCTATAAAGCGCGTCTTGTGGCTCGTGGTTTTCAGCAGGAGCATGGTCGTGACTATGATGAGACCTTTGCTCCTGTGGCTCATATGACCACTGTGCGTACTCTTCTTGCTGTTGCTTGCGTCACACCGTGCATGTCCCAGCTTGATGTTCAGAATGCCTTTCTCAATGGTGAGTTGAGTGAGGAGGTTTATATGCAGCCTCCTCCTGGGTATTCTGTTCCCGAGAGGATGGTTTGTCGTCTTCGACGTTCTCTTTATGGCCTCAAACATGCCCCTCGTGCTTGGTTTGAGCGCTTTGCTTCTGTAGTGACTGCTGTTGGTTTCTCCCCTAGTGCTCATGATCCAGCGCTGTTTGTTCACACTTCTCCTCGTGGACGCATTCTCCTTCTTCTCTATGTTGATGATATGATCATTACTGGTGATGATCCTGAGTATATTGCCTTTGTTAAGGCTCGTCTTCGTGATCAGTTTCTTATGACTGATCTTGGTCCTATTCGATACTTTCTTGGGATTGAGGTCTCCTCTACTTCTGATGGCTTTTACATCTCTCGGGAAAAGTATATTCAGGATCTTCTTGCCCGTGCTGCTCTTGGGGATGAGCACACTGTTGAGACCCCTATGGAGCTTAATGTTAAGCTTCAACTCACTGATGGTGATCCTCTTTCTGATCCGACGCGTTATCGTCATCTTGTTGGGAGTCTTGTTTATCTTGCTGTCACTCGTCCTGACATCTCTTATCCTGTTCATATTCTGAGTCAGTTTGTTTCTGCTCCCACCACTGTTCACTATAGTCATCTTCTCCGTGTTCTTCGTTATCTTCGTAACGATCACTCGTCGCCTTTTCTTTCCTCGTTCAGCTCTCTCCAGCTCCGGTGCTATTCGGGCTTCATTGGCGAGTGATCCTTCGGATCGTCGTTCACTTTCTGCTTACTGTGTGTTTCTTGGTGGTTCGCTCATTACTTGGAAGACGAAGAAACAGACAGCGGTTTCCCGTTCGAGTGTTGAGGCTGAGTTGCGTGCTATGGCCTTGTTGACTGCTGAGGTGACCTGGTTACGGTGGTTACTTACGGATTTTGGGGTCTCCATCACCACACCCAGTCTGGTTTTGTCTTACAGTACAGGTGCTATTAGTGTTGCACGTGATCCGGTCAAGCATGAGCTTACCAAGCATATTGGTATTGATGCTTTCTATACACGTGCTCAGGTGCAGGCTCAGGTTGTTGCGCTTCAGTATGTGCCTTCAGATTTACAGTTGGCGGATTTCTTCACGAAGGCACAGACCAGAGCGCAGCATGATTTCTTACTCTCCAAACTCAGTGTTGTGGATCCACCATGAGTTTGAGGGGGGGTGTTAGATGTATATATCTGTATATTGTATTTCCCCCATATGTTAGGGGGCTTCCTGCATATTTGCCCTGTACCTGTACTATATATTGTGGCCTTTGGCCCCCAGAGGAATACAAGTTGCATATTCCTGACAATAGGTCTCAGGATGAGGGAGGGGAATTCATCATTCCATAACTGAACATACCTAGGGCAGTTATGAAGCAAGTGTAGTGGCCAAAAGAAGTTACCATTATAGTGGCTTCCTCTTATTTTACCCCTCGTTACCATTATAGACCTGCAATGCGGCAATCGATATCAATTGCTATTCAGAAACCATTTGTTTATAGAAAAGTATTGCTCCTAGGAACATCACACAAATACGCATCAACTTTAATATGAAAAATAGTGCATATAACAAAGCAACTCTACATAAGAATACAGTCTGTCAGACATCATACAAGAAGCTACAAGGCGTTTTAGCGGGTAATCTAAGGGTAATTATAATGTACTATATAAACATCTTCCAGCAAAGACGTATTGGTAGTCATTTCAAACAATGGTAGGAAAAATAATAGTCTAGAAGTTGAATGCATCTCTAGTAGGAAACCAAGCGGCACGCTGCTAGGCCTAGAAATGCAAGGTACATGTCTAGAGCTCCATTTTAACATCACAAATTCCAAATACGAGATGATACCGAATAAGCATCTTACTAAACGATAGCAACAGATGGTACGTTGTTTGCATAGTGCACCATACATTCCTCCCAGCAAGTTGTTGTCTTCCCCAGCTTGCTTTCCGCCAGACATGTTAATACAACACAAGATGCGATAATTGTTGTCCTATGTCTGCATAATTACCAGGCAATTCCTATCATAGTTTATTAAAAAAACTATAGCAACTATGTGGTTGAACAAGGCAAACAACACACAACCATTCTTTGAAACCATCAACTGGAGCTAAATGTTTAGGTTGCATCATTTTCCACATAATAATAATTCTATTAGATCAACTTCAGAAACTAAGTCAACGTTGATATATTTCCTAGCTTTTCATTATCAAGAACTAAATTGGAAGCCTGGAAACTATACTCAAATACCATTTACCAACAATCGGTATTAGAGCAATCCAGCATGAATATTTTCCCCAATGCGCAACAGAAAGGAGACATAAGAAAATAAAGTGATTCAATTGTCATAATATGGGCATACAAAACATACAAAACCTATACTTGGTGCCAACAAAAAGCACACAAATGTTATGTTAGAATCAACTCGAGTAATATATAATCCCTCTATTCCAAAATATTCGATGTTTTAGCATTTTTTTTGAAACACATGTGTAGGTTCACATATTTTGCTCCGAACCTACATACTAAAAGATGTCTAGATACATATGTTTCAAAAAAAGGCTAAAACATCTTATATTTTGGAATATAGGGAGTACACGAGCATGGTTATCATTAAGTAATGGTTATTGTATGTCAAAAATGAAAAATATACAACTTACTTGTCTGGGTTAGAGAACCCGAAATTGGAACGTCAAATATTGCCAACATTGATGACGCAAGCATATATATTAGTAAAGACATTGAAGTAATAGATTGCACACCCATGACAAATTTTTTCAGATGAAAAGATAATATAAATAAATCTCATAAGAACAAGTGTGCATCATGAAGCATGCAAGCTAGCTATGTCAAATGGCTCATGCACGCTAAAAGTGCAAGTTTGTAAAGCAGCTAACAGTGAAAATATGAGAGGTCAAATGATTGAGGCTCTCCTGAGTGCTCCCTATTTTTGCTACTCTCGGTCTCAATTCTTCTAAAGTAACTATATATATTTGATGCCTCACCATGGCTAAGTAATGCCTCACTGGTGGAAAGTATTTTTTTCAGTGATCTCCTCCTCCACAAATACTCCCTCCATTCTAAAATATAAGATGTTCATGTATCTAGTCGTCCTTTAGTGTGTTGGTTGAGAATAAAATGGGTGAATCTACACACTATGTGTAGATACATATATTTCAGAAAAATGCTATCATATCGTATATTTTGGGACAGAGGGAGTACAAAATGAAGATTTTGTCCAACCTCTCGTTAACAAATTTCTGTGACTTTGTTAGTTCATTTTCCCTTCTTGATGTATTATTCTTTTCTTTTGCCCCTGGAACCTCCTCTTGTAAAGTGTTCATATGCCAAATTGAAAAGGTCCTTCTAGTGTAAATTGCAATTGCAAGATCCAGCAAAGTGATAGCCGAGTAATAGTATACGTTTATTTTCAATGACAAGCCAAAGGATAAAAAGGTCATCCATATGTTCCCCACATATATACATCTTGCATCGGCATATTGTAAACCCAGCTAGATGAGATGAATTAACGAAATATGTTGTTTTTGCACTCCGGTTCTAATAATTAAAAAAACAAAGGACACATAACTTGAACGGAAAAACAAATGCCGCCTCACCTAAGGGGTTCAACTCCCTACCATACCTTTGCACATGCACTACATCCTTGAATGACAATGTAGCATCGCATGGCACCCCGTAACTGGTCTCGGCGGACCCAAAATGCATATAATTGAGGCTATGTCCATGTGCTAGAGATATCATAGTATTTAGATTTTTTTGCTTTCATTTTAACGTACTTGTTGATCAGAATTTTCTATCAAACATTGTATGGATTTGTGGTAGGTGTACAACATCTAGAATTGTATCTTGGGAAAAGTTAAATGTATACAAAACATCAAAATACTCTGCCTTCAGCTTGCTGTAACTGAGATGACACTTAGGAAATCAAAATGAAAACATAATTAGTCCACGGATTCGGTCTGCCATTCGTTTGCTACACCCGCTAGATTTTATATAGCCGACCTTTACCTTCATTTAAAGCATAGTCAAAAAGCTTGCCGACATGCAAAAATACAGTACACATGAAAGCCATTGGCGAGACTGGACCAAAAACAAGACACAAATTAAGCAATTAATCAGGCCAAAAGACAATGCATGGGGGATGAAAGTGGCCAATTTTGGCTCCAATTTTCACTTATCACCTAAAATGTCCAAGACAAAATTGCATTTTGTAGACAGTACATATAACACATCTGACTAAAGGCACAAAGGCGATGCAAAGACATTTATAATAAATAAACTCTCTATCAAGTAATTTAAGAGAGATATACTTTGGTGCAATATTCTGAGAGTAGTGAGACAAGAAACTGGAGGAAGTTTTGTCATGAAAATTAAAGCATACCATCGTGTGTTGTTTCATGTTCTCTTGTTATTTCTTCCTCAACTGAAACTTCACCGCCAAAAGCTTCTTGACCTCCTTACTTGATCAACACCAAGGCAATAGAGTATCAAAGTACCTAATGAGAAACTGAGAGACGCGAAGTACCAAATACATTTCAATACGTTTGCAGATACATGATCGAATGTGCCCTGGTATCCATTGATGTATCATTTTGCATCAAGAAATGTCACACGGTTATGGACTTAGGGCATTAGATGTAGCGCAATACTTACCTCAGGTTTGTTAGCTGTTGTATGGACTGCAGTTAAGTCGCATGTCCTCTTTATCCAAATTCGACATCTATTGATCAAGTGTGGTTGCACCCTCGAAGTCATTCCTCCTTCTCAATGCCACATGAGCCATACTCTCATGACACCCTACTTTTTCGCAAATAGCATAGAATTGGTGTGATGAAAACAAAAGATATCCAAATCTGATTTTCCTGCAAGATTTATATCCACCATGAACTTATGTTGGGATTCTGGTGGGTCAGAACTGGTTGTGTGTCTTTAACATGATTCCTGACTTGAGCGTGGACATATACAATGTGAGAATCACTTCAGCATCCTATCTTGCATGTAAGTTTTCCAACCAAAACGAATCAGAAATAATTGCAAACATTGCAAGCTGACATTTCGTCGAACATGTGGAATGCAACAATGTCTTCATTGGGTTGTACCTAGAAACGGATGCATGTCTTCTAGGTATGACCAAATATGGATGTCCGACCATGTCAACCTGAAAAGGATGTCCGACCATCATAATAATCAAACAGATGTAGTACTTCTAGGGGAAAAAAGTGTGCATTTGATTTCTTTTGGTACGAGCAACAAGCTAAAGTGTCGACCAAATTCTTGAAATGGTTTATTTCAGACATGATTCAAATAGACAGTGAAGAAATATTTCAGACATGTCCACATATGGATCAACAGGAACTCACCGTGAAGAAATAAATATTTCAGACATCGATTCAAACAACTTCACTTACATAGTTACACACCTTGGGAATCTATCGCTCCAAGGAATCTTTTGTTAAGCATAATTTACCTCCTTTTATTTATTTGGTAATAATTAACAATATCAGATCTGGATCTCTGATCATCTCACTTTACTATCTATCTTCTGACCTACAAGGACATCAGACAACTTCTGCATAAGATATGACGGCACTAAGTTAGAAAACTAAGAATAATGAACTGATACAAAGGGTTGTGAAAATAGAACCACATCAAAAGCATCAATCCGCCAATAAAAAATAGCAAACCAACCAGCAGGAAATATTCAACACTACTAATTGTGAAGCAAAGTCAACTACAAGTTTTTCAGTCATTTTTGCCAATACAAAATAAATAAATGTAGACACGCACCATAGTCATCTTACTTGGGAGGGGCTATGCATCGGTATGTACTCTTCCCACATCTAGTTGTTCCGTGTAAGAAGGTTTGAACTTTGAAGCCACAACTCACTCAGTGACGGGTCTGCCGCCGAGAACAGATCGAGTAGCGTGATCCAGTTATAGGCCACAGTGACCCTTCGGATTTAGTCATGCGTGTCCTACATCCCTTCGTCACATTGGAGAGCCTCCGAGGAGACGGTCCAGTCATTCCCTATCTTTCTCTGCATCTTATGATATGATTGTTATCGGTAGAGTAAGGTTGTTTAAAGAAGGATTTGCAGATATGACTTGTCTGAAATCTGTACCCAATCAGTAAGACCGTTGGTAGGGTGGGAAAAATACCAAACCGTGGAAACCATCCAAACCGGCTAGAAACGACCTAGTTCATTTTATTTCAAAATTTGATTTTTTGCCCCAGATCTAGTACAAAAAGTTGAACTAACCCAAACCGTGTCAAATCATCAAACCGTGTATGCACAGGCCCAACCATTGGTTTTAGATATGATGGTGGTAATAGATTGGCCATCAGCTCTTAGATTCTTTGTAACAATGACACCAGCCACAGATCGATGACATACTAAAGTTGAAAAAATACATTGATTTTCAATACAGTACCTACCGGAAGCTCATGTTCGCTAATTGGTTTCAAGTAAGGTATAATGTATAGAAAATGGTAGATAAGTAGATCTGACAATCAATTTAAACAACCTCATGTTCGCTCATTAATGTAGAGATAAGGTCCTACAATCACACGAACTAAACAACCTCCTGCAATTCCCCCTAAAAAGCACATCCCGCAATCACAGAAATCAGAACTAAACTCATTAGCGATTACGTAGATACTCCATGGCAATAGTAGCAGAGGTCGTTGGAGATGTGCACCAATGGCAGCGAAGAGGCGATGACGCCCGCGGTGAAGACCAAGCGGTGGCCAACGACCGAACCCTGCGTGGAGGCGGCGACACCCACGAAAGGCCCAACGATGGCAAATCCCTATGACAGAGTTGGCGAGAAGGGGGAGCCAGGTTTCGTGTTGTCCTTAGGAGACACGAGAGGGCATGAGCGTGGTGGTTTACCGCAGGCGACAAAGGTGAGGTCGGGAAGGGTGTGGTGGGGATTTTGGCCGGCATCAGAGACCAGGATCCAAGTGCAGACCTCGGTCTTTGGGTGATTGGCCCTGATCTCCTCAGAGAAGGCGACGAGCTTGTCAGGAGTGCGTCCGATGAGCACGAGGCTGAGGACGGAGGTGGCGGGCGAATAGCGATGGCGCGGAAGATGCCGTCGGTGGTGCCGGTGATGACGGCCCAGGGCACCTAGCGGCGGTGTAGGACCTGGGAAGGCGATAGTGTGGGATTTGATTTGCGTGGAATTTGGAGATGACTATGAATAGCAATTAAAGAGGGTTTAGCGAGGCAGCCGAGTTTTTTTCCGCGCTGGATGTGAGAGGGCGATGGGAGGTTTGACGAAAACAAGCGACGTAGTGCGACAGGCAGAAAATGGAACAGTCTTGTCTTTTTTAGATAGTAGAGATAGAGATTGTAAGACAACGTCTCCGATACATGTACTGATAGTGAACAAGCAGAGTTACACGCAAAGAGTGCAATGAGCAGACACCTACATGACTAAACATATCATATAGTCCGCACAAATGTGGATATAATTTCTATACCTAATGATCATGTTGTTCATCCCAAATGGTCCTGAAATTAAGCTACTGAGGAGTGGCCTTGATCAAAGCTTCTTCATATCTTCAAATTTGTGTGGAGGCTATTAGAACAATCAATACAAGATGATATTTCCTAGAGGGAACTCACCAGCAGTGGTGGATCGAGGCGGCGGTGCGGCGGTCGAGCGGAGCGACGAAGCTGGACGGCGGGAGGCGCTCACACGGGCGGGTACCCATCGGTGCTGGGATTGACTGGCCACAAGATTGCACAAATCAAGGGGAGGGTGTCGGGGGATAAATATGGATTTTAGACCACCCACTCAAACAATCATCCTCTAATTAAATTAAATAGCATAGATTTTACAACACCGGTCCCATTTTTTTTACCGGCCCACACTATTTGTACTCTCTGGTACTGTCAGGTTTGTACCACCATTTTTTCACCGTAGATCGAGATGGATGGACCGGTTATTAAAAATGACAAGAACTCTAAAACTTGTATTGTCTGTATCGATAAATATAGCAAACAATGTTTCCACAAAATGATTGTTTGGTGATGCAACTATTTCTTTGCCGTCTTCGGGACATATGTGGTCTTTTTAACCCGTTTGACGACTTCCGGTCCGCAATCAATAACGTCAGGCTGGCTTAGGAAGGAGCGGTTGAGGCATGGCGTCTACATGGTCTAGAGTTTTAAGATAAAGGGCTTTTCAAAGATTTCGATCGTAATTTTCATTTTTGTTGAGTTGCTTTGTATTGTTCGGTGTTTCTTTTAATATTAGAGTCCTCCTAATCCATAGAAACATAATGTTTCTTGCGCGATGGAAATATGTTTTTAGCGTTATGATTTTTTCCTCCTATTTTGTAACAATACTGTTTAAGCATGTTTGATTCAAAGGATTTCAAAAGCACATAGATAGGAAAACCTCAAGAATGTTATGTCATACATGCGAAATCCTATAGGAACGAAAAACACAGGAATTAGATTTAAAAAACACAAGAATTAGCTGTAGAAGTCGTTTGGTTATACCAAGAGAAAAACGCGGAAAATTTATATATGGATTGAGTACATGGCATAGTTATCATAGACACATAGAAATTGTTTTCAAGAGGTCTAACCTCTTGTTAGAAATCCTATGAGATTATAGTATAGAAAGGAATTCATAGGAATTTTGAAATGTTCAATCCTCTGAATTAAATGGCCGCTATAAAAAAAATCCTATGAGTAAAAATGCTACTCCCTCTGACCCATATTATTTGACTCAAATTTGTTTAAATTTAAATAAATCAAAACACTATTCATTGACATTTTAAGAAATCCAAGTCAACTAATATTGGTTGGAGGGAGTACACAAATTTCTTTGTAAACATGAACATGTCTAATAAAGGCTATATGCATTTACCCTTTTCAAAAAAAAAAAAATGAACGTGTCTCGTCAAATGAATGGTCTTCCTGTCCGCCATAACTTTTCCCCTCTGCCCGACGAGGATTATTAATGGAGGACGCAGGCCGGCGCTACACTCTCATTCTCCTCTTCTTGCTCTTTCCCAGCGTTCTACGAACTACTAACTCGCCGGAGAGGGGTTTGAGTATTTGCGGAAGGGGAGCTTCTTTGATGCTCGGAGAAGCGAGCGCTGGCCGCAGTGCACCGTCTGGGGAGGGGAGCACTCACTCCTTCCACAGCGCGGCGACCGGCGTCCACTAGAAGTGAGGTACGGCGGTAAGAGTACTGGATCTGTCTCCGCCTGGTTGCTCTGTCTAATTCCATCTCCAACACCCCCGCAGCTTGGCTGCTCCGGCGCGGGCACCTATTCGACGGAATGGCTGAGAGGCCCCAAGACGACGGAGACAAGAAAGCGGATCTGGCTGGCGGCGAGGACCACATCGGCGCCCTCCCGGACGTGCTCCTCCAGCAGGTGCTGTCGCTCCTGCCCTCTCGCCAAGCCGTACGGACGTGCGTGCTCGCCACCCGCTGGCGCACGCTCTGGAAGTCCGTGCCCTCGGTTCGTATCAATTCTGCCGGTGAGCTATACCGAAACCCTCAGGCGTTGAGCAAGTTTGCCAATCACCTGCTTCTCCTTCGCGACCGAACGCCTCTGCATGAATGCGAGATCAATTCATATTATGGCGGGGATAGCGACGAGGCATTCCAATACATCGAACTCTGGCTGCGTTATGCTGTATCGTGCCAAGTTCGGGTGCTCCGAGTTCTTGTCAAAAACGAGCTTAAGGACTTGTGTCTATCAAACGTGTCTCTTCACACCCAGCACTTGACAAGCTTGGAGCTCTGCAGTATCGAGGCTGGCGGACACTTTCTAGATTTTTCGAGCTGCCCAGCATTGAAGGTGTTAAAGATGGAACATTGTAAACTAAGCGCTCTGAGGATCTCTTCAAAATCACTAAGTCATCTCATCATCAATTATGGAAATTTGGGGTGCCGCGCTCGCATTTCTGCCCCAAGTCTTATTACCTTGGAACTAGATGAGTTTACGGGTTATACTCCTCTGCTTGAGCCCATGCCATCGTTAATAAGAGCATTTCTCAGGTTTGGAGAAAACTGTTATGATCATTGTGATAACAGTAATTACTTTGGGGACTGTGGCAGTCGGTTATGTCTTGGTTGCTCCTTTATTAAGTACTATGGCAATGGTGATTGCCTGCTTCTTGAAGGTTTGTCGGGGACAGAGAATTTAGAGTTGATAAGTCAACCTGAACTGGTAATGCCTGCAACTCCTGTTGTTATTTTGCCATGTGGTAGGACTGTTGTTCAATTTATTGCATGGTTGTTACCAATCCTCACTTTGAATCACTAGTGTACCTATAAAGCCATTTAATACTATAAATTAACACTTCTGAATTACTTCTTGGATAGTTCTTTAATCCTCTGCACTTTCTCCAGTTTATTGGCAGGATGGATTTTAAATGGTGTGTTATGTTTAGCCAGTTGAAATCATTGTTGCTCAGTGAGTGGTGTATGGCTGCAGACTTCAGTGGACTAATTTACTTTTTGGAGCACTCGCCAATTCTAGAGAGGCTTACCCTTCAACTTAAATATTATGAGGTATATGATTTTTAAGAATTATAGATTTTTCTTTGAATTTATTCCATGTGCTCTTGATTAATTTTAGTAACATGTTTTGTTTGCTACAGGAAGAATCTGCGACCGAAACAGAAGAAAGCTACAACCCAAGGTCACAATTCTTGGTATCAAAGCATCTAAAGGTAGTTGAAATCAAATGCCGCAAGGAAGATGAAACGATTCTCAAAATTTTAAAGATCCTTGTTACCCATGGAGTACCTCCTGAGCGCATTAACATCAAGCCGAATTTCCAAGATTATGGCCTCGGGTGTAAGTAACTAACAACACATTTCACTATTATTATGTTTCTGTAAATATGCATGTCTGTCCTTAAATTAGCACGGGAAAAAACTATCTGATTAATTTAGACAATGTAACTGTTAAACATAGCATTCATTTAAATTTGGAAAAGTAAGCATCGATCATTTGGTGAAGCTAGAAATGAATAAGTTTTCTATTGGACTGTTATGTCAAATCCACCTAACATACTTCAGTAAATATCTAAAGCTAAGTTTGAGCATCACTTGGGCTTAATGCAGCATTGGTGCTACCTATCATGAATTCCAACATCAACCTTAGTGACCCCATCTCTTGGGCAACAACTGCAGCTGCGAGGGTGCTTGTTGGCCGTAATATCATGCCTATGTTGTTATGACTCGTGAGAGGATAATGCTGCTCTTTGTTTGCTTTGAGAACACGGGTGGTTGTCAATTAATAGCGCCCCCTTCCAGCATTCACACATACATCCATTGGAATTTTGTATAAAATATTTTCTGCATTTCAGCACCCCTATTCTCTGTGGTTGTACCTTCCCATTTCTTAGTGTGTCTGCCTTTCATAACTTGTATCTTTTATTCTTTATGCAGGTTTCAGTTTTGAGTAAAAGGAGTAGAAGCAGTTCAGTTGGTCAACTATTTCCTTGCTCGTTCGCACTCTATGCCACTGAATTTGGTACCGTGAGGTTGATGCCTTTTGTCTACTGGGGTTGGATCATGCGCCTCTCTGTTTCTTTCTGAAGAACTCAGCATATAATTTCATATGTGACTCTTGGAGACAGCGTAATGTACATCTAAGTCAGTTGCTTATTTCCTGAACTCAATATCAGAGGTCTGAACTGATTTCCCTGTTGGACTTCTGAGCTTTATTTGATCTTTCTTTCAGGAACTTATCTAGTACTAGAACTTATGCAATATGGTAGTATGTCCGTTCTATCAAGTAAACTTGGATGATGCTTAAAGACCTTTGTATTTGCCTGAAAACAGTGGGCTATGCCGAAGAGATACGAAACAGACTGGAGCTGGTTGGTTGCCTTTTTAATCATGCTCCCTTCTTGTTGTCCTTGGTTCGATGCGTGAGTGAGCTTGTTTGGCTGCAATGAGATCCTGATGACTGATGTATGCCCTAACTCGAGGTAGTAACATATGCTGTTTCACAATGAAATGCTGAGAGCATCCCCACCCATTGGGCGTTCCCTGACCGAAATCTGGACCAAAATATGGTTGGACGAAACTCGTTTTTGGCCTGGGAGCCCACTCGCGTTCCCAGACCGAGTTCCTAAGACGCCCTTTTCCACCTAAATTCGGCCCAAATTCGTCCAGTTTTTGGCATAGTTCGGCATAATATGCATACACGATCTTGAGAAAGAGCTTCTGGCTCATCTTGAAACGGCACCAAAACACGGCCTTCTCGTGGAGCGGCTCGTCAGCGAAGTAGTCGGTGTACAACATTCAATAGTCCTCTATCCTTTCCCTCGCCTTGCACTTCCGACGACCCTTCGCCGAACCTCCATGCTTCGGCTTCGCCGTCTGCAGGTACAGCTGGACGAGAGAGATGAGGATTTGCAGGTGCTCTGCATCTTCAGCGACAGCGGCTTTCTCCTCCTCCAGCAACACGGCGAGCATCTCCTCGTCGTCAGAGTCCATGGCCGAACCGGCAAAACGCCGAACACTTGACGGACGAGGTGGTGGGAGCTTGCAACGACGCCGAGCTACGACGAAGTTTGGGCGTCGAAAGCGGCGGCGGAAGGGGCAGCGACTACGGCGAGCATATCTAGAGCCGTGGAATTTCTCGGCGTGGAGGAGCTCCGCCGGTGAAGTCATGCGGACAGAGGCAGATGGGGAGCTCTTCGCCACATTTTGGGCGAGTGGATGCGGGGGAATGGGACAGTCTCGCCGATAGAGCTGGCCCGCGTCCGCTTTCCCTTCGTCCGGCGTTTCCAGGGTGTTCCCGGGATGCTGAGAATGGCCTGAAAGTCCAGACCAAAGTTCGTTCAAATTCAGACGAAACCGGGGTTCTAGGAACACGACTGAGCCGATTTTCAGTGTCCGGACCTAAATTTTGTCCTGGGATCGGCGTTCTGGAAAGCCGAGCGGAGATGCTCTGGAACACGGGCTATTCTCAACCCTTGACGGATGTTAAAATTCAGGAAGAGCTTTAGTACTGCATGCGGTGGGATATGATTTTTTGTAGACGGAAATGGGATATGATATAGTGGACAGAAGAAGTGTAGTTGAAAAATGTATCTCTTCTCTATCTCTATCTCTATCTCTACTATTTAAAAAAGACGAGAGTGTTCCGTTTTCTACCAAAACGCACTACGTCGTTCGCTTCGTCGCGTGCGCCCCCTTCTGTCTTCCGTAACAGCCGCGTTTCGCTTCTCCCTTCATCAAACATCGAAAAAACTGCTCGCGAAAATAAATACAGCGACATGTCCGCCACTGAATACTCCATCAGTCGTGTGCCCTCTCTCAATCGACGGTCCCTTCTCCATGCCTCCACGCCGCAACACCGCCCCACCTCCATGCCTCCACACCTGCCGCCGACGTCTCCGGCCATCGCTCCTCCATGCACCCTGCGCCTTCGCACCAACCACCCTCTGCGCCTGAAGCCTCCACACCCCGGCTCCACCGACGACTGGACACAACTTTGGTAGGGGATCAAGACCCGGTGCCGCCCACGGCCCACTTTCCAAGATCGTCGCCATTGCCGAGAAGGCGAGAAGGTCAAGGCCAGAACGACAAGATGGGAGAAGAGGTCGTTTGAGATGATCTACCAATAGAGGATCAACGAATCTGAGCGCCATCCCTCACCATGGGTCTTCTTCGTCAGGTTGGCGCCCGTCCTTCCTCATGCTCTCCTTCTTGTTCTTCTCCCCATTGGAAGACTTGGTGGCGAGCCGATGACCCGCAACATCTCGTACGGGAGCCCAATGTCGTCTACAACAGAGGCGCTTTTCATGTATGCCTGCTCATGCCGATGCTGTTCCCATGTTCGATGAAATGCATACACACTACACGGACACAGCTCATGCTCTCTTTCATTGGTAGAACATAGCTTAGTATATTATTCGTCCTTATTTTTTTGTTCTGCTGTGCGACATGGATGCCAAGAAGGTGCATCCGCCTCTCCCAGGTCCAAGCCAGGCCTATCCACGTAGCAGCGCAGGCAGCCCATCAGGTTCTTGCTTGCTCTTCCGGGCTGTAAGAATTTATTTCCACAACTCATTGATGTGACCGTTGTACTAAGAAATTGCATATGACTCTTGATTTCCAATGAGCTATAGTGCTTGGGTACCATTGATGTCTTTATGAAGAAATAAGAGAAAGGTCTGGATTTGTGTTGGGTATAGGCAATATGAGGTCAGTGATTCAATACTTATCTCGTTATAAATTCAGAGCTTCAATACTAATCTTGTGATAAGTTCAGAGTTTCAACACTAATCTTGTGGGCACATCATAGCGATCATGTTACTTAAGAAGCTAACATATGCTTCACTCTTTGTATTTTCCTTTTTTCTTATTAATTATTTATGTAAAATATTATGAAATATTCTGTACGATGGAGCTGCTGAAAAAACATAATAGACTTCTTGATGCTTGGCCTTGGTTTTCATACAAGAAATGTCATCTTGACATAATGCATTCAACCATCATATTAGCAGAGCTATTTTGCATCAAATGATACTTAATTGATACTCCCGGTCTCCCAATTTTCATTAGCAAACCATTGATTGTCTAAAACCTAGGCTCTTTTTCTTGAGGTGATACCTTCATTAGATGGGCACCGGACTGGTCATGAATTAATTAATGAAACTTTTGATGCTCATTTAATTGATTGTTGCATGTGGAAGTTACATGTTAATATACTCATATAGGCTTTATTAACTCTACAAACTTAATAAATAACTTTTGGGCTTGTATCTGTGGCATATGATCTTTCTCGGCTTTTCTTGTGGACTTTGATATGACTGATGCTAGCGTCCCGAGTAGATTCTCCTTCTGCACCCATGGTAAAAGTTTATGCACAGAGGCTTATTTTAGCCCAAAAAGATACCGTGTTCTCTTAAATTGCTTGTTTATGGAGTATGAATATTTTAAGTTTGCCACCGTGCCTTTAGGTGCCGCGATAAAAGGGATGCCAGGTGTAGTTGATAAGGAGGAGCACGGAGCGCTCGGTGACGCCCCAGACCAAGTGATACACTACTCTCCTCCACTCCATTATACATGGCCCCTGATTTTTGGGTGTAGAACCAATAAGAATGGTAAGGGTGAACGCATGTCTAGCTCATTCTAAAAGGTGTTTCATTTTCCCAAGACAAACTTAGATGGTTACAGATTTTGTGTTTACTGAACACCCTTTTTCTATGCTTGTTTTATTATACAGCGAGGAGGCATAACGAACCATATTATTACATGTTCCTATGACTAAATGTAGTATCTCCAAGTATTTATATTTCTCTACCCTAAAAAAAGTATTTAGATTTATCGTAGTTGGATAGAATTGTTCGGCTTGGTTTATTTTCCATAGGTTTTCAAGGGAGAACCTGACTTTGTGTTCTCTACTGCAGTTCAACGTAATATCTCACCCAAAAAACTATGCCCTTCAAATTTGTAAGTGTTATTGGATTAAATATTTATTGATATATATAATATGTTGCCCAAAGGTGTATGATAAGACAAATGTGTTTTTCGGTTTACAGAAGGAGGTTTGGTTTATGTAATGTCATGGTCCTCTTTTTTTGCATCCAAATTTTTTAGCATGGTATCCATGTAATAACATAGTTGGTGATCATGCAAGGATTCAATCTTTGTCCCTTTTTACAAATATTCAGTACAGTATCATGAGGTAAGGTGTTGTAAATTAGGAACTTACTTCACATTTTGAGGGATCAATTAATTATTAGTTCAAGGTTTCTTTCCATCGTAATTAATATATGCTTATTCTCGAGTAGATCCTTTCTAAGTGTACCAGCCAATGGTGCTAAAGGGGCTCCCAGGAAAGTTTCTACGAGAACCAAAATCCACTATAGATGGTTCAGATAAATCAAAAGAAGTGTGGTTACAACACTAAATGTTGTCTCCTACATTGACCTTTCTAAAACAGGACAAATGACAGCACATCTATTCTTTGTAGGGTGTGGCAAGGTGTTTCAACACTGCATATGCAGCTGTATGTGCACGGGGTCTAGCGGCGGCATGCGATCGGGCACAACGACCATGTTCTTTTTGTGGTGAATATATGCATACTCCTTTTTTATATTTACTAAAAAAACCTAGGTTGCTCACTATGCAAATTGAACTATTTGGATCAAGGAATACACCACATTGCCTCGGTGTCATACTTAGCTTGATTGTTTGAAGATGCAGGGCATAAATTTTAAAACAAGCTTACATTATACAACGGATGTATAAAGTGTAAAAAAATCATATACTAGCAAAGTATGGTATGTGATGCAAGCGCTATAGAATGGGTTGGTGAACATGAATTATGATGCATTATAATTATAAAACAGATCTTGACTATACCACCGGTTGATTTCCTGTTATTGATGTGCTACTATAAGTGGTTATAGTATTTAGTAAGAATGGGTTATTAGTGTGTAGTTCTCCAATATATTGGTTGATGATTACTAATCGATGTTCCATATACTGTATCAAATACACATAAATTTACTGAGCTAGAAGAGCCGAGAGAAGCCGTTGGTTACAGAACCAAGGGAAGAATGTTATATTTCATATGCAAAAACTGTGCAAAAGGTTAGTTGAGAGCCTTGCACTATGTTGTATTTCATATCCAAAAACCATGCCAAAGGTTAGTTGAGAGCCTTGCACTTAGTTTTCATGTTCTTCTGATCTGCATTACTTTTTAAAATATTACAGAGATGGCTACCATCAAGGTTTGGTTATCATAATGTTAAAAATATGTGTGTCTCCAAATGCATGGTTTGGACAGTTGACATCTATGTTCTCATAACATGTTCATTGCCAAATGTGAAACAAGCTTAATTTGTCAGTATAAGGGAGTGGCCAGACTACAAAATTGTAAGCATGCTATATATTTATTACGCTAACAATGATTTCGAGTAACCATAGTTTGTTGGGCTCCTTTTTTGCTGAATTTTTCCTAGGTCCTCTACTAACTCTTGGTGCGAAATTCTTTTGTTTTCCTGTACAGGTTGTACTAGGGATTGTTACATATGTGATGTACCGAGATGGTCAAGTACCATTTTTTATTTATTTTCAAACACAATGCCTTAACATTTTCTTGCACTTTGAAGAATTCCTATAATTGATGCACACTAATCCTTGTGAAGCTCACTCTGCAGATTTTCAACAATAGGGTACATGTTCTGAATATATAACACACTGATGTATTATTCAAGGTATAATGTTCTATAAATCATACTAATCTTACAGAACATTGTAAGGAGCCAAAGAAAAACATGTTCCAACAGAACAATCAATTGTATACTCTCAGCTTAAGGTAGTCAACATTGAATTTTGAGAGCTTGATGAGAAGGTTCGCAAATTTGGAATATCTTGAGGACATGTAGCGAACATCCTAAAAAAATTAGCATCAAGACTCAATGGTCAACCTTTCACGGTAAGTTAAATATGGTCATTCTTCATGCTTGGTATCTATTTGCAGTCACGACTATCCTGCTTCTAATTCAAAGTAAGGAACGGAACCATATTCTAGCAATTTTGTTCTAGGATGTTTGTTCTAAATACAGAGTTGTGTGACATGACACCCTTATATATGCACCATATGTAATATTAATTCTGCGTTAGTATTACTTGATTGATAGGTGGTGGAGTTTAGAATGGCCACTATGTTTTACCAAAATTTATTTATATGCAGTCATGGTGCCTATAAAGCATCTACGCATCAATGTCTAACAATAGTTTGCTTAAGTACTCTCAGGTCCTGGCCGATAGCCTTCCAAAATAATTTAGAGAAATAGCAATATGTTGTTGCCCTTGGGAGACATACTCCGATACTTAGTCGAAAGTTCCCCCTAAACTCCTTGGTGATAAATTTTTATTTTGAAATTTACTATTAACTAATTCCTCTACTTACAATTGTTGGCCAAGCACTTCCTGTCTACATAAATGAGGACGTGAGAACCAAACTTATTGTGCATTCATGCTTTTACAGGTTCAGTTACGATAGGCTGTAGTTGCTTATGTCCAATGCAGCACCAGATATGGCACCTTCAACAACTGCATGCTTTATCTCTACCGAAGATCTTTTCCCTGATGTGAATAAAGAACCAAAAGATCTATTTGATGACATTTTAGCATAGCGGACTTTAATACATGCACATCTATTAATTTATAGGCTCAACCGTGTACTGTCTGGATACAAATCTTTTGTAGGACTGCATATATGTGTGAATGAGCAAAGTGAGTAACTAATGTATTGTCGCATCAATTTAGTATTCGCCAATAGAAGATGGTTCCAGGTTTTGAAATTGGCATAATTAAATCTTAGAAATCTATTGTTCTCACAAAGAAGCGGCATGGCTGCCATGCCAATTTTATATTACATACGGTTGTTTCAAATATAAATATATCATTACCCACAAAAAATATAAATATATTATAATTTAAAACATAGTCTGAATTAATAGATTACATTAAACAAATTAAAATGAAGTATAAAAGAGTAGATCAAATAAAAATAATAAAAATAGAGATTATGACATTAATGAGTTTGCAGCAAAATTAGGACCAAGATGTTTTTTGTTATAGTTGATTTTTTCTCTCCTGTTGCAACGCACGGGCATGTTTCCTAGTAGAGAATTATGTTGCGAATTACAGGTTTATAGAGTGGTCAATTTAAAAGAACCGTGTGAATTATTACAAATGCTGTAGAGTTCTAGGCGCACACGTTTTTTGTCACTCCTAAATGTCGTAATTGTATTGGGAAGTCACGGTTTAATATTTTGATTGTCAAAGCTCCCGGACCGTTTGATCACTCCATAATGTCCTTCTGATCAGAATCTGGACCGCTAACACCACGTGATCCTCTTCTTTGTGATTACAAAAAAATCTCCGCCTCTAACCACCATGCGCAAGGAGCACCCCGACTTCAGTCGCCAGCTTTACTGCACCGCCGCTCCATCGCTCGAACCAGGCGCCTCAGCGCAGCTCCGTCATGAGGCCATCGGTAGAGAGCACGTTGCAGCAAAGGACTGGCAGAGAAAGGCAGCAAGAGATCATCCTTTGTAGCTCCAGCACAGCCGCGAGCTTACACCTCGGGCACCCCCTGTTTGCAGCTCCACCGGAGGGTCTCTTGCAGCTCGTCGAAACACTGCTCGTACCACCGCCATGCATCATTGGCAGACCTCGCTAACGCTCATAGCAGAAGCCATCGCTACATGTAGCACACACCGCAGCAGCATGTAGCAGACCACCGTCGACGCTCGTAGCTGAAGCTACCGCCGCATGTAGCAGACGTTGTCCTCGCTGGTAGCAGAAGCCGCTGTCGCGGGTAGCAGAAGCATCTGCTACATGTAGCGGATGTCGTTGCCGCTGGTAGAAGACGCCTCCACCACGGGTAGCAGAAGCAGCCGCCACCACATGTGTAGTATACGCCGTCGCTGGTAGCAGACGCCTCCGCTACCGGTAGCAGAAGCAGTCGCCGCCGCATGTAGAAGCAGACGCTGCCGCCACTGCTACCCTGGTAACAAACACAGCCACCGCCGTATGTAGCAGAAGCCGCCACCGTAGGTAGCAGAAGCAGCTGCCGCTCGTAGCAGACTCCGCAGCCGCATTTAGCAGTCGTCGCCGCTGCTACTTGCAACACGACCGTCACCGGAACCGGCCAGAAATATGACCGCGGGAGGCCATGGAAAGTCCAAGACAACTGCAGCACTGGAGGTCGTCATGGTTTAATCGTGCGAGATGGGGAGAGCCAGCAGCAGGGGATCATATTAGCAGGGGGTCATCGAGAAAACGATGAAGAAGACGACCGGTCAAGGAGATAACAACGAAATGATAAGATTATCTGATGTGATGGGCTCAGTCCCTCTGTCTCACCCGTCCTGGACACGTGGAACAAGAAGGAGCCGGGGGACGCGAACGCGTGATCCCCCGGATTAGACGTATTAACGAGGTTTGTTCTCATCAATGCCCATTGTTATGGACTTGGATTTTAGAGAAAAAGAGGAATCCGGAGATCACGGAATGGCTAACGGATAAGCAACACGGGGACAGGGTGTTTACCCAGGATCAGGCTCCTAGAGGAAAACCCTACTCATGCTTGTCTGTTCTTGATTGATAGCGAGGCTGAAAGTTACACGGGTGCGCAGATGCAATCTGGTGTGAGGTGTGTGCTAGGTTATGAGAGATATTGTACTCCTTGTCGTGTCCTCCTGGCCTTTATATAGATAGGCTAGGTCCCGGGTAGGTCGAGTCGGTTACAGATTATGATTAACCCCTTTGAAATTCTATCTATACTTAGTTGTGTCCTCCAAGAAGTCGAGTTTTCTCCTGGCTTGGGCCATCCAAAGTCTTCTTGGGCTTTGCGTTTGTAGCAGGTCTTTGCGCGGGTCTCCACTAGGCTGGACCAGGTAGGCTAACTTCAGGTACCCGTAGGACATATCCATGTCAGTAGCCCCTGAGTGTTCAGTCGAATCGTAGATTCGACTGGAGACTCTACAATCTTTCGAGTGCTTCTCATCCGAACATGTTTCGGTGAATATGTTGGTTCATAGGGATTGTTGATTCGTGTGTCTGACTCTCCTGACGGATTGTAACATCCCAGTATTTAGGAACCAACGATGGGTAGATTTAGGAATCTGTGCAATTGCATGCATTCATCTATAAAAATGTGGGTAAATTTTTCGCCAAATAAAAATCTAAAGTGACCAAAGTTTCTTTCACTCTTTAAGATTAGGAATAGCCTTGAAGAATGATCGTTATAAACTTTGATATGATCTTTGTGGATTAGTGTGTTTTGGAAAATGAAATTTGAATTCAAACTTGAGTGTTGGATTTATAATTTAAAAGGATTTAGAATTACGTTTGAGTAATTTGATTTAAACAAGAGTTCACAATTAGTAACTCAAACTTTAAATAAATAACATAATCAAGAAAATGAATATTCATC
The DNA here is from genome assembly GCA_030063025.1 of Avena longiglumis. Classification (NCBI taxonomy): domain Eukaryota; kingdom Viridiplantae; phylum Streptophyta; class Magnoliopsida; order Poales; family Poaceae; genus Avena; species Avena longiglumis. The sequence continues at coordinate 189,253,449 of CP125979.1, forward strand.
CCATATCTTTATTCAATAAATAAGTTACTAAATGTAACTCATACTAGTAATCAAGAATCTTTACAATAGTAAATGAAATAAAAGAACATTTATATATTGAGTAATATTACAATCTTTATTACAAAAGGATAAAATAAAGATTACAAAAGAATAAAATAAATATTACAAGGGACTATTCTATAAAGAAAAAGAAAATCTAATCTAAATCTTGAATCTCGAAGTCTTGTACCTGCAAAATAAATCTGAAACTAAAAGAAAGAAAATCAAGGATTAAGATATGTTACTCTCAGTATTGACAGTGAGTTGCATTGTTCAATTTTACATCACTGAGTAATCTTTAAGGGGCAAGTTTCACCAAGATGAAAGAACTAAATCTTTCATAAATTTTAAGTCATAAGTCAAATAACTCCAAACAGCAAGAGGGGCAAGTTTCACCAGAGAGGTAACTGTAATCAGATAAAAGGTAACTTTCATTCCTTGAACATATCCACAAGGGTGCAGCAAGTACACAGGCAGCACACACACATAAATGCATGGTGTGTGTGCCGTCAACACAGCAACAACAGCCCATACAAACAAAACTGCTCAGTACAGCCGTGGGAAGCACCTCCAACACCATTTCTTTGTTCATACACATCAAGCACAACAACCAAACCAAACCAAACCAGATCACACCAACCACACACTTGATCATCTCACCAAGATGGTGAAATAAGGAGGGGGTAGATCAGGTGGATAGTGTAGCATCCCAGTTGTCTAACCCCTGTAATGCTACATGTGATAATAATAAAAAGAGCCAATTCCAACATATAATTGTTGCATCATCATCATATCATGCTCATGTCATCATGTCACCTTGCATTTGAGCATCATATAAAACCCTTTTCTTGTTTGGTTCTTATCTCATGTGCATGATTAATTGTAGTTGCCTCTTGATATTGTATTTGGTTCTTGATATATTGTTAAATGCCCAAGTTGAGTTGAGGGCATCTCTCTTATTGGCCCCACCACCTTTTCTTTCACCACCTTATAATTCCACCATCCAATTAATATGAGCTTGGCATTTTATTTTGAGTTATCTCTAGCTCATGTTGTTGGTTGGAATCCACCCATAATCTGTGCTTGGCCTTGCCCACCTTTTGGGAATGCATGTGAATAATGCCATGTTAATATTATTGTTTTCACAAGGATAAATTGGCATTAATTATTTTGCATGGGCCATGCAAGTGCCACCTTTTCTAGTATTTGGTTTTTGCTTGCATTCTAAGTGGAACATCTTTTCCTTTGCTTAATCTTGTTTTGGGCTTGTAGTTTCTTCATCATATCCTCTACCTCTCTTCTCCCCTTTAGCTAAACCCCTACCACATGCCCCATGCACACACATGTGATCATGAGGCATGCACCAACCAAACCACCTCTTCTCTTGGTTTTTTTTTGCTTGGCCAATGTTGGAGCATGCATGGACCAAAGAGCACCCTTCATCACATGGCCATCCCTCTCTCCCTCTCCCTCTTTTTCTTGCTTGATCTTGCTAAGACTAGTTTGGAGCATGCATGATCAACTAAAATACCACCTCCCTTTTTCTTACCCCCCCCTTTTAGCAAACCCTAAAACCTAACCTTGCCATCCATCCATCCTATCTAATCAAGGCCCTAATCCCTACCTTCCCTTAGCTAAACCCTAAGTACCCCCCCTCCTCCTTTCTAGCTTCTAGTTTGACCACCCCTTGCCCTACTCCATCTCTCCCCTTCTCTCTTCCATGCAGGCCCCACCCAGCACCCTCTACCAGCTACCCTACCACCCCACACGTCCCAGGACCCCAACCCTAGCCCTAGCCCGAGCCGGCCCCTCTCCCCTCCCCTCTTTTTCTCTACCTCTAGCCTCACCTGCCCACGCCCCCAGGGCCACCTGCCTGCCTGCCTGCCCTGGCCTCGCCTACCCCACCTGGAAGACACCCCACCAGCCCTGCCGCGTGACCCCTGGACCCCATGGCGATCACGTGAAGGAGGGGTGCAAAAGTGACCGAGGCCACCTTCCCCTCCCCCACGCAACCCCACCTTCCCCTCTCCTTCTTATCCCCTCCCTTCACCCTCTGTCCTCGCCCCAGATCCACCCCAGAGGCCTGCCTCGCCTCCCCTCTTTCCCCCTGCCTGCAAACGCCTGGCTGCCGACCTCCTCTCGTCGCCGTCAAACCAGGAAGCAAGCGCGGTACTGCGGGTGTCGAGGGAGATCTGGAGCCTGCCTGCGCCCGGCAGCCGAGGAGGAGAAGGACCGAGCCAGGCAACGCGCTCGCCGAAACCCTAGCCGCCCGACGTCATCTCGCCGTTGATCGCTGCACCGAGCCTCCACCGTCGCTGCAGACTCGCGGTGAGCCTACCTACCCCCCAGACAACCTCGTAGTCGCCGTCTTGCCCTGTTCGAGCAGATCGTTGTGTCGAGCGCTCTCTGTGCGTCGCCGCTCTCTGGTGTCTGTCCGCATCTGCGCGCGAGAGCGTCTTCTAGCCTCCCTCCTTCCCTGTCATCAAACCGAAACCCAGCCAGTGGTAGCGCCCCATTGGTCCGTGATCATGAAGTTCGAGCCCTGGCCTGCTTCCTCTGTCGCCTTGTGGTTGATTCGTCGAGAGAAGATCCTGATGCCAGCTGTTTGCTGCGAAAACCCCTGCCCTTTTGCCTCAACCCGCGGTCCACGGAGCCCGCTGTTAGCGTCAGATGTCATTTTATAAAAAGGCTCCTGGAGTTTTCGTATATCAACCCGCGGTCCTCTGTTCCCTTAACTTGGCCGCGTGGCCAGACCCCACAGCCCCACCTGTAGGTGTCTCAGAATGCGTTAGGCTGGGTGCAAAAAGTATTTTCTGCATGTCTGTTTAAAATTCAAACATATACAAATTATTTCAAAATTCAAATTCAATTCAGTTTCAAATAACTTTTCCATACTAAATCCAAATTTGACAAATAATATATGTTTGGATATCAGCAAAATGAGAGGATTCCAAATATGCCATCCATATTGCCTTTTTCACAATTAAAATTCCAAGTTTATTTAAATTACCCTAATTGCCACTAGAATTTAAATAATTCATAACTTTTGTTTCCTAAATCCAAATTTAGCAAATGATGTGTCTAAAATGATCAGCTCGACGATACCTTTCTGTTTATGCTATCCATAACTTCAATTGCAGCATGCATCATATAAATATATAGTGAACAACAACTGTTATGGCAACAAATGTGATTCCGAAACCCCATTAAAAATGTTATTACTTGTCTTCCACACCTCACCATGCCATGCTACCTTACTTGCCATGTAAATTGTGCATCATTCATCATGGCATGATTGTTTGCTAGACGTATCTTATTCATATGCTTGTTCTCTATATTCATGTTGGCCTTGTTTGTTTGGTTTTTCTCGGATAGACACTGAGCAGGGGTTATATCAAGAAAACCAGGAGCACTACCCAGATCCGTCCCTTGCTACAACTGAGTTGACAGGCAAGCACTTCCACATGCTTGCATACATACAGTACCTATTGCCTCTATCTTATTCTTGCATCATCGAGTCGCGAATGCATTAAATTGAATCCCAAGTATGCATAGCCTTTACTTTCAAACTCCACCAAACTTGTTCCTCTATCCCATGAACCTTTACTATAGGAGTTGTTTGAGCCATGCGAGTCGTAGAACAGCATGTGTAGGGTATGTGAGTGTCTGTTGGATAACGAGGTACCTAAACAACTTAACCTGAGTAGTTCTGGGATAACTAAAGAAAGTGGCACCGGTGAGCAACATCTGCTATTTGGTTTTTCCTGCTCACTTGTGTCCCGTAAGACCCCGAGTACTTGATTCCTGTTCCTTGTTTTATCGCGCTATCCACATCCGGGAGGTATATGGGACCCCCCTGGGCCAGAGCTTGATTCCGTCTTATTTCTTGGGGCCACAAACTAGTTTGAGGTTTTATTTACTATCCTATACTTATGCCATGCTACTTCTGTATTTACTTTTGTGCGAGGGCACCTTTGTCGCTTAGGTGTAAGCGTAATGTTTTCGGTATCGACAAGCCCAGCCACACTTTGGTTCCCATCGTTCTGACCATTGTCGCAAACCTTGAGTCCGCCGAGTCACCGCTTTCTATGGTCTACTCAATGGGGTGGCCTCAAATATTTCTGAATCTTGTGATTGTTCAATGTGAAAGCCTCGTTGGTTTTGATTTGGTTTTTCCGAGGTTGATCGAGCGTGTTGCTATTGGTGCACCCCGCCGGTAAAACTTTTCAAAGCCGTGTCATGGATATGGACGACTTGGAGCACAGTTTCTTGATCATAGACAAGCATAACTAAAGTACCGCCTTAATCTGACTAAGTAACTTGACTAGTAAATAGTGCAACACCCATGGAATGGTTAATAAAATTGCCAACGGATGGGGGTTGTTCGTCCGCTTCCTTGTTGGTAAGCAGGGAGGAGGATGGATCGGATGAGATTACCACTATAACTATTGTACTTAATTCACGGACATCAAATCTATCATTGGTTAGGCGGATGGTTAGCGATATCTGTAGAACTGCTAGGGTTTATCTTTCGCTGCAATTCGTCACCCAGGTTGTGTCCCCTTTAGAGGCATTAAGACTTCTTGAGTACCCTTAGGGTCTCACACGATAAATTATTGGTTCGGATGGACAGGTACCTTCGCAGACGGATCTTTGGGTGGAAGAAGCCAAGATGTGGGCAACGATCGTTCGGTGTAGAGATTCGGAACGGGATCCGTGAGACCTGTAGTTGGGATGTGCTTATTTCTATGGCATCTTATGCCGATTTGCTTCTTATCCGTACTCGGATTCTGCTTGCCGCTTGCATGATACTACGATGTGTGTTGTATGAGGAGTTATCCTAAAATATAGATTTATCTAGGTCATTTGAATCTTCTTGGTATGGCGTTGCTATATTTCCTTTCTTTCTAGATGGTATGGCTCGATGTACTCTTGTATGGTGGCTTGCGTACATACCCACTTGTGTACGTAGTTGATCCCTTCGCTGCCGATTCACGCCGTCTGCAGGTCCCGTTGAGAGGGTAGTGGTTGGGACGTCTGAAAGGACTACCGGTGAGTGGCTTTTGGGGCCCCACCGCACTATTTCAACCACTACCACTCATCCGGGCTTGTATCTAGGGCGTAATTCACCGAGGTAGTTACAATTGGTATCGAGCCATCCCGACCTTCGTGGTTTCAACAAGCAGTCGTTGTCGGTCTAGCAAATATTTTGGTAGTTATGTATATTAGGGAAAAACAAAGCGAGAGTAGGACTGCTTCCACTTTTCTTACCCTCCCACCCACCCTTTTCTGGTAAGGAAGTGCAACGTTTTCAATCCTCTTCTCAAAGTTCAAACTAGGATTCACGTGTTCTGGGTTTCCGTAGTACCATAGGTTGTGTGTGTGTGTGTGTAATCCTTGTCTATCTGTTGCATCCAAGTTGTTATCTTATCTGCCTTTGGTTATCAACTGTTGGTACATTCCATACCGACAGGCTTTGCAAACCGACGCAATCTATCTTCCTCTTGTTTCCGACGCTATCTTGTTTGGGGTGTTCGTTTCCGTAGTTACCAATCTTTAGGTTTCGTCGTGAGAAGAAGGGGTTGGGATATGTGTTCCACTTGTTCATGTGCGGAGTAATGATTTGAGTGCGGGATGGAGTCGTGACCATACCACTACTTATATCATTCGATTTTGTATCTTGAATCGGTAGAATCACTAATCTTGATTCGTTAAGTAATTTTGCGCATCTATTGGTATTTTAATGCCGAAATTTGTGGAAAATTTTTCTTTGATATATTTGTGTACCACACTCCTTTTCAGTCGTGTGCGATATGCTTAATATCTTTAGGTGCTATGAACTTTGTTGATATTTTAATATCATCTCAGTAAATTGTATCCTTTAATCTTGGTTAATTCCATCTTGGTACTATTTTGGATTATTATCATTCTCCATTATAGTACTGACTTGAGTTTATATCAATGACAGGATGGCTCCCCACGCCCGTCTTGAGGAGGACATACCTCCGAGGCTGGGCTCATTGTCGAACATTGCAAATGCTTTGGCAGCCATGCAAGAGAACCAGCAGCGCTTTGAGGAGAGCGTCAGAAGAAATGAGTTTGCTCCACTTCCTCCACCTCCCAAGCGCGGAGACATCAAGAGCTTCCTCAAGTTCAACCCTCGTCAGTTTGATGTGTCTGACCGACCTCTTGACGCGGATGATTGGCTGCGCGAGATCTCAAGGTTGCTAGAGACTGCTGATGTTCCAGAACAGGAGTGGGTCAAGTGTGCTACTCACCTTCTCAAGGGAGATGCGGCTCTTTGGTGGGAAAACTACTTGAAGGCAAGCTACACTGGTTTCCAGCCAACTTGGGAGAGGTTCACTGCAGCTTTCAAGGAGCAGTTTCTCTCAGAGATTGTGATGGAAAGGATGAAGGAGGCTTTCCTCAACCTGAAGCAGGGAAATGATAACGTCAACACCTACATCAGGAACTTCATGAACCTATCTCGCTATGGTGGTGATGAGGTATCTGATGACAAGAAGAAGCAGAAAAGGTTCAGGCAAGGGCTCAATGCGTCGATCAAGTATGCAATCACGCATGCAAGACCGGCAACCTTCCTGGAACTACAACACAAAGACCTTGCAAGGAGGCAAGCAGGCAAATGTTTGAGGAGTCCAAGAAACACAACAGGGATGCATCAAGCTCTGCAGTTATGGCAGCTCCTTCTAAGCGGCGTGTCTGGGTTCCTAACACCCCACCGTCGCTTCCGGCTCCACCAAGACCTGCAAGCTTCGCGTCAAGGCCACCAAACTTCACCACTGCGGCTCCCAGGGGCTACAACAACCCTTACCCTGGAGCGCCTGGCGGAGTCCCTGGCTACTCTGCTCCACGTCCTCATGGTGCTTGTTTCACATGTGGAGATCATGGACATCCCAACTGGAACTGCCCAATGAAGAACAAAGCTCTCCCTCCACCCCCGCCAAGATCTGCAACAAGCTCTCCTTCGGTTCGTGCACCACCGCCTCGGGCTCTCAACATCAACACTAAGCCCGGGTCTGCGGTTGTTCGTGCCAACTGCGTCAACGCCTCTCAAGCTGAGCTAGCACCTGGAGTTGTGATGGGTATGCTTTCCGTTAACTCAGTCCCTGAACGAGTTCTCTTTGATTCGTGCATCGCATTCTTTTGTTTCGATGAAGTTTGCAAGTGAGAATGGGTTAGCATCAGATCCTCTTCCCAAGCGGTTAATGGTTCTTTCTCCTGGAGCAAATATGGTAGCATCTAAGATCAGTCATGGCAATCAAGTTGAGATAGGTGGTTCTTCATTCTTGGCTTCTTTGATTGTTCTGGGCAACTCTGACATTGATGTCATCTTGGGCATGGATTGGTTGACAGCAAATGCAGCTGTGATTGATTGTCTTTGAACGCCGGTCTCTGAAGATCCCTGAAGGCCACATAGTCTTTTCTCCAAGTCTGACTCCTGCTGTCCAGCTCTATTCCTTGGCTGCTCTGAATGATGATGCTATGGAAGCTATTCAGAGGGTACCAGTGGTCTGTGAATTCCCAGATGTCTTTCCTGAAGAGTCGCCAGGTATGCCTCCGGATCGCGAGGTTGAATTCGTGATTGAGCTTGAACCTGGAACGGCTCCTATCTCCAAGCGGCCATACAAAATGGGTCCTTCTGAGTTGGCTGAACTCAAAAGACAACTTGATGAACAAGAGAAGTTGGGTTTCATTCAACATAGCACTTCTTCTTGGGGTAGTCCAACAATCTTTGTGAAGAAGCGTGACAGAACCGATAGGTTATGTGTTGACTACCGGGCTCTAAATGCTAAAACCATCAAGAACAAATATCCTCTTCCTCGGATAAATGATCTATTTGATCACCGGTGAGCTGTGGTGTTCTCTAAGCTGGACTTGAGAAGTGGTTATCACCAAATCAAAATTCAAAGAAGATGTGCCCAAAACAGCTTTCACCACCCGCTATGGCTGCATGAGTACACGGTCATGTCTTTCGGCCTCACCAACGCACTGCTACCTTCTCGAGGTGATGAACTCCGCTTTCATGGAGTACCGGACAAGTTTGTTGTGGTATATTTGGATGACATTCGGTCTATTCCAAGTCCAAGGAGGAGCATGAAGAACACTGCGGTGTGTCTGAACAAGCTTCGTGAGAACCGCTTGTATGCAAAGTTCTCTAAGTGTGAGTTTTGGCCCAAGTAACATACTTGGGTCATGTTATCTGCCAAGGGCATTGCAACAACCCGAAACCGTGAAGACAATAGTTGAATGGCTTCCTCCTGCTAATGTCAAGGAAGTGCGGAGTTTTCTTGGCTAGCTATTGCCGCTTGCCAGCAGAACTTCTCGAAGATAGCAAAGCCTCTTACCGATCTCCTCAAGAAAGGCAAGAAGTACCTGTGGACTCCTGCTTGTGAAGAAAGTTTTGAGACACTCAAAGAGAAGCTCACTTCCACACCAGTCTTGGTTCCTCCGGATACATCTAAGCCTTTCCAGATATTCTGTGACGCCTCTTTGCAAGGATTGGGTGCGGTCCTTATGCAAGAGAGACAGGTGGTTGCTTATGCCTCTCGTCAGTTGAAGACGCATGAAATCAACTATCCCACACATGACCTCGAGCTAGCAGCAGTTGTCTTTGCTTTGAAGCTATGGAGGCACTACTTGCTTGGTAACCGTTGTGAGATCTTCTCGGACCACAAGAGTTTGAAGTATATCTTCACTCAGCCTGATCTCAACCTTCGGCAGAGGAGATGGATCGAAGAAATCAATGACTTTGATGTGACCATCAATTACACCTGTGCAAAGCAAATGTCATGGCGATGCGCTTAGCCGTAAAGCTTATGTCAACAACCTCATGGTGGAAGAGCAACCTCTCTTGTGCGAGGAATTCCGTCGTGAACACGAAATTGTGGAACAAGGGCATCTCCTGAACCTTCCGCTACTCTCTTGGAAGAACAGATTCGCTCTCGTCGACTTGGTGATCCGACACCAAAAAGCTCATCGCTAAGCTTGACCTTCCGGCACGCGTCCTTCCATGTTGATGATCAAGGCACTCTTCTTTGAACACCGGATGTTTGTTCCAAACTACCGGTCCGAGAGACCAAGTTCTCAAGGAGGCACATGATTCGTTCTCTCTATCCATCCGGCAGCACAAAGATGTACATGGACTTGAAAACACACCTGGTGGCACAGGTTGAAACGGTATTGTGCTAAGTACGCCTCGAATGTGATGTCGCCGCAGAGTCAAGGCTGTCCATCGAAACCATTTGGTCTTCTACAGCCATTGAAACCTCCGAATGGAAATGGGAGAAAGTAGAGATGGACTTCATCACCGGCTTTCCAAGGTCGCAGAAGGGCAACAATGCAATTTTTGTTGTCATCGACAGCTTTCTAAAGTGGCTCATTTCTTCCGATCAAAGAAACAATTTACGAATTCAGTTGAGCTCTATATCAACAGGATTGTCTCTGTATGGGGTTCCACTGAAATCAGTTCGCACTGGGAGCATCTTCACCTCAAAGTTCTGGGAGAGTTTCCAAAAAGCTTTGGGAACAAAGTTGAACTTCAGCACTGCTTACCACCCTCAGTCACAAGGACAAGTGGAAAGGATCAATCAGATTCTGGAGGATATGCTTAGAGCTTGCGTCATATCTTTTGGCATGAAGTGGGAGGAATGCCTTCCATATGCTGAATTCTCCTACAACAACAGCTTCCATAAGAGTCTGAAGATGGCACCATTCGAGGCTCTCTATGGTCGCAAGTGCAGAACTCCAATTGGTTGGTCAGGTGCAGGAGAAAGAATCTAGTTTGGGCCTGACATTGTAACCCAAGCAAAGGAGAAGGTGCATATCATTCTGGAGAACCTGAAGATTGCTCAAAGTCGTCAGAAGAGCAACTATGACAGGAAACACACAGATATGGTGTATGCCCCTGGTGATCTCGTCTACCTTCGTGTCACTCCCATGAGAGGAACACACCGCTTCGGTATCAAAGGAAAGTTGGCTCCTAGATACATCGGTCCTTTCAAGATACGTGGTAGAAGAGGAGAAGTTGCTTATGCACTGGAGCTTCCGGAAAAACTCAAAGTCCATGATGTTTTCCACATCTCTCAGCTCAAGAAGTGCTTCAAAGACCCCGGCAAGACCGTGGATCATGAGCTAATCGACCTCAAAGAAGATCTGTCTTATCAAGAACACCCCACCAAAATCCTTGAGACCGCAGAACGAAGGACTCGCAACAAGTCCATCAGGTTTTGCAAGGTGCAGTGGTCACACCACTCTGTTGATGAAGCCACATGGGAGCGTGAAGATGAACTCCGTGCAAACCATCCTTCTCTCTTTGTATCTTCTTCTTCTTCCTAGAATCTCGGGGCGAGATTCCTGTTTAGTGGGGGAGAGTTGTAGCATCCCAGTTGTCTAACCCCTGTAATACTACATGTGATAATAATAAAAAGAGCCAATTCCAACATATAATTGTTGCATCATCATCATATCATGCTCATGTCATCATGTCACCTTGCATTTGAGCATCATATAAAACCCTTTTCTTGTTTGGTTCTTATCTCATGTGCATGATTAATTGTAGTTGCCTCTTGATATTGTATTTGGTTCTTGATATATTGTTAAATGCCCAAGTTGAGTTGAGGGCATCTCTCTTATTGGCCCCACCACCTTTTCTTTCACCACCTTATAATTCCACCATCCAATTAATATGAGCTTGGCATTTTATTTTGAGTTATCTCTAGCTCATGTTGTTGGTTGGAATCCACCCATAATCTGTGCTTGGCCTTGCCCACCTTTTGGGAATGCATGTGAATAATGCCATGTTAATATTATTGTTTTCACAAGGATAAATTGGCATTAATTATTTTGCATGGGCCATGCAAGTGCCACCTTTTCTAGTATTTGGTTTTGCTTGCATTCTAAGTGGAACATCTTTTCCTTTGCTTAATCTTGTTTTGGGCTTGTAGTTTCTTCATCATATCCTCTACCTCTCTTCTCCCCTTTAGCTAAACCCCTACCCCATGCCCCATGCACACACATGTGCTCATGAGGCATGCACCAACCAAACCACCTCTTCTCTTGGTTTTTTTTGCTTGGCCAATGTTGGAGCATGCATGGACCAAAGAGCACCCTTCATCACATGGCCATACCTCTCTCCCTCTCCCTCTTTTTCTTGCTTGATCTTGCTAAGACTAGTTTGGAGCATGCATGATCAACTAAAATACCACCTCCCTTTTTCTTACCCCCCCTTTTAGCAAACCCTAAAACCTAACCTTGCCATCCATCCATCCTATCTAATCAAGGCCCTAATCCCTACCTTCCCTTAGCTAAACCCTAAGTACCCCCCTCCTCCTTTCTAGCTTCTAGTTTGACCACCCCTTGCCCTACTCCATCTCTCCCCTTCTCTCTTCCATGCAGGCCCCACCCAGCACCCTCTACCAGCTACCCTACCACCCCACACGTCCCAGGACCCCAACCCTAGCCCTAGCCCGAGCCCTCTCCCTCCCTCTTTTCTCTACCTCTAGCCTCACCTGCCCGCCCCTGTGGCCACTGCTGCCCGGCCCCGCCTCGCCTACCCCACAGAAGACACCCCACCAGCCCTGCCACACCTGGACCCCATGGCGATCACGTGAAGGAGGGTGCAAAGTGACCGAGGCCACCTTCCCCCACGCAACCCCACCTTCCCTCTCCTTCTTATCCCTCCCTCTGTCCTGCCCAGATCCACCCTGAGGCCCTCGCCTCCCTCTTTCCCCTGCCGCCTTGGCTGCCGTCGACCTCCTCTCGTCGCCATCGAACCAGGAAGCAAGCGCGCATCAAGGGTGTCGAGGAGATCCGGAACTGTTCGCCCGCCCGTGCCCAGCGAGGAGGAGAAGGACCGAGCGCCCAGACGCTGCTCACGGAAACCCTAGCTTCGCCCGACGTCAGCCTCGCCGTTGATCGCCTGCACCCCGAGCCTCGCCACCGTCACCGACAGACTCGCGGTGAGCCTACCTACCCCCCAGACAACCTCGTAGTCGCCGTCTTGCCCTGTTCGAGCAGATCGTTGTGTCGAGCGCTCTCTGTGCGTCGCCGCTCTCTGGTGTCTGTCCGCATCTGCGCGCGAGAGCGTCTTCTAGCCGCCTCCCTCCTTCCTGTCATCAAACCGAAACCCAGCCCAGTGGTAGCCGCCATTGGGCGTCCATGATCGCGAAGTTCGAGCCAGCGCCTGTTTTCCTCTGACGCTGTTCAGTTCGTCAGGCAGAGAAGATCCACGATGCCGCTATGCGCTGCGAAAACCCTGGCCCCTTTTTGCCTCAACCCGCGGTCCACGGAGCCCGCTGTTAGCGTCAGATGTCATTTTATAAAAAGGCTCCTGGAGTTTTCGTATATCAACCCGCGGTCCTCTGTTCCCTTAGCCGCTGGCGCGTGGGGCCGCAGACCCCTGGCCCCACCTGTAGGTGTCTGTAGGTACGTTAGGCTGGGTGCAAAAAGTATTTTCTGCATGTCTGTTTAAAATTCAAACATATACAAATTATTTCAAAATTCAAATTCAATTCAGTTTCAAATAACTTTTCCATACTAAATCCAAATTTGACAAATAATATATGTTTGGATATCAGCAAAATGAGAGGATTCCAAATATGCCATCCATATTGCCTTTTTCACAATTAAAATTCCAAGTTTATTTAAATTACCCTAATTGCCACTAGAATTTAAATAATTCATAACTTTTGTTTCCTAAATCCAAATTTAGCAAATGATGTGTCTAAAATGATCAGCTCGACGATACCTTTCTGTTTATGCTATCCATAACTTCAATTGCAGCATGCATCATATAAATATATAGTGAACAACAACTGTTATGGCAACAAATGTGATTCCGAAACCCCATTAAAAATGTTATTACTTGTCTTCCACACCTCACCATGCCATGCTACCTTACTTGCCATGTAAATTGTGCATCATTCATCATGGCATGATTGTTTGCTAGACGTATCTTATTCATATGCTTGTTCTCTATATTCATGTTGGCCTTGTTTGTTTGGTTTTTCTCGGATAGACACTGAGCAGGGGTTATATCAAGAAAACCAGGAGCACTACCGATCCGTCCTTGCTACAAGCGAGTTGTGACAAGCACTTCCACATGCTTGCATACATACAGTACCTATTGCCTCTATCTTATTCTTGCATCATCGAGTCGCGAATGCATTAAATTGAATCCCAAGTATGCATAGCCTTTACTTTCAAACTCCACCAAACTTGTTCCTCTATCCCATGAACCTTTACTATAGGAGTTGTTTGAGCCATGCGAGTCGTAGAACAGCATGTGTAGGGTATGTGAGTGTCTGTTGGATAACGAGGTACCTAAACAACTTAACCTGAGTAGTTCTGGGATAACTAAAGAAAGTGGCACCGGTGAGCAACATCTGCTATTTGGTTTTCCTCACTTGTGTCCGTAAGACCCCGAGTACTTGATTCCTGTTCCTTGTTTTATCGCCTATCCACATCCGGAGGTATATGGGACCCCCAGGCGAGCTTGATTCCGTCTTATTTCTTGGGGCCACAAACTAGTTTGAGGTTTTATTTACTATCCTATACTTATGCCATGCTATACAGATTTACTTTTGTGCGAGGGCACACTTTGTCTTGTTAGGTAAGCGTAATGTTTTTGCGGTATCGACAAGCCCAGCCACACTTTCGGGTTCCCGATCGTTTCTGACCATTGTCAAACCTTGAGTCCGCCTCGAGTCGGTGGCTTCATTGGTCTACTCAATGGGTGGCCCCTGAAATCTTTCTGAATCTTGTGATTGTTCAGTCGTGAAAGCCTCGTTGGGTTTTGATTTGGTTTTTCCGAGGTTGATCGAGCGTGTGTTGCTATTGGTGCACCCCGGCCGGGTAAAACTTTCTGAAAGCCGTGTTCGCGGATATGGACGACTTGGAGCACAGTTTCTTGATCATAGACAAGCATAACTAAAGTACCGCTTTAATCTGACTAAGTAACTTGACTAGTAAATAGTGCCACACTCATGGAATGGTTAATAAAATTGCCAACGGATGGGGGGTTGTTAATCGCTTCCTTGTTGGTAAGCAGGAGGAGGATGGATCGGATGAGATTACCACTATAACTGTTGTACTTAATTCACGGACATCCGCCTATCATTGGTTAGGCGGATGGTTAGCGTATATCAGAGAACTGCTAGGGTTTATCTTTTCGCAATTCGTCACCCTGTGTTGTGTCCCCTTTAGAGGCATTAAGACTTCTTGAGTACCCTTAGGGTCTCACACGATAAATTATTGGTTCGAGATGGGCATGTACCTTCGGGACGGATACTGGGTGGAAGAAGCCGAAGATGTGGGCAACGATCGTTCGGTGTAGAGATTCCGGGAACGGGGATCCGTGAGACCTGTAGTTGGGATGTGCTTATTTCTATGGCATCTTATGCCGATTTGCTTCTTATCCGTACTCGGATTCTGTTTGCCGCTTCCGCATGATACTCTGATGTGTGTTGTATGAGGAGTTATCCTAAAATATAGATTTATCTAGGTCATTTGAATCTTGCCGTATGGCGTTGCTATATTTCCTTTCTTTCTAGATGGTATGGCTCTGATGTACTCTTGTATGGTGGCTTGCGTACATACCCACTTGTGTACGTAGTTGATCCCTTCCTGCCGATTCACGCCGTCTGGTCCCGTTGAGAGGGTAGTGGTTGGGACGTCTGAAAGGACTACCAGTGAGTGGCTTTTGGGGCCCCACCGTACTATTTCAACCACTACCACTCATCCAGGCTTGTATCTAGGAGCGTAATTCACCGAGGTAGTTACAGATAGCAAGAACAAGGTCAAGCCAACAGGACCAGGAGGTGGATAGCAATATCAAGGACAAGTTCCAGGAGCTGGAAGTAGCAGGAGCTGGAAGTAGCAGGAGTAGCATCAGGAGAAGCACCAGATCAGGCTAGCCACACAACCAGCAAGATCAAGCCACAAGATCAACAAGTTGTAACCCCAACAACTCCACTGTTATGGTGAGTAGTAAAATATCATCACATGATTTATCTGTCTAAGCTAGACAAGCATTCATGAGTTTTCTCATACTCAACTTCTTAGAAA
This sequence comes from Avena longiglumis, assembly GCA_030063025.1. Lineage (NCBI taxonomy): Eukaryota > Viridiplantae > Streptophyta > Magnoliopsida > Poales > Poaceae > Avena > Avena longiglumis. The sequence goes on from CP125979.1 coordinate 189,268,572, forward strand.
AACACCCAAGTGGGGTGAGTCCATCATTGAAGTTTTTCAAACACTAAAAGCAATCAGAAAACTATATAGATCCAACTAGGATCTCAGAACAACCTCATTGATCCTAGCTATAAAGCCATGTTTTAAATTCCAAGAATAAATATAGCTAAGATATGGACTTCTAGGCACATCTCTTAAACATGAGTAGCACCATAGAATTTCTAGATCTTATGGATCTATATAACATAATAAGCCTACAAATCATTTTTCCCAACTTTGACTCAGGAATCAGTAGCTGGTATCACTACCAGAACAGATCCATGAGGAACAACAATATAACGACCTAGTCCCTAAACCTCAGACCAACATCATAGGCTTTAGGGTTCAAGGAAAGGATTTCCACTTATCTCTGATATCAAGCTAATCTTAAGCTTAAACAATATCAAGCCAAGTAATAGAACCTAGTCTTGTGTGCCATATTAGGATGGTGTCACAAGAGCAACTTATAAACCAAGCAGATTAAGAATCTAGCTTTCACAGATAACCACAAATCATTTTCCTGATACTAATCACAGGAATCATTTCCAGGAATATACATATACATAACATCACTATAAGAGACCAATTAATCTCAAACTGTATATGAATCCATAAGCCAACAACTACAGATATAGTGACTTCATCACTCAAAAATCACTATCAATCACCAAGTAATGAAAGTGGTGAGATCTCAAATCACTATAATCTCCAAGTAATGATTCTACAGTAACATTATCATCTGAACCATATCAAATTAACCAATGGAATCACTCTGGTAAGCCACCTGCCTCACCAAAGCCAACTATAAGCAGTAATCCACATCAAACAATCACTCATCATGCTTAGGGATCATCATTACTAGATCCAAATCATTACATCTATGATCAACAGAGGGATATGAACCCTAATCAGAACCAAAACCCTAATTAGGATATGAACCCTAATCAGGAAATGACCACTAGCCAGGAGTAGCCACTACAAACACATATCACAGGGTGGCATAGCACAGAGGACACGAGGGGAATAAAGGACAACTTACTGAAGGTTGTCGCTGTGAGCGAGAAGAGGAAGTAGAGGGTGTCGACGAGCACGGCGGCACAGGGAGCACCCCAAGGGGGCGCTGCGACCCACACCACGCCGAGGCGGTGACCATAGCCACGCCTAAAGGCGAGGAACACCACCATAGCACACGGGAGCAGCGACAGCACCAGCACCACCCCAAACGCTAGGGTTCGGGACGGAGCCGGTCTGGCCACGAAGGGGGCCCTAGGACCAAATCGAGATGGACAGGAAGGAGGAGCAGGGTCAGCAACCACCCTATACATCACGGCGGCAGCCGGGGAGTTCCACAGCGGCATGAATCGCTGGCATCGCCGACCACGGGGTCGGGGAAGGAGAAGAAGAGAGATAAGAACGAGAGAGTGACAGAGATAGTGTGGGCTGGTTGGGCCAGGACCCCTTCGGGGAGTCATTTTGGTTCTGCCCAATTGGGCCAAAAGGGCCCAATAAACCCCAACACAGCCAGCCCAATCACCTAAACCAAGTTTTAATAATTAAAAAAAACCAAAATGCCCCTGAATTTAAATAAATTCTAGAAAATCAAATAAAAATACAAAAATTATAAATAAAATATTTTTGGATTCACAATAATTCAATCTATCTAAATAAATTAAGAAATAAAATTTTAGGCATATAATTTTTATCAAGAATTTTATAATATATATTCCTTATGGAATTTTATAAAATTATTGAAAGAAGATAAAAATAAATAAAAATCACTTTCAATATATATTAATATTGTAGTATTTTATAAAAATACTAAATAAATATTTAGTATAAATTTTTGGTATTTAAATGATAATTCTTAAAGGAATTATTAAATAAATAAAATTCAAATAAAAAGAAATAAAGTAAAAGAATACAATATTCAATAAATATTAAAAATAATATTTATAAATTCTTTAATATTAAAAAGAATGTTTATAACTTAAATAATGGGGGAGAGTACATACAAAACTAAATAATGCATTACATTACTATGCATAATCATTTTGCTTCTTTAAATATTGTCCTTACCAGGCAATAATGATGTTTTGTAGACATAGAAGCTCAAGGTCCAGTGCAAGCATCCGAATTCACTGCCTTGCCATTACAAGGCATGTTCATCACTTTCTCCCGTCCTTTAAAGAGTCATTATCAAAGTATTTGCAAATTGTGTGTTATCATATATACTCCAAAGAAAGAAAATATTATTTTCACAAATAAAGAAATCTTAGATATCATCCTAAGTGATGATATAATGGATCAAAAGAACTTAGAGTTCTATTTGCAACAATGATGATCAACTAGGGACTTAATAACCCATGACATCAGTGATTCTAGCGTCGTATATCATGCGTTAACCATAAGATTTGGAATGGGACAGAGAAGTCACCTGTATTTTCTTCCTCTCGCATGTAGCCGGATGTGCAGGTCGTGACTGTTATCACTCGTAGCATGCATATTAATTGGTAATTCGTAGAGGATATGCAACATCTGGGTGGGAACCCTCGACGTCCCATGATAGTTCTGGCATCTAACGGTATGTACAAACCATTGCCGTAATTCAATATGTGGGCATGGTGTACACCAAGGAGGCATGCGAGGTCGCGAAGGGGGCAGTGATTGGCTTGGATCACCTACTGGGCCCCAAATCATGGAATTGTGGATGGGAAAGTACGCCCGTTTGTGCAACAAGGAGTTGATCTCTCATGGGTAAAGTAACGCACCTCTGCAGAGTGTAAGAATTGTAACTTGTTACTCCCTGTTCCGGGAAGGAGCTACGAACGCGACAGGAAAGGAACTCCATGAAAGTTCTGGTCAACCTGTGAAGGCTGATGGTCATAGATTTTCATAATAAAATCAATCTTTGAAGAAAGATTTCCAAAAACTGCATATTTCCAAGGACTTATAGTCCGAGGTGGTAGTTAGAACATCAAACTTCCCACCTTGCATTAAATAAACTTGCTGGGTAACGCTGTTACTCATCCTTTTATTTGATCCCTTGCTTAGACTCTGAGGATTCTGAAGATACGCCAATGTATGCAGCCGAATGCCAAGAAGATGTGTTTTACGAGGAGCCTGACATGTCAGGAGGTGTTGAAGGAGTGGATTACGAAATCCGCTATGTTGTAGATGAAAACGAGTCCAAATAAGAACCCTAGTTAGTAGTAGTAACCGACGGAGCCGAGCAACATGAACCATATAGAATAAGCTGCTGAGATCAAATCCTAGTTGGAGTTGTTACTTTTGAATTCCGCTGAAACACTTTATATTTTGGTTTGTAAGTTGAATATTTTCGAAGTCTTGAACTTCTGGTATTGTAATAATAATAATGTGTGAATGTTTGTAATATGGACCCGCAATGTTTCTGTTGTACCACTTTGAGGGATGTGATATTTACAGAACGGTGTCCTGTGGATATCATGTCAACGATTATAGTGTACTACACATGCAGTGGTATGCTGGGTCACCGCAGTTGGTATCAGAGCAAATTGCTTTGACCTTAGGTTGGAAACCTAGTAAAGGGTATTACCTGTAGGATTGTGTAGCAATGATAAATAATTCTCTAAAATAAATATAATGGGTATTCAAATGAGAATATTCCGTTATATGTTTTAGTGCGATAATTCTTTTTTATGATGCAATATATTATTGGTTACTAATAAAAATATTTTTCTTATATACAGAGCTATGGCACCAAAGTTTCCAAAACAGACTTTGGTAAGGAAAGAGGAGACTCTTGATGATTATCAAGGATCATTCACAGACCAACTTCGTCAACTTTTAAAGATTTTTAGTTGTCCAACTAGAATTCCGGTGAATACCATAACCTATTATGATGGTCGTATGTTATCCAAGTATCGTGTGAGTATCCAACTCCTAGAGGAGCTTGGATCATATCATGATCTACCTATAGGTGAAGGTAGGAGTCACTTAGCAGCATATCATGTTGTTGTTGTGGAGGCGATAGCTAATATCCGGGAGCATAAAGCCAAGGAGTTAGAGGGTAGCACATTTTCTGTGAGACCTCATGATTCTATAGACTCTGAGCCTATACCGAATCATCTTACTTTGGTTAAGAAGCATCCTCAGTTAGCTTACAAGTTTATGGATAAGTACCGAACACTTGTTGCATATTTTTATAAGACACATAAAGTTATTGTCGAAGATAAAAATGATATGTTAGAGGATCTAACTGATCCGAAAAGGAGGAAGCAGTTAGCATTCCAGTTGGAGAAGGAAGCAAGTAGTAGTACAAAACCCAACTTTAAGGATATACCTATAGATCCTGAATCTTTTACACCATATCCTTACTCACCAAGGCCTGAACCTATGTATGATCCTACTGTGGATATGAGGTACGTAGTACCACAGGGTTCAGAGGATGGTTCTAATTCAGAACTTCCTATTGAGAATTTGGATGGCTGGAGAATGGGATGATCTGAAGGATTCCAGGAATACCAAATGTTCATAGATGGTTCTGACAGAAATGTTGGACAATCTAGTTAGATGGGTACAAGAATTAACTCTAGTAACAGTAGTAGAGATACCATATTCATAAATAATCAGGATGAAGAAGAAGATCTGAGGAGAGAGTGTTTGAATCATCAACACCTTCTCAAAACCTAGGGAATGTACATTATCCGGTGTTTAACTATCTTGTCCAAAGGAGCACCTAGGGACCAGCAGGATCTACGTATTCTGTTGACGACTCAAGGAATGAAGCTCAGGAGATGCAAGTGGGAGATAATGTTGAATATGCTTCTGAAGACTTTTCAGCTGAGCTGGAGGGAGTCAATGCGCTCAGGTTGAGTAATGACTCAAGTCCTGATACTTCAGATACTGAGTATGTTCCTTCTAGAAGGCCATTTGTTCCACAAACTGTGCGACGAACGTCACGTCATCACGGTTGGACATCAGGCATGTATGATGAGCGTAGTTACTACTAGGAGCAGGCGACTATTTAGAGGTATCGGGTACCGGGTATTGTAATCCGAGAAAATAAGGTAGTTAGATAAATGAGGTAGTGTTGTGATTATACCTATATGGTATATGTTCTAACCCCCAGTCAGTTTGCATAGTTTTTCATACTCCCCCCCAGTCAGTTTGCATAGTAATAATTTTCCTATCAAACTTGCGCTCGACATATTGCTGGTAATTAAGAAAAGCTTGATAAACATCAAAACGCTTCTTAATCAAATATATCCAAGTGAATTCGCTAAAATCATCAATAAATCTTACATAGTATGCATGTTTTCCCATAGAAAGAGGAGCAAGGCCCCATACATCAGAGAATACTTGTTCCAAAGGGGTGTAGGGGTTCGTAGCATGGAAACCAAAAAATTCTATCGCATGAACACACACAAGACAAGATCTAATCTATGAGATCGGTGCAATGAGATTGTAGAGAACTAACCCTTGTAGATCCAAAGCATTTAACGAGATCAGATTCTCGTGGTTGATGTAGTCGACCACTTTCTGATCTCAAGATCGCGTAGACGATCCTTCCGGCGCCATGTTCCGGTAGAGGTTCCGCAGTCGGTCACACGTACAGTACTCGATGAAGACCTTCATCTCCCTTGTTCCATCAGGCAGTGGAGGTTGTAGATCTCTCCTCGCAATTCTAATAGCACGACGGTGTGGTGGTGGAAGAAGTGGTGAGATCCCACAAGGCTTCGCCTAAGACGGAGAGGGTATGGTGTAGTAGAGAGAGCCCTTGGCTACTAGGGTTTAGAGTCCAAGGGGTGGAGGTGGCCGACGGCTAGGACGTGCTAGGCGCCAGCTACTTTAGAGGGTCTCTAGGTGGCGGCGGCTTGAGAGGGGTGGTGGCCAACCTATGGTTTCAAGGTGTGGGGAAAGGGGGAGCCCCTACCCTCCTTTTATTGGAGGAAGAGGCGGCAAGGGGGATGGGGTTCCTACCCCAATTCCTCTTCCAAGGCCGGCGGCAAGGGGAGGGAGGGAAACCTTCCCTAAGTGGGTTTCCTCTCCTCCCTCCACTAGGCAACCATGTTGGGATTTGACTTCTCAAACTGGCGTTTGACTTGTTAAACTAGAGTTTGATTTCTATCTTCCCATTGCCCAACCAAGTCACCTAGGACATGATGCAACCATTCCACTTTGGTATGACACATCCATGTACCCTTCCCACTCCAGAGTGATGGACCTTCTAGACCCTTCTAGAAGATTCTGATGAAAACACTGAAAATATTTCCGAACTCCGGAATTGGACTTTCCTTATATTAATCTTATTCCCCGAACCATTCTGGATCTCTTCGTGATGTCCTGGATCCAATCCAAGACTCCGAACAACATTAAGTCTCTTACTCATATTCCATATCTACTAAACAACATCGAATCATTAAGTGTGTCTCCCTACGGTTCGTGAATTATGCAGACATGATCGAGACTCTTCTCCGATCAATTACCAATAGAGGAATCTAGAAATTCATATGGCTCCCACATATTTCTACGATTACTTCATGATCGAATGAACCATTTACGTAATATACCAATTTCCCTTTGTCTCATGATACTTTTACTTATCCGAGGTTTGATCGTCGGTATCTCTGAATACCTAGTTCAACCTCGTTACCGATAAGTACTCTTTACTCGTTCTTGTGATATGTGATCCCTTGTGAGCCAGTCACATGCTTCCAAGCCAATTGGGTGACATTCCATTGAGAGGGCCCAGAGTATATCTATCTGTCATATGGATGGACAAATCCCACTCTTGATCCATGTTCCTTAACACATACTTTCAGAACACTCAATGCCACCTTTATAACCACCCAGTTACGAAGTGGTGTTTGATGTTGAAAGGATCGTATGGGAACCTAGAGGGAGGTGAATAGGTGCTACTTCAAATTTTACTCTTTTTCAATTTAGGGTTTGACAAGAAAGGTAAATTCTCTAGAATATGCAACTATGGTGAATTTACCTATATGTCAAACAAGCACAAACTAACACAACACTAAGGAAGAACAAGTAAGTAAGGTGCGGTAAAGGATAGAAGTAACCAAGGGAGTGGACGCGGAGACACAGGGATTTGTTTCCCGTAGTTCCTTCCTTTTGAGGGGAAGTACGTCTACGTTTGGAGAGGGGGTGGTTTCAAACCACCAACGCCACGAGAGGCCTCCCTTGTTCTCCGATGAACCTCACCCCAACGGGCTCGATTCACCTTCCACTATATCGGCAACCTTCGAGGTGGAAGCCGGCACCTTTACAACAAGTTCGAGGCACACATCCAGAACTGAATTGGAGGCTCCCAAATACAAGCAAGATGTCAAGACAAATCAAAGACAAGCTTGTAAGAACCAAATCAAAGTTAGGGTTTCCAAAGAAAGACTAGATCTTGGGGGGCCTCAAGTGAATGAGGGGGAAATGAAGATCTCTCTTGGTGAAGATGTGAATCAAGGCCTCCTCCTTCGATTCTCCAAAGATCAATGACTTTGGATGGTTGGATGAAGAGATCTTGTGGATTTGGTGGCTCTAATGGTGTTGGTGTTCTTGAGCAGCTCGAGCCACTGGAAGAAGAAGATAAGGGTCCCTATTTATAGACAGCCCCTTACACGAACTGTTTTCTGACCGTTGCAGAAAAGTCAGACCGGAGACTCATCTGCCGAGACTCCGGCCAATCTCGGACCAGTCTCCGGCGCCCTTCCGACCCGGCCAGGCTTCTTCATCAAGAACCGAAGACTCCTGCCTTCCAACACCGGAGACTCCGGACTGACCAAAGTCCGGAGACTCTGGAGTAACATCCGGTGCAGCCTCCGGACCCCTAGTCAGAATGTCCTAGCCATGTCCTGGGAGGCACCACCGGAGCTAGAACCGGAAACTCCGGACCACACTGGAGACTCCGGTCTTGGCAGACCGGAGACTCCGGTCTGGAGTTTCTAGAACAGTGGCAAATGTATGTGGTCTTTTCGCAAGAGTGTGTGTTATGTTTATCTATGATAATACCAACCTGTAGACAATAACAAACTGTAAAATGATCTACTTGTTGTTAACGAACACCAAAAGTGATTATGACAATAAATGTCCTTTCAATCTCCTCTTTTTGGTGTTTGATGACAACAAGTGATTTGCATGGAATAACATATAAATGTGGATCCCCCTGACTATGTGCAAAAAGATAATGAAGTAAATCATGTAAAGAAAATAATACCAACGATAGCACACATAGATCTCACATGAGTTACAATAGATGTTGCACACAAGCACATAGTCATAGACACACATAAGAACAGTAGATAACACACACATAAGAACAGTAGATAACACACATAAAGTTCAAGTTTGAATATCCAAATAAAAGGCAAATAAAAGCAGATAGTCGCAAATCCCAAGTCCCATGCAAAGCGATGAGAATGTCTTCTCTCGCTTTGGCATCGAAACTCCGAAAAGGTAAAATACCTATACTAGCGCCCCAATAACTCAGTAGTCATCGTCATCCTCGGCATCCTCATCCTGGTCATCCTCGTCCTGGTCACCCTCATCCTGGTCATAGTCATCATCATCATCCTCAGGGATAGCAGGCCCTTTGCCGTGAGGGTGAGAAGAGGAAGTACCCTGGTATACAAACCCATAGGTGACATCAGCAAACGTCTTCCAGTCCACCAGACTATCCTGTTGGGCATTCCATGCCCCAAATGAGAGAGTGTGATCAGACTCTGTGGACTGCTGGGCCCCATGCTCATCATTGTATTCATCTTCACCTTACTCAGTATCAGCAGCACCGTGGTCCTTGATCTCTTTGAGGAGCTTCTCAATGCGGCGGTTGCTTTGGTAAGATGCATGCTGCTGCTTGTGAATGTCAACCTTCATGCAGCAAAGGGTCCTCTCCCAAAAGATGGCCTTCTTGACCCTCTCATGCACATAGTCTCTAGTCATGGTAGGCATAGGGACATTGGAGGCATTCTTCCTCCGAACTCTAGGTGGAGAGGGATCCCTCTCCGTCTCAATCTCCTCATCATCATTATTTCCATATCGACGCCTTGGAGCTGGCCCCATGTGCCCCTTATGCTGCAGAGAGACCAAAGTGTGCACCGTGAGGTGTGGTGGTATGCCATGTGGAGAATCATGCGGCTGGGAGTTGATGAGTCTCATAATCAAGGGTGCATATGGAGGAGATTTCTTGAAAAGAATGGCATGGAACATCTTCTCGAAAATGAAGTCCATGACATTAATGGGTGCAGCATCAGCCTCTGGTCCAGCATTGAAGATCCGGTGAGTATGGTACAGGAGGCTGACAAGCCCTCCCCTGAGAGCATCATCATTTCCAGCACTTGGAGCAATAGTGTGACGGAAAATCCTCAGCATAAGGTTGTAGAGGGTCTTGAGTCCCTTGGAGGCCCCCACAACACCATCATCATACAGAGGTGCCAGTTTTAACTTGTTCTCACCCAAGGCTGCTGAGTGCATGTGCTGCCCCACAGGAGTAGATACGCCGTGAAAGGTCTCAAAGATGACATTGGCAAAGTCATGAAAGGTAGCTGTGCAGCGAGTAGAGCCAGTCATCCACACCATGGTCCTGTCAAGATCAGACCCAAACACCACTGTGTCATAAAACTGCTGAACAAGGTGCACACTGTAGTCTTCACGCAGCTCCATCAAGTTGTAGAGACCCAGCTTCTCACAGATCCACATGGCATCATTGAAATAAGGGCTCTGACGCATTTGCTCAATGTTCATGAACTTCTGAGGGCAAACAGGTGATTTGGTGAGTACACCTACACATCCTTCATGAACACACCCTGTTCTTTCCTCCAGAAACGAGGGTCATCACTGGTGCGAGGCAGTGCATAGAAATCTGTCTTCCTCATCTCACGGTACTCCTCTTTAGACATCTTGGCTAGGGACTGGAGGTTGTCATACTTGGCTCTCTTTGCACGTTCCTCCCTTTTAGCTCTCTCTTGATCCCTCTTCATGTAAGCTGCATCACGTGGCCACTGTTTCCGGTTGGACGGAGGCACGATAAACTGACCCTGAGCTTCGTCATAGCGAGGATTTCCCCTTTGGGACTTAGCCTTGGTACGACGAGGACGACTAGAACCATCACCTGTGAACAACAGTGAGGGAGATAGCATGGAGATGAGTATATATGTCCCAAAGATGCAGTACAAGAGCTTTGATGCATTTCTGGGCTACTTTGATTCACCCAACACCGGAGTCTCCGCACCAGACACCGGAGTCTCCGGTTCAGACCGGAGTCTCCGGCCTGGACCGAAGTCTCTGGACCTAAGTCCGGAGTCTCCGGTCAGGAGGCTCGGGTATGCGATGGGGAGATGCTGGTGAGGGTGAATCTAGTAGATTGGACAATGCAACAAGGCTAGAGTACTAGAGTGCATGCAAACAAGTGATTCCAATGGACAAATCAGCAACAATCCTCAAAAACACATCTAGGGTTGAACCCTAGGAGGAAAAAGGAGAGGAGAGGTACCAGATCTGTCCATGGGATCGATTCCTCCGGTGGGAATGACCCAATGGAGGAGAGGGGAAGGTTGGCCAGCTGCACGGCGGATCCCGGGGGCTTCTTGACCTCCGGGGAGGATTTTTGGAGGAGGAGGCGACGGGTTTGGAGGTAGGGTACGGGGTGAAGAATGAGGAACTGCTGTTCCAGTTCACCCCGTGCCCCTTCTTTAAGTGGCAGAAACCGTCCAGACCGGAGACTCCGGTCTACAACGGAGACTTCGGCCTACACCGGAGACTCCGGTCCTCTTCGACCAAAAATTCCAGGAAAGGTGTTTGGGGACATATATGAGAGATAGATGGTTTTTAAGGTAGGAAAAGGGCTTGGGTTGAGACATCAAACTGTTAAGAACCAATAAGAGCCATAGAAGTTCGAAAATAATCAGAAAAACTCCAAGAGACTAAAATCAAGCAAATGACGAACATGAGTAAGTGCCAACCTCTCAAATGAGAGAGGGCGGTGGCCTAGGCCACCATATATGAGTATACTCGGCTTGGCACCACGAAGATATATCTTGGGTCCATTACCAAAACTCATCATTAAGCTCACATATCACTAAATGATATTAAGAGGAATGATTTTGATTGCTTTGGGCATAATGGGGGGAGGGATGGTCCAATCAATTAGGACCGCACTCCCCCTATATCCATGCCTACACCTAGACCAAATATGAGATGAAACATAGGTGAGAGTGCAATAACATCAAGTCAAGCTCCTAGAATCTACGATATTTAGTTCATTCCTCAAGTAGCAAAACCTTGCTTCATCAAGTGTCTTTGTGAAGATATCGGCAAGTTGATCTTTGGTTGGTACATATGATAGATCAATATCACCTCGAGCAACATGATCTCTAATGAAGTGATGGCGAATCTCAATATGCTTTGTCCTTGTGTGATCCACCGGGTTGTAGGCAATCTTGATGGCACTTTCATTGTCACATAGAAGAGGCACTTTGTCACAATGGACACCGTATTCGTTTAAAGTTTGCCTCATCCATAGAAATTGAGTGCACGCACTAGCAGCTGCCACATACTCGGCTTCGGCGGTGGAGAGAGATATATAATTTTGCTTCTTGGAAGACCAACATACCAAGGACCTACCAAGGAATTGGCAAGCCCCGGATGTTGATTTTCTATCATCCTTGTCACCCGCCCAATCCGAATCCGTGTATCCACAAAGAGCAAATGTTGAGCCTTGAGGATACCAAAGACCATAAAATGGGGTATGAACCAAATATCGAAAGATTCTCTTGACCGCCATCAAATGGCTTTCTTTAGGAGCCGCTTGATATCTTGCACACACACCTACACTCAACACAATATCGGGTCTAGATGCACAAAGGTAAAGCAAAGAACCAATCATAGACCGGTATACCTTTTGATCCACATCTTTACCATTTGGATTTTGTTCTAGATGAGTCTTTGTAGCCATGGGAGTAGGAGCTCCATTCAAATCTTGCATTTTGAATCTCTTGAGCATATCTTGAGTATACTTGGCTTGATTGAAGAATGTCCCTCCTCTAACTTGCTTGATCTCAAAGCCAAGAAATACTCTCAACTCCCCCATCAAGGACATCCGGAACCTACTAGTCATAAGCTTTGAGAATTCATCATTAAAAGCTTTGTTAGATGAGCCAAAGATAATATCATCAACATATATTTGGCATACAAAAAGCTCCCCATTGACCCTCTTAGTAAAAAGAGTGGGATTGATTTTCCCAACCTCAAAGCCACGGTCAAACAATAACTCTCTAAGGTGCTCATACCACGTGCGTGGGGCTTGCTTGAGCCCATAGAGCACCTTATCAAGTTTGTAGACATGGTTTGGGAAGTTGGGGTCCTCAAATCCCGGGGGTTGCTTAACATATACCAATTCATTTAAAGGACCATAAAGGAATGCACTTTCTACATCCATTTGTTGCAACTTAAAGTTATAATGTGCCGCATAAGCAAGAAGGATACGGATGGACTCAAGGTGAGCCACGGGTGCATAAGTCTCTCCATAATCAATGCCTTCAATTTGAGAATACCCTTGTGCAACCAATCTAGCCTTGTTCCTTACAATAATTCCATGCTCATCTTGCTTGTTCTTGAATATCCACTTTGTTCCAATAATATTGCGGCAATCTTTTGGCTTCTCAACTAACTTCCACACTTTGTTTCTCTCAAAGTTGTTGAGCTCTTTGTGCATGGTTTCTAACCAATCCGAATCTTCAAGAGCTTCCCACACTTTCTTTGGTTCGATCATGGAGATGTGTGCTTGATGTTCACTGAACCTATTCAATTGTGCTCTTGTGGAAATTCCTTTCCTTAGATCTCCAACAACATTTTGGAGGGTGTGGTCTCTTATTTCCAACATTCTTTCCTTTCTAGCTTCGCGACGAGCGTGGATCTCCTCATTGTTTCTTGGAGGACCCTCTTCATCATTTTGATCCTCGTCTTGACCATCAACTTGACCTTGATCATCATTGGAGTCATCCTCTACATTGGGAGGCAAGGATTGACCTTGGTCTTGATCAAGTGCTCTTCTAGCATCAATTTGAGCTCGTGTCAAAACAGTTTGGATGGATCTTCCTTGACAAATTGACTTGGCACCACTTGAAACCCATCGAATGGACCAAGCTCCCTTTGATTAGAGTTCACACATTGATCACTATGTTGAGGGTCCACATCTTGTCTTTGGCTTGAGTCAATGTACTCTTCGGTAGATGGAGCATGTTGAGGTTGTGATGATGAGGGCTCCACTTGAGTGGAGCATAGTTCTTCTCGATCCGCCATAAGGGGTTCCTCAACGGGGCGGATATAACCCACACCCATTCTTCCTATGGCATCCTGAGGCATTTCATCATCTGCATCACAAGCATCAACACGCCCCCCTTGGGGACCATCATATTCTTCGAAGGTCACACTACAAGATTCTATGACGGCTCCGGAGAGCTTGTCATAGATTCTATAAGTGTGAGATTCGAGACCATAGCCAACAAAAATACCCTCTAATGCTTTAAACTCGAATTTAGACAAACGAACACCTTTGATGAGATAGAAACACTTACAACCAAACACCCGGAAATAAGATATGTTGGGCTTGTTACCGGTAAGTATCTCATATGGAGTCTTGTTGATTTTCTTGCGGAGGTAGAGTCGGTTTGAAGCATGGAAAGTGATGGAGACGGCTTCGGCCCAGAAGTTGTATGGAGATTTAAACTCCGCCAACATGGTCATATCCATCTCAATAAGAGTCCGGTTCTTCCTTTCGGCCACACCATTTTGTTGAGGGGTGTATGCAGCGGAATATTGATGTTTAATCCCCTCATCACTAAGGAAATCATTGAAGGTGTAGTTCTTGAACTCGGTGCCATTGTCACTTCTTATAATCAACACGGGAACATTGTGTTGCCGTTGAACCAAGTTTATGAAGTCGATAAAAGTCCTTTGAGTTTCACTCTTCAACTTGAAGAAATAAACCCAAGAGTATCTTGAAAAGTTGTCAACAATCACCAAACAATATTTCTTCCCTCCAAGACTTGCATGAGATGGAGGACCAAATAGGTCCACATGGAGGAGTTCCAAGATCTTGTTAGATTTTATTTGGTTCGTGGGCTTGTGAGGAGCGTCATGCATCTTCCCTACAACACATGCCCTACAAACACGATCTTTGGCAAAGGAAACATTTTATTTTAGTCCAACAATATGTCCCTCTTTATGGAGACTTTGCAAAGTTCTCATATTGACATGGGCTAGTTGGCGGTGCCATAGCCAACCCACATCGGCCTTTCCGTATAAGCACATCGGACCTGCAGTGGCTTGCCCCGAAAAGTCCACCACATACAAGTCATTTTCGATGTACCCAACGAAAGCGACCTTGAGAGACTTGCTCCACATGACGACCACAATATCATCATCAATAAAGACGGAAAAGCCCATCTTTCCAAGAGCACGGACATAAAGTAAATTGTATCCAAGGGTTTCAACAAGCATGACGTTCACGAGTGTAATGTCGTGAGCCACCACTACCTTGCCGAAACCCATTACCTTAGACTTTGATTTGTCGGCATATGTGACGGTGATTTGATCTTCATTTGACACCAAGTCCTTGACAATAGACGAGCTTCCGGTCATATGACTTGTGCAACCACTATCGATCACCCATTTTGACCCTCCGGAAGCATAAGTCTACAAAAAGATCAAGCTAGTTTTTAGGTACCCATTTTTCAATGGGTCCTCTTTTGTTAGCAACAAGGGTCTTGGGAACCCAAATAGACCAAGCAATATAACCATCATAAGGGCCAATATATTGTGTATACACGTTACCATAATGATCACGCATTAGAACATAGTGAGGGTTAGCACTACCCGCAAAGTCATCATGAGACATAGTTTTCCCACTTGTGGTCTTACTACCCACAATGGCCTTGTTAGTTTCTTGTGTGTGCTTGACCTTCTTCTTCTTATTGTTCTTCTTCTTCTTAGAACTGGAGACAAATCCAATGCCCCTTTATCACCACTAGGCCTTTGCTTACTCAAAAGATCATCAATAGACTTGTTGCCTTGTGGAAATGTGGCCTTAGCAAGCTCCCCCTTCAACCTAGCATTCTCTTCAAGAATAGTTATACTACT